>CM075854.1:92952372-94386122 GCA_037975125.1 Latrodectus hesperus
AAGGAAAATGTCTTACATTTTTCGTTGCTTTGACCATTAAAAATCTGAATACGTAAAATATGTTAGAAAAAAGTTCCTAAATATTGAAGGTATCATAAAATCAAATAAAATGTGATACACAAACGACTTGCATTGGTACACAAATGTGAATTACTGAATTTTCAAACCAAAAAGTAAGTTACCCAAACCGTATTTGATATAGCCCCATCTCCGATTTGAAATAAATACTACACCATAAAGTTACATGCAGCCAATTAAATTATGAATTTTGAATTATAACAAAAACTCTTGATCCTCATTTAAAATTATCAAATTTACTAACCAAAATTTTGTTTCTCTTTGGATTATATAAATTGCTTTGCACAATGCAATGAAATATGACATTAGCATTACATTATTATTAATTTGATTTCACGATATTTCTTTTAGAAATTCAAGTTTTAAATTTTTATTACTTATACAATACGAAATTATTATTGCATAACTTTTAATTAAATATCGTGAGAAAAGTTCTCCTAATATGCTTAAGAAACACTCTTTATTTCCTAAAAACGCAATCATTTATCTAATAAGCAAATTATTAGATAATGATTAGGAACCAATAAACGTAACATCTAATTTCAAAAAGTTAAATTTTCATATTTAAGAAATATTATAAACATAATCAATTTTAACCAGTTTTGAAATTTTTTCAACAAACTTCCGCTTCTTTTGAAAAAATATCTATAACTACTTAACAAATATATAGATATTTATTAACTGAATTTTTATGCTTAAAATGTGTCTAAGCCTTTCAAAATTGTTTATCTAAATCTTTGCATTTATAATACATCAATGATTTTTATCCTAATAAATATTGGTTAAATAAAATTAAAAAGCGCATTTTAAGTGTGAGTGAGGAGAAAATTCATATTTTTGTCAGTTTATTCATGAGAGTTTCAGTAAAGGATTAAACAACATATATCCGATAAAATATAGTCGCGAGAAAGCTTAATAATTTAAAACAATGAGAAAGATAACTCATGAATTATACATTAGTTTCTGCTTTCACATGTGAGTTTTAATTTAATTATAAAATCTTTAGAATTTCATATATAATATGAGGATAAATATATTTGTTATTTTACAGCTTTTTATTATAAAATGTTCGTGATAGATAATTTTGGCAAGGAAAATGATTGAATATTATTTTATGAAGAAAAAACGCATATTTTACTAATACAAACTATCCAGATATGAGAGTAAAATTACCTGAAATTTTTGACAATATTTTATATGTATTTAATGTTAGAATTCCTCTCAATTAAAACGTTCATTTTTAACTCAATTATATCATTTGACTTTCAATACATTTTCACTTATTTTAAGAAATTTTATGGTAAAATGAAATAAAAATCATTTAATTTTACCTGTGATGAAATTTTGTTAAAGGTTCATAAAATGAAACACCTTAAGCTAAATACATGCTGTTTTTCGTAGAAAATAATTTTTCATCAATAATAATACTATTTTCAAACTTCAAAATTATTGCCTTAATTATTAACATCAGAAAAACGTATATGTTATAATTAATTTTAAAGTTTTTCGTAGGAAAACTTTAATTTTGTTATTGTTTGTTATTAAAATTAGAATTGTCACTATAAAAATTTGCAAGTATTTCTGTGTACTGTTACTTAAAAATAAAACTGCTTCAACAGCTCTGGGTTTAGAAGAAAATTTAAGAATTTCCATTAGCACAGGAAAAAAATACTCCTATAAAGTACTATTATTATGAATCCTTTGCTGATTTACAATGTTATAGCTTTAAGACTAGTAGCTCAATGCAACTATACAATGATTAGTATATTCATAATGTTTAGAAATTAACAAATGCCCTATATTTTACAACTATTTGTTGCAAAAATATACATATTATATATATATATATATATATATATATATATATATATATATATATATATATATATATATATATATATATATATATATATATATATATATATATATATATATATAACTCAAAAATAATAAACTTTTATCTAAAATTATTAAACTACAAAGTACACTTTTATAATATACATGAAAAAATTAACTTTTTACACAGTCCCCAATTTATGTAGTAGCTTTTAGAAAAATTTTATTTCCATGTTTGTTTTAAATATTAAACATATTTGGTAAGTTTATTAATGAAATTTACTAGTTTATTATTGTTCAAAGCTTCCATTAACATTTTAGATATATATACAGGAATTTCAAAGTTATTTAAGACTAACAGTATGAAATATCTTACATTCTATATTTTTGAAAAGTAATGCAAGTGCAATGTTATCTGCAATGATAAAATATGTTAAAAATAAATTTACATTTCATATATTTTACAGAAATTATAATTATACATTTTTATTACATTATATCAGTTACTGAGTGGAAAAGTTACTTAGTTTAAAAGTTATTGCAAAAATATAGTTCTAATTTTAATTATCCTCATGCCAATCAACTTTTATAGATCTTGGAGTGAATGTCACCGTATGGCTTATAAAATAATGAATAGATATTGGTATAGTAGGTGATGCAATACACCAATATTTTAGTGTAAAATAGGAATATTTATTAGAAAATATCAGCACAGGAATTTGTTTCATTTTACAGTAATTAAGCATAAAAAATAATTTTAAATGTAACAATTTTAGGGTAAGTAATTGCATTTTTGTTAAAAAGGCAGTAAGTATTTTATAACCCAGGATTAATTTTATATTGATATTAAGACCATTTTCAAAGAATAGTTTGTTGTTTAGTTCTTGATATATTTTTCAACAACAGCAACATATATATATGATATATTTTCTTGATATATTTTTCAACATATATTCAACAACAATTCATAAATATTAATAAATTACTTCTTAGATACTTAGAGTTTTAGACAACATAAGCACTTTTTTAAGTGATATTATTGCCTATGAGTATATAATATTTCAACAACAAATTATTCTCGGAAAATGATAATTATTAAATTGTATTTAAGAATCCCGAGAAACACAAATTATTCTCGGGATTCTTAAATACAATTTAATAATAAATCAATAAATTTTAAATTAAATAGAAATTTAAAAAATCTGCAATATTATTTTTAAATATTTAAAAAGACTTAATGAATATATAATTACATTTAATAAAAATAACTATCCGTAAGGAAGTAATTGTGAGAATACAAAAATATACATCAAAAATTAAATAAAAATGTTATTAGAAAAAAAAGAATGTTTTCCTTTACCTGACAACTCTGAAAGTCTTTGACTTCGTATTAACTTTCAGAAATATTTCAGGAATTTTTAATAACATGTTTTTATTTTAATTTGACTCTTGTCACTACCTTATAACTTCGTATATAGTTACATAAATCTCATAATAGTTATATATATATATAAACACTAAAACATTGATAGATATTTCTATTCAATACTTTTAGCTATTTTAACAATATTTTTTACTTTTGTAACTATACTTTGGCTACATTTTCTCTACTTTCATTTGCCTTATTTAGATATAATATGTATAAAATATTAAATGTGTGCTGATGTAATTTTCAGAATGATTTTACTAACACTAAAGCTTAACATTGAATAGTTGCTAACTTATTTGAATTTTACCATCGTGTATAACAATATTAAAAGACGAATCAATGATTTAGGATTTACAACCAATAAATTAGAATATTTTGTATTCAAATTATATTAAAAGTATTGAGACTACAGAAATAGTGATATTAAGAAAAGATGCATCGTGTTAACCTTTTTCGGCTTAGAGTACTTTGATTCAATACCAAATTAGCCATCAGTCGAGACTGTTATACGTATTTTTCTTTAACACCGTGTGTGTAGGAGGAAAGTATGTTTCAGCACATACTGTTCACTTATTTATATTCATCTGTCGGTTTATCCTAAACAGACAGATGAATTAATGCTTTGTTTTCTTACTAAAACATGTCAATCCAATATTTAAGCAAACAATGTACACTTCTTAATTTGTTGTTCCTCTAATTCACCTTGTTCATAATCTTAATTACTTAGGTTATGAAAAAGGGTTAGCTAATATATTAAAGCATCGTTCAATTATTTATTAAATATAACTAAAGATTTTTAAAAGCAGGTTGGTAATCATATATTGAAATAAAGTAAATTACTACTTAGTTACTGTTAAATTCGTAATAATTATAGCTTGCCTGCATTTTTAATTTATACATACTCCCTTTTATGAAACATTTTCTGCTTCGCTTATTAAATAACCTCATTTTTACCAGTAGCGTCTTATCTTGTCTAGCCTCCATTTTTCTCTTATATAATGTAATGTAAAAGTTTCTTAAAAATACCTTTAGTTAAAGATAAGTACTCCTGACAATCAAGTGTTCATTTTTCTACCAGAATGATAAATGAAGTGAAAGCAGAACTACAAAAACTAACTATACACGAGAAAAAATGTTTTGTATATCCTCTGTGTGTGTGTTAAGAAGCATTCAAGCATAGTAATGTCGTTAAGTCTCAATAATTAAAACAAGGAGCAAGTTGCTCTTTTATACTACTTGTATACTGTTTGTCTAAAAATATCCTGTTTTTCTGGGTATTCAACAAATAGTAGAATTCCTTACCTATTTAGAATGTATTAACTGCAAATTAATTCAGTTATTGTCTCTAAATAGAGTAAAATGATTTAAATATTTGGATTTGTATATTTTACTATGCAGCTTATTTCATTGCTTCAGAATTTATTTTTCAAATTTTTCTGATGGTGATAATATAAATAAATTTCCTGTCACTATATATCATTAGTCAACTCATAATATAATTAGTTAATTAATCTAAATACAATTTCTACAAGGATCTACGATTGAATACCAAGAAAATATATATAATGACAATGATATGGAAAATGCATTTTTTTCTTATTTGTGAAAATTGAATTAGGTCTTTTATCCAGTTAAAAATCACAGTGCTGATAAGGGCTGGTATCTAAAAATGTTAATACATTAAAGAAGCAGTTATAAATGAAAACAGTAGAATACAATTAATTTAAATCTATCTGATCAAAATTTTTAAAAAACTATATTAAATTTAATTCGATTCTAAAGTACCAGAATTTTTATTGGTTTTCTAAGTAGAATTGGTATTTGTATTTCCTGTTTTGAATATGTTAACAAATCAGCAATTATAAAACACGCCACTAAAGTGAATAGTGTTATTCAGTCTGTATAAGACAGAGCAATTGTGTATTTGTTTCTACATATATTTCTAACATTCTTTATATACTTCCTACGGCTTTCTCTTCATTTTATTTCTCTTTTAATTTAATTGAATGTAAAAATGTCATAGACTGAAGTAGCAAATTTGTTTAAATCAGACAAAGTCTTTTTTAATTCAGAGCAATCTAAAAAAAATGGAACTCCATGAATTAAAAATTTTACACTTGCTTTGTCTCTAAGATTCAAATACTGAAATAATCTTTGACAATGAAAGATTAAAAGCTTGATATTCTCAAAGTAACCTTAAATGTAAGTGCTGCTAATAACTAAAAGAAAACTAAAAATATTTTTTAAACTGACTAATTAAGTTGAAAACTAAACTAACTTATCATTAGCACATAAATGACAAGTTTTTTTTTTAATCCGTGATTCGCTCTTGAAAATAAACTCTTATTCTATCGAATATTTGAATAACCAATGAATTTTTCAGTCTTCTTAACAGTTCTTTTTTTGAGTCAGTTAAATGGAGCTGTAAAATTCTTCAATTCATGTAGACAATTATTCAAATATCTAAGAGTTAGCTGAGGAGTATCACTTATGAATATTGCTTAAAGTTAAAAAATTTTTGTCTCCAGGCTCATCTCAGGCTATATCACTGTGAACAGTATTTAATAATAGTAACATCCTTTTTGGTGTCATTATTTGGTGCTTTTATAAATAGGTTTTACATTTGCATTATATTTAATCCATTTCTAAAGTATCGTAAATTTCTATTAATGTTTTAAATGGTGTTAAAATTTTCATTTCATATTTTGAGTTAGATAATAGGACAGTATTTATAAAAACCACCATTAAAGTTAGTACTGTTATTCAAACTCTATAAGGTAGAGATATATTGTATATATAATATTTCAATAAATATTTATAAAATTATTTATTTTCTACAGCTTTTGAGTCATTTATTATATACATATATTGCATAGATTTCGCTTATACCATACATTTTTCC
Source organism: Latrodectus hesperus (assembly GCA_037975125.1). NCBI lineage: Eukaryota > Metazoa > Arthropoda > Arachnida > Araneae > Theridiidae > Latrodectus > Latrodectus hesperus. Next base: position 92,958,618 of record CM075854.1, read on the forward strand.
GATAATATTTATTTTAATTAAATATAATTTATGGGGGAAGATAAACAGACTCAAACATCATTATGATCTCTGTCTCTTTCTTTCTCTCTCTCTTTGACTCTCTCTGTCTGTCTGTCTCTCTCTCTCTCTCAAATTTATGAATACTTAAAGATCATGTAGATAATTTTTTTCATCTTTTTTTTTTTGAAAACTAAAATTATTTTTTTTTTATTTTTGTGTGAACTTAAATAAATTTATAATGATTTATTTAAATTTTGGATCGGAACTAATTTATAAAAATATATTTCAGCTGGAAGAAAATATTTGTGTAATTTATTAACCATTAAAAGTAGATTTACTTAAATTTTTAACTTGTATCTATAACTTTTTTTTTATAACTTTTATCCTCATAGTGTAAAATTTGCAAACTTCTATTCACTCGAAAAATCAAAAACGAGTTTTGAATTTTGAGGAATTAAATAAATTAAAGTAAATTTGCTATCAAGTATAAAATTCAATATAATTTCTAGAAAACTTTTATTCATTTTTATTGTTATTCTTTAAAAAATAACAATAAAACACATGTGCCTCTGTCTATGCACAACGAGATTTAGATTTTAAATTTAACAAATAATTAAGTACTACAATTTTATCGAATTTTATCCTTTTGTGATGAGTGAGTTGAGAAAAGTATGTTCATTACTATTCATAATTATTATTTTCTAGAAAAATAAAATTTTCTCTAAAATTTCAAGAATAATTCTTAGATAAATTACGAAATGACGATAATTTAAGTTTTCTTAATTAAACTTTTCTATATTGTTAATATCTAAAATTCAAAAAATTTCAAAGTATGTATGTAAAGCGTAAATTCATTTTAGTGAGTAAATATTTATACTGAAATATTCAATTGAAGTTTGTGTATTTAGTTTCGCACAATGAATTTTTATTTATAAAGTTATATCTCTTACTAATGAATATTAAATGACAGTGATTTTCATCGCGATGTAAGCTTATCAATATTATCTTATTTGGGCACATTTTCAATTAATAAACTGATAATTTGGTAATTAATAGAAAGAAAATACAATGAAATCGAAATATTTCAATTTAGTTGTAAACATAAATAAATATGCTCCTTTAATTAATTTAAATCCATAAACCTATTTAGGTTAAAAAGGATTCAAATAATTAATTCATCTCTAATAAATTCACCCATTTTTGGGAAAAACTAACTAACTTAATTTATTAAATATATTCACAATAAGTATCCTTCATTTTAGAACATAAAAATCACTCTAGTGGCACACAACACATAGGAATATTGTGTATCACAGAGAATAAAAGCTAACGAAAATTTTAAGCACTTTCTCCAACAATTGGAGACATGTGCCTTAATAACATTTAGGGAGAAAAATAAAAACAATATGAATTAAAATTATATTTATTTCATATAAATATATTTTGTGGATATGTTTTAGTCATATAAATATATCTTCTTTAAAAGCAAGAATCTTTATAAATTAAGTGTTATACAAGTGCTATTTTATAAATTAAGAATTAAGTGTATCATCCAATATTTTGCATGATAAATTTAAGACACGATTTATAATATTATAATAGAATATCAACGAAATATCAAAAACAGCAATGATTAGCTTAGAATATTAATCATTAACAACTTACAAGACTGAATTACATATACTGGCTAAATTCTTTATAAAACTAATTCGATATATTTTGCATTTATAATTAGACTTAACCTGCACCTTCAAAATCTTTATATTCAGATCATGCTTCAACTATGACTGACTTTAAAATACTGACAAATTAATGAATATGTATACCCTCAAACTATTTATTTATAATCGAGCTTATCAGACTGGAAAATTACTTAGAACATAATTAATAACTCTGTATAGATTTTTATGGATCTTGTATTGATTATTAAGGAGATTTTAAGCATTATTACATTTATCTTCAAGGTATGTTGCTTGAAGATAAATTGCGTTACTCCAAACTTTATGAGTCATGCTGTTTCCAATGAATTGAACTCATACTTGTAATTCTTATCGATATTTCTCTGAAGTCATGATTACTTTGAAAAAATTGTTTCACTTTTCAATTCCCCATTAGACAAACATGCAATTATTCAGTATTCAAATCATATTGCTTTATATAACGTTTCATATTAAAATTTTTGAAACTAGTAGTCTTCCACATTTAAAAGATTTGAAAATCGTTTCCAACTATTTATAGAAATAATGATTTAAGGAAAGATATTTCATCTGGTAACACTTAACATTTGAGCATACTTTTAACTCTGAATGTTCAGTATTGATAAGGATCTGATACAATTTTGGTTTTACGTATAGGTATGTGTTTATGAGTAAGCAGAATATAAAGATACTTTCAATTTTATTTATGTAAACTTAGTCACACATCTTCATTTAAAATTGTCATAATAATAATTTATGCTTTTTTACTGAATACTTCATATATATTTAATAAACTCAATGATATTAAAATTCAGAATGAAGTAACATTTAAATATACTAATAAAGAGATAATTTACTTTTGTAATTAAAAACACATTCTATCATAGTGGTATTTTTTGTCTGTTCATCGAATATCACAGTTTTATGAAGCAAAAACGCCGACCAAATTGTCTAGTGGTCAGCGTGTCTGACTACAGATAAGGAGGTCCTGGGTTCGAATCCTGGTTCGGGCATATATGTACTTTTCTCTCTATCTATCCTGTCTTTGTCCTTTCCTTGTATGAATGAGGTGTGAATGTTTGCATACCCTATGAACAGGTCCCTATGGCATGTGTGTACTGAGGAAGTTGGACTCCACACCAAAATATGGTTCAGTTGAAAAAGTGGATCAGCACACCCCATATTTCCAGCCTAGCTGGCACACGACAGCAACAACAACATTAAGCAAAAAAGGCTTTAATAATCTATTTTCAATTTAGTATTTAATTTTTAATTAATATTATAATAACACATTTGCTATTTTTATATTTTTTGATACAATTTCTCAATTGGGTTTCTTAATTCTAACATTTCTTTTGAAAGTAATGCATGATATAATGGGCCACTAGAATTTGAAAAAATTTTAAGGAGCTTAACCAATGTTTGAATGTATTCATACAACGGTTTGATCAATTCAAAAATATCATTTAAATTACGTTTCTGAATAATAAATTCGAAACAGACGATTACAAATTGTTGATCATTATTGTATTCACTAGTATTGATTTTATATTAGTTTCTTAAATATAAATAAATATTATCTAAATTTTTAGTTAAGTATTGACTAATTTTTTTATAAAATAAATATTATAAAAGTCATATAAAAATAAAATATTGAAATAAATTAAATAAAATTAAGCTAAAATAATTCCGATTGTATTGTTTTTATGTTTCATTTTGTTCTTTTTTTTTCATCAAGAGAACTAACTCATGGTAATTTTTCTTGTTAAGCGTTTTTACAGCGACATAAGCAATTCAATTTCAGTTGTAATTATAATATCTCTTTTAAGTAATGTAATTTAAAAATTTAATGCATAAAATAATAAAGGAAATAGTTTCAAAACTATTTTTATTGATGTGATCTCTTTAAGATAGAAATATCAATCGGATCCTTAATTACTTTTAATACTCTAGGCGATTTAAATATATCGCTTGTTTGATACAATAAGGAATTAGGCAATCAATTGCATTTCTAGGAGCCATAAACTTTCAACTAAAAATAAAAATAATGTAATTGCTTTTTGCCTTTTGTCATTATATTCTTTTAACTTTATATCCAGTATTTGTTTGTTGTAAATAAAAAGATATCTATCTTAATCTTTCTGAAGTAGTAATTATAATAATAACATATACATATATATTATTATATTACTAATACACATACAAATAATTGACTCTCAATGGGTAAAATAAAATAAAAAGATATAAAAACTATATATAGATGTAAAACTATTGAATTAGAATTTGAAATTAATTGCAATAAAAAATATAGCAGATAATATATTATCAAGTTTTTGAAATTACAATTAATTCAGTTCTGAAGTAATGCTTGCATTTATGATATTTTTCTTAGTTATAAATACTCTTCTAATTGGTCTATCAAATTTAACTATTCAAAATATTTCTTACTTAAAAAATTAATGTGGTCTTTTTTTGTATAAATACAATCATTTCAGTTACATCCTTTTTTTCATTTACTGAGACTTTAGTTTCTCTAAATAATGTAGTAGTATGTAGCATGTATGTATATGTACATGTAGTATGCATGTAGTTTCTCTAAATAATTATTCCAGATAAGTATCTGAATAACAAAATCAATTTACAAAGTGATCCAAAACTTCTAAAATTAAATTTTTTACTCTTCCTTGAGGACTATCTTTTGCTCTGAAGTCTATAAGAAGACTGAACTTATAACAATATGTTTTCCTAAAGCACCTTATGCGTACTTTATTGTATTCAAAGTGGGATAATATGGCAGCTACTTCATATTCAAATTTTGTTCGAACCAAATGTAAATCTTTCTTAAGATGAGTACTGTTAAATCAACCAGTATCCTCTATTAATAGGAATATAACACCAGTGACTTCAATACTTAGCGATTCAAAATACTAATGAATCACGTGTTTGCATCATTTATGCTATTCTAATAAGTCCTATTCCTGCCAAAATCATCACGCTACTATCATTATTTTGTAATATGTCATGTATAAAATTGGGATTATTTGGCTTGGCATATTCTTTTAATATTGAGAAATGGCGATTTTCGTGTAGATGCGTAACCTGACTCTGAAAAATATTTATAAATAATTTATCATGATTTTCCACTAGAAATCCAAACTGCAAAATATTTCTCAACCTATTTCTTCTTTACTTTACCATAGCTTCAATGTTAACTTGTCATACGATGTTCAATAGAACAAAATCTCTGACAATTAAGGAATATTTTCAAAGACAAAACATTAAACTAAGATACATGAAAGAGATCCGCTACTTTTTTTTTATCCTTATGATTTTCAATTTATAGCTGGTAATTAATTATGAAGTTTCTATTGAATTAAAATAAAGCATTAAGTTATTGCTCGAAGTCTTATTCAAAAATTATTGAGCGAACTTTTAATGCATTTAGGGAAGTAAAAACCAAAATATAGTATTATAAGTCATTTGACATTTTTTTTAATTGCCGACCGATGATTGAGCGGTTAGCACTCCTGACTGTTAGACTGTTGGTCCTGGGTTCGTTCTGAGATGATGTATGAATGTGGCCCGCTCTATAAGCGAGTTTGTGGTGATATGGCATGGGTAATGCTACTCATCTCCGGGACTTAGTTCATAGGTGCCCACCGGGTAACGATAAATGAGTAGCAAAATTCAGTTTTGTTGTGGTGAAAGGTTAGTTATCCAGTGTCCGCCGTTATTAAAAATACATTTAATTCCTAAAAATTTAATACTTTTGTATCATATATGTAAATTTCACAATAATTCTTGTGCTTAATCTATGTAATGCTTCTAAATGAATGAAGCTTTTCAAAATGTGTTTCCATTTAGTTTCCCTGGTTTCGGATACTGGGGTAAATGAGAGTTCAGTACTCAGAATTACACTCTTTAAGAATGAAACTAAGAATTTCATCTTGATAATTTTTATTTACAATTTCATATCTCATGACGTTAGTAGTCGTACAATAAAAGTGTGACACTAATAAACAAATTATATTATAAATATGACTAAGGTATCTCATTCGAGTTCTTTAAACTTAAAATAAATTTTACACTTGAATGGGAAAATAATGTTTTAAGAGGCTTTATGGCTTTTTTTAATGCTATAACATTAAGTAATCTAATTTATTTAAAATTCAACGCACGCTAAAGAAAATAAAAGATTTACTATTTGCGAAAACAACATCTATTTGACAATGAGAAGAGAAAGAGAGTCCTTCCCTTTTCAAGCTCTCTAAACTTCGTTTCTCTATTCTCTTTTTTCCACAAAACTAGATTTCGTATTTTATTCCGAATTTTTTATCTTATTTACAAGGAAACGACAAAACTGACTGGAAGAGAACAGCCGAAATATTTTCTAATTTACACTTTTTGACTCCTGGCATTCATTATTCAAACATATTCACTTGCGTGGTCTAATCTCTATGTTAAATCTAAATACCGAAGAATTTATCGCGTTTCTTGTATTAAAATATTTTAAATTGAATATATATATTGTCTAAAAATTGCTTATACCTATTGAAATTTAAAGTTGAAAATGGAAAAAAATGCTTACTTTTTCAAATGAGTAATCAATATACCATAATGCATAAGCAATGATATTTTTAGTTTTATATTCAAAAATTAAAATCATTTTCCTTATTAAACATATTTATCCGCTATGCTTATGGATTTGTAAAAGAATCTTTTAATGGGATTATTTATTTTAAAAATATAATAAATTTTAATTAAGTTATAATTGAACTTAGTATTATAAATCAATAAATTTGAAAATTCAATAAATTTTTAAAAAATTTCCATTATTTAAAGTATTTTAAAACAGATTGTTGTAAATTAATATAAATATTATTATTAAGGTTAATTTTAATGGACAAATTTATTTATTTAGAAAAATTATTTGTCGTCATTAAAGATAAGTTAAATTTTGCATCAAATATTAGCATTCGTTTTTGTAATTTATGAAGTATTTACTTTCTTTTGAGAATAAAAAAATTCTTCTACTTCATATGAATAACAATTGAATAAGAGTCAGAATCAAACAAGTAGAAAAATGGAAAAAATATCTCAATAAAAGAAAACTTTAGTAATTTTTCTAAAAATTTTTGCAAAGATATATATTAGTATATTCATTGAGCATGTCATAATTCATTTGATTAAGATCAAAATAGTTGAACTTAAAAATTAAATGATACAAACCATCTGAATTTTAACATATAAATGTTAGAAACTACATTACTGAAATAACAAAATATTCTCATTTTTGTATAAATTAAACTATAGCTTTATGACTATTAAATCTTGTTTTGCATGAGTTTCCCAAATGTTTTGAATTCACAAGAATTCTGAATTTTCTAAACTTTTTGAGGCATATAATGTTTAAAGTTTGATTTGGTTGACACTCAACGGTCAATTTTAAGTGGGGATTCCGAACTACTAACAATATCGAAATCTAAGGTAGGATTCGAACCTACGAACTCATTGTGTTTAAAGATATCGCTATTCATGCATACGAATTTATTTAATTTAATAACAGAAAAATCATTGTAAAGTTTTTAAAAAAAATATTAGATAAAATTACATCGTTACTTTATAAAAAAGTCACAAAAAAATTAAACTATTAAATCAATGGTAAGATAATTTTCTTATATGAATTTAATTAAGGGACCAAAAACTTTTTCTGTTTCATAAAAAAGAGCTTCTTAAATAAACAAATAAAAAATACATTTTTCTGAATAGTTTTTGATATAATAAGAGGCTCAGATACTTTTATTTAAAAAAATTATAACATTATTTTCATGAACAAAATTTGCTTATAGTATAGCATTATATTACTTAATTTCTAAGTATAGCATTATTTTCCCTTACGTAAAACTATTCATATGTAACATACATATTTTACCGATAGTAAATAAGAGAAAGCGCTTTATGATGATTAAAACTGAATATTTAAAAGAGGAAAATAATTATAAATATATGCCAAAATTCATAAATTTTCATTAAATTAGTAATTTTTGTATCGCTTTATTCTCACTTTAATTTCTCATTTCAATAATTCAGTTTTTTGCTATTACAATCATTTCAGATCTACGTTTATCAGAAAAATTCTCTACAAGTTTTTATTTGCACGACTCTTTTTAATATAACTAACTTAGCGACAAAAAATTATTTCCTAACTCTATATTCATATTCAAGCAATTTAAATTAGCCAATGTATCAGTATATCTTTAAAAGTATATCTAATTTGCTTTGTTATCTACAAAATAAAATAATTTCACATATAATCAAACAATTATAAATGTTATAATACGTATTACAATTTATATATTTTGTTCAAGTAATGGACACTAAAATATATTTAAGACAAGAATTAAATATTTTTCATAAATTAAAATTTATTTTTAAACCTCTTTTGTATATATGCTTTAATTCCTTTTCTAGCCTTAAACACACATTTTAAAATTATATTATAAAAAATATATTTTTAAAAAATATGTAATGTGCCTTTTTTGTTTATAGTCCCAATATACGTCTGAGAAAAACAGGCATATTTAAACTATACGTTCCTTGTTTAAATTTTCTGTGACATGCAAACTTATTCGTATCAGCGAATTTATCTCACAGAGTACAGAAGAATTCTTATATGTGTCGTTTCACCATCACAAAATGCTGATTGTCCGATTCAATAAAAACATTTGTGTCCCCACAAAGAATTTTGATAAAAATTCACTGAAAGTCATGTATTGAAAAGTATGCCTTGAATTTGATTTTACGCGATAGGTATAAAAAGTCAATTAACATAAAATTAATCAACAGTTCAAACTGTTTCATTTCAAATTTTATACATTTTTTGTCACATGCAAAATTGCTTCTTCATTGAAATGCTTATTAAATTGAAAAAAATAAAATAACATCACTTTTATAAGGCATTTTGCTTACACAATCTCTAAGAAATTATTTATTTAGAAGATTTTTTACTGTGGAATCTCTAAAACACTATACGAAAATATTGTAAAATGTTTATTGAATTCCTATAACATAAATAACAATTTTATTTAAATAAAATTAATTTATTTTATCATTTTAAAGATGTTGTGTGGCATTTCGAAATATGTCACTAACTTATAAATATATAGCTAAAGTTGTCATCATAATTATTTTTCCAATAATTATAGGGATGAAATCCCGTTTATAGTAATTAATTTTAAAACTTACTCTAATTTAAATTTTTTTCAAGAAATATGAATAATTTTAGAAACACTCGTTTTATGATAATTTAAAATCATTTTAGATTTAAATTTCAGAGTCAAAATTTATCATTATAGCTTGAAAGTTTAATTTCATATATAAACAGGAATATAAATTCTATTTGTGAAATGATAATACTATATATTCAAATATATTCTAGTTTGATATATATATATATATATTTATATTAGATTACTAGTTTTTAAAGTATTTTGTCAAAACAAATTTTATTATGTATATAACAGCTTTTATCACTTTATCTCTTTCATGAACAATGTATATAAGTTTGTTAAAGACAAATTTGCTACGTCAGAAGAATTTGGGCTTTGAGCAACAACCACTAACCTAAATCATGCGTAAGCATTTGTTACTTATATTAGATGTTGATGAAGTATATGTTTGAATTTATGAAGAATAATTCCAAGAGTCAATATTGATATCGTCTACGAATCTTCTGAACTGAATCACAGAAGCTATATGATTTTAAGGAGTTGTAGTGAATAACTAGACCTGCTCAAAGTGATTTTTCAACAGCATAAACAAACAAAATGTATAAATTACAATGAAGTGAGATTTTTTAAGCAAAAATTAATTTTGTGAAGCCGAGTTTTAATATTGATATCAATCATTTCTAAGAATTGCAGTCTGTGTTATTAAAAATGAGAAAATATAATCAACACAGATTGCTGACATCATTTATCAATAAAATTTTAAATAAATTTTTAAGCAGTTAGCAACGTGAAATGTCTATTTTTAAGTATGTTAGAGTACATATAGAACATACTTAAAAATGGACATTCCACGTTTTTGTTTAAAAATTTTTTTAAAATTTCATTGATAACGGATGTCAGCAGCCTGTGTTGATTGATTATATTTTCTCATTTTTGATTAATAATTTTTCGGATAGAAAAATAGGGCATTCGTAATCGGAATCTGATAATTTTATGGGTGGTCTATTTTCGCCTACTTGGAATTAGATGATTCTTAAAAGTAATATTTGAAAAAGAATTGATTGCTTACATTATTAAAGTAAATTAAGGAAATATAAATATAATATGCTAATTTTTCTTTTTATATACCTGATTAAATTATTATCAGAAGCCTCTAATAATTTAATCAGGTATATAAAATAATATATAAGAATGCTTTTATTAAGTTTGAAAATGGGATAATGATTCAATCAACGCATATTCAACATGTCCATCTCACATCTCCATTTCCATGCATATTCCTTTGATTTCTTATCAAAATTAAAAGTCAGCTTCATCATTGTCATGGTAAAGGATGAGATTGTCTTAAGACAGATTATTTCTGTTCAGATTATTTGTTCATTTCGTGAGCTGGAATAACTTGAGAAAAATTTCTGACACTTACTTCAAACATTTGACCATTATCTTTATGCAGAGAAAGTAGAAAAATCTCGTCTACAAAATTTAATTTTTGTGTGAGTAAAATGACGCTCTTTAAGATAACAACAGCTATTCTTTGTACTTCTGTGTTTACCATTATCTTTGAAAAATAAAAATTGAAAAAGGTAAACGCCACACCATAAATCAAGCCATATTTTCTTTACTAGATATTATCAGCAGTGCTTTACTTCTTTTCTCCAGAAGGGGAATTTCATTACCACGTGGCATAAGTGAATCTTTTCCTCTGTATAATGTTTGTTCCTAAATATCATTAAAGAAATTGCTTAGGAGAACCAACGTTTCTTATTTTTATCATAATCAAGCAAATCGAAACTACAAACACCGTAAGCCTTTTATTTTGCTATTCTCGTTTGATTGAATGTTCATGAACAAATGATCATATCGTACCTGTCGTAACTTAAAAGACTTGCACACTATTAAACTACATTTCTGGAATGAAATTAATTTTTAAAGAATATTGATAAATGATTTTTCTATTAAGTTATCAATGTTGATATTTTCAAATTCTAACTAAAGGCAAGTAAGCAACTTGCCTCTATTGTTAGTGTCAAGTCATAAAAATTTCCATGTTATAAATTGGTAAAAATTTAAAAACGGTAAATTAAACATTCTTAGGAAGAGAATTATCGAAAAGTCTGATTATTTATGAGTTTTCTTGTCTTACAATATTTTCTGTAGATAATATGCTTATGCATACATCGAAAGATACGATTTCAGGAATACTTTTCCGATTCCTTTAAAATATAAATTTGTATTTATCTCTTTGGTCACTTGTGTCACAACATGCGCCACACAACAAGGCCACAAAAAAGATTCTCACAAGAATACTTACACTCAGAAAAAAAAATTAAATGTAAAGAATTTTACTGAGTTCCATCTAACTTAACTCCACGGAATAATTTTTCCTGAAATTTAATATTAACAAAAAATTAATGAAAGACTTAACAATAAATCATTCTCCAATACAAATTGCTTACAATATATAGGAATTTAATATAGTATAATATTATTTAATTCAGTATGAAAAATTGAGATCTTAAAAAGTGGTTTATAAAGTTCAATAGAAAAGAATTGGACATTAAATTCAAGTACATCTCTTGTCGAGTTGGCAGCTGAATGATTAGCGCTCTTACCTTCGATTCAATAGTTCGTGGATTCGAATCCCACCTTGGCATGGATGTTTGTAGTAGTTCGGAATCCACTTTAAGCCGTAAGTCCCGGTCTAATTAGCCCTCGTATAAAAATGACCGTTGAGCGATAAACAAACAAGTACATCTCGTTTGCATATATATATATATATATATATATATATATATATATATATATATATATATATATATATATATATATATATATATATATATATATATATATATATATATATATATGTTGAAAATATCAACATATAGTGGCATATATATATACTCAATTTCTTTCTTTCTGTTCAGCATCAAATCTGTCATGAAATTTCAAACCTGTAATTTTTTTAATTAATCTCAAAAATAAATTGCAAAACTTAAAAACGCAAGCGCTTTCTTTACTATAAAATGCAATTTGAGTAGGTTTCTTAAATTTTTATTTCATAAGATATAAAATATATAAGTGGTATTATTTTCGAATAATCGTATGATTCATATTATATTAGTGTAACAGTTAAAGGCGAAGGATAAAACAAACAAGTTAGATTCATATCATTTTAATTGATCGATCAAAAATATGACTAAAAATGAGTTTGAGGATTTTATTTTAGTTTAAAATTATAATTTTTACAGTGGAAAAAAACTCTGTAAAATAATTAAAATGAATTTTTTTAATTCTTATTTCTTAATATTTATTAAAACTCCAACCATACAAGTTATCAATTTTCTTTTTAATAACATATCCTCCATTAAGATTAAAAAATGAATCAATGAAAATCAGTTGGCAGTCTTTGATTCCAGCTTTTATTTTGTTATTAGTTTTGTGAAAAACAGATTTGACAAATTGATTTTTTGAAATAAGACTTCATCCAACATGGGGTAATTAAAGATTCAAAGTACAGAGGATTATTGAAAGAATTCAGTGTTTCTGCGTTTGATTTTTAATTAGGTATGCATCATTATTGAGTAATATTGAAAGGTCAGGAAAACTTTCGATTATGTAATTAACAATAGAATATAGGAATTCTGAAATACAAATTTGTGATGATCCACTTTTATCAGAGAATGAAGAAAAAAATTGCAATTACCGAGTAAAGCAATGAAATTGTTTTTAAAACACGTTCTATTTTAATATTGCTTGTAAGCAACAACATTTTTGAAGCAATCCTTTAATTTAAAATAAATCATTACTTTGCAAAATTTTAGTTTCATGGGCTGCAGTGAAAATTTCGATTTATATCAAAATCCCCAAACATCTGTGTGAAAAAACGTTGTAGAATATTATAAATTTACTGTAATTTCTTTGGTTAATTACCAAAAAAATTAACCCTCTGAAAGTTAAGACAAATTCAAAAAGTTATATTTTTTATTTAATGGCATATTTAATGGCATTTTAAATTCACGTATGGTGAAGATCAGAATACTATCGAATATTTGGTTACTGACAAAAAAAGAAAAGTTGAAGAGGTATAGAGAAAAATGAGTATGCAAATAAACAGAGGTTTTGGACGCATATTATCTTGTAAGCATTTTTCATTCATTATTTTTCAATAATATTTTGTGAATTGAGGTATTTATCATAAGGGAATGCATTGTATAATAAATGCTTATTAGAGCAAGTTCTGTGATATGCTATTTACAGTCGAATAACAAAAGGATATACGTAGGGAGTACCATATTTAAAGAAAATGGATTTATATTCAGCATTTTACAATGATCACGTTGTGTTGGACACTGAATGATTAACGGTCTGATTCTCAAATCAGAGGTTCGTAAGCTCGATTCCTGTCTTGCTCGTGATATTTTGCAGTTAATCACAATCAACTTTAAGTGATAGATCTCAATCAAATTTATCTGTGGCTAATTCATGGGCCAGAAATAGCCTTAGAGTAGCAAACAGACCAATCGAAAAAAACTTTTTAATTAATATTAACTACCTCTTTTACTAAGCTTAACGCATGTAACATTTTATTTTATTAACCTTAAATACATTCGAAAAATATTTTCCTAAAAAAACTCAGTCATTAAGGAACTTTAATCCATTTATGTGAAAATTTGCTCGCTATTTGAAATAAATGGCAACACTCTCTAAAGTACTTTCTTTTTATTACAATTTCATTAATTTGAATTTCCAAACAATCGAGGAATACATAATTTTATCTTTAGTAATCAAAAACTATGCTCAAATATAGTTTAAAATATGAATTAGAGCAGTGTCATCTTAAAAATTTAATATATAAATGAAGAAACTCTTACATTTAGAAATATTCTCAAGTTCATCAAAATTTATAATTTAGAAAAACCTGAGTATAAAAATCTTATGCATCTGTACCACGTAATGATGTGAAATTATGATATTAATAATAAATTGTGTACATCCTAACATGCGTCTCAAACAATGAATCATGATTTTGTACTAGAATCAGATTGTGACATTTGAGCTGGATTTTACACTTCTCAATAAACTTTCAAACAATAAACTGAGGAGCAGAAAATCCTAACATTTGAGTCTAATGAATGAATATATCATCAAGTCCCATAATACCTTTCCACTTCTTAAAATAGTGAAAAGAATACAACAGTCTTATAGCATCCAAAAATAAGAATAAACACTTATAATTAAACTTTTATTGGGTGTAAAAAGACTAAATAAATTTATTTTAAACTTAAGTATTCTAGTAATGTAACACGTAATTTCCTCTACTTTGCTTCTCTATTTTTTCAAAACACGATACATAAGTTTCCAATTAAATCATATTGAATGCTTCATCATTTTATATATTCAGCATCTATACCACTTATTAACATCAATTCTGGATTAATATATGAAAGATTTCAACAATAGTGGCTGATCTTGTTGTTAAAGATAAAACCATATTAAGTATTTTATTTTTAAAGCAAAAGTATCATTAAAGTTCTTTTTTCACTATATATTATTCCTTAGATAAAAGAAAAATGATATAATAATAAAGACAAAATATTTATAAGCGTTTAAAGAATATTAAAATAACATTTTAAATATTGATGATTATTTCACGCGCGCGATATCATGGTGAATATTTCATGAACATCACATGAATTATCATGATATTGTGTATTTGAATTGCTATAGTGCTCAATATTTAACATTAATTTAAAAAATTAGGATCTTTAAGGTACTTGCTTAAAGCAAAAAAATTAGGTGCTTATCGTCTATCATAAAATCCTTGAAATCATTTTTGAGACTATATGATCGCAATTGTCTTTCTTCCTTTGCTCGACCATTTTAATCAATTTCTTATTGCTAAAAATAACCGAATGTATATAGCTTTCTTGCTCAACACATATAAAGGGCAATATTCTACAAAACAGCATTAAACAAGTACTACAAATCATCAATAATAAGATATCTCAGTTCAATTATTTTACAAGGAAATTATTTTAGCATTTTTCTCAGGAAGTTAAGTTTATTTTCATCAGTGGTAGTTCATGTAAAAAATTCTTTCTGTCTTTAAGGAAAAGTGCTTTCAACATTAGGTATATAATGTCCATAATAATTGAGCAATATCGAAATATTTCTCAATTTCAACTTTGCTTTTGACCTCAAAAGTTTTTTTCAGGTGATGTTCTTTTAGGAATAATACTGAGCTTAACCAAATCAAAAATATTTTTCAAATATACAGTCAGTCAAAAAAGTATTGGGACACTTGAGATGCGTAACATGTAAAACTATTTATAAAAATATTTATCACATTAAAACAAAAGAAAAAGTAATCAAGAGGTGCTTTAACATTTGTTATACAATATATAATTAAAATTTTGTTAATATTTTAGATTTATAATTTGATATAGCTTTTTGAATATAATTTGAAGGCAAACAAGGGTCAAAAAAGTATTGGGACACTTTTGAAATGAACAAGTAAAACAATAAATATGTCACATAAAATAAAATTTAATTTTCTACCACCTTTCTTAGACAATACTTTTCAACATAAGTTGTCAATAAAATCGGTTACATGTAGAGCAATGGCGAAAAACAAAGAGATTTCGAGGGATGTGCGAAATCTGGTAATAAGCCATTTGAAAAATGGAAAATCAGTTCGCTGTATAGGACAAATCTTGGAGCATAGTAAGTCTACAGTTTTTAACATTATTCACAGGTTCACAAAAACAAATAGTGTTGAGGAAAAAAGCAGATATCAGGGTGTCCTAGGATATTTACTAAATTTGAAGAAAGGTGGATTGTGAGACAAGTTTTCATTAATCCAAGAACCAGCGCAGTAAAAATGATTCTGAGATGTAAAAGTATGATCGGGTAATCGTAAATCCTGAAACTGTCAGAAATGTTTTAAGAAAACATAGGTATCATGGTAGAGTACCTCGAAGAAAGCTCTACATTTCCAAAGCAAATTGACATGATAGACTGGCATTTGATAAAATGTGTGTAAAAGCCACCAGAATTTTGGGAAAATGTAATTTTTGTAGATGAAAGCAAATATAACATTTTCGGATCAGATGGGAAGCAAAAAGTCTGGCGGACACCTATTACGGAATTAAATGTCAAAAGTTTGCTGCCTACTGTTAAGTATAGAGGCCGCAACCAATTAGTCTGGGGCTGCATGGTAAGCTCTGGTGTTGGAAACTTAGATTTCATAGATGGTATAATGAATAAATATGTCTATCTTGACATTCTCAAGCGAAATTTAAAGCAAAGTGCGAGAAAGTTGGGCATAGCAAGCCATTTTAATTTGTACCAGGATAACGACCCAAAACATACTGCTTACATTTGCAAGTTATGGGCCCTTTACCACAGTCCTGGTGTGATAAAAATTCCTGCACAGAGTCCAGACCTTAATCCCATAAAACATGTATGGGATTATTTGCAGTAAAAACTCAATGAACACCACATTTCTAACAAGCAGGAGTTAAGAAAACATCTGGTTTAAGAGTGGGCCAAAATCGACGGGTCGTTTTGTGCAAAGCTGGTCAAATCCATGCCAAATCGACTGTTAGAGGTCATAAAGTACAAAGGTAGTCCAACAAGATATCAACTATCAATTTTTTGCTGTTTTTTTTATTTATTTGGGCAGTGTCCCAATACTTTTTTCTGCTCATTTTTTGCCTTGACTTTTTTTCCTTTAAATTAGAACAATAATTACATTAACATTTGAGTTTTGTTTCAAGTCACTGTGATCTGCATTTAACAAAATGTCATATATGTCTTTTTTGTTTCATTTGTGTATTTAAGTTATATATTATGATAAAATTTCATGAACTGATATTGTGTCCCAATATTTTTTGACAGAGTGTATACTTGACTCATTGCTTTGAAAAACTAAGTTTCCTAGTTTCTGGAAAATGTTTATTTGATGCAATGTTTTGGAAACCAATGATAATTGCTGCCTCTCTTTTACATAATCCTTAATTAAAATAATTATTTAATCCTTTGAACATCCATATTTGCTCTAAATATAATTAATTAGGTATTTCTAATACTTTTTCCCTCTTTAATCACTGAGAATACTGATTATTTCAACATTTCTTTTGCCCTTTTTTATGCCAAAATATATTATTGTTGTCATTGATCTTGCAAACCCTACTTTTTTATCCTTTTATCTAAGTGTATCTTATAGTTTTTTATCCTTTTATTAAGAAAACTTCATACTTTTGTGTTCTTAAACATTTTAATTTTTCTTATTCAGCCAATTTTTTAATGAAATTTTTGTTATCCGAAACGATCTGGCGTTCATGTTCTTCATTTCAGTTTATTTTGTTACCTTGTTAACTAAAACTTATTTGAAATGTTAATTAAACTTATTTTATTTTTGTTTATTTTTACTCATTCATCATTATGACTTTCATTCATTTTATAAATTATATTTAATATTATAAAACTTTTTTATAAAAGTTATTTTGATAATTCAAAATGCTATTGAATTTTTAAGTATTCCTGTTTCTGCATAATATAATTTTATTTCTCAAAAAAAAAAAGAACATTTTTTGTATTTAGTAGTAATGAATTCAAAATACGAAAAAAGATAGATTATTTATTGCATAAAACACTATGATGTGAATTCTAAAGTATTTCAATAATGAATGTAATTTAATTTATTAGTCATCTTAAATCTAAGGAACAAGTTACCCTTACACTGATGAAATTAAGAATAAAATAAACCTCTTTTCTCAATTAAAAATTTCATTAAGTCTCATTTCAAATTTAAATCTCTAGTAATATTTTCCAAACAACAAAATAGTTAGCTTCTTTCTTCCCTATATTCCAACTTTTCAATGCTATAATTTCAGTATAAAATTAATCTTTATCCTAACAGTAAAAAATCATGAGCTTAAATCAAATTTTAAAAAAACTATGAAGCAACTAAATATTTTTTAAATCTTTAGTTAAATAATTAAATTTAATATTAAAAAACGTAATATAAATATACATTAAAAGTAACTTAAAATAGGAAGTTTTCCAATTTTAAACTAGTAATTCCAATATAACAGGAACAATAATTTCTCACCCGATTTCTGTTTTTCTTCGGATTACTACGCAGAAAAGAAAGATAAAAACATTAAAGTTTTGTAACTTTCTTATTTTAAGTTAGCAGATTTGTATGTGCTATCTTGAAAGCTGTGCCTTTAGTTTAAATATTTGTGGACAAACATTCACAAATGGCAAACATCAGACTCACTAATTATCGTCAGTGAAATGAGATGATCTGTTTCAAGATGAACCAGTTAGCTTAAGAGACTAAAACTGTACAAGCAGTTAAGGCTTATTCTGTGCAATGGATCATGGTATTGCAACTATAAATCGGTAGAATCGTAAATTTTCCTGAATAGAAAACAAAATTGTTATTAGTTTAAAAAGCTTTTAATAAAAATATGATTTTTATGTTTAAATCTTTATTGCAATACTCCTTTGTCGTATTAAGTTTACAGTTTATATTTTCTATGATTATACATAATTTGTAATAATATTTAAAATTATTAAGTTATCTAAAGCTGTGACTGAAATGTTTATTTTCTTTGTTTATTTGGCAGTGTTTATTTTCTTTTTAAACACAAGGATAATGGTTAAAGTTTTATGATGCTTTTTTATAATTTTATATTTCAAACATTGTTGATATTTAATTTACTTTTAATACCACTAATAATCTTGTAAATATGTTAAATATGTTTTTACTCCAAAAAATTATTCTAACTCATCAAATGAAATAATTTAAAACTCGTTAAATAAATAAACTTTAAATAAACATTAAAGTTCTAAATTATTTTCCGAAGATTTTTGAAAAATTCTTTTTCCTTATATACTTACTTCTAAGGCTGTTGTGATTTTAGTCTAGAAACTATGGAAAATTTATCATATTATTTGTTTCAAAAATTATCTGCGTTTATATCAATGTTTAGACATATTATCTCATTTAAAAATGCTGCATATTTACGCCAAATCGAAAGTTTAAAAAATGAAGATATTCTTTTTGAACATGCTTTGGAATTTATTTTCTTTATTTTAAAGAAAGTAAAGAAGAAAGATTTAATCCAAATACTAAATTAAACAATGTTTTATCATTTCAATCTTATTTATGGTGGAGAGACTGTTTTGAATGTAACAGTGGAATATGATAGAGCAAACTGAATTGAATTTTCCCGATCTTTCTCCCAAACTAATACTAGATTTTTTTTCTTTGAATAATGTATGAACCCTTAGCAAACGCAAAAATGTTTACTAATTGAGTTTTCCTGAGCAAAGATTTCAAAGGAGGTTTTATATTTATGGTCCCAAATATTTTATCGAATATACAGTTTTCAAAGAATTCATGAAAAAACATTTCAACTTGAAGAATAAATCAGATTTTGTAATAGTACCATGAAATTTCATATTGGGGTAAATTCAAGCTATAGGATTTAAGCAAAAGTGCTTATAAACTGCTCTTACGTTTTGAATTAAAAATTTACAAGTGATTTAGTTACTCTAAAATTAACTCTTGAGGCAAAGATTATAAAAATGTTTTATGAGAGAAAAGTAAGCCCTTTGAGTTTCTGAGGTAACAAAAATAAATTTATTAATTTTCCCTAAAGTATTTATTCAAAAAATATATAAACTAGCATTTAATAAATATTTTTTTTTTAAATTTTTCTCCGAAAAAAATTTGTTTTAACCATTAATGCTATAGAATAAATAATTAGCATACATAAAATTGATTTCATATGATTAGATAACATTGAATAATTTAAAATATTTTAACATAGGAGTTTTTTTAACTTTATCTACTAAGTATTTTGAAAATATCATGGGTTAAATGTTGAAAATTACGAATTAAAATGTTGAATTACGAGAAAACTTATCATAGATAATAGGCCGAACTTGCGTCTCACAAATATAAAACAAAAAAACTTATAAGCACAAACGCCGATATTTGTGCATGCAGGAAGTGAGAGACAAAACTTTTCCTGCAATTCAACAATAAATCGAACCGAACCCAGGACATTTCTCTTTGAAGAGCACAATCCCACCATTAATCTTCAGTTTTCCATTTATATCAATTAAAAAACATTTACATATAAAAACTTATATGAAATCTATAATATGGGCAACGTTATCATCCAGTACTCCAATTTTATATCCAGCGCTCCTCCTCAAATGGTTTGATTTGTTTATCAATCTGTGGTCATTTTTTGCACATGAGCGCAAATTCAACTTTAACCTATAGTAGACTCAAGTAGATTCCGAATCGCCCAACAGAATGAAGTGACTGAGGAATCAAATCACTTTAACGTTTATAAGTATCAAAACGTTAATTTATTTTAAGGAAATTTAATTGAATTTATATATAAAGTAACTGTTTAACCTTTTACGCCCTCCTTATTAAAAAAATTAAAACTCAAATGTAAAATCTTAGGGATAAAACTTCTTTAAGCAATAGTTAATATATACAGCAGTTATTTACTTTAAGTTCAATGAAACCTATTTCATTTACTACGAAATGAAATTGTTAAAATAAAATCTGTGGTGGGAGAAACCAAAACTAATTTACTGAATAAAACTAATTTAGAACATTTCGAGAAATAAATTTAGAATTTTTCGCTAATAATATTACGTTTTTTTTTTCTTTCAATTAGACACAAAATACTTGTTTCAGAAGTATTTAATGTTTAATCTGGATACTTCATATGGAAAATTTGTTGGATTCATGCATTTCATGTAAGCTTTCATGTAAAAGAAAATGTATTAAGGTATTATAACAGAGAATCATGAACTGGTTTATAACATATAAAATTACTTTTAGAAAAAAAAATTTAAAATTTATAAACACAAAAAAGTCGATTTAAAAGTAAATTTAATCATTTAAATTTTATACAGTCTATTCCAGTGCTAATAAAATAATTAGAATTTTTGTTCTGTTTGTTAATTATAAAATTTTCTAGTTTCATACCTTATGATATTGCTGTGTTTATCAATGAAGATATTTTCAAGAAAATTCTTTTCATTAAATCTTTGTCACACACAAACATGACCACTTTTAAACTTTTGAGTTAAGTATGTTTATTTACAATATAGTGTTCAGTTGCAGAATCGAATAGTAATAAAATAACCACTACACATAAAAATTTAAAACTTCAATTTTCGTTCACTTTTTTTTCTCTCATTGAAGCGCAATACTTCAAACTACCAACAAACACACACACATTATATATATATATATATATATATATATATATATATATATATTGCAGGAACAAAAGTGCCACTTCTAGGCAATACTCATTAGCGTTGACATCCTGGAGCGCATGACCCCGTTATAAAAACATGAAAGATGAAAATTAAAATAACACAATAACATCAATTATAATTCAAAATACACAATTTTTACTTATTATTAAATGTATAAAATTTAAAAAGAAAAAGAAAAATCAATTTTAACCAATAGGAAGTTTGGCTAATTTTTGTATTAATCTTTTTAGTTCACCCAGTGCAGTTTTCAAGTTCACAGGTCTTACTTTAACATCATTAACTTTGTAAGCGTTAATCACTCTTGCCATTTTCCACTTAAGAGATGGTAAATTACCTTCTTTCATAAGCACTTTATCGTTCACTTGTATGATTTCAATGGGAGTTTTCCGCTTGATGCGCACTTGCAACTGTGGTAGGTAGTCCTTAGTCCACGATTTGTAAAACGATTGGCAAACTGAGAGTTTAATTTCCAGCGATGACCAACTGGAGTTTTTTGGTTTGTAACATCGGGTACAGAAATGTTTATTTCTAATTCTGAACCAATTAGAATATGTCCTGGTGTGAGGACTGAAAAACCATTTGAGTCCTCAGAAACTGCAACTTAAGGTCAGGAATCAAGTACTGCTTCTATTTCTGTCAAAACAGTAGTCAATTCTTGTGAAAGATTCTGCGACCCTATTGCGTGTTTGGTTTGATATTTGATACTTAACAGATGCCTTCCAAAGGCATCCGAAATGAAGAAAAATGAAACATTAATAGTCTATTTAACAGTTTCATTGCTCAAATTGCTACCAATCGCTTCCATTGCTCAAGCTTTTAAGAAATTTTTGGCACTGATATAATTGTGATACCACAATCGCTGATCATTTCCGCTGGTTTTCCTCACCGTGACATAAATATTTTTAATGCTGAGATACATGCATTGACGCTTAAATCACTAACAAGTTCAAAGTAAGCAGCCTTCCTTAAATAACAGATTAAAATGCACGCATACATTTTGAAGGTTTCCCTTCTCTGCCTCGACGATGATTGATTAAGGATGATCTGCAAAAAACAGGATCACATTTCAAGAAAAGTCTGCCTGGATTTACTCTGAATAAGAGTAAATCTGCCATCATCTACTATTTTGAAAATTCACAATGAAATTATGCACAAGTAACACATTTTCTTAATTCTTTGGGAACAATAGATTTTGCTCGTATAATCCAATAATTTTGTTTCACAGCATAATTTACAAACTCTACAACTCCGTATTAGTACTTTAGATGATAAAAATTTACCAATAATCGTGTAACTGGATGGGGGTTTTAGGGGAAATAATTGGAAATTTCACAGTCTCTGATAAATCAGCATTTTTCAAACGACCGCTCAATCTAAACACAAGCCACAATTGTCTAAAAAATAATTCGATGAATTTAAAAAACTAATTTAAACACTTTTTCTCTGCCAAGTTAGATATTTCTGTTGTAAAATTAGCATTTTGTGCATGTTTTATTACAGCTTCGTGAGTTTTTCTTAGTTCAGTTTTCTGTAAATACCATATAGTTGAAGTTATATTCTCTCCAACATTATTAATAAATCTAACGCACCACGTATAACAACTCTTTGCAACTTACTCCACCTTGAAACTTATTTCAAAGCTCTTCAACCAACTCGAATTTTAAAACAAAACTTTTCAGTTTCCCTTATTTTCTCTTTGAATACTTCTACACTTTCTTCGTCGGCAATAGGTTTCAAAATCTGTTTCGGCCAACTCTTATTATTCATTCGTAAACACTGTGGACCTTATCACCATTTATCATTCAGAACCAAGTTTTCAGCAGCTACACCCCTTGTCAACATATTTGCCCAATTATCTTCAGGTGGACAATAATTCCATCACTAGGACTCGATCTCTCTTGAATTTCTACAACTCTTGTCAACAAACTGTTCGCACAACGCAAAGTTTTAATACAACACAATAATTTAATCACTCCACAAGACTACTTTTCCAATTTTAACCTTAAATATATTTTTAATATAATTTTCAACTATAGAACCTATTACAAGATTCATTAATTTTTGATGTAGCAAAGTCAATTTTCAAAGGAGCTACTCTACTCTTTGACATAATAAATGACACTCTATAATTTCCAGTATTATGACAGATATATAAAGTAAACTACTGCTTTTTATATACACTTAATGATGCGTCACAGAACAAATGTACCTCCAGCTACTCATTTTTACAATCGAAAAATTAAAATCTCGGAATAGTTACATTACATAGCTTCTCAGTTTCTCTACAGCAACCAATCCATTTTTCTCGCAAATTATCTATTAACTCTTCATCCCAATCGCAACTTGATTCCCAAATTTCCTGTAACAACTTAACAGGAACAAGAAATGATGAAATCAAACCAATATGATAAAAAAACTCATCCGCTGTTTGCAAAACACACCCTTTACTATTTCGCAGCCTTTCTTAAGACTCTAATAACCCTTTAATTTCCAGCGACAAATCATCTTTTTTTGGACACCGATTCATTCCCAAAACTTATAACTGTTGAACAACCGCTTTCTTTCCAACACTAAATCCATTTTCTACATTCACAATTTCTCTAACTCTCTGAAATTAAATCTCAATTTCTTCAAATTTAATCCACCTCTCTTCAGAATTGTGACAGCATCTGATGACAACTCAAAGGACTCACTCACATTATTTCCCCCAAAATATGTCATCCACTTATAGGGCTGTGTCTAACATTGCAACCCATTTAGGTTTGCTTTTCTCAAATTTTTTAATGTGTTGTTTTATAATGGCATTCAAAATAAAAGGAGAACTTTTGCAACCAAAAGGTAACTTTTTCATTTTCAGGGTAGATGCACTTTACAGAGTTATGCAAATGATGTGAAATCAGCAATTCTCCACGCATGAAGGACAAAATAAGGTGAGGAACTGGCAGAGTGGTCGATATTCGCGCAGTTATGGCTGCTTGGAAATTAATCGTTGAAAGTTTGTTCTTGTCGCAAAAGACGCTTGGAATTGCAGAGAGCTCCAGGCCATTGTAATGGAGTCAGCTATAATCGACAGACAAGTTTTCGCGAGCATTATGATCGGACTAAAAAGACGAGGTTAATCCTTGCTGTAAATCGCAGCTGAAAAGGCATTTGATGCGTCCACAGTGCACCAGTTGTTGATAAGATGGTTGTAACAATGAACTGTGTAACGCTTAACAGGCTATCGGTGCAGCCAGAGTAATGTCAGCTACTGTGGATCAAGCGTCCGACGAGATTCGGTGGCGGCTCCACAAAGCACGTCTACCAAAATTCTGCAGCATGTGCAAGACACCCTGCATGCTCCCAAATTGATCAGAACCATTTGCCGTCGATTGGTTGTTAACGGCCTGCGCTCTTGGCGTCCGTTAAGAAGACTGCCATTGAACCCCTCAGCATTGACGCCAACGTCTGGAATGGTGCTAGAATAGAGAGATGTGGATGACGAAGTAGCACAGGATTATCTTCTCAGGTGGGTTACGTTTCCTTTTCTTCAATGATAATTGCCTCGTATGAATGTGGTGTCGACATAAAGACAGGTACAGGAAAGATTGTGGAGCGCCCCACCACCGTCAATGTGGCATTATGGTTCGGGGTAACTTTGCGTATGATTCAAGGTCACCTCTAGTTCGTATTCATAGCACTATGACAGCCCAACGTTACGTGGAAGATGTGTTGCGGCCAGTGACAGTCCTCTACTTATGGGGGCTCCAACACCCTTTATAAGCAGGATAACGCCCGACCGCCCATTGTTCGCATCAACCTACATGCTTGCAAGGTATACAGGTGTTTCCCTAGCCACCTTAATCACCAGATTTCTCATCAATCGAACACGTTTGGGATATGATTGATCACCATTTGCAGACACTACTATTGCCTTCAACAGAACACACACTTTGGCAAATGGTTGACAGGGAATGGAGAGTCATTCCTCAAGACGCCATCCGTTTTCTCATTAACTCTGTGCCTAGACATGTTGTGTGTGTGTGCTTCATGTATCGCCTTCTACAATGGTCCTACAACCTACTGACCCGACGCAGTTCTCGCTTTGCATTATGCATATCATTTCAAAATACGTATAACTTATTGTTCGTGGCTGTCTCTCTGTGTTTTCCGAGTTTTGACACTTTCTGGCTACTCCTTCTTGGAATTGCATTTTCAATCTCGGGTAGTGTATCTAAGACAAACGAATATATATATATATATATATATATATATATATATATATATATATATATATATATGTATATATATATATATATATATATATATATATATATATATATATATATAAGATAAAGCCGGAACAATGCGCCACCTCTAGGTATAACAATGCTATATATTCAACAATATAAATATTTTATAAATTCTCTAAAGCAATAAGTAAGAAAATTTTCACCTTTATTTATCATTTAAAAACTATATAGCCATTGCATTTTTATTCTTTTATATATAACAAATTCAATAAGTTCGTTTTTTCAAGTCATGAACTTGGTGCATTTTTAGAATATAAAACAAAATGAATATGTTGTATTGTTATGTTTATTAATATTAACTGTTATATTTTTATATTACATTATATATTATGCTTTTGATGTCATTTTAAGAAGAAAGCATCGCACAAAATTTCAAAATAATTTATCAATAATTGTTTCAAACTTATCTTTCTAGGACTTCACATGTAATCAAATAATCTCTACTTCGCTGCTCATAAGCAAAAACAAAGTGTCTGTGTGATAGCTGAATACTTTTATGCAGAAAAATAGCACATTAAATCTAATGAAATTTTCTTATGAAGGAAATCAATTTTATTGCCAATCGTATAGGATGAGAAATAGTTAAAGTTAACGTGAAAATATGTAGATATTTATAAAATAAAGCACATTCTTAAAGATAAAAGGTAGTCTGATATCCAATACATACTTAAGTAATAATTACATAAAACTCTTTCTCAAATGAAATCTAACTAATTATTCTTCGTAATTATCATAACTTAAAGTGTTTGATTACTGTTTCTATGGGAAAATGTAACTGGTTGTATGGATATACCATATAAACAATATTTAAACATTTTTTAGTTGAAATGGCCCCAGCAGTACATTTAAATCACTTAAAATTTAAGGTTAAATAAAAATATGAAAGAATTCTTATAAAGTTTACATTCGTAAATTTTAGTATTCTTTCGTAAAATACATTTATTAGAATTATAACTTTCTAAATTAGTAATTACACAGAACTGCTGCATTGTGTGTAAAAAATGATAATTATGATTTATGGATTGATTTGATAGAAATTTTATGAACTTAAATGCTATAAAACGCAAATATTTAAGAATAAAATATACTTTTATGTTCTTTAACACGTAAGAAACCATTATTTTATTAAGTTAAACCTGCATTTTAAATTCAAAAACTACTATCCCTTTGTTTTAAATAAGTACCTGTTTCAGTATATATAAAATATTAAATAATTAACTAAATATAACTATTTAGTTTTCAATAGCATGGATTTGAATCATTATTATGTGTTTCAATGTTAACGAAATTCGTTCTTTCATTTTGGGTACTTACATTAAAAAAAGTCAAACACACAAAATAGAGACCAGAGTGAGACATTCATTTGGCAAACAGTTTTTAGAGTATTCTATAACTGATTATATATAATGTATAGTTTATTGTGTGTGTTAATTACTGCATTGATCATCTTTTCATTGATTTGTTTCCTCTCTCTCTTTTTTTGCTGAAATTAATATCCATCTGGGCACGTATATTTCTGCAAATAAATTTGAATATACTGCAAAGATGGAATGAAGATTTAATATTTTTAAATATTTCTTTTTGTTATATGGTTATAGAACAAATTTTAAACAAATTTTCCCTATTATTGTTTGTTCATGTATGTTATATGTTTATCCCTATATATATATATATATATATATATATATATATATATATATATATATATATATATATATATATATATATATATATATATATATATATATATATATATATATATATAATTGCTCTTTTTATATATCTTAATATCTTTTATATATCTTTATATATATCTTAATGAGTCGTTTATAACCAAAAACTGTTTCTCGAGATTTTTTTATTTCTAATATTCATTTAAGCACACTTTTATTCTTGATATACTTTTATTGTCTAACGTCGATAGAAATAACAAAGATTGATGGCAATGAATCTATATCTAGGGAGACATCCCTGGAGGATTTTTATAGAGATACACATTCCCATTCTGCAGAGGAAGAATTCCAGAAAATTACCAACAGATTGTCTCCGCCTAACAGATTTGAAAACAGAAGTAACAGCGATTGTATCTTTCATTAGGATAAAATATTTTACTCTTTGAATAAGTACATATTTAATTACTGAATTGCTTTTATTCATTGTTTCATACGCCTTAAGTACACAAAATATAAACGTGTAAATTCTGTCAACTTGAATCTATGCTACCGTCTATTAAATTATCTATTTTAATATATGATACATTGTTATTGATAACAAGTGAAAACTATAAGATAACACTGGAAAATAATAATGGTTTCAGCGAAAAACATCATATAATAAAGAATTTAAGCAGACACATATTGGAAACAAATTTCAAGAGTTATTATTTGAAAGATAACATCGCGTTTATAAAATCTATTGAAATTACCATAACATGAAGAAAGCGCCGGAATGAATCTAGACTTCAGAATCAAATTTTGAGTTTGTGTCACTTTATTGTTTGATGCAAATTTTTTTACTTATAAGGAAATGAAAATTTATGCGAATGAAGTAGTCATAAATGAAAATTTAACCATACGGAAATGATTCATTTTATTGTATGTATTATCTGTTTCATCGTAATATTAACCCTCTCAACACACCCATGTAATTTTGAATCATGGTCAAATGATGAGATCAATGTCTAAGTTCCTTCCTAAACTATTAGACTAATGAAGGAATATCATATTTTCCAGATATGTGTAACATAGATGTTATGATTCTCAGAAAAACTTTCTTTGACATAAACAGGTATCAAACCGTTAATTTCTGGAAGTTATATAGCAGAATGAAGAAAGGAAGAAGTCTGCGGAGAATATATATATATATATATATATATATATATGTGTGTGTGTGTGTGTGTGTGTGTGTGTGTGTGTGTGTGTGTGTGTGTGTGTGTGTGTGTGTATATATATATATATATATATATATATATATATATATATACATATATATATATATATATATATATATATATATATATATATATATATATATATATATATATATATATATATATATATATATATATATATATATATATAAAACTTAACTCTATTTCACGAGATCTATGTCATTTCCCATTATTTTTAATTTTATTTAATTTTCTGATTATTATATGCTTAATAACTATACATAATTTATATATTTTCTGATTTCTAACCTGTATGAAAACTTATATATTCCATAGCTAATTCAACCAGAGCTATGCAATAGAACAGAAATAAGCTTCTAATCAAGATTCATTGTTCAGGGACCAAGCAGAAGACCTCCAAGATCTGAAGATTCTGGTGGTGTTATTTCTCGTGGAGGACATTGCGATAACGGCCTATTTGAATGCCGTAGCTGTTTTTAGTAAACATGATAAATATACGGTTATGTCGAGATTCCAACTCACACACCATCTCCCGATAGTGAGAATGACACCTTAAAGAACCAGGTCACTGTGGCTTCGGGCTTCACTGTCCGATGAGATATCCCAATGCCTAGAGCTATTGATTTTCTTGAGATCTTGGCAAAATGTGTCATTTCACAGTGTATACTTGGCCACTGAAACTTATTCAGTTGCAATCAAGTAAAATGCTGCAATGATACTCAATACAAAACGAAAAGCAGCTTTCTACTCTTCAAAATTATTTATACTATACCTTATGCATGTGACTTACTGGAATAAACTAATAATAAAATGCAATTCAACAATGGAAAAAATTTATTTTTAAATACACCTGATGATTTTTAGATGTACTTGATACTACAAGAGAAAACTGACTGCTTTCACCTGTTTATCAATTATATAATACTTTGCTTAATATATGCGCCATATCAGTGCTTTTGCTAAGGTTGTCTATCCCGTGGGTGACAAACCCAAGCCAATGGACAAACATTACCTATACTTGTAAAGATAACCATGGAGGTATTGTCGCTTTCAGATGTTAGGAAACGAGAAGGTTTTTGAGACGAAGAACTTCGGTTATCTCTAAAAAGTTTGATATCGTTGCTGATAGTTGCTTTATTTTGGTTTTTCCCCATCTTTGTTTTCACAACTTATTCTTATTTGTGTACTCTATATATTGGAAATAAAAAGTAAAATATTAGCTGTTAAACTCCTAAGTATATTTTATGCAAGAAACAATTGAATTCAAAAAGGGCCTTTTCTTAACAAAAAACTTTGAAAGTACAGATTTATAAATTATATTCCTGACCCTAAACTAACAATTATATTTTGATACAGACTCAGTACGTGAATTCATTTATTGATACTCTGTGTGGCAATACGTCAACTGGATAATTTTGTTTACTGGATTAATAGAGAGTATTGAAATGATAGGCCCACTCATATTTTTTCAAAACTTTGACTACTAGTTCAGAATAACAACAACTTTTCTGATAGAGAAAATTATTTTCCAATCATTATTACTGTTTTCAATTTTTTTAAATAAATACATACTATTTATTTTATGCAAAATTTCACTTTGTGACCATTTCGAACAGATAGGTCGACTTGATGAATCGTTGAATCAAAACATTAATTTTCTCAAAATTTACATAAATATCATAGTTTAACCTTATTGTGAGAATACATCAAGTACTGCGTAAATAATTAAAAATATTTGAATACCATATTGTAATCAAATGAAATGGGAATCATGTAATCAAATTGATTTTGATTTTTATTGATTGAGTTTACAAAAATTGATGCATTTAAGAAGTGTGAAAATCTAATAGTGAGATATTTAAACTTTAAAGCAATTTTTGTGACTTATTTATAGCAATAAAAATTCATTTGAGTAGAGCAATTAAAAGTGACACTGAGGCACCAAAATCAAGATCTATGGATCGCATAATAGTAAATAAATTAGATGACTTAGTTTGCTGGAAAAAGAAAGCTTGAATACAGCTTGAACTTGAATAAAAACTACAAAAAAGGTGATTGAAATTTGCACAAAAAGTGAAGAAGAGTGGTATTCATAGATAACGAAAATTTCAGTTTGGAGGTTTCAAATGGATACTAATATTATTCCCTAAATGCAGTAGAAAACATGTAGTTCATACTCTCAAAAGTAATACTTGCTGGTGGTAAGTAGTACAACAATATTACATATTACTAAAAAAAAGCTGTTTCTACAAAATTTTGAAAAATGAAGTCAAATTTTTTGCACAAACTTATAGAAACCTTGAATATGATTTATGAACTCATTCTGAAGATGAACTTTATTTTGATGTTTGATACAGTGGGTCAATCTTTTATGAAACAGCAGTTTTACATTGGTTTTCTTTATCACTCCTAAGACGCATATTATTTTTGTACACCATTTTCTCATTACATGAACTAAATAGAGTTCATGAAGTAGTTATATAAGCTATTAATTTTTACACAACTATATTTTTCACAGCATAATTTACTTCCGAAACTTGCATCCTCCTTATTTATGCTTAAAAGGATTTCTGTAATGCTATGTTATTTCTGAATTATGTAATGTTACGTTATTTCTGTATAAATACAGAAATATAACATATGTCAACCTTATTTTATTTCTGTATTTAAATGCTCTATAATAAGGACACTTGTACGGTTATAAAAAGTAATAGTTTTTCCAAGCTTAAATCCAACCAAAATTAAACTACAGCTGAAATCATAATAAATCGTTGCCGATTACTGAAACAAGAAAAAATCCATAACCAAAAATTAAACAAAGTATTTAATTTCCTTATTATTATCAAGGAATAGATTACTGAGGTAGATAAATTGAAAAAAAACATCATTTAAATCATCCAAAGTTTATTGAAAGCCGACCAAAGACTCCCATATTGATAGGACTGAACGTTATATTAAATTTGTTCGGTTGCTGACATTTGAATGCTGTTGTAAGACACCTGAATATCTGTAACGTGTTATCTTTAGATAAACTTTTTTCTGAGGTAAAGTCCCCTGGGTATTAATATGTTAAAAATATATATCTCACCGAAAAGTATTACGTTAACTCCTGATCACGTGTCACTAAGAAAGAAACCCGAGAAACATGTGCAAGCATGTCTCTACAGATTTGAATGTACAAAGAAAAGAAGCAGCTTTCATATTGGTTCAATGATAACCATCATTGCTCAACAATGTTTGTGATTGAACCTTGATAAGCACTTATCTTCACTATTATGTATGAATTTTATTATATTTTCATTTGATACTAAATTGTTTTGAGAAAATCAAAGCTTGACTCGCAGTTCTATCTAACATTGAGTTAAATGTTATAATAGTCAAAAATGGCAAGGCTATCTAAAATTAAGCAAACATCTGCACATATAATGGCATAAATTATCGATTAAATGTTTGCTGTGATAATAAATTAAGCCACTTACTTGAATCATGGTTCAATTTTCCAAAAGAGAACAACATCCCCTCTGAATAGCAAATATTAGCATAAGAAATAATTTTGTAATATATTTCTTATGCAAATGCAATTAATTTTTCAGCATGAATTTTAGAAAGCTCTAACTATGGATAGTATATTATTCAAATATGTGGTAAAAATAATATATCTCCGATTCAAAAGTTTCAAACTTATATTTCCAAAGATAAAAATGACAGTTTGTCATAGCTTTGAATCGCTTGAAAATTATATATATATATATATACTACTGGCCATTAAAATTGCTACACCAGGAAAGCGGCACACCACACACGTGACATTTGCATGACAGGTAGAATTTGCTGTGATATGCAAATGATTAGATTTTCAGCGTATTCATACAAAGCACGCGACAGTAGTGACATCTACAACAGTGTATAAAACCAGAGATTTGACAACAGTTTTCTCATACTCAATTTCCGTTTCAACGTTGTTTTCGGCAAAGAAAATTGTTGTAATGCCTCGTGTAAGAAGAAATGCCTATCATCACGTGTCTGACTTTGATCGAGGAAGGATTATAGCCTACCGAGATTCCGGTTTATCGTTCCGCAATATTGCTGCTCGCGTCAGTCGAGACCACATGATTGTTAGCAGATTATGGAATCGATGGGTTCACGACAATCATACGGAACGTCATCCAGGATTTCAGCGACCCCCCATCACTAACAGCAGAGAAGACAGACATCTTATCCGCATGGTCACAAGGGATCTTACAGCCACGTCACGAACCCTGAGTCGAGAAATGGAGTCATTTGCAAGGCAACAAGTTTCTGCTCAAACAGTTCGACGACGTTTGCAGCAGCATGGATTGTCTGCAAGGCGACCATGGCTTCGGCTACCATTGACGCAGCGTCACAGACAGGAGCGCCTTCAATGGTGTGATCAGCGACGAACCTGGACGCGGGAATGGCATCACGTCATCTTTACAGATGAATCTCAGTTCTGTATACAGGACCATGATGGCCGCATCCGTGTTTGGAGGGATCGTACGAGAACGCACATTGCCAGCTTGCATTTGACATCGCCATACTGGCCCATGTGCTGGAGTGATGGTATCGGGTGCCATTGGATACACGTCTCGATCACCTGTTGTTCGCATTACCGGCACTTTGAACAGCAACCGTTACATTTCCGATGTGTTAAGGCCCGTGGCTCTGCCCTATCTTCGAGGCCTCCCTAATGCTTTGCTTCAACAGGATAATGAACGAACGCTTGTTTCCCGTACTGTTCTGAACTTCCTTGATACAGAACAGGTTCGACTGTTACCCTGGCCAGCACGTTCTCCTGATCTGTCACCAATTGAGAACGTGTGGTCAATGGTTGCCGAGCGATTGGCACGCCATCACTCACCATCCACTACTGTCGAGGAACTGTGGCATAGTGTTGAAGCTGCATGAACTGAGATCCCCGTACATGCCATACAATCTCTGTTTGACACCATGTCTAGGCGGATAAATGCTGTTATTGCAGCCAGAGGTGGCAGCTATGGGTACCGATTTCTCAAGATTTATACATCCTAATTTCCTGTAAATCTAATCACTTGTTCTTTCCACTATAATGTATGTGTCCAATAAATATCGTTCTGTTATTTGCATTCCTTCTTGGTGTAACAATTTTAATGGCCAGTAGTGTATATATATATATATATATATATATATATATATATATATATATATATATATATATATATATATATATATATATATATATATATATATATATATATATCACACTGGTGTGCAAAAATAAAAATTAAGGACGAAACGGTTTTTCTCTAGTGCAGCGTAGCACAGCAGTGTTCCAAATCGAAAAAAATCGTACCAAAACATCCTCCAGACGTAATAATATGAAAAATATAAAAAAACTGTCCAAAAAAATTCCAAATGATTAAAAAGGAACTTATTGAAAAATGAGCATGAAGCAGAATGACAGAGATGACCCAAACATCCATGTGACATCTCTCTAGCAAGAAACATCCAGCTTTTAGTAGGGGATATGATCTCCCCTGACTGCTGAGCAGGATTGACATCGTCTGTCCATACTGAGTATGAGGTTGTCAATATGTTGTTGAGATACTGCTGCCCATTCTTCTTGTAGCGCCAATTGCAGCTCCGGAATCATTACTGGATGTTGGTGACGTGCCGCCAAGCATTTCCCTAGAAAGTCCCACACGTGTTCGATTGGATTTAGATCCGGGGACCTTGCCGGCCAATCCATGCGTTCAATATCCTCACTTTCCAACAGCTCTTAGACAGCCTCTGTAAGATGAGGTGGAGCATTGCCGTTCATAAAGAGGAACTGGGGAGCCATAGCACCTCTAAAAAGACGCACATAAGGAAGGAGAATATCATTACAATAATGGGACCCGGTGACTGAACCTCCTTAGACGACATGAAGGTTAATACGGGTACCAATCATGATGTCTCCCCAAACGAGAACACCGCGGCCTCGAAACCGGTCCCTTTCGATGATGTTGGAGGGGTTATTGCGTGTTCCCCGCTTTCTCCAGATGTGTATGCGTCCAGAATCGGTAGTCAGACTAAATCTGCTCTCGTTCGTAAGGAGTACTCGACCCCATTGCTGATCTGTCCAGTTCTGGTGTTCTCGGCACCACATAAGGCGCCTTCTCCGGTGGGCAGACGTTAATGGTACACAACGTACAGGTCGTCGTGCGAATAGTTCACCATTGTGCAGCCTCCTGGCGACTGTAAACCGTGATATCGGTCGTCCAGTCGTCTGTTGGAGGTATCTCGCGATTTCTCCAGTCGTTTGCCGCCTGTTCCTTCTTGCCTGTAGGACCATATACCAGTCGTCGACTGCCGTGGTTGCTCGTGGACGATCACTGCTGAATATTCGGACAGCTGTTCCTGTAGTTTGAAATACTCTCCAGACTCGTGCAACGATGCTGTGAGCGATTCCAAACTCTGCAGCCACACTTGTCACACTTCAACCTTCCTCAATCGTCTTAATTATTCGACCTCGCGTAAGATCATGTAGATGTCGTCTACTAGGTTGCCCGTTCATTATTTCACACTGATTAACCAGCTCTACTTCGTTTAAACTTATATACGCCCTGCAATAGCTTTCACCGAAACACTGAGTGTACACCGCCAGCCTGCTTTATACCCCCCCTCGACATTTCCCCTTTACGTCATGTTGCGTAATTTGAGTATGCCCTTGCGTACCTGACCATAGTCGATCTTCTGATTGGTCTTTCGGTCCGATCTACCTGTTTGTTCCGCTATTATGCTAATTTTTCCATTTCGTCCTTAATTTTGCACACCAGTGTATACAAATATATATATATATATATATATATATATATATATATATATATATATATATATATATATATATATATGAGAGAGAGAGAGAGAGAGAGAGATAGATAGATAGGTAGATAGATAGACAGATAGATATAGATATAAATATATATATATACGATGGCAACAACAATAAAAATGCCATTGTCTTAGTCTACATCATCATTTATAGGTAAGAACAAATATCATTTATTTTGCAAAGATATTTATTGCTGCAATAAAAACACTATTAAGATGAATAACATGGCTTCGATAAAATAAATCTTCTTTATTTTTCAAAGTGACTGCAGGCGCTACGTATGTCCCGGTCTAATTAGACTTCATGTGCGAAAAATGACCATTGAATTACAAACAAAACAAACCAAACAAAGACGAGATTCAGCATAACATATTTATTCAAAACCACTTTTAAACTCCAAAACATGAAATAAAAGTAATTAACCAAATTGAGTGGCCCAAGAACCCATAGGGAGACCAAGGCTTAAAATGCTTATATCTGTTTTCGTGACCGAGGATCATGGGGTGCGAAGCATATATCCCGTTTAGGTGGTCAGGCTAACGCGAAACCCCTAATATTTAGGTCCCAAGCATGCTTGGTACTGAGTTTTATTGACTTTCTGAAGGGATTCGGCTGCTTCCATCAAATGGTACAGCCCAACTTTGTAGTAGGTACAAGGAGAAGTGCTGGTTTAACAACAAAAACCTAGTGAATGAAGAAAAACCTGAATCGACCTTGCCCAACTCGAGGGTAAATAAAAGTAATTATCAAGCAAAATTGCTTCTTAAACCTACAAAGAATTTTATTTGTATCTTGTTCTTGTTTTTAAATTTTTTACCATACGAAGAAACGATTTCACAATAATTAAAGAAGAGGCTGAATGCAATTGGAAATTTGTATTAAATATTATTAAAAATAAATCACCCGAGACTATTTACGAACACTATAATAAATATCTTTACCTTCAGAATAAAAATTACTTTAGCTAACCACATAAAACATAAATTTTAGGAATATCTGTGAACTGTATTAGAGATACCTAATGCAGATATTTATTGACAAAGTAAGTTATTAATAAACGCTTGTATAAGTTGGTGATACAAGAGTTTATTTATAACTTTCTTTAATGAGAGAGAGAGAGAGTAACAAGGAAAAAGTCTCTGTTTTTCAAATATGATTGGAAAAATTATAATCTTCAGAATTAATTTAGGAAGATGGATAAATTGCAACTATATTCTATGAAGTATTATATTCTTTCAAAACTAATGCTTTAATGAACTTTCTTTCACAAATTTAATGATATTAATAAAAAAACTGAAAAATGTATAAACTTGATAAAAAAAAATTAAAATATCTCGGAATTGAAGTAATGTATACAACTTAAAATATCTGGTGAATTTTATCAAAAATTTAAAAAACGGAAATCTTAAATCTCAAAACATTTTTCGCAATATGGTTATAGTAATTATTCGGTAAAATAGTTTTTATTTGATGTTTCATTAGTGCAGAAAGTAGAAACGTAAAAGAGAGTTAGCTATAAAATATTCTTAATTTCGTTGTCTTTGAAAGCATAATTACAACTCTTAATGGTATCCATTAAGTTAAAATAAATGAATTCTTTTAAAATAAGTTAACTGGAATTAAATTTATAATTCAATTTGTGCAAAAATATTCCTTTTCTGACCTTTTCATTTTCTTTTCAACATCAATGAAATATTTATATTAACAAAACCGGACATTATGATTCAGAAAACTGTTTCAGAAAATTCAAAAAGATTATTAAAAGAATTAGATGCCAATGCTTTTAAAGTCGGTACATCTAATAGATATTTTAATTAATTTTGGTTATCTAGACAGTTAAATATATTACTCGTTTGAATCTGGCAATGAGTATACATGAAAAGTAACTAATTCTTTGTATCATAAAAATTATCAAAAGTATACGAAGGAAAGCAATTAATTCCTTGCTTTGAACTAGTACTTTAGGTATTGTTTGTAGAAATATTTATACCATCATGAATAGAATTAAACTTAACAAGATATTTATTTAGTGAATGTGGCTGCATATCCTAAATCACTTAAAAAGAGATTTGCAGATTGAAAAATTTGTTACAAAAAAATAGAAAAGTTAATTAGAGAGAGCATTCATGGAAGAGAGAAATTAAATTTATCATGAATATACCTGTAAAGAACACACGGTAAAAATTAATTAAGTGATTACTTTTTACGAGAAAAATAAATTAAGAATCATCAAATTATTCGAATCAATTAAGTTTCCATCGAATTTTCAGTCTAGCAACAAAATCACAATTTTATTCTATTAGCCATTGATATTTATATGATATTTATTTTCCAAATTTTGTTACATTACTTAAATATTGAGCTTAGATGGTTATAAAATCACTTCAAATTTTTGTTGGTTATAAAATCAAGGTAAGTTGGTGTAAAATTACTTCATGAATTTATTAATAGCAAGGAATAGTATAGATTTGAAGTTTTTATAAAAATAATGTATTACCTGTTTTGAAAGTAATGGAAATAAAAAAAAATTGATGAAAAGAAAGCCTACTTCTTTTAAACGTTAAACCCTTTTTCTTTATTTTCCTTTTTTTAAACAGCGATATATATTTTCTTTTTTACTCAAACTTTCCAACTTTATTTAGGAGAAAAAAGAGATCATAAAAAAACTGGCTAAGCTATTTTATTCCTAGTTATTTATATATTTCAGAACTTTGACACATCTAATCTCTGATTTTAATCTGCACACTCTAAAACTTATTTTTTAAATATCGTACACTTTTAATCCGTGCATCTGTTTCCGGTAGCTTGGATTTTTTTTAAAAAAATATGTATCTTTAAACAACACGTCGTTAAAGAAACAATTGTTTTGTGATCTGGTAAGATTACACAATTAGCAACCCTTTATTCTTATAAAGGATTTTTTAAATTACTTTTTAAAGCTTGATTTTAGAAATCAAGCTGCTTATACGAAGTTTCTATGATCAAATTGCTTATAAAGGTAACATCCTTTCGCTTCTTATAACATTTTTAAAAAAATATTAAAATGTTTTTCTAGTTTTAATGACTTTCAGAAGACAAAACACACATATTTACTGAAAAATAGTCACTTAAAATTTTAATCGATCCACAATGCGATTATCTCAATTCAAAATATTTCATTTTTATTTATTTGAAGTACCGTGCGTGACAAAAGTCTCTAAATCAAAATTAATATATAAAAGATTTATAAAATTTGTCATTATGAAATACTTTCTAAGATAAGTAGTCCTTGTAAAACATTTTTAGTATATCAGAAATGTAAAGTTTATTTAATGCTTTAATTATTTAACCAGTTTAAAAAAATTAAAAAAGGGTATAATTTTGGATACATTTGTACTAAAGCAAAATCCATTCTAAGACAGAAAACATTTTTGTAATAAATATGAATTTCCATAACCAAAGAAACTAAATGTGATTGTTATTTTTATTTAAATACCTATTTGTATTATAAGAACATTAGACTTCTTTATTAATAAAAAATTGTGTAATTCAGAAAACATTCATTTGCTGCTTTCCGCCATTAATACCAATCGAACTGGGACTTCCAGTTAAAGTTGAAAATGAATCCTTACTAGCATGTCCGCGGAAGTTGAATTCTCGAACTTGTATGTTCTGATGTATCACACCTAAATTTAGTACAAGATGCGACACATCATTTGAAATGCATTTTACATATAATAATTCATTTCTGCTTACTGGTTAAGTAAATTTGACAACCTGTCTCCACAGATCCGAAAGTATTTTAAATTATTACCCTTAATGGTTAAAAAAATGTTCAACAAGTAATATAATAAAAATGTTTTGTAAATGAGATGAAATTTTTAAATATAAGTATTTATCATGTATCTTTCAATGTATTTATTTACAAAAGAATAAAGAGAAAGAATAATTTTAAAAACCACACCTAAAATAAAATGTCTCATATCTTTAAAGATTTTAAACCCCGTTACATATGATATGATTGTTTTATTATTATAATCGCACATTCATACCTACATAATAATGTAGAAAGATTTATGGTTAATATATATATATATATATATATATATATATATATATA
The DNA here is from genome assembly GCA_037975125.1 of Latrodectus hesperus. Lineage (NCBI taxonomy): Eukaryota > Metazoa > Arthropoda > Arachnida > Araneae > Theridiidae > Latrodectus > Latrodectus hesperus. The sequence continues at coordinate 92,998,050 of CM075854.1, forward strand.
TATATATATATATATATATATATATATATATATATATATATATATATATATAAAAAATTTGTAGTATATATATAACTAATATATATATATATATATATATATATATATATATATATATATATATATATAATAAGCAAGTGAGTATCCCCAAATCCCAGTCATAAGTGGCATAACAAGGAAATAACCAAATACAACATACAACTTGTATTTGGTAATAGTTAACTTAGATGTTCTGTTGTGAACAGGAGGGAAGTTTATATCTCATGGCTCAGTTATCAAATAACCATTGAAAAAAGGTTATTTCCACAAGATTAATAAGCTTTAGTCATGCAAAATCAAATGGAATACACAGACAATATAAAATAGAAATACTTTTGGCTATTTTAAATAAATGTGAAACTCAAAAACAAAAATAGCAGAAAACGAAAAAGTATAAAAAGTAAGGTTTATCACTATTTAAACTTTTCTCTAAATCAGCTATGTATTTTTTTAGTTCTGTTTTATGTTAACTGGCTTCCTTTATATCAGAAACTAAATGTAGAAATTTTAAAATATTACTCACAAGGTTTCTAAAACGCAAAGCAAAATTTTTTCTATGAGTTCATTTTAAAAATTTCCCTCCATTCTATTTTCAACGTACAACACGTTATCATAAAAACGTTATTGATTGAAGATAAGAATTTTTTTCCTAAGAGTTTAAAAAACTATTCAAACACAGTTTTGTAATTTTCTCAATATGGGAAGCATTAAATTAGATAAACTTATTGAACTTTTTATTAAACAAGTTTTTTTTTAATTTATGAATTTGCAATATTTTCACTTTGTTTTATTTACAACACTTAAATATTTGTTAAACACACTACACCAAATTATATTATTGAGAGCCAAATATATATATATATATATATATATATATATATATATATATATATATATATATATATATATATATATATATATATGACGTGAAAAATGGTTCTGAAAATCAATAAATACATTTTTATTCAAAACTTAATTTGTTGATTAGAAATTATTTTGAGATAAAAAATGCAAATGAGGTATTCCGATGGGAAAACTTCTTCCGTTTATGGATTTTTTTTTATTTATAGAAAATCGTTCAAGTTGGTAATTTTCTTCTTGTTGGAACGTGAATGACATTAAGAATTAAAGTGTAGCTGCCCTCAATGAAAATCAATTGGCGTTCTTTCGTACAGGGTTTTCATTCATTATTGATAACATGTAAGAGATTTTACAAATCGATTTGCTTAAACAAGTCTTCCTTATCTGCAGTTATCTGACATGGTAATTAAAGAATAAAAACTTAGAAGTTTATTGAACATTATTGTTCAGAACTTCTATCTTTTGCCTCTTGCTCTGGCATCCATTGAAAGACTTTCTATTAAGTAGAAGATGAAGGTTTCAGACTTTTTAATTTTGTAATTAATTACTTTTTGAAAAGTGAAACGAATTTGCGAATATTTTATTCTATTTGTAAGCAATATTGTTAATTCATAGAAGTAAAAGTTGTTTACCTAATAAATACAAAATTCTTATTGTTTTAGAGAAAGTGATAAAATTTTAATATTCCTTTAAAACTTAACTTTCAAAATGTTATTGAAAGCACATAAGCAAACACTTGCTTATATGCATTTCATTATACTTTTTAAATGAGTATAGAATCAAAATATGGAAGCTTTTATGAAATCTATATAAAAATAAATTCTTGTAAACCTTGCTTAAATGCGTTATAATTTTATAACTTTGATTTTTTTCAATGATTTTTAACTGATTTTGTATGCATTTACAATTAATGTTTTTAAATTCTCTAAAAATTAATAAAGATAATGAAAAATATTTATTTCATAAGAATTTAGTAAAAAAAATTATCCCCAATCAACTTGACCACTTGCAACCAAACTTGAGATTTATGGATGTTGAAATAGACTCTTGTTATCCAATAACTAATTCAACTTTCGAATGATATTGCAGGATTGACTGCACAATTTCTGAAAATTAATATTTTATTTTCAGAAATTTCATATCCCTAATTTTTAAGGAAAATGTTTACCTACATTATTAATTATTGCATTGCTAAGCATTTCACACTGAGTTATTTTAAAACATTTATCTACAAGTTATAAATAATTTTAAATTGATGGTAAGTAAATATTTTCTGTCACTTATTCAATAAGAAAAGGTTTTATGTACCTGATATTAAATATCAGATACATAAAACTTTTTAAATATGTAATACATGTACACATACGCAATATTTTCTTTGATTTGCATATAAATATTTATGCTTGTATTTAATATAATATAACTAATTTTAGATAAAGTTATTATAATAATAATATTTTACAAAAAACTACCAATTATTTTTATTTTACTAGACTAAGAACAAAATCTTCATACGTGTGTTTTAAAATTTTTTCTACTTATAAAATATTTAGGCTAAGAAAATCTAGCAATCAGATAGCTGTGTGAGTTTCAATCATAAAATCTACGAATAGAGAGAGATTCATGAAAGAAAAAAATGCTTGTTGTTACATTATTAGTTTTTGCATTCTTTGCAAATGCACTTTTATTTCGATATTTTATGAAAATCTTTTATATCATATATATAATGATCTGTATTATTGTAAATGTAAATCTGAAAGCTATATTTTGTTTTGCTTAGTTTACCCATATGTCTTTTTTCCTCGTCTTTTGCAAATACTGTAAGTTTTTGATTAATGTTTCATTTACAATAATTACAAATAAAAAATTATGTATGATGAACAGGCATACTTTAAATAGTTTGAAACAAAAAATATTATTTTTAGGTTTACTAGTAATTTAAAAAAGCTTACAAGCTAGGAAAAAACAGATAAAGTTTGCATATATATGAGTGATACATTAACGTAAAAAGTATATGCAAAATAAAGTGATTTTTGTTAAACATTATACACTTTTATAATACAATTTATATTACGCTTTTCTCAATACAAAAGAGAAAAATTCAAGCTTTTAACGAATGGTAGATTTTTAAACATAGAGATATGCTTATTTTTAAATAATCCAATATTTTTAAAACTTTACTTCTTAAAAACTACTCTAAGACATGATTTTTTTTACTATTCATGATGACTGATTTAATTGCTACCATGACATATCATGCAGTATGGTTGTAGGCTTGTATGTTTTTAGAATTGCATTTAAAATGTCTCGTCCCTAATCGTGTTTAATAAATTATCTTTTATGTTCTGGCAATGATTTAAAAAATAATGTGTAGTTTAAAGTCCTAAAATTTAATCTTAAATCGAAATTTAAAAAATAACTTTTGAAAAAATAATTTTGTGATTTATGATTTTTATTTAAAGAAAAAGGAAATTTTAGGGACGAATATAAGATTAAGCGATGTCTTATCAAACCAATCTTATTTATGGAATAACGGCCATTTTCTATGTAATCAGGAAATATGATAGAATAATCTGAACCAAATTTTTTCCATTCCCCCAAAACTAATACCATTTTTGAATAATGTATGAATTTTTAGTAAACAGAGAAAAATATTGTGTTTTAGTACTAATATTGCTAGGAGACTTTGTTTTATATTTATGGTCCCAAATAATTATTATCACATATATTTTTAAAAGAAAACTTTTTAACGAATCGTTTTCAAATAGTTAATAAGTAAATCAAAAGCTTTATTCAAAGAAATATCTTTTTATGAAGTATTAGTTCACATATTTCGGACAAATATTTAAATACACTTAAATCATAATACATAAGTTTACTAAATTATCATTACTTATGATTTAAAACTCGAATGTTTTTTTAATTGAGTCACTTCTCTGAAATTCACATAGATTCGGAAATAAATATGATACTCTCATTCTATGTACAGAAATACTTTTCAATTTTCTGAATAGCTTGAGTAAATTACAGATGAAATACTTGAGTTTATTATATTTACAAAAATATTTTTAAATTTTTTTAAACAGCTTGAGCAAATCTGGAATGAAACAAATCATCATAACTGACGTTTAAATTTTAAACCTACCAGTTAAATATTAAAGTTTATCTGTCATTATTATGGGATTCATGAAAATAATTCTAAAATTATTTTTTCTTTCCCTAAACAACAATAAATTCTAAATACATTGAAATATTGCTACTATTTTTCTCTTAATTAGTTACCGTGAGAATGTATCTATTAATCAAAATATACAAGTACTTTATTTTCATTAGAAATTATTTTTCCTATTTTTTAATAATTTATAAGACAAAAGATTTCTGTTTTAAATGGCTTTTAAAATAATATATATTAGCAAGCATAATAAGCGATCTAGGTAAAGTGATGGAAAAATAAGCATTTATGAAATTAGGTGAATTAGAGCAAAAGGAGTTCATACTTTCTCAAAATAATAACTTCCTTTAATTTGACTATCTATAGCAAAAATAACTTTTATTATAGTTATTTTATATTTATGCATTATTTTATTGTTAAACATTTTTGAACTAAATAAAAACATAAGCATAATAGATTTTCAAAAATAAAAAACTGTAAACTCATATTGTATTCATATAATATATATAGTCATTCGTATTTATTAATCATTAGATTTAAATACTATAGAAACATATGATGCAAGAAAATTTGTCTTTTTGTAACAAAATTTTGAAATATTTCGTTTTACACTCAAAAATTTATATTTTCTAAAAGAATTATATTTTAAATAATAAATAATATATTTAAATTAACACCTCAATGGAATACACCTATTGTATGCAGAAAATATATGGAACTAGTAATGCGTATTGGATAAGGCTAACTTTTGAAATATGCAGTTACACTATTTTAGCATCTATTGTATATTTATCTTTTTCAAAAGGAACTTCCCTATAGATTTCAGCACAGTTCATTTCTCATTTCACAGGAAAAGAAATAAGGAAAAACTATCATACAACCATCGAGAAAGTAGTGTGCGTGGGTGCTGAAAATAAATTCCTCACATTTACCTACCGTTGCTTTTAAAAGGATAAAAATGTGACTGCGGGAGAGTAAAATCCTACTCCTCCATACAAAATTAGCCTTTAAAATATTTTAACAGAAATAAACATTTTATTTTGTTGTATGATTCCATGAAAGTTATCAATGTTTGTACAGGTTAACAGATCCGTATATTAGCAACATTTTCACAGAAGTCTTTCTTAAAACATCAGCAACTATTTTCTTGAAATACCTAAATTTTCTTTTATGCTTATGTATTATAAATGTCCCAAGGAACTCATCATTGAAATCATATTTAATCTAAGTAAAACATCAAAAGACTGGTTATTATCCCTGTTGTATTATAAGTAAATCATTTTAGAAAAAATTACATAAATTTAAAATTGAATTTGAAAAATGCTACAAATTTGTGGCACCGTGGTAAAAATATTTACTTCAGTATTTATCCTGGAAATGTTGGGTAGTAGTAGTAGGACCAGACTTAATCCTGATTGTAGCGCTTTTGCTTTCTGCGCTCACATTTGTTGGGGTGGATGCTTGAAAGCTTTTTTTGTTAGAATATGTGAAAACGTCGTCCTATGTACGAAAAATGATTTCAAAAGCAATCTTTGGTGGAAGTGTACATGCTTTATAACTGTCTTCATGTATTAGTCTATACACTTCGGAATGTTAAAGTTTTGGAGTTGTATTCTACTTAAAATTAATTCGTATATTCTTATGGATTGTACAGCCAGTTGTGTCATAAACCATATAACTCATAGTATGAAAGACCAGACTATTGCTTCTCAGTAACGTTTTTAACATTGTTAGGAACGTTACTCAGAAGCAATTTTTCGAAACATAACATCAATAAACCTAAAAATTCTATCTTTATTATATTTGCCAGCATAGAATAAGAATAAATATAATTGATGCTGTAAATAAGTCATAAATAAATACGAATATTTATTCCTTTTTATAGCCGATTTTTTTGAAATTTCTTAGATTTGTTGTTTTATAAAACATGTTTCTAATAACATTAAGAAATAATTTATAATTTATGTTTGTAAAAATCAAGATATATATAGATATTCTTGAAAACTCTCTTTCTCTCTCTAAAGCAAACAAGTTAGATTACATTATAATTTTATAATTGATTTTTAGAAGTGCGGTGTAAGATGTTTTCATAAAATTTTATATTTCAAAGAAAGTTTTATATTTTATTTCAAAATGTGTTGCTTCCAACTGTTGAAATACTTTCGTTTTATGACTTCAAAAGAATTTCAGAAATTTCTGCCTCTTTGACCATTTGGAAAGAAAATATAGATATTCTGCTTGACAGTTACGTACTCTTTTGTGGAAGAATAGCCTTGTAAATCACAGCAAACTTGCTGAATCATGATGTTAGCCTGCTGGTTTCGCGCCATAAGTTTATGGCATGTAGTACAAAATAACCAGATTTTAAAACTATACTGAATAGGAATGTTCAAAATGAATGGAAAATAATCAATTGCCTATGGCAATATAACGTAAGAATCGATTTCTAATTGGAACAAAATAAATTACGCAATCCCTTTTATCTAAAACTGAATTAGAAATACCTAATATCTGTTAGTAACTACTTCGCATAACGATACATTATTACAACTTTCATTCTGTAGGCTTTTATTATTAAAAAAATGAACTGAAATAAAATAAGACTTCATTATTATTCTTAATAGAAGACACTATAAATTAAATTATACATAAAAAACTATACAAAAATATGCATTTTTCCTTAGAATCAATACATTTAAAACTTCTTTGTAATATATTCTCTTAATTAAATATAGGTATTTAGTATATTATATTTATATTATTATAATATAATAATAATTAATATATAAATTATCATTATATTATAATAATAAAAATACTAAAAGTAAAAAAATAAATAAAATAAGAAATAAATAAATTAATTAATTAATTAAAATAATAATAATCATAATAACAAATAAAAAATAATAATAATACAATAATAAAAAATATTTAATATGTAAAAAATATAAATAAATAAATATAAAAAATAATAAAATGATTCTCTTAAATGCTAGTAAAAAAGGTTAATATATTTAAACAATAAAAATCCTTAATTTTTCATTTACAATTCTCAATTTGAAAATGAACTTCTGTACAAAAGAAACCAACTAAATTTACATGTTTATGTATAACAATGTGTCGTTAAAAATTTTAAAAATTAAGTGCCATGAACTTAATAAATAATATATAATTCTTAAAAATAAATTAATGAATATAGCAGTTTTATTTCTGGGTGAAGGAATATATTATGATCCTTCATATATATATATATATATATATATATATATATATATATATATATATATATATATATATATATATATATATATATATATATATATTACACTACTGGCCATTAAAATTGCTACACCAGGAAAGCGGCACACCACACACGTGAAATTTGCATGACAGGTAGAACTTGCTGGGATATGCAAATGATTAGATTTTCAGCCCATTCATACAAAGCAGGCGACAGTAGCGACATCTACAATGTGTATAAAACCAGAGATTTGACAGCAGTTTTCTCATACTCAATTTCCGTTTCAACGTAGTTTTCGGCAAAGAAAGTTGTTGTCATGCCTCGTGTAAGAAGAAGAAATGCGCCTATCAGCACGTGTCTGACTTTGATCGAGGAAGGATTATAGCCTACCGGGATTGCGGTTTATCGTACAGCAATATTGCTGCTCGCGTCGGTCGAGACCCCATGACTGTTAGCAGAATATGGAATCGGTGGGTTCAATACAATCATACGGAACGTCATGCAGGATCTCACTGCCCCCATCACTAACAGCAGAGAAGACAGACATCTTATCCGCATGGTCACAAGGGATCGTACAGCCACGTCACGAACCCTGAGACGAGAAATGGAGTCATTTGCAAGGCAACAAGTTTCTGCTCGAACAGTTCGACGACGTTTGCAGCAGCATGGATTATCTGCACGGCGACCATGGCTTCAGCTACCATTGACGCTGTGTCACAGACAGGAGCGCCTTCAATGGTGTGATCAGCGACGAACCTGGACGCCGGAATGGCATCACGTCATCTTTACAAATGAATCTCGGTTCTGTATACAGGACCATGATGGCCGCATCCGTGTTTGGAGCGTCGTGGAGAACGCGCATTGCCAGCTTGCATTGGACATCGCCATACTGGCTCATCTGCTGGAGTGATGGTACGGGGTGCCATTGGATACACGTCTCGATCACCTCTTGTTCACATTACCGGCACTTTGAACAGCAACCGTTACATTTCCGATGTGTTAAGGCCCGTGGCTCCACTCCACATTCGAGGCCTCCCTAATGCTTTGTTTCAACAGGATACATGACCGCATGTTGCCCGTACTGTTCTGAACTTCCTTAATACAGAACAGGTTCGACTGTTACCCTGGCCAGCACGTTCTCCTGATCTATCACCAATTGAGAACGTGTGGTCAATGGTTGCCGAGCGATTGGCACGCCATCACTCACCATCCACTACTGTCGATGAACTGTGGCATAGTGTTGAAGCTGCATGGACTGAGATCTCCGTACATGCCATACAATCTCTGTTTGACTCCATGCGTAGGCGGATAAATGCTGTTATTGAAGCCAGAGGTGGCTGTTCTGGATACTGATTTCTCAAGACCTATACACCCTAATTTCCTGTAAATCTAATCACTTGTTCTTTCTACTATAATGTATGTGTCCAATAAATATCGTTCTGTTATTTGCATTCCTTCTTGGTGTAGCAATTTTAATGGCCAGTAGTATATATATATATATATATATATATATATATATATATATATATATATATATATATATATATATATATATATATATATATATATATATATATATATATATATATATATATATATATATATATATATATATATATATATATATATATATATATATATATATATATATATATATATATTGTATTCTGAATGAAATCTCTGTAAACCATGTATTTCCTTTCATGGAAACATCGAATTGATTGTTTGGAAAAGAAACTAAAATCATTTTATTTAGCATTAATTGTAAATAATTAATCAGTAATAACATGAAATTTTATTTTTTCCCTATTAAAAGGATTAAAAAAGAATCACACACACATAATAAAAAATTTCCGCAAATTATTTACTTCAAATGTTTCGATGAAAATAGTTTCTTGGTGAAGCTGAAGCTTTTAATATTTCTGTATATTTTTAAAACTAATTGAATCTAAATATTTAATAAAAAGAGGTAATATTTTGGATCTTTTGGAATATGAGAAATCAATAACATAAAGATTACAAGAGTGCTCCCATTTAAACATTTATTTTACAAAATGCATTCAAATATCGATTTTGCAGAAATGAATTCCAATTTATTTTTTAATTAATTTGAATGATATCAAGATATGTACAAATATTTATTTCCGCTTAGAAAAATATTTCAAATTAGTGTATTAAACTATATTTTTATATGTGGTCAAATTCCTGAAAATCATAAATAAAGAGAAGTTTTTTTACAATTTCTTATTTTTAACATAAATATTATGACATTACATTTAAAATAATGGCTCCATATTTTTTCATCTCTTCAGTGTAAATAAAGCTTTAAAATAATTTTTAAATTAAGCTTATTATATGACAATAATTATAAAAATTATTAAAATATCTTAGAAACAAAATGCCTTGTTAGACATTAAATATCATAGAATGCCAAATATCATAATAGTATTTATAAATGTCCCACACACATATATATACTAAATAATCAACATTTATAAATATAATTTTAATTTAATGAAAGTAAAATCTTAATGTGAAGCGAGAATGAAATTATTAATGTGTATCCCTTCTATAGCTGATCATAACGGCTTCTTTACTCCATGGCATTAAATGTAAGAAGTTTTGGGCCTGTTATCGAAGAATAACAACTTATGCTGTCTCCACACGAAGCCAGGATTCATTTGGTATAGAAGGTGGTATATTCCAGGCTAAATGTTCATCATGCGACTTCATGCGTTTAATGAACATAAATATGGAAGGCTAGTGAGTCTAGGAAATAATGCCTTTTGGCTGATTAACCAAACAAAGAAAATTCTTGAATGTTTCGTGGGGCACATGGGAGTGTATTTTCTTATTGAAATGTGGCCGTAAGCAAGACCTGAATATATGGAAAGATAAACGGTCAAATTCTTAGAAATGTAGTGCTGACATTTCAATGAACTTTTATTGCATTATCTGCAAGAGGAGAATCCAATCCTACTATGAATCATAATACCGCATACAAGACCAGTATACTGAAACATGAGATTAACAGTTTTGCAACCTCTCTCTCTCCGGTATCTCCAAAATCTAATCTGATTTCTTTGTGAAATGTGTCATGCCGTTTGAATACTAATTTTTGAACCCTTCCAAAAGCAGGCATACAGTCAAAGGTTATTAAATTAATGAACCCTCTAGTTGTTGACATTTCTCTAAATTGTGATCGAAGTAATATAGCTAGAATGGAGTTACCAATTATCATACCACACACTGTATTTATTGTGATAAATGGGTTGATGTGTATTTGATGTATCAAAGAGTTAAATTAATCTCATGTGTATAGTATGCTTTACTTCAGTTAGTCGTACAATGCTTTGGTTGTAATCGCTTCTGTCAGTCACTTGTTTCTTCCTGCATCCACAAATTCCTTAATCACTTCATTATTGCTTTGTTACTTTCAAAACCGTGAGCAAATATCTAACAATTGACATACTCTGTTGACAACAATGCTTCCTTGGTAGGAGTCGAAAACGCGTTTTCATATAACAGGCATATTTTGTGGTAAATATATTCAAAATGATAACATGAGAAGATAACTGAAATAATTGTAATCTTTTCTCATTTTATATATTTTTTTAAGTGCTGCTGCTGTCGATCATGATATTCAGGTGCATTAAATAGTAATAATCGTTGGTATATTCAAGTGCTGGGATACTTGCAGTACAAATTTTATCCAGTTTCTTATTCCTCCTTGCATTTCCGATGATGGGTCCCTAGTATACATGTGTGTGTTTCTTACAACATGTAAATAAATCTTAAATTATAAAAATATATTAAGACATTATTTGTATCTTTTAATAACAGATGAATAATATTTAATGATTTAATGTTTTTATTGAACTATAAAAATTAATTTTTGCGACATGTAGCTTATTAAAAAATACAAAATATTTAATTAATTTTAGGAACAATATATCAGTCCTAAAAAAATAAATAAATAAATATTTTTGAGTGTATGCATGCAAAAATTAATTTTATATTTATAGTTCAATCTAGCTTAGTTTTTATGCATAAAATGAATCGAAATAATGTTCTGTTTATTAAAACACAAACAAAAGTTTACAAATTAGAATATTTTTCGAATTGCAATTAATTTTTAAAAAAAATGATGTCATGTTAAACTATAAAATTAAAAAATATTGCCATTTCTCTTAATGGGTACATTTAAATTATGAAAAAAGTAGTTTCATATAATTGCAGTACTTTTTTTTTAAAAAAAATGGGATTTTTTTAATGCTAACGCACATGTTGAAAAAATTAATTTAGAATGAACTAATGAAATGTTTTCCTGTCAATTATTTTGATATTTGTGTTTTTTATTGCAGCTTATATGTATTACCTGTTTTCATTTAAAAATTTATATTTGAACATAGTTTAAGAAAATTTACCAAATTATAATAATTTATTATGATTAGCTGGCGTTAAAAGTAGGATACTTAACTCATTAACTGAAAATATTTTGCATAATTAACTTATTAAAAAATATTTAATTTCTTTAAGTAAATGTAGAATGTGCTCATAAAATAAAATAAGATTTAAAATTTTTTATCCTTTAATTCTTAATGGAAACTTCCGCTTAAATATGTTTACATTATACAAAAGAAAATCGAATTTCAACTTTAACTGATTCCTAGATATGTAGTGATGTATAGTCACATATTAAATTTTGCTATTTTTAATGTAATTTTTATTTTTTGTTTCTAAATATAAGAAGAGCTCTATGTTGAATGGAATAATGGTTACACTAATTAATTTCCTTACCATGTATTTATGTTATTAAAAAATAATCAATGTATATAAATAATTTATAACTATTTCTATTTTTCATTCAAGAACTCAATAAAAACTAAAAATATATTTATTAAGTAGTCTTACTTTAAAATACATTCTAAAGATTGCATTTTGATGAATATTTCCTCCTATCTCCTCTTATCGTCTCTAGTTACTTTCTTTAAATGATTATTTCAAGTTACCAAAGTATTAGCTCATAGAAACAACTTAAATAAACAGGATAAAAAATATGACCTGTTGTTTTTTATTTGGAATTCATTTCCGGCTGCCTATTTTTACTGACTGAAACGCAACTAAACACAAACAATTGCCAACAATTTGAACCAAGGAAAAGTGACGAAGTCAACACCAGAGCTTACACATCCTCCTCTCCACTAAAGGCCTCACCAAGGGAAGTAGACAATTTTACGGTTCAGTCTGCATTAATGAGCGCAAAAGATTTTCGATTGGGGTAGTTATAGAACTAACTACCTTTCGATCACGTGAATGAGGTCTTTCTCAACCAGGCCACTACAGCCGACTCTCGTGTTGTCATAAAAAAACATGTTGTTTTACGTTATTTTTTCTATATGTAACTCTTATAGAAAATTTTGTAGCTTTATTTACTCTAAGCATTCTGATAATCTTGCCTTTTTCCTTTTTTTTTACTCAAATTCACAGAGAGAGGGTGTGTCTTTTATTATCAGCTTCACAAACTTGGAAATAACATGATAGTGCGTTCGTCTTATTATGTATCTTAAAGCATCATCTATCGTTCACTGTTTAGCTATAACTTAATGATAATGAACGAAAGTATTCATTTTATTTACATAGCTTTATTTCGGAAATAATTTTAGTTAACTTAGTAGACTTATTTAATTGAATAACTATTAACTCCCTTTGCAGGTTGGTTGGTTTATTTATTGCTCTACGGCCATTTTTTGCACACGAAGGCTAATTAGACTTCAACCTACTTCTTAAACTGGATTCCGAACCACTACAAACACCTAAGCTGAGTTTCGAACCCATGAATCGTTGAACCCAAGGCAAGAGAGTTAACCATTCGATTACCAGCTCGGCTTCTCTCTTTACAGGGGAAGGTCCAAGACTCAAATAACGATTGGGGGGTACCGCGTATCTTTCGGTATGCAGGATGATTATTGGAACTTTCTTGTAATTCCTCTCCTACATCACGTGAATGTGACTCGCAATTTACAAAAAATTCTCTTGAGTGGCATTTTAACAGTTAATGTCTTACAACAGCTAACAGCTGATAAGTTATCTGCAACGTAATTTTAATTTGTTATCGTTCCTTATACAGCGGATTCAGTCTTAAATTTTTTTCTACAAGTTATGTAATTCATATTTCATTTTTTCAATTTTAAAGTATAATATTGAACTAAGCATATCAACATGGAAAACGTTAGTTTATGTGTAGAAAAACAGTTATCAAGTAATATCTAATACATGTTGATTATTAAAATGAGATATTATGTTTCAAGCTAGAAAATTATTCAAAAAGAGATATTTAAATTAAGATGCATAGTAGAATTTTGTGATAAAATGAAACTATTTTACTGACTGCGACATATAAATAATTGCAAATTAAATGAGCATTTTGCCTTACTACAATACAATATAAACTAAATAAATCTGAATTTTAATATACTTTTATCAAACGGTTCAATGTAACTCAAGTGTTTTATTTTATTTAAATAAACGGAAATACCAAAAAATATTTATTACTGAGATCTCACTCCTTATTAAAGTAAATGACACACCTGAAGTTTGCAATATAAATAAATGATTTATTTCTCTGAAAATCACTTGTTTATTTTGAGATATTCAATAGTGCTGGGGGAATAAATATATTTTTTAAAGTGTCCTTACCGTTCATAAAGGCTCTTCGTCTGGAGTGACAACTCCATTAATGATGGTGGAAAGTTTTCTCCTTTTATTTCGTCAATCAGCACTTATAAAAGAAAAGAAAAAAAAATTGCGGATTATTCTTGTTAAAACTGATAAATTATATTATGATCTGCTTTGAATTTTTCCCGTTAAAAACAGACATCATAAATTTAAAGTTTGCGACAACATGTTTCGATAAATTATTCGAAGCATTATCTTCAGCAGCCAATCGTGAAGAGAAGAGACGACAGCACCTTAACGAATAAATCTCTTTCAAAAATTCTTAATTTGTCTCTTCGTTTATCAAAAGAAGCCTTAATCCATTTATCATTCAACTCGTAGGTTTCAATTAATCATTGACAAAGAATGTGAAAAAAATTATTTGTTTTTAGCTAACGGTTTGTGTGAGAGTTTGTAGTCATATAAGCACGTGCTTGTTTAGGCATATAATTCATTCGGTATTGTTGTGATTGTTTGGCATTGTTTCTTTGAAATTTTAATTAAATAATCACTCAAAAAGCTCTTGCCGTAAGCAATTATAACTCTACCAAACTATTTTCTTATTTAATTAAGAGCACAATAAGTTTTGTATAATTGCCTTAATTTAAATCCAATATTTAATTGAGAATTTATTTTGAACAGTTTACTTCATTAAAAACAAATACGTAAATATTTATCGTATTTGATGAAAATATAATAAAAAAATTTTCAATTTATGATTTTGATATGTTTTTTTTTATTATTTATGTATTTCAGTTATTTTTACAGTACTTCAAAAATGATAATGTAATATTCAATTCTGTATAAAATGCAATTATTTAATTAATACGTGTAGATAAACTAGTGTTGAAGACATATTTTTCATCAAATCTTTTTAGTCTTGTATCATTACTCCAACATATTAAAAAATTATTCATATGTTTACTAATTTTATATATATATATATATATACATATATATATATATATATATATATATATATATATATATATATATATATATATATATATATATATATATATATATATATATATATATATATATATATATATATATATATATATATATATATATATATATATATATATATATATATATATATATATATATATATATATATATATATATATATATTTCCAAAACTGGAACCAGAAGTTAGATTATATTAGTTCTTTTTAAATTTTGGTAATGTTGAATGAGCGAAATAAATTGAATGTGAATATCATTTCAGTGCGGATTTACAAGATTCTGTCAAAGATAATGACAATTATACTAGTCATTTCACAATAACTTGGTAAAGTTAACAGGAACTTAGTAAACATATGAAGTATTAAAGGAGAAAATCATAAAGTTTATATAGCTATATGTGGGATAATATTGCTGGAAACAAACACAATTATCAATTACATACTTTCCTCTATAATACCAAAAATTTTATTTTTATATTAGACTTCCTTATTGCTTAACATTTGCCAGAAAGAAAGTACAAATTTTCTCATGAATATAGAAGTGTTTTCATCAGCGTTAAAAAAGTAAGCATAATTTGGATAAAAACAAAAACAGTACTCATAAACAGCTTTCCAAATATCTGAATGTAGCAATGTAATATTAACTCTCATATCATGTAATGCTATGAATATTTGCATAATTCTTCTGCAACCCAGATCATATGCATAGTAATATTATGATAAAAATGTTTGACAACTTTCACAGTTAGCGGACAAATCTGTGACCCAGAAATTCTTTTTTGGTTAGTTGTTTTTCTGGGGAGTATATATTTACTTAAAGATATGAATGCTAATGGAACTTATTTAGAAAAATATGCTAAACATCGTTTGAAAGAAACGCAATTTTAAACAAGAAAATTGAGCTCCATATACTTTGAAGAATAAGTTACATAAAAGCAAGGATCAAAAGAATCTACTACAAGGAAATTTGTTTCACTATTATCCATGTAAAATATTAATAGCAGTTAACTTCTGGGTGGTTTTGCAGGTCACAAATCCATTATTGGTTATACCAAAACAAGAGTCAATTAAAATTATTTTGCTAACATAAAGCTTATCAATACAAAACGGTTAAAAATATAATCTTAATTTAATAAACTTAAAGTCAAGTCAAAAGAAAAAAAGAGTTCAATAAAATGTTTAAAAACCAGACTGTTGTTTTTCAACATAAGGCTTCAAATATTGAATATAGTTATCTATAGTTTGAGTACTATCACACTTTTGAAAAATCCACATCGTTTTATCATTATTTCCAGCTTAAATATCAATATTTCGTTTTAATATATTTGTTTTAATAACTTTTTTAATGATTTTACAATTAAATTTAATTTTTTATTAAAAATTCTAATCAGTTAAAATTTAAAGACTGTAATCAACTAAAATTCTTTAAATGATTTTAAACACTGTTATCTTTTTAAATCGTGTTTTTAAATGTAAATTTAATTAATTTTAAAACAGGTGTATCACCAGGATTCGATTTATTTTTTATTTCCTTTAGTTTTAATAAAACATTTTATCTAATATATACTGGTATATTGATAAAACTCTTAATTATATTTCAAAATTTCTATGTATCTGACTTTATGTAATTCCTCTAATCCAAAATAGAAGAATGGAGAGTCATCACTTTATATTAATTTTTATTTTTGCAATTAGTATGCTCTGTTTTGCATGATTTTAACTTCAGGTAATAAATTCTTTCTTTACAACAACCATAATATCATAATGAGATAATTGCTTAAAAAATCTGATTCACAAATACAAATCTCTAGAAAAAGAAGACTTTACGTAAACTTTGCATAAACCTTCTAATATATTGTCAAATTGTACACTATTTTTTGATGCAAATCGCGAAAGACATTAGGGGGACCAAAAAGTAGTGTCGTTTTTTATTAAGGGTGCAAGTGGAAGAAAATCCGTGTCAGACAATCGAGGAACTGTCAAATGCTCTTAACCAACCTACGTTGACCATCCAAGAACATTTGCAACAGATTGGTAAAACAAACAGAGCAAGTGTTTGGGTACCGCATATTCTGTCTGAAGAAAACAGAGCTAACCGATCTACGACATGCAACTTATTTGTTCAACGGTACAATACAGAACCATTTTTTGATCGCTTGATCACTGCAGATGGAAAATGGGTCTTGTATGATAATCCAAAACGCAAAAGACAGTGGCTCTCTCCGAATGAACCGCCACGAAGGACTGCTAAGCTAGGTTTACATCCAAAAAAGGAGCTTTTGTGTATTTGGTGGAGTATTCGTGAAATCGCCCATTTTGAAGTGCTTAAACCTGGAGAAACTGTTCATGCAGATCTTTATTGTGAACTATATCAATCATTAATTGAAAAGTATCCAGCGATTATCAATAAAAAAGGCTTTATTTTGCAACACGATATTACAAGACCGCACTGCGCAAGAAAAACATTGGAAAATATTAATGGATTGCGTTGGAGGTTATGCCTCACCCACCATACTCACCTGACATGGCGCCAATGGATTTCCATTTATTCTGTTCAATGCAATACTTCTTAACAAACAAAAAATTTCAAAATTTGGATGATATGAAAAATGCCATCTCCAGATATTTTACTGAAAAACCAATTGATTTTATCGATCCGGCATCGAAAATTTGCACACATTAGATGGGAAAAAATTGCTGCCAACGAGGGTGATTTCATCATTGACTAAAAAGAAAAACTTGTAAGAAATTTATTTATTCGAATTTACTGTAAAAAAACGACATAATTTTCCGGTCCCTCTAATATTTTTTTGGGGCGCTCCGTGGCTGAGTGGTCTAAAGCATCACCGCTAATCGCTTGAGAGCGTAGGAGTGTGGGTTCGATTCCCATCGTGGCCCTGGGTGTTTTCTTCGTTATTCTTCTGTGGTTGTACATCTGTCATTGTGCTATTTGTCCTATTATCGACGAAGACTTACAAGCGGATCTCAAGAATCAAGCATACAAGTCTGAATATGTGTAATGTAATAAATAAAAAAAATAATATTTTTTGTTTACTGGGCTATATCGGTATCAGTATGATCCAAGTTTTTTCATCTATTCTAGCTCATCCAAAAAATTTTATCATTTTAATTTTGAACACTGTGTATTTAAAGTAATTAAATATTAAAATCTAACATGACAGCTAAGTTTATTTTTAAGGTGATAAATGTTTTCTTTAAAAAAAACCAAATATAGCTCGATTTCTTAAATATCAAAAATAAGCTTCAAAAAAAATTTTAATTGTATTCTAGTCTGAATTTGAAATTAATACAAAAATCTATTTAATCTCTTAAAAATTTCCTTTTTACTTACTTAAAGTGTTGTTTAATTCACTTATACCAATGTCAGTTAAAGTAGTTATTCATTCTTTTTTGGTTCACATACAATCTAAGGATAGAAAGTTATCACGAAAAGATTTCTCTAAGCTTTTCTGTGTATTAAGCTTTTAAATAAAAAATTCATTTCCTTAAAACTAAAATATTTCATATTTTCAGAGTTGTAATTACAAAACTAGCTATTTTAAAAAATAAAATTTTTTAGTTTTATTAAATGCATTTATTTTACAAATTTAAAGAGTAATTTTGAGTACTTTTTTATTTTACTTATAAAAAAATAAATGATTTCAAGAAAATAATAAAACTATTTTCTTATTCACATCTTTCATCATTCTTTCCGTATCAATAGTAACTAATTCTCCTGTCACTCGTAATCTCTTTCAGAAAATTGAAGAGTTAATCATATTTTTCAAGCTCTAAGTTGTTTGTTGTATTTTTCAGCAATAATATACTGTTTAAAACATAGGAAAAGAAAAGTCTAAGATAGTAAATACAAAGTCAACATGTAATACAATTTTGTTGTCTTTATGAAAATAATTTATATTATGTTTAGTTATACATTTCTAGAATAAATCTTTTTTATTTGCTATTCATTCAATCAATTTTTAAGTTTTACTTACTAATGAAATATGAAATTTTTCTGATTTTTTTTCCAAAGAATGAAACATTTCCCAAGAATATTTCAAAAGTTACAGATTAGGAAGCTTTGATGCAATGTAATGAGAAAAATAGTTTTTAAATCTGAGATATTTTTTATTCGTCTAAATATTAATGGATTCAACATTCATTAATCAACTCAGAGAATTTCAATTTTGCTTCTTTTAAGAAAAAGATTTCAAATAAAACTTCAACCTGGCAAAAACAATCTGAATTCGGTTTTACTTGTTCTATTATTATGAGTTACTTTCTATAAAAACTTATAGTTTAGAAAATGCCTTCGAAAATAATAAACGGTAGGTAATATATTTTTAACGACTGTACGTAATTCCACAGGGAATAAAAATTACTAAAGAAGAATTATTATTATGCTTAATAATCTAGAATTTTTGGGTTTTAAGAAATTTCATTTTGAAGTATTATATATAGTCAAAATTAATTCTACTTTGATGAAATTAATTGAAATATTTAGAAATAATGTTTAAATCAATAAACTCTAAAGGTGTGAATAACTTCAAAACCGTTATTATATAATTGATTAAGAGTTTTTATGTCAGTGGCTTCATAATGGTTGATAAAAAGTTCTGAGTGCTAATACTAAAATAGATATAATTATAAAGAATTTATTTAAAAAATATAATAGTCAGTCAAAATTGCTAAGTCAGAAATATTCAATTTGAGAAGAACAATAAAAGTTTTGCACAAAATATTTATATGATTAATTAGTAAAAATAATTCTTCAATTTCTTCAATTTGAAAATTGCTTCAATTTCAAAAAACTTTTGCAGAGAAATCATCAGCAGCAGCATTGGCAAGACAGCCCTTTGTGGGTCTTGGCCTTCTTCAAGAAGTCTCTGTCATTCTGCCCTATTTCCAGAAATTGGCCTCCAGTTTCTGACTTTAAGTATGGCAAAGTCTTCTTAAAGGTAGTCCTCCCACCTCTTCTTCAGTCTTTCATTTGGTCTTTTACAAAAAAGAACAAAAAAATTTGATTGAAGACCTTAAGAGGTATTCTCTCTGCATTCTTTCTCAGAAGGTGTCCTGCCCATCTCATTCTTGACAGCTTTATTGATTTTATAATGTCCTCCTCACAATAGATTCTGTATAACTCAATGTTATACCTTTTTTGCCTGGTGTTATTTTCCAGAACAGCACCAAAAATAGCTCTCATGACCCCTCTCTCAAAAATTGTCAATGCTCTCTCTTCCTTCATCGCCAAGGTCCATGGCTCTGAGGCATTGGTTAAAACTGGTTTGATCTATGTTTACAGAGAAAAGTAAACTTCCTTTAAAAAAGAATTTATGAAAAATGAAAGAAAAAAAGTTCACTGTAAACGGATAATTCAGAAGTTAAATATGATTTTGAAGTTTCAGCCTATTTGGAGATTTAAATAAAAAGAATTCACAAAGCATGTTTTCTGTTTTGTAGCTGGAGCAAACTTAGGATATCTTTAATCATTAAAACAGTTAACGTGTTTGATTGAAGAATTGTTTTATTAAAAAATAAGATTGACTAATTACACTTATTCAGAAAGTACCTTCCTAATAAGTGAAAATTACACAATTTAGAGCAATCAATATGATGATAGGGAATCATTAGTTTAATTTGTTATCAAAATCACTTAATAAACTCATTCAAAGTTAATTTCAGTTTTCAAAAAACTTAATTACACAATTTTTGATAAAATAAATTGATGAAAGAAACATTGGATGCGAGATATATACGAAATATTCAAACTTCAAAAAGAATTTTAATAAATTTATGAACATAAACTGAATTTGGAACTAGAATTTTCATGAGACGTATACAATTTTTTTAAAAATTTATTTCCTATTTCAGCTTTTCAATTTATTTCTCTTTAAAATTAATACTTCCAAATGTAAATCTTCCATTCAAAAAATAGGGATAAGCTTATTTCTCTTTATTTTGAAGGAAAAACTTCTTGGAATTATTTTTTATCCATTCACATCAAATAAAAATGTTTCTATTCATAAAACTATTTCTGAAAATTCCTGGATTCAAAATTCAATTCAAATAAAAAATATTTGTTTGACTTTATTAAATGTTAATTTTTTTTGCATATGTTTCCAAATTCAGAGAAACTAAAATATATATATTTAAATCTTAAACAAAAAATACAAAATTATTTTAAATATCTGAAGTATTTTTCATTGCAATTTCATAAATTTCTCATTATTCTGACTAAATAACTATACTTTAAAGGTAAATTAACAAATATCTTATGATAAAATAAAACAACAATGTGTTTTAGTTAAAAATCGCTATTATTTAATGAAAATAGTGAATAATAACATTATTGAATATAAAAATATTTCAATCTCGTTTTTCAGGTCTCGAGCCAAATAGAAAAAATTTATCAATAACTGCCAAAAGACTGGATTGTCATCATGCATCCGTTACAATGGTTGATGAACTGCGGCATCATGTTGAATCTACATGGTCAGATGTGCCTATATATGCTGTCTAATATATGTTATTTGACTCAGTACCCAAACAATGACTGCACGTATAAATGCTGTCATTGCTGGCAGAAGTTTCTCGCTCTGGTTTCTCAAGATCTATACTTCCACATTTCTTGAAAATTTAATGGCTTACTCTTTCCAGTATAATATATTTGCTCAGTAAGGAATATTTTATTTGCATTTGGTTCTAATTCAGTAATTTTGATAGTTAATAGGCTTCTTATTTTTACGATAAATGAGGTTAAAATGAAAGCTTATATGATTTTATTAATGACAAATGTGCTTCTAGTAAAAAATAAGTACTGTAAATGTAAAAAACTGGTAGCCTCCTACCAAATCTGCTTCACCATACCAGCGGCGAGATATTAAATCATATCAACGCTTTGCACACAAAGATGCAATTTATAATAAGATTTACTGTGCCGGGGGATCCGGTAACAATCTTGTTACTCTCCGTCATTATAGAACTACGCCTTTTGTCACCAAACTACTTCTACATCCCTACATCAGTAGTTTCAAATAAGTTTATTAATATATTAATGGGAAACTATTTTCCTACAATAAAATTTTATATATATATATATATATATATATATATCTATATATATATATATATATATATATATATATATATATATATATAGATAGATAGATAGATAGATAGATAGATAGATAGATAGATAGATAGATAGATAGATATATAGATAGATAGATAGATAGATAGATAGATAGATAGATAGATCTTTAATTTAATTTTTTTCAATTCCCACCCCCGTTTATTTTTCTTTAATTCGTTGGTGTTTGCCTCATACAAGATCTATAAATTCACAACGAAATTTTAATCAGTCAATACATTAACACGAAAGTGCGTGACTTATTTCGTATAATAAATTCACTTATATGCAAATAATAAATTTTAAATAATTTTTCGCAGACAGTGGTGATTAATGATTCTCTTTAAGGTATATTTGCATAACACTATTAAGAACCTTTCTTCACTGTTAATTGAATTATTATTGAAACTAAGATCTTGCTTTTATAGTTGTTACTACCACTAGAAAGAGTTTTTATCAATTAAATTTTACATGGAAGCAATACATATATTTGAATGCTTGAATTTTCTTATTTAACTGTCATTTACAAGTATTTATAACAATAATAAATGACAATGAAATAGGAAAATTCAAACATTCATCTATATGAATGTATGTATTGTTTCCATGTAAAATCCAAATAAAAGGGAAACGGCAGTCTAAAATAAAAAGGGAAACGTTTTCTTAAAATAAAAGAAATTTTATTGTAAAAATTTTTTAAAACTAACAATTAATGTTTGTTTGCATGTTTTTTAGATAGCCGGAGAAAAATTTAAAAACAACTTATATTTTCAAAAGTACTTATATTTTAAAAATATAAAAAGTAAACAATTAAATGAAGTAGTAAATATTTATCATTATTATGCAACGTTTAAAAACACTTTATAATCACTGAACAATGGGAAATGCAATAAAATATTGGAGCAATTTAGAATATGATGCTAAAACATATACATTGATATATGTAAAAAAATGTTCAAGCTTGAAAACTGGAGGAATAGAATATTAAGAATTACCAACTGCATTAACTAATTTGTATGTAAAAATTAAAAACCCTATTTTGTTTCTCTGCTTAATTTTTCAATAATTTTATGGCTGCAATTTCTTGTGCTACGAGCATTGGTAGTCTTACATAAAATCATGTTTGAGAAACTCAGACAATCATAATAAAGAAATTTATCTCTAAATTCCCTTTTCATAAATATTAAAATGACCAAGTAATTCTTAAAATAAAACCCAACTTTGTACTGAGATTTTGAATTTAATATATATAATATCTTATTTTTAAGTTAAAGCATATTTAAATAAAATTGTTAAAAACTGGAAGAAAGAATTAACAAATGTATTTCTTATGCTTAGTAAGAAAAAATATTTTTTCACTATAAAATTACAATATAATTTCAGAATATGTAAAAATTTAATTCATGAATAAGAAACAGAATGTAGGATATTCTCAAATTGATCTTATTTTACACACTTATTTAAATAACTGCTCTATTTTATAACATAATAAGTTCCCAGGAGAAAATATAAACTAAAACCTTTTAGTCATTGGATTAAAGCAAAAAAATATTTCTTGAATTTTTAAAAAGTTATTGCCGAAAAAGATGACTAGATAAATCAAGTCATTTCGAAGGTAAATTGTTTTTATTTCAATGGAAATTTTTTTATTTTAATATAAAATCAATTTTATGTCAATAGCAGTTTTGAATAAAGGTAATATTTTTCCCAATGATTACAAAATTTGATAAATTATGAAAGCTAGCTAGTCTCACACATACATATATGTTCCTCAATTTTAATAAAATTTGTATGTATTAGTAACAAAACATCTTTTACACATTTATTCTCTATGTATATCTTAAATTCATTTTACTTTGTCAACATATCAAATAATTTATAGTATCTATGGTTTCTTATAAGCATTAAAGCCATATTTTCAAAAAATAGAGAGAAAATGCTTCTGTTATATGAAATTTTATAAGATATTTAGTATAAGTCACACATGTATAAGAAGCAAATAAGATATAACACGTGGAAAATATATTATGAAATTGAAAATAAAATTTATTTTAAAACATTATATAATAAAATATATACTCGACAGCTCAAATTGACAGTAATGGAGCTATTCAATTAACTAGTCTGAGTTGTTTTAAAAACACAGTACAAAAATGAATTGACTTCAAAAAATACTTTAATTGCACATTATGAATATTGATCATAATAGTATGTAATATGTGCAAAAAATAAGGAAATCGGTAGTTCTATGTATTATTACAACTTCATTAAGTAGTGGATACAAACGTTAGGAAAATAATTATTTGCACATTCAACAAAACTTCAAAAAAATTTAATTAGTATTTTACACTAATTTTGATATGGAAATCATACGAGAAAGAATAAAATGCTTTATGTTAACAATTTGTGACTACACTTCATTTCACCATCATTATTATTAATCGTTTTATTCATTACATATCAGTGCATCACTTTCAAGAGATTCACTGATATACTGAAATATAATTGATATAGTGATATACTAAAATATACTTGTTAAGACTTTGCAGTGAAGTACTTTATTGAAATAAAACTTATATTCAGAGAACTTTTCAAAATGAATTAAAATAAAAATCACATTACATATCAGTGTATCACTTTCAAGTGATTCACTGATATACTGAAATATAATTGATATAGTGATATACTAAAATATACTTGTTAAGACTTTGCAGTGAAGTACTTTATTGTACTTTATTGAAGTAAAACTTATATTCAGAGAACTTTTCAAAATGTATTAAAATAAAAATCTTGTGAGACAGGCTTCATGAAAACCAATTATTAATGGAATGATATTATCAAATATGGATCATATGCTTTTGAAGTTCAAACTTGAATAGAATTGGTAATAAACGTTATTTTAATCGATAGAAATGTATGTGAAATATTCAAAGAGATTCTATTCCAAATACCGCCAAAGACCCACCATGTACATGTGATATACGTGCTCGTTAAATCTGTGGAATCGAAAGTCACATTGAGCAGTTACCATGAGTACAATGGTCTGGAGAAAATTTTGTCTCCCTTCAGATCAATCTCAAAATTGAGGGAGTGGATCCTCTGGTGGTGCCATCTATCGGAGGATTTGAAGAGCAAAGACGTACTTTCACCTTCATGGTGCTCTTATTAAAACGAAAGACGCTCCTTATTGACTTAAATTCGCATAGCCAAGGCATAGCGAGCTTGGCTAGTCCAAGTGTCATAAGTAGCAACAACAAGAATCATGTCAACAAAACAATATGGTATGGTTACTAAAAGAATATCCTGTAGTCTCAGGGAAACAACTTTAGCATTTACAAATCAGGCGACAAAAGATATTTTGAAAGAAGTCTCGGAATTCCCTTGTTTTAAAAAGGTGTTATCGATAAAAAAAAACAGGGGATAAGCTTAATTATCATTTAGAAAATGCTTCTGTTGAAACGAAAATCGTGACTCCTGTCAGTATTGAAGCACTGCGTGTTACGATGTTGTAAAGTGTAATAAAATTTATCATCAATAATTTTCATTATATTTATCAGGATAACCAAGAAACGTTATTATTCTGTCTCTAATTATTCTGACGTTATTATCTGACATCTAACATTATTATTCTATCCCAATTTCAACACTAAGAAATTTTACATATTCAAATATAAGAAAGAGGAAGAGTTCGAAACAGCTTTGCGCTTATGTTTGCATTTATTGAGGAGGTATCAAAAATTATCTGTTTATTGAAAGTATAGTTGATTTAATTGCTGAAAAATTATAAACAATGGTATACGTTAATGGATAGCAATAATGCTTTGTTTTGGTATTCATTAGCCTTAATTGTTAACTTCATTTAAAACGTGAAACTTAATTTCAAATATCATGTTTTTAATACAAAATATTGTTATTATTATTATTATTAAACATTATTGAAATATTTTTAATTTAATTGGATAACTAAAGTTTATTTTAAAAAAAAGAATTCACTAATTTATTATCTTTTTTATTAGTTACAAAGAAAATGGTGGTGTGTAAATTATTTCGATTGTCACTTAAATACATAAGCAGGTGAATTTTGAAAAGAACTTATATCATTTCCTCTCAAAACTTACCTCCAAATGGGCATTTGTAACCTGGTGAAAAAGGTACTAATTTCTCGGTCACAATATTTCATCTAAACATGAATGGAGAATCTATCTTCATGGTACTATTGAAGAAAAACACAAAACTGATAAAATTAGGGTTCACATTAATAAATAGTAATAATTGACATCAATTCTTTAAAATACAAATATTAAAATTTTTGAAAAGTTTATTAAAATTTAAATTTGAGAACCAGATCTATTACAGATTATTAGCTTTTTACAGACATAAAACAAAAATAATAAATTTACTGGTATGAATTAAATTCAAATAATTTTTAGATGTTTCATGCTACAATTTAAATCTTAAAAGTAGAATATTTCCCTATGAATTGCAAAAATTAAATTTCACAGATTACTGATCATGCAGAAAATTTATCTGATGCATGCATGAAGCTCATATTTCAAAACTTAATTATTTAACCGTACACAAATACAAAGATAATAAATGATATATTGCGCAGAATTTTCTTGATACACAGTAATGATTATTTTTATACACATATAGAGATCAGCCCCAATTTATTTTTACGTTAACTACAAAAATAAATGAAGGTAAATAATCTAATACTTTACGCATTAGTTTCTTTACTTTCCTTCCTATTTATATATAACACGAATCATTAAAACATTAATATATTCTAATATTTCACGTTATAAGCATATTTATTTATTACAAAACTTCGAGAGGATTCTCTCCAGCATTTTGTACTGTAAGCATTTACAATGAAACTATCAGTTTAATTGCTTAAAACTGAACTAGTAACAAGCTTCTTTTCGTTTATCACAACAAGAATAAAAGAAAAATCTCTATTCAGTGCATTGATATAAGCAAGGAAAAATAAGCTAAATATAAGCACATTAAAATTTTGCTTAATGTTAATTCAATTATTTATATTGAATATATTCTTAATGATATTTATTTTCATATATAAATATCCTTTTCATTTAAAATAATCTGAGTATTATGAATATAGTGGTGAGTGTCATCCCGTTAGCATTTCACACACACACATGGGTATAATTTATAATAATAGAAATAATATTAAAATTATTTTTATTTTAAAATTGTCGTTTTAATTATTGGTTTATTATAAAATAGAAAACGATAACACATGGCAGAAATTCTTTGATTTTTAAGCGTGTATTCATAAATTATTAAGTACAAAAGTTATGTATTTAATTTCTTTATTAAACAACATATATAAATTTTACTGTAAGTTCTAATGTATTTTAACTGTTCAAAAATGATAATATTTTTAATAGTTATAGAGCGTTGGTAACTTATCATAATACAGAATACCAAATATATCTACGAATCTGAACAGTATTGTACTAAAGACATGCGCCTAGTGGAAAATATCAAATTATTTTTTAAAATAATTTACTTTGTAATTATATATATATATATATATATATATATATATATATATATATATATATATATATATATATAAGATGTACTATAGTTATACTATATAATTTTTGGTAAAGATATAAACTTAAGAATTGAAAATGCACAAGGCGTGACTTTAGATAGGATTGAGAAGAAATGAAGTACAATTTAATATTTTGGAGTCAATTCTTTGGGTTGTAGAAACAGAAAACTCGTGCCAAAATAAAATGATGCAAATAAACTATCCGAAAGTATTTGTTTTGTTAAAAATATTCTTTTAACTTTAACTAGGTGGATTTTATACTTCCTGAATTAAATCCAACAAGCATTTGTAAATTTGTAAATTTTCTATTCAATCATAATTTTCAGATCTGCAATTCTAAGATTCATCATCGTAAAGCACTTTGTAGTCTAAAGCATGATCAAACGATGAGTTCGAAAACTGAAAAGAGATTTCTCTAACTTGAATTTCATATCAATCTAGGCGGTTAAAATGATGACAGCTACATAAGCTTTTCCCGAAAGATTCACATTGAGTTGATTGACAGTTATCAGAGTTCTTGAGAATACATCCTGAGACAGAGATTGGAGAAAAAGAGCAATTTTATCTTTTTGAATAATCATAGCTCTTGAAACCTGAAGCCACATTACCTTTGTACAAAACTCGAGCAGCATGAGCTTGGGAGGGCTCACGACTCAATAAGATGACTCTAAATAACAAGAAAATGCTTAATCGTTAGTTCTAGACTTGAAGATTTACAGACGTTAATGCCTTGTTAGGTGGCTAAGAAGATGTGCTTCGTCTCAAAGAGTTTGCAACTATTTTAAATGTATTTTATAAGTAAAATGTTTTCAATAATCTCACAGAAGTCTTTTCAACAACACGTTGCCATTTTGTCAAGTCTTAATAAGATCGCTTTTTACTAGCTTATTATATGAATTATTTCGGAGAGCATTTCTTAGACATTCATAACCAAAACGCATAATCATTACCAAAATACATTCTTATGCTATTGTAGGCACATGACATTATTAGGATTTGAACGACATGGATTTTTTTTAACTTTCTTAACACATATCATTAAATGCAATAACTATTACTTATACATACATGTTACTAGTTTTAAAGTATGCATTTCAATAGTTCATTAATTATTTTGAACTATCAAGGAAAATTAAATGATATTTGCATAACAGTAATATAATTCGCTATACGCTCACATATTTAACATGTGAGGCCACTGTGGCCTGGTTGGTTGGTATCGGAAGATAGTGAGTTCAAATCCAAGCATTACCAAAGATCCATCGTGTTAGCTAAAGGTGGCATATTAAATATGTCCTAGTCACAATGTCATCGAAGTGATATGATGCGTCAGAGTCTTCTGTTTCCTCCATGCTTCAAAAAAAATAATAATAAAATAAAATTTAATTTAAAAAAACTGAGACTTCACCCGGTTCCTTCTATATAACTGGTACTGCCCAACTCAAATGTAAGTACAGGGAAGCATGCTGGTGCAACAACAACATTTAACATGCATTATTTTATTTAATGAGAAGAAATTTTTGAGTTTACTGATTTCATATTTTGTTTTATAATGAAATTTAAATCTCATCAAATTGAAAGCGGTTTCTAAATTGCCTAATATCTATCTGTATTGAATAAAACCATACCGTTTTAAAACACCTTAAAATACCAGTAATAAACACATAAAGTTACTGCTAAAATGAATAATTAATAAATAAAACTCTGATAACATTTTAGACTGAATAAAGGGGGTATATTTTTTTAAATAAAAGTAACATAGGAATAAAACTACTGAAATTCTGAGACCAAATATTACGCATGACTTTCGTAATTCGCGACATAACTTAAAAATAATAAGCTTTCCTTGACAAAACAAAAATTGTATTACTAAAATTAATTATTCAATATGTTTATATATATGTACATATATATATATATATATATATATATATATATATATATATATATATATATATATATATATATATATATATATATATATATATATCAAATATTACATTTTTTCTTTTATGTATATCTTCTTATATAAATAATCTGACTGTCGTAAAGAAGGAGAAAAAGATATATAAATTTTAAATAGCTTGTTCTGATACAGATGGGGATTTGGGTAATATTGAATTACTGTTTCGTAATTTCCTCAAAGATTATCGCCATTTCAAATTTTACTATTCTCAAATTTAATATAAAATGCATTAAATTTAATATTAGAGTGAATTAAATAGCTCAAGGCAATGATATTTCACTTTATTTATAAGATACAAGTCTTCACTCGCTCCTAACTGGGGTATCCAATGAAGGAAATATAATAATATTACAGTATTTATACAATTATTTATAATATTTGATAAAATATATGAAAGTTATTTAATCAAATATTGTAAATTGTATTAACCTTTCAAAAATCCTTTACGTAATTCAAAATTTGAAATTAATATAGAAATGCTTATAAATATTATTATTTTTTCCTAAAATATACGTTCATTTCAAAGTATAATTTTATGACATTTTGTAATACTAATTTCTACTTTTCATTTCAGTAATATTTTCTGTCAACGTATTGCATCATTATTCTCACCGATTATGTTAAATTAAGCTACTATTACACTATTTTCTTTGTGAGCGTTTAAATTTAAACGCGTAAATAAACTTTGTGAAACACTTTTTAAATTAGAATTTAATTATTATTTCAGATATACGTTACTAACCAAAACTGTTATCAGCTAATATTAACGTTAAAAAATATTTATTCGATGTTTTAGTGTTACTTGACAGCTTTTTAATCAGTAGACTTGTTTTACAAAAAGGACCTGCACTAAATTAATTGTGAGTAAGGATCCGTATTAAAAGAACCTAAGTTAACATTTCGGTAATACATTTAGACCTCTGTATAAAATTACATCAGCTATAAACATTCTCATTTCCTTACGAAATGAAAATAAAAATACTTTAAGGAAAGTCTGATCTTGAATTGAATTAAAAGTTCTGATGAAACCTATTTAAATGATTATGGAATGGATGCATCATTCACATATTACGATGAAAATGAAATCATTTTGAAATATATTTTCAAGAACAATATAATATATCTTCAACACCTTATACTAATTTAGTATACATTGTAAATAAGTCTAGCTATATTTTCAATTGAGTGATAATAGTTCCTGCCGATGATACGAGAAAATAATGGTATCCGTTAACGATGATGTGTTTCATTTTTAATATTTCTGAAGTAAGGGGAAAATATTCATAGATGGTGGTGATTCAGCACACGAAAAGCTCAAATATTACATGATTAATTCATTTTTTTTCCTTAAAAGTAATTATATGCAAGCCTAACTTACACGAATTTTGATTCATTGGTCCGTCTCCCATTCTAATTACTGTGATAATGACTTCCTAAAATTCAACCAATCAATCTCAGTAAAGAAGACTTCGTTTTAAAACGACTTCCTGTTCGTAATTAGCAAATATTTACATTTCTATTTTTTTTCTTATGAAATATGACTGTATTGGCAAATTAATTTGTTTAAGCTAATTACTCTCACTTAGTACCTTCGCAATGCCAACGAAACTGTTACAGCTTAGTATAAAAATATAATAATAAATAAATCACGAAAATATTTGTTTTCTATTTTTATTTTGGAAAATCAATTGTTCCTTTAATATCTTTTTTAACAAAAGCATGTATTTTAATTATTTGGATATTACAAATGTTTTATTCGCTTTCGCTTTCTGTTCTATGTGTTTAATTCTATAATTTTAAATCTGTCATTGTGTAAAACAAAATATAAAATAACGTATACAAGCCTCAATATAGCGTCATTTCTACGCAGCCAGTATGAAAATATGGGTTTCATATTGTCCGCATAGTCTTCATATAGATGGCACTAAATAAAAGTGCATATGCGATTACTTTCGCCATTAATCCATGTGTATAAGAATACCATTTAAATTATTCGATTCATTAAAATTATAGTTATAGTATCAATGTACTAATAATATGTACATTGATATACTGTTATTAGTATTTTTATTTTTAAAAGACTTTTTTTTTTTACTTTTTAAAGCATTTTTATTTTTTAAAGGAATTTTTTATTCTTTAAAGCTTATGGGAGTAACAGAGTACTGAAATTTATTTCGTAGACAAATAATTTAATCATGAAAATTTTTACTTTTTGAAAATATAAGTATTTTTTTTGATATTTTTAATTTTTTAAGCATTTAAAGTTACAAAATCTTTTTTCGTATTTATTATTTTCAGAAAAATAATAACTCTTAAATATCCAGCGCAAATGCTTAAATAAGTTTCTGCCACGTAATGAATATTTCAATAACGATAATAAAAAATAATGAATGAGTAAGCACATCATATAACTCGTTAATTTTAAAAAGAGCGGCAAATTTTCTACCAAACATATAAAGGAAATTCAAGACTCAAGATAATCTGGAATAGGCTTAATCCCATTACTCTTCACCCACTATGACTCGTGTTACCAAATAAGCACCGTCAATACCCAAAGGGATACTCATTTAAATATTTTTTTCAGTACAAACAACAGTGAAACAAAAGAGATTTATTTTCATGGTATTTATTATAATCATGATGGGGAAACAATTTTCAATTTCTTATGCAATAATTTTTAGAAATGAGGACCGGGTATTGAAATAAATATTATTAAAAAAGGAAAATTGATTGAAAAATTTCGATTCCATTGCCATAGCTCTTATGAATTGATATCATAATCGGTGCAATGGCAAGAGACACCGATGTTATAATGAATTTCACACTTCATACCTAAAGAAATTAAATATAGGATATAGAGAAATCCTTTTCTCCCACACTTTACTTCTTTTTACTAACCACAAAAATTAAGTGACACATTTAGACAGCCGGAAGTCTTTCAACTTAGTTCTTGAAACATACTAATATCTTCAAATTTATCTTAAGTAACGAAGAATGTTTTTTTAGATTAAATTTTTCCAGCTTCATCTAGTACGTAGCACAACTCAATTAATCAAAAAACCACGCTATAAAGTTGCACAAGTGTACAGCTCGAAACACAGCAACTCGATATATCGAGAAAATCACACTTTAAAAAATATTCTCTAAATATTCATTATAAATCTTGGCTTAATTAATTTGAAAAAAAATAGTCAAGATTAAAGTTCTAGAAAAAGAAAATCCTTAATATAATTTGAAAAATAAGTGAATTTTTTCTGGTCAAACTGAATGCTCAAAATGCTGTTTAAAGTAAATATTCAAAATGGTGGTTGGCAATATCGTTACATTTCTGTGTTAGAGGTATGACTGGATCCAAATGAGATTTCTGCGCTCCCTGCTTGAATTTCATGAAACTTCTATCCAGGTTATGGGATTCAAGGTAGCATCTTCTGTTGCGCCCCACCATAAAAAATTCAAGAACTGTAAAGTATGTTGCTGTTGTTGCAACATCATACTTCTCTGTACCTAGCCCGCACCTTGGTTCTACCAGTTAGGTGAAAGAAGATGGGTGGGAGTCTTTGTAATTTAGAAACAGGCACCGATAAAAAGACCCCTCAATACTTGACTTGTCACCACCAGATGTACCATTTCACTTAACGGACATTGCGATAACAAACTATTTATAGTGCCCCAACCGCCTTTAGCAAACACGATGGATCTTCGATTCAATAGGTCAATTTCTTCGATTCAACTCACTGCATTCTGATACATAACAAACATACATAATGGTTCAGGCGAGCCCTGGGCTGTACCTTTAGGTAAATTGGTTTGAAATACTCCCCCAGCATCAAGTGCTTGGTAATTTTGAACCACAGTCCGGTGACGAGGTCACACTTGAGCTGCTACCGTCCGATAATGAGAACAACACCCTAACCAACCAGCCCCCCAACGCGGCCTCGACTAATGTCTGTAGAACAATCAGAAAATTTTATTGCGCATTCTGTCCCCTACTCTGGCCCATTTTAATCCTGAAACGCTTACACATTCTTTTAAAAGTGTTAAGATGCTACATCTTGTTAAGCAATAAAACCTGTAATTACTGCACATTATTTTAATTTAGAATGTGTTTGCCGAATAATTGAGATTTCGGAATGTAAAGTAACACATTTGATATCAGTCACTGCTGAATAATAAGAGTTAGATGCTATGTTTTTACATATATATCTACTATATAAGCTACTTGGAGTTTTGCTCAATAGCCCCAACATTTTTGCCTATAGAATTTGTAGCATCTAAATGTAAAAAATTGCATTGAATACTAATAGAAAAAACATATTTGTAATTAGTAGATAATGGATTTTTTGTTCAGTAATTTAAAAAAATTTAATCATCAATTTAATATAGAATATTTTATTCTTTAAAGTTTCTAAATTAATCCTGAAGCAATTTAAAACAATATTAAGTATATTCTTCTTATTCAAAAACAAAATAAAAAGCAAAACTATTTGTAAGGAAAATAATTCATCCTTTCTTTCTAAATAAAGTAAAAATTTGAATTTAAGTTTCAAGCAGCTATGTCTTTTTTTGAAAAAAAAAATCAATTTTATATTGTATTCAAAGATTTTTCTCATATTATTTTTAATCAATATAGCAAACGTTTTCGAAAAAAAAAACTTTAAATTCTGTACATAAGCATAAGGAAAAGAACTAATTTGTCACCGTACTAATTTGCATGACTGATATTTTTAAATGTCTACCATATAATTTATAATTACCCATTATACTTAGATTAAGAAAGATGCGAAGCTTTTAAATGTTTATTTGGTTAAAGTATATTAATGCATTATTTTTCTTTGAATAGTATCTTTTGATCTACTTTAATTACATGTTCTATAACAGTCTTCTGTCTCTAAATTAGCTTTGAACATGACATTTAAAGAGTACTTAAGTTAAAAAATATATTCTCCTAAGTTAACAGGAAAAATGGCAATTAAAGCGATAGTATTTGCTTTTCGCTTACAAATATCTAGAGATATTTATTAGCAATTAATCATGAAGTGAACCAAAATACATGAGCTTTTAATGACCTTGGACTGAGAAAAATTACACAGAAAATGATAAAAAATGTTAAATAGGCCCATGAGAAATATATTTATAACCTATACCACATTGATAATTAACTTTTTTTATTATTATGAGTAAAAAAATTTTCTTACTATACATGGTAAACGTTTTATTTGTTTTTACCAGAGCTTTTTAACGT
Organism: Latrodectus hesperus; assembly: GCA_037975125.1. Lineage (NCBI taxonomy): Eukaryota > Metazoa > Arthropoda > Arachnida > Araneae > Theridiidae > Latrodectus > Latrodectus hesperus. The sequence continues at coordinate 93,032,972 of CM075854.1, forward strand.
TAATTACTCAGTGATTAGTTTAATACAAATAGTAAATTTAAAGAGGAAATAAATTTGTATTTAAATTCGCTTATAGCTGAGAATTTTGCTATTTAAAAAGTCAACATGCAAATATGTATTTAGAACTTTTCTTTTTATAAATAGTTCTCTCTAATATAATTGCATAATTGATGTCAGAATGCAATTATTAAATACTATAGTCATATACAAACAAACTTCAAGTATTAAATTTAATGAAATAATTTTAGTTTTAAATTGAATTTTTTAATAATTAGCTGGGAAAGATTAAAAAGTATTCTAACATAACTATAATATTAAGTTATATAGCTTTGCATGCCAAGTTCTATAGAAAGAGAATATAAAACCAAGCAAAGAGAATACAATAATTTTATTTATATAGCGCAGTACAAGAACATTCATCGCAATAACGAATCAAATAGAATATTTTAAGAAGAAATTAAATTATGCTATATTTTATCTTTCAATTTCATAATTTAGATCAAAATTATTTTTTTTGATATTAAGAATTTATCCTCTTAAAGCGATTCCAGAACAGATGAACAAAATTCTATTAATAGTGTTTACAGACACGAACATCCTTTGTAATGGAGGATCATAGAAGAAAAATTATTTTATCATATTTTACAGTGAATGAATAGTTGCTAACAGGAGATCAGTTGTTCATTTTTACTTATGTATGGAAAAGATACTGTGTACCGAGGGGACATGATTTAATTTAATTATTCTATAAGCACTTAAACAAGTTCAATTATCAAAACAACTGTCCTAATATTTTGACTAATTTCTTACATAGGCTCAGCAGAGCCTGGTAATATAACAGTGCTTTTTGAATAAGAAGTCTTGCATTTGAAACAAGTCATCATTGACTAATACATGTTAGAGTTCTGCTTTTAATCTGTATACATGTTGAGATGGAAGCTTGGAAAAATTTCAGTTTCTACCTTCAAGCGATATATAAGTACTGCTTATATTTTACAAAAAGTCTTCTTGGAAAGTAATTCATAATACCTCACATCATTCAGCTGTCAGGTTATCCACAATTTGGTCTTATAATTTTCTAATACCAAAAGTTTAGAAAAGAATACTATTTAATATGGGTAAGCATTTACACTACTAAATATTGAACCAATGAACATCAATTTCAGTGAATATTTTCAAGATTTATGGTACAGTAATTTTGCAACTTCTGTCTCTAAGAAATTCACGATATTTGCTCATGTACATTGAAATGCAAATATTTTTTTATCTTAATGCTACCGAAAATATGTTTAATAGTGTTATAAAATATTTGAAAATAAATCACTTGTTGAATAAATGATTGCTGATGATTTTGTCAGTAAAATGATGCCCGAGCACCTGTTTAGCATGACTATCAATGTGTGGAAGAATGGCATTACTTTGCCTGCAAAGTCAAAATCACAGTTTGTTTCCTATAAATATTAGCATCTTGAGTGATTGCAGAATGCGTTGCATCAGTCATTAAGCTCTTTGGAAAAGTATGAGTCCAAAATGAATGAAGTACTAAAGTTGCACAATGCCATTAGATGTTTAGAGTGTAAAGGCATTTGTTCAAACCCATGTGGGTTTTCACCTACCCAAATACGACATTTGTGCACTAGTCAACGGAACTCATCCGTCCACAAAATGTTCCATTGCTATTCAGTATCAAACTCACAGAGCGCAAGAATCTGCAATGCAAAGATTTTTCGTCCCCTTATGTCAGTTGATAAGACCTACAAAGGCCGCAGCTTAAGGGTATTGTATAGCGCAATATCTTCTGAAGAATCTTAGGAATAATGGAAAAAAGTTGATGAACGGCTTATGGAATACACTGAACATAAGTGTTGTCCACGAATTGCAACATCTTGTCTTCCTCTACGTTTACCGATCAGTCATCCATAACCTGTGTTCAACCGCTTCCTGTCTGAACGGCTACTGATCATATTACTTCAAATTTCTTCATCATATCTTACAGCTCTTTCCTAAAAAATGACCCTCCTTGTAACCGCTTTTAAAGAACAAAAATTTCTTAAGGATTCAGTAGCACACTCTCTGTTTTAGTAAAACAATTTCGCTGTTCAATATGTTCCTGCATAATCAAAATCATTGTTTTTAAGTTAAAAACATACATAAAGTTTCAGAATTTCTTTCCGCGTCAAAAAAAATTGCATAGGTCTAATTTTCACAGGCTTTTGAATATGACCTGTAAGACGCCTCGTAAAGAACACCATATTGTGATGGTGTGATGAAATCTCTCCATTTCACTATGCCATTCCTCACTTTTTATGAACTTCTGCGCAACAGTTTCTGTAAAGAAGGATACTGCACAAGTTTTGAAAGTTGCAAGAAGCATTTATCACAAATCCAACAAGTATATGTTAAAAATACAATTTTAAGTTTTATATATATATCAATAAATAATCACTATGTTCATTTTGAAAAATTAGAATATTTTTGACTGTAAAAAAAACTTTAATGCTTTAATGCTTTTTCTCGAGCTGCTTTTTTAATAAAACATTGCCCCATATCTGTCAGATATGGTTTAATAACTTTCTCCAACAACTCAGTTATTAGGAACTCATTTTTAATATAGCATGCTGTCGCACAAAAATGTGTTTATTTTTCTTTGTGAGTAGCTTATATCATTTGAAAAAGTCTTCGTTTAAAGCAAAAACAAGAAACTAGCTATAATATGACATTAAATCAAGAGAATCTAAATTGGGAATAGACATAAATCAAACATTCAACAAAATGTAATCATACTTTCGTTTATATATATATATATATATATATATATATATATATATATATATATATATATATATATATATATATATATATATATATATATATATATATATATATATATATATATATATATATATATATATATATATATATATATAATATATATATATATATATATATATATATATATATATATATATATATATATACATATATTTTTACTGTTGAAGTTTTATAGGTTTTATAGGCTTACAAATTTTACAGCTTTTTATTCTATCAATGCTAGATATGTTTACTGGATTAGTTTATTATTTTTTAAATTCACCATTTTTAATTAATGATTTTTGGATAATATTTTAAAAAATATTTGAATTCTGCTGCAAATAAAATTATTTTATACAAGAAGGACTTTAAATGGAAAAAAAGTAGTTTCTTTTTAAAAAGTTTTGCTGTAATATGTTAATTTTAAATAAGCTTATTGAAGAAAAAATTCTAATCGCAGAGAATGTCTTAACTTTCTATGAAATATTAATATTCTGTGAAAATATTAATTTGAAAAGCACTGTTCTTATCTACTAATGTGTGTGTTTATTTATTATAATAAATTTAACTTCTTAATGAAGATTTGTGTTTACTTTGAATTCTATTCGTGATAAACTGTATTTTTGTGTATATTTCTACACAGTTTTTACATATATGTCTTGAAAATGTTGATTATAATCCCATTTAAAAAAGGATCAAGAATAGAAACTGTTTATTTCTCAGGTATATACACAATTTTGTAATAATCACTTTGACAATTTAGTTAAATACAGAACAAAATCCATGCGTATGCGATATGATGTGAGATTTTCTCTCTGGTAGAAGATTTGAACAACAATAATTCTAAAGACTTCCAAAATATGATGTGCAGGATTTACATCTTGAAGATTAGCCATTTAAATATTCTCAAAAATAATCGATCAAAATTAGGAAAAAGAAGTGATTACAATAAATGATTTTCAAAATATGCCTATTTGAGGTTTTTGAACCCCTTCTCTTGGGGTAAAGGAAGGAATATCTTGGATTGATAATCAAAATAGTATTCTGTGAAATTTTTAATTTGCATAGAAAATTACTTCAAATTAGTTCATTGCCGAAGTTGAGTTGTGGAAAACTGAAAGTATCGGATTAAAAATCATTTCATCTTTTTTAAAACACGTTTCTCCCGACAAAACACCAATACCTGAAAAGAAAAGAGTGTTGTCTTAAGCATTGTTAGTTGTAACTTTTAAAAGAGTCAGAAGTTAGCCTCTGATGCGAACAAGAAACAGATTCAATTAAAATAGTAATATATTCCTTAAGAAAATCAAGTGAAGTGGGAAAGATCATCATCATATTTTCAACTTTATTTTGTACTTTCTTTTAATATCAGAGTGAATTTTATAAGAAAAATCTACAAAAATGCTTAAATTTTGTAAATATATATATATAGTTTTTTTAAAAAATGGTAAGAAATGGTTTGCAAAAAATAATTATTTTTGATTAGAAAATGTGCGATAAATGACAGTTAATTTCATCTGAATGCATTAAAATTTTAAATGATTTCTTTCGCTGAGCATTGAATTCTAAGAGTGGATTTAATAATTGCTTTGGAACAAACAGTGTCTATATCTGAAAAGAAAATAATATTTGTACAGGGGAAAAATAGAAAATAAAAATAAATCATTCATTTAGTATTCAAATAACTCAATTCTCTATTTTCTCGTAAGTTAAAGTATTCAATGAGTTCATTAAAACTTAAATTAAAAATATCATTCATTTTCTAAACATAGTTTAAAATGTATTTTGTGATGTTTTAAATTTATCTTTTTTTGTTTTGTTTTTTTAAATCCTTTTTATTTTTATTTAAAAAATGTATAAAACAATTTATAGCAAGAGTTTTGTGAATACATTCCTAAATGAATATTAAAAAATCTGATTAACTTAAAGAAGAACCTGATTAATAAGTTACTAATAAAAGAGCTTGTAATTAAAGTTATATCATTTTTAAGAAAAGCGTTTTAGCATGAAAAAATAACAAGTTATTTTAAATAACTCTCAGCAAACGTGAAAAATTATGTTTTATGCTCTTCGTGGGACGGATGAACATTGACATACACAGCGTTCAATGTCTGAAAGATACAAACACACACATATATATATATTATATTATATTATATTATATTATATTATATTATATTATATTTTATATATATATATATATATATATATATATATATATATATATATATATATATATATATATATATATATATATATATATATATATTGAGATATAATGAGATTTGAAAGCATAGCTTCAGAGAAATCAGTATTTTCTGGTCCTCTGATTGAAACAATAGAATTTATATTTCTAGGTATTGATTCACATCGTGAGTGAATGGAATGTACAGATATAGTTGTCCCGATCATCTTCAACACGATTAAATGATTCGTCGAATTTAATGATTGGTGTATGTAACGGCTATTGTTCAAAGTGCTGTCAACGTGAACAAAAGATGAACGAGACTTATTCTCAATGGCACATCATAATATCACTCCCAATGATGGGGCGGTAGGGTAATGTCAAATGCATACTGGCATGTGAGTTCGCCATGTGCTGATGCGTCACAGATAGCATTAAAGTTTCAATAATTTCCCTCAATGAAATAACTTTGAGATGATAACCGAAGTCATATTTGCTCAGGCTACAATTCATGCTGCTGCAAACGTATTTGAATGTTCATCCCTACATTTGCTGTGATCCCATTTCAGAGCTCATAACCTAGCTGTACGATTCATTAAGACAATGTGGGCAACATATCTGTCTCTTAGGCTGTTAGTGACAGTAAACCGTAGGCATCCAGCACAATCCACTGAATGACTGTTCTAAGCCCATCAATTCCATATTCAGCAGACTTTCAGGAAATCTCAACCAATGAGAGCAGCTTACAATAAATTGCAATCCCTCTGTCAGATACAGTTGACCCTTATCAAAATCAGAAACGTAATTGTAGGCATTTCTTCTTCTTGCACAAGCCCTCACCGCAATTTTTCACAAAGCAACAATGTTCAAACCCAGTTTCCCATAAGCTGAAAAACTAATCCTTTGCATATCATAGCATCTTTTTCCTTTTGCGTAAATTTAACGTGTGTAACGTGTCAGCTTCTTACATATCGTTTGTAATATAGCTATCAGAATATATAAATAGATATATTAGTTAATGTTTCCTTTACCGAAAGTTTCAATTTAAGACAATAGTTTTAAGCCTCTCCGTCGTGTAAAAAAGCTAATAAATGGCTATAAAGAACTTTTGAAGTTGCCACTTTGAATTTTTTTATACTCGTACTTCTTATACTAATTTTGAAAAAGCAGTTTGTGCCTTGTCTATAATTCCAACTTGTATTGACTCAGAATGACACAATTTATTTTGAAAATTAGACTACATAAGAGTGAAATTAATGTTATATGATAGAGAAATAAATATTACATAGAAGATTCATTAATATTACATTACATCAAATTTTTGTTTTACCTTAACATTCTCATTAAAGGATCTTTAATATTAGTATATGTTTAAATGCCTAAAATTTTGAAATCCATTCGCGTCATTATAGCAGCTTCAATAATTTTGAATTAATTTGTATTTTAAACAGACCTCAAATATTTTGAGGGTTTATCTCTTATTTGAAAAGATAATGACCTATTAAAAATTATCCCAAAATATTTCAGTTTTGGCCATATGAAATTTGGAATTTGATGAAAATTATTTACTTCAAATAAGGCAATTTTTTAAACATTTTAGACCTTTACTTGACTTAAACTGAAAACTGGTTATATATTTCTTAAACAGGTTAATCTTAAAATGTTTCTAGTTCGCTATCTGTTCAAGATTCTCCCTAGTTTCTTTAAAACATATGCATTAACTTATTCTCTGCAGTTAAGAAGAAATTTTTCAATAAATATTTTATAAAGAAATATGTGCGTTAAGAATTATTATACCTGAAAAACATAATATCTTTCAAAAATACTTGAAAAGTAAAATATTACTAGCCAAGTATCAGTTCTGTAACTGGAAAAATTTTGTCCATTAGCGATAAAAGAGGACTGAGAATTGATTAGACTAAGAGGACACAATTAGAACTCAAAAGTAATTTTTTTTTATTTCTGGTGAGTAATTTTATAAGATATTTATAAATAAAGTGATCTTTCAATTTTTTATTTAGTTTTGCTGCTATGAATTGACAATATGTGTATTTGCATTTCCTTTTTTTATGAATTCGAATATTAATCTATGATTTTATTATGATTTTCCATATACCCTGCATTCTACATTCATTTCCTGTTACTTCATAACTGGATCACATTTGTAATAATTTTATTGAGTTTTAATGTTATTATAGCGTTTTCCTTATTTTACACTTGAGTAACGAATAATCTGTGATTTTGCCCTCTAGTAAAAATAACCTATTTCTCCGGTAACAAATATTTTTAAACTCACATGTGTAGTTACTTTTTACTTCAAACTTTACTACTTCAATTCTAGTCTTATTCTCCTGCTTATGCAAATAAAGAGTTCCGAACTTCATTTTTGTCAACTAATCTGCTACACAAACAGGAAAATAAAAAGTTTATTGACTGCGTAAATTTTTCATTATCAGTTCATTTTTAAGCTGGTAAGATTTACAGTTGTAAAGTAGGAAATATTTCAAACTGCTTATGATTTTATTGCCGTAACTTTATGTTCCTTTACCAAGTAGAAATATATATGAAATAATTACAATAAATCCTCGACTTATTTACAGTTAAAATAAGAAAATGACTGGAAAAAATATGAAGCAAATTCTTTGTTTGTCTATTGTTGTTAGAAATATTTATTCTGTTCATCTAAGCCGTTTTTATACAGAGGAAAGAATAAATGATATATATGAAAGTATCCATCACATATTACGAATTGAGTTATATTAACCCATGAGCAATTCCGTGAAATATGATTATAAATAGTTTACTGTTACTTGTTTTACATTACTATACTTTTTATATTTCAATAAAATATTCATTGCTAATAAAATTTTTAATTCTTACCTATACTGTATATTGTAGATTATTTCATCACTTAGAATATTTTTTTCGTTTATTATGATATATAAATTTATAAAAAGTTATTCAAAATTATAGCATCAATATCGAAATAAATAAGGTAACCTTTTTCCATTTCCTATATGTTCTAAAAATTATATAACCATTTTGATGCATATACAACGGTTGCTGATTCATAATTTTTCAATCTTAAGAAAACTTTGTGTGATCCTCAAGATTAAATAAAATTTAATTATCATTTCAAAAACTGCATTAATATACTTACATCCTTCATTAATGAAATGTTAAAAGAATTTGCATAGATTGATAAATAATATTATAACACAAATCTACAGACTACTTTAAATCCTAAAAGCATTATATCCTTCACTGTCACTGATGCAAAACAGAATTTAATAAAACAAAATAAAAACGTTAAGATAGGCCGTAACGAAATAAAAAAAACATGAGAAATAAAGTGTTATAAAAGCTAACTGGAAAATGAATTCATTAAATAAAGTTTCGTATGCAACTAATGTTTTAATAGTAGCTTTCGTTTGCAAGATTTACTGGTAGAAATTGAACAAGAATAGCTATACTTTAATGCAAACAACTACATCTGTTATAAGCGTGAATACTTTATTTGGGGATCATGTTAAATAAACTCAAAAGAGAGAATAAATAAAGTGAAAACGTCATGGATTACCATATTTTAAACATGCACTAAGTAGAATTTTTTGGAATAGAAACAACCTATTTTTTCAAAAGTGAAAGCGAAACAGAATCAAAGATTGAAATTTTATATTCAGCGTCAAATTTCTTGTTTAAGCTTCGATGGTAACTTGAGTGAGAAGCAGAAAAGTAGATTCACACATAGTTTCAAAATATTCTCATCTCAGATCGAGATAAAATAAAAAAATATAGCACACACACCCACACAAGGAAGAGTAAAATGCAAATAGAAATGCTCCTAAGGATTTTAAAATGAATTATGTGAATGTATTATACTTTTGACATTAAAATACCAAAATTCAGAAGAATTTTTTGTTTACATAATAAAAATGCTTTTTATTATAATTAAAAAATTACTATAATTCTTATCAAATAAAAACTTTCCCATTTTAATAAGAAATATAACATATGAGAAATATTTCATCATTTAGTGTCGAATTCAAGAAAGTAAATAATGCAAGTATATCACTCAACGAAAGGCAGGGAGATCAATAATTGTAAACAAGATTTATGACTGCATTTGTAAATAAAACTGCTTAAAATAATTTTTAATAGATTAAAGTGAAAAATATGTAATTAAAATTTCTGAAGATACATACTGATGCATAACTATTAAAATACTGAATATAGTTCATCAATATACAATTAGCAATTCTTTGCATCTTAAGAAATAATTCACATATTATAAATACCCCTACAAAAGAATGTAACAAGTTAATTAAAAATAGAAAATTGTTCGGTAAATAAGTTATAGATTCATCTAATTAACTTCAGCCTTCGTAAGAAATACAAAAAAGTACTTTTTCAATCTACCGTTTTTATTATAGATAAAGTATTTTTTTAACTATCATTGCATCTAGTAGTGATCTCAAACTAAAATTGCATGTAGACTATAAGTAATACATTTAAAATAACAAATAAAAAAATCATATTCATGAAGCAAATATAATGTACTGGAAATAAAGAGGCATTAAATTTTCGAGAAATTTGAAAGCACAGATTCTGAATAAGCAGTACCCAAACAATCCCCTTTATCATCAAGAGCAACACATATTTGCCTGCGCATTGAATCCCATGAAAATTGAATGGTTTGTATAGATAAGATGCCTATGCAACTTCAACACCATGTCACACGTCATAGGCCATAACGATTGCATATGGCGATCAGGCAGTGACTTAGTAAGCACTGACCAGAAGTTTCCTATTCGTGAGACATCTAGAGAATGTGCCGACAAGGGCATCAGTGGAACATTTTATGTATCAATCAAGTAAAGTCCACACAATATCTGCGAAATGCAATCGCGTATTATCCAGTTGAAGCTTTGAATTTCATAAGACTTGAACAGAGAAAAATGTCAACGTCTTTTTTCAAAAAAAAATGTTACATCCATTGTTCAAATTAGTCTTATAATGACTTTATATTGACGGCCAAATGGCTATCAATAAGAAGAGGGGACCAAAACGTGTATCCATTGGCACTCCATATTATCATTCCAGGTAATAGGCCATCATTACAATGTCGAATGCATGCTGCTAATGTACGTTCGCTGTTGTTGCTTATGACACTTGGACAAGCCAAGCTCGCTATGCCGTTGGCAGTGCGAATTAAGTCAGTAGAGAGCGTCTTTCATTTGGATCAGAGCACCACGAAGGTGAAAGTACGTCTTTGCGCTTTTTAAGGTGCCTCGTAATTTGGAACCACGGTCAGGTGACGAGTCCACACCTAAGCTGGCACCCTCCTCTCCACATCCACACCACACCAGCGGAAGGACTTTGGACGTCACATATTAACGTGGACACGTCCACAACCCACGGAGTTACAGCAACCCAATGAAGGAGAGTACATCGTGGTCACCCTCCCAACCACTGCCCGCGGCAAATGATGCTTCACTTTGCTGAGCTTACGGGAAGCCGCGTGAAGCTACTGAGCCACTGGAGCTCGCTGTGATACCATCAAACACGGATGCGAACATAATATGCTGTAAACAGAACCGAGATTCATCAGAAAATACGAAATCATGGCATTCCTACTTTCATGTTTGTTGTTGATTGTGCTATTGAAAGCACTCCTGTCTATGGTGCAGCGTCAAGAGTAGTTGATCTCATTTCTTTATTAAGGGCCCATGTTGTAGTTGTACGATTCATTGAGGCTGTTCGGGTAACATGACTATCTTTTCCACTATTTGCTATAGCGGGCTTCTCAAATTCAGCATGGCGGTGCACATGACCGTTCTGATAACAGTGGTTCCATATACTGAAAATTGTCATAAGATCTTGACTAACGCAAGCAGAAATACTGGAATATGATAAAACGCTATGCAACGCGCGGTAGACTTCATCTCGACATGCATCAAAATTAGAAGCACTGTTACACATTCCTCCATCTTCCACAAGGCATCGAAATAACTTTTCACCATTCAACAACATTCAAATGAAAATTTTGTATAAGAAACCTGCTGTAAAATTTCTCCACTTAAACACATTATAAATGTTGTTACAGCTAATAATTCCACATAAATGCGTTGAAAATCTAATATTTTACATATCAAATCATCTTTTTCCTATCATGCAAATTTCACTTGTGTACCGTATTGGTTTCTTGGTGTATCGATTTTAATGACCAGCAATGTATTAACTATATAAATATACTGCATTGTGTTGCTTCCAAATTTTAATTTACGTGATTTTACAGTATTTTTAAATAACAAAATCATGATGTTTTTTCTTTCATTTTTATAACAAAGGATGATTCTTCAAGTGTGAATAGTTATTAAAATAGCTATATATAACAATTAAAAAAGTCGAAAATAAAAAATCTTGTGTATTTTATATTTTTGTTAAAAATATTTCTTGGTTGATACTTACACACACAAGAAGTAACAATTATTTCCATTAAATGAAAAACTGCGACTGTATGTTTAAGTGAAATAACGAATAATAAAACAACATTTAATTTAAAGGCTTACTTATAATACTAAATAGTCACAACATTAAGCAATTTAAATTAGTTGCGCTCTGATCAACAAATATAAATTATTTAAACCACCAGACAGATGAGTTTACGAGGGGCATGATGATCGGACTGCGAAGGGCAGGTTAGTCTTTATGGCAAATCGCAGCTGACAGAAACCTGAACTCATCCACAGTATAACGGCGGTGACGAAGATAGTTTGAACAAGGAACTGTAAAACGTATGCGAGATGCCGGTGTAACCAGAGTGTTGTCAGCCCGTGTGGATCGACTCTTCTGACGGGAGGTAATGAAGGTCCCACAAAGTACATCTACCGAAGTTCTGGAGCATTTGCGAGACCCTGGATGCTCCAATATTGAGCAGAATCGTTTGCCATCGATTTGTTGCTAATGGCCTGCGCTCATGGCGTCCTTTAAGAAAACTGCCTTTAACCCCACAGCATAGACGACAAGGTCTGGAATGATACGTGATTGGAGCAATGTGGATGACGGAGTGTTACAGGAACGTCTTCTCAGATAAGTCACGCTTCTATTTCTTCAGTGATAGTCATTACGCACGAGTGTGGTGTCGATGTGGAGACAGGTCAAATCCTGCAGCAATTGTGGAACTCCCCACCGCGCACAACGCTGTATCATGGTTATGGGAGCTATTGCGTACTATTTCAGGCCACCTCTAGTTCGCATTCACGGCATTATGACAGCCCAACGTTAAGTGGGTGATGTGCTGCGGCCGGTGACATTCCCCTACTTTCAAGGAGTTTCCAATGCCTTCATCAGCAGGATAACGCCCTAACACACATTGCTCGCTTCAGCCAACATGCCCTGCAAGGTTTACAGATGCTTCCTTGGCCACCGTGCTCACCAGATCTCTCACCAATTGAACACGCTTAAAATATGATTGGACGACTTTTGCAGTTGCCGATAACCATTTGGTAAAGTCCGGGGCCCAATCACTTTGCTATATTAACCTACTGATCCAACCCTGTTCTCGCTCTGTATTATGCATATCATTTCAAAATATACATCACTTCCTGCTCGTTGCTGTCTCTATCTGTTAGCCGAGTTTCGTCACTTTCTGAAAACTCCTTCTTGGTGTTGCATTTTTAATGTCGGGCAGTGTATTTTCATTAGTTTCAAACCTTAAAATGGTGATAACGTAGTTAGAATAAAATTTAATACAAAGTAATTGGAGCATAAAATAGAAAATTCATTGCAGAATACCTTGATAGGGTTGTTTTAACCACATTTAAAACACAGATCAAAATAAGGATTTAAATATTTAAACAAAAACTTGGAACTTTTGACAGAGCAAAAAATATAAAAATCCAATTACTACAATATTCAAACAAACTGCCTCATTTTATTGATCTGAAAACGTAAAAATTCATTTGAAATATGAGGTGATAAAAAAAGAAAAAAGTAATGCAAACAGCAACATTGTTACATTATATTGAGAAAATAATTTCAGAAACACATGGTTTATTGTTTATGAAGATAGAAAAGAATTTAATTAAAAGCTTCGTTTGATTCATAGGCAGAATATGAAAAGAATATATCGATCATTCTATTGTCTTTAACTATACTATGAATGCTTTTTATCATTTATTAATTATCGTTTGTTAGTTTAGATACGTAATAGTTAAATATATATATATATATATATATATATATATATATATATATATATATATATATATATATATATATATATATATATATATATATATATATATATATATAAACAGAATTATTAAAATGAATATTGGCTTAGTTAATGGCTTAGAAAATATAAACGATTACACATTATATAAATTACTTAAGAAATGAGGAAAACTTGAACAAAAAATACATTCAGATACATGCTCTAGAAATTTCTTTTTCAGTAAGCTAAAAAATGAAATAATTTATTTAAAAATATGATTCAATGCCAAATTTTTCAAAAAAGATGCTTTTTATAGCCTCGTTTTCGATTTAGAGTTGATATTTAGATTTTTAGGTATTTCTAAGGCCTGTTCATTAATTTTAAATAATTGTGGTTTTGTTTCCTCCCTTATCAGGAGGTTTCAAAACGAAAATAAATTTAGAATATAAAATTACTGTCAAACGTTTTTAATGACGTTGATGTTTCATTGCCACTGACCATTTTTTTACTCATGGAACATCAAATTTCTAAAGTTAATTTATAAAAATAGTTAAAGAAAAGGTAATAAGGAAAACTTTTTTATGAAAAAAATGTGTGAACAATTCTACCATAAGAACGTATATATCTCGAATAATAAAAGAAATTTCAGGAAATTGTCATTTAAATGTGTTATCCTTATTTTATATACTTTATTTTATACTATCTTTATTAACAAGCATAGAAAATTTGATTTATTAAAAAAAGATAAAACGAAGTTCAAGGTAGCAAAATATAACCTGGGATGATAAAATAATAAAATTCTGGCTTCTAAAACGAGAATCATTTGATGTTATATAAAATACACCCGAAGTAATTCATAAATTCCCGGATACTTGTGAATTTAATTCATACTCTTTAGAGAGTGAATTTACCTCAGAGATTTTTTTTAAATAAACTTGTTTTAACCCAAGAAAAAGCTTTACTTACGCAAAAAATTATTTATTTATTATTTAAAAAACTTATTAATTTGTTATTTCCAAATAAAGAGCCTCCAAATCAAATAATTACTTTTTTATGATTCATATTTTCAAATCTTGTTTCGATTTTACTTTCATTAAAGGATGCTTAATCACATAACTACACATTTAAACTAATAATATGTAAAAGAATTCTGATTGGTGTTTTGTAATTGGAATAATAGCGAAAAAAGATAAATTGACCAAGATAAATTTATATTATAAAGTAAAATATACTTATTAATTTAGGTTTTAGTATGCAAGTATACAAATGAAAAAGCATCTAACATAACCATAAGATGCTAAAACAGACTGTAGACTTCTGATTCTTCAATAAGATTTTGATAAAGATTGTGGAAAGCAATTAGGTTCATTTTATTTTGAACTTATTTTCAATTGAAAAACTAAAAATTAAATTTTTTGATAAGATTTTACTGATTGTTTTTTTAACTTTCAATAACTTTGCTTCTGTATTCTTTGAAATTTTCGGTGTACAAAAGGTTTCAGAATTTCAAGATGAGCTCAATCATTCAAAACTAAAGCTTAACGTAGCCTAGTGGTTGGACAGTGCAATTTGGAGTAGAAACTCACGCATTCAATCTTGGTCAATGTTGAATAATGATAACAATGATGAATAATAAGTGTTACTATTCTGCTTTCTGTATACACATGGGTTATTGGGAGTAATCGGGTATTCCTCATTTACAACCAGAGAGAATACGGCTCACTAAATATGGGATAGTCACGGATATAGTATTCAAATGTCTTAAAAGGGCAATCGACTGTTAAAATATTTATTCTGCGGCATCAATGATCATGGTTTTTAAAATATTTTAATGTGATTTACCAGCTTTGACATTTGAATGCTTATACACTCTTCAATAATGCTTTATTCTTTTATTTCAGTACTAAAAAATCTTGCGCTGAACACATTTCTTTCAGAATGTTTAAAAATTTCCTCTAATTAAGGAATATTTACTACTGAGTCACGATTTCGGATGCCAGAATCTAACAATTTGAAGTCGATAGAAACATCCAAGAGCTTCATAATGATGAATCACAACTAAGAGATGGAATTGAAACTGAATTGGAACTCACTCATCAATACCACGTCCCTCTATAAGAAAAATAATAGGGCGTCTGAGTATATAAGCCATCTTAGCATAAAAGACTGGCTGTTGTTGCATCGGCATGCTTCCTGTACCTACACTGAGTTGGATTCTGCCAGTTATATAGAAGCGACCGGGTGGAGTCTTCGTGATTTTGAAGCAGGGGCCAAGAAGAAGATCCCCAATATTTGGCCTGCCATCCCCAGAGATATCATTTCACTTGAAGGACATTGCGACCATAGCTAGTTTTAACGTTTCCTAGCCGCCATTGGGATTCGATCTCACTACCTTCCAATAATGAGAAAGATGCCCTAACCAACACGGCCACCACAGCTTCTTAAAAGACTATCGTGTCTGAATGAAAAAAAAAGGTTGTCAAATATTCGGAAGAAATCGAAACAATAAAAGCAAATTTTCAAATAAAATGCTTTTCTTTCATATGCACCAGCAAAAATGCTCAATTAAATATTTATAATGACAGGATTATTAGACTATTGGTCTTGCTATTATTTACTTATTTCAAATGTGATTTTTTGTCATCTTGTCCTTAAATAATTTCTTTCATAAAATATTTACGAAATCATGTTGCTTTACTAACATGTGTAAATAGAATGCAATTATTTTCTTAATTAACACTTATTTGATTTGATATTTTATTACAAGTATTAATTGTTTCCTAATTAACACTTGGTTATGGTAGAGTTTATCAATCGCTCAATCATATATATATATATATATATATATATATATATATATATATATATATATATATATATATGTATATGCCAGAAAGAGCTATACGTTTAAATGCCGTTTGATTTGTTTTATTGTTATTTTAAACTTGGTATCCAATTCAATATACTTTTATGATATGATATTAGGTGTGAGCGATAACATTACCATGATATAATATTATATTTAATTTGTCATTATATTCCAAGATATTAGTTGAACAAATATTTTGAACTTATTTTCCAAAAAAGGTTTAAAACTGGTTTTTCTGAGAAAATTTTATTGTTACTTGCATTTCCTCACAGCGTTAAATAATAAATCAACAAATGATTCATATTATCTACTCCAACAAATATCATAGGAGGCTAACAAATATCAGGAGTTTGTGCAATGCTTAAAAATTAAGACAAAATATTTCATATATTTCAGTTTTTAGTTGCTTTAGTTGAACTAGTTTTCCTTCCATTCCCATATTAAGTGAAATTTTCTAAATAAATAAAGAACTTGATGAAATGTTTACATATAATTTTACGCGAGCAAATCAAGGATATATATAGGAAATCCTTACATACATTTATTCTTATGGAATAACAAAAATATAGTATTTAAATTCAATAGCGTATGAAACAATTAAGACTTTACGATAAGGCTGTTTTTAGTGTGCGCGTTCTTATTTTGATGGCGACAAATATCCATGAGAAAGCAATGAAAATTTAATAAAAAAGCATACATTTTC
This sequence comes from Latrodectus hesperus, assembly GCA_037975125.1. NCBI lineage: Eukaryota > Metazoa > Arthropoda > Arachnida > Araneae > Theridiidae > Latrodectus > Latrodectus hesperus. The sequence continues at coordinate 93,049,758 of CM075854.1, forward strand.
TATATACTACGTGTATTAAAAGTGGTTAAAAGAACATAATTCAGAGAGTATATTAAACTTCAATATAGCCGAATTTATATATATATTTATGTAACGCAAAATTTCTACTTAAACAAATCTCTTTACAACTATCATAGTAATTCTGTGACAAGAAATGAAAGAAAACGAACCTAATGGGTACGACCGAAAAAAAGAAGAATCCATCATTAACAGTGACATTTGACGGTATGTCACCAATATCAGAATCTGCTATCACGGTTTGGTAACAAATCTTGTTTTTTTTTTCATTTATTTTTAACGTTGCAGCAAAAAAATAACTTAAGAAATGTTCAACCAAACATTTTGCGTTGTATTACATAAATGTTGCATTATTTTTTGTATACTTATATTAATCGGGGATCATAGGGCAACATTTGTTAAAAAATATATATATAATGGCGATTAATTTTAGAGCTTTTTAGCTCACATTGAGCGAAAAAGAAACTAACAAATTGATTCAATCAATGGAAACATTATCAGTGATTACTAAAGATAAAATACAATAAAATATTGAATATTTATCAAACTAATTTCTCTAAAGAACTAAAAAGCTAATAAAAAGAAATACATTCATGTACTGTTAAAGAAGTTAAGTGCAAAAAACTCATTTTATCAAGATGAGCTGATTAAATTAAAATATATAATTTTATATTTATCAATGAAAAGACGTAAGACATAAAACGTAAAGGTATCGATTAACTAGAAGATATTAAAGGCAGAGAGCGACTGTAATAATACATAAACAAAACACATAATATACAGTAACAAAAGGTTTGATACAACCCTGTAGAAATAAACTGAATACACAGAAAAATCAAAAATAGAAATACATTAAATCCATCAACCCATTTGACTGTTAATAAACTATAAGACAGTCAAATATACATTACACCAGAGTTTCTCAACCTTTCAGTATACGTGACCTAATTTTCAATCATAATTTTGATCACAAAAAAAGTTTAATTTTTGGCTGATAATAACTGTATACATTATAAATAACAGGTACTTTTTCCTCTTTTTCTGTCATTGAGAAATTAGTTTTCTTAAATATGTAACTGTTTAGTAGAACATAAATGTGTGTGTGTGTGTGTGAATGTGTATGTGTGTGTATGTGATGATGATATGTGTGTGTACGTGTGTGTGTAAGTGTGTGCGTGTGTGAATGTGTGTGTGTGTGTGTGTGTGTGTGTGTGTGTGTGTGTGTGTGTGTGTCAGTGTGTGTGTGTGTGTGTGTGTGTGTGTGTGTGTGTTTAGATGAAAATTTTATTCAATAATACATTTTATTAAGTAACCAAAAATTCATTATTGTAAATAAAAAATAATTGATTTTATATTTATGCTTACATTTATAATGAAATCTCACTGATGTCTACATAAAAATATAAATATTAACACAAGTTGACAACAGTATATACCAGTAATATAGCATGTAAAAGTAATCGAAAAATATTTTTATATACTTCAATATCCTCATTCATTTTAAATGACAATTTTTCTAAATCATATAGGTAAAATGTGAAACATGAAAAGTTAGTAACAAAACTAACCTGACAATCTTAACACCGTTTTGATTGTGGTGTCATGAAAAAATTAAGAAGTTCTTTCTATAACTTACAAGTAAACTGAAATTGCGCTCATAAGTAAAATCTACAAAATCAAAATAATTTTAAAAAATTTAACGTTGAGTTTTAAGGTAACAAATTTGCAACTATAATTCATCCATAGAATATTTTATATTAAATTCATAAACTTGAAGCTTAAAACTTTTTTTAACTGATATCTTTCATTAACTTGATGATGAAAGATATCAGTTGAAAAATGCTTTTATATCTTTCCTTAACTTGATGAAAGATAATATCAGATAGTAATACCTGTGATATTATATTTCATCAAAAAATAAAATTTACATGTTTTGAATGCATGCCTTTTAATTTTTGTCTGTCAAGTTTACTGTCACAAATAATTTATACAAAATTATATATTAAATTTAATAATATGAAATTATAAATTGTTTACAAGATAAAGTTTCATAATTCTAAGCATTATATTTGTATTTTAAAGCTTAATATCACTAACAATTGACAAAATAAAATGAATAAACTTGTTTCGTTGAAACATTTTAATAGCTTTTATCGTATTTTCTGCTAGGAAGTCTTTCCTCCTAAATATTCTGAGAAAAAAGCATTAAATCAACAAAAAAATAATCTTACTTTTAAAAAATTAAATGACTCTTGCAAATAAATCCTTATTTTCATGTTCATCATCTGCAAAGCTTAAAGCAAATGGACATTAAGATTAAGCAATGAAGTAACAAGCCTGTTTTACTAATCATATGTTTGATAAATGATTTCATGACGTTCTTTTTATCATTCGTTAAAAAAAAATTCCTTCAATTCGATTAAAGTAAAGCTATGTTTGTTAACACTACAAAATTAAATTTGCTTTAAACTTTTACAATTTAGTAGCTTACATATTCAGAAAGTATATAATATTTAGATTAAATTTTTAATTTTCTAATTTATATAAGAAAAACTTGTAAACTGAAGGAGAAGCATATTTTATTTTCAATATGGGAAATGTATGCACTTAAAAGATTTCAGAGAAATTAATATTCAAGGCTTGATTAAATGAGAAATGCAATTTCAACAATGTTTCAAAATTTCCGTTTTTAATTTCTTATTTAATTTTTTTAATAAAAAGTAATTTTAATATTTAATGTTACAAATTTCATGTTAAATATTTTTTAAACATTGAGGCTCCTGCCAATGAAAAAGCCATTTCTCTTCAAGGACTCTCTTTTGCTACCACAACAATAAAACATTGAGACCAATTCAAAAACATCAGGGAACAGTTTAATGATAATGTGTTGGGAAAAGTTGAGAGCTTCTTTTACAAGATAAGAATAACATTCGTCCAAGCCCAGCAATACAGACGAGGACAAACTTGCTTTTATATCTTAACAGACCAGCCATAGTTACAGCGGCCTCTTGATAAATAGAATTGGTTTTGAAACTTCTGTCTCATACTCTCAGAGTGGGGATAGTTCTGTGAAGTAACAATATATACTTATTTTTTTTTCAAAGTAAAAGATGGTTGACACTAAAAGCTTTTTCTTCTTTTTAATTTTTTTTCTTTTTTGTATTTATATATATGAACGAGACTATATATGATCGACTAACCCAGACTAGGCAGGGACAAAACAAAATTTTTAACATATTTAATTCCAAGAATCGATGAATTATATAAAGAAATATTAAGATAAGTTTCAAATACTATAAAATTTATATCAAATCGTAATGATAAAAGAAAACAAACTTTCAAAATGCCTATTTTTCATTGATTAACTCACAGGAGTGCAACCTTTGCCCAATCAAAGGCTGTCTTTTTAATAGTGAATTGAGTTATTTTTGCTTTATTGTGAAATAGACAAATCTGTGAAACAGAGTATGTTTCTTTATATATGTGTATATATATATATTCAAGATTAAATTGGTCATTCCGTATTATTACGTCAAACATTTACATAAAAAATATTGCCAAATCTTTTCTATTTTAATTTTTTTCCAAAGTATGAAAAGAAAAACAGAGCAGCCAGTATGTATCTTTACTGAAACGAACGGATAAAAATTCCATTTTTAATTCATATTTCAATTTTTAATCATAAATTTAAAACTTACACAAGCTAAAAATTAAAAAACATAAAACATGTATGTAAATGTAATTAAAAAATATGAAATGCTAAGTATAGTCGCTAAGCTGCAACACTGCAACATTTTTGGGGAGAAATGGTCTATAATGATAATATATGTAGTACCTTAAATATGAATAATATTACAATGTTGTTCCGCATGAAAGTTTTTCCAGATGCTTACACATTAACTAATTAAACTCATCAAGTATAGAATTTTAAATGATTTTTACTTGGTACCTATTATAATGTCTCATGATATTCTTGTGTGCAAAAACTTTTAAAATATATATAATTCTAAAAATAAATATTTTTTGGTATACAATACAGAAATATTTTGCTATCGAATCAATTGTGGTTTTGATGGTTAAGGGATTAATACATAAACACCATTTTGTAAATCCATCAAAAGTTAAAAACAATTTTATTATTCGAACCAAAAATATGTTTAAGGAATCCATACAAACTGTGTATGCAAGATTTAAAAACTAAACACTTGTATTAGATAAAACGTGCATAAATTACTAATTCCTGTCAAATAAAAATTCAATAATTGTCTTCAAAATAAATAAGAATTCATTTAAATAAAGCATTTTAAAATCGAAAGCCATTAAAATTCATCTGAAATTCTTAAGCAACACAATTTTATAATCATAAATAACTTATATAAAATCCCATGTTACATATATATATATATATATATATATATATATATATATATATATATATATATATATATATATATATATATATATATATATATATATATATATATATATATATATATATATATATATATATATATATATATATATATATATATATATAATATTGAAAGTAAACATGTGTAAGTTATTTATAAATAATGTATTTTTAGATTATCATTTACAGTGTAAATTTGGTTTGTAACAAACAAAAGATATTCGAAACGAACTTTATAAGGCTTTAAATGTCTTATCTGAAATAAAAAGCTAATTTTTAGAAAATTTTAAATTTTTCGATAACATTAATGGATTAGATGTAAAAAAATAGCACATTTAAAATGGAATGAGAAAATATTTCTATATTTTTGGTAAAAAATATTATAATCCTAATAGGGCGACGAAACACTCTTAATCTGAAACTAATGTATAAAATGAATAAAACTTTTTGATTTCAGTTATCTTGTTATCATGTAATCAATATTTTCCGAGACTTTCGTTGCTGCTAAATGATTTCAATTTACAATGAATATATATTACTCTTGATTAAATACCACTCTATCCTGATAAATACAATGACAATAATAAGTGTATACTTATATAATCCCTATTGTTCACTGAAACAATATTGCATTTGAGTTTTCCATTTCCAATTTCATATTATTGGCTGAAATAATTACTCAGCAGACTGTGACGTTACATTGTCACGTAGTATACGAAATAAACAGTAAAAATCTGTTTTTACTGAAAAACAGTTTGTAGCTGTAAGGGTACCACAAACGAGGCGACATCTTGAAGACCTAACAATATCGTCCCATCGAATGTTAAAGAAGTAGGTGTGACCTATAAATTTGACGTCACTCCTCTGTTAAACCAGTGAAGCTTTGTTTATATTTTGTTAAATTCTTGTTTACGGTCTCGCCGTATTATATTTCGTATTGTTTAAAAAAGTATAGATAAAAATGGAAAGTAACAGTGTCATATTTTCAGCTACTACAGTCATAACTTTTGAAGTAAATGTATTATTTAGCATTTTATGTTTGTTTTTACAGAGTCCGGCAGTGAAACCTGGCGGTTTTGGAAATAGAATAATTCAGTGAATACATATGATATTTTAGTAATTTTTTTTAATTTACAAGCGGAACAGTGGAAATTATGAATTATCTGAAAAACATTATGAGACAAAAATGACATCTTGCAAATGATGACCTCTATTTTCTCTGCACTGTGCAAGTCTGTTAATAAAGTTAGTCATAATTCTTTTCAAAACTTGGCGTGGGATCGCATGCATTTCCCATTGAATATTCTCTGGCAGTTCGTCAAAATTTCTTGGCTTATCTTGATATACTTAAGATAGTGCCAAAGGAAAAAAATCACAAGGGGATAAGCCTGGAAAACGTGCCAGCCATTTAACACTCCCTCGGAGTGAGATGAGGCTACTGGGAAATGTTGTTCTTAGCTGGGTCATAGACGCAAGTGAAGTATGCACAGTTGCCCCATCCTGTTGAAACCAAATCCTCTCAGGAGGAATTCGACACCCACGTAACTCTGGGAGGAGAAAGTCACAGATCGTCAACAGGTAGCACTCGGAGTTAACCGTCTCAGTACAGCCGTTCTCTTTAAAAAAAATAGGGCCTTATGACTCCTGCTTTGCAGACTTCAACCCAGAAAGTTAGCTTTGCGCTGTGAAGGGGCCGTTGATTTAGCTCGTATGGTTTATGTGCTGCTCAATATCAAAAATTTTGCTTGTCAACACAACCATTAAGGTAAAAGTGAACCTAATCTGTTGTTAATAAAATCCTTGCAGTGTATTCATTCATTATCCTTAACATTAATTCTGCAAAAGCTAGCCTTCTTGCGGTATTTCTTGATGTAATTCATGAACAACAGTGATTTTGTTTATTCTTGAACAAGATTTGAGTTTTCATCCAAGGGTTGAAATTTCAAATCTTCATACTGACCTATATTGGACATTCCTAGAGTTTGAGCATGACGATTCACTGATCACAGGGGATTTCGTTCAAAAGCAACTCGTACTGCCTCCATGTTTGTTGGGGACTTTACTGTCTAGTATGATCTATATAGTCTCCTTGTTCCGAAAACCGTATTTCAAAAGTTCCAAATTTACAACAAAAAAATAGTGTTTCAAGATGGAATCAGCCCATGAGGAGGAGCATTAAAACTTAAACGAAATTGCTGTAGCTTTAAAATCACAAAATCATTATTTTAAAAAAAGTCTCGACAGCAAAAGCATGGTGTTCATTGGTCCAACGCCCCATTGCAACTAAACATCCACATCAGAGAATGGAACGAAACCGACTTCCACTATCTGAGACATCCCCACCACCTACTACTCCCGTTCTAAAATCGTCAGGTTTTACTGCCGGATCTTGTATGACATTTATATGTAACTTGTGGTTTGTTTTTATAAAGTTCAATAATAAAAAATTTTATTAATAATATTATCTTGTTTGTCAAGTTATTACTGATAATTTTAAAGAATTTTAATAATACAAATATTTCTATTTAATTTATTTCATTTAGACATAAGAATGCATTGTTATTTGTTCAGTGATATTTTTTGTTTAATACTTCTTAATATAGGATATTAAAAATTAATTTATCACATTCATTAATTTTCTTACAATTAAAATTGATATAAGATTCATTAAAATTTCAGGAATTAAATTTAGTCAAACCAGCTAAATTACATTACTGCTTTTAATTATAATATGATAGTATTTTAAAAAATAATGCATAACAATTTTTTGTATTAAAAATAATAAATCTCTCATTAAAACCTAATCTATAAACATTTTTGTAAGTATGAATAAAATATTTTTATTTCATTTAAAACATCAAAGTTTAGTAATGCATGCAGGATTTTTATATAAATATAAATTTTAATAATATATTTAAAAATAGAAATTTATTTTATGTAAATTTATATAGTACTCATTAAATAACATACATTCCATTTGAAAATAAATATTAAGTGGAAGCAAAAGCGTGTTCTAATGATGATATGTTTCTGTGCAAGTTTCTACTGTTAAAATTTTATTTAATTGCATGCAAAACGAACATTTAGCAACTTCATTTTGTGTTAAATGTGCAAAATAAATGTATACCAACATCATTAAATTAAGTTTACAAAATGAATGTCATATATATTAATTGAATTAATGAGATTATATTTTTGAATTAATGAGATTATAAAGTTTTCATTTTCTAAATAATAATTATCACATCATGTATATGCATACAGTTTTCTTTTCTTCCATAAGTTATATTTAAAATGAATACGCTTATATAAAATGAGTGACAATTTTTTAACATGAAATGAAAAAGCGAATTTTACATATCAATCAAACTTCTTAAGATTTCTAGGATTCTATTAATATTGCATTAAATTTCTTCATTATAAATCACTTTAAATATAAAAAATTCAAAGCGAATCACTTTTGTAAGTAAGGAAACTTTGTTTTGAATGAATTGTAATAAACATATCAAAATATTTTAAGTATACTATGAACTGTATAACATCAGTACTTATGCCTCAGGGACATTATCAGTTCTGAATAATAGCTTATATTATTGTAATATAAGAAGTTATACTTATTTATAATACTTATTTAATAATATTATGTTGAGCATATTTATATATATTTATAATATATTATTTTGTATCATTATATCAAAAACAGTTTATAAATAACTATATAAATATAAGAAAAATAGTATTTAATTTGTTTTTTATCATAAATATTTCCTATTTAGTAATCATTATAAATTATGTACCATAAGAGGATTTTCCATAGATCGAGGGCCATATTCACAAATATCACAATTTGCAAGGGATGATTTCCGGAAAACTCCCAAGCACCCATTCCAGTATGCAGAAGCAAAAGAGCAACTTCCATCTCATATTGTTCGACAGAGGCTGGAACGGAACTCTGGAACATTCTGTCTCAAGAACGATGCCCTACATGACCATAGTGAGCCCAAATATTTCAAACATGTTATATATCTTGAATTGTTTTTCGCATCAGCCATTTTGTGACGTTTATGACGTCATTTTGTCTTCCGCTTTTCACCAGTTTTTGAAGAAAGCATATGGGTGAAGTTATGAGCATACTTTTTAGAGTTCCAAGTTTATAAATGACCTTCTTTAAAAATATTCTTGGTGAAACGTCCAAACCTTCATGCGAGATACTTTTATCAACATGGTTAGCCATAGCTAATTTAGGAAGTATGTTTTCTCATTTCCCAAAATGCTCACCTGACTTAGAATCAAATTAATTGAATAGATTATCCCGAGACCATGGATTATTAATTCATCTCCAAATGCTTAGATAACTGTGAGAGACTTTTTTGTTAGTTTTAGGAAAATACAAAGTTGGGAAAATGAATCTGACAAGAGGATGTATTAAGAGGGTTTTTTTTACTGCCAAAATGTATTGGATCCAATAAAATTTAACCAGCATATATTTCTGTAAAAAAGTGATACTCAGAAGATAACAAGGAAATGTTTGGCCATCGTGAATAAATTGATAGTTTAATCAATTTATTCGTATCCATTCATTTCTTAACAGCAGTAATAGTAAATTACACAAATCATAAAGAATTTCCAATTGTAGCTCTTTACTCCACCAAAACTACTGCTATGTACTGCAAATATATTTTTTCAAAAATTTAAAAAGATGACCTTGTTTAAAATCAAGGATTTTTCATGTATGATGATGTTGCTTTTTATAATTTTTTTGCCAACATATTTGCAAATATTAAGGATTATTTGTTGAGTGTGTACATCAAGCACATTTTGCATGTCTAAACCATTTGTTGTCCAACCAGCATATATCCTTGTATATAATCTAGATTACTTCTAGGCTTAATTAAAATCATTAAATGAATTAAATTCTAGCTTAAGAAGATCTATCTCAGTGTCGTGAATATTTTTAAATGAAATATTGTTTCTCATTTTTCAAAATTACCTTTACATAGGAAATATACATAATTACTTATTTGAGAGATTTTAGAAGTATGACTTTTATTCTGATGCCATTTAAAATTTCTTAGATCACTAAATTTGAGATGGCAGTCCCCACATTTGTAGCTCAATGATCGATCACTTTTTAAAGACTCAATTAAAGCAATGTTATCTGAAATGTATATACATGGCATTTCAAACTGTATTTGTATTTAAAGGATTTTAAGCGATCAGGGCAGACAAAATCACTCTCATGCACAGTTAAATCATTCGCATAGTCAATCTTATCATTCCCAACAGAATCATCACACACAACAAAATCAGAATTTTCTCTAGTAACAGAATCGGAATTTTCCCACATAGCAGAATTAAAATTCTCATACAAGGTAAATCCTTCCAGATTTCTATTAAAATTAGAATCAAATTATTAAAATCAAAATTCTATTAAAATCAGAATCTGAGGAAACAGAAGCATTCGGCTCTGAAATGGGCAGTTTTTTCTTGATTTTGTGTAAAATACATGATAAACAAAAATCAAATTAGCAATCACAACTAGAAATAACCAAATTTGCAAACACACGTTTTTAGTAGTGCTAAGTTAACAATATATTTAAACCCTGGCGCTACGATAGAAATGACGTCATATGCGAGAACCTGCGCTGATGATCAAGGAGGAATGAGGATGAAATTAGTATTTGAGAGGCTAGACACTTGTTTATTAAGGATCTTAAAATCTAATAACCAATCTGAAACGTTTTAACTAAAAAATATTAAAGTAAAAATAAAGTGAGGCTTCGCGCTTGCTTGGATTTGGGGTGCTTCGTACTAGATCAAGTGAATAAAGTTCTAATGTAAATTCCACTATAGATTGGCAATTCATAATCGTTCGTAATCAAAATCGGCAATTCATAAACCTTGAGTATTTAGGCTGGGAGTAAACGAGCGCGATGATCGAATACACGATGCTGTCTAGACAGTCGAATGATAGTCGTTCTGATGTCGCTATACAATGTGACTGTCATGTAGAGAAAACATGTTATCTGACGTCATCGATATTTTAAACCAATGAGAATTTGCTTGTATTCTGGTACTATTTCCGATCGACTCCCAAATCTTGTTTACTTATTTTTCATTGCATACAAATATTTAATTTCTATGTGCAATACATATTATTTAAGCAATTGCATCACCATCCTTAACAATATTAACAAGAATAAACCATTCCGTCAAGCTTGAAAAAGGAACTGCTGACCACACGTCCGTCTTCAGAACAGAACTCATCACCATCATGAGTGTACTTTCTTTGTTAGCTAATAATACACAAAATGATTTCTCGGAGATATGGATCCTTACAGACAGTTGATCCTCGATCCAGCACCTTTTAAATTGGCAATCCATCGGCGACAGTACTAGTAGAAATATTCTACTCTTGTTGAAAAGCCTTTCAGTTCAACATCCAATCCACCTCCAGTGTGTCCCCTCGCATGTTGGTCTGCCTGGGAATGAAGTAACCGACGACCTTGCAAAGGCTGCCGCCAGTAATCCCTTGAACCCGGAAGATCGCATGGCACTAACACCATCAGAGATCTCTTCCATTACTAAACAACTTCTAAAACCTGGGCTGACCCTCCTGCTCATCCTTGGTACTTCGAAAGACATCCTGGAGACACCACAACATTTAGAGCTCCAGAGTACATCAGATGACACTGTCTCGACTTTCTACTGGCCACTTGAAGTGTATGATCTTTGAGGACGGTGAAAGAAAATACCCAACATGCCCCAAGTGCAACAATGCACCGTTTTGCCCGCAACACATCTTGAAGTGCTTGGGGTTTTCTCGTGAGGAAGCTGTGAAAAGTCCACATCTGCTTTTGGACTTTTTGGCTGTCTTTGATCTCATGGATCTGGTCTAGTTCCACTAGACCAGATGGGGATTAGTCCCACCACCACCACAAGAATAAAAATCAATTCTCTTCAATTAATGAAATTTATTATATTAATAGTAAATTTCAAATTTATATAATATCAAATATTTGCAACTAAACAATTCACAAATTGTTGATAATTTTAACGCAACAGCAAAATGTATTTAAAGCAAATATTTAATTATATGAAAATTTGGCTTTATTTTTGTATATTTTTTTGGTTAGACTATACTTGAGGGTGCCCCATGAATTATCGCCAAGTTCATCGCCAAGCTGGGCGATATTGTTCTATTTATGGTAACCCTAAACGTTATTCTGAAATCCATTCATGATTCTGATTAGTTTAGATTTAACCGTTATTTTTGAATGTTTAACGGTATATGTAATTGAGGTCAGTTACTTCTACGGTGGATGTCGGCTGGTAAGGTTTATTTTTTTTTTTTGTTGAAATTTAGATTTAGCCTTGAAAATGACTTCTGCAAGTAAAATCAATCTTAAGTTTTTATACGATTATGGAAACGACGGGAAAAAAGCAGTGATTGACTGGTGTATGATTGAAGGCTTAATCAGTAATATATATTAATGTCCTGTTTGTACGAAAGGCATGTCTCTGGTCGAACGTAAAGATCGATCAGACGGCTTTCAATGGGTTTGTCGTGCGAAAGGATCAAATGCTCACCACATAAAACGATCCATTAGAAAGGGATCGTGGTTTGAGGAGAGCCATTTGAGTATGATAGAGATTTTAATTTTTACGTGGATGTGGGTGTATGAAGCTAACTGCGAATTGATTAAAATTGAGTTAAATATTAATAATGATAAAACTATAACGGATTGGAAGAAATTTTGTAGGGATGACTGTGTGGATATATGTGTGCGAAAGTGTGAAATGATTGGGGGACCTGGCATGATTGTAGAAAATGATGAAAGTAAATTTGGAAAAAGAAAATACAATAGGGGTAAAAGGGTGGATGAAAATTGAGTGTTCGGTGGTGTTGAAAGAGGGAGTAAAAGGTGCTTTTTTGAAGCTGTTCCAGATCGTACAAAAAAACTTTACTGAATGTAATTAAATAAACATCCTGCCTGGAACAACAATTATTTCCGATTGCTGGAAATCGTACGACTGCCTTTCCGTGAATGACTTCAAACACTTGTCCGTCAATCACTCAAAGACATTCAAGGATCCGGAAACCGGGGCCCATACAAACAAGATTGAAGGAATGTGATCTGTCATAAAAAGAGAATTTCGGAAAAAAGTCATCGCCTATTCCGACACCACAGAAGCCATTTTTAACTCCTATTTCGCGGAATTCATGTGGCGATGAAGGTATACAGATTCTTCTCAAGATAAATTTAAGCAATATCTAGGTGCTATTAGAGAATTCTGTGTACCTCAAAGTGAGGATATTCCAGCAAAAAAAGTGAGTAGATTTTTTCCCTTTTTTATGTGCTTACTGCATTATTTTTGAAATTCCATTGTGTTTTGGCCGCCATTACTGTTTGCACAGCGTTCCGCGTGAACAGGATTGGCGCCAGACAAAAATTGCCAATCTCGCCAAGGGTCACCCTCAAATATAATTTTACCATATTTTTTTTACTTTTATATTTCATACATATTATTAGTTTCATATATTTTATACATATTATTAGTTTTATATATTGATATACAGTCTCTCTTAAAATAAATTTTATATTTTCTGTATTAGTCTTTTGAAAAGTTTCAGCAAACATATGTGAAATTTCTTTATTTATTTGACTTCTTTTGTATTTATCAAAATAAGAAGTGTCTTTAGAGTCCCAAAGCCATTGATGGTCTGTATAAATAAAATAAAATTATTGAACAACTCAAGAGCGCAAAAATTTAAATTACAAATGTAACTATGTTTTTAAAAAAATTGAAATTATCTCTATAAAGATTCATAATAAATTCCTCCTCTTCTGTTGAAAATTTGTAATTTATTTCCATTTCAAATTTCTAGCACGAGGAAAAAGGCCTAAAACACTTGATTCACAAACTCCAATTAAAGCTGTTGCGCGCAAAGTTGTCAGATATTTCAAACCTGCTTGAATTCCAAAATCATCTTGTGCTCCACCCATTTTGTGACGTAACTACGACGTAAATAACGTCATTCCGTCCGATGTGTTTTACGCGCGAATCTTAGATCATCACGTACGACACGTCGTACGCGATTATTAGCGCATTTGCGCCCAGGCTTAATTTCCAGAAGTAAAATTCGAGTTAGTATCATAACTGTGCCTAACAAGTAAAGCTCCACCAGGTGAGTTAATTGCAGCGATATCTAAATTATAAATATTTCAAGATGCATCGATAAAAATCAGAAAATGTTCACTCCAGAAAATGATTGCAGTTTTTAAATAATCCCTTTCTTCATTTCTTTAGTTTGAAATGGAAAACAACATAAGATAAAGAGATTTTAAATTGATCCCCTAAATTGAGATTTGAGAATTTTTAAGTAAAAAGATCATCAATGCCTTGTGTCATGAGCCATTTTCTAGCTCTAAGGACTAGAAGTTGTCCGTGACACTTTACGTTATGAGATAATTTTTCCAAACAAAGAAAAACTTATATTTTTCACATACATTCTCAGTGCTAAAATTTCTTAAACGTCAGCAAAGGATAAAGAAATTGTTTCTCGAAATAAATGAGAAATGGTACCATATGAGTAATTCTATAGGGATATTTAATTTTGCATGATAAAGTGTATCAAAAATTTTCTCATCTCAAACGATTAATGCTAATTGATAATGTTTTCTAATAATGTCAAAGTGTTGGCTTCACGTTCTTGATAAATTTATAAAATAGAAAAATAAAGATTTCTAAGAAATTTATAAATCTAAAATTCATTGTGTTTTTTAATTAACATCTGTAAAGAAATTAAATTAAAATTAAATATACTTTCTTATCAGAAATATTTCAATCATCTATTTCTTGTATCTTTTTGTCACGTTTGACAAATTAACTTCAACTTTTAAATATATTTTTACCTTTAAATTTAACCTTTGTATTTTTACCTTTAACTTTTTGCTTTTAAATTTTACCACTAAATTTAACACTTTCTTATGCAAATTTTGTACTTTAAGTATTTTATAATAGTTAAGAAAATCACTAAATTGTATAATAAATATGAGAGTGTAAGACAAAAAAAAGCTGCTGCTATAGCTACGTATTCGTTATTAGCAATTCATTCTTCACGGGGGATCTTAAGAGCATTAAACCTGTTTTGTAAAGATTCTTGAATGTTTCTTTTCATATAAATACTAATGGAACTTAAGACATAGATTATGGAATTAGTGACAAAAAGGATGTGGTTATTTAAGGATTAGGAAACGTGTTGACTGTTGATTACAAAATGAAAATCTAGCGGCATCTCAATTTCCAGAATCATTTCAATCCTTCATGCATCAATATATTCATTTCATAAATCCAGTCTAGAATTAAATCAATTTCTTTCAACAAAGAAATTTATGGATGCTCATTTATTGGAATCATTAGGTGCCATTTTAAATTTTTTATATATCACGTTGAACTTTTCCATTTAGTCTGTGATACTTTGAAGATGCACTCAGAAGAAAAATATCGTCTGGATATAATAAACAGAGATGGCCTATAGATAAAACCTAAAAAAATGCTTAACAAAGATGGAAAAAAGGAAGAGAGAAAATACATTTCTCTAAATACACATTAAATGACGCCTTGAAAAGTTGAAGTTATATCAGATAAAGTGTGTTGCTTCTTAATTCAGATAATTCTCTAGTGAAAGAAATCTATTAGCTTTTTCAGGACTAAGGAATTTTTGATTGTGTGAGCTTTAATTACAGACAATCAGTCTAAACAGAGTTATAGACTTGGAAAATGTTGATTGAAAAATAATTTACACATATTTTTGAGAAAATGATGACATAATATGATAAAACACAAATAAAATATTATTGCATATATGGTGAGGTAGAAATCCATGATTATGTGAATGAAAGAAGTTTGTTGATGACCATCCTTTTCATAATTTTGCAAAAGTTAATCGTAATAAACGCTGGCAAACGAGATTATACCAGAGTAAGAGATTGATTGGGTTTCAAAATGAGTAATATTGAAGAACTCTTCCAAGCAGATGGTTTAATACCATCTGTATGAAAGTCCAAGAAGTATTAATATAACTTTTAATGCTATATGATATAAAACTTAATGAAAAGATGTTGTAGAAAAACTTTTAATAATTTAAGACCTGAATTGGTCAGGAAGCAGTATTTCTCATGCTAAAATTTCTTGTTTTAGCTCTGCTAATGGAAACTACACTGCTGGCCATCCAAAATACAACACTAAGAAAAACCAGAAATATCACAACAAAACTTATCTGGCAAATAACTCGTTATACAAAGATCAAGAAATTGAAATTACCACCTCTTGTGAAGAGTAGATGCTGACAAAATCAGTAGTTAGTATAAACGCCATTGGTGGCTATAATCGTTGCCACACACCTTGACATAGAATCAATGAGGTTTATGATGTATTTTTGGGGTATAATAGTAAATACAGCTTTCACATACTGCTGATATTGGTATTTTGTAACAAAGAATGATGTATCCCTTCCCACTTATTGTGCAAAAGGGGACCATACGTTTTCAATTTGCAATAGTTCAAGAGAAAAAGAAGACCAATGAAGTAAAATTCAAACTGATGACTAAAGAAGAAATCTTGAGCATTGCTTTCCATTTGTTGTCGAAGTATTATCCTGTTGGAATAGGGTTGATTGGAAGAGCTGAAGCTATTGGATAACCATGGGCATCAACACCTCAGGAATGCATCACTGGATGTTCAGTAAGTCAGCAGTGAGCAGTAGAAGAATGCAAGAGTAAAATCCAATAACACCCCAAGACATGATAACGTGAGTAAGACTAATGTGACGATGCATAATGTAACAGTCCAGTAGTTTTTATCACTTTGTTCCGCCCTTGAATCGAACCATCGTAGTATTCTAAGAAGAGTGAGATTCGTCGGTAAAGGTAATATCGTTCCATTCTGTTGTCCATGTCCGTTCTACATCGTACCATTGACAGCACAAACATCTATGGTAGCTGAGCAATATATATTAACAATAGTGAGAAATTTTATTTAATGTCACCAATATAGTTAACACCTCTTTATCTATATCTATTAGCATTCAAGTTGATTCTTTTGGTTGGTAATAATTTGTTGAAAGTTGTTAAGAGCAAGCAAAAGACCACACTACCTTGGCTATTCAATTTATCTAATAGAAGAATATTTTTGTATCAATATATTTTTGTATATTTTTTCATTTTCATAGAAATAATTCAGGTATAGAAAATTATAGTATTTTTTAACTTCGCTAAAGAAATAATTTAGATAAAGAAAAAGCTTTTTGGTTGTAAAACTGCGAGAATTTCAAGTTATAATTTCTGTCATATAATATAATAAAAGTATAATTTAATTTTAGAAAAATAAGCCACCTAATTTGATTAATTAACCTATTAAAAATCAGTAAATTATGGAAGTTTAATATTATTATTATTTGTATTTTCATTCTCAGGAACAGAGCTTTGAAATTTAGTTATGTAAGCTATTAAAATTTAGATAAATCTGAAAATGGATGTGAAATTTTTTTCAAACTTTTCTTTTGCCTGGATTTACCTCTCATTACTTTCGAGACAGAGATACGGATGTGTCAAAAGTTTTATGATAAATAATAGTATCTCTCGCTTTGATTTCCTTAATAAGGTTGAAAATTTTAAGAGAAGCGCTTATTTTGCATTTTTAACATACAAGAGCGTTAGTAATTACTGAAAATGTGGAGATTACAAGTTTCTCGGTCTATTATTTTGAATTTGAGGATAAGAGTCAGAAGAATTAGTTACTTAAGCTTAACTCTGAAGTTTTTTTTTCTACTCTCTACAACTGAAAGATTATTTTCATATTTGAATTTTAACACTTTTCTTTTTAACATTTTGGATGCACATAACAGTACTAGAACTATCAATACATGCTATTCCACACTGAGTGGGTACTACAGATGTAAACGTAAACATCGAAGTAGAATGAGAATCCAAAACATTTACAGCATTGCCGTGACTTTTCAATGAATTGATAAATTTTATAGAAGAGTAAAAGATTCTATCCTTCTGTGTTCATCAATTCATGTATAAAATAGTTTTAATTATTTCCAGAGAATTTTTTGCGAATCGTCTGATATTCTGAACAACAAAGCCTTAAAAGATTGATCTTCTGCAATATTCTCTAGTGTTAAGTCCACCGATGTATCTTTTAATTGAAAATTACTAGTAAAGTATTCGTTCTGAATATAATAACTCACATAATTTGTAAAATATCATTAATTTTAGTTGCTTGTGTGATTATAATTTCTTTATTGGAAAACGTTATGAGTATTCCCCGCTGCATGAAGAGAGCATCTATTATAATATCAATCTTTGACATCAACGAAGATTGTTTTGTAAGCTTGTATATCTCTATTCTAGAAGACCGTATACAGCTTGTTTGGAATAGAGATATTTTCACTTGTACTGTTTAAAACTATAGAAATAATTTTAAAATCTTTTTTAGATATAGATTCAATTTTTTTCTAAGTTTTCTTCATATTTTAAATAAGCTACTAATATTAATAAACATGCATCTAACTAAACAATCATTATTAGTTCAGTCAATGTGTATGTTTGAAAACACATGTTTACTTACATAATGTATATAAAACAGATACTTCAGAATTTAAAGATAATAATCTAAGCAGAATAAAAACTCAAAAATCTTACCTGGTTCTATTATCTTATCGAAATTCTATTTTGAATTTTATTCCCTTTTAACTGCCACAAACGATAACTTTCAGCCTTTTGCGATTATTTTATAAATATTGTTATTTATATCGGACACATTTTTTCCCAATCCCATATCATGAGTTGTTAACTGGAAATTTTATATTAAAAACTGGAACAATGTGCATCTCCAATCCCGAAAATATTGCTCACTTGCACAAACCTCTGTATAAAAATGTAAATTTTCTTTAATCTTTCAATAGAAACTTCGTAGTATTCAGAAATTTAAAGCTTCAAAAACTGAATTTTTCAGAAAAAACTTCATTGCACTATTTATTCTTTTATTTTTTTCTTAAAGGATATTTAAAATTTTTGATTGTGATGATATTGATGGAAAATGACAATTATAATTTATGCAATAAGTGATATTTAAAGCATTTTTTTTATCCTACATTAGATCTTTGCATGATTGCCATTATAAGGAGACAGACTGCCCAATAGAGTTTAGAAAGACAAAGTTTAAAAAGTTTTTAGCAGAATTAACCACTGCTACGTCAATGAGTACAAGTCACCAAACGACATCTGTTTGTTGTTTCTTATCCTCACTGTCTGACGGAGTCAAACAAGATCCACTAGCCCGTTGATTGTAAGGAAGTCGAAGACTAGGCGAGGATTGCTAAAGAGATCCTCCTTAGAGAGACCCATGCAATCCAAAAGGTGCTCAGGAGAGGCCTGATGACTTTGGCACTTGGTGCAGGTGACGAAGGTTTTCCTGCCCTCGTTGTAAGTGAGGCACTTGGTGTGACCACTAGCAAATCTTGAGAGAGTAGTCCGGGTACGTCTGCCACAAGGGAGGTCAAGGGACAAACCCGGTTTTGATCCCTTGTACCAATCATGGATAGGGGGTGTTTTCCACTCCTCCGAGATTTTCGATTTTTCCCGGGAGTATAACTTCATAAAGGTGAGTATGGAAGAGGGAGTTGTTGAAATCCTGCAACCCTCCTTAGCAAGATTATCTGCAATTTTGTTCCCATGGAGATTCACATGTGAAGGTATCCATTGCAAATGAACATCATGTTTAAGTGAAATGAGCTTTAATTTAAGTAGTATGTAGTTGCTGATCTTGTCGCCTGCAAGAAGCCAATTACTAAGATGGTGGAGAGAACTACGGCTGTCTGACAAGATCCATAGGTCACCACAATCCACCTCAGAAAGAATAGCTTCTAGTCCCAGGTCTATTGTAATCAATTCACTTCTGAAGACAGAGCAATGATTAGGATTACGATGAGAAAGAGTCAAGTTGGTGTGAGGGTTTTCTATATATGCCACTGCCTGCTAGTTTGTCGACTTTACTACCATTAGTATAGATTTTAATGGCATTCTTAGGGATGTGGTTTAGTTCAGGGCTAGTTGTCTAAGATGTTCTGGAATGTAGTCTTTCTTTTTAACATGGGAACTTAAGTTAAAATGAAAGTGGACCCTGAGGAGGCCTTCTGCAGGATCCAAGCAGCATTGTAGTGAGTTGAGTTCAACATTACAATTAGGAAGTTGGAGAGAAACGCCCATGCTGAAAGGGCTGTTCCTCTTTAATCTTTGTTGGTTACTTCTGCTGTTAAGATACATGGAGGTCTTGTTGCAGAGGTCTTAACCAGAGAGTTTATTAAAGTATTTAACAAGACCATGGAGCGGCTGCAAATCAGCCTCATAAAGAACGATATCAGAAAGACAGCTATGTCTCAGACCAGTGATAATCCGGGCAGCACTTAATTGGACTTGTTCTAATTTCTTAAGGCTAGTTTTGGATGCTCAACAATAAATTGGGAAACCATACTCAAGTACAGGCTGAATGAATGTCAAATATATTGTTCTAAGAATTGTTGCATCGGCACCCCAGTCGCTACCAGCAATATATTTAAGAATGGTAAGACGTTTTCTACTTTTCAAAACAATGTGTTCGATATGATTGTTACTAGTGCACTCTTGATCAAGAATAAATCCTAGATATTTGTGATGCTTCTCGTAAGTGAGATTTTGTCCTTCAAGCATTAGTTGTGGTTGATAATTATATAAACGCTTATTGGTTGTGAAGAAGGGGGCAACTGATTTGTGAGGATTAAAACTGATTTTATGTTCCTTGGCAAAACCAAACGACATCTAGACATAGCAAAGACATTCCACAGAGGTCAAGTCGAAGAGTCGGCTAAACCAAATCTTTGCAGATGTTTTCAAAATTATTCATGTCTAGTTTTAATTCTAAAGTTGCCAACACCAACACCTCTAGGCAGGTTACGAGGGATGGAATTTTTTATCATGTCACCTCAACTCTTTTAACTTCTCCAATTCTCCAAAAGTTCCTCTATAAGTTGTGCCTTAATTCTAGACTCGATGATTATCTTAATACTCTGATAATGAACTGGTGGATCAAGCTGAGGGAGGTCGGAGCCATTATTGGCTAGAGAAACTGCAAGTTCATTTCCTCTAATTCCACAGTGACTTATAATCCATTGCAGGACATTTCATCCACTATTTACTATATCCATTGGATTGGGAATCAATTACGATCACAATATTTAAATGATCTCCTTTTCCAATTTCACTCAAAGTCATTTGCACAGCAGCCACTTCAGCATCATATAGTTGGTACAATTTGCACCTACAGTGCTACTGAGACTAAAGTTATGCGAGTAAGCACCCGCACCAGCATTACGATCAGCACCGACCCGACAGCAGAACCCATCTTATAGACATGTTAGCAGTTTGATACTGGGTATCTCCACTGATGGTGGAAAAGGAAAACCAAATCTAAATTATACTGTCCCGAGTTTAAATGTCAGGGAAAATTTCCAACTTTGGGTTTCCTATTAGAAACTAGGATGTTAAAATCATCAGTCAATTCTTTTGTCAAATATAAGATGGTAAGTTGGGATTTTAAAGTCTGCTGGTTATATACTGGAAATATACACTATGCTACTAACATTGGTCTTAAATGGACATTTCAGAAAACATGTCAAGATAATTTTAAGACATGATGGGAAAATTTAGATATTCATCGAAACTTTGCCTTTCTTATGTGATCATGAATTTATTACAAGTTCAATTACTTATCAATTTTGTTTCAAATATTTGGCAACAGAATTTTTAAACTTTGTTTATTTACTAATGCGGTAGGTGTCAGTATTGTCTGCGGTGTAAATATTAGTGGTGAGCTATCATGTAAATTTCATTATTTTTATCTGCATTCGTAATGGTGTTGAAAATAATTGAAACAAATTAATATTATAGAACAAAAGAT
The DNA here is from genome assembly GCA_037975125.1 of Latrodectus hesperus. NCBI lineage: Eukaryota > Metazoa > Arthropoda > Arachnida > Araneae > Theridiidae > Latrodectus > Latrodectus hesperus. Next base: position 93,071,191 of record CM075854.1, read on the forward strand.
AAATTTTCCTTTATTATTATTCAACATTCATTGATTCATTATTTCAAAAGCTACTTTCATGTTATCAAATCAAAAGCAAAATCTTTCCTGAAATCATGTATACTTTTTATAATAATATATACTTATTTTAAGTTGCCAGAGCTAATTTTGTCGAATTCTAACATAAGCATAAGTGCATCATTAATTATTTTAACTGTCAAATGGTAAAATCAGTTTGTCAAATTGTATAATTATTAAATAAGAACTGATCAACATGAGTTTTAAATGTGTTGATACTGGTTCCGGTAAACGCATTCGCCTAGATGTTGGTACAGAGGAAGAATCTGAGGAACCGTGTGATGAAAATATTTTTAGATATTTCATGTTCTATATTTTTCCGGCAAACGTTGGTGATGGGCGACGTAGAGTTCTGCATAACTTAATAAAAAAGTATGGGGGTAATTTTACTGAAGTTGTAACCAATCATACTACTCATATCTTAGTTGATGAATCAGTAACTAGCGGTAAATTATGCAGGTCTCTTGGTTGGTCTACTTTTCCCTCTCACATTAATATACTTTATATAAAATGGCTAAGTGCAAGTATTCGTGCTGAGTCCTGCTTAAAAGTATCTGATTATGAGGTACCAATTACACATAAACCTACTTTTGTGATTGCAGGAAGTAATCCAATAATTCCAAAAGAAAGCCCTGCCACACATTATGTCAAAAATAGAAATGAAAGCAAAACTAAACATTCTAAACAAGTTTGCGTTGTTTCATCAGATGACATGTCCCATGAAGAATCTGTGGAAGAAGAATCAACGTATGATGATGGAATCTATGATGATGAAACATCCTGTGATGATGAATGGTTATATTCTGTTCCAACTGAGAACTTAAACAAAATTATGTTAATTCCACCACCTTGTTCAGAAGCAAGTAAAATTTCCAGCCCAGTTAAATCAAAATTACCAAATGCAGAATCATCTGAAAATACTGGAGCTTTGAAATTGAGACTTTATCGACATAAATCTGTTGGAGCTGGATATGAATATTCAAAAATTAGTCCTGCTGATAAAAATTCAGAAAATGTTTCACCAAAACCAGATACATCTATGTGTACTCAAGAAAGCGAATTACCATCTCAGGAAACAAAAGAAGTTTCTTCACTGCAAGAACCATCTGAAGTTGAGAATATTCATGCATCTATGACTTCATTAAAAGCAGAAAATTCATCATCTGTATTACAAATTTCAAATCAAGATTCAAACAACTTTTCGGAGATAAATTTTTTGAATACTTCAACTGTAAATATGCTTGAAGAAAATAAAATTAAACCAGAGAGTATTTTTAAACCAAACACACCATGGAGTGATATTGTTGACACATCTGAGGTAAACTCGGATTTAAGTAGGCTGGAATCTGAAATTAGTATTATTGCAGCATTATCTAAGGAATTATGTTTAAAAGTTGCACAAGATCTTGAATCTCAAGAATTAAGTAAAGATTCTTCAAGTAATGAAAGTTCTAAATTATCCCCAATTTTACAACCAGAAATTGTATCTAATACCTGTGAAACATTGTTAAAAGAATCAAATTTGTTAATGTCATCACCTAGAACTAATTGCAGAAGTCCACATTTTGTGTCTAATGATTTGACAAATAAAGATTTGAATACATCTATTACAGATAAGGATGTAAGACCCTCTTCCAAATGTACTTCACCAGATTATAAAATGGAAGTAAATACTTTTGAAACTGATGAAACTTGTATAAAACATTCAGCATCTGAATCTGAACAAATATTTGCTGAAATGGATTGTAAAAAACTCAATTCTCCTAATGAAGACACTGACATTCAGCATTGCAAAATATCCTTTACCAATAACATTGTTAAATCAACTAGCTCAGAATATAAATCTTTAAATGAACCACTTCTTGATAGTAATTCTGAAACCCAGTCTAAATCTGATAACAATAGCTTTTCTGAATCCTGTAAAAAAGAAAATGAATCTTTATCAAATATAGATTCTGAAAAAATGTCTGTTAATGTCAACGCAAGTCACAATGAAAGTAAGCACTCTGATTCAGATTCATCTGCAAATAAAAATGTTAATATAAAAGAAGATATTAATATTAAGGAACAAGAAAATGATATAAATGTGATAGGTGTTAAAATACCAGTGGATCCTAATAAACTAGATAAACCACCCGAAATTAACAAAAATACAGACAAAAAGAAAGAAGACAAAAATACAGAAAGCAATGGTGGTATTAAATTTGAGTTTGAGCATACCACAGAATCCAGTAAATTTTCTCCTAAATTGATTGATAAAACAATTTTAAATGATCAACTTGTAGAAAAAGTAACCCTTTCTAAAGTACAAGAGCTTATTCAGGAGGCATGTGCAACAAAGAATTGTGATTTAAATGTCAATCATGACCCTTTTAAGGTTAATATTGTAGATCTTGTGTCAGAGGATATTGATAATTCAGAACCCCAAGATTTGAAGGGTCAAACATCCAATAATCAAAAAGAAACTGGGGATATAAAGATTGATTCTGCATCTGATCCCCTATCAAAATTAGAAGAAAATTTAGTAGATACTAAATCATCTGATTCTTGTGAAGCATTACAAGCACATGATTATTCTAAATCAAGGCTTTTACAAACTGAATCATCACAAAACAGTAATAATAAACTTAATGAGGCTTGTTCTAATTCTCAATCCAAAATAAATTCAATAGATGGAAATTCTAATATTGATATCAACCATCAAAAAGCTATAAATGAAATAGAAAATGATTCTATTTGGAAGATTTCTGCTTCTGTAACAGAAGATTTAAAATCAGAAGTAGAAAAACTTAATTGGTCTAATTCTTCAATGCCAAAAGAGTTAAATAAGTCTTCTCTTTTAACTGAAAAGTCTGCCTATTCTCCTGCTCAGACTAAAATAATTTCTAGTTCAGAAAAAACAAATGAATCCTTAACTGCAAATTCAAAGGGAAATATTTCTTTTGATTCAAAAAATGTTGAGGAAATTCCAAATACTAATGTAAAAATTAGTTTAAATACATCTGAAGCAACATCAGAGCCGATGGATATAACTAGTATTATATCTTCAACATGTCTTCTTCCTTCCCAAAAATCATCACAAGAATGTGAAGGAAAATTTCTAGAACCAGGAAATGTAATCAATCCTGAAATATCATCAGAATCAATGAAAGAGAAAGTATTTCGTTCTCCTTTGTCTATTGAAGCTAACTCTAACTCTCAGAATTTCGGACCTTATAATGCTGAAATATTTTCCTCTAAAAAGGATCCTATTGATCTTTCATTGGATTCTTCATCTCTCCAGTCAAAGGTATTTGACCACCATAGTAATGGGACAACTTCAATGGAAGTAAACACTTTTTCTTCTGACTGTTCCAAATCTAAAGATGTGCAATTTAAAGTTCCTATGCAGACTGTTTCTAGTCTTAAATCAGTGAATCATGACTCTGCTGTTAATTTAAGTGTACAAGATAATCAGTTAGGGAATAATTCAACATCCTGTGGAAGTCTATTCATAAATTCTAATACTGAGTCCATAAATGAAACTTCAAGATTAAATGAAATTATGTCATCAGTAAAAACATTTGACTTCAGTGAACTACCTGAACCAATGGACTTCACAACTGCTGAAACAAATTTAGAAGCAACGTATTCAAGTAGTTTAAATAATATGGGTACATCTGAATTTCCTAAATTTCAAAGTTTGACTTATGATCCTGATAGTATAATGAAAGAAGTTGGTCCAGTTGATAATCTTACTAATTCTTCTCATTCTTATCATCCTACTATAACATTAAGTCCTGTGTTGGACGAAGCTATAGAAAATAAATGCTCTCTCTCAGAATTACCTGATTTTAAACTTCATAAAGATCTTTTAACAGATACTGAGAATTTGATATCTAAAAGTTGCTCTAGTTCTTGTGCTAGAAGCAATAATCTTGACATTATGTATGACCCTACTGCTGGAATCGATAACTTGATTTCAGACTCCAGTAAATACAATAGTGAACAAAATTTACTGGAGAAATCAGCTAATATAATAGCAGAAGAAAATTCCATTGGGCTTTCTGCCCTCGATACATTTAATAAAGAATTGAAAGACTTCGAAGCATCATTATCTGTTGGAGACAATTTGAGTATAAGTGTTCCTTCCACATGCACAACATCATTTGAAACTAATGATCTTTCTAATCAAAATACAAATGAAAAAACTCAAAATTCTAACTTTAGTATTCCAGCACCACCATTACATTCTCATGGAAATCAACCAGGGCCTTCAACTCAAATACGTAATGTATGTATAAAATTTGACTTTGATATGTAATTGAATTATTGCAATATCCTTTTAAATTATCAATTTATATTGAACACAAAATGAAGATATCCTGTGAATAATTTTATTATTAAATTTTTTGTTATTTTCATTAGTGTATATTTTTTAAGATCTTAGAAACTTAATATCAAAAGTAACTCAGTTCTTGTTTTAGAAACAATAAACTTGAGATTATGTATGACTACTTTTTTGGAATTGATAATTTGATTTTGATTCCAGTTTATAAAATAGGGAACAAAATTTGATAAAGAGAAATAAATAAATATAATAACAGAAAGTAATTCAATTAGATTTATCTACCTTATTTTAATTTTAAAACTGAAACTATAAAACATGTGTAGGCATTTAAATTATTTTATCTAATTTTAAAGTACCTTATATTTTGACATGTAAGAACACTTATAATGAAAAAAATTTTAATTTTTTGTGTCCATAATGTGATACAGATAATGGATTTAAAGTTAAGAAAAACATGAACATAAAAGTAAGATTCCATCCAATATCTAAATTTGCTTTATTTAAATGAAAGGGCATATCAAACGAATTTAAAAAGTTTCACTCTTGGGTACTAGGAAAAGTTTATTATATTAAATTTCCATTGTATCTTCAGGTACTTCATCAAAGTATTTCATTTTCCCAATCACTGTTTTTCAGATTCATAAACAAATAAACATTTTCTATTGCTTCTGAATAACTTGAATCCTTCATGTGTAAAAAATAATTGTTGAACAACACAAACAAACCAAAGCAAAACTTGAATTACTAAATATACTATATTTTGAATGATTTTTTAATTACATTATATGTAGTTTTTGTAGTATATTTTAATGTCTACTCATACACAATTGCAATTATAGCATGACATTTAATCTCTTTTTGTAACTGTTTTTTCACTTTATAATATCCTTTATTCACTAACTTATTCCATTGACAATTTAGATTCCCTCTGAATAGTCTTTTGATACATATATCTAAAATCTGAACTAATAATGTTAATTTACTTGGTATGACTGCCATGTCTGTTACACTCTTTAATCTATTTTTTCATACTATTTATTAACTGGGATTTGAATATGAACATATGGGAACAAAGAAGAAGATAGATTGGTTTCTTTATGATACTTTTGTCACACTTCTTGTTCCCAATTTTTGTTAAATATTATGATTATAATTTATCGTTAAATATTATGATCTCACTCAATCACCACCTTTGAATATCACAATTTTAATTATTTATCTTTATTTTACTACCCCAGTAATGCTTCATATTAAATATAGAAGGTGAATTTCAATATTTTATTAAACTATATATATTACTAAACAAACATAAAATGACTGCAAAAATCTATTGCTTCATCAGCAATACATACATGATTGTTTTTTTTGTTTTTTTTTTTTTTTAAATATTTCCTTTTGCTACTGAGCAGGGTTTAACAACTGAGCAATAAAGCTAAATCAATAATGTGCATAACTTTGCCTTTTGATTAAATTGAATAGAGTGCACACCTTAAAAAGTCCTCTGTAGTGTAGGCAGTGGTGAACACTTAAGCAATAAAGTTAAATCAGTAATATGTACAAACCAGTTTCTACAATAGTCAGGTTTTAATTAACCAAACAGTTGCAAACACTTTTTAGAGAGCATTGTTTGTAGTGCAACAAAACAAGAATCAACAATCAATTTACTATTTAAGAAATTTAAGTAAGTTAAAATATTTTGTTTTGCAATAAATTTTAACAATTATAATATGAAATCCAATATCAGTAAAAAATAAGCAAAATTGTAATTATTATTTTTCTACTGTATTCTTTTCTAAAGTATGAATATATTTTAACCAATATGTGTAGATAAACTTTTAAATTATTTATACATTTAAAACTCCAATTCTTACATTCTTTGACCTTATGTATTTGTATTTTGTTCATATTATTTTGTGTTACCTTTAGTTCTGTGTGTCATCTTTGCCAATACAAAAATTTAATCATTTTTCTATACTTCAATCATTGTGAATCATCTGCTTCCATTAAAGATTTATGTTCTGTAGAAATTTTTTCTTGAATTATTTCTTCATTTATTAATAAATGAAAACATTCATCAATGTTTCATTATTTGATACATTTCTATCTTAGCTCCAAGCCATTTCCTTTCCTCCTTGTATTACTAATATTTCATTTTACTTTAAAATTCAGAAACAGTTAACTAAAATCTAAATACATGAGCTTGAGAGACCCTAACATAAAAATATTGACCGAAGGATTATTTGGAAATGTGAGAAATATAACAATTAGAAAGCAGTTGACTATGAATACTGCTGCTAAAAATCTGGATTGCTTTTAAAAAAAGCAGATGCTTCTATCTGTTTTATACATTTTGTTTGTTTTAAAAAGTACTGAGCATGTGTGCTTGTAGGTTAAAAGTATGCAAGTGTTCATGAGTATTAGAAACAATCCATCTGTATTCATACCTTTTCAATTCCTAATATTTCATTTTGTAGATAATATTAAATGAAATTTCTAACTTTTACACTTACTATATATTATGATTGTAATTTGTGATTTCATTTAAAAGTAAAATTCATAAAGAATAATGGGAACTCTATGTTTTTTATCTATATTGTTAATTCTAATTATTCATTTCACAAATAAAAACAATATACGTTTTTAAATATTTTATAAAAGAATTGGTGCAGTTTTACTAAATTAATAAATTGATGACTAATGTAATTTAGAAAGTATGAATATTTAAGCTCAGGTCCTGAGTTCAAATCGTATCTTAGTCATAGATGTTTCTAGTGGTTCATAATTCTTTTTGAACTATAAATCCCGATCTAATTACCACCTGTGTGCAAAAACTGACCATTGAGCAACAAACCAAATTACCTCTGTGTCCATAAACCTCAAAACTATTGAACTTGTGTTTTGATGTGATATTGATCTCCATCTGGTATGGATATGGTTTCTTGAAGGCAGTCTTGTTATTGGTGAGTAGAAATTACATTCTAACATGTCATGATACTGCAACCCATTTACAGAATTAGTGCTACATCCTTGAGGGGTCACTTGTTCTATAGAGCATGCTCTGAGAATTAGTGAATCCACGCCATATGGTCACTTTTGTATAATGCAAGGGTTTAGTATGTAAAGCAAGGAGGTTTACAGTCACCTAAATGCAACAATTATGGGTATTCACTTGTCCATTAAGGTGAAAATGGTCTTTATCAGCTCACAGAATGTTTCTTAGATAGGAATCATAAACCGCCATTCTTGTAAGGAGTTATAGTACAAATATTTTGTAAATTTATGGGTCTCACCATTATAATTAATGAACTTCTTGATTATAAAAGGCATCACGAATAAGGTGGTTGGGCCACCTGTTCAGATGCACCGATGCTTTTCCCACCAAAAAAGTGACATTCTCAAAAATTGAAGGGATTCGTCGTAGAGGACGTCCACCCACGCGGTGGCTGGACGATGTTGAAAAAGACCTCAAAATAATGGGAGTCAACCGATGGAGGGCTGTTGCGGCTAATAGAATCAGCTAGAAGAAGATCAGCGAGTCTGCCTTGGCCTGCAATAGGCTATTGAGCTTGTGAAGAAGAAGAAGAAGTTTATAATTTTGCACATGATATGGTGGAATAGACTATATCAAGTGTCTGTAAAATCATCAGTACACCTACTCTTTTGTAAAATGATTAACTGCTGGCTTCTATAACCACTGTAAAAATATCCTGTACAATTGCAATGTTGATCCATTCTCTTCCTGGCAGAACAGTTAAATGCCTTGGTCACTCAAATTTAACCATTCTGTCTCTAAGAGTACAATCCAATATTGGCCCATGTCATTGTTTCTTCAAACAGCAAAGATCTCTCATATCTGCCATTTGCATTCTCCCTTGCAGAGTACAGTTTTACTGGCAGTGCTCTCCATCAACATCCGTATTCTGCAATTCTCATTTAATTGAAGCATGATCAATGTCTTTCTTTCATCATGCACATAATATGTTGCTTAATGCTAGTCTGCAGTGCAATTTGGTGATGATATTTTGAACTAATTAATTTTATTACTGAAATCTTGAGCAGATTTTCTGAAGTATCTGCTGTCCAAATATTTTTCTATTCAAACTAGTAGTCTGTCTTAGCCTAAATGCCTTTTGAATAGCTAATGTTCAATTTTGATAATCCTATATTTGAAAATAATTTTGTTTAACTTTATTGTCTAAAATAGGAATTTTTCAATTTCTATTTGTCTAATGATAGATAATAAAATATTTAATTAATTGTAATGTTTAAATAAATAGTAAGGGTTAAATATTGATCACTTAAATTGATTTGCAATTTTTTTCCATTTTCTTTCTAGAAACGAAAAAAGACTACAAAATATTTTGTGGAGAATCCTAACAGTTGTATTATTAGGAAATTACAGGTAATTACTTTTATTTTAATTTAAATATGCATTGCCGTATTTTCCTGTATATAATCTGCAGTATTATTTTGGCTAATAGTCAAAAATATATTCTGCTGCTAATGTGGTGTCACATAAAATATAAATTACTTTGCATGATTATTAGAAATATAATAAATTATGCTGGAAAAATTATTATGAAAAACATCTGATTGGATTCTATTTGGATATACTTCATTGCAAAGTGTGATAATCTGAGATAAAAGCACCAGATCAATCAAGAGAAGTGATAATTCCAAGAAGATTATAATAAAATTTGTATATATTTTTTTTTGTTAACAATCAAATGAAAGAAATTGATTATTTTTGAATTGTGCATTAAATACATTTTTTCTCTTGTACTGCACGTGCTTTGTTTTTCACCTTACATTAATATGTTTGTTGTCATTTATTTGTTTTCTTTATGGCTATCAGTTTAAAATCTGCTGTGTAACTTATATCCTATTGTTTTCACATGCTTTTATATGAACTTGAAATTTTCAGAATGAAACATTTCACAATTTTTCATGGCCTGAAAAAATGTGAAATGATGATAGCCAATAGTAACTAATATCTTTCCCGGAAACCAAATTTCATCCTTAAATATATTTGGGCAAATCTGATTATAGCTAATATAAGTCGTGACAAAATGGTATTTAATCCAAAACTTTATTGTAAGCTTTTCTGATAAAAAATGTTTTTTTTTCTGAGTATCCATGCCGGCATATAATACACACAACAAAATTGCAAACTTTTTTAACACATAATCTGCAGATTATATCAAGAAAATACCGTGTTTTTGAAACATAAGTTTTATATATTGAGTAATGTTTCTTAAGATAAAGGAAACGCTAAACGATTGTTTGTAAACAATTACTTTTTGTATTATACAAGTTCATATTTTTAAAGCTCATTAAGTTGTTTATTTCAACTTAGTAACTATATATATATATATATATATATATATATATATATATATGTATGTATATGTATGTATATGTATGTATATGTATATATATGTAGTTAATTACCCACATTAAATTGACAGTGCTTAAAATTTCTTCAAAATGAGACAGCCATGGAAATTCTTGTAATGAATAGCAATTCAAATAAAAAATTAAGAAATGATTTTTCTCATCAATTTTTTAATTTTTATTTGACTCTCTTCATTTTTAAGCCTCATCTGCAGTATTGTTTTCTTTTAATCCTGGTATGTGTTTGTGTCTAAGTTCTGCAATTGTTTGGCATATTGCTTTTTTATCATTTTGATCCAATTTGTAAAAAAAAATGTTTACTTAGGATAAATAGAATTAAAAGGTTGTAAATAAAGAAAAAATGTAAAATCCTAGTATATATAATGCATTTGATGTAATTTTCAAACATGTTGTAAATGGCAAAATTACAAGATTTCCAAATGCTAAGTGTCCCACTGAATCTTTCCAAATCAACAGCAGATCGCAGTAAAATTGTAGTTTCAAAATTATGATCTCAATTAATCTCCAACTTTGAATATTGCAACTTTGAATCTCGCTCTATTTTTGATTTTAATTTGTGAAATTTCGAATATCTTATATTTACTTGCTAAAAAACTACTAAACTAAAGGCTACAAACTTAACTGCTCATATTTCACAAAATTTTCATATTACAAAACAAATATAAATATCTTAAAGTCAATAAAAATTTCCATAATCAGTTAATAAATTGTAATCAATTTTTTAATTTTATTTTAAATTATGAAAAAAAAACACTTTAAAAAGACATTGTATATAATGAAACCAAGCTGGTATGTGTTGGTTATTTCGCATTTTTACATCTTAATGTTAGTAACGGAAGCACAAGGTGCTGCAGGACAAAGTCTTAAATATTGTAAACATCTAAAAAGTGGAATTCAGACAATTGATGGCTTAAAATAAGTAATGAAAAATAACCAAAATAAAATTTAAAAAAAATTTTTTTTTCTCTAATTTAGTTTTATTACACTTCAATAAACACTTATACATAATAACATCTTCACTGTCAGGCAGATGATATTTACAAAGATGAATGTATAATACTAAACAAGCTATGTGCCCATCAAAGCTGTCTGGTACAAGTCATCTCTTAGCAAGAAGTATTTGCTTATTGGAACTCACCTTTAAAAGACATCAGTGTAAATGCTATTTTGCACCAGAAATAAACAGGCAATAGCTAAATCAATAGCCTAAATAACACTTTTATGAAAACTTATATTTTAATTAACTGGGCAGTGTTAAAAGATACATCATTGTAAATGCTATCTACCCTGGAGAAAACTGGGCAGTAAAACTAAATCAATGATGTAAATAACACATTTTTATGAAAACTTAAATTTCTTATTGACAAGTATTACAATTCAGGATAAACCTCAATACATAAGAAAATATTTCTGCAGTATTCAATAAATTACATAAGTTATTATTTTAATCAAATAGTATATAAAATAAAAGTATTAATTTAATCATCATTTGCAGAAGAATTAAAGAACAAATTCAATTTATCATTATAAATACATTTCATTTCCTGTATGCTAATAGTAAAATACAAATTTTTCAATTCGATGCACGTTCAAAGTAAAATGTAATTTGAAACACTTAAATTTTAATCATAAATGAATGGAAAAAACACAGCAAAATCTTTAAGGGTAACTCCAAACAAATTTCATGCATGCTTACATTAGGTTACACCGTAAAGTCACAGAAGTACATTCTGTCACAGTAAATCAGTTTTCTGCAATTATCACTGTACCAGCTCCTAGGATTTAGTCATATTATGAAACTAAAGACTAGAAAATTAATACCACAAAATTTACAAAGATTACATATTACAAAGCAAATATAAAATAACTCTAGAAATCAATACTAGTATTCATACTCAATAAATAAAACATACATAATAATTTTTTTAATTATTTTCTTTTAATTAATCCAAATAATACAAACACTTTAAAAGTATCCTGTATATAATATATATATATATATGTATATATATATATCAAGTAGCTATTAAAAATTGTGCTATAAATCTAAATGAATATCGTAAAGGACATCTATTATTGTAAGAAACTTAGTTTTCTAATTAATAAGGCAGTGATGCCCACCTTAAAAAATATCCGATGCAATGTAATCTTCTGTGGGGCAAGAACAGAACAATAAAGCGAAATAAACAACACTAATAATGTCTTTTTCTATGAAAACCCTTATTTCTAATTAACTAGGCTGTATGCTTACCTTATAAAACTGTCGATGCAATACAATCTTCCACAAGGGATGAAACAAGTAATAAAACTAAATCAATTGTCTAAATAACATCCATTTTTATATCAACTTGCTTTCTAATTAACCACAAATGATAAGACTTATTATTCTAGTTTTAATTATTCTGGCCATACATTTCAACAAAAAATCTATATATCTCAAATATTCCTATGCTGTACTTAATAAATTACATAATTATTTTATAAAATTTCAAATTAAATAAGATGCATATAGTAAAAGTACTTACCTAAACTTCATGCTGCAAATTAAAAATGTTCAGTTTTGCAAATAACTTTCAAAAATAAAAATTACAAATCAAACTACTTTACAAAATTCAAGTAACATTTAATTAGAAACTTGGTGGTGTAGTGGTAGTGCTTCGTGCTGGTCCAAGGTTCAATCCTTTGGCTGTGCAAGGTCAACTCATCATTTCAGTGGGTCAATAAAACTGAGTTCCAAGCACACTTGGGAATTAAACACTGGGGCTTTCACATTAGGCTGACCAGTTAACTGGGATATATGTTTCACACCCAGATATATGTATGATGTAAACAGATATATGTTTCGCCCTTGGTCAGGAAAACAAATATGGGCACAGTAGACTTTTGTCTACATATGTGCTGTCATTCCGCAGGTTTATTTTAGTTTAGGATCTTTAACTTTTAAGTTGTAAGAAAATAATCAAGTGCAAGCATTCAAACATGAGTTTGAAAAAATATAACAGTGCATAAGCTTTAAGGGTTACTAAAACTCCAAACCAATCATTGCATTGCATTGCGTATTGGAATGCATCATAGAATCACTGATCAAATCCATTCTTTCAGAGTTATCTAGAGGTGTGGTGCATTTTGAACACATAATGACTTACAGGATTTAGCTGTTTTTTTATGTCCATCCAGTATATAATCTAGTTTTCTATATTATGTTTTTTCTATCTTTTGACCTGATATTGATAAAGTCCATCCCCTCTTATTATTAAACACTATATCCTATGCCAAACCAAAGCTCTTTGTCCAAGTTTTCCCCATCTGACTACGGGCGTGGATGTTTGTAGTGGTTCGGAATCCACTTTAAACCGTAAGTCCCGGTCTAATTAGCCCTCGTGTGCAAAAAATGACCGTTGAGCGACAAACAAACAAACAAACCCCATCTGACTACATCTAGTGCAATAACCTTACTCAGTTTTCTCCTATCAATTTCAAGTCTTTCTCCACATTATCAAGCCATCTAATAAGTTGTCTTCTCTTACAGTTTTCGTCCTTAGTTCTTAAAAAATTACTTTTTTAGTTAGAAATATATCACGATCATATATGTTTATATACAGGATGGACAAAAAGTCTAAAAGCTAAATATTCATAAAATTCATTCTGAGAAAGTAACCAAAATAAAAACTGGTTTGCAATAGCATTAATTAGTCTGAAGATTTTTTTAAGTAAGAAAAAATTCATAAAGACAGCCAACAGATGTCACTTGTGTGAAAGACTTGGTTGGAAATATGCAAATGAGCCTCCTGATTATAAATACTTATTCTTTTTATACTGAATGGGAAAGATAAAGCTCTATCTTAAAGAAGCTTATATAAAGCTTTCTGTAAAATCAAGCTGATTCTAGATTCATGAAATCTAGAATCAGTGACTGTGCTTGAACTGTTTTATCATTTCAAATGTATAATTGTGATCTTCAAAGGGAACTGATTCATAATTTTATTTGTTACAATCACAAAACTGATTTTATCTTTAATGATTAGACCTATATTTTCTGCTCCATTTTTGAGTAGGACAAATGCTTTAACCATAGCCATCCAATGCTATCAATGTCATCAGCAAATGCTATAGTTTTGTTCTTCATAAAATAATTTTGCTTGCATTCAGTTTAGCATTTCTTACAGCATTTTCTAAAACTAATTTAAACAGCTGGCAGAAGAGTCTTCATATGATTTTCCTTTCTCGGTGTTAAAATTCTTTTGCAAATAACCTGAAATTTTGATTATACATTTCACACTTTTCAGAGTTATTCCTGTAAATCTTATGGATTTTTTGAGAATTACATTATGGCCTTAAATAATTTTTGTCTGTTTATACTATGGTATGATGTCTTAAAATCAATGAGCAAGTGGTAGGTATCAATGTCATATTTTGTTTTTCTAGAATTTGTGTTGTAGAATGTATTTGATGTATTATTTTATTTTATTTATTTTTTTTCCTTTCTGAAACTCTCATTGGTATGGTAAGTTTTAATAATTTTAGAGATGTGTATTAATAATAATTTATAAGAAATATTGAAAAAGGTATGCTGTATTTAGAACAGAAATTCCCCTATAATTACACCTCTCCAGCCTTTCTCCCTTTTTCACGGAATTATTTTATGAAATCATCAAGTTTTTGCATAACATGTCAATTTTTTTTAATTTATCATCTCTTATATTATTCAATTTGGCTTATTGCCTTTTTAGTATAGGTTATATTAAAAAAAATTTCCTTTAAGTACTGAAAAAAATTGTAAAATGAATTTACACACACACACATCTAATTTTTATTTTCTTTCATAAAATTAAAATCAACATATTTATTTATAAAAATGAAAATGGATCCTAAAATTTTCTTAAATTTTAGACTTGCTATTCCATAAAAGTCATCTTTCATAAAAGAAGGAAAAGTTATAAAGGCTATTTTAAAATAGATTAACATGTGAAATTAAAATACTATCTCTATTGAAACATTAAATACTATTTTAATACTTTTTAGCAGTAGTGGTTAAAAACTTCAGTAAAATTTCAGCAAGTTAGATTATTGCACCTCCTCATCATTTTGATTATTTTAACATTCATATTAATATTATATTATTTGTTGATATTAATCTCTCTGAAACATGTCATTAATTATAGAAATTGCTTGCTATCTTACTAGCAATTTTAATAACAAGATAATCAAAATATAACAAGCATGAAATTTAAAGTAATATTTGGTCTACGAGAAAAGTTTTGTGATAATAATTTTCAACATGTATACCATGTTTATTTGGTGCACATTTGGCTCTCGTTTTTATATCTGAATGTATACATGTTGACCAAACTAATGAAATAAAATGAAGAGGATTCTTAACAATTATAAACGAGACCCATTTGTGACCATGACTGCTGATACATTCTTTAGCACCACTATGTTTTGTATGCATTAAAATGATGGAGGAATGCAATGGATGCATGCAGAAATTTACCATATATGTTTGATAAGGATACAGTTTTTGATAGAATATATAGAGAGGAATTTGAAAATGTTTGAAAATATGATTTTGACTTCACTGATAAGCTATGTTTGAGGCTACAATATTTTATCAACTACATTGCCATCTTGGTTAGGTTAGAATAAAATCCTTATTGGACATTGTGGAAAGGCTTGATTCAGCTTAATGATCAATTTTGATCCATATCCAGAAACTTAGTCTGGAAACTTTCGAGACAAATACCACATTAGTTAAGTGAGAAGATTTTGAATAACTGACTCATCAAATGTGTTTGCTTACATGATACAAAATCAAACCCTTCTTCCACTTGATTTCTAATAGTAAAATGTGGTTTACTTATGAAAACATGATTAGGAAAATGTCATATTGTGAACATGAAAAACCTACCTTCTGAGTCAAGAGAATATATATATGGTGGGACATTTACAGTCCAATACATCTTGAGCATTTGATTAAAAAGAGTAGCCCTAGAATACAGATTGACTGTGTTTAATAGGCAGGAAATTATACTGCTTTGTCAAATACTCATTTATAATGAAAAATGCTGCTATATTTATTATACTCTTTGGACCTCACATCCTCTGATCAGCATTTGTTTTGTTTTAAAATTTTTTACATGGCAAGAAATTCAAAATTGAAGAAGATATCAAATTATCATTGAGACTCATATTTTTCCCTCTAGGGATAAGGAATTACTTACAACAATTACAACAACATTTTGCCATCACTCGGGCAAGAAGTCATAAATAATGATGGTAATTAGGTAATTCAATGAAATGTATTCAAGGTATAAAAAATGGTATAAAAATATATTGACTTGTTTTCTAAAAATGAACAGAATGTTCTAGTAGACCTACTTTAATATTATTTATTATCAAAATACATTGTTTAAAAACAATGTGTTTTAATTATGGAAAAATATTGTATACATAATATGTGTATAAAATATTTTATGATATTCATTGATTCCTTGAAATTGTGTTGTAAATATTTACATCTTACACTTGAAAGTATGTATTGTTTGTATATTGTACATTAAAAATCTTTGAATGAATGATATTGAAAAATTAAGAAATGCTTATTTTGGGAGAGAAACAAGTTTAACATTCTATACAAGTTAAATAAAAAATACAAATGCTGATTACTTCATTTATTTATTGTTTATGTTATTTAGTTTTGCTAATAAATAAAAAATATTTAAAATATTGACTCTTACTAATATTTTTATAAAAATGTTTCCAATGATTAACATTCATTTTCTATTAAAATATTAGTTGCTTGTAATGTTTTGATATTATTATATATATGTTTTTTCTTTGTCAATAAAAATTAATTAAAATTTAAAATGCTGAAAATATTTACTTAACTAATAAACTATATTAACTGTTTCAAATGAAAGTTCAAAAATATAACATGGGAACACACAATAATCTACCAACCTATTTATGGTAAAACAAAAATAAATTGTAATCTAAATTAAAAACAGAAATATAATTTTAACTGTTCAATTAGAAGGAAGATTGATTTTTAGAGGAATACATGCTCTGTTATGTGTTAAAATTCAATGTTATAAATATTTCCATCCATTACAGTGACGCTATTTATTGTTTATTATTAGTAAATATTTTCAGTGATTATCAGCCTTAACAATAATGTATATATTATTTATATATCTTGTAAACTGTCAGTTTGAAATTATCTGGCTGAATATAGTTTGTAATTAAAGCAAGCTACTACACTTTTATTTCTCTTATTTTATGTTATTTCATCTTATTTTTTTTAGCTTCTATTGAGCAGTTTTAAAAGATCTGATATTAAATGGAGAATACATGTATATGAAAAAGCTATTATGAGAATACGAAGATGCATCCAACCAATTACATCGCCGCAAGTATGTAAATTTCTTTATAATCTTTTGAAAGAATATTTTTTTTCATTTCACTTTAAATAAAATTTGTACAGAAAAAATACTGCTTATTTTGTCTACTTTATTATAAAATAGTTTTTTAACAAGATTTTCAATTTAATTTTAATGAAGCAGTAAATTAATTTACGTTTTGGCTTAAAATATTTTTTCTATATTTTATCCTTATTACATAAAGTTGCTCTTAAAATTAAACTCAAGTCAAAATTGCTGATTTGCATGTTGTCCCATATACAAGCATGAGGAATTCATAAGATTTGAAACTTTTGTTTTACATTAATTGACAATAATCAGTTCCCTCATAAATTTATTTGCTTTGGTAATAAAACTATTTTTTTAATTGCTTCCTTTTTTATTTCTATTATCATGAAGATCTTGTGAACATGTTCATTAACATTCAGTGGTTATCTTATTCATGAAAGATATTTAACCAAAAATCAGCCTGAATTTCAGTCATATGATTTACATTAATGTTATTTTTGCTTACAATTTAGATTGATATTTGTTAATCAAGACATAAGTTATATTTTGTAAAATTATGTTTTATGTATGTGGACATGCATGCATGTTTGTATTTATCCTGAAAATAATTTATTATTCTTTACAAATATAGAAACAATATTTGCATTTTGTTATAATTTAGAAATTATTCATCAAATAGTAAACAAAAGTCAAAATTTTACTGTATAAATTCTAATTTTTTATATGTTCGTTTACAAAATATGTGCACATTTTTTATATGTTATTAATAAGAAGAAATTTATTGTTTACATACTAATTTCAATATTTTTTATGTGAATTTCATACATGAAATTCAGAATTACTTTTTACTTAATTAAGCTTATTTAGAAGTTTTCATTAGTTATAAAATATTCCTTTCTCAAATTCAAAATTAAATGAATTTCTATATTACATATTTGATAAAATTCGTATTCATATCTCTAATCTTAGAAACTAAAATATAAAGTTAATTGAATGTTAAAATATTCTTAATGAGAATTCATTTGAATATTTAATGAAAATATCTGCTCTAATTATAAGGATTCCAGCCACCATTGAATAAATTAAAATTTCCATTAATTTTGATAATATGAAAATTTATTTTTTTGTTTCACTTCGAAGATTAAAATTTTTAGTCACTTTCTTGCTTACACATTTTTTACTATGTGCTTTGTATCCACATTATATTTTTTATATTGAATGCTTTAAATCTATGAATGTAAATGATTTCCTTTCATTTGAAGTGATAATTTATGTATGTTCTATAAAAAAATTAATGCAATTTTTTTTTGAAGAAATATTATTGCATAAAAATCTTCAGAATAAATATGCAGTAATATTTATCCCAAACATATTTAATTACCAAAGTAAAAATACATCCTTTTTTTCTTTCTGCATTTATACATAGAGCTGCATTTGCACCTATGTAGTAGTGCAGATGAGGGAAACTATTTGACAATGGCACTGAATCAAATCAAATTCAATTACTTCAATTATTTTTATAAATCAGAAATGTACTACAAAAATACTAATTCTACTTTTCATTTTACTGTGTTTTTATGCTCCATTTTTTTCTTTCTCTTAGTTCAGGAATTTAGTATTTGCTATAAAATTAGGATTTATTTTTCTTTGTTTTTTCTGTGTAACTTATATAGACAAAAATCTGTACAATTAAATTATGTGTGTGTAGATATTTCTTACAGTATTTAATGTAGATATAATCAAGTATAAAAAGTGACTTATTTTCTAAATCTTTTGAAAATCTTACTTTTTTATTTGTAATAATTTGTTTTCTATTTCACTTTTAATGTGTAAATCTATTATATTTTACCCTTTTGAATAAGTGCTTTTATATAAATTTTAAATATACTTGGGGTAGCAAGAGGTTTCCTCTTTTCCCTAAATGCTGGCAAGAACAGACATCACCTCAGTACTCTTTGGACTAGACTGGGAGGATATCTATAGCTGTCCACTTCTTGTATTAGACTTCATCAATGTAAAGGATTTCATTAATCTGGTCTGATGGATGGGAGATTAGAAACAACAACATAAATTTTAAACTTTTAAGATGTATATTAGGTAGAATTATTTAAGAAAGAAACTCAAATTTATGTAATTAATAGTGCCTTTACTCAATTTTTAAAAATAAGTTTGTTTATTATTAATAAAAAGGAAATATTTTTCAAATGTTATGGCTGATACAATTTTGTTTTAGGAAATATTATATTATTTGTAAGCAAATATTTGAAAATTTAAGAATTTGAAATTGGGAAAAATATATAAATAGAATCATTGATAGTTGCAACACTGCCATGTTTAGAAATTTAGAACTAATTTGTGTAAATTATATGTTTATATATTTAATATACAAATAAATATGAGTAGACATTTTATAGTACATATTGGTAACAATCCTTAATTTTTTTAATGTAATAAGGAAATAAATTGTGCTGAACATTAAAATTGCAACACTAAGGATCACAGCTCAGTAAGAAGTGGAAATTCATGATTTAATATCATGAATCTAAACATTCCAATGATTAAAAATGAGAAACTGCAGATCAGTTCCATTAAAGGTAACACTAATAAAAAAATCTGTGAACAGGAACACAATCATTATTGTTTAACTTGATCCCTGTTACTCTAAAATCTGACTTCATCTTAATTGTTTGTTGAAATCTATTGAGCTGTTATTTGACTTTTGATAATGGTTATCTTTGTGTTTAAATCTGTCAAGTATTTAAATTATTTTCCTATTGTATGATTCATTGCATCATCTTTTTCGGTATTTGGCCCATTTGTTTTTGACTTGCCATGTTATTAGTTGTTTGAAAATTTTTTAATATAACTGATGCATCTTATTGCTCCTTATGCTCTTTCTCATAATATTCCTCTTAACCCAACAAAGTGGTGTACCTACGTTCAAAAAGAATGTCACAAGCATTCTTAAAAACACGATTTGAGATACTTCTATTTCTTATAGAAGTCTGAGATTAAGTTATGATTCACTAATTTGAACTTATATTTGTTTGATTTAAAAGCTAATTTAAGATGTTATACGATTTCAGTATATATTATGTTCCATTATCGCAACATGTATTTCATGCAACATTTATTGTATAGATGGGCAGTAATAAAGTTCTAGAATAATTTGCTTGGGAAATTTGAATGAATGAATTTTTCTTACATGAAATTTTTATAATTTTATCTATAATTCCAACATATATTAATCTTTGCTCAATTCTTTAAACTTCTTTTTAGTGTTGCAGTTTTAATATTGAACACTGTTTAAAGAAAGCAGTTATACTTCAATCTATTGCTTGATAATGCTCATTTAATTTTTAATTTCATTATTCTCTTTTAAGCAAATATGTTATTTTCATTTTTAAATTTATTTCTGCGCAATACTTTTAAACTGTTGATCCTTCTAGCAAATTTTTAATGCATTAACTTGAATTAAATTTTTGCAAGAATCCATGCTTATTAGAGCACTTTTTGCTTTACACTAGAAGTTTGCTACTTTTATTTTGAAAGAAAATATCTTTAGCATTAAAATATTCATTGAAATTTAGTCATATTGTTGGTTTTATATGTATTTATATAAAATACTTTTTGTTCTTCAGAAATAGTTCAGTCGATATATTTATGATGAAAAAGGTAATTTCTTCAAACAAGTCCAAATTATCCTTTTAATTGCATTAAATTCTTATTTTGATTACTGAAAATTATTGCAAAGAACATAAATTTCCAATCTCAAATTTCATAATATTATGAAATTCATGCTGTAGAGAATAATAAAATCTATTCCAATTTGTGTGTTTATATAAACTAAAGTTAAGTTGCTATGAGATCTCCATTCAGGAAGAAAAAATAAAACAAGAATTTACTATGCATTTATATCCAAAGCTTTATATCTTATATCAAATCTTCTCTCAAATATAATTCAATATTCATGAGATTTCATATATTTGTTTTGTTCATTCCTTGTAAAATCTGGAGCTAGTAATCAATTAAATATATATTATTTTGCAAAAATAATAAATGTTATTTTAAGTAAAATGTAATACTTTCTAGAAATATTGCTATATTTTGAATTTTTTTTTAATAATTTGAGAAGTCCCTGTTTGAAATTTTATTTTTGTTGCTTGAAAATTAAAAAAAAATGACAATAATATGTGCATTTTGGAAGTTACTGTAGATTTTTTGCATTTCTTGTTCTTTGTAAACATTAATAGTGAAATATTGTAAAGTTTTTCTTTATGTTAATTGGTTATAAAATTTTACTTTGTAATTTTAAAACTGTAAATAAAATATTTTTTAAAATTGTTATACTTTCATTTCTATATTTTATATTAATATAAATGTCATCATATTACACTATTACTTTAAAAGAAATGCTGTTGTAGTAACTATATTTCACATGTTTATTAAAATTAAAATTTCATGTATTTTTAATTTTTGAATAATTAGGTTATTTATTCGCTTGATGGTGTGGCAAAGAAGATAGCTGAGAAAGTATGGGAAATAGTGCAAACAGGACAGTTAAATAAAATTAACGAAATATGTTCAAGACAACGAGAAGCAACTATTAAACAATATTCTAGAATCTGGGGAATTGGGCCTCGTCTAGCTGAGAAATTATATCAAGACGTAATAACATTTGTCACTCTTATAATTTATTCACTTGTCACTTGTAAAATAAACTATCTTATATGTGATCAATTTCATAATTAGCAATTTTTTGTCATTGTTTATTTTTAAAAAACATATTTTTACTTTATGTTTTCTGATAAAGCTTTCTTTTGTTAAATGCTGTATAACAGTATTATAACTTAAATTTAAATTTCAAATTTCTTTCCCATTGATTAATTCATTAAAAGGGGCTAACCCTATTTGTGCTATATGTGTCAAATAGATAATTAATTTCTTGTAAATCTGGTAATTGTTGTTTAAAAAGAAAAAAAAAACTTCTAATGTACTTTTAAAATTTTCTATGTATGGGAAAACTTATTTCAAATAGTTTCAAAACTTTTAGTATGCCTTAATTCATTATGAATAATGTGATAAACAAGGATCGTCCTGTTTAAGACGATCTTTGTTTATCACATCGAAATTTTTCTAACACATTGCAGTTCAGTGTTCCAGGTAATGGAACACCAAACGTTAAATTGTTATTAAATCGTTGCATTTTATGATAAATAGATTAAATTTGGCTTAAAATGTTCTTTAAACTTTCATTTTTGATAATAGATGGCAGCACTACATAAGAAAATTAATAAATTTCAATTATAGCAGATTATTTATATCCCTTTATTTTGAAGGAATATTTCCGCTTTTTTTTTCTTATACAAAAATAACTGTTTGAAAAGAAATTTCAGTGTTCTTTTGTTACCTGTACCTTGAACTATTGATTCTATATTACTTTAAATTTTTTACGCATAAAGTATACACAAAATTATCTGAAAAAACAAGGTGTTCCATCACCTAGAATACTGCGCCGCAGCGGCGCTTTTCCTTTACACAGTTTAGAGTGCGATTAGCCTTGAACTCAATGCTGAGGGGAACAGCTGTGTTTATTTTTACTGTTTTTTCTATCTTTTGGGGTGAAATAAACTAATGTTGAAGAATGTAAAAAGGAAAGATTACTTATATGGTTTATTTATGGAATATTTCTACACCCTTATTGACCTCTTGAATTGGGAAGCTTTGGTGTGGTATAGGGTTATATCAGTTAGTTTGAATCGTCTCTAGTTAGAGAAGCATTATTTTTATGCTCTTGATTTTTCATTTTACTGCAACGTTTTATAATGTGTATATATTTTTTTTGAATTTATATATTTTTAGTTTACTTTTTGCAAATATAATTTTAATTTCTATTTAATATTTTTAATTTATTAATTGCAAATAAAAGGCATGTAGAGGTCTTAGTCCTGAAGCAATAAAAATGCTTCAAAAAGTGCCCTCTGCTAGTGAATCAGAAAATATGTATAGTGATACTAATACAGAGACATATGTTCCTCAACTGCTTGATCAGTCTTGGTCTGATATTTTGTTGGATGCCAGGGAAAATGATGGCGATTTATTTCAACCAGGCTCCTCTGTGCAGCCCCAAAACTTGACTTGGATAACTAACAAAATTGTACAGAAATCTTTATTTTATTTATTTATATATTTTTATTTTTTTGTTATAGAGTAGCAGGCTTTCTTGTGCTGCACCCAGGACCACGTTAAATCTGCTACGCAGGTGTAATGCATTGTTTTTCCATTCATATGCAAAAACATTTATGCGTATATGGGCTTCACTGCAATGCTTGCTCTATACGACCTTTGTGGCGCAGTGTTCCATGTGATGGAACACCCACAAAATTTAAATGGTACATGCAATCTTTACAAAATTTTCACTGTATACTCATATAGGCCAAAATAGGCAACCTACAAATTTTTTTGTTAATATTTCAATTTTAAAGGGTAGTGCGCCTGAAAGGGTTAAACATGACACCTTTGGAATTACATTTGAATACTCCATTCATATTGACTTTAAAAATTTATTAACAAGTAAAATTTTCGAATAAAAATCAACATAAACTTAGATGTTTAAAAATCTGAAGAACTAAAATTATCATTTGGAAAATTACATATGAAACTTCATTTAAATCAATTAATAAATAGTTCCACATATATTTACATTCATTCACAGATACAATCTAAAATTTAGATATTTTTTACATACAAGTGGATGTGAAAAATTCCAGCTTGGTAATGATTAACATATGGTCAAAAGTACTCTTACATACTTTAATTCCTGGAAATCAATAAATTCCAAGAATTAAGAGAAAATATTGATATCAGGATACTATCAACACCTATTAAATAGCTGCAAATTATTTCAATTTCTGTAATTTTTTTAAATGCAATCATGAATTTGTTTTTAGGAGTGAGAAGTCTTGTATATTACATTCAACTATTCACACAGCACTTCCCAAAATGTGCTATTTATAACAATGGAACTTTGTGATTATCTCTGATATAAGAATATCAAAGTATTTGTATTGGTATAGAAAACACCAAAATCATGAGATTTAAGTTGAAATCCAAAACTTTTAACATTTTTTATTTCAAAGGAACACATTTCTCAAAGTCAATTTACAAAGTGAGAGAATCTGAAATAAACTCTATTCTATTGATTGCTAAATATTCAACTTGTTTCTGTAAGGTTTTTAAGTAAAGAAATGGGATTTTAGTTGAAGGGTTTACTTATCAAAGAAAATAACTAGGGTATGGAAAAAAGAACTGCTTTGAACTGTCTGTATACAATTATATTACATTGATAGCTTTATTTTTAAAAATGTATATTTTGCATCAAGACCCATTTTATGTTAATATTTGAATCAATTTATGCAAAAATTTCTTGCAATACTGAAAACGTTCAGAAAATGTTTAAATGCATTTAAAATTAGATATGTTTTGTGGTTTTTATTAATCATTAGTTATGCTGATTCCACAAATGCTAAATTCAGCCACTAAGTGAAGCTACTAAATAATTAAAGATTGATTTTTCATATTTGTAAATATATAATCATGAAAGAAATCATATTTTCTTTTAGTCCATAATAAATTATAATCTGTAAACATAGCCACCCAATGTATCATACCATTAAATTTGCCATTGAGAATTAATCAATAATTTTAAGATTTAATACACTCTACTGCCATAAATATCTACAGATAATTTTTCATGCATATTGGTGTGACTGCTCACATGAGAATTCAAATCAGAAAAGAGGAAGAAACAAATTTAAATTAATTTCTTGAAAATTACCTAATATTTGTGTAAGTGAATATTTTAAATGCATCATACATTGACTACATCAAAATTAATAACATAATTTCATAACTGTGTTCAAAATAGATTTCAGAATGCGAACATTTTTAAAATCTAATGTTTTTATATTTGAATTAGTTAAAGTATATGAACTAATTTATTTTTCAGGGACATCGAACAATTCGTGATCTTAAAATTAAAGCAAATTTAACTCGATCTCATCTTATAGCTATCAGATATTATTCTGATTTGAAATTCAAAATGTCCAGAGCTGAAGCTGAGAAAATATTATCAACGGTAAGTGAATATTTTTCTTCAGTTTTCCACATTTAATTTAAGATTTAATAATTTGACATTGTTTAATTTTATGATCGCTTAAATCATTTTAAAATTTAAATTGTAATCAAATTAGTTTTTAATTTAATTAGTAATAATCAAGTTAGTTTTTCTTTTCCTAATTGTTATTGGTAAAATATATATTAATATTTCTCAATTAACATTCATCACTGCTTATAGAAAAGTATCACATTTTAAAATAATTCATTATAAGTTCCATGTTGAGTTGAAATTTGAAAAAGCTTTCTTTTTGTAGAGTGTTTTTATGAGTTGCATTGCATTTAAATTTAATGCAAGGTTTTAGCTGACAGTGACCAGATTCTAATACAATCAATAAAAAGATATTTTTTAATTAATAACTGAGGAATATTTTACTTTATTTTTATTCAATATTTTTTTAATCTTATGATTGTAATTCTTTATTAGGTCTTCATAAAATTGTCCTCTTTCTTTTTTTTTTTTTTTTTTTTGAATAATTCATATATTTGTGTTTGAATAATTCATATATTGTTATCCAAATATTAAAATCTGCAAGCTAAGACTGGAAAATCATGCAATGTTACCATACTTAACATTTTAAAGGATAGTTATTGACAATTAAAGGTTAGTTGTTTCTGCAACTGAATGAGTTTGTGTGATTTATCTAGCCTAAAATGCATACGTGAAACTAAATTTTGAAGAATGATTTACTTTTAAAATTATTTATGATCAGTAAAATTTTAATGATGTACTAATTTTTTTATTTGGAGCTTTTTCAGTTGCTATTAAATTTACCTTGAACTCTAATAATATAAATTTATAATTTTATTGGAAAGAAGTAGAGACAATGACTTTAAATACATATAATGTAATTTTATGTTTTCATGCAAGCTTTAATTTAATATGGATAGAAACAAGCCTTTATGTTTTTCCTAAATTGTGTTTTCTCTGACATGTTATTTTTTAATGATATATTTGTAAATATTAACTTCTTTATAATATCCTGACTAGAAAATTTAAACTTTTAATTTCTTCACCAGTTATTTCTTATCAATATTTATTGATCTTTCATTATTCATTTTTCTGTGGCGTATTCATGGATCACTCTTTGTATTTGAATAATTTTGTATGAATGCATGAAGTACTGCAAAATTTTGTAAAGAAATGTTAATTGCTGCAAAACACCTTTTGGTTACATATTTTACTTATAAATTTCTATATTTATTATTTCATAGATGTTTTACTTTCTAATTGCTAGTTTTACATTAAAAAGAAACACAAATATCCCTAACATTTGCAATACAAATATTTTAAACTGCATAATCGTTACTGGCTCATAAACTGAAATTACTTTGTAAATTAATAATTTGAAATGCTATTCTTAACTTATAGTTAATGTATCTAAGATAATTTTATCAAAGATATTTCATGGAAGAACTTTACATCCTTATTCCCTATTATTGCAGATCTTGTATAATGTTTTGTTTGATTATCTACAATTAATCCTCCATTATTTTATTGCAATAAGTAATTTTTATTTTAACAGAAATTTTAATATTCATAAAATTGCTTTAACTTTATATTAATTATTTTATTAACTAAACGAACCTCATAAGTAACTTTTGATTAAAATAATATGATTATATAACAAAAAATTTTTATAACAAAATGTGAATAAATATTTGACCACCCATAATGGACAACCTTATGATAAATTGCTCAATATTTCATTTTAAAAGAATTAAAACACATTAAAGTTAACTTCATACCCATAGTTAATTTGTTTAAGTTAATCATCTACATTACAAACCTTAACCCATGGATGAAGTTCTAAATGTATTCAGTAGGTAACCATGTTGTAGGCAATATTAGTTATGCTGAAGTAGTGTAATGAGTGGCAGTATGAATAGACATTGATCCCATAAAAAATAATTCCAGAATTTCTTTAAGAGTTTAACTTCAAACTAAAACTTGTGTTTATCTACTGACTACTTGCTACAATTCTCGATATTTGAAATCCTCCATGATACTCAGTGACATCAAAGATTACTATGATTTATTTTTCTCTAATACCACTTGATGACATATTCTGAGAGAAAGTGCTCATAGTATTTTTAATATGATATAACCATTGCAATGTCAATTTAAGTTTGGTTGTTTTGTGTATATCCTTGAAACCATTCTAATAGCCATGAATAACTTAAGCATTTAAATAAACTGATTTTTTTCCATTGAAGGAATGATGTATCTCATATTTAATTTCCTTTCTATTATATTAATTGCATTTTTAAAAGATGCAATCATATCATCTTGGATTAACTGACATGATTACACTTATTAATTTCTAATCAATGTAATATAATTTTCTTGAATTTTTTAACATGCTTCCCCCAAGTAAGCTCTCCATATAAATTTTTCTCATTGACTGAAAACTTGTGTAAGAATCAGTTCTTGCATTTATTCCTCCCTAAATTAGTTTAGAGGTTATAGTTGTTTAAGTGACCCCAGTTTTATAATTTTGAAAACAATAGATAGAAATTAATTTCTTGTGGAGATTAAATATTGGTTTTTGATGGGGAAATATACTGTTAGGGCCAAACAGTGGAGCATAATTATATGTAGAAAATGTATTTTGACTTCTTAAATAAGACACTTTTTGTAGTATTTACTTTTTACATGTCTCTAGTTGTCATATTTTTGTTATATCTTAAATTATTGCCTGAGAATGTGTGTTAATTCTTATTATTTTATATCATTGTTTAATGAATAAATTTACTGGCTGAAATGATGCACATTTTCCTTTCTTGGCATAAAAAAACTGATTATAGTTTATGGTATTTTTTATTGTTTATATTTATTATCAACTAAATATAATAGAATGGTTCCATTGCTAAATAAAAGCTTCATTGTAACTTTTTGTTTCACATATTGGTGTGAGAAATTGGAAGAATTACAAGGTTTCAAATATAGATGAATTTTAAATCATTTTTAATATCAATGGAAAATAATCAGTAGAAAAATATTTATTTCAATATTCTATGATATGAAATATATCTTGTTTAGGTGCTTCAATTGAGATAAGTTATGAATAAACTATTTTAAATAAATTGCAGAAATTTCTTTGTGTTGCATTGTCTAATGTATTCAATATGATAGTTAGTAGTAATTTACTCAATTCTGTTACTGGTAAAAATATTCATCATGTTTAGATTAAATACAAAGATGACAGCATATAATAGTAGAAAAAAACAACTCTACTTAGTGAAATTGAACTTTCTATCAAAAAGAAATATTATGGTATAAATTAACTTGAATAATCTATATTGATTGTGGAAGTAACTGATAAATTAACATTACTTTCAAAGTAAAATATATATTATGGAGCTTCGGAAAAACTAAATTTATAGTGTTAATGTATTAAAATCTTAGTCAATTAAATGTTTAAATAATTAGGTAATTCTGGAATATGCATATGTTAATGGTTCAATGATTTAAATTAATTTTAAAAAAACTGTAGAAAAAAATGTAATAATAATTTTTAATTGTTATTAATAAATAGCGATCACAGAAAAATCATTTAAATTTCAACTTAATGCAAATAATATGTATTGCAAATAATATGTATGCAAATAATACATTACCTTTTTTAGTTTTCATTTTTATATTTTCAATTTTAAAATTATTTTCAGGATTAGTTCAACTCTTGGATTTCAAAAATTTGTTGAAAGGGGCCTTGAAACTCCTGGAATTTTTATATGTCTTGATTCATATATTTTTTCGTCACAAATTATTATGACTTTTTTGTGTTTTTTTGTTCTAATATTTTAAAATTTTCAATGAAATTGTCTGAAAACAAAATTGAGTATTAGCTTTTAATATACATCTAGGTGGCAGCTGGATTGTTATTTTTACATTGTAACTATTCACTAAAACATAGATCCAATTCAAAGATCTTAATTTTAGTCAACAGTTGTGCAGTCAGGACCAGATGTTGTATTTAGATTTATGTGTGTGAAATGAAGTAATTACCTATAAGATCACCATGTGGTTTTTCAATCAGCAGGTGATTTTTATTGATTATTTTTCTATTTGTTTCTGTTTTCCTTGTATTTTATTAAATTCACTGAATATTAATACATAAATATAACATTTTTGAGTTAAAACATACTTTCCATGCCTTCCTTAGTGAAAATTGAATGTAATTTCAGTGAATTTGGACGAATTTAATTGTTTATCAATGAAATAAAAGCAGAAATAGATTATCTTAGATCTAGTGAGATGTTTTTCTAAATAAATGTTTTTCTATATAATTTATAATATTTTCAATCATATTGTGTATATTTTATTTTAAATGACAGCACAAACTATCAGCAGCCTATATTTTTGACTATTCCCCGAAAAAATGCTGTAGATTTCCCGATGCTTTTTTTTTCTAGGAAAAGGTGTTGTAGATTATATGCCACTGCGGATTATATATGGAAGCATATGGTGCTTTAACTATGTACAGGCAAAAATTGTTTTTGTGTCTTCCTTGCAACAGAATTACTTTTCCATATATTGTATCTAATTTAAAAATAATTAACAGTTTTTTAAAATTGTGTCCATCAAGAATTTTGCAGAGTCCATACAACTCCTGGAAATGCCTTGAAATGCTTGGAATTCAAACATTTTTTAAAGGCCTGTGAAGCTCCAGGAATTTTGATTTAACTCCTTAAAAATCTTGAATTATTCCTGGAATGAATCATTGCTTATCTTGTCTGAAATATTGGAGGTGTCAACATTATAATTTGCAAAGAGCTACTAAATTTTGCAGCAGGTGCCAGGAAAAATTATAACTTATTTAGGATGAATTAAAAAGCAGATGATAACAGAAGGAAAATTAAAAGTACCTCGTGAAGAAATTGGCGAACTGAAAATCGGAAAGAACCGTATAGAAGATGACATAAATGTAATTTAAAAATCTACAATAGAGCTGATGGAGCTGAAAGAACTGGTAAATTAACATTAATTGCAAAATCAAACATGTGTTGTCTTGATGCTTTAGAGAAACAACAGTTATTACGCAGTATTAATAATTAATTTAAAGCAATGAAGCTTTACAGTGGAAAAGATAGCATTTTCTAGCAGCAATATTTTTACCATTAAATATGAATAGTAACCATTAACTGTGAAAATTTATTGAAATTCTAAACTATAGATTTGAAATTGTGTATCTTTAAAATAATTTCAAAGTAAACAGAAAAGAAATTTGGAATTGCTTTTATCAAATAATTAATTGTGAAAAAAAGTTGTCCTGGAAATTTTACCTAATAGTTGTAATTATTTTGTTTTGAATGAGTATATTTATTTGAAAAAAGTTATTTTAAACTTTTTGAAATATTTAGTAAATTAATAGAAATCTAATGAAGATTTTTAAAAACTCTAAAATTACGTATTATTTTATGTAATGTGTAATTCAATAGAATATTGATGATGAAAAGATTTTCTGTTATAGCAGTAAATTCATTAAAAGCTTTTGAAGTAATCATTAAATATAATTTTAACTTAAATAGAAATATTCTCATTAATTTTTGCAATTATTTATTTCTAATTTTTAGAATTATTATTGAAAATGTTGCATATACATAATTATATGCATATTTGGTTAAGAACAATTTCCAAAATAAAAAATTATTTAACATAAATGTCTATATTTCCTGGAAATTTTATTTGACGCTTGGAAAATTCAAGCAGTTTTTTTCTTAAAAATCTGTACAAACCCAATGGATTCTTTTGAAATTTTAGTTCAGATATATTAGTTAAAACAAAAATCATACCTTTACTTTGCTGAATTTGTCTACTGTTTTACATTAATATTTGAATGTTATAATATTCAAATAAACTGGCAAATTTATTCAATTTTTATACCTTTTTTGGGAGGAAGTTTTTCAAAATATGTTATGTTCATGATGTGCTTGTTATATAGAATATGGAGCTAATAAATGAATTTAATATAATTTACATTATTTCAGGTTTTAAAGCGAGCTTTTTCTCAATTCCCATTTCTCCAGTGCGATGGTTGTTCTTCCCTTCGTAGGAACAAACCTTATGTTGGCCATGTCGACATACTAATTTGTCTTCCAGAAGGAAAAGAAAATGATCATAAAATTTTACCTGAAATTGTTGCCAAACTCCATCAAGATGGTAAATCATAATTCCCTTACTTATTGCAATTTGGATTAAAAACTGTTATTTAGATATTCTCTGTAATTCAGTTATTTTCTGATTTCTTACAGGCACAGATATTTGATTAATTTGTGCTAAACGAGTGAAAAAACTATTATTTTTGTTTTTCTGTAATAGAAGAACATTTTAAATGTATAATTGTTTTATATCTAAGGATTAAAAGTCACTAACCATGAATACAGATTTTTTCTAACTTTTAGTGTTTCTGATTTATTTAGTTCTTAAATTTGACAGAATGTCTTGAATTTCAATACTGTTGTGAATAGAGTCATTTGTTTTCTGCTTTGACAATTTCTAAAATGAATGAAATTTACTATCAGTGTAAACTGAATTGTTGCAAAACATTAAGTATTTTCCTAGTTCTGTTTTAGTGGTGATAATTCTTGTGCTAAATATTTATCGTTGTCTCAACAGATGCACAATAATTTTTCAGAGTAAAGATAAGGAGTTACTCATGTATCTACTACTAATATCTTAATATGTAAGCAATACTTAAGTACTAAGATTTCTCCATTAAAAAGAAC
Source organism: Latrodectus hesperus (assembly GCA_037975125.1). Classification (NCBI taxonomy): domain Eukaryota; kingdom Metazoa; phylum Arthropoda; class Arachnida; order Araneae; family Theridiidae; genus Latrodectus; species Latrodectus hesperus. The sequence goes on from CM075854.1 coordinate 93,103,324, forward strand.
TACTTTGAGAATTGCATGTATAAGTCAATAAACTAAATCATTATACACCTATTATGTCTGAAGAATTGATTAAAGTAACAGAGTGCATACATCACTTTTGTATTTATGCAGCAAAATTATTTTCCCAGTTAAAAATAAGCATATATACTGTTTCTAAATTTAAGGACAAGTGCTTACTGTAAAAATAAACTATCGATTGTTTGTTTTAGGAACAAGCAAAAATTTAAAAACTAATAATAGTGTGTAATGATATGCTTTGGAATAATTGCATTAATAATATTTTTTAAAAAATTTTCTTATATCTTATTAATCCACAATCAATGAAAATTCGACATCCAAAATGCATTTTAGATCACTAAAGAACTTCTAAACATTGATATTTAAATATTAAATGTACCAATGGATCAATATAAATCAATTTCTATCAGAAAATTTTATTTCCTTTATGAATCACTAATTCCATTAATAATGAACTTTTTAATAGTTTTTTTATTTAAGTATTTTTTATTATGAAATTATTAACATTTATATTAATTTTAACTATTTAAAATTAATATAAATAAATTTTAATTATTTATTTTTCTCGTTTTGGTATATAAAAGATAATTTAAGAATGCTTTGGTTAACAATCTCTATTTTATATAAATAAACTGACACAAAGTATATATGAAACACTTTCATTAGATAAAAATAACAAAGTGCAATAAAATGAAACTATTCAAATATAAATTTAGGTATAAATACTTTGTCAAAAAGTGATATTCTTCATTACAAATACATGCTATGTTTTATTGATAAATATATTTTCTTTTATCTTTACTTATTAAATTTGTATAATTTGAAATATATTTCCAACCAGAGTGAAAAGACAATTGAGAATTTAATTGCTTCTGAAATTTTTTATTTATAATATATTTTATATAATAGTATCAAATATTATATTTTAAATAAGAAATATAACATAAATTTTCAATGTAATCAATTGTTGCTTAAATGGAAAACATTAGCTTATCTTTTTCTTTAAAGAGTAAAATTTTGTCTCTAAGTGCTAAACATCGATATTCAAATATAAAAACCATAAACAATTTTTAAATATTTGCAAAAATTTTCAAAACTTCATAAGGTATCTGAATAATGCCTCCTAAAAAATTCTAATTCTTGTCTTATATAAAGTAAAAAGTTAATTTCTTCCCTATAAATCATTTATATTGATCCTAGAAGTTATATCAGTATTAGATTCCAGAAAAGAGCATCTTAGGACTTCAGTGCCCCTCAGCCAAAGATTTACTGTATCAAAATTAATATTTTGCTTTATTGTAGATTTCATGACTTTTATGTTTGGATTAGCTTCAATATCTAATTTCCTTTTTTGTAATATATTAAGTTATAATCTCATCATTGTTAGTTATTCATAAAACTCTGTTCTTTTTAGCTTATGTTAATTTTTAATTCACTTAACTTGTGGATGTGAAATTCTCAGTGTTAAATTTTAAACAGTTAAAATAATCATACACATAATTTCTCCTTTACCATCTTAAAATTTTTTGTGTTGTATATTATACAAAAGAGAATTTTCTTTGGTTGGTTGGTTGGGTTTTATGGTGCAAGGTCCAAAAATGGTCATGCTGCGCCAAAGAATTTTGTTTGAGGATTCTTTTTATTCATAGTTTTAACTATGTCTTTAGTGTATGTACTAATGTGTGTTTCTCTATTTATTTAATTCTTTCTCTCCTGATATGTTCAAAGAATTATGGACATTTTATTAATTAATTAGTAATGAAAAACTTTTTGTTACTTAATTCTTAAAAATTCTAAATTTGCAATTTTTGAAAGAGGTATTTTTTTTACTCCTATGAAGATTTATATCTCGTATAAATTAGTTTTTAATGAATTGATGCACTCTCAAGAAACTGAATCAGAAGAGAAGTAAATAGACATTTTGTGCAGTTATAGTGAGGGTTTTAGCTTTCTTTCTAAGGTGGGGAAAGGTAAAAGATTAATTATAGTTCTTTACCTACTACTATACAGAAAAAGCTGTGTAATTTATTGTATTACACAAATTTTACATAGTTACAAAATTTAATCATTTTGATTTCTTTTGTATAGGAAGTGTTTTAAAATGATGTAAAAAAAATTGAAGACTGATCTGTTCAAAGAAAGGTGGTTTCGAAATTTTATATAGTTCCTTTACCTTCTAATGTTCAACATTTGAGCAGCATATGATAGTTTAATTTATTGTTGATTATCGATAAATCAGATTGAAAAAGCTTCGATGAAAATTTCGATTTTAACTACTTAGTAAAGTTTTAAAAGTTTGTTTAGAAATTAAATCATTCACACATATTTTCAAATCAAATTAATAAAAGATGTAGAGTATTAAGAAGTGTTAAGTTGCAAAAAATGCCTTCCTTTATTGCCCAAAAACATGTCCTTTTTTGTTACATGAAATAATTAGAATTTTCATTTCTGTCATTGATTCATAATTTTATTGTTTAATTGTATGTAATTATGATAATTTTCAGTTCCTAAAGTACATTTAGAATTTTTCCTATCAATCCATTTTTGAAAATTGTTAGTTTAACATTATGAACAAACTTTGGAAAAGTACTTATCAAACTGCTCAATATCATTTAAATAAGAACATTAGAAGATATTTATAATTTCTTTTTTATTTAATTCAATAAGTACTTAAAGGTATAGAAAGCCTTTTAAAAAATAATGCAATATGTAGTACTATAATTTGTTTTAGAAAAGTGACATTGATATAATTGATTACTTTTGCCTCTCAATTACAGGTGCTACAATTCTGCTATGAAATACATGACCAAACAAACCTTTCTTACCATTTGCTTTTCTTTATCAAAATTCACTAATTGAACAATCTTCATAAGTACAAAAGTGAACATTTTTAGTAATGAATTTATTGAAGTGAAGATCATTTTTATTTTATTTTTAAGTGACACGTTTGTGATTAACTAAAATAAAAAAGCTGATTTTATAGGTAACAGAATGAAATTTCTGTATCATAACAGTAATACTTCAGTTATTCCGATGAAATAGTGGGTTATTTGCTGTCCCAGAATAATATTATTTAGTGTTATTTCATGTGTTTACTATGCATTGTATTTTGACTTGCACTGTCAAATGCCAAACAATCTTTTTCAAGTTGAAAAGTCCCATGAACTAGCAGCAAGGTAAAAAAACAAAAAATTTTACAGTTCGAATATTTTTAGATTATCCTTATTTTCTGAAAGATATTTTTTAATCAAGTTTTCTGTATGTTTATGAATTCTTTAAATGTCATTGTGAATACTATAGATGTATGTATTTCTATATAAATATTATTAAATTATATTATTAAATTAAGTTAAGAGGACATGTAAAATACATAGAAAATATGGATAGAGAAAAGTGAAAATAAACAAATAACTTATAAAAAGAGGATATACATAAGTATAAATTTAATGTGTTATATTATTCATTGCATTATGTACTCTTAACAGTTCAAATAGTGCAACTTTTAAAACTGAAGTAATCAAACTGAAATGGAAACAAAATAAACTAACTCCTTCAATATATTTCTAAATCATACAAAAGATACTGAAACAATATACTTTTATTTCTGGTGGAATTGATTACCACTGGATTCATCATGAATCTCAAACATTTTATCAATAGATATTATTTAACTTTTTTGTGAAAAATAACATCACAGTATTTAGCAATCTTGCATCAATCCTTCATTCCTTACTGGTCAGTAACAAATGAAGGACAGATAAAATTAACGTGCTTCAGAATCATGGGCAGTAGATGTTGGACACTAATGTTGTTTAGTTAAAAAATAAACAGTATGATCCACTTGTGCTTCAATTCTTTTTATTTATTTATTTTTATCAAAAATAGCAATTTGGTTACCTTATATTTTGTATATAATTAAGCATATTTTATTTTAAGACATTTATATAGTGTCAGTACTGAATGAATATCAATATTTAAATGTTAGTTAGGATTGTATTTCATTGCATATTAAAACTAACTATAAAAATAAAATAATCTTATTAAAAGTCAATAATTTTTATAAAAAAAATTCAAATTAAGATTTTTACGAAAAAAGACCAAAATGGGAAAAAAATTAGATCTCTAAAACAGTAATTGTTTTGTTACCATATTTCCCTTGTGGCTTTTTAAAGCCATGCATCTAATTACATGCTAGTACATTTGTTTTTATATTGATGGATTATTTTCTAAAAAAATTAACTGATAAGATTTATTTCACCAATTGAAGTTATTTTATTATTTTTAAATGGTGTATTTATTTTTGCAATATTTGAATATCATTGTTTATTATTTTTGAAGCAATTAAATTTTCCAGTAAATTTAATGGGCAAAGCCTGTAATAATTTTTTTATTGTAGAGCTACTGCTAAAATTAAATGTTACTTTTCATACAATTTTACGAAACTTTTCAAATATCTCTTGCCTAAAATATTTTTTATATTCATCAGGGTATCTTATTGATGATTTGATACGACATGAAGAAAATGGTAATCAGACAAAGTATGCTGGTATTTTTAAACTGAAATTTGATAGTGCCAAGGTACCATGTATTCAATTTATGTGTTTTTATACTCTATTATTTTATTTGAATTGCTACACATTTAATTATATTAACTTAAAATTTAGCTCTTATTAAAATTAGTGATTAAAAATTTACTCTTAAAATTAATATGATCTGATCACATTCATTAAATTTTCTGTTAAAAGGAAGAAATCTCAGACCACTCTTTTTGCAAAGATATTAGTAAAACATCATTTCAAAAAGTATTGCTACATGTAATTTTCTACTGCAGCAATATCTAAATATTCTTTCCCTTGTTTGCATTTTTATGATTTGAAGAATTTCTTCTAAAGGTGTTATGTATGTCATTCATATTGTAAATCAGTGATAGACGTCAAAACTGTTTTAAAATGATGTGCTTCAAAAATAATTGAAAACTGAAATATCTAATTTAGTATATACACACAGAGTAATTTCAGCTTTATATGAACTGCAGATTCTTCGGACCAAATCAGTTATTACACATAGTGCATTGTGAACATGAATATCAACAGTAAAAAGAGCAACTATCATTTCTGCAAAAGTTCAAAAATGTTCAAAAATCTTAGCTGTCCAATAGAGAAGAAATATCAGATAAATTAGTCCATCAGCTTTGTTATTTTGTAAAAGCACTAGTACTTGAAATTTCTGTATGATTACAATTTTTAATTTTGATTGCTATATATCAGAGGACTTTTCAATGTTTCAACAGTAAAATGTATAATTCTAATATGATAATATCCCTCAGCTCTAGACCCCTAATACAAAGCATCTATTGGGAAGAAACTTGGCCTCCACATTCACCTAATAACCCAAATAGACCTTTCTCCGTGGATAAGTGCATCCCTCTTTAAATATTGCAGTACTTTTATGATAATATTGATTTTTATTCCAATGAATTATCTGAAACATAAGAACACTATACTGCAGAAACTGTTGTCTTGATTTTTTTTACTGCTCATAAGCAAATATAACCTAAGTGCCTGATGACAGGAAGTCCACTTTTATACATCTCATTTTGGATCCTTCTTGAAAGTTATACTAATTTCTAATTTAAACGTTCTCTTAGCAATGTATTTGATGCCCAATAGTAAGTTGAGGATATTCTGCAGTTTATCATTGACTCATTTTTAAATATTTCATTTGATTTTCAAGATCAACATTCTTTAATTTTTAAAATTTATGTTAAGTGACAATATGCTTAACAATTTAATATTTTTTTGTTTTTTGACTAGGTCTCAGTACACATAAATTATAAATGAACATACAATTATATGACTGTACATATGTTAAAAGGAAAAAATTTCATTCTGTCTCAAAAAAGAAAAAAAACATGCTATAGAGGATCATCAAGTTGAGATCTATATAAATTTCTTTAACCAAAAAGATTTTAAAATAAAAGCCAGTATCAGTGCTTTTATGCATTTTGCTTTGATGTTTGCTGATATCAGGAAATGGTTAATCGTGATATGAAATGAATGTTTACTTTAAGCTTCTACTTTCAAAGTTTCATCAATGTATAAACTACCCTTCTCTAATGTGTATTGTATTGCTTATTTTTGCGCTAATCGTTTCTAAACGTAGAAATTAGTTTGTCATAATTAAATCTATATCAGTGTAGAATAAAATTGAATATTCAATTATTATTTTGATGTTAATAATTATTATAAATAACAGGATTATTAATATGCTAAGACTTTATGTAGTTTCAACTTTGTATCAAGTATTCAAAACTAAAGTTAAATTCTCATAATAAATTCTATTTGCTTAAATTTTTGAAGATAGGTTGCTTGATTTTTTATTGCCTTAATGTTAAAGAAACAAGGTGAATTTTATGAACTGAAATATATTTGCAAGATACCTCTAGAACTGATAAACATACCATTTAAACAAAAAGCTTTTGTTCTATTTATTGCTCATATTCTTTACTGACATTTACTATTTGCATTGTGGATTGACTTTGTTAAAAACTGGATTCTTTAAATTATTGCATGTTTTTGCATCATGTAACTTCTTTTTCTAAATAAAATGTTGGATATACTTATTAGATTGCTCTTGTATGAATGTGTGCTCCAAAATTATATTTGAGGAATTTATAATCACCTACAAATAGAGTTTCAATTAGAGTTTTTTTCAACTAGTGAAAAAAAATTATTTTTCCTTCACTAGAATTTCAAGTAGTTTACTTTTATTTTGTCTTGCTTCAAAAATTCAAAAAACTTTAGATAATTCAAGTTAGAGCACAGGTAAAACACTATAGTCATGTTTTTGGTTTTTCAAAAAGCTATCTTAAGAATTGTATTTTGGTTCATGTATAATTGCTGTATTGCCAGATGCAAAGCAGAACAGACTGAAAGAAATATAGAATTATGCTGATATAATAGATAGAGAGTAAAATAGTTAAAATAATAATTGGAGGTATTTAAGATACTCCTACTAATTTAACATTTTGATTTGTGTATTAGCCTACAAAATTTAAGATATTACCCAAATAACTAAAAGCAACAAGTTATGAAATAAAACACAAGTTAATTCATTAAAAAGTTTAAGAACATAAATTTGCAAAACATGTAATTTTAGATATAGTTTGTTAAGTGCTTTAATAGTTTGAACGCTTCTAGTAACTGGAACATTTTTCAAAATTTGAAGTGTAACACTGTCTTATTTTTGACAAATGTCCTTTTTCATAGGTTTAATACCTGACCTCTCATTATTTGAAGACACTTGTAAGTGCATAATTTTTGGGCTGATCTGAATAACATTTGCTGATTTTTCTATTTAACTTGACATACTACTCTATCTACTCCTGGTAGTTTCTCATTCTATCAAGCCTCCTAAATTCTCTTTCTATTTATTGCCACTAATAAGTTTAATATCACCTTTTTTCAATGGTTGAAATGTCTTTCTAGTTTTGTGCAGAGCTCTTAAATGCTCCTGTCAAAAGCTTACTCAGAAAGCATTTTGAATAGTTTGAATGTAACATATCCTTCTCAAATACTTATAATCAGGTTGAGTTTTGATAGCAGGAACAAAGCTACTTTTTTGTCTCTCTAAAAAAATCTGATCTATTCAGGTCATCAGATTTGCTATTCAGGTGGGAGTTTTCAAAGGCTTCTTATTCAGAATGGCTTTACAAATGATAAAACAATTTGCATTTCTTTATTGGTTAAACTCACTCATCCTAGTTCCAATCAGAGTATCTTTCATCATACCAACAAGTATCTCATAAAGCTTCATCAGGAGCACTGAGAAGCATAAATCTCCTATGTATCTTTTGCTTTGTTACAAATATCTTTGAAATTACTATATGAAAGTGTTCTTGCAGATAATTGAAATTATTTTCATTATCACTACATATAATTTAAGATTTTCTCTTCCAAAAAATGATGAAAAAGCAAAAATGCCTCTATCGATAGTTATATGTTTAGTTCAGGATGAGTAGCTGTGTAAACAGTGCAACTGATGAGGAATTCATACCTTTGAATTGTCTTTGAAACCATAGGACCACTGAAATCTACACCAGTCATTTAAAAATTTTAGCATATTGAACTCTAATCAACTGAGGTTGTGCAATTGGGCGATTTGCAACCTTTGAAAAAAAACTACTTCCATGTTTCATTAGATCTCATTGCAAATTTGACGGTTCTTCCACAGATAAGCCAAAATTTTTCTATTTTAAATTTCAGTGTACAGGTAACACCTGCATATTCTTATGTTCAGCTTATACTTAAATTCGCCCAACGGGATGATCTTTATATAAAATTGCATGGATTATTAACTTCTCATTATCATCTTTTCTATATACAGTTGTTCTCAACCTAATGATTCCTTTCTCATCAAAAAATATGTCTGATGGCCTGACCAAAAATATATTTCATCACATTTCAATTAAAATATTAGTTGAGAGACAAAACGCTATTTTTGCTGTTGGGAGTTCTAGTCTTAAAATTGTAATTTCTTCCTTTCAGTAGTTACTGTGCTTTTCACATGTACTGTGCACAATTCTGATTCTACTCTTATGTAAGCAGCTTAGTTAATATAAGATTAGAATCAGATGCCAGTTTAGAAGCATCACAAAAAAAATATATCCAATAGTGCTTGGCATCACTCAATCCAATAGTGCTTGGCATCACACAAATCTGGGAACATTATTTTTCTCAATGTGTTGTTAACATTCATACCATTTCAAGAACTCTTTTCTGGTATATTGAGCAACTTTATCTAACCTATTTTCATCTTCCAGATGCTCTGAAGATTACTTTGGGATCATTGTAACTGTACAAATTTTACTTGAAAGATCAAATAACCTATAAACAGCACAAAGGATGATCTTTTTGGTGGATTTCTTAAATTTTAGTTCCTTAATGCAGACTACATTTTTGGAGGGTATTTTTACAGTTGTAAGTTTAGTTTTCTTGTTGCAGTTCAATCCAAGTGCAATGGTGGAATTTGATTTGTCAACTGTTAAATTAGTTTCCTCCCTACAAAACTATCTGAAAAAATTTTACTGCCTTAAAACTATCTGATATTTTCCCCATGTATTGGATATTCATGAGGCTGACATGAATTGACAAGGGTAAATAACATAGCAGCATACTTTTCTCTTGGCACTCCCAATATCTCACTTAGCTTTGCTTCAAGCTGATCATACAATTTTCTTAAAAAGTTTTCCTTTCTGTTTTTTCAAAGTAATAAATTTCAAGTCCTTCTCAATCAAACTGATAAATTCTAATTTAAATTCAAAAGCATGATATCCGTCAAGATATGTTTCAGATTTGTCTCTTTATTCATTTCAGTTTCATCTCAGACTTCACAGAACAGTTCATCTCCTTGCTTTTCCTCCAAAAAACACTGATATGTTCCTTTTTTCAAAAACAGCCATCAATGATATCTACTGATTATTTATGATGGCTTCTCAGATTATTCAAATTCATTGCATAATTGTGTACATAACTGGTGATAATGTGTCTTACTTTGCTTATGCATTTCCATATCCCTTAGATTACTGAATATTATTTAATTCAATATTCAAATGCAAAAATTTATAATCTGGATCTAGATGCCCATCTTGAAACAGACTTCAATAAAACTCAAAAGCATATCAGAATACTCTGCACAATGAATCAAGGTAGAATGTAGCTAAAAGAATCAAACTTGTGTTTTTGGTTTTTCAAAAATCTCAATCCTTTAGAATTTTATAAACAATAATGAAAGTAAATTAATGTAATTAAAACTTCAGATATTCTTTAGAACATCAGTGATAGTATATAACTGAATTTCTGTAAACATCAGTGATATTATATAAATGAATTTCTGCAATTATTTGTAATTTAATAATTGTAATTTATGTTGTCAAATGAAAAATTTGGCTACTGTTAATATTCATTTTTTTCTCGTTTTTCTTTCCTTTTTATTAATAAATAAAAGTATTGTCTCTTGAAAATTGTTGTGAAATTTCTAGAATATTGTTTTCCAATTTTAAAGCCACTACTATGTATACCATTATAAAAATTACATCTGTAAATAAGAAAAACTGTCAAAGCATGATTGGGAAATCTGCTATATGAGTTTCCATAAAATTCAATAATATCATACATATGTTGTTTTTATTCATTCTTATTTCCTGTATTAATGATTATTAATATCTATTATTAATTCACATGAAGTTAGTGGCAATTTGTTATGATTGCTTATTTTTTGCAGTACAGTACTAGTAAGGATCATGAAATACATATCATCACAATATAACCAATAATATTAGTGTTTGAATTATTTTCTTACAAAACTTCCATTTCTTCATATTTTTCTTCCAAAATTTAGGAAAAATATCCCAAGTTAAGTGAGGTCCCTAAAAAAATTTTTATATTGCTAAAAAGCGATCTCTTGCAACATATTCCTTTCTTATCATCAGAATTTCATATTAATGTTTTTCAAGTTATTTGTAACAAAAAGTTGAAAATATATGGTGCTTCCAAAAATAGCTATTATTGATTATACTGAATTCTATGTCTCACAACACTGACTATCTGTAAAATTTCAGGGCAAAGCTGGTTAACTGTGCATAATCGGTGCTACATAGGAAAAGACTAAAACTGATTCATTGCAAAAGCACAAAAGGCTGTTAATTACATTGTTGGGACAAAGATGTAATGACTATTAATCACATAGTTACAAAATGTTTATGTCAGCAACTCTGTGCTTCTTGGTATCTTCAGTTACCTGGTATCACCTATATTCTTTGAATAATTTCGATAACCACACAACTGTTCCTTATTGACAAATAAAGTACTCTTGAGTTTCTTTGCATCTGATTTTATTACTAGAAAATTGCATTTAAAGGACTATTAGTAAAAGTTAATGAATAACGGATCTTAAAAGTTGCATATCTGTTCATAGACAGAGAATATCCATTGCGTGATCACTTCTATTTGAATACTCGTAAAATAACTAAGGAATTTTAAAAATAATATTTTTAAGAAAAGTTAGTTTGGTTCCACTTGGGAAAATTTCTTGTGATCCTAGAGATGGCAAAAACATTTCCTTTTGTTATATGAAAACTATAAATATGACAATCTTTTGAATATCTTGAATACATTATTGCCAAAAATTCCTTTTCTGACTTTAGAATCCAAAATTTATTATCAGTTCTTAAAAATAGGAAGTCCTATATAAGTAAAGATAATGTTTTATTCTCACATTTTCTAATGTTCAAACCATTGATTAATAAACACTGTTAGGGAGGAACCATTAATCATTGATTTCAGTTTTTATTAATAATTTTTTAATTTAAATTATTTTTAATCAAAGTCAATTTTTGATTATTTGAACAGAGCACTTTGATTGTCTATGAAAGAATTAAATACTAAAAGAACTAAATATTTTTAAAATGAATAGAATTTTCAATATGAATCTGGAAATATTTTATCAAAACTAGATTGATTTGAAGATATTCATTAAACAAACTTTTTAGATTAAAGTTACCACTATATCCATACAAATTAAAAATTACATTCAGGTGATACTTGAGAAGCTTGCTTGTAGCATACTATATAAAAATTTTAACTAAATAATATATGTCGCACATTCTTTTATCTATTTTAATTGTATATGTGATCTGGAAAAAGGATCTTCAAATAATGTTTTCACCATTTGAAAATAAACTAATTTATTAAGAATATTTATACAAAACTATTTTGCCAGTAAAATTATTTTCAAATAACATAATTTTATCTTAATAAAGTATTTTGCATTTATTCCTTTAATTTTTTAATCAATATTTGCTCACTGTTATAACCTAAAATTCTGTTTAATCAAATTTAATTTTTTAAATTCTTCATATAGCATAGACGTTTAGATCTAACTGTTTGTACCAGTGAGGAGTATGCTTGTGCACTAATGAAATTAACTGGGCCAGTTTATTTTAATAAAGCTATTCGCCAAGTTGCAGCAAAACAAAATATGATTTTAGATGAGCATTCTTTGAGAATAAAAATTTTTAATCCAGTAAGTATGTTTGCTTCTTAACTGTATAAATTAACATTTTGAATTTATGTAAGGATATGTGTGAACTTTGTCAAGCACATTAAAATAATTTAGGTAATTATCTCTCAGTTGAAAATATTTATTTCTGTTTATAATGCTTGTTTAGTTTTTTGGTTGAAAAACTTTAATCCTCTGTAGAAATCTAAATCTTTCCAATTGTGGATAACTTATAACTTATTGCACTTCTGATGTTGAAATACCAAAGTTTTTTTAACTACTTTTGTGGAATTTCTTCCTATAAATCTAACTCCTATCTTACAGTGCATGCACAATATATAACCAATAACTTCAAATACAAATATTGTGATATACTTTTGCAAGGAGTGAATATATTTTGGAATTGCCTCATGAAATTGTCATTAAAGGTGCAGTGTATTTGTCAATCTATGTGTGAAATGACATTGCAGAAAAAACGGTATCTAAATCATTTTGACAAGCAGGCTTTATTAAAGAAACTACAGTAACAAAAAAGCTAATAGCATTTTCCTGACAATTGAAGTAAGGATAAGTTACAAATCTTTGAACACAAACAAGCCTGACAGAAGTTTGATTTCATGAATTTTTAATTTGAACTCCGGTAAAATTTATGCACAAGAAGTATCAGATGATAAATTAAATGATTGAGGACATCACAAATCAAATATTAAACAAGAACTAGATGAAATGCTGAAGAAATCTGAAAAAGCAGATGAATGGCTAGCAAGACTGGTTCACTTTTTTGAGAAAAACAGTAGCAAACAGCTTTCCTATAATCTACAAAAATGAAACGTTTTTTTTTTTTAAATGTAGTTTTCAAAATTTTATATTCCCACACAAAAAATGAAGAATCACTGATTTTTCACTAAAAAATGAAAATAAGAATTATTTTTAAATATAAGATTTATTTTCATATGCTTTTTGTAAAGTCCATATTAAATTATTTTTCTTGTAGTAATTTATAAAGAGAATGTAATTTGGAGGGAGAAAAAGAAAGAAAAACAAATGTTATTTTAAGATCTAATGCTTATTTTTCTATTTTATGAATTTCCAATTTTAAGAACTTTTTACTGCCCCCTACAAGTTCATAAAAATGTGCACCTACTGTTTATAAAAGTTCACACTTCTTGTCTTTGACTTGTTGGATTTTAAAAGCATCAAGGATATTATATATTCACAACATAATTATAGCTATATTCAAAGACTGTAATGATCCCCTGATGCATAAAACATTAACATTATAAACAGTATTAAATTCAATATTGCAGATCAAAAGGGAGTTTGTTTTGTTATTCTGTGAAGTTTATCATCAGTTATTTGGTGCTATTGTATGTTTCTTGTTTAGAGTTAAATCATGTGAGGTGTATTCCATTCATTGTTATTAGGACCTTTTTAAAAATTAATATCTGGGAAAGTTTGATAGATCTTTAGCTGGTTTTTTTTAAACGAATAAATTTTTATATATGGAAAAAATTAAACTGTTTTTGCTTCTGAAAATAAAGAATCTTAATTGATGAATATAACTTTTATGAATTGGTGTCTCCAATTTAGCTGTTAATCATAATTGAATTTTCAATATTTTAAAAGTATTTCCCACATTATTTGCTCGATTTTTAATGAAACAGCTTTTTTGCTTTCTTGTTTTCATGATTGGATTTAAGTAATTTTAATGCTAATTCCTGTGTGCATATAAAATCAAAACATAATTTTTTCAAATTGATGTTGTGGAGAAAATATCACTTTGTCATCAAAATCTTGTGCTAGTAACATCAATAAATTTATAAATTAATCCATTAGTTTAAAAATAACATCGGTTAAAAATTATACAGAAAAGACGCATTTGTATTTGGCACTTTCGTTAATATAAATACACATTTCATTAAGCGCTTACATATCAGTATTTATAAATCTTATTAGAGTGGGGGTGTTCCCTAATTCAAAAATTATGGTAATCTGCATAGTTTGTCTTTATTAGAGCAATTACATTCGTATAAAAACAAGTTTTATTTTAATTTCAGTATTTTCATTTATTTTATTTATGCAAAATTGAGCTCTACTAATTTAAAGTTTAATTGACTATTCTGTATTAGGTCAAGTTTCTTAAGACTTACTAATCCGAGTATTTAATTGCATTTATTATTTATATAACTTTATATTCTAATCTTTTTCTATACAATGAAATTTTAATCTTATGAAAATTTCTTTTTATTATTCATTTAAACATTAATAATGATATTTGTTATAAATTTTATTACCTGTTGTAAATAAGTGTTGTGACTTTGTTTAAACTACTTTTTCGTACAGTATAGATTACACAATAATTCTGAGTTGTATGCACTTTAAGTGTGTGTATATATATTCCATGTATATACAGATGGTTCAGCTGTGGATGCCATTAGAAATGCTGGTGCAGGAGTATACTCTAAGAGTTTCAGTCTTTGCCAGGCTGTTGGGAAATACTATAACAGCTACAATGGTGAAGTGGCCGCTGTGCAATTAGCACTTGAAGAAATCAGAAAGGGTAATGAGAACAACATAGTATTTTTTATAGACTCTCAGGCCACCATCAGGTCTCTCTTCAATTGCTCCTAGCAGTATTTGGTCTGTTTATCTCTGTCAAATGGCAATTAGTTCTCTACTAGAAGAGGGACGTCAAATTGTGCTGCAGTGGATACCCAACCACTGTGGTATCGTGGAAAAAGACGCATCTGAAAAATTGGCCAAGGCTGGCTCAGATCTACAACAGCCTTCTCCAGCTTTGGAGTACCATACTGTTAAAAGGCTTATTAAGTCAAATATAGCCTCCTATCATAGAAATGTTTACAAGATGTGCATAAAAGGGAAAGCATGGGCTTCCTTACTAACAAAGCCTATTCCGTGCAACCTCCACAGAGCTGTGGGAGTGGCTAATTTTCACCTTTAAACTGGGCATGATTATCTGCAAAAACACATTCACCATTTGGGTTTGAAGGACTCTCCAATCTGCCCTTTTTGTGGACTAGAGGGCATGACTGGTGACCACCTTTACACTTGTCCTGGACTTTCTGACGTCGCAGTTAGAAATTCTGCGAAGATGACTTTTCATTCACCTCAAAATTGTATTAGGCTATCCGACAGAGACTGGTGGTTTAAAAACCAAGGTTGGCCATAGGATAAAAAAATACTTTAAGTGTGACGATTATTTATAATTTTCTGTGTGCAAATTAACTTTAAGATTATATTAGAAATGTTTAAATTTTGTACTTCATTATTTAATTTAAATATTTCAAACTTTTACAGTTCAAAAGTATTCACAGAAGCAATTGCTTTACAAAAAATGAGATTTTTTAAGCAATAATTATTATTTACTTGATTAAGAAATTTAATCATTAAGAAAGAGTAGAAAATATAAGTTATTCAGAATTGTGTTAAATATTATTTAAAATATATATTATTGCACTTTAGTATAAATCAAAATTTTTGATTATTATAAAGGGATAATAAGTAATTACAATATAATTTTGAGAAATGTGAAATATTTTTTAGCTAGCTTTATAAAGATGTGATGGCCAGGTTGGTTAGTACATTGTTATCTGTATCAGAAATTATTGTGTTCAACTCCCTGTTTACCTAAGATCCATCATGTTCCTTAAATTCTGCTGGGGCACTAAAATAGGTAGCAATATCCTCCAAGTAAAATGATTGTGGGAGGTCAAGTATTAAGGAGTCTTCTGTTTGGTTTCTGCTTTTAAATTATGAAATCTCCTCTCCCATTGCTTCCCACTTAACTGTACTAAGTACAGAAAAGTATTCTAAAACCAGCTAAGATAGTCATCAAATTACCAACTTGATAATAAAAATGGTTTTATTATGAGTCCTTATAATGCAGCACCTATAAAAGCTCATGAAATCAATTAATAATATATGGTTTTCATTTAAAATATTGTTTTTTAAATGAAATGGGTGTCTTCTTAATGGAATTCAAGCATATAACAAAAGTTACTGGATAGAAGATCAAAAAGTTCAGGTAAAATGTTGAAACTATTTTAAATAGCTAAAAGGTAATCAGTAAAGTACTTTTTATTTAAGAAAGTAAGTGCAATGCATTTATGTTAAATACTGTTTTGTGCATATATCTGTATTGGTTGCATAATTAACAAGAGTATAATAATTTAGCTAGCCATTGTATGTTATTACAAAAATTAATAGTATCGAGACATGAGCTCTGTTGTCATTTAGATTGCTTGTTTGACATTTTTCTGAAACAATTAGTTAAGATGATTACAAAAGGATTTTTATTGTTTTGCTTATTTTTATTTTTGATGAGATGGCAGTCTTGATTCAGTAAAATACATTCTACCTCTTAGGAACATATATAGTAAAAAGCACACTGTTCTAATTCAAACATGTGAAGTTAATCTGTGGTTTGGAACCAATATAATATTCATGAAGAAATTGAATTTGCCATGTGATTTTAAATGTGTTTCAAATAATTTCATGAGATTGGTGAGCTTTAGTCATTAGAGATATATCATTTTTTAAGCTTTTATGGAATATTCATTTTACAGAAGCTGTAAAGTTGTTTTTATCTTTTAATTAAGAAATATTAAATATTGTCACATAGCACTAATACATATTATCACTTGTGATAGTTTTTTTAAAAAAAATGGAAAACCAGTAAGCTTAACTTTAACAATTTGTTCCATGAACTTAGAATCAGCTAATTTTGAATACAAATACCCAACATCTCAATAAATATTCAAGAACATTCCAACCTAACAATTTTCTAGAAATAGAATTATATTGAACGTAAGAACAATCTAGATATAATGAATAATGTTAATTAGGAAATATACTGCATTGAAACAAATTTGCTTTTCAACTTTTCACTCAATTTGGTTTGGTCTTAGACCTTGGCTTTGTTGCTCAATGCTTTGCCTTTGTGTCACAGCAGTAATAATGAGTTACAACAAGTTTTACCACATTATAAAAGAATATCCCATCTATTAAATAATTGTACTTATTAAAGTGAGTAATATTAGCATAAATGGCAATGCAATTTTCAGTAAATGTATATAAACAAGTATATATGTCATCTGTTTTCCAATGAGTAGCAGTAAGTTACATTATTGTTCTTCTTGATCTCTTATTATATTTTTCATTTATTCATTTTTGTGTAGAATTAGCTCCAGTAAAATATATTTAAATAGATTTATTTACATTATATACTAAAACATGACATAAATCATAATGATGAAACATTTTAAAACTGCTTATTATATATATTACATGTTGTAACTCATATTTATTTATTTTTCTGAACTTTAACTTTTTAGATTTTCAACATTAAGTTTTGTTTGTTCTAAATTATAGTTTAAAAGCAAAAGTAGCTAAGATTCTTCTAAGCATTTAAATTTATAAAATAAAATATTAAAATGGAAATATCTTTGTTCATCTTGTAAATAGTGTATTGTAGTGGTAGTTAAGTATTTAAATAAAGTATTTTCAATATCAAGAACATCTTTTTTCTCGAGTCGTAACATATGGCGTCTGTCTGACAGGACAAGAATCCAAAGTAAGAGTACATTTTGTATTCGAATTTTGTATTAACAGTACGATTTGAGTTTTAGGCGTAAATATTTCTACTTTTTAAGTTTGTTAAATACTTTATGATGGATACTTTGAAATTGCAACGTAAAACTTTGCGTATGGCATTTATGAACGCTGTTAAGACTATCAATAAAGAAATTACAAAAATGAAAGTCGACGTTTCCAAGATTTGTGAATTAAGTTCATTGTTATCTGATAAGTTTAAACACTTGGAAGAAACTCAGAATGCAATTTCTGAATTATTACTTGGTGATGGCGACAAAATACAAGAGAAAGAGTACGTTAAGGATTTTGGCGAAGCTGAAAGTTATAGAGAACAGTACTTTTCTTTGAAATTAAAAATAGAAAATTTTGAAAATTCTGATTACAAAATAAGCCAGTCACCATGTAATCGTAAGTAACAATTACCAAAATTAGAAATTCAGAAATTTAATGGAGATACTAAAGTTTCTGTAGCCAGTTTTCAAGAATTCATGAGGATAAAGAGATGCCTGCTGAAGATAAGTTTCAATACTTAATTCAGGAAATTACTCCTGGATCTAGAGCTGCCAGTTTAATTGAAAGTTTTCCACCTACAGCTTAAAATTATCCTAAAGCGATTGAGTTATTGAAGGAAAGATTTGGCAGAGAAGATTTATTAGTACAAGTATATGTTCGTGAATTACTTAAAATGGTGATGAAAAATGCTATAAGTGGTAGAAAATGTACAGATTTGACTACCTTATATGATCAACTAGAATCAGATTTAAGATCTTTAGATACCTTAGGAAGATCTAAAGAAAAATTTGCAGACTTTTTATCTCCTTTGATCGAATCTTGTCTTCCGGAAGATGTTTTGAGAGCTTGGGAAAGATACAGAGTATCAAGTATTTCAAACAACAGCGATAAAGTTGCGGAATGCAGTCAAAGATCCCTAGAGAAGCTCGGGAAGTTTTTAAGGCAGGAGGTTAATGGTGAGGAAATGATCAATTGAGCTCGATCAAGTTTCGGAACTCAAGTTAAAGTTAAGAAGGAAAACGATACTTTTAAGAATAGTATACCCTCTGCTTCAGCCTTAATTGCATCTACAAAGGAAAGAGCTAAGTGTGTATTTTGTGAATGGCATCATCCAAGTCAAGATTGCGGAAAAGCTACTATCATGTCACAAGAACAAAAAAGAGCAGCTGTCATAAAAAAGGGAGTTTGCTTAGTTTGTTTAAAAGGTAGACATATGGCTCAAAAATGTCACAGCAATGTGCGCTGTGTTATCTGCAAAAAAAGGCATTATGTAATACTTTGTCCAGAATTGCCCAAAACAAATAGATCAAATGATGCTGAAATTCCTACACGTCTGCCAGAAAAAGTGAACGCCGCATCACTATTTTCAAATCTTTCTTCAGAAAATGTCATTTATTTGAAGACGCTTATGGTAAGACTTCAAAACAAAGAAAGAATCCAATATGTTCGTGTTCTACTAGATGATGGTTCCCACCGATCCTACATAGAAAAGGAATTAACTGAAGAACTTCAACTTTCACCTTCAGGAAAAGAAGTTTTGTCCCTAGGACTTTTCGGAGGAAGACAAACTCCAGAAGTAATGCATACTCGCTATTGTGTCGAAATAGGAAGTATTAATGGGTAGGCTTCATGTGGAGTACTAGTATTAGATCAGCCTAAAATCTGAATGACTTCCAAGAGTAAGAGATAAAAATTTGATGGCAGAACTTGAAAATAATGGCATTTTCTTAACAGATATTGGTGAAAATACTCCTCCTATTAAGATGTTATTAGGAGCTGATGCACTTGGAAAAATTCTGACAGGAAGAGTACAAGTTCTTAGATCTGGTATATCAGCCATTGAAACAATTTTCAGTTGGAGCCTTCTAGGATGTGCTAAGAAAGCTTCTACAATAACCATGGTCTCTGTTTGTTTGCAGAACTTCCAAATTCCAAAGATATGGGAATTAGCTGTTCTAGGAATCATTGATCCCATATAGAAGAAGAATACAAAAATTTTAAGAAGAAACCTTGGAACATTTTAAAGCAACTGTCCAAAGATTTGAAAATATGTACGAAGTAGCCTTACCTTGGTTGGCTGGTCATCCACCAGTGTACGATAAATTTGATGTTGCTGAATCAAGACTTCGCACAGTAACCAAACGCCTTGTTAAAGAAAAACTTTATTAAGCTTATGATGATGTCTTCAAGCAGTGGAAAAAAGATAAAATCATAGAAATTGTTCCAAAAAATGAAATGGAGAGACCTAGTCATTATCTTCCACATAGACCAGTTATTAAACTGACAAGTAATACCACTAAAATCCGTCCAGTCTTCAATGCATCCTTTAAACTCACTGGATATGCCTCACTGTACGAGTGTCTAAGTGTTGGTCCAAGTCTTTCTCAACAGATTCCTCCTCTCTTATCGAGATTTAGTTCTAAGGCCATCGGTGTGATTGCGGATATAAAGCAAGCATTCTTGCAACTTAACATGAAATCAGAAGACCGTGATTACCTGAGGTTTCTTTGGTGGGAAAATGATGATCGTTCAGAACTGGAATTTTTCAGACACAGACGTGTAGTATTTAGAGTGACATCTAGCCCCTTCCTTTTAAATGCTACAATAAAACACCACCTTAGTTTAGAAGAATTTCAAAAGGACTCTTTTAAAGACACAGTTGAGAAGTTAAAAGAAGGATTTTATGTAGACAACTTGACAGTCAGTGTTGAAAGTGAAAAAGAGTTAGAGATATTCAAGAAGCAAGCTTTAGAGATCATGAATAGTGCATCCTTCGAGTTGAGGTGTTGGGCTCACAGTGGAATTCAAGGCCCCAAGCAAAATGTACTTGGACTAAAATGGGACACTCAGACTGATGAGCTGTTTTGCGTAAGTTCCAAAATAGATGTAAAAGATGACGGCGCCATTACGAAGAGAAAATTACTTTGGATCGTCAACAGTATATATGATCCTATTGGCTTTACCTCACCTGCAACTTTATTCCCAAAGATACTGCTACAGGAAGCATGGATCAGTTAGGTAAGATGGATGAAGAATTACCCCTTGACATTTAGCGACGATATCAAAGATGGGCTAAGCATATCGATCTTCTTACAGAATGCAGAATTCCTAGAAGAATTTTCTATGGCCCTCCTGATAAAGCTAGTTTGCATGTTTTCACTGATGCATCTTCTCATGGATATGCCTGTTGCGCCTTCTTAAGAAATGAAAATGATAACAATATAATGGTTTCATTAGTTGCAGCAAAAACTAGAGTAGCACCTGTTCAAAGACCTACCATCCCAAGACTGGAATTGTTAGCAGCTACTATTGGAGCCAGAATGACTGCCAGTATACTCGAAGATCTAAACTTGCCTTTGAAGACAACTTTATGGACTGATTCCATGGTAGTGTTAAGGTGGATAATCAAAAAGGAACCCTGGAATACATTTGTAGGAAATAGAGTTAAGGAAATAAGAAAACTCACCAATGTCAATGACTGGAGGCATGTGCCTGGAGAAATTAACCCAGCTGATCTGCCTAATCGATCTTGCAACTGGTCTGATATCTTGCGAAGTAAATGGTGGGAGAGTTCAGACTGGTTACGTGATCCACCAGAACTTTGGCTCTACTCTGAAATAATTCTTCCTGAAGAAGCTATGTTGGAGCGACGCAAGACTGTCTTGATACATTCGAGAACATTACTGGATTTCTCGAGGGCGACGGATAGTTGGTGAGACTATAAGCAAATGTGTTATTTGCAAGAAGTACTCAAGTAAACCAGTGGATCCTGATACTGCTCCTCTACCTTTAGATAGAACTAAACGCCTTGCTGCATTTCAAATCGCTTTCGGTTCAACAGTTCGTGGGTTCGAATCCCACCTTGGGCATAGATGTTTGTAGTGGTTCGGAATCCACTTTAAACCGTAGGTCCCGGTCTAATTAGCCCTCGTGTTCAAAAAATGACCGTTGAGCGACAAACAAACTAAACTAAACTAAAACTAAAGCATTTCAAGTCACTGCCGTTGATTTGGCTGGATCTTTATTCTTACGCCTAGGTATCAAGGCATGGATTGTATTGTTCACATGTGCCGTTTACAGGGCAATTCACCTAGAGCTTGTTACATCTTTATCATCTGAAACATTTATGCAAGTAGTGAAAAGATTTTTTGCAATGAAAGGAAGATGTTCAGTTATGTATTCTGACAACGGTACAAATTTTACTGGAACTTCACGAGCCCTTCAATCCTTGAATTGGGAAGAAATACAGTCTGATTGTGCCTTGCATAAGATCAAATGGTATTTTGCCCCACCCACTGCACCATGGTTTGGTGGATGGTTGGAAGCATCAAACAGATTTTACGAAAATGTTTAGGAAGAGCTTGCGTGACAAACGAAGAGATGCTCACAATTCTTTGTGACGTGGAAAGCGTCATCAACAGTAGACCTCTTACATATGTTTCGGATGATCCAAATGAAATGGCAGCAATAACTCTAGCCCACTTCATACAAGATATTAAAGGATCAGAAGTACAAAACTTAGATATAATTGACTCAAAGCATTTATTGAAAAGAATTCGCTATGTACAAATTGTAAGAGACAACTTACAAAAACGTTTTCAGAAGGAATATTTAGGTGAACTTGTACGTAATCCTGTTTCAAAATCTAAGCGAAAAAAAATTTCTGTTGGGGAAATAGTACTTGTCGATTGTGATAACACCAAAAGATTGAACTGGTCTCTTGGATTAGTTTTAGAGTTATTAAAAGGCAAGGATAATGTCGAGAGGGTTGCAAAATTGGGAGTAGCAAATCGAGACATTATCCGTCCAGTGCATCACATTTTTCCATTTGAGCTGAATGCGAATGAAATACTGAGGAATATTCTGAAGGCTAGGGAGTCAGCAAGTGATGCCCCAAATGGAGCTCATGACATTCCTGAAGTGATGACTCCTGTGTCAAAGACACCTAAAAATGCTGTTAGTCCACGTAGAAATAAACATACTCGGTGCGGTCGATGTGTCCGTACTGTGAAACGACTGGATTTATAGACTAAACTAGTGGCTTTAATTTTGTTTTTCTTAAGTAATTTAGTTTAATTTTGTTTGTATTGTTAAGCAAGATCCTTCATAATACAAAGGTGGGAGTATGCTGTAACTCACATATTTATTTATTTTTCTGAACTTTAACTTTTTAGATTGGCAACATTAAGTTTTATTTTTCCTAAATGAAAGTTTAAAAGCAAAAGTAGATAAGATTCTTCTAAGCATTTAAATTCACGAAATAAAATATTAAAATGGAAATATCTTTGTTCTTCTTGTAAATAGTGTATTGTAGTGGTAGTTTAGTATTTAAATAAAGTATTTTCAATATCAAGAATGTCTTTTTTCTCGAGTCATAACATTACAGTTACTGGTCAGTACTAGAAGATTTAAAAAATCAAATGCACTCACTAGCTAATAAATGAAAATACCAAGATCAATACTTTATTGATCACACAGATAATAGTTCTTATTTTTTTGGGTAGCTTGTCTACAAGCTTTTGGAGTGCATTTATGTCCAGAAAATACCATGCATTATCTATGCTGCATTTTATACCTTCTAAATAAGATGGAAGAAGGAAATGTGATGGCCAGTGCAGGCGGTAGAAGTCGTACTGATGTTCAGCGAACCAACTTTGAACACTTCTGGCACAATGTATGGTTGCATTATTGTCCATAAATTATCCATTGTCATTAGAGTAAAAATGTAACATCTCACCCAGAGTGTACTAGATCTACCAGTATGTCTAGATACTCATGACTATTTATCATCAACCATCAGGACATCGCTTCCTTGTTAATAGAACATGTCCCATATCATGATACTCTCACCAGGACTTTGCTGAGTGCAAGTAAGGCAAGTTGGATTCATGGCTTTGTGGCGTTCCTGTAAAATACAAGGCCTTCCATCAGTTCAAAATAAGGTGTAGTGAGATTCATCCAACCATATTCCTAATTTCCAATCCTCAGGTGGTCAGTGACTTCTTTCAAGACACCAATGCAAACGAATTTCTAAGTTTCAGACAGAAATGAATGCTTTTCTCACAGGCATCCAAATATGTATTGCTATCGTCTGCAATTATTTATTAATTGCTCTTGCTGAAATCTATTGTGAAGAACCCTGATTTATTATTTTTGATATATGAAGCTCAGTAGACTCTGTTCTTCCTTACAATTCATCAGAAATGACATCGAATACTCTTGGAAAACTTCTCAAATCACAGTTATGTCTTCTAGACAAGAACTTTTGGTTTTGGTTCTGATTACATCTTATGAAAATCTTATTTATCTCTGTGTTTGCGAACCCAGTGAGATTTGCTGTTTTCAAAGCCTAAACCAACAGTAACCCCTTTTTCATATGGTGAAAAATCTGCCGTTTTACCTATTTTTACTTCATTAATCGTGAAATGCACTTTTACTCCTTACTTATGCTAGCATTCTAACAAGGTGTAGCCCATGTAATAAAAAATATGGAAAATATAAATATATATCATTCTTTTGTTGCCATGTGTGTTTGAAATAATTGAAATGGAATTTCTGTATGAGAAAACTAACTGATAAAAATTAGGAATATTACTTAATAGAATTTTAAGTATCTTTTCAAGAATTTATTGATATAACTATGCATGAAATATATTGTCCTGTAAGTTTATATCTATATTTTTATTGTTTTTATTTAAATGATATTTTATTCTTTTTATCTAGTTTATTAACATGATCTGGAAATATAGGAATAATTTTTCATAAAATTTCAGTTCTTAGCTAAAATTAATAATTGTAAACATTTATATCATGTATGTGTGTGAGAGAATTTATTTTTCACTTAATTTTCTTATTAGAATATAGAATTTTATTTCTATTTTCAGAAGTATGCAAAATATTTGAAGTGCTATTTTGTATATTTATGTAACAAAATGTTTAATAAAATGTTCATGTAATAATATTTTAGGATGGTTCATATGTCACCAAGAAACTGAGTACTCCTACAGAAGCCTCAATCTTTAAATTTCTGAATTTACCCTATAGAAGTGCTGAACAGCGAGATCGTATTAGTTAGATAGTATTTTTATGGAATTATTCAATTGTTTATTGCATTTTTTCTTATTTTATTTTATGTTAAAATATTATGTTTAATTATTTTATGATAAATACTTTATTTACTTTAGATATGATATTTTCTTGTTTGTTAGAATCGTTGTAATTCATTATCATGTTTTTTTTTTAAATCTAAGAAGTGGTGCACTTTTTACACAAAAGAAATTTTATTTTCGAATTCACATTCATTATTTAAATTCACTTTGTTCATATTAATCATTTTCTGCCATTTCCAATCATTCCTGTTGTATGCCGTCAGATTTTCTTACTTGCATTTTTTATTGTCTTTTTAAACATTGTATGAAGTAAAGTGTTTTTAAATTATTAATTTGGAGCACTACTTTCAAAAATTCTGATTGTTAATTCAATATGTGTAGAGATCTAATCGGCCCTTGTGTGCAAAAAATAACTGTTGAGTGATAAACCATCTAACATTGTTTGTAGCTATATTGTACTTGTAAAATATCTGTCTTATTGAAAATCAAAACTTGTAAATTTTTTTAAGTAGCATTGTATAAAGAAATTTCATTTTATGTTTACAATTAATTATAAACATATTTAAAGGTGATGTTAAAAATAATTTTCATTATATTTCTTTCCTTTGTTGTAAGTTGTTTATTATATCTATATTGATAAAGTTAGTTTTCCATTCTGTTAATTTATCTACACTTAAGTTTTTGATTGTGTTTGTTGTTTATGAAATATTTATACAACAAAGATATCTTCATTGTTATGTTAAAGATCATTCATATTAATGATAGATGAATACACTAGAGCTGTGCATATAACTATTTTATGTGTCAAATATAGCTTCCATTATATATTTAACTGTGATTTTTATACTGTTCTAGAATTTTCTACCGAAACTTTTGAATTAAATAATTGAAATGTTTTCTCTTTTAATTAACACAAAACAAAATTTGTATTTAAATTCTTTATTTTTCCCAATAATTGTTTGAACTTGAAAGTTATTTTTTAATATTTTTTTATGTTGGATATTCCTAAGATTCTGCTATTATTAACATTATTTTACTAAAAAATAATCACTGAACATAGTTTCAGATTTGTTAAGTGGGAAATTATATAGTGAGTTGTTATGTGAAAAAATTTAAATTTTAAATATTGTTCTTAGTTAATTTAATGACATCTCTTGGAATATATGTTTATTTCAAGTGAAATATACTCAAAATCTTAGATTTCTTCAAACGTCATTATTTACTTTTACTCAAAATATTAAATTATAGATTTAAAGTTATTTTATACTTTACAATGTTTAATATAGTTGTGTAGTATGTTATCAGTATAATTGCACTAATATATTCTGAGTTTGTCATTTTTTTTCTTGTTTCATGAAAAACTGCTGTATAATTCTTGTTAATTAACCTCATAAATATTCACTTCAGGTCTTTATAGTACTTATGCATACTTTGTTTACATAAATTGTGCTATTTGTGTGCTAAATCAAAGAATAATCACAATAACCACTTAGTTTTTTTCTTTTTCTCACATATTTTTTTTTATCTCATTAGAAATTTAGATGTTACTATTATCTTTTCTCTTACCAGCTTATTGCTTATAAATACTTTAATTTATTTAATTTCTTTGCACAAAAGAATTTTTATTTTGTCAAATACACATGGGTTTTTTTTTTTTTTTTACATACCTTTTGTAAAAATAAATCTTAATGTTATAATTTTTCTGTCAGTAAAGAAATTATATATATATATATATATATATACATACACACACACACATATTTGGTTCAGCAAAAATGTATTCCCTGTTTTAAATATAATCTACTTTTTTTTAATTATCTTTCAGTTTAAATTTTAATCTTAATCTTCATTTGTGCTTGCAAAATGTTGATGTCATTATCAAATATAAAAAGTTAACAAATTTATTATTTAATATTGTATGTACAGATTTATTAAGATTACCAATCGCCCATTCCCTTTTTTATTGCTTTAAATATACTGAGTGTGTTGTATCGATATATTTTATATCTCTGGTAAAGTAAGAGTATTTTTTGATGAGTAGTTTTTGAAGTAACTTCTTATGCTTAACGTAAAACAAATTATTTTAATTATTATTAAATTAAAATTCACACACACAATGATAAATTATTATTCCATTAATAAACAAATTTTTTTGCTTCAAGTACGAAAAAAATATTTGAATCGTAATTGTAATCTAAAAGATAATTCATATTGTTAGATATGTAATCTTTAATTTTTAAACTGAAGTAAAAATTTTTTATTTTGACTAAAAGCCATTCAAGATAGAAAGAATGAACTCTAGAGCATTCATTTCATCAAGCTTTATATGTTTTTTTTTATCAAAAAATAACAATTTAAGATCAATGTTCATTAATAGTGTATTTAAATGTATAGATTAAATAATAAAAACTGTTGATCATTACTAACAAAAAGCATGTAAATGATTTGCATAATATCACTACTTTTTTGGTTAAATTATTTTCCTACTTTTTAAAACTGATACAATTTTCATGTGAACATTTCTTATTTTGTTTTCTGAAATTACCCTTTATGCTGCCTGAATGAAACGTTTAGGGAAAACTTAAATCTTATTGTTCAAGAGTATCAATTTCAATAATATAATTTATCAAAATAATTATTAATTTGTTTGTTGATTAGTAAAAACTAATAAGTTATTTTCTCAAAAAGTGCTCCTGATAGTTCTTATGATTAAAATATATTATTGGCACTGCTGAAAAACCATAACTCAAAATATTATTTAAAGAGTTAATGACAATGACAGTGATTTTCATTACTTAATGGAAATCGCTAACAGTTTTAAAATCAATTTGTACTAATAGTTTTTGAGTCTTTACTTAAATTTTTATAATCTAACATCCATAGGTACATGTCAACCATAAAAGGATCGTCTATGCTTTCTGAGGATCAAATGTTTTTCACATGATGGTCAAATAGAATTGTGAAGAATAAGGTGGGAAAATGAAAGCCTCTATGAAAAGTGTTGTTTAAGTAGAATGTTAATGAAAACCTTGTTTATATGTATATAAAATTTTAATGTATATCATAGATATATATATTTAATACTTCAATTAAATTAGTGAATCTACAATAATTTCCCTATCAAGAAATTTTTAAAAATTATTTCTGCATTTTTATCGCAATTGTTGATCACTTGCTACGAAATAATCGCTCTAAAACTCACTGGGAACATTGTAATTTATGTCATTGTTATGTGTGCAGAAAAGTGTCTAATATATGTGAGAAAATTTATTAAATTTATTATAAGCAGCATATTTAAAGTATAAATATTACTTAAACATCAAAAATCTTGTTATTTTTATATACTTTTTTCCACTTATCATCTAAAATCTTTTTAAAACGTTTTTTGAATTAGCAGCTTTTATTGTTAAATATATATTAATTTATTTTAAAAATTTATTCACTTAAGAAGAATGCCTGCTTTTCAATAAAGTTTATTGATATAAACTTTGAGAAACACTTGTTTATAAAAACTTTACTGTCACAATGAATTGTGCAAACTTAATATTTGGCCATCACATTTGAATAGTTTTCAAATCTTGAAAGTAACCACTTAAAAATATTGCTTCTGTTATAATGTTTTAGATACCAAATGTATTATAAAATATGAATATTTGTTAAATATAATTCCCTTATTAATCAATAGTATAATATCAATTAATAAAGAAAAAAACATAGTTAACGTTATCTATTTTTAAATTCATAACAACTATTTAATTTTTAAGAGTTTGAAATTCAGTGCTTCTTTCAGTTTTTTAATTTAACCCAGTTTTCAAAATTCAACTGTTTGTAATAAAATGTTTTTTTTTTTGTTACTAATTGAAATATATAATCCTTATAATGCTGAAATATTAATAATCATATACAAAATGAAATCCAACCTCCCTCTTTTTAACCCTCAATGAGTATTACTTTATTCACTTAAGGAAAAATATTAGAATACTGCATTTTTCAGTCCAGTAAATTACTAGAAGAAGAATATTATTAAAACCTGGCTTTTATGTGAATTCATAGTGTGTAAGTGTGTGTGTGGCTGAGTTAATGAAAAGGCAAGATTTATTATCCTTTGTAACCTGAAGTGACTACAACAATTTTTACAATTTTACTTTTCATGTGTACTTTTAATGAAAAATCTAATGTATAACTTCTGAAATAAAAAATGGTTAGAGAGAAATATCAAAAGAGCATTAAATATTATTGAAACGCATAAAGTAATCAATCATTGTTTAGCAACCTACTCTGATAGTTTCCTTGGTAAAATTTTAACTCCTATTTGAAAGAACGAATAACTCAGTGAATTCAGAAAAAGTAGTTTGTCAGTATACTAACATGATTTTAAATAGTGGTTGCTCCAAAATTTGGGTATGATTCAGAGATCTTATTGATGATGTATTTCTGTGAACTCTTTCCTTCAGCAGAATGCAGTGATTAGAAGCAATCATTCATTTGAAATGAAATTTTGCATAATTTTTTTAAGTGAAAGATTTATCCGTCATTTATTTTCACATAAGAAAGTTTATTAGTAAATTTACTCTTCATAAAAATAACTTACATATTGGAGATGTTTTTTTATGGTTAATTCTTCTGCTGAATGTAAACAAAAATAAATTAAAAGGAAAATTATACCCATAAAAATGCTGAATTACAGTTGCTCTGAATTCCAATTGAATGGTGATCATGGAAAATAATTTTACTGTTACTTCTAAGAATAATTAATATTTTTTATTCTTGTATTTAAAATAAGCGTTAATTTGAGTAAAATTTCTTTTAAATAATTCATACTAAATTAAATTGTTTCTATTGATGCTGCATTATATTTTGAATAAGAATTTGAATTTATTTAATTTTATAATGTGTATAAAACTTTTGTAATCAAAATATAATAATTTGCATCAACTACTCTACAATATTCTATTGAAGTGCTCAACAATTAATTTAATTTATGAATATAATGTAGCTTTATATATATACTATCTATGCACCCACTGAAAATTCTTCTCTTGTATATAGCAGAATAAGGTTTGTTATTTAAAAGGACTTTAAAAGAATATGGTATCTTGCAAACCTTCTCTAATTTGTTTTAAATTGGTTTAATAACTGTGTGAAAAAAGTTGTTTAAATTTTTTTATTTTTACCTTGTATTCTACAAAATTTAACAATTTGTTTTAAATATATAATATCTAATAAATTATTTTAAAATATTTGTAAAATTTTAGTTTCATAGTTCAATTTCTTTTCAAAAATTTACAAATTGTCATATTGAAATTATGTGAAATTTTTAAAAACAAGTTGAAGGCTTTCACCCTTTAACAATCTTTTTTGTGAAACACGATGGTTAAATTGAAATAATTAAGTAATATATGAGAAATTTCAGTTTTACACATTTTGATTTGTTCTATAAAAATTATTGTATTAGGTAATATATAATTTGACCTTTTTTAGTGAAAAAGGCAATTGTTATAACTTGATACAACCAAGTTATTTAAGGAATAATTAATGTTACTTTTTAAAATAGGTTAAAACATGCAAACAGGAACCTTTTTTAGTATATGAGCTATGGATTTATTATTATTGTAGCTATCAGTCTTTTTTGTTTAAAAAATAATTATGTTCACTTTATTCTCCACCAAATGTATTTTTCATAATAATTAAATGTCTACTCTTAATAGAATATTGGTATGTCTCAGTTTTTGGGATTATACTTGAGCTTTTGTAATTTCCAGTATTTAAAAGTGTATTTTATTCATATTTCTATTATACATGTAGTTATCTGTATTCATGACAAAAATATTTTTATATAAACATACACTTATGGATTTTTAAAAAATTATCAATGATTTTGTAGCCCAAATATGAATCTTATATTCATGTAATTGTAATTGAATATAATCTACATAAATTATGTTATTATTAGCTGATATAGGTATAAATTCATTATTTTAGTAGCAATATACAATTTGGTATGGAATAACATAACTTAAAATGTATTTTACTGAAATTGTGCAAGCATAGTCTGAAATGTATTTGGCATATTTTTATTGTATTATTAATTTTCTTCAATTTGTGTTTAACAGGGAATTCATTTACATTCACAAATGTTTTCATTGTACATTAAAAATGCTTATTAACAAAGTGCTCACAAAGGTGCTATATGCCTGCTTTCATTTTTCTCACCTTTTCTATAAACTTTTGTATATCAGTCCTAAAATATTTTCCTCGAGTATGTTTTGGAATTGTTTTATAAAATAATCTCATATGCTATTATTAATTTAAGGTGTGTAATTTCATAAAAATATGTAATTTATACCATCTCTAAAATTTAGATAAAATTTTATTTTGAGTTTAGATATATACTTTGTATGCAACAAAGTTTTGTGTACTTGAGTTAAAAAGTTCTTTTATAAGTTACTGTATTTGAATTTTGGCTGAAATAACATTGCTAAAATATTGAAAGTTTGAGATAGTGTTTTATTAAAACTTTAAAAATCTTTTAATTACATAATACAAAAATTATTTTTTTCTGGTGTTTAAAATAATATACATTTCAAAGTGAAATGTGCGAAACATTGATATTGATATATTTTTATTTCTTTATATCTAATATATTAAATTGATCACAGTTAATTTTAAGAAAATTGTATACTTTAACTTCTCAGTGTGTTTCTACTTATTTGAAAGAATTGCTCATCTACTGCAATTCAATTTTCCTAATCTCTTTTAATAGAAGCAATCTGTTCCGTTAATTTTGATCCTTGAAGAATTATTTTATTCTCTTTTTGAAATAAATATTAATTGAAAAAGTAGTATATAATATATCATGTAAAAATAGTTCTCGTTCATATTTGTAATTGAATGTTTTTATCAATTTTATTTTCATCTTACATTTAATTTAAGCAAAATTGTAGTGCACTTATAGCAAATGTTATTTGCTGCAATTTGTAAGAAATGGTAAAATAATCCTTTGTGAGATAATGAATATTTCATTATCTCAGAAAGAAAATATTATTGTTATATTTTCAATTTGTAGTATATATAATAATTATGTCCATTGCACTATAAAATGAAAAATAGTCTTTTATTGCTTATAAAAAAAATAGTTTGAAAATATTGCAGTGGAAACGACTGTTGAGTAATTTATGCTTTTGACTTTCAAGGTGAAATTTTCATTCTTCAAATATTCATAGTATTGCTTTATCTGCATTTGATTTGAATGCTGCTAAAATTACCCGATTTTTTTTTTTTAAAAAATTGTAAAAGTACAATAATTGGAGTTTGTGAAGAGTGGCACACAGCAAACACAAAAATTACTTTTCCTTCATGTATCCCAGAATCTACATATCAACAGAAAATATTTTATAGTATAATAATCACATATCTGTTATAATCACACTCGATATGAAAAAGGTCACACCTGTATTTTCTCGAATCACGTTTGATACAAATCATTACTAATCTTCTATTGGATACTCAGTACATCAAGAAATGCAATGTTTCTATATTTGAGTTACAACAGTTTTAGTTTTTTACCGAAGTTTTAAGTTAAAAAATGAATATCTAATAACTTTTTACTAAAAACATGCCAACTTCCGCTTGCTACTGCAGACTCAGTTTTTCACAGGTTTTTTATTCTCGGGAGCCACATCTAATTTCTCCTAATTTGGTTCTACACTTTGAGAAATGGAGAAAATATTAAATGGTGCTTTCCATTTTGCTTGTGATATTCTTAAGGAATAAATTTACTTAAAAACTTCAGTATAAATTCATAATTATATTTTGTGCCATTAATTGATAACGGAAAAAATCTTCAAAGAAAATGAACTTTCATTCCTCACCTACTCTACAACTCCTGATTAAAGAAAATTAGAATCGTTATAAGTTTGAATGCTTTTACCTGCATTGGCGCCATTTTATGTCATTATGAGTATTAGATAGAAAAGAATTTCAATAAAAAGGTGGTATACATAAATTTCAGTTATGACATTTTCATACCATATATTTTTGCGATCACTTTTATTTCAGTAATTCTTACATATTTCGAATTCTCATTTTTTATAAGTAAATATTGAACGATTTTTAATAACTGAAGAATTTTCTTTTATCAGGAGTTGTAGAGAAGATAATTCCTCCATATATTAAATTTTCCTCTATCACACACACAAAATCTCTTATTATAAAGCATATCGATGAGTAAAACATACAAATATCATTTTTTCTCAAAAAATGCAAAACTGGCTAAACTTTCAAGTAATGGAAACATTTTCCTTCCTTTTATAATGTTTAAAATTAATTTCACAATTATTTCTAAATATATTTAAATTAAGATTCATTATTTAAATAATATATTTCAGCTAGGGAAAAAGGGATTTTATACTTGTTCATCTAGTAAAAGAAACGTGTGAGAACATAGTAAGTTTTATAATTTATATTTAATATCGTACACAAATGCGCACACATATACTACTTTATTATATAATTCTTATTTCTCTTAATTTTTATTTAAAACTTGCATATATGATATATATATATTGCAATACATTTTTGGTTGCTCATCTATGTAAATGTAAGGTTGCTAAGAAATAAATTTTTATATTTTTTTCTGTGATATTGTGTTAGGTACTAAGTCTGTGATTGCGCATCTCTCTCTCTCTCTCTAATTGTCAATTCAATGATTTGTTAAGGCTAGTTCACACACACACACAAGTGCTTTAGTAAACCCTCGTATTCTTGAAACTACTTTTAAAAACTGGCTCGATTAATCCCAACGCTTTATGATCTGGAAATGCGCCAACAAAATTAGTTAGATTGGATAATCGTTTCATCTCCCCGTATATTTGGCGAAATATGCAACTTATTTGTTTCATCTCTTTCGTTAACACATCGTGAATCATTCTGTGTACTTATTAGAATAAATAGTAAACTGAAAAGAGACCTTTCTGATTTTTCAAGCATATTTACTTGGCTTCTTATTCAATCTTAATTACTTCTTGTGATAAGAAATAATAGGTGACAACACTGATTGCCCATTGTTCAAAAGTAAGGTAGTTTTTACCGGTTCTATAACTAAAGGCTCCTCTATTGAGTTGTTCCTTTTAGTACTGGTGAATTGAGTTACTGCCTGATGTTGCTGAGTGGAGTCGACTTCCTTCTGGTAAGTTGGAACTGTTTTCTTTCGCTGCTAAGTGGAGTTTTCTCTCGCAGGTAAGAGTTTTTTTGCCTGCCAGAGTGACTGAGTTCAATACCTTGGGTTTGATTTTGCTTTCGCAATCGAGTTATGTTTATTTTTGGATTTCTTGAAGCTTTTTAAGCTAAGAATGTCAACATTTAAGTTAGTTCACTTTTATAAGAATGACAACCTTTTCTTTCACTAAGGACATGAAAAGCAAATCAAGAGAATTTAAATGTGTGAGATTTTATTATATGTTTTAACTCAAATTATATATCAAGAGGGTATAGGATAGTATTGTGTCCACTGTGTAATTGCTATCCCACATATTTACAAATTCAAGCACAAAAAATTTCACTTAATAATCTCCAGAAAAAAAAATTAACATGTACTAAATTTGCCGGAAAATTATGGTTATTTTGTTTGACAAACGGCTAGAAATGAGTCATAATATTTATTTTCGGCTATTCATCACAATATTTTGTTAAACTATTCATTAAATTTCATAAAAAGAATTACTTATTCTTGATATAAATGACATTAATATTTCTCTTCTTTAAATTATTCATTTGTAATTAAGTAAAATATTTTGCTTACATTCCAAATACACACATGTCTATAAATTAAGGATAATCCAGAAGCACTAAAAAATACTTTCTACGAACTCCTTGTTTCCCATGCATTTTAGAGGCAAACTGAAGTTATTCTTCACATTTGTGAAGAATAACTTCAGTTTGAATAAAATTTATACCATTCTGCTCAGGTAGAAAGAAAAAAACGAAAACAATCCAAATACATATTTTTGCAATGAGGTTTAATCATTACGCTCTCCTTTTTTATAGTTACTTTAATAATAGTTCTTGTCATGTTCATACTTAAAGAATAAGTTTTATATTAAGTGAGCTATAAATAAATTTAAAAAATTATTACTAATAAACCTTAAATATCTTAAAATTGCGAAAGTTTATATATCCTGATTAGGTAAAATTTTTGAAGAAAAGCAACTTTTAATGAGTGCTTGCAGCCAAAAATGATGTTTTAGATGTATTCTGCAATTATCATCTCTCATAATTTATGCTTCTGTGACCTGGTGGTGTAAAGTGAAAAAGAGAACAGAGTGTGAGACGGGCTGGGAAATCTACAAAGATAGGCTTTTCTGTATATAACATGCGCCGTGGTCTCTGATCCGACCAGAGCACTGATGATTTTAGAAACCCGACCCCTCTGGATATTTTCATTTGCAGCACTGCTAGAATGACTCCAGTGATATTGCAGAATTAATGGTATGACAAACCCACTTCTAAAGATCCTATAGGTATTGTTAAGAAAATTTATGAACCTATTCTATTGACCTTCGGACATCATTGAAAATACTTACAATTTGAAGTAATTTTCTCTACCAAGGAAGAATGGGAGAGAGAACAATACTTTTAATTATATTAGTGATCTTACTTGGTTCACACGTGGATCAACAAAAAGACAATCAGGATGGTGTATCACTCAGAATTAATATCTCAAAAGGACTTAGGAGGAAAGCCACGTATATCAGTTTGAGATTCTTGCTAGAACTGTCTATTGGTAAATTTAAAAAAAGATTATCAGAATAAGTGGATTCTTAATTTTATAGTGACAGTCAAGTAGCTTTATTGGCTATTAACTCCTTACAAATTCTAAAATTATTTTAAAATTTAGGGACCTTCTAAATGAACTGGCAATTAGGAACAAGTTAACTTTTATATGGGTGCCAGGGCATGCGTAAGTGTTGTAGATATCGAAAAAGTTGACAAGCTTGAAACTGTCTTCAACGTCCTGTAATCTAATTGGCGCAGATGCTTTCTGTGTCAACAATATGAAAAATGTTGAAGGACTATTCTTAAAAGGGAAAAACATGAATAAACTAACATTTAATCTTCTGAACAACGCCACGCTAATTTATAAATCTGCAAGAGCTGCTTTTGAAATTAATAAGTAACCTGGTGGTAAAGACAAGATAAAAATAATTGCGGGATTCATTACCTGACACACTATTATTTCATATCATGGGACTATTCAACAAGACTTTGTATGTAGGAAATGTCATTAAAACGAGAAAACGGCTCATTGTATATGAACGTTATTCCCCTGCCTTTATACTCGAACGACTACTTTATAAGTACTCTTCATATTAAAGGCCAAGTAGCCAAATAGTTTGGCCCTATATTGGCTAATCGTGGCTTTGTCTAGGTCCAGTATTGGTAGTCTATATTCCGTTATATAAGACCAATGTGATTGGCCTAGATGAGGTCAAGCTTGGCAACGTACATTGGACCAATCTGGATGGCCAAGATAGGACTTTTCTTGGCTTATAGATTTGACATTATATGTAGCTCATAATAATGACAAAATATTTTATTTTGAATTACTAAATTAGAAGGAAGCTATTTTAAATTATTACAATGAGTAAGAATTTTTTTGTATTTAAATCTTTATTGTTGCATCTTACATGAGTAAAATAATTGTCATGCTTAAAATGTATTATTTTGCATTCCATTTTGAAAGTAAATACAAGTGCCAAATTTGTTATTCTTTTAAGCAATATCTATATAATTTAGCAAAATTTATATATTATGATGAAAATTAGATTATGTTAAAATTAACGTTCACAAAATGAGAAGTAAAGTAAAAATCAAGTAAATATATTTACTACTAATACCAATTGTGAACATATGAACAATTTAGCATATTTATAAAGGCAAGAGGACCACTATAAAAAGAAAAAAATACTATACTTGATTTGCATTGCCCTGTTATAAAAATGAAGCCATGATTGTAATCAAAATATAACAACTAGTAAGGTTTGTTGTTTCTATAAATTTGCTCTTGTTTTTAATTTGGCATCAAAAGCCCTATTCTTTGGATTTTCCCACGTGTATTCCACAAGATACAATTCTGTATAATGGCAAGATATACATTGAATATCTTTGTTTACTCAATTTTTTTACATTTCATCCATTCTAAAATTCAGTAAAACTCTGCAAGCCCCTTATTTGAAAACAATTATGATGGAAATTAATATGCAAATAAGTTAATAAATGTATAATATTGAATTTAAGAATAACTTCATAATTAAAGTAAACTAAAATAATCTATTGCACATAATTCTTAATTGAAGAAATATAAAAATTAAAATAAAAACGGTCAACAGATACGTAAGAAATCAGACATATATAAGAAATCAATTATTAAACTGTAATTGAAATTATTGTTTGTGGTTGTCAATATTGTTTTTAATAATTATTTGTATGTTTAAGGAATACATACAAATAATTATTAAACTATAATAGAAAATATTGTTTTTGTTCTGCGTGTAAAACAAGTGCAAACAATGTTTTACCAAATGTGAATGATTTTATTTATTTTGAAAATGTAAAATATGATTCCAGAAAAATATCATTTTAAAAGTTACTTTAGCTATGATCCATTAAATACAATATTTTCTATACAATCATACTCACTTTCAAATATAAACCATTAGTATTTGCTAATGAGGATATCCAAACCTAAACATTTTTTTTAGCCTGATCATTTTAAAAATATGTATTTTTGATTGAAACATGAATGCTCATTTCCGTGCAAGTCGTTTAGATAGATGAATCAAGACATAAGTTTTGCACAACTTATTTGATAAAAAATTAATTGTGAAAATTATATAAAAATAAAATATGATTTTAAATTTTTGTGTTTTTTAATTTGTGAATGATAATTTAGGGCCAATATTTAAAAAAATTAAAATATTCAAATTTTTAAGAATGAAGGACATATTATTTTTGGGACACTCAACATTATGTAGTGACTAAATTCATTTACTTAGAAAATACAATAGCAATATGAATATTAAGATGAAAAATACAAAAATCAACTGTAAACTCAGTTGAATTTTGCACCTTTTTTCATAGTAACCTGGATAATGTTTTTTAGTTTTGAATAATTTTGTTTAACGAAATGCTTTTTTAATCTCAATTATATATAAATAAAAATAGATTCATTTGCTATTCAGTTAAAAATTAGAATTATGTTATTCACACACACAAGCAATTTATTTATTTAAATGACTATTACATTTTAAGTCATTAAAAATTATCAAGGACGGAGTTCATCTGTAAATAATAAATTAAAAATTTATAAAGGCAACAGGACCACTATAAAAAGAAAAAGCTACTACATAATTTGCATGCCCCTGCAATAAAAATGAAGCCATGATTGTAATCAAAATATAACAACTTGCATATGGTTTGTCGTTTCTATAAAATTGTACTTGCTTTCAATTTGGCTTCAAAAGCCCTAGTCTTTGGATTTTCGCCACATGTATTCCTCAAGGTGCGATTCTATATGATGGCAAGCCATACTTTGAAAATTTTTGTTTACAATGTTTCGCATTTCATCCATTCTGAAGTGCAGTGAAACTTGGTAAGTTATAGATAAATAAGCCTACCATTTGAAAACATTTATAATGGAAATTAACATACAAACATGTTAAAGTATATATAACAGTAAATTTAAAAAGAACTTCATAGTTAATGCAAACATGGTGAATAACCTTTTGCACATAACTCTTAATAGATAAATATAAAAATTGAAAAAACATGGTCAACAATATAAAAAGCAACAATGATCTTATATCTTACAGACAACACAAATGAGTTAGTGTTAAATCCCAGACTAATTGGTCGTTGGTTAAATCCCAGAGTTAGGTGCCATCGCGCAAAGAAAATTCTTGTAACCCTAGTAAGAGGGATCAGGAGTGAAGAATGTGCTATGCCAGAAGTACACGATTGGAAATTTTAGAATGTCTGCAATAGTAAAGGAAATTAAATAAAATTGTTTGATGGAGATAATATCGTGTTGGTGATGTTTATTTTAACATAACATACTAATCTTCTTAATGGTGACTATAATATACGGATATCAACCTGCTTTTGAAAATTATAGGCTAATTTTCGCCTGTTGAAAAAGATGAACAGAAATACTGATGCTCTTTCTGTGCGGTGGTAACGTTTTTCAGGTGGTGGTGATTATTACCAGGGTGCGTCTTCTCGTGGCGTGTTTCAAAAAGAGGGAGAGGGGAATCGCAGATATAAGTGTTTTTTATTTATTTATTCATTTCTGTTTATTCTGTGCTTTTGCTTTGAAACTAAAATGCGTAATTTTTCTGATTTTAATATCATATTTGATTTCATTATTGCTTTCATTTTTCTTATTTACGTTTTATAATTGTTTAGGGGTTCTTTAATTATTAAAAATCCTTAAAATATATATAATTCTTATTATGTAATTTAAAATATCTTCATTATTATTACTAACAGTTAAATATAACGCAATTTTGTTCTTAAACCTTGTATCATGGCTGAAGTTAATGATGTTTAAATTCCTATATATAACAGATCTGATCCCGCATTATGGTTTGTTTTGTGTGAAAGCACGTTTGCTCTTGCTACACCAAAACCCATTACAGAGCCGATAACTATAATAAATATAATTACATTGTTTCCCATCTTCCGCCCGAAACTGCATCATTTGTTCGTGATGTACTTATGAAACCGGATGCAACCGATCCATACAAACAGATTAAACAGGAATTAATAAACCGCTTGGGAGAATCATCGCAACAAGAAATTCGAAACCTATTATTAGGGGAAGAATTAGGATCACGCAAACCGACAGAACTTTTTCGAAATATGAAGCGTCGTGCAGAATCACATAATGTTCCCGATATACTAATGTTAGAACTATTTTTACAGCGATTGCCATCCAATGTTCAAACTATTTTAGCTGCAGTTTGCGATCTAACAGTAGAGAAAGCTGCTGAAATTTCCGATCGCATCATCGATGTTACGCAATCTCATGTAAAAAAGTTTTCAGTTTCCAAAACAGATAAATCTTTCGAAACTAAAATATTTCGCGAAATTGGAAAATTAAATAAACGAATTGATTAACTTTCTTTTTCTCGTAGAGAGTCGCTCCCCATATCGTCGTAACCAAAGCAGCCGTGAAAGAAGTAATTCTCACAAACGAAATTTTTCCATTTGCTGGTATCACAGGCGTTTCGGAAAGAAACGTAGAGATGATAAATGCGTTAAACCTTGTGTATGGCAGGAAAACGAATGCAGCGAAGAATAGAGGTCACATATTCTTTGCCTCGAGAATCACGTCGCCTTTTCATTCGCGACCGGACATCAAATGTTTCATTTCTGGTCGATACTGACTCTGACGTGTCCTTAATACCTGCTAACAATTACCAAAAGCGAAATCATTCACAACAAATGCTTTTAGCTGCAAATTCTTCAGCAATTAATGTTTATGGACAAAAGACACTCTCTTTAAATTTTAATTTGAGAAGAAATTTTACTTGGACATTTCTAGTAGCCAATGTTGGTACACCAATTTTAGGAGCAGACTTTCTCCAATATTTTGAATTGGTTCCAGATCTCAGGGATAAATGTCTTAGAGACGCAAAAACGAAATCACAATTCACTGGCCACTTAAAATAAAAAGATCTTCATTCAGTTCAAGTTTCTATTCGTAAGGATACTCCTTATCATAAACTTTTAAAAGAATTTCTTTCTATTACTAAATTACCTAATCCAAATCAACCAGTTAAACATAATACCGTACATTACATAGTTACGAAAGGTCCTCCTGTAGTTGCAAAACCTCGAGGGCTTGCTCCTGATCCTCTTAGAATTGCAAAATATAATGCAGTTAGGCCTTATAAGACCTTCGAGAAGTAACTATGCTTCACCCCTACATATGATCCCTAAAAAAGGAACTTTAGATTGGAGACCAGTGGGTGATTATAGAGCTTTAAATGCTCAAACAATTAAAGACAAATACCCGATACCTTGTATTGCGGATTTTACTGCAGAATTACATGGATCAAAAATATTTAGTCGCATAGACCTAATAAAATCTTATCATCAAATCTCAATAAACCCTAGCCGAGCTGGCAGCCGAATGGTTAGCGCTCTTGCCTTCGGTTCAACAGTTCGTGGGTTCGAATCCCACCTTGGGCATGGATGTTTGTAGTGGTTCGGAATCCACTTTAAACTGTAGGTCCCGGTCTAATTAGCCCTCGTGTGCAAAAAATGACCGTTGAGCGAAAAACAAAACAAACAATCAATAAACCCTGACGATATACACAAAATCGCCATATGTACCCCATTTGGTTTATTCGAAAGTACAAGGATGCAATTTGGCCTCTGCAACGCATCTGCTACTTTTCAACGCTTTATAGATGAGGTTACATGTGATTTATCAGGTGCTTATGCTTTTGCTGATGACATTAATTGCTTCTAAAAATCCCCAAGAGCACTATCAACATTTAAAGGCATTATTTTCAAAACTGGCAGAATATGGGTTATGTATTAATGCTTCTAAATGTACTTTTGGTGTTTCTTCAATAGATTTTCTAGGTTTTAATCTTTTAGAAGAAGGAATTTAACCTCTACAAGATTAAGTTAAATGCATATTAGATTTTCCTAAACCAGATGCCTTGACGCAGTTGCGAAGGCTTTTAGAATGTTTAACTTTTATCGATGCTTTATTCCTAAGGCCGCTCGTATACTTGCACCCATTGTTCAATTTTTGGAAGGACAAAGAAATAAAAAGAAATCTCATTCTAATTCTCGTAAGTTATTCAAACAACTAACATGGAATGAAAATGCAGAACAAGCCTTTATTGCCGCCAAAAATGCGATTGCCAAAGCCACTCTTTTAAGACATTCTATTTCTGGAGCTCACTTGAGATTATCGGTCGATGCCTAAGATTTTGCTGTAGGAGGCACTATAAGTCAGTTATCGGAAAGGACCTGGGAACCAATAGCTTTCTTCTCAATGAAACTTAATAAAAGTCAACAAAAATGATCCACTTATGATAGAGAAATGTTTGCAGTTTATTCTGCTATAAAAAAATTCAAACACTTATTAGAAGGCAGAAATTTTGTAATATACACAGACCAACAACCGTTGACTCACGCTTTTAAGCAAAACCCTAATAAATGTTCTCCACGGCAAAATTACGCCATTTAGACTTTATTTCTCAATATTCAACTGACATTAGGCATGTGAAAGGTTGTAAGAACGTGGTTGCTGATGCACTCAGTAGAATTGAAATCGATTCTATTACAAAATCTCCAAATTAAAGTTTTGGTGAATTTGCAAAAGCACAGAAAACTGATCCAGAGATACAAAGTTTTCTGCAATCTAATACCACCTCTCTTAAACTGGAATTAAAACCTTGTCCTTTTTCTCATTGTGAATTGATGTGTGATATTTCAACTGGAACACTGCGTCCTTTTGTACCCTTCTCTTTCCGCAAATTGAACCATGCCAACGATCGAAAGTACAAAGACACACTAAAACGCCTTTAGATACTTTTTCTCTTCCAGATGCTAGTTTCTCACACTTCCATGTAGATATCGTAGGCCCACTACCAAACTCTGGTGGTTGCTATTACCTTTTGACAATAATTGACCGTTTCACCAGATGGCCAGAAGCGATACCCATTTCATATATTTCTGCAAAGGCTGGATTTCATGATTTGCATGTCCATCCGTAATTACCTCTGACTAAGGACCCCAACTGCGTTCAGCTATGTATGCTGAATTTACTCGCATATTAGCTTCAGAAATGATTAAAACAACTCCCTACCATCCGATTTCAAACGGAATTGTAGAGAGATTTCATCGCCATCTAAAATCAGCAATTAAAGCTTCTGAAAATGATAATTGGATGGAAAAAATCCGTGTCATTCTTTTGGGCATCCGAACAGCAGTTAAACAAGACTTGCAAATTTCTTGTGCAGAGCTTGTGTATGATACTACTTTGCGTTGCGTCTTCCTAGTGACATGGTGGACATGACAGTTATTCCATCCAGTGAGAGTGATTTTATTACTAATCTTCGAAACGTGATGCAGCAATT
Organism: Latrodectus hesperus; assembly: GCA_037975125.1. Taxonomy (NCBI): domain Eukaryota; kingdom Metazoa; phylum Arthropoda; class Arachnida; order Araneae; family Theridiidae; genus Latrodectus; species Latrodectus hesperus. The sequence continues at coordinate 93,146,291 of CM075854.1, forward strand.
AAATATTATTGCAACATCCGTCCACTGTACTGATCGATTTTATCTTCATCCATCGCTGAAATCATGCACACACGTTTTCTTGAGAATCGATCGTGAGCGTCCTTCATTGTGCCAACCCTACTCTGGTCTTCATTAAGTCTTACGACGAACTGACAAGACTATTACCATTGACATTAATGGAAAGAATTATACTGTTTCTCTTGACAGTGTAAAACCGCCACCTCTTCTTACAGAAACATCCACTGAACCAGTGTCTAAAGCCAGCAAACCAATACCTGATGATAAAAATACATCAGTTGGTAAAATGCACAAAATTGTAACCAGATCAGGGTGACGTGTACATTTTCCAAAGAAACTTTCCACTTACATTACTTATCAATTATTTTATTTTAATATTTTAATTAATTCTGTCATTTGTATTTTTTTTAATTTATATATGAGTGTTTCTATGTTTATACAAATTTTTCAATTGTGTTTGTTCTTTTGAAATTTTGTTGCTATTTTTTTAAAGTAATATGTATGCATGTATATATATATATATATATATATATATATATATATATATATATATATATATATATATATATATCGTTCCATTGGGCTGAATGCCCTCTGTCCCTGGGGGGATACTCTGTGGTGAATCCCAGAGTTTGGCGTTATCGCGCCTAGGAAATTCTTGTAACCCTAGTAAGAGGGATCAGGAGTGAAGAGTGTGCTATGCCAGTACACGATTGGAAATTTTAGAATGTCTGCAATAGTAAAGGAAATTAAATAAAATTGTTTGATGGAGATAATATCGTGTTGGTGATGTTTATTTTAAAATAACATACTAATCACCTTAAGTTAAAAAAATATTTTAACATTTTGTTTATCCATTGAGATTTTTAGAACTTTATATAGATAAAATTTAGTAAGCTAACTATTAAATACATTCTTCGATACTTGCATTTAGTTTAAATAAATGAATTCAATTTCCCTACATAATGAAACAAATTGAAAAATTTAAAGTTGTTTTTTAATATATACAAGTAACAGGTAATTGTTCTCTATAGATTAAAAAATTTATCCGTTGTACCAAAATATATAATAATTAATTTTAGTAAAGAGCTAATTTATTAATATGTATAACAATAACATCAGATTTTGGGCTTTGGGATAATTTCATGGTTAATAATACACAAAACAATTGCAAGTAAATATAATCTATCTCTCTGAACATAAAAATATGAAATATTTTGATACCAATTATAATTTTAAGTTCAAATAGATTAAAAAATTTTATACTAACCAAAATCTGTTATTACAAATGTAAGAAGAACCAAACTTACCAACACGGCGACTTTTTTTGAAAACTTCTTGATAAATAAATAAAACCGTCGCGGTTAAACTTCAAGAATAGAAGTTTTAAGATGATTAAACTTCATAAACATTAATCTCAATTAGTAAGAAAATTCTTAGTAAACAAAAATGCAACAAAACAACTTAGAAATGTAGGCAGCCTCACTAGATTTAACTCTACATCCTTTACAACAAAATTTCGTCCAGTAGACGTCGATATGACATTATCAGCGGGATGTATTCTAATCCAGTAGACGTCTCTTTTTGGTCTAGTTTAGATCCATGGCACGTCAAATATCTACCTATTTTACGTCCACTATACGTCTACGAGACGTTGCCAATGGATGGTTCATGGATGAAATTTGGATGTATTCATACGCACTGCTCTATACTAGGTAGTTTTATGGATGTATTCTAGATGTGCGAAGATTTTGGAATAATCCCTCATCTATCTTAGTGGCTCATATATTTTTGTCCACTAGACAAAGAGAAAATTATTTTTAATTAGCTTGTTACTTATGAAATTGCTTTAGATTCACGTTTTTCTTAATTTTCAGTCAAATATCCTAGATTTTTGACAGATTTACTGTTCAAGTTTAGTTAATGTAATAAAATTCTCACAATTGATAAATTAGCATTATTTTTATGCTCATTATTTTATAGTTAACCTTTTGAAAATTTAGTTTGTTATTGTTTAAAATAAAACGATTCTTTTTTCTTTGGAAAAGTTAAAACTACTTCTAAGAAGTTTCCAGTGAATGCATAAATATATGAATTACTATTATAACTAGAGATTAACAATAAATAGTCATAGATATTTTTATTTGTAGAGTGTAATTTCTTTTTATTTTAATATCAGGCAAATTATTGTTCTTTTTTTTTAATTAATTTTGTAGTAAGAGAAATTTATAAGAATTATTTATTTCTCAGTCTAACATTTTAACTAATTAGATACAATTTTATTTAACTAAAATTTTCCACTCAATTGAATATTCCGAATTATTATGACTAAAAATTCTGAAAATTACTAATTTCATTGTTTAAAAGCTGAATTATTTTTCTTTGTAAAAGTTAAAATTTGTTTAAGAAAACATTCCAGCAAGAGAGTGTAAATCTTAACTAATTCAAGAAAAATATAACAAACTAATAGAATTTATTTTTAATGCACACAATTTTTATTCTAATTATTTACATTATACAGAAATATTAACTAACTGAAATGTTTGATTCTTTCATAGATAAATCTTGCTTTTGCATGACGTAAGCAGTTCATTATCGCAATTTCTATTTCACCATCGGTTGTCTTTGAATAATGTGGAGTTCGCCACACAGCATCTGAAAATAAAATACATTTAAAATAATTAACAATAAAGATTAACATTTTCAGATCAAAAATCTCAGACAAAATAATAGTACAATTCTAGAAGACAATTTTCATCAATATTTAATTTATTTCTTATCAATCTGATTAATACATAAAACTGGTTGGATGTAAATCTCATTAGTAAAAAACAGTGTAAATTAATCAGAAAAATATCAAAAATTTCCTTCACTAATTTAAGACATTAAGAAACTTTATAATAACATTGTTAGAAATATTTGTATTTTAATTCAGTATATGTTTTAAATACCTATTTAGCAATTCAATTTCTGAGAAATATCAGCTCTGTAAATATGGTAACCTTTATGTTTGATTAAATAATTAAAATTACAAAAGTTTAAAATATGTTACAAAAACCTTCAAATTATCAAATAGAATTGAACATTACTTTTATAATGAAAACAGTGCTTAAGTAATCAAACAGAGAATTGAATTTATATATTAGCACCTATATAAATATATTCCATGAAAATTTTTTTATGAGAAGTGTATTTTTTCATCATTTCTACAAAAGAAAACTTTCAATGAGATGCTTATTCAAACACTTGCCAAAAACTAACAACTTCATATTTAGTCCATTAAAGGATTTCTTATCCCTAGCACCAAAATAACTGAACTCAGGTGCAAGTTCATTTATTATCAATTTTTTAATGATGCTTATGGTGCAATTCCCGGAAGAAGTTCTCCCAGACAAACTTAAAAAGTGGCACTGAAACAAAACAAATAAAAATATAAATATTTTATAATTAAAAACATTTTATAATTTAAATTTGAAATTACTGTATTAATTTTGGCAACATCCATACATTATATAGTCATAATAATAATTATTATTTACAGCATAAAATTCACATAAGATTTAGAAAAATAAATCTAATATATTTCTACATTTAATAAAGCATTTATATATATAAAAAATAATTATTTAAACAATACAAAATCAAATCAACTATAGTAAAGTAACAGCCCCATACGGTACAATTTCGTCCAGTAGACGTCGATATGACATCAGGTGGATGTACTCTAATCCAGTAGACGACTCATTTTGGTCCAGTTTAGATCCATGGCGCGTCAAATGTCATAATACCAATTTTAGAAATGTTTATCTTTTTAATTACATGTATGCTAAACCTAAGGGAGTATATAATTTCTGGGAAAAATATACTATTTAATCTTTTACCCTTTGGAATTGGTTAAATAACTGAAATTACAAAATGTTTAAAATTTGTAATGAATCTTCAAATTAGCAAAACAAGAGTTAGATTAACAGGTAAAATTTAACATTGCCCTTAAAAGAACAGAACTTAAATAATCAAATATAGAATTGAATTTACATATAAGTGCTCAATATAAACAGAAATGTTATTTACTAAGGAATATATTAAATGTTTTGATTAAGCATTTTTATCATTTTTACAACAGTAAACTTTTAATAAAATTTAATACATGAAATGTTTATTTACAATTTGCACTCAGTAGAAACAAATTGCCATGTTTTTAATCCTTTAAAGGATTTATTTTCTCTTGCCTGCATTAGTTCCAAATAAACATAAATAATATAGAAAAATTAAAGAAATTTTTTTAATTTGCTTATTTTAAATTTAATCTCATCCTCAGGTATATAAATTTGTTATTCTCATTTAACTGAAAAGGAAAACAAAATTTACAAATGAGGTACATTTTATCTCTTAAAATACAATTCAACTTTATCAATCAAAATAATTAAAGCATAACACAATAAAAAATTTTTAAATCTTATAAATATAAAAAGCTAACTATTTATAAAACAAATTATTTTTCAATTTATTTGAAACTAGGTTCAGCCCATCATAAGCAATTTTTCATGCATAGCAGAGCAGAATATGAAACGCTATAGAAAAAAGGAATTTCCAATCAACATTAAATAAAGAAATGATATTTACTGTGATCAAATGTGTACATCTTTTTTAATAATATTCAAATTAGATTAACAAAGAAGACATATTTAACAGAACTAAAATTCAGGTTATTATGTGAAATGTAGATGTCATTCAGTTTATTTTTGCCAGTAAAGTCTTTGAAGTCTGTAGAAAAGTGAATTACTACAAAATAACTTTAAAGGAATACAATTAAAAATAGAAGAAGATTGATATTTCTGTTTAAATCTAAATCAGAGCATCATTTATTAAATCAAATTAATCAACAGAATTTGAATGGAAATACACATATAATATTCATTCCAGAAACTTTGTTCGTTGTTCTGTTAACATACTCATTTTGTTTTTAATTTCACTGAGAGCATGCTTCTTAACTTCCTTTCAGGGTATACACATACAAGCAAATGGTTTGAATTTCAGAAATTTCAGTTAGTTACTAATTTCATTTTTTACAATAAACTAAATTTTTCTCATACAAAAAGGTTTTAACTATATTGATTTAAAAATAACTTTAGTGGAGAGGAAATCAATGTATTAAAAGTTTCATTTGCTATTATAATTTGATATTTTTTCCTGAAAATGAGCATTCTTATATTAATTTACTTAGATATATAAAGTGTAATTAAAAAATAAGTTATTTTGAAGATATCAGATGGTTTTTGTAAGAGTAACAAAGTAATACAAAATAAGAATATAAAAAATATCCAGCATAACAAGCATTATGGAAGTAGGAAATTTTGCTACCAAATTAAGTGTACAAAAAATCTTATAGAAAATCACATTCTAAATGCTAAATCACTGAAAATGTAAAAATTTATACTAAATCATTTTACATAATCTTAAACATTATTTTTCATTAAAATATATAAAAAAAATACTTTAAATTCTTAAACCTTTAGTAGACAACAAATTTAAATCTTTCAGAGGATTCTCCAGGAAAGACTTATTTGGCAAAATCTTGACATGTTAAAGATTGGTAGTAACTTGGCGACCTTTCTATGACTAATAATGGCTGATCAGGGTAGATTGGAGAAAACTTAGCCCCCATGATAGAACCAACTTTGGCAAGCCCAATATTGGGGAAAACGTGAGGCCCACCATTCATCCATTATTGGGGTTATCTTGGCAAAATTACCGATATTGAGCCAAGCTATTTTTCTACTTGGGAGAATTACACCTCAGCTCCATAAAGGGCCTTTCTGACTTTACAAAGTGAGATATCCTAACAGATGGAGCTACGTTATTTTGTATTTGGAGCTTGATGCAAAATATTTTTAGTAGAGCTGCTTTAGCTGTCGAATTCAATTTAGAAGATCATTCCTCATATTTTCTAAAAAAATTATATGATTTTCTCGATATTACATAAGAATAAACGTTATATTTATGCAATATTGAGTTGTTAAATTTAATTCATTTAAAGTTCTCAGAAAAGTTAAAAAATGTACTTACCAGTGAATACATTGAAAATGTTTGCTATTTTTGAGTAACCATAAATTTATTCTCTATCATTCAAACAAATGGCTTCAGGATCTTGAATATTTTAGTTACTCAGCCTGCTTTTTAAAAGTTGTGGGAATTGAAAATTACTTTCTCGTCATGTTTTTATTTATATACTTTTCATAGTGTATTGAATACTACTTATATTTGAAGCTACTTTTGAGATACAATGTTTTTATTTCTACACTTTTCACTGTAAAGTTTTTGAAAATATTTGTACTTTAATTTGTTTCTATGATGGATTCAGCACTTTCTTCAGGTATTTTAATTTCTTACTTCTCATTTCCTTCCTGTGATGATTTCTTCCTTTGAATTTATTCCACTACGATAAATTATACTATTTCATTTTAATCTGTTCAAAGATATTTCATTCTAACGTAAACTTCTTTAATATTCTTAAACTGAACTGTTAAGAGTTATGACATTTCTTTTCCAGTTTATGGGAAATCATCTGAGAGACAGCATTTTGTCTTTGCTCAAGAACAGGCAGTTGTTTTATAGTATGTTATAAATCCTTCCCTTACTGCAACGACTGCGTTGCACTGTCCATATACTCAATATCAAATTCTCTTACAGTTTTTGAGGTAAGAGTGCCCATTACTCAATCTGCAAATATTATAGTTGTCGGGTGTTCCTTAGAGGATGTAGTCGTACCGCAAAGCACCTCTTCAAAACTTCCCATACATATTCTATGGGATTTAAATCAGGGGAGCACATTTTCAAATCCATTCGAGTGACATCTACTCTTTCCAGTAGCTAAACAAATGCCGGCGTCATTCATTAAAACGAAGTTTGCTCCAATAACATCTCGGAACACGCACACGCTTGAAATAATCACCTCCTAACAATAGAGCGAACTCTGGTTACAGAAACTTGTTGAAAACATGAAGCTTAATCCACCCATTTAGTATAATGCCTTCCCAGACGACAACTACAGGACTACTATGACGATATCTTTCCATGATGTAACTGGAATAAAACAATCTTTTTTAATCAACTGGCCTTAAATATAGCTTGTGGTACTTAAGCGAATCTCATCCGTAAAGAGGACACAACTCCATTCATGACCTATTTAGTTTTTGTGTTCCCGTCACCACTCTAACCGGTGGCCAATTTTCAAAGGGATCCATTGTTCAGCAAAGTGGGTGAATAAGCCACATTGTGAAGATGTCTGAACATAATAAACCGCAACATTTGTTGCCTTGTTATACACATTTACTGAGCAATGGCACTTGCTGATAAGTTTCGTTTATCCAGCAGGACGACATATTGATCAACCACTGCAGTTGTTTTCCTGGGGCGACCACCACCAAACTTCCTAAAGGCTGCACCTATGATTTACTAGGCTTTCCAAGTACGTAAAATGATTCTTGTTGATTACGAATATTTCATTTACACTGGTCAGACTACGCCCTTCCTCCAACTTTCTGAACATTCCTTCACGTATTAAGTCGCCAAGGTGATTTCTTATAGTCACATTTCTTGAAAAATGCACTTGCAGCGATTATCTTTGCGTCTCCGTCTTTCCTTTTATTATAATCTTGAGCTGATGGCATGCATTTTGCGTACGCTCACATCATTTGTGATGTTTAATTCCTGACATTTGCATATGCATCACCTTTCTATTGACTCGCATGTTCATTGTACTGATAGCACAAGAGCCCCTTTTCAGCAATTTCATATATAGTTATCTACTTAAAATTATTTCTTAAGTCTTTCACATCAGAGAGTACATGTACGCTGAGATGCACCGAGATGTCAGCTAGATGGCTAGCATTCTGATTTTCTGTTCAATAGCTCATTGGTTCCACTTCAGGTTCGGACTTTTGTGGCACAGTAGTCACCCGTTTGTAAGAACCTCGAATTTGCGAACATACATGATTTTACCAACTGCGTTATATCTTCATCAATATTGCATTTAATGTTTTAATAGCAAAGGTGTATAATAGATGACGCGACTATTCACTGACACATTCTTAGTATTGATATTTGTAAAAAATTGTTTATGTTTTGCAGTTAGGCTAAGTAAGACAAAGAAACAGAGATGTAAGAATGGAGAGAAATATTTGTAATAGAAATTCATAATATCTGTGTGCATATATGTATATACTCGTGTCGTCACTAAAATAAAATGCTAAAAAAGCTCATAGAGTATGCATTATTGGAAAATTTTTTGTTATGAGTGAAGTCTTGAAGACAGTATTGACATTCAGTGAATACTGTCTTCAAGACTCCTCATTAAACTTACCTCAATTTAATATAAGCTTGGTGAGAGTTTGAACCTGGAAGAATTTTCTGATCTGGTAGATCAGGTTACAAACTCTTTTCTCGGTGCTAAATTCATATGATGGCTGATCCCTAACATGGTCTCATTGATGCAATGATAATTTTAGTTCCCATTTATGACCTGAAATTTTAAAGAATAATTTTTTCATTAAAGGAATTTTTATGCACCTCCTGCGTTTATTTTTTATCATCTAATTTATTTATATATTTTTTTATTTTATGATTGAGAAACTTGGATAGACATTTTTGTTGGAGAATCGTGAATCTTTCGAGCTGTGGATAATTAAATGTCCGGCTTATCATAAAATTCTGGAATTTTGGAATTTCTCCCCTTTAATCTAACTTCCATTTTACAGTCTATGCATCATTATATAATGAACAGTTTCAAGTGCAAATATTTTAAGTTACTTTTGCAAAAAGGAATTCTGTTTTAAAATAGCTTTATGAAAATGATATTTTAATTACAATGCATTTGTTAATATATGGAATGGTGTTGGGGGAAAAATGATATCTAGGTAACTTTCAGATGCACATTTTATCAAAAGAACCACTATAACTAAAAAAAGCCAAGAACATTCACCTGGCGACTTAAATGAAGATGAATAATCCATCCATAAACTTTGACAAAGAAACCCTCAGCCAACCGAAATCTTATTTCAGGACTTTTTGAATGTAACTTTGTCTGACTAAAATTGACTTTGTATGAATGAAATATGACTTTGTATTGCAATCGTCTGTAGAACAACATGTGAAAGGACAAAAAGATAGCGATACTATTTTGGAAAAAATAGAGATGCTTTGTCTCTTACTTCGGGAAAAAATGTGATTTTAAGTTAAAATTTTTAAATAGTGAAATATAAGTAATTACTTTACTCGATTTTACATCAATAAAATGAAAATAAGATTAATTTTTAGGCGTTTATTCTTACATGTTTTACTTATAGAGTGCAAACTAAATGATTTTTTGTAATAGTATTTTATTAATAAAGAGAGCAGTTTGGTAAAAAAATGAATTTTTAATCTTAAACATTTATTATTTTTATTTTAAGAGCTCTCGATTTTAGTAATTATGTTACCGGTCCCTACGAGTTCGTAAAAACTGTACTTCGGAATCCACTTTACATTTTAGGACTCAGTCAAATCACTCCTCATTAGCAAAATGTGATCGCTATAATAAGTGATAAACAAAATAAGCTAAACCTTATATATCAGTTATATATACAAAGGAAAATTAATATCATTAAATATATTAAGTTATAATTTCAAAGTGTGGTAAAATTTGCTTTATGAATCGTTAAATGGTTTTTTATTTTTAAAACAATCATACAGAAATATAAGCCATTTATAATTTTGTCGGAATTATTTTAAGATGGTATTTTAATATATATAATAATATAATATATAATTTTAAATACAATAATATAATATTAATATGGTATATAATATAATTTTAATATAATAATATATAATATTTTAATATAATGGTTTTTTATTTATAAAACAATCATACATTTCAGAAATATAAGCCATTTCTAATTTTGTCGGAATTATTTTAAGGTGATATTTTAATATAATAGCTATATGCTGTATATGATTTCACTGATGAAAGTAAGTTTTATTTCTAGCAATAGTTATAATAAATATTCATTTATGGTCAGAGAACATAAAAGATTCACGTGCATAAATTATAACGTTTTAAAAAATAATGCGTGAGCGCAAACATTGCTTGTGTGAGTAGGTCATGTAAATGTGGATTAATATTAACATGTGTTTCATGAAATAATGTTTCAATTCTTGTTTTTGTAATTAATTGCTATTGAAAATATACTTCATGCGGGTAAAGAGAAATATGGAAATTTCAATGGCATCCACACCGAAAGATATGCATAAAAATTCTTTTTCTATCTTAAAGTTTTAGTTAAAAATACATATTTCTTAACTGAAACCATAAATCTTAAGAAAAAAAAAGCTTAAATATGGAAAAATGAATAATTAAAAGATGTGTCTATGGAATTTAATAAATGAAAGTTTCTATTTCTGAAAAATGTTTTTACTGTTATATTAATGATTTTTTTAATTCTAAACATCATATTATTTCCTAATAGATATGGAATAACCAGACATTTCAAATACAACACCATTAATAAAATTTAAAAATATATAAAATTTTTCAGAAATGTCTTGCATTAGTAAAAAAGTAATGTACGAGAGTCATAAAAAAGTAGCTAACATTTTGTTATAAAATCAAAAATACGCCATTTATTAGGGGAAAAAACTTTGTTACAAATTCCTTTCTTCTTTTGCGGGATTAACTTTTGGATTTAAACATTCATCACATTTGGTCACGGGTTTCAGAATCCATGTACCACCGGTTCATTAACTCAGGGGCATTGTATTCTCAAACTCTTAACCAGTTCCTAAACGTTTACTATTCAGAAACTTTTTTCTTAATTAAAATATAGGTAAATTGCTAAAAGCCAAATCCGACCTGTCAAAATTTTCTTTCTGAACTGATCCGCAATTCTTGAGTGGAAACAACAAAATAAGGTTTATCAGAAGTTTTGAATAAAAATAAAATTTTTACAGAAAGCATTCCCCACTTCCTATTTTGGACGACTTGTTGCAATTTTCTTAATCGAAAATTTGCCTCGATGATTTTCCTTTTGGCATTAAATGCAACACTCTTTCTTGATGAACTAGTGGGAAAAGAATATAATTTGTGAATTATGGGTAAAGAAATCACAAACATTTACATTTTAATTATTAATTTTTTTAATTATGGCAACTAATTTTCCCATTGCTTTTAATAATTTAAATAAGTTAAAACTTATTTAAATTATTAAGTTTTACTTAATAATATTACGTTACAAACTCAATTTTAAGAAGAAGAAGAAGATATTACGTTACTTATTTTTATCAAGTTTTACTTCATAAAAATAAGTAACGTAATATTCCTGCATATTTTCCTACTCCAAAATTGATATATGTATACTACGAAATCTAAACTTTTTTTATTTTAAGCACTTCTTTTGAACTTTTTAATCTTTACAATAATTTCAGCTATGGTTGTTGTCAATTTTATTCTGGAGAAGGCGAAGATGACAAATATATTTTAATTTCGTGTTGGAATTTCTTAAACTATATGTCATAAAAATATCAAAGAACCGTGCTTTTTTCTCTTGTAATTAGAATATATTTTACAGCTTTCCTACATCAATAAAGAAAGTCTAATTTTATTTAGAATATATTTTTTGAGATGTCTGTTAATGGATTGTTATATAATTCTCCATAAAATTCAGGTAATACAACTATTTTTTGAATTACAATTTTTAATTGTTGTAACTCATCTAAGTATATAATTTAGGTATACCATGAAACTGCTCATAAGTATGGAAAAATAGTCTATAGCAACATTTTAAGTTATTTTTCATGAATTGATTCTGAATTAATTAAAATATAAACAAAAGATAATTATTTTATTTTTTACACTTATGTCATACAATATTTTTTGTTTTTAATATATTAATCGTAGAAATAGAAGCGAAAAAAACTAAGAAGTAGGAAATAATATCTAATTATTTACTTTTGTAAAATGGAATATTCAAGAACCAAAATCTGTGTACTTTAGTGAGAGACAATAAAAAACTTCAATTATTTGTAAGAATAAATTTTTAAATGTTAAAAATAAAGAAAAAGATTTCAAAAAGTGGTGATCTTGTAAATATTTTGATAGGGGTTTTCAAAATTAAAAAAAAATAAATGTGTAAATTTCAAAAATAATTTAAACCATTATAATTCTATTGGATTTGCATCAAAAGTGAGAACTGAAGAAAACAATATTCTCTTACAAAGCTTACTTATGAAGTCATTTTCTGTAAACAGAAATGAATATATATCACGGAAAAATAGTCAAGAGAATTTCTGATGCCCAATAATCCAAACATTTCGGCAATTGAAGTCTAATTATTAAAATAATTGTGAACGTAATGATCATTATTACTCACGATTTTGCAGTAAACGGTAAAGCACAGATAAAAATTTCAATTAAAATTCCCGAAAAAAGATTTAGAAGGCGATTATCATGTGCCAAAGATTCAAAATGTGCCGATTGTAGTACAAATTTATGCAACTGTTCCTTATATGATCTCACTGCAAACTTGGTCGCATCACCCACTCACTTACGGTAATGTATCTGAAATTCTCTTTGATACATACAAAAAATCCTTAGTGAGAATTTTTAGTAAAATATATTAAAAAAAATAAATATAAACGAATCAAATTGCCTCGATGTTAACGAAATGATTCCTCTGCACAAAATTTTGATTCGAGAGCTCACGAGAAAGTCTCGTGAACGAAGCGGATGTGGGTGAAAAGGACGCTATAATCAACGTTGTTGAAGTGGGCGCTTTGAAGGGTTTTCCTTCCATTCATAATATCGGTAAACTTCTATCAACGCCACTGAAGTGGGTGCAATGGCTTTCCTTCCCTCCATAGTATGGGTAAGCTTCATAAATGAATTATTGTCTCTCTTTTTTCCTGTGGTTAATAATCGTCGAAAGAAAAACTTAGATTTCCTATTTAATAAGCTTGAAAGACTCAGTTTTAATAAAAAAAATTTTTTTTGAACTGTGTGCTTCTTAAAAAACACTCAACAATATAAAATATTTATATTAATCTCTACCAGAGAGCAAAATGTATATTTATAGTATTTAAACTTATTTTAACTAGTTATTAATTAATTATTTAATAAATTATTAGTAACTTATAAATTGATTTAAGAAAGTAACCGCACTTTCTAACTGACAGTTCTTTCACATTTCATGTAACATAATCATTGTGATATAATCTATTTTCTACTGCATAACTTTTTGTTTTGGCAGAATTATTTTTTATTGTAAACAAGGGAATTAGCAGTCATATTTGGTACTTAAGTTAAAAATGAAAACACATTGCTATTGTTCCTTTTATTTTTGAGGAAAATTAATAACATTAATATGATGCACAGAATATAAAATAAATTTATTTATATTGTTAGAATAACACTATGAATATTTATAATAATTGATTTGATAAATATGTGGCATAAATTCAGTTCTAATTTTTTTATTTAACTTCATTATTATCAGTTAAAATTTAAGCGTTGTAAAGTTTTCAATAGTTTTAGACAAAATGTTTAATAATGAAAAAATTTCATACTCCATGCTATGAAATATTGTTACATTTTCTTATGAAATAATATTTCAATTCACTAATTTAAAATACTTGTAAAAATCTTGGAATCGTTTAGAAAAAAAAATGCAACACACACATATATGCGCACACTATATGTAGTAAATTCATAAAATGTAAACATTTTGTAGCATCAAAGATTTTTCTCTTTCTCATAATTCAAAATTATTTTGTCTCTAAATTACATCATAATCTACCAAAATACATATTAAAATATCTTGTTCTGAGCTTTTTTGAAAAATTAAGATTCAGAAATGTTTTATTAACATATAATGTTTCATTAAACATAATATTGCACATTAATAGGATTTTCTTTGTTGCACGATTAATGTAATATTGTATATTCTTTTACTATTATTAATATTTAAAAAATGATAAAATAGAGCAAGGTTTTCATTAGCTTTTAATAATCTATTCACCAAAAACCCATTATAAATATTTCAATGAAGCAGAAAATAAACATAAAATGTGAATTTATAAATGTATATTGATGCCATACATTTTTGAAGCGACATAAGGTATGTTAACAAATTAAAAAATATCATATTTTACTGACATCTGAATTTTTATTTGAAGATTGTGTAATTCATTATTCTATAGAATGTCAGTACTTAAAAAAACTAAATTAGAATTCTGTTTCACAAATATTTTTTATTTTATTTTAATGTCTGTTGTTTTTTATTTTTGTCGTAAATTATATTTTATTAGAAAATTTCCTATTCCAATTAAAATAAAATTCAAATGTATTTTTCTTTGAAAATACAAATCAATTCAAATGCCACGTAGTCGGAATTCGTCGTGGCCTAAAGGTAGGACAGCACTCTGAAGAGCGAAAGATCCCAGGCTCGAGAGAGATTGCAGCCGCACTGTTGAACAACGGAAGATGGTTGTTGCGCTTCTGGTATCTGCATGTATGTTTGTCGGGAGGAGGTACTTGGGAGTTTTCTGGGTTTCCTCCCTTGCAACTTGTGAATACGACTCGATATTTATAAAAAGTCCTCCAGAAAAAAATTTACTCGGCGTGTGTTAAAAGGCCTTACAACAGCCGTAAACTGTTATGCTATCCACTTCATGGTATCAAATGTATATTGCTCTTTAAAACTACAAATGTCTTTTTCTTATCTATTCACCAAAAACCAATTATAAATATTTCAATGAAACAGAAAATAAACATAAAATGTGAATTTAAATGATGAAAAGAGTGTATTTTTACGATAATTCCTTTTTTCATATTGTATCAGCACTGTCATAATAATATTAATTTTACACACCTCATGATAAAATCAAAAATGAATAAAAAATTGAAATCATCAAATAAAATTTGTGCAAATTGTATTTTAATTAAAAAATGGATAAAAAATAAACATTTTGGACAGAAAACATTAATAAGAACTTAGTTAAAACATAAACAATTAACTATGATAGTATTCAATGTAAATATAATTTAATACAGACTAAAGTTTGTAACAGAAATTTTGTAACAAAAAAATGAGCTAAACAGATTTACTCATTTTTTTAATATTTAATGCATTTGAAGTATCGATATGTTTTCTAATGACTGGCTGCCCTATAATGGGCGAAGGTAATGGCATCTTATACAGTGGGTGAGAAGGGATAAAAAAGACAAGGATAGAGAGGAAAAGGAGCATCCATGCTCAAACCAGGATTCGAAACCGGGTCCTACTGCTTCGAAGTTAGGGACGCTAACTTCTCCGGCATCGGTCGGCTTGAAGTATAAATATTGACCGAAATAAATTAGGTCAGTACCGCGTGTTCACATGTAAAATCATGAAGTGGAATTTAACCGTCCATTAGTACATATAATTAAAATATATAATAGTATATATAATTAAAATATAATAAATATATAATTAAATTAATCAGTCCATTTAACTTAATCCATAGACTTAAAATTATACTAAGTGCTTCTTTTATCATCAATTCCTTAAGAAATGTGTTGATTTTCCTGCTTTGACTTAGACGTTACGTCTATATAATTTAATTTTTGCACTTATTTATCGGTTCCTGATTTAGTCTTAGAGTTGCTTCATACAAAAAACTAAATTATGCTCCTGCGGAATAACAGTATATTCATTTTAAAATAATAAAAAATAATTAAAAAAGCAAACGTTTTTGAACGCTAAAATGAACTCACTAATTGTTTTTAATTGCTTTCATTGGAAAAATCTAATTGAAAGGAGTAAAAGTCCAATTTCTTTTCACGAACTTGTAAGTCCGAGAATTCTCTCATTGATAGTAAAACATTTAAACTGTAACTGAGTTCATAATCAATTCCTAACGTGCGTGTGTAGATAAAATGAAATGTTTTTTTTCTTTTTCTTTTTTTTTTTATAAAGATGTTAATAACATTTGAAATAAAATGCAGACTTCTCCAAAAACATTTAATATCTAAAGAAAATATTGATTGAAAAAAATATTAAAGAATATATTGCATATATAAGAAATACATCAGTTTTCATTTTTAATTACATCATTTTAATTTCTTAATTACGTTGGTTAATGAACATTATAGTTTATTTTTAATTTTTTTATTTTTTTTATTATAAAGATGTTAATAACATTTGAAATAAAATGCAGACTTCCAAAAAAATTTAATATCTAAAGAAAATATTGATTGAAAAAAATATTAAAGAATATATTGCATATATAAGAAATACATTAGTTTTCATTTTTAATTACATCATTTTAATTTCTTAATTACGTTGGTTAATGAACATTATAGTTTTTTAGAATGCATTGCAATCAACATATGGTGTCATATTAGTCAATCACCCTTAAAATTGCAAAAATTTTATACATTGACATAATAATTAAAGTAAAATTCTTGTTTTTTGCATATATCTTTCTACATTTGGAGCCGTTCGAGTATAGAGCTTTGTCCCTTTTAATTTTATTAATTTAAAAAAAATTATAATTTTTTTAATTTGATAAAATAAAAAGTATATTTCCACTCTGATTTATTTTTAAAAGTAAGATTTAAAAATAAGATTTTTAAAAGTAATAAGTGGAATATTTTTCTTTAAATAGATTTTTGAATAATAAAAATATTTTTCATCTCTTTTATTTTTCATTATAAAATTTCTTAAAATAATGTAGAAAAATAATTATGCCTTACTCATTCACATTATTTTGAAAAAGTATCTTTCTAAATTGAAGTCATAAACAAAGTTCTTCATAAACGGAAATAATTAACATATTATCAATAAGAATATTTTATATAAGAGTACTTAAACATAAAAAAACATTTATTACATTTTGAATTTTCATCATGCGAAGAAAGAACTTTTCAGTATAAGGTGTTAATATATAACCTATAAATTTAGGGGAAAAATTATATAAATTATTTTTGAAAACCTATAAATAATAAATAACTTAATTCTAACTATTTTAAGTAATTAGTAATTTAATTTTAAATTTTGAAACTGTACATATACATTATTATATAATGTTTATACAGGCTGAAAATTCATGCAGAGCTTAAAGGAATTTGCTGTATACGTGGTGTGAAGGAAATATAAAAATGTTACATTTAGCAAATATAACCAGAATAAAACGAAACTTAATGTGTTCAACAAGCAATGTTTGGAAACTAATGATATACCAAGCTTGTAAAAATTTCAATTCAAGGAAATTAGGTTTATTCATTTTCCTAGAATTTGGAGATAATTGTTTTTAATTTTCACTGTTGTACCTTATTCCACTTTCAAAAGGAGAATTCGATACTTAAAATTTTGTTACATTATTTTGAAGGGAAATCTTCATCTTCGTCGGGGGTCTGTCTTTAAACAAATATTTCAGTCAAATGGCACTGATTATTTGAGCCCATCTTCACGGAGATTCTTCCGACTAGTAGGGAATGAGATTATCCAAAGAAACCACATTAAAACCTGAAATAAAAATTTAGGGAGAACTTTTTTTAATCTAAAAAAAAATAAATATTCTACAAAGAAAAGTTTTATAGAGTTTTCTTAAATATACTCTTCCAATTGCGCTTTTTGATCTTAGAAGCAAATGTATAATTAATTCTCATACAATAAACACATTTTTGTGATTCTTAAATAATTATGATTCAATAAGTGGTATTTTTATTTATTAGTTTCTAAATAATATATCTACATTATCAGTTAATCTTGTTTTTTTTGTTTTTACTTCCTTGTGATCAGTGCTCTCCTTGCTGTCTTCTTCTATGAAAGGTATCCGGTTGTACGGTTGTACATAATTTATTCAAAAAAATAAAAAATAAATAAAATCTGAATTTTTTGTTTACTTATTTTTTAGCTTCTTTTTATTTATTCCAGAATTCGTTAAACAATTTATTCTTCAGTCGAATTGGTTTTACATCAAATAAAAGATGAGTTCATTTGTAATTTTACACAATAATAGAAATATAATACTTTATATTTGACGTAAAATACATTCAGTTACTTTATTGGAGATATTATTTTTTTATTTTTATTTTTTTTTTCTCTTTCTTTGTAGACTATCCACATGTCTAACTGATTATTGAGAACGCTGATTTCTAGATATAAAAGAAACTCTATAGTCAAGAAAAGCCAAAGAATAGCCAAAGAAACCCAAGAAGAGAGCACTAAGTTTCGCAAAAGGCAGGGGTGAACTTTGACATAGGCACTGTGAGCCTATATTGAAGTTCACACCTGCCTTTTAAGTATATTTCGCATTATTTTAATATTTTAAGTCCAGCGTTTGATACCAAGTGTTTTCATCTAATGATGAAAACACCTGGTGTATGAAAAGTTTGAGCATCATTTGTTTATAAAATCAGATTCTTCTGAATATCTTTTAGGAGAATTTTCTAATTCTTTCAGAAATCTCGAAATATTTTGGTTTGACATATTTACGTCCCCCGATTCTTTTATTGGGTACCTAAGCACATTTTGACACAGCTTAGTCCAGCTCTGCTTTTAATACAATTCAATCTTTAAAGCCATTCCAAATATTTGTTTTACTGGTTTAAAAATATATAAAAAATAATAAAAAACTATGATTTTACTTGGACTTTCACTTGGAAAAAGTTCACTTAGAGAATTGTAAAATTGAGACTAACGTAGTAAATAACATATGTATTATTAAATTAATGAATAGATTTAACAGAATTTTCATAGTTAAATAAGCTGGCCCATTTAACTTACAAATGTATAAATAATTAAATGACACAATCCAAAATGTAATGTTGCTCTTGTTTCATTACTTTATTATTGTTCAATTTTAATTCGTTTATCTTATAAGGCTTTACTTCTATTTTAATATAACTATGTATGCGTCTATAATTGAAATGGATATTGTATAAATAAAATAAGCGGAGTACAAGGTTTACCCTTAAGTTCTGCTTTCTTGCAAGACTCAAGGAGAATTTCAATATTTCAGTCTTAAGAATACAATAATGATAGAGGGCATCAACCAGCGTATTTTTCAATTTCGTGATATATATTAAGCATTCTTGAAAAGTTTCTGCGCATATTTCAAGACTATTCTAGAATCCTTCGAAAGGTTGGCAAAATCTGTAAATATCCCGTGCTTCTCGGAGGTAGATAAGATAATGTCAGAAATAGATCGACATTTGCATGACACCTTGTTTTGCTATAAAGCTGTGTTTACCGTTATTTTCGAAATGCTGATAATTCTTGTTTGTTTCTGTGCTCTTATTCTACTTTACATTATATTTAAAAGCATTTGTGAAATTCTGGCGAATAAAACTCATTTTTCTATTTGCTGCGAATACTTATTCCAAATTCGCACATGCAATAGAATGTAACAGTATTTATATTTGGAAAATTTTAGGATACTTTAGATCAAATAGCTAAGCTAACTATCAATTTAGTTTAATTAAAACATGATTATAAAAAATACAAAAACTTATTCAAGATATTTGTTTAAGATATAACATATAGTAAAATAATATATATTTATTATAAAATATAGAATAAAATTATTTATTAATATAAAAATATCTCATATGAGGAAATTAGTGGACAGTTTATGAACAGAAATGCTTATGATAATAAAATGCAGCATCACATACAAAAATTATGAACATAATTTAATTTTAAGTAAAATCATAAAATAATTAATTTTTAAGAACTGAAAATTTTTCAATGATAATTTTCTCTGTGCGATTATTTTGTAATTATTATACATTGATGTCAATTATATAATAGTTGAGACAGTTAAAAAATATAAATTTCAGTACTCAGTTGATTTTACGAAACACAAAATATGGTTATGAAAACTTTAAGTTTTATGAAATTTTTAAAATAAATATTAACATTAGTGATTGCAAGATTGATACATTTGCACCAAAATCATCACAACATAAATAAAACAGAAAAGGAAATTTTCTAAGAATTAATATGAAATATTAAACTAATACTGTTAAAGGGAGGATACTTTACACATACAGAAGCCATATTGTCTAGCCTTATTTTAAACTTTCATCATTAAAATGAACTGCGTTAAC
Source organism: Latrodectus hesperus (assembly GCA_037975125.1). Taxonomy (NCBI): domain Eukaryota; kingdom Metazoa; phylum Arthropoda; class Arachnida; order Araneae; family Theridiidae; genus Latrodectus; species Latrodectus hesperus. The sequence continues at coordinate 93,166,434 of CM075854.1, forward strand.
AACACTATTCATTTTATTTTCATGATATTACATAAATATATATATAATGTATGGAAATAACTAATTAAAATATTTATTTTTACACGAGTTTGGCTTTTAATATAAAATGAATTATTCTTCGCCTGATAATTACATGAAACGGTAAAAATATTAGAAATAAAATTTTAAAATCATATAATCTCAGTAAATTAGTTAATTTAAGTTAGATTAGGAAATATTTCAACAGATATGGTTTATTGAGGAAGTGATCACTCGTTCCGTATTTAATACAGAAAATATTCCGAGATTTAGTGATTTGATATATTATTGATTAAATATTCAAAATAAGTTTAGTTAATTCCCTCTCATGTTTATTAATTTTAATGAGTTATAGTATCTGCATAATAAAAGAAAACAACATTATGGAATTATTGCACTCTTTTCATTTATCTATTTACAATTAGTGCTAACAAATATTTTTAAAAAATATATATTTATCAATACAGATATATTTTGTTTGCACAGATATCCTAATTAAAAGGATAACGAAATATCAATTATCTGAAAAAGCATTTCATCACATAACAGAAAATATCTGAATTTATATTTCAGAGCAGACGAAACTTTAGAATTGTTGCCATACTTATTAAGAAAACTATTGATATATTTTAAGAGAAGTTAGTTGGTTCATATAAAATATTTTAAAACCTCTTCAGTACGTTCGTAAACAGTATAAAAGTTAATGACTGTTTTAAAAATTACAAAAAAGTAAAGAATTGATTATTTACTTGAATATGTTCAGCACAAATCAGTCAATCTATTGATTCGTACATTTGAAACGAATCAGTCTCGTTTGCTGTACTACTAAATAGCATGGTTTGTAATTAATTCCTAGCACATTATAAAAATATTTGCTTTTTAAAGCGGCTTATCATATTTGTTTGTGCATGTAGATTTAAAGGTGAGCACCAGTCAATGATCTTTAATCTTTGTTAAATGGAAATTGTTTTCAAGACAAGTTAGTTGCGTTCAAATGCCGGTAAGGTTAAACTGTCAAATATTTTTCTTTTCCATTTCTTTTCTGTTTCATATTAAGTATTTTTTCAATGTTTTACTGTTTGTCATATATGAAATCAGCTATGTTTAATCTGAAAATTTAATAAAGAACAAATTGAGTTAAATTTTTGAATGAAATAATTACGCCTAACTGTCATAGTAAGACAACTGCGTATTTGCATTATATTAATATAATAATTTTTCATATGAATTGCTATGATTATACAAATGTAGAAAATGTTTTCATGTGTTTTGTTTTTGTTAAAGAAAATTAAAATTTTATGATGAATTAATGTAAAGCTGATCATGTGTGAGCAATTTTGTATCTTTTTAATGAGGAATTCGTTATTAAGATATGTTATTTTTGATCTTTTCTATGATTAATTGATGATTTAAAATTATCACATAAATAATACATGTATTCTATAAGTTTATTATTATCTAAGAAATTAAAACTTTAAATGTTTATATAGGAACTTTGATCACTCGTCTGTTTTTTTTTTATGTGCGATTGACAATTGTTTACTCTTCAAAAGTTGTAAGTCTGCTTGGATAATACAAAAATAAGTATTATTCGAGGAAACTGTTCTAAATTACCTAGCATTATACTGTTAACTGTAAATGTGTGTTGAATTAAAAATTCCAAATCAAATTTCTCTTATTACAAAATATCAATTTGTGAGTTTATCTATAAATAAATGATTTATTTTATTCACAATATATTATAAATTGCATGCTTAAAATATATTATACAAAATAATTTCTATAAGCTATTAGAATATCATTAATTATATACAGTTTTTAAAATTTTTTGCTCAAAATTTTAAGTTACTATTTACAGAGTGTAATTTTAAAAGTTTGTTTATATTGCTATACCTATATAAATTGAAGCTTTTATTCTCATCCATAAAAAATTTAATTGTTCGTTATGTTGCAAAACTACAAATTTCATTATGATCTCAGCCTTATTGATGGAATGAAGAATTCCAAATTTTGTGTAAAAGCTGGATGTCCTAACAGATACAAATACCTGAACATTTGAAATTTTCTAATCTCCAAACGAATAATAGAACTAATTTATAGTTCTTGATAAACGTCAAAAAACTGTTTTAAATTATTCTGCTTATTTTTATCCAGTCTTGGTATTTATTTTTCACATATTTTTATTTTTACTTGGTAACATTTACGTGTTATATTTCTAATTTTCAGATAAATAATATCTTAAACTTCTATTTATGTTTTTATAGGTATGTCAAAGTTTAAATTTTTATTTAACTGAACCACAATTATAAACTCCTGTTAACATTTTCTTCTTACATCCATATTAGATGTTATATAATTTTTCCAAGTTAAATTTATTGGTCACATTCAGTAATCTGAATTCCATTGGGTTCCTAATGCCAGTGTTTGTGACATAATTATATTCTAATTGACATTAATGTTCTTGAAGTAAAATTTGATGAAAAGTTGCTTTTCAAAAGTTTTTATCTTGAGGTCTTAACTTTTGATTTGTCGTATATTGCTTGCTAGTATGACTAAATTATTAAAACTGTAAACTTGAGTCAATTTGATTCCATGCCTCAGAATTCACTCTTGCTTTGAAATTATACATTTTTTCTGACAAATATTCTTGAGTTCCATGGGTTGTCTCTTGAGGACTTATATAAGTCTCCTGTGCTTGTTTTTGATTTTCTGAAAGCGAGTGGACTCGTGGATCTCTGTATGTAGTATACTCCTAGACAGGGAAATTTGTAACAACAACAATACATTTTGCATTATATGTCAGTATATTTGCATGAAATCTAAGTTCAGCTTAGAAAAATTCTGTTTTTACTCCTCTTCCTTTTTTCCTAGCCAGTGTCATAATTGAGCTTAATCTTTATTACTTAACCAATTAATTAATATTTACCAAATTTAGTTAGTCTGTTCATTCATGTATTTACATCATTGTTTTACATTTGAATTGTGAACATTTTTGATATCAGAGAAATAGCCCGTCTAAAGTGTTTAACAAATACTATTAAAGTTAAAAAATGATCATCACACACACACACATTTTGCTTTCCCTTGCAATGTTGTAACAAGTTGATTCAATGAATAGTTAGTGAAAACAACTTTTGCATCCTTTGTTGTGTTGTATATAAAGTGATAAGAATATTAATATCATAATTCTCCATTATATCAATTTAAAAACTAACTGTCGTGGGATTATAATTCATTTATGCAATGCATTCACTATTTAATTTATTCAGTGCAGATTCTTCTCATTGCTCCAACTATTGACTGAACTGGAATTTCATGTGAAAGCCTGTTAAGAGCAACTTGAAATAGTTAAAATACACTATATCATTAGGCTAATTTTTTATTATGTGTAAGCTATGCTTGTTTTCAGAATGGAAGGTTTCAAATTTGATCCTAACCACAGTTAAACAGTGACAGTTAGATATTGTTTCTGTATGCTCATTTGTTTAGGTGAGTGCTTGAGAGTTTACCAGCTTTCCACTCTTGTGATATATAGGGCCATCTATCTATGAAATGTCTTGGTAGGTTATAATATGCAGTGAATGTTTGAATGTGCTCAATATTTATGAAAAGTTTCTGGGAAGCATTGCTCTCTAATTGTAAAAAATAACTTAACAGTTAATCATTCTATCTACTAGTGGTGTCTTTTTTTTTACTTCTGATGCATTATAAAGCATGGTAAAAGACGATGGAAATGTACAGGGTTGACGCAATTTCCAATTTCCATGTGAAGCGCTGCACAGCTATTTCACCAGCCTAAATTATGTCCCTAAGCGCAATATCCGCTTACTTAATATTGATTGCATTAACTTTGGAATCGCCCACTACTATAAATTCTAAATTTCATAATTACATGCCATTGAAGTATTAAAATTCTGATTTAACTGTCTGCTTAGCTGGATTCTGCCCAGCTTAAAATTTCAGTACGGCACAACTTAACACTAACGTGAAACATGCATTCATGAAAAAGACATTTCATGAATGAAAACAATAATGTCATGAAAACAACATGCAGGCACACTAGCGTAATATTTAACAAATACTATTAAAGTTAAAAAATAATCATCACATTTTGCTTTCCCTTGTAATGTTGTAACAAGTTTATTCAATGAATAGTTAGTGAAAACAACTTTTGCATGTTTTGTTGTGTTGTATATAAAGTGATAAGAATATTAATAACCTAATTCTCCATTATATCAATTTAAAAATTAACTGTCGTGGGATTTTAATTCATTCATGTATTTACTTTTGTAAAAATGTTTTTATAAAAATAGAGTTTCTAATAATCCCTCTGAATGAAATTTTAATGAAAAATAAAATAAATCACCCAGCTGAGAGAGATGGTTTTATTAAAAGCTTCAAAGAAATCTTCGACTGTATTTTCTTTATGGTTTCTCCACCATACATATTCTTTGATGTCTGAATCAAACTGACCAGGTACATGATTAGCTCCCCACCCATACAGTTTTGTTGGCCGACCAAATAAAAATTCAAAATAATATAACTTTAAAAAAATTCATAGCAATATTTAAAAAATTATAAACAATATATCTTCCGAAAATTCGAGGTAGTATAGCTTAAAAAAAATTCGAAGTTCAATTACGGGAACATTAACATAGCAAATTCTTAAATTGTAAACAAATAAAATTACTCATTAAATGCAAGGGTTGCACACAAAACAAATTCCGCACATGTCATACAAACTTACGTCATAAAAAAAATCTCGTCGTGCAAACACAGTCTGAACCATTAAACCAGTTTATCGCACACTTGGCGCATTTTACCCTCTGTACAGTTCTCTATCCTTTAGCATAAAGCGCAAAACTGATCTAAATGATGATTTATGATTTAAATTTTAAAATATAATTTAAATTTTTTCCGTACTGCAATAATATTTATAATCTTGATATTTAGACATCAGTTTTACAGGTGTTTTTATGATGATAAAGCAATAGCGTTGCTGCAACTTCACTATATAATTTGAATATATGTGTGTGGTTTTGAAAGCAGTAACAACATATAACTATTTTTTATAAGCACATAATAGTGCTTTTAATAAAGCAGTTCCATGTAGTGGGATTGCTTTTTAAAAATAGTTAATATAGAGAAATTAGCTTAAAAAGTGTCTTATGATTCTAGGTAATTATGAATTGATGTTTACAAAATGGTTTGTTTTGCAAAACTACCATAAATAACAATGTCAGAAAAAAAATTTGTCTTTTCATTGAGTTGCGAGATTTTAATTAAAAACTGAAATTATTTACATATTTCAGGTCATGTAAGAATTATAATAATGAAGTCATTTGTCATGGATAATGAATGAATGAGCAAAATTAAATGCAAAATTAGTTGTTTAGTAATTTAAAAGCAGGAAAAATAACAAATCTCATGCTATAATTGATTATATGAACTAATAGGTACTTACTACATATCAGCCGAATGGTTAGCGCTCTTGCCTTCGGTTCAACAGTTCGTGGGTTCGAATTCCACCTTGGACATGGATGTTTGTAGTGGTTCAGAATCCACTTTAAGCCGTAAGTCCCGGTCCAGTTAGCCCTCGTGTGCAAAAAATGACCGTTGAGCGACAAACAAACAAACTACATATCAATGCTAGGAAGTATTTGTTATGTAATTATATCAACTGTTTTTCAGTAAATACTAAAGTAGTTTTTATTTAAGGTCTAAAAAGTGTAGTAGTATTTTTTTCAATAATGCTAAATCTATTCACAACCATATTATTAAAGGGATAACTTAAATTTTTTTCATCTTGCATCATATAGTAATATTTGTCTTTAAAGGTGGTATATTAGGATTAATATAATCTTTTAGAAATGATGGTGTTATGTAATTTCAATTTTATACATATGAAAGGTTTCTTAAGCATCTCAAGACTCAACAGTATTTTGTTATCGCAATTTTTCTTTACAATGAGCCTTTTTGTCTTGTAATTTGGTTTATGTTCTTTACTGCTTTAAAATTGTTTTGAAGCTTGACTAAAATATTCTTTTGAAATTGCTTAATTTAAAAACTTACTTTATTTCTGTAAATCTCTTTTGGAATACATTTTGCGTAAACTCAAAACAATTTTTAAAATATATAACAATTGTTTTTAAGTTATGTGTTAGGGAATTTTAATTTTGAAATTTTTTTCTTTTAGAATGTCCAGTGATTCCCCTCGAGCTAGTACTTCAAATTCAGTTGATCAAAATAGAATACAAACAGCTTCATCTAATCAAGAACAAGAAAAGGAATCTAAAGATAAGTTGAATCCAAAAATGTCTAAAGCTCTGAGTACAAGTGCTAGAAGGTAATTATAATTTACTTTTGTATAAAATTATGATTATCTTAAATTTATAGTATTACTTGGTTTTTATTGCCCTTGCAATAAACTGCCAAAACACATAATAATCAAATTAGCTTAATGAAGAGCAATTGTGAACACTTTATTTTGACAGCTATTTGTCAAATTAGATTAACTATGTTAGTAATCTCTTTAATATCTCTTAATATTTTCTTTTCCATCTTAATATTGTAAACTTTTTTGTCAACTTTTGATTTACTGAACAATGGGAAAATGCCATTTAATTTTTTCAGAAGAAAGGTGTTATGTTTTGTAATTGAATGTGGTAAATGGTCACAAATTAAACTATGTAAATGAAAATATGTGGAGGTGTATCTCAAATAATCTTTGTTTACATTGCAACTTACCTAGAGTCCTATCTTGTGGAATGACATTATAATAGTTTACCAGGAATAGAAACAATGTTTCTAGACAATATCATGAATGGGGATGTAGATTGAATTAATGATTAGAAAAAAAAATTTTTTTTGTAGTTTCTTCTTGATAAATATTTGTACAACAAAATTAAAAAAAATCAATATAAGGAAACCTTGTATTAAATGGGTCAATGAAATGCCTACTTTTTATTCAGTAATAACTTTAAATATTATGTCAAAACTTTTGAATAATCTCCTTACAAAAGCATAATTAAAATTATAAAAGAACAATGTATACTTATTTCATGGATATATTTTATAAACAGTGCTGTTTTACAATTAGTTACTTATATTGTATAATCTGTGTAAATAATACTGTTTAAATCTGTGCCATGCAACATATATCATTATTAAAATTAAATCTGAGCTTGCAGCCAAATGATTAGTGCTTTAACCTTTGGTTCAACTGCTTGCCATTTCAAATCCTCCTTAGGACGTAGATGTTTGTAATGGTTTAGAATCCACTTTAAACTGTAATTCTTTGTGTAATTAGCCCTCATGTGTAAAAATGGCTGAGTGACAAATAAATTGATAAAATCAATACTAGTGGAACACAGAAGAATTTTATGCTAGTTTATTTGCCAAAAGTTTAGGCATTTAAAAAAATGTCTGACAAAATGTCATAAATATCAAACTATATTTGTGCCCTGTTCTCTAATTTTTCTTGGAAGTATTTGAAATTATAGTTTTTATTAAACTTATAATATTTTATGAATAAAAAAATTGTATAAAATTTTTTAAAGCTTGCTCACAAGACCACTAGTTAGCAATTAAATTTATTTGTATGATTATTATATAATTAGTTTTAAGAAGTTATTGGATATGATGGTTGTTTAAGATGATACAAATCTAACTAAAAAGCTCACTTTTATACAAATCCCTGTGAAATAGGGAAACCATCAATTTGATAGCTTTTAAAATATTAGAAAAATTACAAAAATTTTGTGTAAGGGAAACTGGAGAATTTGGATAGGTCCAGGTGGTAATGGCTTCCTGGAATGAGCTTGGCCTTGAACAGGATGTAGTACCTCAAAAGATGTATTTAATAATTAAATTTGAAAACTGATTTATTTGTGATTATATATTTTCCCTTTGGAGATATTGTGTAAAATTAACAAGTGAATATGTCTTCAGAAATATTTTCATTGAATAAAATGGTGGATTTTATTGAACCATTTGGTGTACTTCAGCTGTTGTGAGCATTGCTAAGTTTTTTATTGAATATATTGTGTTAAAATCGAAGACTGATTCTTTTCACTGAGGAAATAGCTGCAAGAAGGTTATTTGCACATCATGCAGCTGACAAAGAATAAATTGAAAATATCAAGTAAATTTAACTTTGTAGAAATTTGGAATGAAATTTAACAAGATTATAAAATATCATTAAATGTGTAATTAAATCTTTAATAGGAGACATTTTTTTCCTTTTTGATGTGAATTACTTTCATTAGTTTCTTGAATCTAATTACAAAATAAATGGCTTTTTTTAGTTATGCAAAGTTATATTTCATCTAAATACTGTGGTGAAATCAGTATTTTTAAAATTTTGTACAATAGAATAAGTTTTTTAATTAATTTTTTAAACAGAAATACAATGTATAGAACTTTAGTACAATTAATTTTACAAATACCATTTCATGCAAGTACTTCGGTTGAATGAATATTAGTTTATTCTTACCAGAATAATTAATGTACAAAATCTCAAATTTAAAAGTTGTCCTAATTTAATGTATTTTTGTATTTGCTCTGTTTTTTCATGCGATTAGAGCTTCAAAATTTTCATTTAAATTATTAATGCAAAGTGAATATAGTTATTTAGTTTCATTAGACTTAGAGAAGGAGAGAATTTTTCTTCTAAAATTTATGAGACTAAGTAACTGTTAAAAGTAACTTAAATAAAATGTTTGTTAATAAATCTGTGATCAAATGAAATTTTTCTATAAGTAAATTGATTTATTTCATGATATTTTATTTATTTCATTTGTGAATCTTATAATTTCTACTTTTATGAATTTTCTAAGAATAATTTGTGGTTCTTTTAAATTATGAAAGCAAATGTTGATCATTTTTATAAAATATATTTGTTATTGTTCATAGTTCTCTTTTCATTTTTTTGTTTACTGGAGCTAATTTAATTGGAATCTATTTAAAATGGATTTTGTATCCTTACCAACACATACATCCCAAGTGAGAAGTAAATCCATAAATTGTTTAACTTGTGGCTAAAATGCTGACCATTAAACTTTCCTATTCTATTGCAATTTATGTGATAATGTTAAATTATTATTTTAATTCACTTTTCTAAGTATTAAAAATTGAAATGAATTGTCAGAATTCTGAATTGCCTATAAATATCTACTTGGTTGCCTTAGTATATTAATTTTAATGGTGGTATATATTTCATGATTTATATGAAAACTGCTTATATTTCCCAATTACTTTTTAGAATTCAGAAGGAATTAGCTGAAATTACTCTTGATCCTCCACCAAATTGCAGGCAAGTACTATAAATATACTTAGTTATTTTATATTTGACTTTAAAATAATGAGATAACTATGTATTTGAATTGCCATAAAATATCAAAATGACAAATGTTACATTTGATATTTATTCTTGTATTCATTTACTTACAATTAAATGAAAGTCAAAAGGCATAGATTATTTGAAGCAATATTTATAATTATACTGCATCCTTTTTTTCTGAAAGAACTATAAAAATAGATATATCCCTAAAAATGATTTAAAATTAAAATGTAAGGTTTTTGAAACTGGTAATTCTTGTACAAAAATAATTTATAATTTCTTATTTAAAAATTATTTCTTTATTTTTCTAAAGATACATCTCTGTGCTTTATTATAATATCTGTTTATGTGTGACATTAAAACGACCAGGTTTTGAAAGAGTTCAAGAAACATTTATATGAGGACATAATAAAGTAGAGTGACACTTATATAAATTCTCTCAATTCATAATAATGAAAATCTTAGTTTCTTATATATTTCTGCTTTTTTTCCATGCACATTCATTATTTTATTTTTATACAATATTATATTTTTGTATTAGTGCTGGACCTAAAGGTGACAACTTGTATGAATGGGTATCTACAATATTAGGACCCCCAGGATCTGTATACGAAGGAGGAGTCTTTTTCTTAGACATACACTTTTCTCCTGAATATCCATTTAAGCCTCCTAAAGTAAGATAAAAGTTTTTGAAGAAAATGTTCATGCATTTATATATATGCATAGTTATTAAAATAGTATTATAGCAAATATTTGCACTTTATTAAGTATTTTATTTTCTTTTGTTAGTTACTCAATTCTAGATTGATTCCCATTAATTATTTTACTTATTTAATAGAAATTGCAGTTACTTAATAGAAATTGCAGTTACTAAACAGAAATTGCAGGTAAATTAGAATGTGCAGGAATTTGAAATGCTTGCTAGAAAAAAATGTTCAGGTTTGTATAAAGAAAGATTGTTGGGAAGGAGTAATGGAACAGTTATAAATATTTGTTCTTAAATGATTGCTAATTAAAAATAATGGAGTGTTGAAGTAATTGAGTTTAATTATGATTACTGAATTTGCTTGAAAGATGAAATAGTTTTCTTAAAATATATTAAAGTAAGAATAATCAATAACTTACTAAATGGCTTAAAAATTATTTTAAAAGTAATATTTATAGCAAGACAAACAGCAAATAAAACAATTTTGAATCTAATAAAGCTAAGTTTTTATATGTGTAAATTATTTGTAACAAAACATAAGATACTAAAATTAATGAGTAATTATAAATTTCATTAATCGAAGTAAAATATTTTTGAGCCACAAAATAGGCTTCATTGTGTATATTAATCATTTAGTGCACAATACAATTTTTTGTTATTACAGTTATCATATAGTGTTTACAAATAATCCTTTGAATTTAAATAATGTATTATCTTTTTAACATTGCGTTGTGGATTTATTTTTCTTTCTTCCTATAGTTTCAAACCTGATAATAGATGAAGAAACTGGCTTTATTTTTGTTATTACAAATTGCTTTTAATTTAATCATAAAATTATCAATGCATTTACATACATGCAAATTTATTTTACATGTACTATTCTGAACATTTAAGCATTACTAACAGCATTGCTAAGTACCCACACAGTATTCATAATTTACTCGAATTAAAATAATAAAATAAGTGGTGCCACAGTAAGAACTTACTGACTGGAAAAATATATTAAAGAAAAAAAATATCATCTTGTGAATGAAAGTTCAATTACTTACACAGCTTATTTTGAAAACTTCGAAAAAATGTTAGTTTATTCCTTCAGCTTGACTTTCATTATATGGACTCATGTTATGGGAGTATACATAATCTTCTTCAAACTGAGAGCTTATAGAATTTGATTACTTCAACTTTGTGATTTTATTGTCTCTATGATCCACTAGAATGTTAGACTTGAATAACAATCTGCTCTAGTGGCATGGGATTCAGGCTCTGGCATCAGCATTTTCTGTGACTGCTTCTGCCATCTCTAACCCTGTCTGTAATTAGTCTTGTCCCCTTGCTTCTCTCTGGAACCGGTTTTTCACAAGTCATGCTCCAGGGCAGTCTACTTTGTGGAAAAGGGAAATGGGGAATAATAGGGATGTAATCTTACAGGGAGAATGATATATAGAAAAGGGACTTCAAGCCAGGGGAAAAAAACAAGTAATGTAATTAACAAAAAATATGTAGCCAGTGAATACAATATTGCTATTGCTTTACACATTGCAATATTTATTTTTTTCCTAGTATTTGATTAAATGTGAAGCTCTGAAAATTTGTCTACATTCAATATCAATAGTAAAACATTCAATAATTTTGTTTTGATTCTATGAAATGACACTAATAATTTTTTCTGTAAAAATGAAACATTGAAAATATAGCAATTTTTAATTAGTTTCAATATGCTTTTAAAATTATTTTTTGTTTTATAGTTATTTAATTTGAAGATCAACTGGAACAACTACTTTTAAGCTTTTTTGATTAAAAAGTGTCTAAAAAATCTCACTGATATAAATTATAAAATTTTATATACAAATACTGTTAGTTTACATACATTGTGTTTTTCAGTTATATATATATATGTGTATAAATTTTATGATTTTACTCAAAAATACTGATGCTTGAAGATATCGCTGTTTTCTTCGAAATTGAAGGTCTTAGGTTTGATACTAGCTCCTGTTGAATAACAATGAAATTTGTTACATTAGATAAAAATCTGTTGAAAGGTGTGCTTGGGAGTTTTTCGAGTATTTTTCCTTCTCCTTGTGTGAATAAAGTTAATTGCTAAGAAAAATTCCAAGAAAGTATACCTATAAAACTACATCAATATAAAATAAATGACTTATCTGAATTGTCAGGAAGAGAATGTATTTTATGAGCATTTATGTAAAAATAATACGTAAACAAAATTATTTAGCAAAGTAATATAAAATATCTTGTCTAGTACAAAACATTTTTATAACAATATTACTCTTTCTAAAAAACACAATAAAAGCAAAAAATCAAAACTTAGAAAAAAATTTTTTCCAAAGGTCTGAGTATATTATCCTTAGAATATCAAAATAAAAACTTATGTCCATGAAACATGCTCTCTGTGGAATACTTCATTATTACTGTACTTTATAAACTTTAAAATTTTAGATTTTATTGAAATGCTTGTACTTGCGTGTGTAAAAATTAATGTGAAATTTTCTATAATATAAGAAGCAGAAAATTGTCACGATTACACTGTTGGAAAATATAACAACTAATGGAAAATTAAACTAAAAAGGAAATTTTCGAAGTATTTTTAGAATTTTATAAAGCAATTCTATTAAGAACACAATTTGTGTTAAATAAAATAATGCATGTTACATTTATTAAGGTGAACGATTTATCTTCTCAAAATATTATGAATTTTAACTAGCATATCTAATGCTTTTTAAAAATTATTTTAAACTCTTTGTTCCTTGAATTTTAAAACTGAAAAAAAAAAATTAGCATTGTTTTTTATGGTAAATTTAGAAAAGTAGAAATTTATAAAAAGTAAATAATTGCCTACAGTTATAGTTAAACTATAAATATAAATTTGTTGATAAATGAAAAATAGTAGTTTCAGCAATTTAGTTCATAATTCTTTTGCACACTTTACTTTCAATTTTAAATTTAGCTGTGACAAAAGCTTTCTAAATTCACCAATAAAAACTAATTTAAAGTTTTAAAAAAATATTTTACATGAATGAATTTCAACAAATCATAACTTCACAGGTTAATGACAAAAAATATTTTTAGAGCGAAAAACCGAACAAGTTAGTGGGACTGCGGGATTTATTTCCTTTACTGAGAAAATCTTTGAAATGACTAGAAATATTTTCTGCTGGAAATTAAAAAAGTGCATTTGAAAGTATTGAAGTAAATTGATCTAGTAATCTTTCTAAGAGAAACTACTTCCCAGAAACTTTTCTACAATTTTTATGGAATGAGAAAAAGAATTATTTTACAATTTGTATAAAGAATCTCAGTTACAATGGTATGGTGGAACTTCTTACTATACAAGATATACCTTTCATTACAATATCATGAAATATATTTGCAAGTATGTTTAATTAATAAATCAAATTGGGGAGAATTCTGGTCTAAGGAAATATATTAAACTCATGTTATTATTGCATGTGAGGCTAAAATTTAATATTTTATTGTTAGTAATCAAACTTATATGATTATTGGCTTGTAAACACTCTGATTAAAATACAAACTTAAATATTGATTTTTACTGTTTAAATTCTTAAAATACAATCATGTATTTATTTCATTAAGTTTATATTATAAATTATTCTGGAAAATCATAAACAAGTAATTCATTTTATTATCTTACATTTAATTTTGAAAAAAATAAAAGTATTTCTAAACCTGTTTTAGGTCACTTTTCGCACAAGAATTTATCACTGCAATATAAACAGTCAAGGAGTTATTTGTTTAGATATACTTAAGGACAACTGGAGTCCAGCTTTAACTATTTCTAAAGTTCTTCTTTCAATTTGTTCTCTTCTTACAGATTGCAATCCAGGTAAGATAGTTTTCTTATATTCTTAGTGTTAAATTAAATTTTTTGTGTATTTCTATTATATTTTACTTAACAGAGAATAGGATCAAATAGAAACTTAAAAGTATTTATCATAGACATTTTGTCTATGGAAAAATATTGAGTGTAGTCAAGTCTGACTTACTCTAATTGGTACTTGGGGCAAAATTTTTTTTTGGGCCCTCTCAACAAGAAACTTTCGATTTGATTTGACAAATGATTCTATACAATTGACAACAAAAAAATTAACTTTCTGTTTGATTTGGGAACCCCTTTAATGTAGGGGGGGAGATAACTGTCCCTGCCTTTGTCAGACTCTGAATGTAGTTTTAATGAACTTATTTTAAAATTCTTTGTATTCATAATCTTTGCATTATGATTTAAATATAATAGTAATTTCTACTTCTTTAAATTCAATTTACCAGTTTTTAATATTTATTATTGTTATATCATACAAGATTATGTGATTAAAGGTATCTGACAAGATTTAGAGAAATGTACCTTTAAAAACTAGTTTAAAATCTTAGCTATTGCTTTATCTTAGTATGTGTATTTGTTTTTTAAAAAATAGGTAACATAAAATAATGTAAACTTAAATGCAATCTTTTAAAAATGGAATGTCTAATAAAAGGAATAATATATTTATACTAATTTTCATATGGTGCATAATTTATATATAAGAAAACTATTGAAGGAAATAAAAAACATGTTGTTAAATACCATTAATTCACTGTTAAAGAATTATTTTTATCTAATTTCTTCCATTTGCTATATAAAACTAAAATGACAGAAACATGTCACTTGATAAATGAAATATTAATAAAGTTTATTCTACACAAATTAGAATAAACTGAATTTCATTTACTTAGATTGAAAACTATGCTCATAAATTTTTAGTAAACTGTTCTTAACTCCTACTAGCCAGATGAAACCTTTTCTCTTAGTTTCTATCTAGGTAAGAGCTTATTGTTTAACATTCTGGCTTTCTATTTATGGGTTAGTTCTTATTTTGGATAATTATGTATGTAGTGATTTATAAAATTAATTTTAATTCAACTGGGACCTACAGTTAAACTTTTTGCAGGAAAAGTGAGTATAGAACAAAAACTGAACTGTGTAATTAGCACTTATAGAATTAGTTTTTTGTTACTATATTTTGCTGATAGAGACAAACCTATTCTACTTAACTTATTTATATTTCGCATTATGAAAATCTGAGTAATGTAAAAAATAATATTTCTTATTTAGATCCCATTCTAAATGTTCCCGAATCTTTAAGACATGTAATGTTATGAAAAAAATATTTTCTTAATCATAATCAGATAAAATTTCTAAATCTGAAGTAATTTATAAATTTTTCTTAATGAAAAGTCAATCAATGTAGATATTATGATATAAGAAAAATTCCATGTTTCACATGTTTATACTTGTCAAAAGTTAATTTTAATAAAATATCATGAAAGAGTTTAAATGTTATAAAAATATTTTTCTCAAAGAGAATTATCCATTTTTATGTATCATTAAATGTTTTAAATCATGAGTCGACTGTTGATTTCATAACCTCACATTTAATGGTTTACTTTCTTTTTAAAACATCCAAATTTTTATAATCTGCTTAATACATAAAAATTTAATCATGTGCTTTAATGTTTCAATAGTAGGTTCTTTATTAAGAAGTTGTGCATTTAATTTTATTTACTGATCTTATGATGGTTCTGCTGTAAAATGAGGATTTTTTGATTTTCCATGATTTCTTAGTTTTTAATTAGAAAATCAGAAGATTAAAAATTTTCAGGAAATTCCTTTTATTTGTCACTGTTAATCCTTAGATGTGGGAGGATTTAAAACTTGACTAACAAATTTCTTTTTCACAATATCTTGATGCATTTCCAAATTTGGCTTTTAAATACAATCACATACAGATTTTATAAATCAAAGTGTTATATTATTTAAATAATTTTAATTTGCGTAAAAACTTTGATCACATTTCGAAACTTTATTTTTTGTAAATCTTTTTGTCATATTTAGTTCTGATAAAGTTTAATTTCTGTTTCTAAAATTGTATATTATGAAACATGAATGTTACTGATGGGAAACTTAATTCTAATTATTCAGGTAATGAAGTTAATGATCAATGTATTTTTTGTAAAGAATAAATTATTTCCGTGCATTCAGGTTTGTAGAAATTTAGTGATACAGAATTGTGTATTATATGTTAAAGAATGAAATACTTTATTTTACAAAGTTAAGTCTACATTAATCTTTGTGAAAATTTTTGAAAGTGGTATTAAATAAACATTTAATTGTGCAACTAATCCTAACAGCTGTCTGGTAAATGATTGAAGACATCAAAAAGCGATTTTGTTTTTATTTAATCATTTGAATAACTGGTGTAATTTTTGATTTCTACAAAAGGTTTAATTGCTCTTTTGTTTACTCCATCAAAACATAACTTACATAATGCTATGTTTCCCATCTTTCTACAAGCATCTTTATTTTTGTAATTTCAGTATATAATCCAGTTTTACTGTGTAGAAATACTTCTCATCAATACTTTTTATAATAATATCTCAATTTGCTATTACAATTTAAGTTCCCAATTTATCACTTTATGCATTCAGGAATCATTTTCTCTATCACTAAAGCAGTGCTTGTTCATCTGAAAATTCATAACAATCTAACTGCTTGATAACTGCTGTTAAGGCCTTGAAACTCCAAATATCCTTACAGTTTTTTTTCCTGTTGTAAAATATTTTATTTAAATACAGGTGCATACAAATGCAAAATTGTACATTTTCTGTTACACTAGAAGTATTCGATGTACTAATTTCGTAAGAATTTGTGTATATTTTATTTAAATTATATTCATATATTTTATGGTTTTTATATTTTGATTAATTAGTTTTAAGTATGTAATGTCAAAAAAATGTTTGATAACAAAATGGCTGTGTTAAGTACCATTGTTTATTGTCTCGTGTACTGTTGATAAATATTTAATGAATGACACAACATTGTTGTAACTCCCTAGATCCAAAATTGTTAGTAATTGACCAGTGTAAATAGGCATTGTATGTAATTAGAATTTCAAAGTATTATACCATATGAATTTCTGAAAATTATTACGTAAACTTAAGATTTTTTATTTATTTTATTTGATTTTGAAATGTTTAATTACTTAAATACTTTTTTGAACAATAAATTGTTTTCAAGGAATTAAGATTTCAAACTTTAATTAGTTGATACAATTATTATAAATGTAGAAACTAAATAGTTTAATTTTTGCATTTCAGCTGATCCTTTAGTTGGTAGTATTGCTACACAATATTTACAGCATAGAGAAGAGCATGATCGCATTGCTAGGCTCTGGACAAAACGTTATGCCACATAAAGTATTGAAAAGGAGATTTTTGAATGTAGGCTTCTTTGCAAATATAGAACATTGAATTCCATTGCAAATTGTGTATGTGTTAATAAGGATTGAGTGTTGAGTACCTTATACACAGGAAGACTTTTTATCTATTATTGCATGTGCATTTTCCTTAAAGATTACATCTCTGTGCCATGCTAAGTTGTCAGCAAAGGTATATGTGTTTAAATATTATATTCTGCTTATAAATGTTCAAAATGAGTGCTGTATCTTAAGTTTTTATTTAAATTACTATAATAACAAAGTAATTGTTAATTATGCAAGAAATTTTACTATTTGGAGTGACGGAAATTGAGCATAATTAAGACTATCTGAAAAAGATGGAAAAAAGTTTTACATAATTAATGTTATATGACATTAAGCTAAACTAAATGTTTAATTGTTGAAGTTTCATCTTTAGTTACTTTGCAAAATGTTTTCATTTATGATTAATTTTTATTCCATTATTTTTAAAGCAAAATAGTTTATACATCTGTTTCTAGAAATTATAAATTCATTTTATGATATGTTAAATATATATCTTGCTGAGTGAGCTTAGTATAATTTAAAATTTTACAAAAGTATTGCAAAACTATGGTAATTTAAATTTATGTATAATTTTTAAGTATGTTAAGTAAGCATGTATTGTTACACTTATGATATGATTAAAACTAATTTCCTTTGATTTACAAAGTAAGCAAAATTTTTCATTTTATATGTCTGAATCATTCAGTGGAATTTTTTATAAAGAAGTTTTTTTTAATTTAAATTTTTTCTCCATAAGAAATTTCCATGTTTGTAATTTAATTAAAAACACTCACACACACACATATATATATTTAAAAAAAAAACTTTTTTCATTCTTAAAAAATGGATGTAAGTGCCTATATCAAAGTGTATTATAACTTCATATGCTTATTAAAATTAACTGAATTTTTTAATTTTAAATTTATCTGGGTCAATAATTTTTTAAATGTACTAGACCACACTAGTTTTTATAATTTAGTTTTCAAATATTAAAATCAAGGTGAAAATATTTTTAAAATTTAAAATACCTGTTTATATAGTCTGATTCTTTAAATATGCTTAAATTGTATTCTAAATTCAATGTTAATTTTTGAATAATTCATCTTAACTATATTTCAATCTGCTCAGTTAAGATTTTCTTTTTTGTTGTGGTTGAAATTTAAGATTTAGTTTGATGTATTTTGAAAGATATTGTCTCGACATTAATGCAGTCAAAAATGTTTCACTTAAAATGTGAAATAAAACCTAGAAATAGAACTATAAATAAATATAAGTAACACCTAGGAAACTGCTTATTATATAGATTAATATAGATAAAATATCCTCAAATATGTGTTAATTTCAGATACACAATTCTTTTTCAAGATGCATTTTCCCTTAAACTGATGGGTTTTTTTTATTAATTCAATTAATATTTTTTAAGCAAAATATATTTATTTTATTTTGAATTTTATTAGAATTATTCTATACCAAATCAAATAGCCACTGAAACTGATCGTTTCAGATTTCCATGAAAACTTTAGGAACCATTTTTCTTGCTAGTATAAATAGTAACTTATTTGCTATCATATTTCAAATGGAATTTAGAAATTTTAATTTGATATGTAATTTCAATTTTTCTGTAAAAAAAGTATAAATTTCACTGGCATTTTTGTAAACAATTTAAAAATAAGTGTAAAAATGTATATTTTTGTTAATTGTAAGCTCTGAAATATTCAGAGTGGAACGTTAATGGGACTAGCAAAAAATCTTAATTTCTGTTAAAGTAATAGTTAGTTATAATTTTCTATAGAAGTGTTGCAAAGATACGGTTACTAATGTTTTCATCTTAAATCTTAATACCACTATGATTTTATTTTGAGAATTGCTAAATTTGTAGCTTTTTATATTACTTAAAACAAGTTTTCGAAAAGTGCTAATTTTTATATTCACTTAAACTTTTTTTTAAATTAAACTTATGTATCATATTAAAGACAGAAAACTTTAAAATGTTAATTTTCTAGAGATTAGCATTAAAATATTCAAAATTTGAAAAATGTATGCAAGTGCTGAATTTTTTTAGAAAAATAATTACATAATAAATAATAAAATTTTTTTAGGATAAATATTCTTTAAAATATTTTGTTATTATTTTCAGTTAAAATTAGTGCGACAAATGATTAATTTCTTAAGACGGTTTTAAAATCAGACATGGTCTGTTGAAATCAGAAATTTTTTGATTTGACATCGAATGACAAATAAATAAATATATTTAAAAAAGAATAATTTTTGAAATATATTTTGAACAAACAGTATATATATATATATAAAAGCATAATTGCTTACTTAATAAGCAATTTAATAATGTTTATCATATTGTCTTGAAGTCCAATTACTAAGTGCTCTTTATTATTTAATACTCACTATTTCTTATGATATATGCAATAAAAAATCAAAACGAATTGATAGAAATATGTTAAAACTCGTTTGTTATTAACACCGAGGTGCTTTAATCTTATTCAGGTAGTATGTGATACCTAAAAGAGTTCTGTAATTTTTATAGCTGCCACAAACAACTATACTATGCAATTTTTATACCTAGTTCAAATATGTGAATATGAAGAGAAATATTTTTCTGTTCCTATTATTTTGTGTATAAAATTAAATTGAATGTTTTTTTATGTAGAGGATTTTGAAACTGCAAATATTAAAACCTACTTTTTATAATAAAAATAAAGACTAAATATAGAATGATGAACAAACTTGTTTTTAATGTGGGACATGGTTTTAATTTCATGAAAAGGGACATAAAATATACCTAGTGTATTACTAAATTTATAACAAAATTAATTAGTTACAAATACACATCTTGTATCTTATTCTATATAGTAATTATTTTGGAAAGTGCCGATTTCTTTACGTATATTAAAAGAAGGGAGTACATATCATTTGCTGTGTGGCCTTTTACAGCAATAAAATGAGTTTCAGCTATTTTAATTAAATTGCTTACTTAGCTTCAAAATTTATGAACAATTTTTTCCATTTAATATCTGTTTTCTATACAAGCTTATTAAACCTATGATTTAATATTGCAAGTACACTTATAGTTTTGCCTGAGAAATGATGTATTTCCAAGAATAACCACTGTTTTAAGCATAAAAATTATATATATATATAATGTCTTAATTAAGCTATCCATATGTGTTATATGTATCGAAAAATAGAAATATTTTTGATCATTTAACATAAATTTTGAAATACTGTATTTAAATATTTTAAAAAGTAAAACACTTAAATAGCAATATATTTATACACATAAATTGTTAGTATGTGTATAAAACTACTTTTTTATGCAATAGATACGAGTGTTTGTTTTCCGGTGAGAAATGAATTCATATATCAATTGAAATTTTTGTTACTGTGATGTTGCTGTTTTTCTGATTTGTTGGAAATTGTTTTTGGGATCATTTGATTATACAATAATTTTCCATTCTTTTAAACTTTTTTTGTAATGTATTTTAGTTAATTATTTTGCAAGATTTTTCTTTAATGCCTAAGTAAAACTTTTACATGATCTAAAATATTATCACATTTATGTTATGTTTGTGATGAATTTGTCATTAAAATTGAAAATATCACTGAACTGTACTCAAACTGAAAAATTGCCTAACTGTACTAAAATTGTCAATTCTATTTTTACAATATATAATTGTTTACCATTTATCTTTTAAAATGTTCTCTTTTATATTAAGCTCATTTTGAAGTATATAAAAGTATTGCAATGTAATAGAAATCTAAGCAGTTTTCAATTAATACTTTCAGTATCTTGTAATATTTGACTAATATAATAAAAATCTCAATAGTTTGTAATTGAAATCATGCTTCTTTATTTAAGATTTTTTTAATTCGAAGAATTTTACAATTTATCAAATTCTTATTCAGAAGTTTTTTTCGTTTATAAATAGGCCAGTTTTATAGGTGTCAATTTAAAATGATTAAAAAGAATATTGTGTGGCTATGCTTTTTTAATGCTTGAATTAAAAAAAAATTCACTTTTGAGGATAATTCTATGCTGTTAGGGAATTGATGAACAATCTAAAATGGATGACAATGTTCTCTAAATGTTACGATTACATATAGGGAAAAATGTTATCAATTTTAGATTGTTTGAAGTGATTTAAATCTTTAGTTGCATTAATTAAATTGAAAGCAATTAAACATATACACAAATTTGAAAATAATTTTTGATAAGATATAAAGTTTTTTCAGTGTCATTTCAAATCTAGTATTTTTTTTATTAAAATTTTCTGTATTAAAATTGCATATTAAGATACAATTATTAATAAATTAAAAAATGTGATTATATTCCTCAGTTATTACATGTATCTCGGCTCATGTGTATGTTTTGACAAATATTGTGAAAAGAAATCTACATTATGCTAAAAACATTTTGTAGAATATTTACAACTGTTCTTTATATTAAAAAAAATTAATTAGAATGTTGTGAATTTTTCAATATGTACTGAATTCACTTAATGTCTCCTATAGAAAAAGCTTGCAGGCAGCTTAGATGGTATCACAATATTATTCAATTTTTTAAATTGGTTAGTGCTCTGTCCTTTGGGTCAGCAGTTCATGGTTTTGGAAATTAGTAGAGGTTCACAAGCCACTTTATGCAGTAGGTCCCAGTCTAAATAGAGTTTGATTTATTATTCAATGGTTATTTTTTGTACACATTCTTCAGAAACTGTTGGTACACTTTTTCTTAGTAATTGTTTCTTTGTTGGAAAATAACTTTCATTTCGGAAAAGCAGCAATTAGTGAATATAAATAAAGATGCACAATTTTTACTTAGTGGTAATATAAGTTATTACCAATGTACTTGAGAAACATAATTTTAGATTTAAAAATATTGTGGCAAATATGAACTGTATTTAATTTTTCTTGAAATTGTGAAGAAAAAATTGAGATTAGTGAAATTAAAAACTTCATATTATTGTCAAATAATTTGATTTTTGTCCAGAAATATAACATTTTGCA
This sequence comes from Latrodectus hesperus, assembly GCA_037975125.1. Taxonomy (NCBI): domain Eukaryota; kingdom Metazoa; phylum Arthropoda; class Arachnida; order Araneae; family Theridiidae; genus Latrodectus; species Latrodectus hesperus. The sequence goes on from CM075854.1 coordinate 93,188,824, forward strand.
AATGTTGAAAAAACCAATAGCAGTTGAAAGCAGTGATTGTCTTCTTTGAATTTCCATTTAAATGTATCAAAATACTATGACAAAATGTAAAGTGTGAAGAATGGAATTTGAAAGTTGTTACATTACTTTTTTATTATACATTTTACTAAGCTAACAGTTGTGCTTTACTTTTCAGCTCAACAGTTCATGTTTTCATATCTAACTCAGAATTAGGGTGTTTGCTGTGGTTCAGAATCCACTTTTAAACTGTGTAGGGGAGGTCCCATTCATTCAGGCCTTGTGTGTGTAAAACAATCATAAAGCGACCAGAAACCAAACCATTATGGCTCAAGATAAAATAAGAAATATCTACACTCCTGTATAGGATTAAAAATATTTTTTTCAAAGAAAATATGATTTTACATACAATCTATTGTAATACTTGTTAATAAATTTATTGAAATATAAACATTAAATAAAATACACCCATATTTTATACTAAAAATATTTTCTTTTTTATAGTCATAAATTATTTTTGGAAAGCACCAATCTTAAACTTTTCACAGAAGTTACACTGATTTTTGTCATGACAGAAAATAAGACACTTGTTTTGCAATAATTATGTATAAAATGTAAATGCAAATTCTAATTTTATGATTTAAATTTACTAGTTAATGACAAGTTTTACTTAAAGAAAATTTTTTCAATTGACAAACCTGTTAAATGATAAATGATTTTATCCTTATTTTTGATTTAATTTTGTGTTACAAAAGAATTCATAATGCGATGAAATTAAATTTAATGAACAATAAAAAACAAACAAATGAAGATGCAAAATATCTTAGTATTTTATGTCATCCATAATAAAGCTTATTTGTAAAATAATGGATTGTTAACATGTTCTAGTTACATGGTTGAGTTATTAAATGATTTATATAAGCATTTTAGAATAATTATATTAATTTTTTAAATAAATAGATTTTACTAAATGTGCAATCTACTCATTGGTTAAGGAGTGATATTCTCTTATTTAACCTTTTCATAAAAGTTATATTTAGATCCAATATTTTAATTATCGTGAAGCACAATAAATCTCGTAATGTTTAAAATTGTATAATCGTTCAGAATAAGCAATTCAAGTTCTATTTACTCTAAATGATGTTTCAAGATAGTAAAATTGTTCTGTCATATTAATCTTTGGTTTCAAAATTGTTAGCTGTCACTTTTTAAGTTTGGCAGATTCCAAGAGTATTTTTTCTTTTCATGTGTTCCACTAAAATGCTAGTGGTTACTAAGGGGACCATGATTGACTGGTGAAATGCTTAGAAATTTTAGTGTCATCATAGATGCTAATTTTTATGATCTGTAGACCTAAAAAATTTGAAGTAACTTGGGATCAAAAAAGTGCTTCCCTTGCTCAAGAACTTACTATGGTTGTAAAAAGGGTTTATATCAAATATGTAATCTTTTTACTACTTTTCACAATTACAACAATTTCAGAAAAGCACTATTTTTATCTTGTTAATTAATCTTTCACTCTAGTAGTTAACTACTAAGTTTCAAACTTGGGCATGAAAGAATTTCTAATATTTTTCCCTAAAAAATTTAATCTTTCTCAAAACTTCTTGGTGAAAAAGGCTTTCTCATATCTTGAAAGTTAAACCACAGAAAGGCAATGTGTTTGGAAAACATTTAAATATAAAATAAAATAAAGTACTTATAGTTTCCTTGGAAAATCTAAACACTAGTACCACAAATCCATTATCGGAATTGCAATTACATTGTTCAAATAAAAAAAAGGGCGTGTTGATTACATTTTAAAATATAAAAACATTTGCAAATGGATGGTAATGGAATTTAAAGAAGCATATACATTAATAAAAAGAAAAAAATCATTAGGAATTAATGGAATGAAAAATTCAATTGTAACAAAAATTAAAAGCTGTGTAGCTTTTTTTCACAATCTAGGCATACATTTTTTGCTTTTATTCTGTTTTGACTTTCTAGATATGAGGTTGATTCACTTTTAGGGATGAAAGATCTGCCAATTCTATTTATATTACTAAACATTTGAATTATGGTTATTTCCAAAGATATTTGTGTTTCAGATAAAGTTCTTATGACAGTAAATTTCTTTAAATGTCTTGTGATTCATTCTTTGTAAGCTTGTTTTCATCTTCCTGAAGGTTAAAATCTTTCTGTATACATTTTCAGGGTTCTCACTACTCCTGGAAACTCTTTAAATTCCAAAAATGTTTTTAAGGGCCCTTGAAACTCTTGGAATTTTGACTTGACTCCTTGAAAATTGTGAATTACTCCTGGAATTTTTTCTCACCATGATGCATTTATTTTTTTCCAGAGAATATTTTAATTTATTGAGTTTTTTGTTTTAACTTTTTAAAATTTTCAATAAAATTATCAAAAATTTTTATTTAGTATTAGTTTTTAATATTGACACTAGATGGCACAATCGATATTAAATTTTTGTATTCTTAACTGTTGATTTGTATTAACGGTTTCAAGATCTAGTTCAGCTACAATAATTTCATGATAATTTGGTTTCGTAGTATTTATAGATTTATGTAACGTGAAATGAGAAAAGTGAGCATTGTGTGAAGTGATCACCAAACAAAATCTATCTGTTGTGCAATTAAGATGGACAATTTCAATTGATTATTTTTCTATTTGCTGCTCTTTTCCTCGTATTGTCTAAGATTTTTTGAATATTAATATTTAAATATAAAATTTTTTAATTAAAACATACTTTCCATGTCTCTCTTGATGAAAATTGCATATAATTTAATTGAATCAGGATAAATTTATTTATTAATGAAATAAAGACTGAAACAAAAAAAAATTATTTAATATGACTGGTAGAAAGTGTGCTTTTAATGACCAGTGGACTGTGCAAAAGTCATATAGAGATTGACTTGCGTGGTTCTGAAAAAAACACATGCCCATCGTCTGTTTGGAAGAAAATATGGGCGACTCGGCAATTAAATTCCATATGAAAGGGAAAAAGCATATATATTTATTAAAACAAGCTATAACTGCTAAAAAAATCTACTCGTTTAAAAAATTTTTTCACTTCTGATCTTGTTAACAATGTGAACCCAAAGCATGCTTTAGATTAATTTGTTTCTTCAAAAGAAGTTTTAAAAACTGAAATTCTATGGGTCCTTAAAGTTTTAAACAATAGATTCAGCTACAGTTCTTGTAATATAAATTGCCTCTTTCAAGCAATGTTTCCAGTGCTATTGCAAAGCAATTCAGTTGTGCTGAAAAGAAGTGTGTTTATATAAGTTTTTGGAATTGCACCTTATTTTTACAACTTATTGAAAGAAAAAGTTAAGAATGTTGCCTAAGAGTAGAGAACAGTACAGAGGGTAAAATGCGCCAGGCGTGCGATAAAGTGCGCCAAACTGGCTTAACTTTCCAGAATGCATTTTGATAACGAGATTTTCGTTTTATGACTTGGTTGGTTTGTCGCTCAACGGTCATTTTTTGCACACGAGGGCTAATTAGACCGGTTTTATGACTTGACATGCACGAAATTCGTTTTGTGTGCAACCCTTGCTTTTAATGAGTAAATTTGTTTACAATTTAAGAATTTGCTACGTTAATGTTCCAGTTATTGTATTTCGAATTTTTTTAAAGTTATATTATCTGGAATTTTCGGAAGATATATTGTTTCAAAATTTTGAAAACTATATTGTGTGAATTTTTTAAAGTTATATTATTTCGAATTTTAATTTGGTCGGCCAATAAAAGATTTGTACGGGGTGGTGCTAATCATGTGCCCAGTCAGTTTGATTCATACATTGCAGAGTATGTATGGCTGAGAATGCATAAAGAAAATACAGTAGATTTCTTCACGAAGCTTTTAATAAAACCATTCTCTCTCAGCCAGGTGATTTATTTTATTTTTCATTAAAATTTTATTCAGAGCGACTATTAGAAACTTTAGTTTTTATATAAATGCATATTTACATAAGTAAATACATCTGTAAGTAAATTTTATTGAGTGTTTCACGTTAGTGTTAAATTTTGCTGTATTGAAATGTTTTGAAGATGGGTGTCACATACCCGGTTAATTAAAATTCGAGTTTGCATAAAAAATGCAATTTGTTAACGTTAGAAGTTTAGCGTTATTGCCCGGTTGTCACTGTACTAGGTAGTGCTACACTGAAATTTTTTTTAAGGTAAGCGCAATTGCATGGTATATTAAAATTCGAGTTTTAATAAATTCGTTTCTAGTTATTAGAATTATAATACTTCTATAGTATATAATTATAAGGAAATATTCGAAATTTGATATTTGGAATTCAAAAGAGCGAATGCGATTGGTATTGTTAACCAGATATTGGGCGAAGTCACGTAATTTAGGTTGGTGACAGAGCCGTGGAGCGCTTGACGCGAAAATTGGAAATCGCGCCAAATCTGTACAGCTTCGTCGTTTTTTACGAAGGATGTTTCTAATTATGTGCTTCTCTTTGATGAAAGCTTACATGATCATCTGCAGACAAAAGAATTGGACTGCCACGTAAGATTTTGGGATAATGATACAGTTAAAACACGGTATGACTCATCCGATTTTTTAGGTCATTCAACTGGAGATATTTTGTTTGAAAAAGTGAATGAGAAGTGTTTAGAATTAGGAACAAGTGGATTACTCCAGTTGTCAATAGATGGCCCAAACGTGAACTGGTCTATTTTGAATAAAATAGTTGATTTTTTAAAAAGTGAACATCATTCAAGTATTGTAAATGTCGGAAGCTACAGCCTACACATTCTACGTAACACTTACAACCATGGATGTTCCTCATTTCCAGAAGTTGAGGTAACAGCAAGTGGAATTTACAGACTATTTAAGGATTCACCCGCTCGTAGGGATGACTGTCTTGGTGCAGGCGTAAAATTTCCTTTAAAGTTTTGCAAATATTGATAGTTAGAAAATATAAGTGTTTCCAACAGATTGCTTGAAATGTTATTGTATGTTAAAACATATATGTCATTTGTTCAAAACAAAATATTTTCTAATCCTGCTACCAAAACTTTTGATATTGTGCAGAAGTGTGTACAAAAGATGTACTTTTTTCTGCTAAATGCAATTTTTCTATATTTATTGCTCGGGAAGTAGAACCTTTTCTGACACTTTATGAAACTGATAAACCACTATTGCCATTTCTTGCTGGAGATTTTCATACTTTGTTGAAAAGCTTGATGCAAAATTTTTTAAAGGAATCTTTGTTATCTGAATCTATTGGTAATGTCTAAAAACTCTAAAATTACTTACATTATTTTATATAGCATATAATCCAGCATTATATAAAATGTTGATTATTTAAATAAAAAAAAATCTGTTATAGCTTTAAATTCATTGAAGATTTTTGAAATAATCATTAATAATTTTAACTTAAACAAAAAATAATCTCATTAATATATATATTTGCAATTATTTATTTTTATTATTTACAGAAAGGATTGAAAAATATTGCATGTACACAATTATATACAGATTTGGTTAAGAACAATTTTTAAAATTTTAACGTGAATGTCGATACCTCCTGGAAATTTTTGATTTGACTCCTGGAAAACTCCTGGAATTTAATTCTTGGAAATCTGTACGAACCCTGCATTTTACAATGAAAAGCTTGTGTGTATTACACATAAAAGATGGTATATTTTAAATCTAGTTGTACATGTGATGGTAGTTTTACTGGAGGTGTTTTCTGCTGTCAACTTTTATTTTTAAAATTCCATGTTATTGGAAGTCAATATCTAAGAAAATAATATATTATTAAATAGGAAAAAAGATCCAAATAGTGTAAGTTACAATAATATAGGTTACTTATTTTTGCTGTTAATAAACAACTTTAAACTTAAAAATATTAACTATACTTCTAAATTAAAACATATTCTTGTATTTTAAATTGCATGTAAAATTTTATTGCTGACTAAAACGACCTTCTTTCAAATTTGGAAAAGAAAAAAAAAAAAAAATCAGTGATTGGAATTAAAAAATGTATGCCTCCAAAATAAAACATGTGAATCAAATAATGGAAATATGTTGGAAGAGACGTGAAATAGTTTGTCTTTTGTTTAGACTCTCTTGTTAAGAAATTTATTTCGATTCTTGAATTCATTCTAGTATCTCTGTTTTACTAACAAACTTCTCATTACAATTCAAATTTCTTTTTGATGTTGATCATGTGGAAGAATAACAAACTGAACGCATTTGCCTTCACAAAATTATTTCTTAACTGCACGAGAATTTTATTATTTGTGGATACTATGACAGATATAGTTAATTGCAAGAAAATAAATTCTGATTCAAAAAAAAAAAAATTCAGTGATTGAAAATAAAAAATGTATGCATCCAAAAGTAAAATTTAGCAGGATCTGGAACGAGCAAAAGGCTTTTACAAACAAAATCTAGTTTATAAACAATTATTTCTGTAAAATTCTTAAATCTAAGCGTAGTGTCAAATTTGTGAGTATGTTTTATATTAATTAATTTTTTTATTAATTTATTGTTCCTTCAAAAATTATATATAGGCAACACTACTACTTATGTCTGCTGGTTTCGTCCAATACCATCAGATTTCTCTGAAGGTTAATTCGTAAACCCTATAGGCTACTATTCTTTCTTGGTAGAACACAGAAACTTGTTCAAAAGATGCTCCGTGTCTTATATGAGGCATAATTAAACATTTTTCTTAAAAATAAAAAAATAGCTGCATTTTTAATGGCCAATATCTTTCTTTATATGGTGCTTGCAGGTTGCAGTACACTCACCCATCATGTGTGTATGAGCTAAGATGCTAATGATTTGCATACGTTATTGCAAACAGTTGAGAGAAATTTGAATGCTTCCTTCAGGTTTTTGTAATTTGGGTTTCGAGTAGTGTATTTAAAAAGCTCAGTGGTGAGAAAATCTGAATCAAAATTTTTACTTTTATAACTAAAACATGATTGTATTCTTGGCACAACTTCTAACTCATCCTAAGTGACAGGAAATAATAATTCGTCAATGGTATCAATAAAATGACGTGTACAACCAATTTTATTATGCGTAACTATATTTGAAGGAGGCAATGTACATAATAAAGTCTACCTTTTAAATTTGGAACATCTGCAATGATCGTTGGAAAGGCATCCCAAGTAGCAGAACATCTTAGCCCTATATTGGTTAATTGTAACGTTGTCTTTGGGCCAATCTAGCCCGCCATTATTGACAACCTTGGATCGTCTACTTTTTGTTATATTGGATCAATCTAGGTGGCCGAAATAGACTCAAGATTGGTGACCCTTACAGGTTTGTCTATATTATATCTAATTCATATTGATAACAAAGGATCTTACTTTGAATTGCAATATATTTTATATTGCAATGAATGGATAGTTTTTTTTTATTTAAAGCTCGATTGTTGGATCTTGTATAAATAGAATAATTATGCTTAAAATTTGCTTTTTGCATTTCATAATTAAAAGAAATAAACTTGTGTAAAGTGTTAACACAAGTGAGAAAATTGTTACTCTTTTAATCAATATTTAAACAATTTAGCAAATTTACAAATTACACTATGTGATGAAAATCACAGTATGTTAAACTTAAATTAATACGAGGGTTACTTTGAAATTTTTGAGATAAGTGCAGACGAGAATTTACAAAATAAAAATAACGGTTTAATTTTAAAGTACAAAGTATTTTAACACAGAAGACGATTTTTTACTGACTTACTTCAACTTGTTTAGTGTGGAATAAATTTTAAACAGAAGAGAAAATGGAGTTGACGCGAGAACATTTTCGCGCTATGATTTTCTACGATTTCAAAGCAGGATTAAATCAAGAAGAATGCGTTCAACGGGTGCAATTAGCATTTGGTGATGAATCTCCAGCTCGTGCTCCTGTATTCAGATGGTTTAGGGAATTTAGAAGAGGTCACAATTTTCTTCAGGATGAAGAACACACAGGAAGGCCGCCGTCGGCAGTAATTCCGGATAATGTGTCTGCCATACGAAAAATGTTAATGGATGATAATCGCTGTACCTATCAAATGATACAGAAGGAACTTAACATTGGATCCGCAGCCATACACAAAATCATTCATGAAGAATTACATATGAAAAAAGTAGTTTGCCTTTGGGTTCCCCATAATCTAACTGAGCATCAAAAAGAGGAGCGTGTCAGAATCAGTAAAGAAACTCTTAATATGCTGAATGATGGTGGCCACCGCATCATTTCTAAAATTGTAACAGGTGATGAAACGTACATACCGTTTTTTGACGTTCCAACACGTCAAGAAAGCAAAGTATGGGTCTTTGAAGATGATCCCACGCCGATAATGGTGAAAAAACAACGCGCACTGAAAAAAGTGATGTACGCCGTTTTCTTCAGAAGTACGAGATTGGTCATTCACCATGACAATGTATCTTCACATACAGCCGGATTAACAGTTCAGTTTCTTAAACAAAAACAAATTAAAGTGATCGAACATCCACCGTATTCACCTGATCTAGCTATGTGCGACTTTTGGTTATTCTTTAATCTAAAAAAGAACTTACGTGGACGTCGTTTTCATTCAGAAGAGATTGATGTGGCTTTAAATAAATTTTTTTCATCTATTCGAAGAAATGAATGGTTAGAGGCATTTAATCTGTGGAAAATTCGTCTACAAAAGTGCATTGATGCTGGAGGAGACTACTTTGAACACACCCAAAATTTTGTAAGTATAACTTTAAAAACCTAGTTGTATCTCAAAAATTTCAGAGTGATCCTCGTACATGGAAAAAAGTCAAATAAAAAGCAAATATTCACTACCTACCAATTTTGAATGCATGAGCTCTTTAGCATATAGATCTGATTATTGTGTATTCCTTGTTTTAAATAATCACATTTTAGCAATACACTTTACAACAGTGTCTCTCAAAAGTTATGGGACACTTGTGCTTTACAAAAGGAAACTGTAATAAAATAAATTAAAAATACATGGACAAATATTTTGTGGGTGTGTTTCATATTTAAAATTATCAGCAATTATTACATAACATACATTTTATCAAAATAATAATTTAATAAACATGTAGTTGCTTAGAACGGAGCAAAAAATAGCTCACATAAGTGATGGGACACCGTTTAATATGCAGCAACAAAAATCGTCTGAAATAAGCAATAAAAATATTTTTTGGGTGTTTACTTTTACTCAAAAGCAATTGGCAATAGTTTATAAAATCGTCTGCAGTATTTTTCTCCAGATTGCTTTGGAATTTTTGTGTTTTTTAGCTGTGTGCAGCCATGAATGCTAAACGGAAAGAAACTTCACCTGAAATTCGAAAAAATTTATTAATTTGCATATTGAAATTGAAAAATCTATTAGAGAAACTGCAGAAACAGTTAACTTGAGTCATTCAACAATTTTCAATATCATTAAACGATATAAAAAGAATCATGATTCAGAATAAAAGAAGACATGACCCACCATCAAAGCTATCCAATGCAATAAAGCGAATTGTCGTTCGCGAATTATTAAAAAAATCCAAGAATGAGTGCTCCTAAAGTTGCTGTTGATTTACAAGCATTATATGGAATAATTGTTAATCCTGAGACTATTAGAAGAGTAATTCGATCTGCTGGATATCGTGATAGAGTAGCCAGGAAAATATTCTTCGTAAGTGAAAAGAATAGAAAACTCAGACTGGCTTTGCCAAAATATAACATAAATAAAAATTCTGATAACTGGAATAAAGTTATATTTGCTGATGAGAGTAAATTTTTAATATATTTGGTTCTGACCATAGAATCTTGGTGTGGAGAAAACCGAGGGAAGAATTTCTTAAACAGATTTTTGTGCCAACAGTAAAACATGGTGGAGGAGGAGTTATGGTATGGGGGTGTATGTCGTCCGCTGGAGTTAGTAATCTTGTTTTTATTGACAGTAAAATTGATGAGTACAAGTATATTTGTTAATAGCTCAGTTTTAACTCAATTAATACTCACTCAAGGACTGTTCAAAAACACACACTTTATTTCTCCGACTCTCAATGGCTACTGACGGTTTCTTTTTTATAACTCAAAGGGGGCGCTGCGCTCGCAGGCGCCAACATTCCGCCCGGCGTTGACATGGTTAATTCAACAATTTGAAATCTCGAGAAAAATATTAACACACTATATAATATATGAGTACAATGATACACACTATTAATAATAAACTACACTAAATACATAATGATACACAGATATATTTGATAGAGTTCTCACTCCTTAATTAGGCAATGGCAAAATGCAAATTTTATTAATGCTCCTTTTAAAAACCCCATTCTTCGTTTTAACTAAAACTACTCTCACCTTCTTATCCTTTCCTGGGAATGTCTGCATTATTCTGCGCAATGGCTAGTTAAAAACCGGTACATTATCTATCTTTAAAATCACCATAGTTGCCAACTTGCACATTCTCTTTGGTGAACCTTCGCTTTGATCTTTCTTGATATTGCACTTAAATAATTGTTAGACCAATGCTTCCAAAATGTCTGCACTATCTTAGTTAATTTTTGCCATTGTTTTAATTTATTGTCATGTAAATTTGGGATGTTGGGTTCTCAATTGCTGTGATAGGTCTGCCTATCAAAAAATGGCCAGGTGTCAAGACATAATCATTTAAGTCAGATGATAGGGGATGCAATGGGCGGGAATTAAGAATTGCCTTAATCTGATCAATTACAGTTAAGAACTCCTCAAAGGTTAGTTTTAAATTGCCTACACGTTTAAGATGGTATTTCGCGGATTTGACACACACCTCCCAAAGTCCACCATGATTCGGGTATCTAGGGGGAATGAAAGTCCACTCAACTTTTTCTTTGGACAAATAATTACTCAAGTTTTCATCTGGACTGCTAACTAATTTACTCAATTTCTTTAATTTGGTGTTACTGCCAACAAAATTAGCGTTATGAGAAAATATATGGGCACTTTTCCCTCTTCTGCTAAAAAATCTCTTAAGTGTAGTACAAAGGCATCACTAGAGAGGTCTGTTACCATCTCTAAATGACAAGTTTTAGTCACAAAACACAAATGAAAATACACACATACATTTTACTATACATTCCTTTTCTTTGATTGGGATATTTTATATAAAAAGGACCAAAAAAATTTACCCCTACACAATTGAATGGAAAGTTTGGGGTTACTCTCTCTTCAGGTAAATGTCCCATGAGCTGTTGACAAGGTACTGGTTTTGCTTTAAAGCAAACAACACAATCGTGCACTAGTTTTCTACAAAGGTTACGTCCACTTAAAGGCCAAAACCTTCGTCTAATAAGAAACAATAACCCTTGTGGTCCAATATGTAAATAGTTCTTATGAAACATTTCAGCAATTATCACAGTCAATTTATGATTGATAGGTAAAATTATAGGGAACCTTTTTATCAAAGTTAAGCTTATTGTTGGCTAGTCTTCCACCAACTCTTACAACACCCCTTTCATCTAAAAATGGGAAAAGATTTTTTAACTCACTATCTACAGGCACATTACCATCCTTCTGAAGGCCTGTAATTTCCCTTTTAAAACACTCTTGTTGAACTAATTTTACTAAGACAAATTCAGCATCTTTAATTTCCTTACATTGCAGGGGGCCAGTTACCTTTTGTTGTGATTTGCAATTATTAAGGATCCTATAAAGAAAAGCTAAAACACGTACAAGTTTAGTAATTGTTAGTATAATACAAAGTAACTCCTCAGTCAAAGAATTAAAAGTCACTAGGAAAACAGGTCTCTTGAACCTTCGTTCACTCTTAATCAGTTCTGTATCAAAATGTTCTAAGTCCTCGTTAATTAGCTCTTCACAGTTGTTAAGCGTCTCTACTTCCTCGATGATAAGTAGTGGTCCATGTCACCACAAAGAATTATTACTCAGTTGTGCTGGATTGCAGCCACGAGAAACGATGTCTGCAGGATTTCGCTTCGATGATATATGCTTCCATTGTAAGACATCTGTCAGAATTTGTATTTTAGCCACTCTGATAGCGACAAAGGTTTTCAATTCTGCTGGAGACTTCTGAATCCAGGACAAAACAATTTTGCTGTCCGAAAAATACCAATTTTGATCTATCTTAAGTTTTAGGGAAGTGCTAATCTTTTTCATCAACTTAGATAGCAATACACCTGTACACAGTTCAAGTCGTGGAATCGAAAGTGTTTTGATTGGTGCAACTCTTCCTTTGCTGCACACGAGATCTTTCACTAAAATTGTTGGGAAGCCAATGTTTCTCACAAATATATATTTAATGAAACTATGAAAATAAACTGAAAATTGCTATTTGACCAAAAACAATATTGTTTCCCTGTAACAAATAGTGATTATTTTCTTCATTTCTATTTTTCCATTTTCAGTTCTTTTAGGTTGTAAGAGATTTATTTTTTTTTGCGATCATTCTTTATATGGTAGATTTGTTTCTTATGTATTTAAAATTTCTTTATTTTTTTTAAAAAATGATTTCACTTTAATTTTAATGTATTATATTTCTTAAAAGCAAATTATTTGAAAAAAGTAAAGTAGTACTTGATTTTTTTAGTCTTTGTAATAAACTGAAAATTGGTGATTTAAAATTAAATAATGCCAAGCAAATTGCTTTCACTTTTGTTTTGGCTTCTAATTGACAATTTTTTAATTTATCAATGATACAAAAAGATATACTGCGATAATATAAAATACAATGTAATTTAGAATTTATAAAAACTCTTATTTGAAGAAACATTAGCATATCACACATCAACATTATTATTTACAATCTCATATAAGTGTGTCATTACCAACCATGAACATATTTTGTATAATAGTTGATAATAATTAGAGTGAAAATACTTAAGACACGTTTTAGAATTGAGAAGCAATCTTGATTCACTAAGCCCCTGATTATGTTATGTGTGTATACATATTTAAAATTATGAAATGATGTAATCTGCATATATATATATATATATATATATATATATATATATATATATATATATATATATATATATATATATATATATATATATATATATATACACACACACACACACACACACACACTACTATATATATATATATATATATATATATATATATACATACATATATATATATATATATATATATATATATATTAACTAAGCAGAACTTTTAGAAGCACTTTTCAGCTCACACAAATTAATCAAAATGAAATTGGTAAAAATTATGGTGAAAATCAAATGTTTTATCTATTATCTAGTTCATTTTAAACTATAATGTAACAAACACAAAAGCTATATCTAGGAAACTTGGAATAATTTATATACGATTATAAATACTATCCAACCAAGTTAAAATTTAACTTTTTTTAAATTATGGAAAAAATTCCTCAGAAATACCACTTAAGATGGGAAACAGATATCTCAAGATGTTGAAGAAGAGGAAATGGCAAATGTTCATAGGAGACAAGTTCTGCTAGTTTTACAAACAGGATTTAAAGCTTGTAATACAGATAAAGAAGTTTATCATCGACGCAAACTCGATCAATTTACATAAATTTATTATAAGAAATACTTCGTCAAAATTTTTAGTAACTTCAAATTAATCAATTATCATCAGAAGCCACTATTTAACTTATAAATTCAGTAAAAGCAAAGTTATGATATAAATCTCTACAAATCTAAAATTATTGGAACTAACATGCATATTCAAATTTTTAAAGTTCCATAATAATGGATGAACTTTAATATTCTTGTCATGTAGTCCAATAAAATTACTGATTTGTCAAATCATTGATAAACAACTAAATTAACTAGTAATGAAATCCAACATGTTTAATTAAAGCTAATTATTCTATTTAATTTCTCGCCAACATTCCCAATGATAAATAGCTTCATTTTAATAAGGAATAATATCAAGCGCATTTTCCTGCTTCTTTATTACTAGCAAATAATTTGCAATTTTAAACACAGACATTTTTTTTATGTGACAGTATTAAAGTTCAAATATTTTTCAAATCTCAAACACCAAATTTGTAAACTTTAATAAATATAACAATAAAAAATTGGGAAAACGTTCTAATATTAATAAGAATCAATATTTATTATAATCTATGAAGAATCAGTTCTGTTACGAAGGTTTCTGCATTAGTAATCTCTATAAAGTACACAACACTATGTAATAAATCCTACAGCAATTATATAAGCATTTATGAAGTATATCTACGTATACAAAGCTTGCAAAAGAAAAAAATATCTTGCATATTAAGCGTGCCAAATAAAATTATCAGTATACTTCACATCATTACTTTTGATGGCAAGAGAAAATGATTGTCTTTTTGTATACAATGCGTACAAAATCTGATTCTATAAACAGATATTTAAACATCTGATTTAACCACAGAAAATAAAACCACAATAGTTAAAGGTTAATTTCTGAATGTTTCAAACTATAGATGCACATCCGGGCTATTACTCCAGATATCTAATGAAAAACAAAATGAATATCTATATACATTAACGATTGATGTTATAAAAAATTTTCGTATGCAATTTTTAAATAAGTTATCAATCTAATGTTTTGCGTTTAATTTAACATTTTTATAAATAATTCTAGAATAATATTTTCAAGAAATATATATTGAAAAATTGAAGTTTATACATATTAGTTTTATATTTTTCGAGGAATATATATGATAAAGACAGCATATCTAAACGATTTCTCTGTCCAAAAATTTAATATATACACATTCAAATAATAAACATTATGAGTAACAGTTGCAATGAACACAACTTGAAGCCTCTCCAATCTTTACAAATGGCTGTCATATTTTTCCAAATGTTTTGAGAAATTTCTATTGCCATAAATAAAAGTAGAAATCATTAAAATATATCTTTTTAAATATATTATATGGTTTTAATTGTTAAAAACTTTTAAATTTTTAAGAAAATTCAAAATTTTCCACAATTTTGAAAATTTGGGAATTTTTAAAATTTTTATGGGAAAAAACCCGGTTTATTCCCGGGAATAAACCGGGTTTTTTTCCCATCCTTGTAACGCTACTCATAGCCATTATATAGATCCATAGGTTGCTTGTTTTCTGCGGTTATAGCTCAGTTTTAACTCAATTAATACTCACTCAAGGACTGTATGAAAACATACACTTTATTTCTACGACTCTCAATGGCAACTGCCGGTTTCTTTTTTATAACTCAAAGGGGGCGCTTCGCTCGCTGGTGCCAACAATATTGACATTCTAAAGCAAAATTTGAAATTTTCAGCACGAAAATTGAACCTTCATAACGATTTTAAATTCTACCAGGACAATGACCATAAGCACTCTGCTTTGAACGTTAGACTCTGGCTGCTGTATAACTGTCCTGAAATAATAAAAACACCACCACATTCTCCAGAATTAAATCCCATAGAGAATATTTGGCAAGAATTGGAATCAAGAGAATTCGCAAACTCACCATTTCTTCAAAACAATAATTAAAATCGGTGCTTCAAGAAGAATAGGGTAAAATCACTTCAGAAATCACAAAAAAATTTGTCAAATCTATCCCAAGAAGATTAAATCATATTTTAAAAATAAAAGGAAATCCAATAAAATATTAAAACCTTTTAAAAAATAAAATTTTTTGATAAATATTTGATGAAAAGTAAGTGTCCCATTACTTTTGTGAGCTTTTAATTGCTCCGTTCTAAACAATTGTATTTTTATTTTATTAATATTTTAATATTTTGACAAAATGTATGTTATGTAATAATTGCTACTAATTTTAAATATAAACACACCCACAAAAAATATCTCCATGTATTTTTAATTAATTTTATTACAGTTTCCTTTTGTAAAGCACAAGTGTCCCATCACTTGTGAGACACTGTATATTTTGATATTCTCTGTTAATTTCATCACAACCCACTTACCAAATGGAGTTTCATTTCTTGCATCAAACTCTTTACGATAATAGAGAAAAATTGTAGCAAATCCCTCGATGCCACAGAGACCCTAAATTTATATCCAAAATTTATTGGATTCCCTCGAATAAACTTTCAGACTTCCTAACGTAATACATGATGACCATTTCCTCAATGCTAAGATTTACAGTAAAGTGTCCAAATTTCATAAAATTATTATTTAGTGCGGTAAAAGTTTTACTTAGAAAGATCAGGCAAATGTTGGCTTACAGTTCCATTATCCACAAACTATAAGATTTCAACTTTTGGAAGCAGTTTCATGGCTTAGCATTTTTCAACAAGGTAATACCAAGGTCTTCAGCATCTGAGTAATAGTTACGTTCTCATGTATTTGAATGATCACTAGTTAGAAGCAAAATTTCTATAAAATCACGTATTTCATTAGCACTGGTCAAGAAATAGGGTTCGTTTTTTTACATTTGCTTCATATCGCACAGTTTTTTTTTTACAATGAAATCGTAGACTTCACTGGCATAAAACTGCTTAAAAAGCTCTGATGGAGTTCTCCAACTGCTTGAGAAATTCACTTTCAGATGTTTGGGCCTGTGTTTCCCATTTGTATATTGTGGTGATTTATTTTTCTCCAAGATAACTGATGTCTTACAGCATTTTCTCACTCTTTGTTGCGGAAACACTAAGCTTATGTGCAGTCCAGGCTGCAAATTATCTTCAGTTCTAATCTCCAGAGACCTAAGAACATCGTTTATAAGAACCTCATCAATTTTTACTTCATTCTCACCCACTTTATCTTCGTAGTTCTTGGTCTAATTAGTCCTAGTGTGCAAAAAGTACCGTTGTGCGTCAAACAAACCAAACCATCCCCTTCATCACCTGTTATTTCACTGGCATCTGGTGGCCACACAGAGATTTCAAAGTCGCTCTCATCTGAATCTTAACTATTGAGTAATTCTGATGCTTCTTCTAACTTCTGAAACCTTTGCACTAATAGAACTCAACGGGTGAAATACTAGATGGGAAATAATTTTTTTTATCTTTAATTATAAAAAGCAGAAAGGCCACGTCAATTGTATATTTATCCTCCCACTGACCTATTTAGAGGATAGGTGAAGAATAATGCCCCAACACCTATTTAATAACAAAACAGGTGTAATTAACCCTCAAAATGATAACAAAAAGAGTACTTTCACATAAAAAAATGCCTTTCCGAGTTCCGAAAGTAAACTGAAAACGAATTCTGCAACTACAAAGAGATATTACAAACCACGCCCACTAATGCTATGAATAAATAAAATGTCTAGAAGGAGGGAGTGAGATGCATACCTCACGCTAGGAGAAGCTCATACATACCCCTACATGTTCCAGCTGACAAAATATTCACACCAAATAAATACTGATTTACACGTTATTTTTTTAGGTGTCCTTTAAATAAGCTTATGGAATTAAATGGGTCAACTCACATCTCCCTCTCAAATTTTTCAATATTGCTTTACACAAGAAATGATATAATCTATAATTTGTAAAGAATTCAACATTAATTTTGAACAAAAGTTAAACATGTGTAGAAATATTCTTTGCTGGAAATATTAACTAGACAATAGAACAGTTTATTCTAAAATTTTTATTTAACAAAATGCATATATTTTTGCGACTTTAGATAATACATTTTATTTTTTTTACATTTATGGTATCCATCTCTAAACGTCTAATTTGCTGTCTCTTCACTATAATTTGTCGAGATTAGAACAGCACCTATACATTTAACAAAAAAATATTAAAATATAAATACTTTTTCTCACACACATATATACATAGTTAAACACTAGCCTTTTCTTTTCTAACTCATAATAGTTTTTCAATTTTAAAAAATTTCTTGAAAAATATGTATATTCGAAATTTGTTAAATTAATATTGTGTGTTGGTATCAAAATATTAAAATAATTTTTTGGTTGACTGTTTCAACTAGAAACATTTGATCTTACCATAAACAAATATTAAATTATATTATGACTGTTCATTTCAGTGTTTGTTATAAAATAAGATTGAAATAAACAGTTGAAAGAAACAAAATTCGATAAGTTTCGGGAGTTCGGAAGTTTTTTGACTATAGCATAATAGCACTATTTTGAAAACGGTCATTTAATTAGTAAGTAAATTCTTAATAAAGCAAAAAACTAAACAGCGTGGAAGTTTAGGTAGCCATATTGTATTTAACTTCATTTTGTCTATATTGGTCTCATCACGGCGAGTCCAAGATACTGAGTAACTTGGCTGCCACTATGAAACCAATAATGGCATATTGGGGAAAACTTCGCACCAACCATTTGTCCAATATTGGCTTATCATAGCATTTCCTACATTAGGAAAATCTTGGAGAAAACTTGGGGTCCATTATAAGTCCATTATTTGGCCTAACCATATGACAGATTCCTATATCATTGATATTTCTCCATTTAAAATTTTGGTTCTAAAAAACAAATAATATTTTGTGCAATAATTTATTTCATTCATGGTTGTATAGTCCTACATTATAATGAGTACAAGCAATTAGTATATTTCTCCGAAACAAAATTAAATTACTTATAATTTCATACGAAACTTGGGCCAAAGGAATTCATAACGTTGTGATACTTCAAATATATGTAACGGTTTTAAAATAAAAAGGTAACATTTTATGAAACCTAGTTAATCACCTCTATGGACGTTTTGAGAATCGCTTAGAAAATTACTAATGATAAGAAAGACGTAGCCAAAAAAGAATGAAATCAGTAGTAAAATAGCTTTACGTATCACTAGTTTGATTCATAAATACTGCTCAAGTATCAAGTAAACATATTTTTAGCCATTTTTTTCAAGTTTTTCCTCCCAATGTTATCAAAAATAAGACATTGCCTGACTTCCCGATTATAACTGCAAGATTTTTTTGAGCCCCTTTGCATTTTTAATTCTTCAATTAATGAAAGATTAAAATTAATCTAGATAATTTTTTTACCGAAAAATATAGATTATGGTATATTTTTATTTTCATAGAACTGCAATTAAATACCTACAGAATTTTTAAATACAAATTTTTATAGTTTTGATATGAAATATTCAATTAAAGAATTATTAATTATATTTAATGTTCAATTAAAAGAATATTATTACACTGCTAGCATTTATCTAAAACAACTGGTTTGCTTGTTGCTCAATGCTTAATTTTTGCACACGAGGACTGATTAAACTTGCACCTACAATATAAAGTAAATTTCGCACAACTACATACGTCCAAGCTCTCTCTAGGTTTGGGAACTAATGATCAGAAAGTGAAAGTGTGTGTGTTAACCATTCGAATGCCAGTTCAGCCGAAATAAAAAAAATCGATAACATAATTCATAGAAAATAATTCTTCTACTGCTGAAATAAGCAAAATATTTAATTGGCACATGAAATGGAATTTCTTTAACTATGAGTATATATAAAGCTTCTATTATATGCAGTATTTTACGAGCCCATGATTTTTAAATGTCAAAGAAATGAGTAATTATATTTATTTTAACTATCCAAGCTTCAG
Source organism: Latrodectus hesperus (assembly GCA_037975125.1). Classification (NCBI taxonomy): domain Eukaryota; kingdom Metazoa; phylum Arthropoda; class Arachnida; order Araneae; family Theridiidae; genus Latrodectus; species Latrodectus hesperus. The sequence goes on from CM075854.1 coordinate 93,208,287, forward strand.
AAAAGGACTTTCTAAAGTTTGGATAGTTAAAATAAATATTTAGGAAAAGAAAACTTCACTTTTATAATTTAATAAAATTTTAAAAAATGCCTAAATTAACCCATATTAATGGCATACTACTGAATAAAAATTTAAAAAGCCTAATATTGTAACGGAAGATCCTAATTATTCTATTGGGGTGAAAAAAAAAAACCTATATTGTACATCGAATTCCGCGGTTGAAACAATAAAAGTTCGAATACCGTTCGCGCGCGCTCTTCAATTCTACTATCGAAGCGTAATTAATGGTTAGTAGAAAATGACTGCGTATAATAAAAGATCCAAATAAGAATATTCCTGTTGGAAATATATATATATATATATATATATATATATATATATATATATATATATATATATATATATATATATATAAACTCGTGTACATAAGCAGACATTTCATGATCTTTTGGACTTTATTAATGATGGAAGATTTATAAAAAGATTTTTTAATATATACAACATAAATACAACATTTGAATAAAATTTGCGAATTTAAAATACTTTATCAATACATGTCGGATTTATTTCATGAAAAGTTACCTTTTGAATAACCTTACTGCTCGATTGTCGTTGTAAGCAAATCACTTAATGATGGAAAAGCTGAAACCTTATTTAAACTAACAAAATTACTCCTAGACCGTATGAGAGATTCGTTAATAAGATAAAATTTTAGGTAGATTGATTCAGAACTTGAGAATTTAAGAAATTTAATAATTAAAAAAAATAAAGAAATATTATATAATACTTTTATTAATAAAAAACTTCTGAAAAGTCAATTTATTAAAAACATGATAATTACTAAAAAAAATTCGTTTCATAAAGAAAAATGCAAACTTTATTCAGTACTCTCGTTTTTACGAAAAGCTTTATTTTACAAACACTTATGATTTTACTAATTAATATAATTTGTTCTTAACATTATCTTATGGAGGATAAACACATTGATTTTAATTCCCATTTACGAATTAAAAATTTTTGAAAAATGTCTTGCTAACTCATTTTCATGTATGTTTTGTTTGCATTATATTTCAAACATCCAACTTTTGTGCGAGATTGAGTTATTTTTTGCTGAATCATATGAGAAACCACTTCACTCAATTGGGCGCACCATACAAAAACTCACTTTTCTCCTAAAATATATTTTTTATAGTAAAATGAATACCATAGTTAGTAGTTTTTCAATTTTCTTTCCATTTTTTTTTTAATTCTATGGTTGAAAAATTTGGATCGACGTTTTTATTGGAGAATTGTAAATCTTTCGAACTGTAGATAACTAACTGCACTGCTACTGTTGAAATACAGGATTTTTTGAAACAATTCCTGTGGAATTCCTCCCGCCTAACTTAACTCCCGTTTTACAGAGAATGCATCGGAATAGATATTATAAATTGCAAATATCGTAAAGTATTTCTGCCAACTTGGATCTCTCTCATGGCTTGGGATTGCATTAAGAAATTGACATTTTAGACGAAAAGCACTTGTCAATCTATACTTGGAATGATATTTCAGGAAATTTTGACTTGTTGGCTTTATTAAATAAATTATCTTAATTGAAGAAATACTAGATTCTAGTATTTCTGTATAGTATTCTATCTAGATATAGTAATTAGAACATTTAACTGACGACTGGAGTGAAGAGAAGCTGCTCGCATCCATGAACTTCAATAAAGAAACTCAGTGCTATCTGGAATTTCATTTCAGCACTTTCTGAATGAGGAATCAGAATGTAGTTTCTACATAAGAAATATCGGAGGATTAAATAATGTAAAACATAACAAAAAAAAAAAAAGATTTGAAAAGAAAATGATGTGTCGCGACTGTCTGCAAAACAAGCAGAGGAATATTTACAAAATCGAGGTACTTTTTTTATTTAGAAGAACAATTATAAAATGCTTTCCTACATAGAATAAAACGGGAAAATGTATTTACCACACAGAAAAAATAAGTGTGTTCCGAAAGAGAGAATTGTTTTTAAGTATGAATTTTATTTTGCATGTTTCTTGTATAGAACATATAATTTTTTTCTAACAGTACTTTATAAAAACAAAAGCTTAGTAAAAAAAGTTTTAAAATTTAATATGTACTATATAATTTATCTATTTTAAAAACTATTTTTTACCAGTCTTTGCGACTTCTTAAAAATGAGCATTTACTGTAATTTATAAAAATAAATTGTAAAGCTGTAAATGCCATTATGAACACTAACTCCTTTTTATGTGGATAATCTAGCTCAAAAATTTAACATGTATGAAACTCAATTCTAAATCTAAATTTGAGCTAATATAACAAAAAAAATCCTAATGCACCTAGAATTGAAACTTTATAATTGAAATGAATGTATGAATGTGTACCGATTGTATGAATAGTGAATGTGAACTGGGTAACTTAAAGTAAAAGCTATATTTCAATTAAAATTTTTTACTATAGCATTGGTAATTAATTTAAATCATAGTTGAAGGTGATTTGAATTCTCTGTAAAATTGACTATATAGTTGGTTGTTTTGCAGTCTAGCTTTCAGTTTAACTGTTCGTGGGTTCAATTCACACCACGGGATGGTTTGGGTTGTTTGTCGCTCAACGGTCATTTTTTGCACATGAGGGCTAATTAGACCGGGACTTACGGTTTAAAGTGGATTCCGAACCACTACAAACATCCATGCCCAAGGTGGGAGTCGAACCCACGAACTATTGAACCGAAGGCAAGAGCGCTAACCATTCGGCTGCCAGCTCGGCTCACACCACGGGAGTAGATGTTCTTAGTCTACTTTAAATTGTAATTCTAAGTCTACTTTAAATTGTAATTCTCGGTCAAATTAATAATCTTTGGTAGTAGCATATATTTCACTACATCGGAGAGTAGTGCCAAGAGTAATTGTGGGCTTTATCGCTTGACGGACTTTTTTGCATCTGAGGACTTTGAATGAGACCTACTGTTTAAGGTTGATTCCGAATCACTACAAACTTCGGTGCCCAAGATGGGATTCTAACCCACGAATAGTGACTTGAAGAGGAGAAAAGTAAACTTCACAGAAGAACCAAATTCCTTAATTTGGTTTTGGAATTTGGAATAGAATTGGTATGGAATGGAATGTACAGATGCGTCTTTTATGTCCTTTACATTTTTTGGCGGCAGCTAAATATTATGGATGTGCGTGGTAATTTAATAATTAGAATGCGCATAGAGATTTGATTCATGACTATTGTCGTATCTTATCCAATCATTGGTAGTGATGGTAATGCGTTCATTATTTTCGTATAAAATGTGTGTAAAAAACGGACAATGTGCTGACGAGTCTTCTTGGATCATGACAAGCAAACACTTTCTAAAACAAAATTTCAAGTGTGATAATGGTGAGGAAAGTGTCCGTTCTCTAACTCAGACTTACATTAGCTGAGTGTATTAGCTTCTCTGCGTTCCATTTAAATCATCTTATATCTGGTTCCATGAGTTTATAGTTGACACCTGATTTACCGCCTGATTACATAATTTGAATTTTTATCAGAGGACTTGAATCAGGATTTTATCAGGATTTACTTATATTTCGGGGATCTAGTCTATTTATCAATTTTATATGCAAACATTAAATTAATCAAGAAAAACTGAAACAGAACAAGAAAAATAGAAACATATAGTAAACCGAAATAAAAATTGAAAGGAGTAAAAGAAATCCCTTTTCTGACTGAAGTTTCAATTTGAACCGAATTAAAATTTTACAGCGTAACATATGAAAATGCATACACACTACAAATTATATTTTGAAATCTCATTATGGATTAGAAGGACAAATATATTAATTGAATGCAATGAAAACTCAAGCAGAATTTACAGTAAATATTTTGCATAAAGCATCCAAAAATAAACAAAAATAATTAAGAAAATAACTTCTAAATGAAGAATTTTTTTTCTTAAAACACATGAGTTTAAATGTGAAAACATTAAATTTTACGATTTAGCACATAAAAACGCACGAATTTCAAAATAATTTAACAGCTTCTCAAAACGATGTTCTGCGTTACATAATGAAGTCCCCTGGATTAGCGAAAAACAAATCGAATGACATAAACCACGTTTGGAAACTCTAGTTAGTTATTAAATATTGATTCCGGTAAGGCTAAAATGTATTCTCTGAATAGGGCAAAAACAGTACTTGTTAACAGTTCAGATTGTTTATAAGAAAATATATGACGGTTCAGCTGTTATATATAGACTGCAACAACATTTATCTTACAAATGACACAAATAAAAAAACAATTAAACATTAATAAGGGAATTTTAATAGAATATTTTGTGTGTCATTTGTCATACAAATGCCTTCTGCCGTTTGAATTCTGAGTTCAGGCACAGTTGGCGCGCATGGGCTAACAATACTTTTTCAAGAATCGGAAAAAAAAGGGTAAATATTGTTAATTTTCTAAAAAATTACATTTCGAGAACGTAGGAAAAAAAAAAAAGAAACGGAGAGCCACACACACACAATGCTATAAATCTCCGCTTCCAGTGTAACACGCATAGATGACAATTAAAAAAATTTTAATGCATAGGATCTACTTTAACACTAATTTATTTCACAGTAATTTTTCCATCGTTACGTTTTATTATTATTATTATAAATTGTTAACTCGTTAAAATACATTCAAAATTTAATTATTCTGTTTAGGAAAGTTTAGAAAGTTGCTTAGAACAGTTTTATAAGGAGAAAAAAAAACGCAATAATCTAAAAATTTCTGATGTAAAAAATTGAAAATATTTACACCTCAAAGCATTCAAAAATTGTTTTAATTGAAAATATCTTGCATTGCTCAAGAAATTTGTATTGCTTACATTGTAATTTTTTCGATCAGAAACAAAAACATAAACTCGTTTAACCTAAGAAATGAGTATATACATGATTAAAAATTCGTCATGAATGTAAAAAGTTGGAAAACATTGCTTTGATGTGACATCAAAATAATATATTATACTTTCTTACTATATTCTTTGGTATAAATATTAATGCTAAGATTTTTATGTGATTAAATATTGATAAAACTATATTATTGTATAGAGTATAGAGCGTATTTTATACTTTCCCCGCATTCAAGCAAATTCTCTTATCTGTAAAAAAAAATATTAACCTTTTAGTTACAACAATCTGAAAATCCCTAAAACCTCGAATAACTGAAACACTCTAGTTTGTTTTCCTGCATTTTTCTTCCAGAATTCTTTCTCTTCCATCAAGTAATTTAGCGCGGTTGAATTACATTCTCGTAAAAAAAAATATTAGCCGAGAAAACCAGCGGAAGACAATTTGGAGAGAGATACTTATGGGGACTGTGTAGAAAGTGAAATAATTATCTTTCCTGGTCATTATTTTAAGATAACTTCAAATATTTGATTCATTAGTTCTAAAATTATGTGTATCAATTAAATGATAATATTATTTAAAATACTTTACATGATTTATAAAATATATCAAAAGTTAAATATTTAACAAAGTTGATATATATAATCAATGAATTAGATTAATATAATGAATATTTAACATATTTTGATACTTAATTACATTTAAAATTTTTTATATTATCAGTATTATATTATCATTGTTTTAGTTAAGAAAATGAAGATTTTTAGATTCCATATATGGAAGTGTACAATTATGCATGATACAATAATTAAGGTCTTAATAATTAATAACCTAATGTAAATTTCACAATGAATAGTTTTCACTATTAGTTTTTTACCATGTTTTTATTAACATTGAAAATTTGCAATTATGCAAACATAGGAACACTCTGATGTCTTGAACTATAAGTTTCTTAAATATAATATGCATATTGTATACTCTTCATAATTTTAATACATATATAAACTATATAGACTTTATCTGTAAACGCGAATGTATCCAAAAAAAAAAAAAGAAAGATTCCTCATAATTTATTCTCATGTAATCTGCTTAATTACTCTCTCTCTCTTTTATGGGATATATTTTGTAGTTGCAATAATAATTGAATTTGGCTTAAAACGAAATTCTTTATAATCAAGAATATAAAATTTTCGAATCTATAAGTATGCTCAATTTACTACCTTTATTTAATTCTTTTGTATTAATTTGTTGTTAATATAACATTTTAAAATACTTTTTCTTAATCGATTTCTTCTTCGAAATTTGGAAAAATCAAATTTATTTACGAATACCCCAATAGAGTAATGATTTCATTATTCAAATGCGCATAGTTAACTATTTATATAACAAATTTTTATTCGAAAATAAAATATTGATATTCATTCTAGAAGTTAATTAGAATGAAAAAAAATTATATTATAACGCACAAAAATCTCCTATATTTTATAATATAACTATTAGAAGTGTTCTACGATTAGAAAGACAGTTCCACTAACGAACTCAGAAAAATTCTTCAATGAATTTTTAAATGTCATAGTTAAAAAGTCATAAATGATCCCATTTTATTCAATTTTAACAAATTTTCAGTAAATTTATTAGTAAGCAACTGTAATCAATTTTAAATGTAATATTTCAATAAAGTTTTGAAGAAAAATAACTGTTCTGTTTATAGTTTTTATATTTTATGAACAAATTCACCTAAAGATTCATAGATATATTTATAAGAAATTATTTGTTCCAACTAATCTTATAAAGGTGTAATTATGTGTCATTTTTATCTCATAAATAATAATTTTAAATTTTTCTCCACTTGAAAAGTAACATTTAGATTTTTTTAATTAAAGAAGATATACATGTTGAATATATATATATAAAGTTTTATTAGAAACAGAGAGTTAACGCTTCTGATAAAACCAATAGCGAAATATTTTGTCTGAAAATTAATGATCCATTGCGCTAAATGATTGTTCACCTGCAGTTAATTTTGTGATTTAGAATGAGAATGATGAAGTGATCCATTTTAACCAGACAGATATTTTAACTAGGCAAAAACAAGTAAAAAATCATAGAATAAGCTCTAAAGAAAGTTTAGATTTATAAGTAAAAAAGATGTTGAAAGTTTCAAACCTTAAATTTTTTTCTGGTAATATTGGTGACACTGTGAAACTTAAGTACCAGATGTAGACAGTGCAAGAAGTGATCCACGAAATTTATTAGTGATGTTATTAGAAGCTCAAAACGGAGGCATTTATCTTTTAGGAACAAAACAAGGAAAAATTTCTGTGGTATACTAGAAATCAATTCACAAATTGTGAAGAAAAATTTATTTTGTTTGGAGATTTTCCAGCTCAAGCAATATTATTTCGAGATTGTGTTAGAAAATCATTTCTTTTTGAGGGTCAGGAATTTTAACCATTATTTACAAGGAAGAGTGCAAATGTAAAAAAAAAATCTGGAAAAGTAATTCTAGGTGTAATAATAGTCTAATGTAACTGATTAGGTAAGCTTTCAGGTAAATATAAATAAATGTGTTTTTTGTATTAAAAATACGGGTTTAGAGTTAGTTTTTAAAGCGCGGAACTTTTTGTTTAAATTTTTATAATCTAAATTATTTTCTTTATACTGGTCTTTTAGTTAACAAGATGAAAATCACCTATAGGGAAAAATACATGTTATCATTTAATTCAAAGTTTTGTTTTGTTTAGATAAAAATAAAGTATATATATATACTGAAATAACTGGGGCTAGGCTTTAATTTCAGTAATTTTGTGATCATTTTATATTTTCCATACCTTTTACGCGACTTATATGACTAATACTATTATCTAAAATGAGTTTTAAGATATATCCTGAAAGTAAAGTACAAAAGGGCTATATTTATTTAATTTTTTGATATATATATATATAATTATTTTTTAGAGAAATGATATTCTCAAATTAAGATATCATTACTTTAGAAAATTATCGGAACTTATTACATTCCCAATTACAAATTAGGGATTTTATAAACTAATCGGTAAATGTGATAAAAAATATTCAGTAATTTACCACATTTACCAAACTTATGAATAATAACTCGTTATTATACGTAACCACCTGATTAATCACTTTTACTGTAACTTTATACACCACATAGAGGAAAACATCATAAGTGGTTGCTTTGAGAAATAGAGGGTTATTAAATAACCAGGAACACGCGATAGAAAACCAGGTAAATCAACTATTCAAATAAACAGACATTAAATACCATTCAAATAAACAAACATTGATGTTTGGTTATATTTCTAATTTTTATCATATTTCAAATAGATTACAATGATAGCTGGAAATAAACTGCTAAGTTATCTGACTATCAACATTCATTAATAATAACTCTAGTTACTCATTATGCCTCATAATATGCATCGTGGTCACTTTTTTATAATTACATAATATCTATTTTTTTACCTCATAATTTGTCCAGTCTCTTAAATTTATCTGATGCCCTGAAAACCTATAAAAAGATTTTAGCAGTGGTGGTTAAATTCATTTTGTACTCAAGGTGAGAATATAGTTTAATGGGTAATTTGAAATCCACATTAGTGAAAAGTTTTGAGCATAGTAAACGAAATAATTTTAAAGGTATTTTTTATTTCATGAAAAGTAATAAAATCAAAATTCTTAAGTTTAGTTATAGAAAAGTAAAAAGTGACATTTGCATATTATGAATCAAAAAATTATAATTTTTAATTTTCAAACTTTAATTAAAATATTAACTCATGATGTAACTAAAGGAATCAGCAAAGTGCTTGAATAAAAAATATGTAAAATTATTAGGATATAAATATTTAATTAAAAAAAAAGTGTTGATTATGAGTGCAAAATAGATGCTGACTCAAATATAAAATGATTCTTCAAAAAAATTATTTCCTAATATTTGAAATTTTAAAGTAAATTATAAATAATAAAAATGATTATACAAAAATACAAAGGATAAAGTATCAGTTTTAATTTCAACTGTGATGTTAATAAATTCCGTATGCAGTCAAGCATTTATCATTGTGTATTACAGCGCACTGCATGATAAGTTTAATCTCTCTTAAATATATGCCAAAATTATTACAAGTTTGAAACTTACACTAAAACTGTATTTACAGATTTATCATTCTAAAACTGAAAATTGTAATTCTAAGTTCACTCGCTTATGATTCATCGCTTAAACATTGATTCATCGCTTATATCAATATTTTTTATCGCTTATATCAAATTCCTGTCAAACAAATTTCAAGAAGTTTTAGATATAAAAAAAGCACTTAAATGAAAAAAAGCTTTGATTTTAACGAAATTTTATATTATTCCGTTACACTCTAAATATCAAGAAAACTGAAACATTATTTTTTGAGAAAAGTGATTTTAATACCGCGAAGTGAATAGCTTCACAGTTAAAAATTGTTGAATGTCTCTTGTAGATTGATTTTCGGGAGGACTTTTCATTGATAATGGGCCATATTAATGCGTTACAAGGGAAGAAACCTGGAAAATTCCCAAGCACTCACCACAACCAGGGATTTATTTTTATCACCATGTAATGACCAGTTTAAGAACAGAAGGCTGTAGTAATTGACTTATACTTTGGGAAAGGTGACTTATAGCAGTTTGCCCTCTAAATTCACACTTAAAGCATTTGATTAAAATTAAAATACATTTGAAACAAACCTTAAACTGACACATGCTAAAGAATTTTAATTTACATGTCAATAGCTTTGTTAGTGATTAAAGAATGAATGAAAGAATTTTAGTTAGAAATTTTATTTTTATTCACTTTTCGGAACGAAATTAAAAAATCCTCAGAAAAGAACTCTAATATCAAAAATTAAAAATATTTGAATGTTATATCCTAATTTTTGTGCTATTAAATAACAAAACCTATACTTACTTCTTATTATAAAGAATTCTCATTTTTATTCACACGCATTACTCATAAAAAAAATCAAAATTGACATTTCATTTTATTTTACATCAGCAGCGGCTAGTCACTAAATAACAGAATAAAAAAATATATTTAAAAGAAAAATTTTCAAAATTATTCAGTTTATCTGAAACGAAGAGAGAGAGAGATCTCTGCATTTTCAAGTTTTACCACACAAGAATACTGATTCAATTTTTTTTGTTAAATTTAACTTTTTCCAATGAAAGATATAATTACTTGTAACACAACATATATATCAATTTATATAATTAATCAAAATAATCTTGTTAATATACAAAATACTAATATGCAGTGATTTAAGAAATCTTCAAATCTTTGAAATCAAATATTTGATCATTATCGAAAAGGCAATGTGTTAATGCTCCCTGAATAAGTCTAAGGCATTTGATAGGGGGGCTGATTAATGACCCTAGAAGTTCCCCCTTTTGATCACATGTTGTTTCCACACACGTATCGCTTGTTCGAAATCACACTCGATGGTCAGATGTTTACGGGCAGCTAGTCACATTTTATATAATAGCCTATTACGGGCAGTTTCGTCGCGAGAAAGGATTAATTCCTGTTTAATTGTTTTTAACAAAACGAAAGCACTGAACAGAAAAATATTATTAAAGTATATTACTGATGCTCTGATAGCTTTCTTTTAAATTGAAAATATTGTTTAATTCTGAAGTTTAAAGAATTAAAATTAAATGAGATTGCCAACAGTTCATATTATTTATAAGGAAATATAAGACGGACCAGCTGTTATAGAAAACAAAAACAACATTTATTTTACAAATAACACAAATGAAAACAATTAAACATTAATGCAGGAATTTTAATAGAGAATTGTGATTGTCATTTTACCAGAGTTATTTACCTACGTCCTTCCTGCTTGGCATACAAGTGCCTTCTGCCGTTTGAACCAACAACCCCTGTTATTTTTACGAACGTCCCCTTAAAAATACGCCGAGCTGGCAGTCGAATGGTTAGCGCTCTTGCCTTCGGTTCAACAGTTCGTGGGTTCGAATCCCACCTTGGGCATGGATGTTTGTAGTGGTTCGGATTCCACTTTAAACCGCAAGTCCCGGTCTAATTAGCCCTCGTGTGCAATAAAATGACCGTTGAGCGACAAACAAACCAACCCTTAAAAATACAATGCATTTCTTTTAGGAAACTGAATCCCTGAAGCATTTCAAAACATTCAGTATTCGATGTGAAATTTTTATATTTATTAAATTGCCTTTGATGTTCTACTTAGTTGAAACTGAATAAAATTCAGCTTAATGAATTCAAAGTTAACAAGCTATTTATCAACAAAACCCACTTGCAAGGTTAATAAAGACGATCAATTTTGGAGCTTTATGGTAATTCATTGAACATTGATGATCGAAATTTTTTTACGCATTAATTCAATCAATGGAAATATTTGATGGTGAGTGAATCTTCGTACTTTAGAAGAAAGGACCAAGCAGAAAACTCCCAGAGATATTTCACATGGAGGAATTGCGATCTATTTTATTTAATGTGTCTCAGCCGCTTTTAGGAACAAAATGGATCTTCGGTTGAGTCAGGAATCGAACTCACTGCTTTCCAATAGTAAGAAATAACTCATTTTCTAACCAGGCCACCAATACCCATGTGCAGATAAAATAACTTAAGGAATGTGTCAAAAAAGCTTTTTAAATTGGAAGTGTGTATTTCGTTCGTGCTGATCTTAGCCAGTTAGCTCAATACTGTATCAAGTCTGCAGGTCACGATGGCGCTTTTTTTTAAATTTCTAATGTTAATTTTCACTACAGATAATTTTCCCTGTTACCTCCTGCATTTTTAGTTCCCATACAATATTTTTCTGATGAGACAGCTTAATAACTTTCTCAAGATATAAACTAAATTGCAGCTTCCCTATTTACAGTTGCCTCTGCTTCTCTCTATATCCTTTTAACATATCTTTAGGCCTTCGCAATTCTAACATTATAGACATTTAATTGCATTTTTTACATAAAATTTTTATTGGATGTAAATTTTTTAATAATTAAACTTATCATATGAGCTAAAATTGATTAAGGATTTTTATATTGACTTATTACTTTATAATTTTATTAAGAAAATTTGATAAGCTGTATATATTTAATCTAAAGTATAATTAGGAATGTCTCTCATTCATTTAAACTTTAAAACAAAAGTTATGAAATGATAATATTAAGAATTTATTTTTTAAGTTTTGAAATTAAGATTTGAAAATTTTCAAACAAGTTTGAAACATGGATTCATTTTTAATTGAATCACATTGTTAAATATAACATCAAGAGGAATTTGTGTGTGTGAAATTTTTTTACAAATTCTTAAATAAAGGTTCTGAGATTATATTGGCCAATATAAAAGAATCCTTTATGCAATATAAATCCAATTTCCAATCAATTTTTTATTTCTGAGGAAAGCATTATTTATTATTTGATTAAATTATTAAATATAGACGGAATTCTATTTGAACAAATTTATTCTGTATAACTTTTGTTTCATTCACTTGAAATTTTCAAATTATTTAAGCAGCAACGGATATAACAATGAATGATACTGTTTTAAAATTTCTAGACTAATAGGAATTTTGGGTTAATACGTAAATAATAGATTTATGTTAAGTATATATGCAAATTTTTTGCAGAAATTTCAGATTGGAATTGCCTTTTTTCTCTGAGGGAATTTATTATGATCAAAAATATCTGGTTGGTGTTAATTCAGTTTAATAAATTATTTGTTTTAAATATCTTTTTGAAAAATTTGAATTATTTTATCGAATTGCTTAAGTAATTTGAAATGAATATTACTGATATGCATTACTTACCACTAAAATTGCTGTCCCAAATGAAGAAATGAAAATAACAAAATAATATTTATTGTATATATATTGTATAATATTTACTGTATTATACTAAAATAAACAAGTGATTTAATTTTGAAGAAATTTTAAAACATAAATTCTAAGAAATCAATGATCAAAAGAACCAACTTTGGCATCAATAACAGTATTTCAGATTATACAGAGAACGTTATACCAGAATTCATCGATGATATTGACGAGCCAGTGGTTCGGCAACCATTAAGCACATATTTATGATTGGTCAATATCTGGTGAAGATGAGGGCCAGTGCAGCAGTTGAAGATTTTCTGTATCAAGGAAGATCCGTATGATGCTGGCAACATGCTGTCGTGCATTATTCTGTTGAAACAATTTCGTATTACTCGGATAAAGGGTAGAACCATAGGCTTTATCACAGCAGAAATATTATGGCTTATGTTTATGTCAGTGCAGTCAGTCAATCTGAATATGAGGTGATCGAGATGTATCTCATGGCACCACATAATAGCATCAGTTCCGGTATGACGATGTCGAATGCACGATGAAAATGTACGTTCTTTACGAGACCATTTGACATGGATACGATCTTCATGATGCTGTAAGTAATTTCATAGTTTGAGTAGGAACATTCAAATTTCTTCAGTCTGGGTTAGAATCTATAAGTTTAGGGGACTGAGAATCACACTTGGGAGAAAAAAAACCTTTTTCCAATCGGATTTGACAGTTACATTTTTTTCTTGTTTGATATTTCATTTTGTTTTTGTTTGAAATTCTTGTTTTCGGATTTTATTTGTGGTAAAAATGTGTTCATCTATATCATAATTAGTCTTTTCTGTCGAACCATCTAAATATTTTTGAGATTGAATGAATTGTTTAAAATTATAATTGTAAGTGATAATTTTTATTTTTAAGATTTAAACGTGTCACAAGAGATCTTTTTAAAATAAAGTGTATGGTTTCAGTAGAGCTCACTATGTATGTTTCCTTCAACTCTTTTCTTACAGATTCCACCAATTTTTTAGATTTCCATTAAAATCTGATGTATGGAATTTGTGCATTTTTGTGTGTTTCTTACTTTAGAAATGATTTCTTTTGTTTGTGTGTGGATAGTCATAAACTTGATATAAATAAGATGATATATGATTTATATCAGGTTTTTTTGACTATCTGATATAAATCATTTGAACATCCATGTTTTAATTTCTCGAAATTTTTTTTATATCAATGAACAAATTTTACTATAAATTAGTCATATTTACACATCGCTATGAAACAAGCTCGACATGGTCTTAATGATAGGAAAGTGCCCTTCAGAGCGAAAGATTCCGGGTTCGATCTCAACCACAGTTGGAGAACAGGAGATATAGCTGTTGCACTTCTACCTTCTGCAGGTATATCTATTTGGGTGGGTGCTTGGGAGTTTTTCGGTTTTCCTCCTTTGCGATAAGTGAATGTGGCCTATTACGTATGAAATGTCTTCCCCGAAAAGGAGGCATTTAATTACAATGTATTTTAATGCTCACTGCGCAATTTAGGCTGCTGACTTTAAAATGCCTTACTACAGCGTTTGGCTGTCCACTGCGCAGAGTCAAAAGCAAGCAAGTTACTAAGTTTCTACTCTGACACATGTGCATACAAAAAGCAAAACCGTAGTATTCTTCTGCGATTGTTCAACTGTGGTTGTGATCAAATCCCCTACCCTCCATACTGTCTTTATTTTTCCATGGTTGACTTCTGCCATGGACAACATGTTCTTCTGATAACTCGCCATTTAAAAACGTCGGATCAGTGACTGCGGATGTGACCATTTGCCTGTGACTACTGCTGAAGAATTGTGACCTAGTGTTGAAGCTGGTTTCGTATTGTATTACACTCATGTCTATAAATTAAGGATAATTCAGAGAATCAAACAGAAATTGAACTCTGAAATAAAAATTCCACGTGTAGAATTATCACACACATCTTGAAGAATAATATGCAAATTACAAGAAACCACCAGATGGCTCCGATAGTATGTCACAATGACGAGAGTGTAAGAGAGGAGTACATAAGGAATGGTTGCAAAGAAGTAAAATTGTTCACAAGCGCTTTAAAAGCCTTTCAATGCAATAACCGCATAGTTATGGCAGAAAGGAAGCATTTGGATTATGTTTTACTTGGTAGAATTATCGGCCGTTTGGAATGCTGATGTACCCAGCTGGAAGTATCCGAGGAACTTGGAATCGTCCAGAGTTTCATCTCCAGGCTTTGTCAACGGTTCCAAGATGATGGTAATGCGAGTAGACGTTACAGCACATGTCGCCCCCAAGTTACAACGCCAAATGAGGACCGGTATTTGTCAGTTACTACCAAAAGAAACAGACGGAGCACAGCATCAGACCTGTCTCGTCAGATCTCTTCAGCTCATGTACAAACGCTTAGGACACATTGGTCTATATGCTCGTAGGCCTGTCAGATGTGTTCCACTTACCGCAACTCTCTGTCGCCTGCGGTTAGCCTGGAGTAGAGAGCATGCATTGTGGACACCGCAACAGTGGTCTTGTGTGATGTTTTCCGACGAGTCCAGGTTTAGCTTTCAGTCTGATTCTCGCCGGACTTTCATATGGAGAGCGCCAGGTACTCGTTACCACCAAGAGAACACCATTGAACGACACATTTACGGAGGTGTAGGATTGCTCGTTTGAGGAGGAATTATTCTGGGTTCCAAAACTAACCTGCATGTTCAGAATGTAACCATGACAGGCCACATCTATCGGGATGTCATTCTGGAAAAACATGGACGTTTGCTTCTGGTCGCCATGGATGCAGAATTTCTGTTTATGGATGACAACGCTCGTCCTCACCGAGCAAACATTGTAGAAGAATGCCTTCAATCAGAGGATATCACCCGTATGGACTGGCCAGCATACTAAACGGACTTGAATCCAATACAGCATGTGTGGGACATGCTTGACTGACGAATTGCAGCACATCAACCCCCTCCCACATGTCTACTGGAATTTCGGAGAGCATTGCTTGATGTGAGTGATGTAATATTCCTCAAGATCAGATCGATGATTTGATACTCAGCATGCCTAGGCACTGTACCTAGGGTATTGAATCGTTTGGGAGGCATACTATGTATTAACCATCATACCAACCATGTTATATTGGTTTTTGTAAATAGGTTCGTTTTTGAAATTTGCTCCAGGGAGTAAAAATCGCAATTTTTATAAGTGATGTCAAACATAAAGCATTTTTTTGCTCTTTACCTTTTGTTCAATAAATATACTTTACAAATAAGTCACATTTGTTTTGCTTCTGTCCCTTTCACTGCCTGAATATGCATTATCCTTAATTTATGGACACGAGTGTAGTATATGGTATTGAATTTCTATTTAATAGCATATTCACAGATGTTATTCGCAGAATTTCAGGAAATTTAGCATATTTACAGAATTTCTCTCTCTCTCTATTTAATAGCACTATTCACAGGTGGATTTGTGCCGTTATCACTGCCAGAGATAAATTTAAAAATCGATTTCCATGTAGTTTTTCTGATGTTTATTTAAAAAAGATCTCATTTCTTTAAAATTTATATTAACTTGTTTTTGCCTTTATCATATAGATGCCTGATAAATATCTTTCCAAATTTACTAATTTCTTTCTGTAAATTTACCAAATTTCTTTCTGAGATGTAGAAGTTTTAAAAGCCAATAGTGTAGTTTAAAAAACTACAAAAGTATTCACAAATTCTGTGCGATAGCGTGGACATAACAAGGAAATCCCCCTTTTTTGTTTTTCTTAAAATAGCTACTGATATCAAGCCCCTCATTCCATGTGTGACATTATTTTAAACTTAATACTTATATAATAAATTTAATAGATTAATAATTATAATAAACTTAATAGCAATAATTATAATAAACTTAATAGTTTTTCCGAGAATAAAATTGATAGATCCCAACATTTTTTAATCATGATATGAAATAAACTTTAGAAAAGAAACAATATAAAATTTGATTGCTTTTATGCTTTGATTTATGTAAAGTTAAATGTCAACAAAATTTGGTTAAGTAATTTTTAATGTCAATTTGTCATGTTTCTTAAAATCAATAAAATTGAATTCGCAAATTATCGATATTCGCATGTAAAATATTTCTCACTCTCTGCCCTATAGCAAATAATATCTTCATTGAAAATAGGTATTTTACGCGCTTAGCAAGGGAGATGTCCTACAATTTCTAGTTTCATTGAGGTTAGTGAACAAGAAAGGTAAATTGATTTCAAACAAAGATACATTAGCAAATGATACAATGAATTATGTTTTCTCTGATTACCACTTTATATAAAAAGATGTGGAAAAAAAAGAGTGCTTAATACGAACTTAATTGGATGCTATATTCTGTTATGCATGAAATAAGTCCATGATGCTTGAATTCCTGAGCACTAATCAGAGATTATTAAAATGGAAGCTTTAAGCAAACCAGAATTCATTGAAAAAGAAGATAAATCTATTTCTTTGTCTTTTAATACGGCAAGAGAAAGGACATAAGAGAGAGTTCATTTACACAAAAATATTTTCGTATAGCTGCATTTGCAATATTAATGCACACAACGATTTATTTAGGAGGGAATTTAGTATTTCCAGTCATCAAAAAAACATGCTTATAAAAAAAAGTAATTTAATATTTAAAATAAAAGTAATTTGTAAAGTAAATACGTTATTAAAAATTTAATTTCAACAAGTTTTATTGTACTCAGGATTGATCTCATTTTATTTTAATTTATTGAATACACTTGATAGTTAAATGATATAAATTTGTGTGAAAGAAAAGTTATTAGATTATAAACACTAAAGTAAAATAAACCATTTTCTATTTTGAAAATATCAACTATAATTGTTTCGATTCATGGTTAAAATAAATGTTCAACGAAAATTTACTGACAAAAATCTCTGGTAAATTCACTGTTATTATATAAGAAATTGTTAGTATTACAAAAAAGTTCAAATTCGTAAAATTAAATATTTTAATTATTTTACAATTTAAGTTGTATTTAATCTCCTATCCGATGGCTCTAGTCTTTTAAATATTGAATACAACTAATGAATTAATATTTTTAATCAGCTGGGAATTGGGGAGGGGGATGATAAAAAGAAAAAAAACCTTAATATTTTCACAGTATTTTTAAATAGGATGTAAATATTGATTTTTCCTTATATGGTTTTTAAGTTTCATCAAGTACATAGTTTGCACACAGAGATTTAAAAAGTATTAATAAATATCATCTTGAATAAAAATTTTTGTACAATAATAATTGAAGAGCATTTACATATGAAATTTCAAATTATTAGCTTTTATGAATAAAATAAACAATATAACTGAAACTAATTGAATTCAATGATGTAATAATTTGACTATATAAAAAATTTGATAGGATATAGTTTTTTTTCCATATGGCTGTGAATACCTCAGTTATATCTGTGTAATTGATTGGGGTGGATAGTGGCTAATTTATTTTTTAAATGCTTAAATAATTATATAATAAAAATAAACCTCATCTCAATCACTAACGTCATGTAAAAATTTGTCTCTTTATTCCTTTGAAAAAATTATTTCATTTTTAAATTAATAAGGTTTATCATAAAATTATTTCTAGAGTTTTTTCTATCTTTGTAAATATTCCATATTTAAAACACATTTTTATAGTCCAAATTTAGCACATAGATGACGCCACTGGAAAATTATGTTCCTATGGCACCCTTGTTTTCTAATGATGAAATCTTAACCATCAATCCTTGTTGAATCTAGAAATGGAGAGACACTCTTGCTCATAGGTTTCACAGTAATGGACTTTTAAATGAGTTAACTAATTTATAAATACATTATCATATATAATTGATTCATGATATTTATGCTTTAAATTCATTTTAATTTATTGAAAAATCTCAGCCTCTCTAATTAGTCAGTAATTTGTAAAAGACATGTGATACGCATTTGAATCTTAATTTGAGTTTTTTCCTAAAATTTGTTTTATACTATATATATATATATATAATCTGTTATACTCTGACATATATGCATAAGTAGCGGAAAAAGTTATTTTAACTCAAAATTTAAACGCAGGATAGTGATGTCAGAAAATATAAATTATTCTCATAATTAACAGTTTTAGTTTATTTTAAATAATTTAATTTTAGAAATATTTTATTTTCATAAACCCCATTTTCAAAGATTTTTAATCATTAGATTAAGCTAGAGATATCAACCAATTAATCTGATGTGTATAATTTTTTACCTATCCTCAATACATTTATTATTATACAATATCTGATGCGTCCTTGTATAATAATTTGCTAATATTTGAAAAATTCAATATTTCACGAAATTTTAATTAATAATTCTTTGAAAAGATATTTTTTGAATTAGAAGTATTATTTTAAATTAAAATATCAATGCGTCGTCATTGTTTATGAAAAATAGAGCATAAATTAAGCAAAGATGATATAAATTAAAAGCTATAAGGTCGCCTTAATAATAATATTTTTTGTAACTAAAAATCTAAATTATTAGATTTTTTATTATAAATTAACTATAAAAAATTATTCTATAGTCAATATCTTAGTAATTCAATTATTTATTTAGTAGTCTATAGTAAATATCTTAGTCTAAGATTATCATGATTAAATATAGTTCAAAATGTAAAAATCATAAAAATTTCTAAAGTTCTAAGGCTAAATTTATTTGTTTATTGTGTAATATTATACCATATGCATAGCTATGATTAATAGTACAAAAATAATGAAATAAAGCTGTTAGAAAACATTTCCAGCAGCACCAACTATGCAAAAATATTTGTTTGGGTAATCAATATGTACTTGTTGTGTTTCGAGAAGCCCAGAAAACATTGCAATTAAAATCGTCTCTTAAAAATCTATGGGATCTCGGTTCAGAGGAATACCTCCAACTGTGGATGGTTGGACGACAGTATAAAGATCTTAGTTTCTTAAAGGTTAAGAATTGGAGAGGAATTTCTGTGGATAAAAAATGCGCCCTCCTAGCTGAGGCAGTCAAGGCCTATATTATCATGCTTAGAAAAAGAATCAATAATATAAAATTTTTTTCAATTTTTTTTAAATGTTCTTAATTTGAGGTACAAATGAATTGAACAGTTCCTTTTAATTAGAAGCAAACTTCTTTTATAAAACGGGAGAATCGTAACTAAGGGTGGTCATAATGTGACACTTTAGTCGCGAGATACTCGAACATAGAAATGACACGACTCTTATAGGAATAAAATGCATAAATGAAGTATAATGAACAAAAATTGATCAATATCGGAAAGTAGTAGTTTCATTTCTTACTAAAATGTACTTAAATAATAAAAAATTATACAAAAACTTACATGTTGTTCATAAAAATATTATTGTTCTGCAAAATTTCTAAAATAAATGTTAATAAAAATGTTGTTCTGATTTTAGTAAAGAATTGAGTAAAAATTATTTTGTTGAATGTATGAATTATCAGTTGATATTTTGAGTTATGAACTTTTAATGCTTTGAAACATATTGGGAGAGAAAAATTATAATTTCCGTTGCATAAAAGCATATGAGCAATTTCAAGTACATTTATGATTAATCGAAAATACGAGTGCTAGTTTGATTTCATATCACACTTAATACAATTGTGGTATCCTACAATAAATTGCAAAATAACTCTTTAGGAACTTTCACTTCAAATTTCCTTTTACATATTGCTATCATTATTAGGCTGTTATATCTGGTATAAAAATTTTATGAATGAAACACACACAAGCTGTGAATGAGTAGTTTCAGTTCGGTAATATTTATCGTGTTATTGTTTTAGTAATGAAGGCCACAAATATAAATAGCGATAATATTGTCTACGATTTTTGTCCACGAATCATTGAATATGAGTTCAAAAATTGTAAATGATAGCTTAAGTATTCTTCATTCATATAACATAACTTAATGTCTTCAATGGGCCATAGTAACTTGGTGGGAAAGGTATCACGCTGTCGTATCCTGAACAGAGAGCTAGTTTGATATCTAATCCAGCCAAACACCCTCCGGCTAAAAAAACCTATGGATGTTAAAGTTTACGTACGCCCCAATGTCTTCCGTTTGGTATTGCGTGATCAGGTGTGGAAGGTGCCAGCTTAGCAGTTGCCATCACCATTTTATCATCGTTTAAAATTACGAGGTGGTTTGTTGTGTTTAGTGGTTTCACTTAGGTAGAAATAAGCAGCCAGGATCATATTGCAGTAATTTAATATAATTACCTATAAGGCTTACATGGGCATATAAAGTATAGTAATTATGGTTTAAAATTCATAAAAATTTAATCATATTAATAAGACATTTAAATATAAAAATATAGTTGAAAAGATCTTAAAATTAAAGTTTTTCTTAAAGAGTATATGCTCTTGAGGAAGCTGAAGGTCACTCTATTTTAAATTCTAAATAAGTCTAACATTGCTTGTTAGGTAATTGTAGATTTAATATACTATTCAAAAATTTAAGAGAGCACATGATTTTAGTTAAATTAAGCAAGCATTTACCAAAATAACAAATGCAAATAAAACATTCAAAATTTAAAGTTTAGCATAAAACATATGATGATAATTGATTATATAATTCAACGCGTTCAGCAACTTTAAGCACCAGAAAATGATTACAAAAGCTAGGAATAATTATTTTGCAGAACCATTTTTCGCTACATAGTTTTGAATTTAATCGCTCAGTTGAAAAATCTTTCATCTTTTGTTATGAGAAAAGGTGACTTGAAAATGTCCATTATGTGAATTATCAGAATCTATGGCATGATTTATTATCGAGGTACTTGAATCCAAACAAACTTAAAGATTGTAGCAAATGCCACTACTGTGTCAAATAATGTCATTTCAATGCTGTGGAATTTATTTCAAGAAAAAAGGGAGTGTGGATTTAAGCAGTTCAGAGTTGTCCGCATGCCACCATAGAAATAAAGACCAATATATCTAGTTAACAGTTCGACATGACAGAGCAAGAAATGCTGTTCAACCACAAGCATAGATTCTGCAGAGACTCTACGAAGGCTCTCAACTCAAGCATTTTGAAATAGGATGGTCTCTTTGCCATAAGGTTACAATGTTTTGTATTCCATTGACCTCAGTATTTGTAAAAACCGATTTATATGCTGATTAGTTGTCATTATTAAGTAATAAAAAACGACTTCCTTTCCTAATTTCATTTTGAAATAGTTCTTATAATTTGAAGAAATTTATTAAAATTACAAAACCTCCTACAAAATAAAATCAATATCTATTATCTGGAAGCTAGTTTAAGTTCCTAAACGGATGAGAATTTTTTATATGTTTAGCGGATATATTTAACATATTTGATACTATCAATGTAATGTATCATTTTTAAATGGTTTAGTTTCAGTTAGTGCTCTATAAAAATGCCATGGGGATAAATAAAATCAAAATAGAGCTCGTATCCATTTATATGCTTCAAAAACCTCTTTGTTGGATTTCTTTAGCAAGAGGGTCATTAATTTCGATATAGATATCTTAATACATGGAAAAAAATCTTTAAATTCAGTGTCTTTAGTATTTTTCAAGTTTGTGAATTTAAATTGTATCTCTAAAATTGAAAAAAAAATTATCACAATAAAACAATTTTGTATGATTATGGATAGTAAAATATGTGGTGAAGTAATAATAATAATAAAATAAGTTTTAACTCTTTAAACTTCTAGACTTTAATTTTGTTGTGAAATGCACCAGTAAAAGTAAAATAAGTTGTTTCTCTCAAAGGTGATCTTATGACATGCATACTGCACATTAAAATCTATACTGTAATTTATAATGAGAGAAGGTAGTAAGGAATGTGATAAAAATATCTTTAAATCACACACTATTGAAAATTTTCAAGATGTAGTTGTCTTAAAAAATTATTATTTTAAGGTTACTAGTTCAATTGATTATTCCCTAGATTTGATATTTTTTTGTTTGGAGAACAAGAAACGAGAAAGGAATATTAAAGTGAGTAAAAATTTAAAATCGCTTGAAAATTACACTGTTAACCTCCATATTTCCAGTAACTTGATCTTCTTAACCACTGGTGCTCGACGTATGTATTAACAAGTGGTTTAAGAACCACTTATGACAAACTCATGACACATTGATTAATGCTTGTCTCATAAGTAACTTGTTGGTTTGGGAAACAACAAATGCTAAACGAATTTTCGTATTTCGAATGGAAATCAAGGAAAGTTTTAAAAAATGTATCTGTAAAATGGATAAAAAATGAAGGATAATCAGTAATGAATTTGTAAAGAATAATTTTATACTTTAAAAATATGAAACAATAATGCAATAGTCCCAAACATGAATGATGTATTTTGATGAATTTAACATATAAAATCTGCTTTAACTTTAACAG
The DNA here is from genome assembly GCA_037975125.1 of Latrodectus hesperus. Lineage (NCBI taxonomy): Eukaryota > Metazoa > Arthropoda > Arachnida > Araneae > Theridiidae > Latrodectus > Latrodectus hesperus. Next base: position 93,231,452 of record CM075854.1, read on the forward strand.
CATTTTGCACCACATCCATGTTGGCTAAATATTTCCAAATTCTGTGACATATTCATGGAATTTTGACAGAGAAATAGTTTCATGATTTACTATAAAGATAAATTAAAGAAAATGATGGCAACTAATATTATAAATGTTAAGCAGATTATTAGGCTGTTTGAAATAGTTGATAGTAATAGATAATGACTTATTTTTCTGAAATATATATAAAATAATGAATATAACTTAGGTTAGCGGACACTTAGGTTAGCGTAGTTTTTAGTATTACATTTTATCTACATGATGATACGATAAAAATGTTTACCGGTGTAGAAAAAGTTAAAATTTATGCCAAATAATTATTAATTTGTTTCGTATAATCGACACTATTGCATTTTAATCAATAAAGAGTGCATAGACATTTTTTTAAAAATTCAACAACTTAAATACTGAAATCTGTATTGCAAGATGTTTTCGTAATAACTTTTTTAAGCGAAGTTCACACCATTATATTGCCATAACTTAAAAAGATATTTGTGCATTTAAAGTAAAAAATCACCAAATTTGTAATATATGCACTTTTATATGTGAATAATATTTTGCGTTTTTAAAATTTTTGGTACAATCTGTATACTAGAATTCTTTTGGGTATTCTTACCTGCTACTGGACAAGATTGTCCCAATCAGTTTACCTCTCCTCTGGCTCTATCTAAAGCAATACCCCTCCAGTCCTCTTATATATGGTTTTTATATCACTCTGAATGGCATCGGACCACCTAATTGGAGGCCTTCTTAGCTTTCTAACTCCCATAGGTTTGGCAAATAGGAGCCTTTTTATTGGATTTGCGACTTCATTTCCGTATAAGGGTCCCAGCAGTCGAATCCTATGTCTTTTTATGACATTGACAATATCAGGTTACCTCAGGTTTGGGTAGATTTTAGGGTATAATGAATTCTAATACATATATTTAAAATTGTTGTAGGAAACAAAAGTTAAAATTTAAGGATGTTAAGCTAAGCTTAGTATTAAAAGTTTATTTTTGGAGCTTTTAATTTAAATTTAAAACATGTAATTGAATATTACAGTAAATAAATAATAAAGGATTTTTTACGATTTTTAGCAATAATATATAATGAGTCATGAATGGACTTCCTAAAAATTTATAGTATTCAAAAGTCAACACATAAATGAAGGAAAATGCGAAATTATAGTTAGTTATATTCAGATGTGTCAATTGTTAAGAAGAACTTAATAGTATAATTTTCAAGTTAAAAAGTATTTCAGTTACTTTACATACATTTGCATAATTGGAGCTGTGTTGAGACTTTTTAGGCATCAAAAATAATTTCAAGTTTAGCTATTTACCAGGAAAGACATTTAAAAATACAAAAGAAAATTTTCCCATTGATATGACTAATTTTTTTGTTTCATAAAAATATTACTCAGTAGAAAATTTGATGAAAATGTGAATAAAACAGAATCTGTGTAAAATAATAACAAAAGGGTTGTTAAATAGGTTTAATTAGACACAAATTCCTTATAAAAATGCATAATTTAATTTTTTAACATCATATTTAGTTTAAAATATATACTAAACTTAATCAGCATATATTTGGTAAACTTTTCAATTGTACACTTACTTATTCTGAAATTATCATTTAGGATGTCTTCGAACTTTTCATTTATCAAATACCCTTTATCATTTATCAATTTCTTGTTCAATTTATATTCAAATTATTTTATTCGTATTTGTAAGGCTCTATGAAATTATATTTCCACTTAAGACAACATTTTAGTGAGAAATAAAAAAGATAACATATGCTGAACAAAAATCCACGTCGAACTAAACTATTAACATTACGTTTGAGAAAATCAAGAGTTTTCTAAGCTAATTTATTACTTCACATATAAATTCATTACTTTATATTGCGAAAATTTTATGCGTAAATAAATGCCTAATAACTCTGCTATTCCACACACCCACACAAAAATGGACATTATTAATAAATTGTCTCTATAATTCTACAAACACACTGTCTTCGGAATTTTGCAACCAAATCAAATTATCTATTCTATACTTAGAATGTAACTTATATATATATATATATATATATATATATATATATATATATATATATATATATATATATATATATATATATATTTATATATATATATATATATATATATATATATATATATATATATATATATATATATATATATATATATATATATATATATATATATATATATATATATATATATATATATATATATATATATATATATATATATATATATATATATATATATATATATATATATATATATATAAGTTACATTCTAAGTATAGAATAGATAATTTGATTTGGTTATAAATTCATATATATATATATATATATATATATATATATATATATATATATATATATATATATATATATATATATATATATATATATATATATATATATATATATATATATATATATATATATATATATATATATATATATATATATATATATATATATATATATATATATATATATATATATATATATATATATATATATATATATATATATATATGCAAAAGATCTAAATTCACTTTTCTAAACATTTTACGAATTCTTCCCTTTTCAAAATGTTTTATATGTGTAAGATTACACAGTTTTTTTTATTTAAATAACTGAAACATTTTATGTTAAGATAAATTCGACATCTTTGTCTTCAGTTTTTGATGCTAATAGTTCATAATATAAAATTCAATTCATAAGATTAGACTATGTGTTTAAGATTTAGACCCTGTAAGAAAACTGATATTTTTTTGATCAAAATAGGTATTCAAATAATTTGAATCAAAATAGGTATTGATTAAATATTTTATAGTAAAAGTCTCTTAACAAATAAGTCAAATATAATTAAAAGGTACATAGCCATATCAAAGCGTCATTTGAGCTATTGTACAAGAATTCAGATTAGAAATAAAAATAATGAACTAAAAATGAACTTTAAAGACCTGTTGTTCTTTCTTATTTATACCATCTTTTTGTGTATTATAATTTTAAAGACGATTTTGCAAATTAGTCTCCTTAGTAAGTTAGTCGCACCTTTTGGACTTTTATATATATTTAATTTATGCACATAATGACGTCTCGCATAAAAATTTCTATACATACAAAATTCTGATCCAAAATACAGTTTTTTTGGAGGAGAATTTTGAATACATAATATTTTTTATTGCAGACCTCAATGTGCAATTTTTTATAATGTGTATTCAAAAATTACATTAATTTTTTATAATGTGCATATCAACATTAATATATACTTTCTTCTACAAAGATAGTTTTAATAGGAAAATGGTTCTTCTACACTTTTGCAAATCTTAATTAAATTTTAGAAAATATTTTTCACATACGAAGTATGCCAGACGAATTAGAAAACATGTTTTAATGAATAAACTTTGTTTGACTTTTATTAAAATAAAAAAGAAATATCAGATGTATTCGGGAGCATTGATTTTTGGAGCCGATTTATAATCCATATCGAACAAAGCTGGAGAATTCGAGGAAATTACATTAATTATTTTAATAGAGAATAAGCCAAAAATAATTGACATCTCTATTCTGATTATAATTCTCATTTTGTGTTTATAATTATCTTATCGGAGACATGTCTTAAAAGAGAGGTAATATTAAAAAAATTTAAAATTTTATCAATTATTTAAATTTATATGTTAACAAGAGTTAACATAAGAATTAGAAAAATCCATCTTTTATACCGGAAAAGACAATCATTTAATTTAAAACACACATGTAATTAAAATACAAATAATTTCTAAGTTAAGTGAATAAAAAGCAAAGGGATGAAACAATAGAAGACACTTTTACGACTTTGTAATGAAAATTATACCACAACATTTTCCACGATTCCTATTTTTCTTCTATTTCTATGGGCATCATTTGATTTGATGCTCTTAAATCAATTTTTGCACCCAAAGTTTGATCAGACCAGGATATTAAATTTGAAATAGAAGCAGAAGTACAATTAACATATTCGATAAAAGCTGGAATCAAACTTAAAAGTTGCTACACTGAAGGACCCATTATTAACCATTCAACAGCTTACTCTGCCTTCATTCTTATGAAACTCTTTGGTACGATAGGAATCCTTCTGGTGTTTTCGATAGTAATTCTTTAATAAGTCTACAACACTTCTTGTTCTTAGTACAGAAAAATCACGTGCTAATATTTTAATTGGAGCTTTATATTTATTTCTGCAGCTTTTCAATATGTCCAGAGACCTAAAATAAAATAAAATAAATATTAAGTTATAATATTTCAAATGATTTATTTTATTTTATGCTGTTACTTTCTTTTCTGACGATACTAACTCCTCACATTAGCAGAGTTCACTGGAAAATATAATTGCTAACATTGTGTAAAACATCAGGAAAATAAAAGTAAAATCTTAGTAATTGCATCTTAAGATGCATATAAAATTCTTCAAAAATGTAGCCTAAATTAGAGATACATAGATCCTTTTATACCTACCACCATACTTTTTATTTTCATTGAATGTTAAGTTTTAAAATCGTCTACTATTTTTGAAGTAAATTACTTTTACATAACAGTAAATATTTTTGAAGAGACCTATATCATCATAGATAGAACTTAAATTTATCTTAGCAATATAGCTTTTGTTCATACATTAGACAGATTCATATTACAAAAATTATTTAATTTAAATCATCACGAAGTTTCGATTGATATATAAAAATAATGGTAAGGAGGGAACTCTAAAAGAGAGTATCTCGTATCGAACTCAATCACAGACCGAGAATAACACTTTCCACAATCAGTTTCCTGGAAAGCCTTTCGCTTTGGACAAAATCCCTGGCCAGTGAAATTTTTAATTACCGCCAAAAAAAGATAATAACTGAATATTTAGGGACCAAGTATACTGCTCTAAATAAGTCCTTAATTATATAAAATTGTTTAATAAATTTCAATAAAAATACGCTTTCCTTACTGGCAATTCCAATATTCTTATTGGTTCTTAAGTATTTTGTCCATTTTTCGTTCCAGATTTTACATGTAACAAACCCTAGCACAGACAATTGGTTAAAATAGGTTTCGTATATATATATATATATATATATATATATATATATATATATATATATATATATATATATATATATATATATATATATATATATATATGTATATATATATATGTATATATATATATATATGTATATATATGTATATATGTATATATATGTATATATATGTATATATGTATATATATATATATATATATATATATATATATATATATATATATATATATATATATATGTATATATATATGTATATATGTATATATATGTATATGTATGTATATATATATATATGCATATATATATGTATATATATATATGTATATATATATATGTATATATATATATATATATATATATATATATATATATATATATATATATATATATATTTCATTTGTAAAAATATGTTTCATATATAACGACCAAGTGATATGATCATTATATTTTTAGCTGGAAAAAAGATTAAAATTCAAAATAATATTTAAGACAATTTACTTCAAAAATTGCTTCAAGTCTAAGGTTTCAGTTCCTAAGACATCAATTCTCAATGGTTTCTAAGTGTGTATCTTAACATTTTATAATAACAATTCTTCAACAAGAAATTTTTATGTTAATTATTTATAAAAAAAATTTTTAAATAAGGATTCTCTTTAATTTATTTTTAAACTGCTTTCAAATTTTTATTTATGTTTATCCATATTTCTTCAAAAATATACAAAACTGTTTCTATTTTTCTTGCTTTCAAATGTAAAAGTTTTCATTTAAAAAATAAATTTACTTGCCCTTAAAGTATAAATAAACCTTCCTCAAGTATACGCATTATTAGATTTATAAGATGGGGATGAACCATATTATTTTCAAGGACATTTTTATTATTAATTTGTAGTTTTATCTGAGAACTAACATAAATCATTATCAACAAACAACCATCTGGATTATGAGTATTGTCTCTAACTTTTATTTGAAGTATAAATGCATTATAATTTTAAAAGAACGAAATTTGGAAAATAATAATGGTTTACAGAAAACAGCTTCTGTGCTGGATGTTTATTGTTGCGCTAGAAGTTTATTTACTAATTGTCAGTCACGCATGAGAATTTGCTGATTTCTCATGTTGATGATAATTAGTTTGCACTGGACAGTGGAATTTGGGAGATTTACAGGAAACCAATATACGCTTGTGGTGCATTTTGGTACAAAACACAAATAGGTCTTTAATACAATTTTCGCCAAAAGCTATACGCTGAAAATAAGACAAAAGTTACATTTATTTGCGATAATTTAAGTTATTAATATTAGTTTAGTTAAAAAATAGTATGAAAAACTAGATATTTTTTAGTATTAGAAGCAGTAGAAACTATTATAATTAGAAGTCGAAACTGTTATAATTATGTAAATTAAGAGGAAGCTTATTTATGAAACTAGAAAATGGAGCAATTGTCCCACAGACGAGACTGTCATTATGATTCCGTGTAATTTACACTAAATTTTGAATCGGTTACAATTTTTCCAATAGTAGTATAATATTTCTAATTTTCGTATTCATCACATCTGTGGCTTGAAGTTAAAATCTTAGGGTTGTTTGGTTGAAGTTAAATCATGTACACACTTCCATGTAGAGTTGAATTTTGATTTGATAAGACAATAGATCATTTTAGATAATTTCCCTCTATATATTCAGCTGTAGATTAATAAAATTTTAATTTTATAATAAGATAAACTTTAAGATGATTATTCTAAAAATAATTTCTTTAATTATTAGTTTTACAAATTTTTATTTTTTATTATTTTTTATATTTAATTAAATTAATAAAATTAAGAACTTATGTTGATAAAACATATAAAAATAATTAAATTTTAAGTTAAATAATTAATTTTTGAAGTCAAATTCAAAATGGTCTCTTGCCAATTAATGTTATATGGCTTAATTTTTTTTAGTAATTTTGTTATTTGTATACGAGTTTTATTTATATTTAGTAAATGAAATAATTCTGTTTAGGCCACACTTCATTTAAAAAAAGTATGTATGTAAAATGTTCATCTATTTTTTACTCAACTGGATAATTTATGTTGTGCAATGAAAAATCAACTCTTCCTCAATATTTTCATTAAAACCAAGAAGAAATATGCAGGAAGAGAATTTATATCAAAATAAATGGTTATTCAGAAAATGGAACTGCTTTTTTGAGAAAATTTATGATATTTTCCTTGGAATGTGAAAACTTGTCATTGAATGTGTTTACAATGCATTTAAAGAATTAAATGTTTCATTTGTGTATACGCTTAAATGTTTGATTTATTACACAATCTCATATTGGACCATATGGTTGGCTTAAGAATTTATTAAAAACTCACAATATTAAATATAAGTTTTTAATCTAAACCAACTAGATAATAAAGCAAATTAATTAAATTGAATGTCACATATTTTTTTTACATAAAATATTTCTCGTACTCGATTGCATAACATTTTATAGATATTTTTTCTGAAAAAGTTAATGTACATTTTTTAATGTTTTAGTATACACATTTAAAGAGTAGTAAAAAATTCTAAATCCTAAAGAAAAGTTTTTGTGCCCAGTAAATTTATGCAAATGACGTTTTTGTTGAATAGTTTTTCATTTTATCAAGGATTTTATGCATTATAATGCTTTGCCGATATCAGAGGGAAAAAGTCGATGCAAAAATGAGTTTTTATAACGTAAGCTTCATAAATATAACGTAAATTCATGAGTTTTTTAAGAAGTAACATCTAAAGAAAAACTAAGTTAATGACATTTTAAAACTATTTCCATATTAAATGTAAGAATAGTTATGCAATAATAAATAAATAATATAATAGTATAAATTAATTCTTATAATATTTCTGTTTTGAACCATAGTGTCATATTTGGGAAATAATCAGCAAAAAATAATCACTCTTACAGTTCACTAATTCAGTTTAATTTACTAATTAAATTTCAGCGAAGAAAAATTCACACACATATTTATTACATTTACAATGCATTTAATGTGATGAATAAAATATATCTTAAGTATAAGTAATTATAAGTATATTATCATTCTAAATAATTTACCCTAAAGTTTATGCATGTTATGAGCAAATGATTAAAGTTCTATCTTCCTTTAAATTTTTTTCTGTGTGTAGAATTTTAATGAATTTTATACATGAATTTTCATTAGGTAGAAACTCTTGCAACCAAAAGAATATTCTCAGTTTTGACTATGAAATGAAAATATTTTTTATATGCATGAAAACTTTAATATATGAAAATATTTTTTTATTATGAACGGTTAAAAGCATTTTTAAAATAAATTAAATTTTATTTCGCCACAAAAATAATTTCATCTTGTTTCATTATTATTAATAGTATAATAAAAAGCATTACAAAATCAGAAATAAATTTTTAAACATATATTTATTTGCAATTCAGACATTTTATATTACTTAGAAGGAATAATTTGAGAATCTTTACTGTAATAGACATAATCATGTTTAGTCATTGGCGCAGCAGGTCCATTTTTGGACCTTGCGCCATAAAACCCTACCAAATACACGTTTAGTAAACCACAGAATGTGTATATGCTCTGTTTATCGATTCCAATAGAATAATATGACTGAATGTTGTGCTTATATATATATATATATATATATATATATATATATATATATATATATATATATATATATATATATATATATATATATATATATATATATATATATATATATATATATATACATAAGTTCTTGTTCTGTTGCCACTTAGTCAGTTTCGAGATACTAAGTGCCTTTATTAATGGAACTAAATTTTTTTATCAATTTAAAAATTTTCATAACAGTAGTCTGATTTGATCAGTGTGATTTGATTCAAAAATACTATTGAGTTTAATAGAGTTCATTAATCGTATTGCGAAAGCAAGGGATATGATATCAAATTCTGTTGGATTACAGGACACGTAGGTCTTGAGGGAAATGAAAAGGCAGACGCAGCTGCTAAAGCTGCGTCTCAACTTCAACACTACCATCTATCCCTCTCTCAGATGTGAGGAAGAGTGTTAAAAATTTTGTTTATTCCCTCTTCCAGGAATTTTGGAGCCTGCATATCGCCAACAAATTGTGTGTGCCATTTTAAATACTTCACCTTTAATATCAGTTTTACCGCTACGAAGTGCTGATGTTAGATAAACTTGTCTTCGTATCGGACACACACGTTTCGCACACAGACACTTGTTTTTAAGCGAATAAAATCCATGGTGTGAAATGTGTGATGAATCATATACAGTTTATCATATTTTAGTTTCCTGTCATTATTTTAACCATTTACGTTTACATTTTTTTTAAAAATCTGATATTTTAACTTCGATAGATTTATTGGGGGTTCCACCCCACAGAAACCTATTTGCCTTTTTAAGAGCTAGGCTTCTCACACTTTATTTAACTTATTTTAAATTTGTTTTGTAATTATGTTTATAAATTTTTATCTTTATAGCTTTTAAATAAATCATATACAAATATTTTTGTGTTTTACTATTTAAAAAAAATGTTCCTTGGGTTTTAAAAATATATTATTACTATTTGAAATCATAGTTTTGGTACAGCTTGTCCTGTAATGGACATTGCGCCATAAAACCCAACCAACCAACCAAACTAAATTTTGCGAAAATATTTTATTATGCTAAAATTTTCTAAAATTCTTATAAAAACATGAAATACATTCTTGATTCCAGTTCATAAGCAGGGAGCTAGATATCAGTTCATTCCTTTAAAGCAAAGGTTTAATGATCTTATTTAAAAATATCCGATGCTAAGTTCTTAGTTTGTAACTTTGGCTTTTGAGAACTAAAAAAATCATTTTGATGGATTTTTCACATATAAAAAAAATTTTAATTATTGAAATTGTCAAAATAAGACTTTTCCATTTAATCTTTTTCTCCATAAGAATAAAACTGTATCGTTTTTAAGGAATTTATTTATCCCTCATTAAATTTCTTGAAAGTGTTTTCTATTTGTGTTAACTTTACTATTTCGGTAAACTCTTTTATCACAGAGTTAAAAAATTAGAATAATAAAAAAAGGAGGTTACTTTTGGCGTGATAAAAATTTTTTTGAAAAATGTCAATAACATTCTGACATTTTATGTGTAATTTAGTATAGAAATTAAATTTCTGAATTTCGAAACATATTTATCACGTTAGTTTATATTGTTTTGAAGCAAAAGAATAAGTCCTTTTATTAATTCATGTTTTAAAATTAATAAAATCGGGATATTTTCTTAACTAATGCCAATCAAATAGGATATACAAAATGCTTGTATCCCATTGAATATACTGTTTAACTGCCTGAGATTCTATAATCCAGTCCTGAGTTGATTAAAAAAATTTTTTTATATACCTTCTTTTGAGAATAAGTTTCCAAGATTAAAATTACCAAGATGATTTTTTTTTGTGTTTTATTGATGGATGTTTCATTTTTAAATCACTCTTTTGAAAGAGATTTTGAAAGCATATTTGATTTGTCTTATCAGAGAGATTATACTAAACACCATCATCTAATTAAACTTTAAAAAAATAAACTCTGTTATGCTGTTTCTAACACTCTTAACTCATAATTTCTCTGAAACATTCAATTTATTTTTATTTCTGTACTAATTCGCTTTTTCCAATTAAATTTCCATCACCTTGGTTTTATCATTTAGAGAAACACTTATAACCTTTCAAAAAATAGTTATTGCTATTTTTAACTAAATAATCTTCTTTTCGTTAATTATGCATTTAAATAATACGGTCAATTAGTCTGAGCTAGTTAAACAGTTTTTCTTCACTAAATAATATTTTTCAGTTCGTTACTTTTTTACTAACAATATCCCTTTCTTTCAGTTTTTATCCAACTCAGTTTATACATATTCATGCGTAATTTTTACTACTAATGGTTGATTTAAAAACATTTTAAAAATCAATCCATGATTAGTTTAAACCTTCTTTAAAGATAAACTATTTCACAGGATATATTTAATTGCTGTGAATTATTAATTGCTGTGTGTCTCAAAGGATATATTAATTGCTGTGTGTCTCAAAACGGATGTTTTTTAAAGTGAGGCGATAGACTTCTAAAAGTGAAAATTTTACTAAATATTTTCTGATTTGAAACGATATATATATTTTTTATCATATTATAAATTTTTATAAATGTATAGTTTTAATTTAAATTTATAATTTTAGTCTTATAACAAAATATTCCCTCAGCAGCTATATCCCTTAATATTAAGAAATTCCTTAGATTAATTTTACAATATATTTTCATTGACACACAGCCTAAAATAAAATTAAAGATGCTTATGTTTTACAATTTTGAGAAAAAAAAACTATATATAATAGATTTAAAAATTTTCTCGGCTTTAATTTTCATTTAATATAAGTTAAGCGATCGCTTCCCTTTGAAATAAAAATGAAATAAAATATTCGTATGCACACATATTATGATGATCTCTTAAAGCATACATTAAAAATTTTAAGAATAAAAATGGTAGCTGAGAATTTAACTGTTAACAATAAAGTGAATCTTTATTTTTTCTATAGTTTATCAAATCAATATAGATTTTTCTTATATTCAAATAGAGAGCCTTGATGAGGATTGAAAGTTTTATTAAAGATGTTCTGACATTTTAATAATTAAAAGTGTAAAATTTAATATTTTTTTACAAGTATTTTTTAAGAAAACTGAATTTCATCGTAATTAATTGAAATGCAATGAAAAAATGTTTCTTTTAACTTTTAAATATCTAAATTACGCCAGAAATTCACTACTTAGAAGTGGATAACTATTTATGTATTATTTAAAGATATTTCATATGTTTAAATGATTGCTTAGCTGGGTTAAAAAATCAATCAAACATCTGTGCAACTTTAATTAAAGTACAAATATTTAAGTACAAACAAATATTTTCAAATACATGTAAATATCAAGCGCATTCTTTTTCTTAAATTTTGGCAAAAAGAAAGCCTATATGAAAGAAAAATGTGTTCATTTATTAATTTATTTGTAGAAGGGTTTCAAGAAGTCTCGGAGCTTGAATAAAAAGACTAGAAAACTAAATTTTTTATGGAAACATCCAAAGAAATGTAATGTTGGAACAAAACAAAAATTTAGAGCATCTTAATGTTTCTGAAAATATTTGAATAAAATTTCTGCTGTTTTAACAATGTCATCGCTTAAATTTCCAGGAATAAGAAAAATTCTCTCATCTTTACTCACAAGAGCAGAAAACAAGATCTAAAGAGTGGTCTAAAGGCTCTGAAAGCAATGAAACGCCAATTTTCTACGCGTGGAACTAAAGAGAAGTTATGTTAGAGGGTAAGTTAATCAAAAGTTGATCGTGATTTACAGAGTCTTCTAATCAAAGATATTGGGAAGGGGATGTTTACCTGTGATGTAGGAACATTTCAATTCATTTAAAGTAGTATTGCTACGAAGGTGAACGAGATATTCAAACAATGCCGATAAAGGTGATTTCTACAGAAATTTTGCTACAATTCTGTAAAAAAGAAAATGATTTGAAGGTGATGTCATTATGACCAGAAAAATATTGTAGAGTTTATTAAATTTTATGTCGGAATAAGAGGAAAATTAATGTTGAAGACTAGTCAGCTTATAGCAGGGTAAAATGTTCCATGTTAAATTTCATTGATACTTAATTCCGTGTGACGAGAATCTAATGCTGTCTTTATATATAAAAAATTGAACATATCATAAAATATTAAAAAATACATATTTTTATATTATTATATTTAATATATACTGTTGTTTCATATTTTTTCTGGGAACTTTATAATTGACTGATTTCATTATCTATCATTTTTTTCCAACGGTGGGCACTTGGGTGACGAACCCTATGCCACAACAAGGCCAGAAACTGCTACTCATTTGTCGTTACCCAGCGGACACCTGTGAACCAAGTCACGGAGGCGAGTAGCGTTGCCAGCGCCATACCACAACAAACCCATTTATAGGGTGGGCCACATACATACATCATCACAGAAGAAAGGACAGAGAAACATAGAGAGAACAGAGAAAGAAAGTAACATACGTGCCCGAACCGGGATTGGAACCCGGGACACACAGCTCTCAGGAGTGAGGAACGCTAACCACTCAGCCATCGGTCGGCTCATTGCCTATCATAATCTTCTGTATTTTTCTCAATAAATCTTTGAAGTTTTAAATTAGTATTTCCATCATTTAAAATTTATTATTTTGTAAACACTACGCGTAAATTTATAATTATAAATATTATGTTAAATGTATTGACCCCATATGAAAAGGATTTTATTAAGTATTTAAAAAATTAACTTGATGGAATTTTTTTCACGTTACAAAGAAGTCATTTGGATTTGTAATAAATTTTGAATCAGAATGACTTATATACCGCTAAAAATCCACTAAGCTCTCGGAAATCATATTACTAAAGAATTCTGTAATGAGAAGTAAGATGTGACAAGACATAAATCATCAAAGTTATGAATCTGTAAAACATAGAAAAAGACACGAAGCATTGTGATTAAGTGAGTTACTCACGTAAAGGAGCAATTTAACGACACGTAGGGTGCTTATTGATTGATAGATACTCTGCATATTATTCTAAAGTCTTTTTCAATATAAGTTCTCAATTGCTGTTTGTTGATGACCATGGAAGTAATCAGGTTAGATGAGCTTAACTTCATGCACGCAAATATTTAAGAGACACGAAAAAATATATAGAGGAAAACGAGTGTATTTTGAGTTCTAAATTAATGTTCCAAGGAAGTACTACTTCAGGAGATTCTTTAAAAGCGAATATCATTTCGATGTCACACGTTTGGTTAAATGCAAACTTAGGCTTCTTGTTCTGAGTATATATTTTTCTTATTGTACATCAATTAATATAATTTCTAATGTGATATAAAATTAACACAGCAAAAATAATAATATTAATAAGAATAACACAAAACTCTTTTTATATCTTACCATAGATCACCTTTCTTATGCAGTATATGCTTCTATCATCATCTAAAACATTTTAATTGTCAACCCTTTTGAAAAAAAGTAGAGAAAATATTTTTCTCTGGTAATTTTATTACCCAATTCTTCATTTGCAGGAGTTTTTTTTATAGCACACACATTCCAATTTAAAATTCAAATTGGTGATAAAAACATTATATCACGAAATTATTTCATTAATACACCAAAATTTTCAATTCGATACTTTGTCAATTTTGTATAAATTAATGAAAGCTTTGGTAAACAAGTTAATGTAATAACAAATCATAACCACGTGAAAGGAACTCGAACAGTATCCATTGGTATTAATTTGTTAAATAAAATCATCATATTTATCAAACATGTATTTATGAGCCATAATCAAGTGAGATTGGCAAATGAGCTTCTCTTCATATCACACCGTATCCAAAGAAGAACATAACATCCTACGAAACTTTAGCGTTAAGATCTTTGCACAAAGTCCTTTGGTCAGGAATTAGGTCAAAGAAAACCATAAAAGAGATTGATTTCTGTATCAATCGGTCTTCTTCATCCATAACCAACAAAGAAAGTAGTAGATGGTTAATGTTTCAAAAATACCGTTCGCAAGCAGTGATGTTTTAATCTTTGCATGTGCAAAAACAATGTTTTATTATAATGAACCAAAAGTAAATAATGAAAAGTCTCGCAAATATGGTGGTTATTAATTTTTAAAGTAGTCTTATGTAACTAATTTTTATTTATTATTTTTTTAATTTTACTTGTCAGAAATTGAATTATGCAAAATGCCACACAAATAAGAATTCGTTTTACACGAATATATAGCTGCTTGAAGCATTTTCTGTATTGTATAACTTCTTATACTGTTTAGAAGTATTGTTCTCAATTAATGGGCACACATAACGTTTAATCCATTATGCTTATATTTAGCACTGTCCTAAAAGTTTGACAATTTTTTTACATGCATTCGTCTATATTCTGAAATTAATAAATGCATGTTTACTTTTTCAAAAGGCAATATCTACTAATAATATCCAGAAAAGCTTCAACAAGCAGCAATACAAATAGATACAGCACAAATTCCTTTCACGAGTATGTAAGGATATATGCATGTCACCAGGACTTTTCCCAGGTGAGATCATGACTTGCTTTTGTGTAAAATGCTCAATAAGTTAAAAAAAGATCTAATAAAAATAGAAAAAATATAATTTATTTATCTCAACCATTTTCTATTTTTATGCTTAGCTTCAAGGAAACCCTCTGTTGACAAATGTGAAAGAGTTATTTTGCCCATAATAGTTAGTTTTTATTTATTATCATTTGTAATCAGGGATTATAATTTTATTTCAATTAGAGATAACGGGTTTCTAAAATTTATTGTTGTTATTCCAAAAAGCTGTTAAAGGGAATGAAAGTTTTGTATTAAAATTGCTTCATGCACCATTTTAAAGTATGAAATGTTAACCTTTATACTTGTTATAAGTATTGCATTGAATTTTGGTTGGAAACCATAGCATAAGAATTCATCGTCACATGCACAGGATTAAGCATTTTCAAGTCTTTTTTTTAAATTTTCGCGTGTAAATATTTTTTAAGTTTTAGTTTAACTTGTAAAATACTTGTAAAGTGAATATGTTATAGTGGTAAAACATTTTAATAGTAATTTAATCATCAATGTAACCATTAAAACTAAATATTAATGCTTGTAGCAGTAATTGGTAATATGATAGTGGATAAATAATCATACACGTGTGATTTCTTAATGATTTTTCTGATTTGAACAGAAAATTTGATCGTCTGATCGAATCTGATTTGAACGGAAAAAACTATACTCTAATAGAGAAAATGTGACTCAAATTGACTTAAATTTTTTATAAAACTGTTTCATGTGAATATATTTTATTTTTTTAAAATGGATAAATCTTTTTCATTTAAATGTATTTTTACATGTTTTAAATTTACATAAATTTGACATTTAATTGATAAATTAAAATATAATTTTCAACCTAAGTTTTTCGATCAATTCTTTAGACGTATACATATTTAGATATTCAAGCAGTTTCATCAGATACATTGAAAAAATATTTTGATATAAATGTTCAATATTACTTCATTTGTAATTAGTTTATCATATTTCAAAGATACGAGGTTTGATTTTTTATATTCGTACTGTGAGGGTTTTAGTACTACGGCTAAGAATGCAACAGTTAATCAAAAATCATATTAATGGTAAATAGAAATTTTATAGTAATGGTAAATCTTTCTCTCTCTTTTAAATATATTCATTCTTCTTGGGGAGGGCATGCATGTTAATAAAAAATCTATTAAAATAATGATAAAAACTCCCTTTTTTCTTCAGCAATGTGTTTGGAAAGGTGTCCTATTTTTTTTTTTAATAAGTAAGGTATTTTTTCAGAAAATAATCTAAGATAAAGAACTGTTAAAAGGCATCAAGTGGTTGAAAGATGTCCTAATTGTGTCAATAAATAATAACATTCTATGCAGGATTTAGTTGCAAATAATTGAATAAAAATAAATTATTCAGTGCCTTGAGTCAAGTAGAGTCAATTCATCTCTTTATTCATTGGAAAAAGTCTTCTAAAATTTACCATGAATATACTTTTCTTAAAAATATGCCTTTAAAATTATTTTACTTTTTTGAAATTTTACTTCAAATTATTTAGTGAATACAGTTATAATAAAAGAACAGAATATAATAATGTAACTTTAGAGAAATTAATAGCATTTACAATACATTTTTATAAACAACCTTCTTTTATATAATAAATACATTAGAAAAATTCAAGCTTCTTTTCTTATTCCTTCATTTATGTATAGGACAATTACAGGGTGACAACTTTATCCTGTTGAGAAAAAAATATTGTTTTAAGCTAAAAACATGAAATATATTTTCAAAATACTAACTTTACTTAAGTCATTTGTTACTTAGATACAACATGTTTAAATATTTTCAAAATGGTCCCCTTGAGCATCGATACAGAGCCTTAGACGTCAAGTAAAATTTTCTGCAATGGGCTGCAGTTCATCAGGCGTTAATTAGCCCATTCCTTCTTAAAAGTAGCTTTTAGGCATTCCAAACTTCAATGTAGCTTAGAGCATACTCTTGATTTCAGAATAGACGAAGCACTATAGTCCATTTGATTTAAGTCAGGGAAATAGGGGAGCCACATTCCCACAGGTATGAAATCTGGAAGTTTTGCTTGACACCAGTCTAGCGTTGCCTTTGCTCTATGAGAAAGGGAAGGGGCAGAATCTTGTTGAAGCGTCCAGAGGCTGTTTTTATAATTTTTTTGGGCCCAAGGAAGTAAAATCGACTGTACAATTCCATTGCAGTACAGGTCTTGTTCGTTTTGACGCCTTCATCTATGAAAAACTAAAGGAGTTTTTCCAGATTCACAAATGCCTCCGCAAACCAAAACTGACTATGGTTTTTACCAACGTTCTACACTTGTGGAAGTTCCAAGACGATCAGATGACCAGTAACGGTCATTTTGTCGATTATAGGTTTGTTCAATTGTGAAAAATGCTTCGTCCGTGAAGTGAAATGCTTCCATGCGCCTTTTGCGGACTTTCTAAGGAGAGCTCGACAGCTTTGCAAACGTGTACGCTTATTTTGCTCAGTTAGTTTTTGTACTTTTCGAAGTTTATATGACTTAAGTCCAAGTTCTTCCTTTGCAATTCGCTTAACTGATTCTCTATTAACGATTTTTTTAACTATTTTTCTCATTGAGTTTCTTGGGTTTCGGTTAATTCGTTTCTTGATAATTTTGTGAATTTTATTTTTATTCACAGTTCTTTTTTTGGTTTTCGGGGTCTATCACCGTCATGACCAAGCTCCATGAATTGTTTTATAGTACGTTTTTCTGTGGATATTCAGCTTTCTGGCAATCTGCATTTGCTTTAATCCAGCCTCAAATACAGCAACTATCTGTCGTAGTTGGTTTAGCATATTATTTCAAACAAGGAAATAAAAACTACCTATTTGTTTTCCTAAAATTAAGATCTCTTAATCAAATGAAAATTACTATAAAAAGTGGTGGAAATAAATTAAACCAATCAAAAGCAGTACAATTTTGAAAACAGTATAAATTTATCACCCTACATTTTGTCTAAATCATGCTGATAAGTTATTGATTTTTAATTTATGTAATAGTTAATGATGTTGCGATATCATATATATATATATATATATATATATATATATATATATATATATATATATATATATATATATATATATATATATATATATATATATATATATATATATATATATATATATATATATATATATATATATATATATATATATATATATACACACACACTGGTGTGCAAAAATTAAAGACGAAATGGTTTTTCTAGTGCAGCATCGCTCATCAGTGTTTCAAATCGATAAAAATCATACCAGAACATCATCCATATGTAAGAATATGGAAAAAGTTAAAAAAAAAAACTCCAAATGATTAAAAAGGAATTTTATTGAAAAATGAGCATTGAGCAGAATGACAAAGACAGCCGAAACATCCATGTGACAGCTCTCTAGCAAGAAACATCTAGCTTTTAGTAGGGGATATGATCTCCCCTGATTGCTGTGCAAGATTGACATCGTCTGTCCATACTGAGTATGAGGTTGTCAATAAGTTGTTGAGGTACTGCTGCCCATTCTTCTTGTAGCACCAATCGCAGCTCCGGAATCATTACTGGATGTTGGTGGCGTGCCGCCAAGCGTCTCTCTAGAAAGCCCCACACTTGTTTGATTGGATTTAGATCCAGGGATCTTGCCGGCCAATCCATGCGTTCAATATCCTCACTTTCCAACAGCTCTTTGGCAGCCTTTGTATGATCAGGTGGAGTATTGTCGTCCATGAAGAGGAACTGGGGACCCATAGCACCTCTAAAAAGACGCACATAAGGATGGAGAATATCATTACAAAAACGGGACCCGCTGAATGAACCTCCTTAGACGACATGGAGGTTAGTACGGGTACCAAGCATGATGCTCCCTAAATGACAGTACCATGACCTCGAAACCAGTCCCTTTCGACGATGTTGGAGGTGTTATTGCGTGTTTCCCGCTCTCTCCAGTTGTGCATGCGTCCAGAATCGGTAGTCAGACTAAATCTGCTCTCGTCCATAAAGAGTACTCTACCCCCTTGTTGATCCGTCCAGTTCTGGTGTTCCCGGCACCCACAAAATGCATTCTCCGGTGGACAGACGTTAATGGTACACAACGTACAGGTCGTCGTGTGAATAGGTTACCATTGTGCAGCCTCCTGGCGACTGTAAGCCGTGTTATCGGTCGTCCAGTCGTCTGTTGGAGGTGTCTCGCGATTTCTCCAGTCGTTTGACGCCTGTTTCATCTTGTCTGTAAGACCATATACCGGTCGTCGACTGCCGTGGTTGCTCGTGGACGACCACTGCTGAACCTTCGGACAGCTGTTCCCGTAGTTTTAAATGCTCTCCAGATTCGTGAAACGATGCTGTGAGCGATTCCAAACTCCGCAGCCACACTTGTCACACTTCGACCTTCCTCAATCTTCCCAATGTTTCGACCTCGCGTAAGGTCATTTTGATGTCGTTTACGAGGTTGCCTTTTCATTATTTCATACTGATTAAGCAGCTCTACGTCGTTTAAACTGATATACGTCGTGCAATAGCTTTCACAGAAACGCTGAGCGCACACCGCCAGTCTGCTTTATACCCCTAAGACATTCCGCCTTTACGACGTCATGTTGCGTAATATGAATATGCCCTTGCGTACCTGACTGTAGTCGATCTTCTGATTGGTCTTTCAGTCCGAATTTCCTGTTTGTTCCGCTGTTATGCTAATTTTTCAGTTTCGTCCTTAATTTTTGCACACCAGTGTATATATACATATATATATATATATATATATATATATATATATATATATATATATATATATATATATATATATATATATATATATATATATATATATATATATATATATATATATATATATATATATATATATATATATATATATATATATATATATATATATATATATATATATATATATATATATATATGAAATAAGTTACGTTTAATTTTAGTTTTGAGATACTTCGTTCAGTTGTTAAGGGTAAGCAGTTATTAATAAAGTTGCAAAAGAGTGCAATGCACAAAAAACTCTGTTTTTGGTTTAAAAACTAGTCCAAAAATTCACATATATTTATTATTTTAAAAGAAATTATTTAAATCGAATATTAAAGTCTAATTAAATCAAGGTACATGTGGACTAGAGAGAATTAAGAGAAATATCCTACCAAAATTATAACATTTCTAAAATTATTATTATTAAGAATAATATGACTTTTTATAATATGACTAAATGAAATATATTTCATAGTGTGTTGTATATAAATTAAGTTTTTTGAAAAAACTTGATAAAAAACAAATTTAAATATTTACAAATACATTACAATAAAGCTGAACAGTTTACAGGAGCAAATCACTAAACCATTCAGTGAAGCATTTCTACTGTCTATATGACAGAAGCTACTAATTTCAATTATTAGTGTGCTGTTAGCTTTAATTTAATTAGAACTAAAGAATGCATTTCTGAAAATGTAATTCTTTATTTTTTTAAGAAAGAAAATTATAAATAAAAAGCTATTTGAATTTGATTATAAGACAATTTTTATTTTTGATACAGCAATAAATGTTTTTAAAAATGTTCAGAACTTAAAGCACAATTTTTCGCTGAGTAAAGAAAGACTTCCCAGAATTTAAAGTAGTATATATCAAAGTGAAAAAAATTCTCCATTGAAATCAAATTATTAAGCATTTTACTTTATTATATTTTTTCTCCAATAGTAAAATGGCATGATAAATGAAAATCACAAAAATATTTGTTTCATGACGATCAATTCAAACAGCTTTACAACTAATGTAAATAGAATTTTATTTCTATGTATTCCTTAAATACAACAGCATAAATTTTTCTGTTAATAAGATCATTCACAGATATTTTATTCTGAAGATTCATCAAAAATATCACTGGGACAAACAGACTTGTTAATAAATAATTATTTGTGCTAGTATGCTAAAAGAAATTAAATTTATTTGAAGTTTTTAGTTAAATATGCAAAAACATATTTTGTGAAAGATATAAAAATTGTTCTTTCTTCGTCAAAATTTTGTTAAAAGGAGAAAATATTGGAATTTTACTTGTAAAATTTTGAAGTAAATTATATTTTAAAAGCGAGAATTCCTTTATATTTTTATTTATAAATATCTTTTGGAATATGAATAAAAACTAGATTCATAAAAAATGAAGGATGTATTAAATTTAGCCCTTCTAAATTTACTATGTAATAAATTTACCCCTAAAAAAACTATTATGTACAATTAATTTATTAAAAGTATAAAAAATGTCTACACGTTTGAACAATAGGAGATAAGTGTTGCTTTTCTCTATTCTGCATCCAATTCTGTCGAAAAGGATGTTAGGTAATTTACCCGACCCCTTTAATTGAGATATGTGAATACAACCACTGTCTCAGCGAAGTTCTTACGGAAGCCTTCACCCATTGGCTACGTTATGTCAAATAATTTAAGTATTTTTTAGCAAAGTTAAATTCTCATTGTGTAATCCTTCATAAAGATAAAATAGATGTTAAATATAGATGCCAAAAGATATACCTCCTTACATATTATTTCGACAAATTTATATCACCAAAAATGGATTAGGAAAGCTTATATAAAGTAAAAACAATATCTTGATGAATCAGTTTATGATCAGATCAAACTCATCCATAAACCGCAAAAAATATAAATTACATGTTTGATAGCTCTTTAGTTATTTGCTGCATTGAATTTCAGTGAAAATAAATATATTGAAGCAAACTACGCTCCCGTACATTTGATTCCTAGAAAAGGAAATAAATCACGGATCACAAAATTTCAAAGAAAACATACGATTAAATGATTATTTTATCCAATGAATATTTTTTATACTCGAAGTTAATGTTTTTGTATTGCAGTTTATGAGCAAAGACGAATAGAGCAGTCATTAATCATCCTCACGGACATAAACAAATTGGCAGTGAATCAGGTAATGTGAATACTAGAAAATAAATGGGGCACACAGGAAATTTTTCAACACATTTCTGAAATTTAGGCAAATAATTTGAAGTATATGTCTTTTGTATTCAAAATTATAACTCAAACCTAAATAACATACTTAAGTGCTTGTGATGAATTTTATTTATACCGAATTTTTTTTGCCGTTCCTAAGTTAATTGTTGCAGAATTTGAAAATCTGGAGAGCTTTGTTACATTATAATCATTCTCCTGTGTCATAGTTAAGGACAGCCAGGCAGTAATTTATGAAAAAAAAATAACATCTCATGATACCATACAAGGGAACAATAATGAAATTAATGTGTGTATAACAAAATAATCATGAGTCTGGTATCATCATAAAATTACCCGATAATTACCAACTAAAAACATCCCTGCACTTTATCAAAGGTTTTCTTGAAGCCATGATGATCTGTTGTGTGACTTCTTCGAAAATGTCAATTCTGTGAAGCTATAAGCAGGCTTGTGGCATATCGGAATAAGAAGCGTTAAGCTAATTATTTATTACATTTAAACAAACACACCACATACAAAGACGCAACATGATACTCATATTTCAAAATAATCACATAGAAGAAATTTAAAATTTAGGTTACCTAAGCACAGAGGTAGTCACTTATCCTTTTAGAAGTCCAATGGCCGACTTCTTGATTTTCCCTCTTACACATTGAGATCCATCTGAAACATTCTCAAAATCAAAGCTGGGATTCTTTAGAGTCTCCCTTAACGTCATGATCTGGTCTTACCGAAAAATATGTATTCAATATTTAACCAATAAAAAATAGAAAAAAGCTTCTGTAAAAATTACTGTACACTAAATGTAGTTTCTTAGCAGCTTTGACAATATACTAAACACAACAGGCTCTTTAATACTATTGTCTGGCCTTCCCTCCAAGCTTAACCGATGGTCATCATAATAAAAACCTGAAATATAATTTATCGCTGGATATGATGGGCATATTGCCTCTAGATCTGATGACACAATACGACACATGTGCGACTGTTGATTTAGTCGAGTTAATAGTATTTTAAGTTCCTTTTAAGTGAAATTTTACCTTAGTTAACTTTTGTGACATAATGGAGGGGTTTGTTGGGAGTCTCACAACGAATCCAACAACAAATATCATTGAAATGACTTTAGTATGCAAGTTTTTGATTCTCACCTTCAATTTTTCCAATATGAATTTCTAATATCTCCATTAATCAAATGTATTTATACAGATAGAAACCTCGTTGTCCTCATGTTTCAATTAGTAGTTTATTCTTCATTAAAACCAGTTATATCAACATATCTCGACAATATATTCAGATTCATAGTCATACATTTGATTAAAAAGTTTTCGATAAACCCATATAATAATAACTCAAAACACTAAACGTCTACAAACTTTCTATTGGGTTGTACCTTATTTAAACAGAAATATTATAAAGGAGGTAATGCTGACACAGCATTCAACTGTTTGCTGTTTCATATGATGTGAATGACATAATGGAAACTAGATAAATGACAAAAGTTAAAATTCCTTTTTTCCCTTGATGATTTAATTATTTATGAACTTAATATAAATGAATTTACATGGAAAATTTTAACATGATTGAATTATTTTAGAGAGGATTATTAATAGTATGCAATGCTAAAAATTCAGGAATCAAACCATAAAAAGTAAAGCAAACCATTGCTCAAAAACCATGCACTGACCTAAAATGTAGAGCATTCATAAAAAATACAACACTGAAAAAATGTGAAAAATTGTATTCTTGGAAATGATAGAATATGAAAAATATCCAGACAGAGAATATGAAACATGCTTCAGACGTGAAACAGAATATGAAAGAATGCTGCATGGAAATAATTTGTTACATATAAATGATGAAGTACATATACCGACAAATAGCTGAGTGGTTAGCGCTCCTGACTCCTAAGCTGTTGGTCCCGGGAGCAAATTCCGGTTCGGACATGGTTGTTCATTTCAATCTCTCTCTTTCTCTGTGTTTCTCTGTCCTTTCTACTGAGATGATAAATGAATGTTACGCATCCTATAAATGGTTTTGTGGTGGAATGATGTGGGTAATGCTACTCGCATCTGTGACATGGTTCACAGGTACCCATCGGGTAAAATAAATGAGTATCAATTTCTATCCTTGTTCTAGATAGGGGATAGTCAGTTACCTAACACCCACTATTAGAAAAAAATTGTTTTTAAATTACGCAAGCTATTTACATTAGCAAATGGTCCCTATGAACAAATGTAACTAGGGCACATCAGTTTTACATGGATACGGTAACGTTATCGTTACGATTTTGGAATATACTGTTTCTCACTTGAAGAAATAGATTCTTCAAGTTTCAGGCAGCAAAAAGAGGTTTTAATTTTGAAACAGCAAGTTATTCAAAAGGAATCCAAACAAGCTCAATCAGATTTTGGTAAGGAAAGAATACTAGTCACTTCATTCTTTATATTGTTAAGAGCCATGGCATATTTTTTACAAGACAAGTTGACAAACATGAAGTCAGTACTATATTTCTACGATATACAGATGCATATATGCATCTATTAATAATAATTCCATCAATTCAATATAGATATTTAAATATTACTCGGTTTTGTACTCTGTTATTTAAAATTATTTTATTAAAATACTAATTAGATGATCATTTTTTTAAATTCTGAAACGAATATATGTGTATCAAAAGGTAAACTTAAATAAAATAATGTTTGTTCGTAAATTCATGTAGCTTACATTCTTGCAATAGTTTTCATTTTGATTCCATTTATCGGTCAAATGAATTTCTGAATAATTAAAAAGTGCAGTTAATTTCTTTAAAAAATTCAGTGAAATATATTTTCAAGGAAAAATAGTTTTCGCCTTTGTATGCAGATACTTCTGCTTAGTATGTTTTTTATTCAAAAAGTTTGACTTTAAGGAAGTTTTCTGATACTTAATAACATTGGATTTTTACTAATTTGTTCTGTTATTAAATATTTATTTACAGTGATGGAGTTTTTTATTTAGCAATAGTGAGTTCGATTTTTTTTTTTGAGTTTTTGGTGTAAGACAAAATGATTTCTGAATTCTTTCAGAATTTTGTAAACTCACGTTTATTTTATGCATCTTTAAATTCTCAAAAAAATGTGCTATTATTATAGATCAAATTTTGCATTTGAAACTTGAAAAATGTGAATTAGAGATTTAAGATTTTTGAGTTAAAAGAGTTGAATAATATTTTTGTTTTCATTAAATAATTGAATTTAAATGTATTTCGCTTTTTTTTTATAAATTTGCTACTCTTTATTGCATCACATTTGATAAAGGATTTGTCACTGTAATGCATGTGGTAATATAACTAAAACAAAAGATTCTTAAATGATATAACTAAAATAAATACAGTTGGGTCAAGATAAAAATGAGAGTTACAACGCCAAAATTATATATATATATATATATATATATATATATATATATATATATATATATATATATATATATATATATATATATATATATATATTATTATTATTATTATTACACTTCACCTACACATGCCATACATATAATCAAATCCATAAGAGAAACACAACATAAGAAGGAAAACCTTTAAAAGAAAGTCAGTATCACACATTGGGAATTTCACTAGATTGCGTTGAAAAAGGTCGAGATTTTTTGTAAAGATCAGAAGACAAAAAACTAAAATTTTCATTCCAATACATCTCAAAATCTTAAAAAATTGAAAATACAAAGTGCATAAAGTGTTAAATGACATAACTAAAATAAGCAGGAATAAATAAAATACAGTTGCCACAAGATAAAAGGAAAGTTATAATGCAACTATTATATAAACTATTTGCTGCTGTAAGTATATATTTGTTATATTCTATTTTCGTTATATATAAATATAGTTCTCCTCTTGACTGTGTGCAATAATACAATAATATATGTTATGTATTCTTTTTTATGCTTTTGTTTCCTTGTATATTTTCTTAGCTATTTTATTTTTATCGCATCTCCTTTTCATCCCACTCCTATTGTCAATTTATTTCTCCATCGATATTTCATTTTGAATTTCCTTTCCTAACTTTATTCTTTATATTTCTCTTATTATTTAGTTATTTTATTTCAACATATTTTGAAAGTATTACTCACAATATTTGTTTTCTGTTACTATGAATGTTTACTTAAAAATATTTTGGAAGATTAATATAATAAATATTTTTCTTTTGATTCAGCAATATTTATTTTTATATAATAATCGCTTTCTTAAAAATCTTCCATAGTTAAATTACTTGTTGATATTTTTTCAGATGTTTTTAAAACTAATATATACATACGGAAACACATGGACACATAACTACAGAAAACAATCCTTATTCTGTTGGTCCACCGAATTTTTATCCAGGTTGAATTGAGACCCGAAGTGAATGGAATAAAACTTATGTTAGGATGTCGATCTAAAAATAAATTAAAATAAAAACTATGTTTCGGAACTTGAAGGTTGCGTTTGTAATTAATTTAAACCTTAATTTTCAGTGATTTGAATTCTTTATAGAATTAGTTATCCATCAATTAAAACAATTTAAAAGATGTATCAGAGGGTTAAATCTTTTAAATTCTCTTCTCGATTTAAGAACGGAAATGTGTGATTATTTCCTTTTTTAAAAAATATTATCTGTGCGTAATGGTTAGAAATAAAAAAACAAACATTTACTGCATCGGATTGCATTTTTTTTCCTGCATTCCCATTGAATTATTTCTTAAAAAGTAACAATTCTTACTATTTTTATAAAGTATTAATCTCACTCATTCCATGCATGTGTTTACATTTTGCACACACACTTTATTCTACGAATAGGAAATACATTAATGTGTAAATGGAGAAAATCAACTGCAATATTTAAAAAACTATATAACTAAAGAGAATTTTTCACGCATCCACTTTATTCGATTTGTTTCTAGCTAATCCATATGTGAGACTTCATTTTGTGATACAAAACATCGTTTTGAGACACTGTTCATTAAATCATTTTGTAAAGTGTACATTCTTATGTGTTAAACTGCAGAAATTCATGTTTTCATTCGATTTTTTCTAACTAATCCATATGTGAGACTTCGTTTCGTGATACAAAGCATTGTTTTGAGACACTGTTCATTAAATTCTTTTGTAAAGTGTATATTTTTATGTGTTAAACTGTAGAAATTCATTTTTCATTCGATTTGTTTCTAAATAATCCATATGTGAGAGTTCATTTCGTGATGCAAAACATCGTTTTGAGACACTTTTCATTAAATCATTTTGTATTGTACATTTTTATGTGTTAAACTGTACAAATTCCATGTTTTCAAACTTAAGTTAAAATTTCAGTTAAAAGGGATTTTTTATATTTTCTTTGAGATTTTTTCGGTATACATTAAAGAAAAAATAATTAATGCTAAGTTTTGTTTTTGTTTTCATTGCATTAATTCAATATTTTTCTTTTCAGTTCTTAAATGGAATAGAACTTAATATATGTTCTGTAGTATGTACACTTTTACGTGTTAAACTGTAGAGCTTCACTTTTAAGCCCTCAGAAGTGATTTTTTCTTTAGTATTTTTGTTTATTTCGGTACGCTGCACAGAAATAATCTGATATAAGTTATTTTTGAAAAGAAGAACACTCCACAAAAAGGCGGAATCCACCAAATCTAGGTAAGCCTTTTCCCCTGTTAAAATCTAAGTATGGCATCTAATCCATCAGGTGTCATCTAAAAATTCATTGAACCAGACATGAAAAGTTTAAATGGAACTCAGAGAAGCGGGTACATTTAAGTCATAAGACACTTTATAACAATATAGATTTACTTATAATTTTTTTAATTACAGGAAATTTATAAGAGTTCATATTACTTATACAAATTTTATAATAAAGAGGCACTGAAAATATTGCTAAACTTAATAATAATAATAGCAACAGTCATATGCAATTATATTTTAAATTGTAACCTTTAATACTAGCATATTGAATACATAAAAATGCTTATCCATTAAATTATGAATATTATAAAAATATGTAACGTCTATTATAAAACCAACCATTTCATAAAAAAATTTACTGAAATTTTTTTAAAATAAATTCCAGAAAGTTCATACATTAAAATAAGTTATATTCTCAGTTTACCTTAAAAATATAGTTAACACCAAATATATATATATATATATATATATATATATATATATATATATATATATATATATATATATATATATATATATATATATATATATATATCGTCGAATAATAAAAAGTTTAAATTTATTTCCCTGACTTTTCAAATATTTGTTTAAAAGACATGATTTTTAATTTGAAAGTGTAATTTTTAAAATTTGCTTACATACGTCATTTCATAATTTTCCATGCACAATAAATTTTATGTAAATTTCATGGCCTATGTACTTTTTAAACGTATTCAATTAAATTACTTTAAGACAATTTCCATTTAACTCATTATTTTGACTGCTTTTAGAATTCGTATATTTTTAATAACCTTTTCTTTCATAAAATAAAATAAAATAAAAACATTTCTTAACTATTTTCTATGTTCTTTAATGCAAACATCTTTGCAAATAATGTTTAGATACACTTATAGTGTATTGTGTTACATATTTAAAAAAAAAAAACAAATTTATTGCAAAGTGAATAAAATTGAATTTTTCTATGCTTACGTATTGAAATTATAATTACTTACATAATAATGGGGTTAAAAAATAATCTCAACCTTTATTGAATTTAATAATTTGAGCAAAAAGTAAATAAAGTAAAATTTTAACTTGAGAATTTGAATGCTAATTATTTTTTAAGCATCCACTGTTTTTTTAATATTAAATATTCGACGTTATTGTTGATGAAGGAGTAACACTGACTGAAATACAAATCATGTACTGATAAATGAGTATAAGCAAATAAAATATTACCTTCCATACTGGTTATTAAGTTTATCACGAGTTCCCTTGTTTCTATATTCTAAAGATTAACAATTTACTTTGATTTAAGGAAACAACGCCTTTTACATTTTAGGGCAAAACGAAGACAAGTGAAGATTTTCCCCGACTAGAACACCTAATCGCAAAGGGTACGCCCTTTATGTCACAAATGATTGATTCCTATTAAAAAAGGAAAATTGCTTTGTTATATATTTTTCTATGCCCGATCATTAAAAACAGAGGGGTAATATATTATAAATTAATTCCAATAGTTGTTTGATTTCTAAGTGTAGTTTATTTTCCAGCTAATGAATTATATCTCTCTGCAAGGTTTCTTCATCTTTATTTAAAAAAATATTGATTTTAAGTAGATATTAATCTTCTTGTTTTGCAAGTCTTTTCCAGATGACAATCATTATTTCTTAAAAAGGATTACGATTTGCAGCCTTGGAAACGAAAATAGAACAAAATCAATACATGAATCCCTTATTTTGAAATTTTTCATGTCAAACAAATTCATTCTTGTACTAGAAAAAATTTTCTAGAGTATAAAAGTGATGGTGAGAAGCTGTTATAAGTCTAATTTTTCTAAATTCTCCCTATTTTTAGATTTTGTATGAACTTTTAATGGTAATTAAAATACATCGAAAATTCTACATTTTTTATTCTACATTTATATATCTGTTTGCGTTTATAAACTTATAAAACAATTTTCATCAATTTATTTTAATGTGATTGATACAGAACAGAATGTAGTTATGCATAACTATATAAATAAAACGCCCCAATTTTTAATTTTTATAGTACTACCATATCTGAATTAAAAACTAGTATACTAATGTAAAAAAGACTTTAAATGAAAGAAGTTATATTATAAGAAGTTATATTATTATATAGTTTATTGAAAGAAGTTATATATATATGATTCAGCTTGGAATGAAAATAGTTGCATATTGAAGCTAGTGAACTATATTATACATTATTATTTCCTCTAATATTTGAAACATGATTTAACCAGTTTACTCAAATTTGTATATGGAAATTTTTTTATGATAATTTAAATTGAGCATTTAAAAGTGGATGAAATGATTTTTGAATATAATGAAGTTTCTATCAATACCTGTAGTTAGGTATTCAGATGAGTGTGATTTGCATTTTTAAAAGTTACATTGTCTAATATATTGTTTAATTTAAAATTAATTCAATATTCTTGTGAGACTTATATTAAGTATGATTTTAGGAGTTATCTTGCAAGGAAATTTTATTTTGTCATTTATGCTTTCTCAAATAACATCCTTGTCCTGGACAACGATACTAATTAATTTTTGATGAATATCTACTTTGTTGAAGATAAAACAGTAAAAATAATAAATTTCGAACTATAATGCTTGCTCTTAACTCTTAATTTCATTAAAACATGTATGTTTCTTATAAAAATTAGCTTTTTATTAATATTTTTCTAAACCTATAAATATTTTAATAAACTTTCTGCCTTCATTAAAATACTCCTAAAAGGCTCTTAGATGATCATAAAGGATTTTACTAAAACTAAAAACTCAATGATTATGGAATTGTGGGCAGTAAGATTGAAAAATACAAAACAACTTTATACTCATTTATATTTGTCATATTAAAATGACATTTGATGCGAAGTTTGTAATTCTCAAGAACAATACATAATATAATTATTAAAGTATGAGAAATAATTTTGGGTATTTTGCAAAAGAAAACTATCTATTCGTACTAATCTATTCGTATCAATAATTTTTGTTTTTAGAACTTTGGTGACCCCTAAAAATATCAAATATAATTTGATTTGAATTTATCTTATCACAATTTAACTTTAATTTGTGGCTTTAAAGTATATTATATTGTCGGTGGAACTATTATAGAGCTATTTATTGGATTCCTTTTCTATAAAGCAATTTGAGAGCTTTAAATTATTAATATTTCAAAACAAGCCCTTAAAATGGCAGTGATATGAAAACGAAATTAATTTTTTTGTAGTATAACATCAAGATAAGCTTTCAAAAATTACCTGTTCATTTGTCATTGCACTATATAGAGTTGGAGATTCAAAGTATTATTAAATAAGACTGTCCATAACGTGTGTGACATTTGTATCTAACTGCCTACATAAGTAAAAGTTGCTAAGAATAATATTGATGCAATTATTTATAAATAAGGTCATTTTTGAATAAGGGGATCACCTTTCCTAAAACTAGAGATCTTGTCAAAAATTCTTATATTATGTTATTTCATAAATGCCCAGATAATATAGAATTTTTTTTTCGCAATTTTATTTAAAATGCACATCATTAACGCTTTTCTTCTTTTTTTAAATAAATTTATTAATGTTTGAAATTTTGATTCCTTATGAAAATCATAAAATAATATGTTAGAATATGTAAAATTAAAAAGAGAGTAATGGATTAGAATGAGTAAAGCATTACAAGATATATACATCAAACTTATTTGAAAAGCGCCATATTATAACAATTTAATAAAAAAGTGCATTTCAGTGGGTGACCAAATAAATTTTCTTTTAGTATTGTAGACAGAGAAACATCCATTTCTTATGCTCTGCTCTTATACTAAATGCAGTGCTCTGACGGATTAATAAATCATTTAAAAATAGGAAGGTTCTTCGACTTAATTGATGTCATAAATAAGGAAATAAAATTGGATTGAGAGTCGAATTCAATTGCAATTAAATATATAATAATAGGCGAAAATAATTACTACCATTATTATAGTTATTGAGCCAACAATATTGAAAGAGAGAAACTTCCTTATTATCATCAAATGAAGATTTATTAAACATAATCGAAGGATTTTAAGCTAAGCATAAAAAGCGTGATATTAAAATGAAAATATGTTATTGGAAAAATATTATTACAAAAGATTTATTTTAATGAGTTCCTTCTCTGCTAGCAAATGACAAAAACTTGTGAGTGTTTTGAACAAATTATTATCTACATATACACCAAGGTGAAACATGATAAAACAAATATGTAAATTATATATTTTTAAGTGGATATGTTTCTAAAAAAGAGAAGTTTTTAATGATCCACACAAGTCACTAAATATCAAATTAATATTATGTAAAAATAAAGAGGATTATACCAATTAAACTGAATGTACAATTATATTTCTAAGTTTGTAAGTATATATATATATATATATATATATATATATATATATATATATATATATATATATATATATATATATATATATATATATATATATATATATATATATATATATATATATATACAGTAAGACCCCGCTTAACGCTGTTTCGTTTAGCGCTCTTTTATTTCAACCCGGGGATTCCACGAAATCGCTCGCAGCATACGGGGATTCCCCGAAATATTATGCAGCGATAGGTTTCAAATGCATATCCGAAAGAGTGTACTTGTGTTTCTTGTTTGGTGCGGTATTGTACAGACATATTTTTATTATTGGAAACATTTGTTGACATTATTGTAAGTAGGTATTAATTTACATATTTAATACTATATTACAGTGTCAAATATTTTGATCTTTAGTTTTTACTATGGGTGATAATGAAAAAGAAAAGAAAGCAACCAGAAAAAGCATTTCACTCAAAACTAAAATGGAAGTGATTAGAAGATTATGAACGTCAAACTCTAATTAGTGCTTCATTGAATTTGCCAACTTCAACAATAAGGACCATCATGAAGAATAAAGAAAAAATAATGTCATCGGTAACTACAACTACGTCAAACTCTGCAACTGGAATTACCCGTTCTAGAAATAATATCATATAGGAAATGGAAAAACGACTGTCTATATGGATTGACGACGAAATTGACCGCAATATGCCATCAAGCCAATTTATCATAAGGGAAAAAGCTAGAAGAATTTTTAATTACATTCAGGCTGAGACAATTGACACAAGAGAAACTTTCGTTGCTAGTCGAGGATGGTTTAATAGATTTAAAAATCGAAATAACCTTCACAACATAAAGATTACAGGAAAAGCAGCAAGTGGTGATACAAAAGCGTCGGCTGAATTTCCAGCGATATTAAAAAAAAAAAATAATTGAAGAAGGAAACTATCCTCGAGAATTGGTTTTTAATGTTGATGAAACCGGCTTGTTTTGGAAAAGAATGCCGAAATGAACATTTCTATCCCGTGAAGTGAAACGGGCACCAGGATTTAAAGCTGCAAAAGATCGCTTAACCCTTCTACTAGGTGTTAACGCAAGCGGAGATTTTAAATTAAAACCATTACTAATTTACCATTCCAAAAACTCAAGAGCGATGAAAGGCATATCTAAATCAACTTTACCTGTACTTTGGGAGTCTAATAAAAAATCATGGACAACTGCGAAAATTTTCCAGGATTGGTTCACTGAACATTTCTGCCCGTCTGTTAAACGTTATTGCGAAATTAAAAAACTTGAACAAAAAGCCCTTCTGTTAATTGATAATGCTCCAAGCCACCCAACAAATTTATCAGACTTAACAACATGAATTTCAGTCGAAGTGATTTTCTTGCCGCCTAACGCAACTGCCTTAATTCAACCAATGGACCAAGGCGTTATATCAAATTTTAAGGCTTATTACTTGCGGCGAGTCCTTAAGCAAATGTTTGAAAAAACAGACGGAGAAGAGAACCAGTCCATAAGAGAATTTTGGAAAAACTACAACATCGTGGATGCTGTAGAAAACATAGGCCTTTCTTGGAATGAGGTAACAGAAGGATCTTTGAAAAAGGAGTATGGAAGAATATTTGTCCGGATTTAAGTAAGAGCGATGAAGTTGGACACTCTGTCGATGTGGATGAAATAGTGGAAGAGATGGTGAAATTAACGAAGCAAACCGGTTTTGAAGGGGTAAATGTGGAAGATGTCGAAGAAATAATTCAAGAAGCAGCGGCTAGTCTTTGTAATGACGAGCTCAAGGAATTAACTGAACAAGAAGAAAACAAAAATGTTGACAGCAGTGATTCAGAAGAAGAGCAAAAAGAACTTTCGATGGCGTTTGTAAAAAGGAGTTTGTCTACCATAACTGAAATAATGGATCAATTCATTGAAAATGATCCGAATTTTGACAGGAGCTCAAAAGTAAGGCGTGGTGTTAGATCTATCCGTTTATTGAAGAACTTTTAAGAGAACAACGCAAAAGAAAAAGGCAAACAACATTAGATGCTTTTGTCACAAAAAGGCAGAACACTGAAAACATGGAAGGCTAACTAAATATGACTAACTTAGAATTTTATTTGTTTTTTTAAGAATATTCGTTTTGTTATTTATATTTTGTTTTTATTTTTGCAAGAAATAATAATGTGGTATTAATTTGGGCTTTAAGAAATAAATGTTTGGTTTTATTTTTATTAAAAAAACATACTTTAATAAAAATAAAACCAAACATTTATTTTAATACAAATTGCTTAGGTATTAAATTTAATACATACTGTATTAAATTTAATACTTAACCAATTTGCTAGCCATCTTCCCCTAACCCCAATATTTACATGTAAAGATAGCCTCGTTTAGCGCTGTTTCGCATTACGCTCTACTTTGATGGAACGTATCCCCCGCGTTAAGCGGGGTCTTACTGTATATATAATGGTAATCTGTAATGAAAAAAAAAAACGCTATAAGTTGTATTAATGTTTCAAATTATTATAAATATTGCGTTTCTATAATTATTAATTTGGTATTTATAATATGATATGCTCGGTTCTTATATATTTTAATTTATTCTTATATTTGATATAGATTCTTATTTTGATTTTTATATTTATCTATATTATATTCTTATACCTTATATTTTATTATTATATTAACCATTAAATCAATGTAATTGTCCACAGAAATTATCAAACCATTACTACTTGATTATTATTGACTTTTTTGTCTTAACTGCGGGGATTGATTTACTGCTTTCTTTAGAAATTCTCGCTCTCAGCGTACATCATTTCCTTTTCATATGAACGACCATAAATCAACTTTATGATCATGCATAATATGTTGGTATGATGATAAGCAAAAAATAAAAAATAAATAAAAAATGGTTATTGTCTCTGGCCGTGGTCATTACTTCCCGCCTATGATTTTAGAGAAGAGTGAAAAATATTCCGATTTGTGTGTGTGTGGAAAAGTATTCCTGATTTTTGTTAGTGGGCAATCATGCAAATTTATAAATAAAATATCCAAAACAGAAAGGATGATACATGTAGAATAATTCATTTAAAAATCTTGAGATATATTTTGATCTTCTTTTAAATCTCCAAATCACAGGAAATTAATTATAGCAACCTAATACCTTCCACTAATCTTAAATTGCTCAAAACTAAAAGGCATTTTTTCTGTCATGAAAGATGTAGAAGATAAAATTCGTCTGCTTTTATACTAATTAGAAAGTATTTCTATACAATAACCAAATAGTTTTCAAAAAGTGTTCAATTTGGAATTTTTTTGTTAAATACTAATGATATAACAAAGAGACCAACTTAAGGCAGGTACTATTGTGAATGAACAATAGCAAAGTGAATCAAAATTTGACGAAATAAGAATTAATTTAGTGTCGCCATTGTTCTTAGTAATTTCTTTGTTATTTCTATTAAGTACTAAATCATATGTACTTGCATAATGCTGATGTATTTTACTAAATAATCGAAAGAAATTAAAATTTAGAGCTAGTTATAGTTCATCCAGCACAAAT
Organism: Latrodectus hesperus; assembly: GCA_037975125.1. NCBI lineage: Eukaryota > Metazoa > Arthropoda > Arachnida > Araneae > Theridiidae > Latrodectus > Latrodectus hesperus. The sequence goes on from CM075854.1 coordinate 93,267,372, forward strand.
TTTCTATGTGTAAAAGTGATGTATGTTTAATTATAGAATGAATATTGCCAAAATTTGGCTATGTGTGTTCTGTAAAAACATGGCAGGAGAAATTCTAATATTTAAAGGACTTGAATTAAAAGGAATTTAAATTACAAAATTCTCGGAGACCTCATTTATTTTCAAATGACTCATAAACTGTTCAGCAATTCTTTTCCAAAAAAGTATTAAAATAAACTATATCATATCTTTATAAAATATGGGGATCTAAGGTATACCATTTTTATGTCTAACTTTTTAAAAATTTGTTTCTTGTCGACGTATTTTATCTCCTCTGTCGGTAAAATTCAAATTAAGTATATAATTCGATGCCTCAGATATTACTTAATTCTTTCATTTTTCTGGTTTTGGTAACTTTTACTAACTGAAGAATATTTGTAGCTTTCTGTCAATGAAGTTAAGCTCAACTCTTTTAATAGGATCTCGTAATACATTTTTGTACAAAACTAGGCGAAAGGAATGAAAATGTGCTTTCTAGTTCCTGAATAATGAAAAAAAATCTTAGATAAATCATCTCCGTTTCACGCTCCAACTATGTTCACTTCTATAAAGTAATTAAGCTGGTGCAACTCTTACCTGTCATTAATGATAAAGAGTTATTAGTTGGGGATTTCATCTTTAAATTCATAAAAAGAAAATCGCCCGAAGGCAGTTTATTAGCAAGCATGAATGAAATGATTCTCGTCAGTTGCTCCAAGTTTAAAGTCTGCTAACATTCGAAATGAGCAACGGACTAGTGGTCCAATAGGCGAAGAGAAGGAGTCTGGTGTAGTTCTAGCGAGAAGCGCATGCTCACGTACCCTTACGGGGCGCCAGAGACTGTTATATCCCAGGATTCAAGCGCGACTATCACTACGCGGTAAGGTTTCTTTGATCGATGGACCCCCTATTGCCTCCTTCGATCGTTGTTGGCTGCAATCGGACGGGTATGAAGAATTCCGAAGGGGTATTTTGTGCGAAGGTTTTCCCGCTAACCTCAGGAAAGTGTTGAATCGTCCGACAAACGCTATCATGAATACCAAAGACTCTTACGCTTCCTCTCGGAGCTATGGAGGTATCTCAGGTAATTATCCCCAATCGCTCCATCCCACGTATTTGTTTGAACGCTATTTATATAACATCTCGTATCATAGTGCTTCTTGATACTCGGGAAATATTTTATAATAGGGTTATTTATATGGATGTTTAACAAGTTACATTTTAAACTGATAATTTTATGTATTTTTAACACATCTATACTCCGATAGATATCTTTATCTATTAAATGAATGACTATTATAGAAATGTCTTTCTTTAAAAAATTTTTTGGAAACATGCTTGAAGGTCTAAAGAAACTAATCTCTACCTCTTAATATGTTCAAATTCAGTACCGCCATCTATACATTTTTAGTACTTAAAGGATGATAGGGGGTATTATAATGGGAATTTTGTTTTTTCTTTTCACTAATACTGATTGACCAGTATTGGAAAATATAAATAAATATAGATTTTGTACACAATGGGGATTTAAATTTAAAATGATAATAATAAAATTGTTGGTTAATTAAATTAGTATTAATTAAATGAATATCAATTTATGAAATTTTCTTTCATCGTAAAATGTTTTTTTTTTCTAAAATAAACATTATTATAGTAAGAAAAAAAAGATCTAAAATTTCTACCTGTTGATCACTTAGCGATAATGTGATTGATTTCAAAACAGTTCATGAAATGATTGAATATTATAGCCTAAATTAAAATTTGTACTTCATAATATTGTTAATTTATTTAGGAATCTTTGAAAAATTTTAAAATGTTAGAAAGTATCTTTCATTTTTTTCTGTTATTGAAACATCTCTTAGATTATGTTTGTATAGCTAGAGATGATAATTAATGCTTAAATTAGCATTTCAAATTACATAGTACATTTAGTATTATATTTTTAATATTAAGTTCGATTCGATTCAAAATGACACATTATTTCTCTTTCGCAAACAAGGACAAACAAGAATGCTTCAATTGCAGTTTTAATTACAAAAATATAGAAATTTTTAATAAACATTTGAATGAATTTCATGTTGGTAATAAATCACTTACAATGTATTTTAAACTACGTTGATGTTGATGATAATAGGACTATAAGAAACTTTAAATGATAACTTAGTCTATTTGAAAATGGAATGAATAACAAAGGAGAAAATGAGTTTTCTTGTGCATTTTTGTAGGGTAATAGGCCTTAAACATTTTTTTACAACAAATCATGTAAGAAGGAAAGAAACTCACAAGCGATTTCTTAGTAAACTCTCATAAGTTCTAAGATGTTTTAAGTTTTTTTGTTCGTTTCAATATTTTAACTTTGATGCACATTTTATTTAATTCTATTTAATACAGGTTATTACACAGATTTTCATTCAGTTCACGTATAAAAAACAACCTAAATATACAAAGTAAGCTCAAGGTCATTTTTTCTTTATAATGTTTTGACTTGATATATTTGATGGCAAACAAGAAAAGCTGATAAGTCCAAATTGAATAAAATTTAAAAAATTTAAAATTTTGTGGAAATTATGTTAATAAATTTTTTGTGTTTCTTTTTACTTTTATGCTTTTAACCAATCTGTAAATTATATATAATTATCTGCATAAAAACTTTTATTTTATAATTTTAAAATAATTTTTGCAGAAATTTATTGAAATGTATGTAGTAAAGAGAGGAGAATAAAGCAATTTGAGTTAATTAGAGATATAAGTAAAGTGTTTTGCTTAAATTTAATAGAAGTTATTTTGTACATAATTTATTGAAAATTCCAAACTTGATTTGCAGTTATTTGTTGACTAACAAGCTTGTCAAACATTTGTTTACTTAACTGAATAAAATCATAAATATTTTTAAATCGCTATGAAAAACAAAACCATTTATTTTCTTTAAAACAGATTTTTTCATTTTTATTTCTCTTTGACTTTTTATTATTTCCCTAAAAATTTCAGTTGAAAAAGTTTTCACTTACTAAAAAAATATTAAGTATTTATTTGTGTGTTATAATTTTATAAGTTGACCAATAATGTTTTATAAAAAATAATGAATAATTTTAATAATTTAACGAATACATTTTATTCAAAACACAAAATTATTTCACAAATGTGATGTAAGTCACTATCTAAATATTCCTTGCATTTAAAATATTAGAATTTCAAGTACAATGTATTTCAAAAAAACTAATAAGTAAATTTAAGATTTAAAAAGATTATAAAAAACAAAATTATAAAATTTTAATTTTATATTTATCAAAAAGGTAGTTGCATTTATCAAAACAAAATTGCTACTTTTTATTTCCTAAATGCAACTGTCTTTTTTAAACTACTTGTTTTATGCATTTTGAAGCATATATTCTGTTATATAAAAAAGCAAACAAACATTATTGCTTGTTATTTGCTATACATTTACGAAATAGGTTTTCTAGTTGTTGACTTTTAAAGAGTACGAAATTCGTAATACTATTTCCTAAAATTATGAGAGGAAAAATACACAGATATATTAATTAAGTTTCTTAAAATAACATATGTATGATGTAATTATTTGGTATAAAATTATTATGATCTGAAATATAAGAAATATATATTTGAGTAGTGTTCGTAAAACCAAGATATTTTTCTGTTTGTATCATTAAATGCCAGATTTCTTAAATTCACATATTTTACAAGCTAAAATATGAACAAAATTATGTATTTTTCATAGTAATTAAATTTATGATTCATATTTTGAAATATATAATTTTTTACACATTTAAATATTAATAGTAAAAATTAAATTAATATATACATATATATATCGTGAAATGTTAGTTTAATTTGATTATACAACTCTGAATACAGGTAATAATTCTCTAAGGGTCGCATTTTAGAAATATAATTCTTAACAGGTTATTACAGAATTAACAGCTGTATCATTTATACGTAAAACTTTATCAGAAAATTTATATAACAGTGTTGTTCTTTACTTTTTTATGAAAAGATATAGGTTGTAACTATATTCATCTTCATTTTTGTCACATTTGATTTCATACTTGTTAATGTTTTCCACGTATATTTGTGACATGTATTCTTTGTGTTTTCTTTACTTATGTATGTTTATACATGTATTTGTAATCAATTAAAATAGTTTTTATTATTTGATCTAACAAGCCTTATATTTTGCACTATATTTTACACTTGATCAGCTATCTTTAACATTAGAAAAATTTTTTCTTATATAAGAAATTATACCAAGAATTTTTAAAAATTATTTGAAATAACTTTTTGCATGTTCATTTTGGAATTATTTATTTCAGAATAAATTGATTTTCTATTTTATCAAAATTAACTTTAATATGTATACATTTTCACATAAATGTATAATATAAATAATATTTAACACACTAAAGCAGCTTCATAGATGATTTTCTATAAGATATACCTAGCAACGGATTGCTCAATTTAAATCGGATTTAGTCAAAAATTTTGTAAGTTTTCTAAAATATGATTAAAAAATGGAGTCATTACTTATTTTCAATTTCTTTAAAAAAAAGGAAATGATATTGTAAGACATTTAATATTCATGACTGTATATAAAAGCACAAAAATTTTTTCGATTTTTGTCTTATGCATAGTATTATCACGCAAAAGTATATAGGAATATACGTATAATAAAAATATATATATATATATATATATATATATATATATATATATATATATATATATATATATATATATATATATATATATATATATATATATATATATATATATATATATATATATATATATATATATATATATATATATATATATATATATATATATATATATATATATATATATATATATATATATATATATATATATACATATTACTTTTATTTAGTGTGATTAAAAAAATATTATAAAACTTTAATTTCTGTTCAATTTATTAATGGCATTGAACTTTGTTCTGTAAAGTATTATTAAACAAATACTGCAAAATATTTTCAAAAACTATGAGAATAACTTCTTGGAAAACTACCGTATTTATGTGAATCTAATGCGCATCCACATTTTAAAACTTTAAATAATAAAAAAAATTGTTTGTCGGCGAATGTAATGCGCATCAATGGTATGAGGAATTTATTGAATCTTATTTTATAGAACAATGGATTTGTATATAAACTATCAATCAATGGTATGATAAATTTATTTTAATTTAGATACTATATTTTATACAACAATGGATTCATTCAAAAAAAGTAGCAGAACATAGAATTAATCTATTAGAGGGCTATTGTTATGTGAAACAATTAATGTTAATTACCACTACCTTATATACGCTACCTATCGCAAATTATGAACTTGAAATAAATCGTAATATTTCTATTTATCAAACAGTTTCTACAATCAGTGATTAATAATGAACGTCTTTATTCACTAATGTTTTCACCACTGGAATTCTCGCAGCTCTCTTCGTCAGAAGCAGATTCATTTCTTCTTTCCTCATCATCATCGTCATCCTCGGCATTCCAGAGCACGTCATCTTCACTGCCATTCAATGAATTTGAAATACAGCATGTCTTGAAAGATTTCACAATCATTGGTGCTTCAATGCTTTTCCAGGCTGCAGAAACCCAGTGTGCAACAATGTGCGGTGCAGCACGCTTAATTTTTCCTGTCGGGGTCAATTTACGGTTGGCTCACAAAACCATTTTTCGTACTCCGCCTGAACGAACCGCTTAAAAGGTTTATTCATACTAACATCCAGGGGTTGTAACACAGACGTTATCCATCAAGAATAATAACAAGATCACTGTCTAGGCTGTGCATCTTCTTTTTTACGTCGTCGGTGAGATGACCACGAAATGCGTCCAGACAATGCATTGATAGTGGATTGGAGAGCCCACCGGGACGGCGTTCCCATACATTTCGGAACCATTCAATCATTAATGATTCCGTCATCCCCCCCTTCTCTTGGTTTCGAATCAGGACATCATCTGGGAACAGCTTTCCATTCTTAGGGGTTTAAGGGTGTGTTTTCCGTTTCAAGATTGAGAAAGGGGGAAATCTTCACCCGTCTGTTGTTATTGCCAGCATCACTGTTACACGTTGTTTTTCATATCCCGAAGTTTTGATGATAACTTCTTTTGTCCCTTTCTCTGTAATGGTGTAGTCACGAGCCATATCAAACCGAATTGGCGTCTCGTCAGCGTTGCCAATTCGCCCCATTGAAAAATTCTTTTCCTTCCGAAGTGTGATGACATACCGCTAAAATGTTAATAGTTTTCCTTCAAAATCTGCCGGAAGCTTTTGGCATATTGCTGTACGGCGTCTTAGAGATAAGCTCATCCACTCCATAAACCAATCCACCCATCCACGGCTAGCCTTAAACTCTTGTTTCGGTATTCCAAGAGCTTCAGCCTCCTCTTTTGCTTTATTTCTTATGGTGTCACTAGTCACAGGTTGTCCATTCTTCCTCCTTTCACGTACAAATTCCAAAACTTTTCCTTCAATTTTAGTGTGTCTTCCTTTGCGAGGGCCAGTGAATTTCTTTCTACTAGCTTTAGTTGTATCCTCTATGCAATAATGTGTCAACGTTAAATGTATTCGAGAGATACAGTAATCCATTGTTACGATTTAAATTTGGTTGACGTCATCGGCGAACTGCTGACCTTGCACTCGAATCTAATGCGCACCCCTATTTTGAATATTACATTTGGCCAAAAACGATGCATATTAGATTCGCGTAAATACGGTAAATGATGATTTAAGAAAATATATTTGTTATTTTAAAGAATATTCAGGGTGAATTTTAATTTGTTATTTTTATACATTAGAAAGCAATGTTGTTAGGACTAATTAGTTTCTATTAAAGTAATTCATGAACATTTTTAATTTCGTTAATATTAAAGCAATGTTTCTCTGACAAATTTATTTTTTATTAAAGTTTGTAACACACTTCTACTCTGTTTAAAATTTCTTACAAAATTTATTGTACTTATTATAAAGGTTTTATTTAATTACTAAAAATAATGCTTATAATAAATATTGCTTATTTATATGAATGTTCATGTCTTTTCTAATTTATGCAAAGAGATAAAATAGCGAAGGGTAAATGGGCAGTATATTTTAGAAGCATTTTCACTTGTATGATATACTTTTAGGAGAAGTAATAAATATATTAATGTATGTACTAATTCTTAATACCTTCATATGATAAAAAAGTATAGATCATTTTTTTAAATAAAAAAAAGAGATTTTTTTCTACTTTTTACGAATATTAAAAATTTTATTTTCAATTTCTTTCGGTTATCATATGTTCCAAAATAAATATGTCCCATAAATTTTCTAAAACAAGTAGAGTGTTTTAATATATATACTCGTTTGAAGCTATGCTAATGGTTTTACTTTTTTTACAAATATTGATGACTGCGTTATGCAAGTTGAAACAAATAATTCACTAAATTTCCCAAAGAAAAATTTGATATTAAACATCATTTTCATATAAAGAAAAAAAATTTTTTTTGCATAAGTTTACTTTTCAATTTTACGCAGTAAAATCATGAGACACTCTTCGGACATTTATATTTATTCTATATTTAATAATAGTTACTTGCAATTTTTTGACAATTTCAGAAAATTCGATTTTTTTAGCCAGAAAGAGCATTTTTTTAAACTAAAATCAAAACATATCTGCTAGTTTAACTTATGTTTATAATTAAAAAACCACCCCACCTTCTCTAGAAATCTATATTGTGTAATAAAGATCAATTAATGATGTTTTGTAGTATAATTACTTAAAAAAGTTAAAAAAATTATTGATTTTTACAAAATTGTAAATATTTCATAAAATAATTATCAAGTGAAATGAAAATCAAAACTGAATTATGTTTCTCTTTAGAATCAGTTACATGTTAAAGTAAAAAGCATATATATTAATATAGTAATATAATTATTTTAATTTCTTTTAATACTTTTTTTAAAAAAAGGTTACTTGTATTTCTTAGAAGAAAAATTATTCAAACAAAAATTATAGAAAGATATATTTTAAAAGTTTATTTTTAATGTGCATTTGTGTGTGTGTGTCTACTTAATTTAACATGTTTAAAGTACAAGATATTTTAATTTCTTTAAGAATTTGATGAGAAAGAGTTTTTGTTTCATTAATTACATTACAATTTTAAATGAATTAATTACTATAAATATTTTAAGTTATATATATATATATATATATATATATATATATATATATATATATATATATATATATATATATATATATATATATATATATATATATATATATATATATATATATATATATATATAATTATTATTATTATTATTGTTATTATTATGATTTAACTTTTAGTCAGTGTAACAAAACAAAAAATACTGATTCTTATAAAAAAATTTCCAGAAAAATATCTGCCTACTTATATATTAATGTACTATAAAATTAATGCTACACAAGATATTACACATGCTACACAAGATGATATATTATGATGACTTTTAGCCATTTAAGTACTTTATGATTATACTTTAAAGAAAGAATATCTCGAGCTTTTGTGTATAATTACTGGTTTTTATATTAATTATAGAAATAACTGACTACTTAAGATTAAAGATTTTCTCTTGAAAACGCGACTTATGTATTGAAAGATCTTTAATAACATTCCAAAATTTAATAATTTATTTCTTAATTAAGTGCAATGAGGTTTTAAAAAATTAGTTTAACTTTGATCTTATTCTTAAGCTGCTCCAAAAACCAAAAATATGTTTTATTTGTAAACATCCTTCACTCTTTTATATCGTGTATAAAATCAATTAGGAATCCTAATTAGCTAATTAACGCCAATAAGAGTGAATACTTTAACAAAAAAGGTTTTTGAGGAGCAGTCGTTAATCCGATACAGAACATTTATTTTGAGTTTTTTTTTCTAGAAAAGAAGATAAAAAAAGTAAAATCAAGTCTTAAAATTTTCGGTCAATCTCTCCTTTTATTTTTACTCCTTAGCGAATAAATAACCTTATCATTCCACCAATCATAATTCAATTTCAGATGCTAGATAATTCGATATGCGATTCCTCCGTACTTTACGATCCCTTTCGTCAGTGCAATCAGTCTCGTCATTCCACTTCTCGCTCTTTTTTCGGAGAAGATGAATAGGTCTATCGAATTTTCTCATCCCTTCCTTTTTCGGGAAAGCCATATGTCCACCCTCACCCTCCTCTTGGGCCTCCGCGTTCATGCTCATTCGATGAATTGCTCAACCTCTCAAGGCCACCTGGTGGGGAACGCTTTCTTTCACCAAAAATAAAACTCTTAGCAGCTCTTTTACTTTCTCGCTCTCCACTTTCTGATTGATTCACGATTGACAGCCCCGAAGAGCTTTAGATATTTCAAATAGTATGTCATGCATATGCAACCTGTCAAAAAAATGTTTGATGCCTGAGAAGAATTCAAAGCGACAAATTCTTTGATAGAAACCACTGGAGGAATTTAAATTTATTCCAGGGAATGGGAATTAATTTGATTTCATGAAGTATTTGGAGTAATAAATTGTGTTATAGCTCAGAAAAGTGTTTAAAAGAATTATGATAATACATCTTAGTATAAAAAGCAATTTTGAAATTGAGAATTACATAAAAATAGCGAATAATAATTCCATTGCGTAAAACAGGGAATTTACTTTAATTTGGTACAAAAGTTGATTTAAAGATTTTAGTGGAGGATTAAAATCATTATCAAAACTTGTAGACAAAATTAATATGATGTTCAAATTCGATTTCTGTCTATCAGATAAATTTTTGTTATTCGTTACAAATGAGGCAGAGCAAAAAATTACTTGCTTATTTGTGCATTTTTTTGTTTTTAATTTTTAAAAAAATTAAATAGTCAAACTTTAAAAAATTAATAATTATTTCTCGACACAAAAAACCCTCTAAAATATGATTAATGGAAAAATTTTACATATAGAGGAACTTATGTAAATAACATAATGAGATCCCAGAAATATTAAATAGGTACATAATAATATTTTAAATAAATGTATATATTGAGCTCATATCTGTGAATATGCATCTTATGACAAACTACAAAATTTGCGTATATAACATTAAAAAGCCAAAAAAGGGAGTAAAGTATAATGATAAAAGATAAAAGAAAAACATTAAAATATCTGGAAACATCTTGTTATAAATATACGTATAAAAGTATGATTAGATATTTCAATGTTTATCTGAAATCCTACTAAATTCTGTTCATTAAATTTTTTTAAAGTTAAGACCGTAAGGATCATTAATTTTGGACTCTAGCTTAGGTAGTTATTTGCTTGGAACTTGCTTATCAATGGGATGTTTATTGTTCCCTTGAAATCTAATTTTTGCCATTGATTGCTAACTTTAAACATTTAAGAATAATCAATTTGAATTGCCGTTAAATAAATAACTGTTTCTGTGTTGTTTACTTTTTCAAATAATACTCAGAAGAATACTTTTATTGAGATCTTAAAGTTAGAGATTTATTTCTTTTGAATATAATCATTTCTTTTGATTTTAGAGATTGAAACATTCAGTCTAAACATATAACTTAAATTGGAAAATATAGATAATTATTCCTTAGGTGAGGATTCTCTGATGCCTCTATTTATTTGATTGATGTATTATTAATTATAACTTCAGCATGTTAGTGACCAAGAGTACTGAAGAATGTAAATAAAAGCAGATATTATATTATTATTTTGATTGAAATCAAAAACATTTGAATTAATTTCTTTCAAGTCTTTTTTCTCTTTGGATTACAAGAGAAAGTATTTTGATCTGAATCATCTATATAATGAAAACGATTCTTTTTTTCCGAATGAAATACCTTAAATATAAGCGCAAAATCCACATAAAATTGCCAACCAATTCTATCATATCATTATCGTTTTCCTTATAAATTACGAAAATAAAACATTTAGATTACTAAAGGAAACATTTATTACCATAAGCTAATAAACGAGAAGAAATTTCAATCACAGAAATGGAGTCTAGGGAAAATGGGTGTTAACTTCATGTGGAAAATATTAAGAGAAAGAAACTAATGTTTAAGTCACGCACTGGATTGCTTTCTTTGAAAAATCGGGCAAAAACACAATGTCATTTAACTAACAAGTTTAATATGTTAGAGCATTTTAAGTGAATAATAAAATCGTGACGGGAATTTTTACACAATGTTTTGCGATTTCATATTTGGGTGGAACGTGGTAATTTACTAAATTTGAATAAAGAGAAGCAATATTACCTACGCTGGCTTAAAATGTTGCTGTGTTCTACATTTGAATGTTCAATTTTTATATAGATTTATATTAAAATTGGACATTTAAATATATATACTTTTCAAACGATATTAAAATTTATAGATTTCATGTTTAAATAATCTAAATTCTAGACTTTTTAATTATTTTTTATATTTTATTTTAAATTTTAATATGTTCATGAAAATGTGCTACATCGATTTTCTGGTTAAATTAATTTTGTTGAAATGGGATAATATATTGAAAACTTATGATGGGATTTGTGTAATTGAGTGCACAGAGAAAAAATTGTTATTTAAAATAAATAAATTTTTCTCCTTCTCCGCTTTTCACAATGCTTTTGTTACAGTTAGTTTTGCAAATTATTGTAAGGAAAAATGGAGTCTAGGGAAAATGGGTGGTATCTTAAAATGTTAAAAATATCTTAAAATGTTAAAAAAACGAGCAATCAACGAATAATTATGAAATATAAATAAAGTTTGATAAAATGTTTTCAGTACTATTTACTTTAACCTGAGAGATATTATATGTATGTTTTTTAAAGAAATATAATACAATAAAATTATTGCCATTCTTTTTTATATTAAACTGTATAAACAGCACTTTACATTAACAGAAAACTAGATAATATCTCTTATCTTGAATAAAATAAAAATTTTATAAAATATTAAAAAACACATACATACATAAAATATATGCAAAATATGTTTTCTCTGATATAAAAAAATAATGGTTACGATACATTTTTAATACAAGTTAAAGTATTAAAAATAATTGAGAATGAACTGTGAGCTATTATGGGAATGTTTACTTGAATAAAAAAATAGGTAAGTCCAAATTAATTCCTTTCTATGCATTTCAATTTCTTTTGACATAATTAGGAAGAAGACATTTTGAAAATGGAAGAAAAATTATATGAGAAACTTTAATGTAAAATACGAAAATTTCCATTTTCTGATTTCTTAACACAACATGCGAGAGAAAATGTTCTTTAATTTCGACATTCTAGAATTCACAATTTAGAAGTTAAAATTTTTAAAGTCAGCCTATACTTATTTAAAAAGTCAATAAGTTTCATTTAATTAAAGAAAAATAATTAGTTAATAATTTGAAAAATACACATATAAGTGAAAATAAATATATACATTTCTCACAGCTATGTTCTTGTTATTAGGTGTTATAAGAAATAGGCAACAAAATAATTCGAAGACGGAATACGAGAACTTAGAATATACTTCTAAACTCACTTTCATCCCACAAGATGAAAATTATTTCCGTAATCCACTTTTTTGTAATCTTGCTATTCTTTGTAACTTTTATTTATATTAAGAAAGCATACAACAGTTATTTCTAAATGCTGAGGAATATGATTCGATGTTTCTCATATGCTTTTTCCATCAAAAAGTATTTATAATCTATACATTCTGTAACTTCAGCAAATATTAATTACAAAATAAATTTTCCAATAATGAAGCATAATTTACAAAAGCTATCTGTAAATTTTGATATTTCTATACAAAATTAAAAAAGTTGTTATTAGAACATACATTTATAGAAACTATTTAAACACCAGAGAAAAAAGCTTTATTGATGTTTCATGGCTGTTTTTAACAAGTAAAATGGCTTGAATGCCACTAGAAACGGTTCATGTTAAGTATGAAAACACTATGCATGAGAATTTCTTAAATACAGATGGTGGTGGATTTAAATTATGGATTCCAGAAACAAATTACCGAACTTGATAGTATTAAGGTCTGGGAACAACAGTATGAAGTGTACGCAATGTGTACTTTGGTCTTATTACTTTTCCAGCTATTCCTGGGCAAGACTTAACAGCATACATTAAACATTCGTTGTCCTGGTAACATTTCTAGTAAATAGATAATAGTCGCTATATGCAATAGATTTTTTAAAATGTTTCAATAGTCATTCCTAATCCTTTAACTTTCTAAACGAGAATACAATTTGCATAAAACTACGAGGTTATTGTTCAAATTATGATAAAATGTCGTTTTTATGTTTACTGCTTTTGGAAGCGTATTGATGGTGAGAAGTATGCAATCAAAGATTCATCAGAAGACATAATTTTCAGTGCATACTTCGGTAGATTTCACTATTAAGGCACTATTTAAAAGGATATTTTATGACATAATACATCAAAAGGGCTTTTGAATTACTGCTAGATCTCATTTGTAGTTTGTAAGGTTTTCTTGTAAATCTAATATACGAAAGCATATTGATACTAGTTGGCTTTAGCTGTTACTTTAAATGTTTTCTTTTGTATTCTATCATCTGATATAATATGTACGGATAAATCTCATTTATGAATAATTTTTGTTTACTGTTGGGCTATTCTTTTTTTTCTTGAATTTTATATGTAGGGTTAATTTTTGATGCCAAATCTTACAGCATACAATTAAATTAAACTAAATAATGCATTATCTGGCTAATGAATTTCAAAATGTTATTTTCTCTTAACAATTATTATAATCGGCTTTTTGCCCTGAAAAAATTACCTCATTGCCTGCAACTTTATAGACAAGAGTATAATATATTCATTAATTCAAAAACTATATATACTTTTACACGTAGTGAATAGGATAACATTTCACAAAACAACATTTACATAAACAGCTGCTTCCGTTATTTTAGTAAACCAATGAACAGAGCTTTTAAAAATACCTTCCATTTCCCTTTACCTTCTTCAGCCTTTTACTTTGAATCAGTATTTAGTCCATCATCGTTAAATACTAAGATATTTACTGTGGGGAATTAAATGGTTAATCAAAGGGAAATATTTTCGAACTAGGAAAGTCACAATTTCGGTGGGAAACGTTAGCTATACTATTTAATAATAGGCAAGTAATTTGAAAATACCCTCGAGCGTAGTATCGCGAAGATAAGGAAATAGTCAGGCTCTTAAAGTGATTACTCTCTATCACACATTTAATCTCTCTTCCTCTATCAACATAATCCGAGAACTGAATCATTACCGTTGATCCCATTTTAAAATGTCATTGTTTGCTTGTGAATGAATATGTACATTTTGTTTGTTTTTTTTATCTAGTAAACACACAAAAATGTTTTTATGGCAATGAGCTCATCTAATTATACTAAATTACGCATATGTATGAAATACAACATTTAAATTTTGGAAATTCTAGCCCATGAATCCTTTATATGTTTTTAGAATCTCTTTTTAATTTTTTAAATCTCTTTAACCTCTCTTCTAATTATATTACCAATCGATTATAACGCATATTTGTTACTGCAACAAAATCTTGAGATGTTCATTTTTTTATAATAATTTATTTATTTAAATGAACACATTATTTTATTTTAGAGTTTTTAATTAATTTAAATTAACAGAGTTAAGCACATATATAATTTTTAGTGTAATAATCCTTTAGCTTCATCTGTTTTCCATATAATCAAACAAAGCTCCTTAATTACTAATCCAATCTCTTTCACAGTTATATTTTTTGCTTTATTTTTTATTATTAAATTTGATTTTTTTTGTTAAAAATACATTTATTTTTCAAGCAAGAAAGGTGATCATAGAGTGACACTTACATTAAACCACTGTGAATAGTCTTCTGGAAGAATTTTTCATAGAGAGCGGATTCAAGAGCGAATACCAATAAAATTGCAAAAAACTCATTCCCAAAGGTATATAAATAGAAAGCAAACCTATTTCCCGTTGTTTAACAGTGGCTGCAGTGTAACCCGGAGATTCCCATTCTGAAGAGTTGAGAACTTAGATCACCTTAGGATTGATTAGAAAGTAGAAACTCAAATATTTGATCTTTTCTTATTTTGCGACAATCAATTATTAATTAAAATCTAGTCAGACATAAATTGGAGATACATGCGTGTAGCACGGGTCTACTAAACAAACACCCCGCGTCCGATTCTGAATAGTGCACTCTAACTTACGTGATTAACAGGCCACTTTGAACCCATTGCATTATTTATAAGTACACATGCCGTCACGCAAGATTCAAATCCAAATATCCCCGATGTAAAAGAAAAAATAGTAACCAATCTATTTCATAAGTAATCACGCAATGGGAGTTTATTTATGGTTTTCCATATATTCATAATAAGTCTTTCATACTATCTACTTTTTAATGAAAAGAAATTATAAATTATAGGAAATTTCTACAGAATCTGGAGGTACCTTTAATGATTTATAGCCTCTTAAATGATTAATGATATTAACTTAAATTAAATCTATTGGTTCTAAATCCTTAAAAGTTTAAAATAAAAATAATTATTCCTTATTTAAAATAATAAATTAATAAAAGAAAATTATTTCTGGCCCTGTAAGAAGCACGCTGAGCTGGCTGCTGAATGGTTAGAGCCCTTGTTTTCGGTTTAAAAATTCGTGGGTTCGCATTCCACCTTGGGAATGGATGTTCGTAGCGGTTTGAAATCCACTTTACTTTAATCTCGTAAACAAAAGCAACCGTATATATCAATGTATTCAGCAGCCCATAAGCACGAGTCTGCTTTAAGGTTGTCGCGATAATTTGATATGATTTTTAAGAGAGGAATATGATACCCACTAAAATTCGAAGGAAGTTTTCTCTAGTGTGAATAATCTTGGACGATTTATTTATTTTGAAGCAGTATCCACAATTTAACAAATAGAAAGCCATTCTTATCATTTATATTTGATGCAAAAGTATACTAACTTTAAATCCTATGGGGAAGCGTATATATAACACAACTGTTATCTCCTCTATCACAAGATTTCCCCTAAAAAATAAATATATTTTATTCTCTTAATATTTATTATAACAAATAATTTTTACTAACAAATTACTAACCACAAATATGATATTATGTTTTACCGTTTGATACGATTAACGTTACCTAAGAACATTAAAATGTAAAAAAGTAATGATATTTATTCACTGGTTTTCACTTCACACGTTTCTTCTACAGCTACTTAATTCGAAACAAATAAAACTGCCAATTTCATTAGGAAGATTTAACTTGTTGCGTTTTAGCCCATTAACAGTGGACCAATTACGAATGTCAGCCCCCTCTCGATATCCTTGTTCTATTAACTCTAATTTCCCCACCAAATCGATTTAAGCAACTGTAGTTTGTACTTGATTTCAGTTGTTTTACTCAAAATGCGCGTTGTGTCAAATTATGCATGAAATGTGGTGAGAATGTTATGTGCAATTAATCTATATTATAGCAAATATTCTGTTTAGTAATTAATTCAACATTTTCTTAAATATTATATTTGTCTTCTTCCTATTAGGAACTAAGAATAATTGTTTTGTATATTCATATAAAATAATTATATCCGTCATAATAATAATTTGGGAAATTTTTATTATTGCTAAATATTAGCTTTTCTTTATGATAAGTACCCTCGATAATTTATTATGATAAATTAATTCATATTTGTAATTGCTCTTCATGGAATAATAATTTTTACACAGTAGTTACATATAAAATTGATCAAGCCCTGTTCTTGGTTAGTGCTACAAGAAATAACATTGTTAATTAAGAGTAAGAAAACGTTGCTCTTGTGCTTTAACAATGGTTTTATTTCCACTTTAACAAATGCCCAGTAGGTAACGTGCAGATTAACATTGCAATTTTCAAATTACCCAGGTAATTTGAGAAATGAAATAATTTACAGCACTTTTTTTAACTCTTCACCCTCATTAATATGTAAATTGCCTAGATAATCTGAAGATTGACGGATTTATCTGCCTTTTTACGGAAACATATACAATAGAACCCCAATTATCTGAATCAATTGGGACCAACTAGGACCTAATAAGAAATCGGGTAATTAGATTTTTTTGGAAAAAGGATATATTTTAATTACCTATTGTACATTGAAAAGGGAAGAAAACTGCAAATTTTTAAAGAAAAAAACTTTTAATTAATTAAATGAAAAGGCAACACTTTTGCATGTTAAGGTACATACAAGTTCTGTTCATTAAAACAGTATGTATGTACAGTGCTGCAAATGAAAATCATTGCTTGCTGAACATCTTGGTCACAGTAAGCTTTTTCACAACTTTCATCAGTTTTCGGGCAGTCAAGTCGCACATTCACTTGACTGTGAAAATCTGCAAGTGATCCCACGCGGGCTGACGCTTCATCCACTTTAAAGCAGTCTGAAGTGTCTGCTTCAACTTGGACATCTGGCGCAGCATGTCCAATTTTGTACCCTGCGCCGTAAAACCCAACCAACCAACCAATCAACTTGGACATTATGGTCATCTTCCTCATCAATTTTAATTAATTTACCATCATTTGCAATTTGAAACCCAGGATCTGACTCATAACTCATTCCCTTATATCTTTAGCACAAACTTCAGAACTTCCAGGAATTTTCAAAAGAATGTTTCTGAATTTTTCAAGTGACATATCATTCTCTTTTCCTTCCTTCTTTTACTTTTCTTTTTCATAAACTTTTTTCATTTTTTCCTTCTCATATTCACTCTAATTAATTTTTCTGAGATTCTTAAAACTATTTTGATGGTTGGAGTTCTATTGTATATACATATATTTCATTGACAAACTTGCTTATAGAAATATCCTTTTTCACGAAAATTTCTATTTATCATGCCTCCTTAAATAGGATAATTATATCCTTGTAAAACATCATCAAAGTATAAAAATATAATATAAAAGCAAAGATTAAATGAAACAAAATTTCAAAAAAATTGTGTAATTTTGTTAATTGATTTAATGTGACTTCAGCAATCCTTTCTTAAGATTTTTACACAAACATTTTTTGTAACAAGGTATAAGTCAAGTTGTTAATATTCATAATAATAGCAATACGAAATTTAATGTCTTATTCTCATGTTATATATATTATCTTTATATTATACATTAATTAATAATCAATAGCGAATAATGACATTATTCTAGCATAAACTTCTTGACACATTTCCCAATATGAAAAATAGTTCTTTTCAGTTATAATAAAACTTTTTGGGAATTTAGTTTATTTCATATGCAGCCTTTCCATTATCACAATGAAAACGAATTTTTTACATTAAAATATAAAAAAATTTTTGGTTATACTATTACAATATTATATTCTATTAAAAATTAAACAAAGAGTCATAATTGAATTGAGATTATTTGAAGTTCTCGGTCAATTTGGAATATGGGTGAAGACTTGTATTACAAAGCGATTTCTTTCAAACACAAACAACCGAACCGAAATGTTCCATTTTGAAAACAGAATCGCATTATAGGCCTCACTGCTGGCTTAATCGAACAAGTGAATAAGGATCCTATTAGGTGAAGTGATGTGATTAGAGCCAGTCACTCGAGAAGGAACAGTTAACGGTTGCAGTATTTCTGGAAGATCTCGTCCAAAAATCTTCTGAAATATTAAAGGAGTGTGATAACAATTCCAACAACTGTTCAGCTGCTCCAACAATAACTTTATCAACAACTTCATTTGCTATTTCGTAAGGATTTGTAGGTATCAAAGAATATCATTCAGAAATAACTATCTCAATCTGAGCAAAAATCTCCTCATCGATTTCTTTTGACACACAACTATTGATGGAATCTACTAAAATTGGGCAACAGACAATATTTATATGAAAAAATGACATCTTTAATAAGGAATTCTGCTTTTTAGCCAACAGTGATGATCACCGTATATATGTATGGAGACAAAGGGTCAACTATGGTAACTGAGAAATACGCAATTGTGTTTCTTCGGTTTCTAGAGTCTTGGGAAGTGTGTCCTGTGATGGCTAATTGTTTTCAGTTGTGTTACATTTTCGCTCATTTTTTCTTAAAAAATATTTTCTAATTAGTACCATATTTCTACTAGGATAATCCCCAGGGTATAATTAGCTCCCTGTTCAGCTGAATACCTAATTTAATCAACATCAATCAAGTTTTATAAACCATAAAATAACATTTTTACAATTCTTTTCTTTACTGTATATCAATAAAGCAATGTTTGTAGTAAGATTTTAATCATTTAGAATATACAAGACAAAATATCTCAATTGATTTTAATCGTTTGAAATATCTTGGAATGTACAAATTTTGTGTTCTGGAGGGATACTTATTTTGTAATATAGAGTTTATATACTTAATATATATGATGAGTATTCCCATAAAATTTTGATTTTAGTCTTTTAATTTTTATGACTCAGCATAAAAACACTATTTTTACTGTACTTAATTTTACTACCTTCTGATGAAATGATCAATTCGAATATTTGTTTTAATTTATGTATTTTTCTCTATTGGATCGTATTTTGATTTATTGTTTTTTTAAATATATTGGCGAATGAATTAGAAATCTTTGAGATTTTCCTTTAAATGCTCGTTACAGATGAAGTAATTAATTTATTTTTATGACATGTGTTACTCGTTGATAGAATTCCAGCATAAGCATAGTTAAGAGTACATTTCATGATAAATGAAATAAAAATGGAAAAAAACGTCAGATATTTCCAAAATTAAAAAAGGGTTGGTACCCATTTGGCTGAGGCCTTGATTTCGTAGACAGTAAATCTCACTGGATATTGGTTCTCCTCATTATATATCACAAAAATGGGTATTGTAAAGCAGATATAAAAACCGTTCCCCTTGTCTAATGTTTTCAAAAGTAGGTATCAGAACTCACAGTTTATGTCTAGAAGATGTAACTGCGATTCGAGACAGTTTTCCAACAGCGTAATCGGTGTAGTTTCCGACGAATTATACAACAGAACAGAGACTCTATTGTAATTCAAATAAAAAAAAGATCAATACAGGCTCTTCCCAACAGATATCATCTTGAATTATGCAGGAAAAAAATTGCAGAGGATAGGAATGCATCGTTAAGTGCCTGTGAGAAAACCACATATTTCAGACAGAAATAAAAAAAAATCGCTTGCAATGACGTCGGGAAAGAAGACACCTTAGGATAGGAGACTGGTAAACGGTCTTATGAATCCCCCTGCAACTTATTTTGTTCTAATGAAAGAAGTAAATTTGGCGAGAATACCTCAAAAACATTAATCCATCCTGCTTTACTCGCATTGAGCAGAGGTCTGGTGGGACCATGATATGGGGTACATTTTTCTGACTTGGAAGTGGTGTTCAGGTGTTTTTTAGGCCCTGACAAACAGACATGACATCAGTGAGGTAAAGAAATAGCCTTGAAATACACTGGTGGATCAACTATACCCTGCAATCTCCTTTTTACTCTGATGACAACGGATACTCCATGGATGATAATGCAGTTATACATCCTCACAAAAGTGTTCTAAATTGGTTTCTTGAACATCAGCCTGATTTTCAACACTTCCCCTGGCCGTGTGCCCAAAATTTATCCCCATAGAAAAAGTGTTGGATATGGTGGAACGAAGCATCCGACAGCACTTTCCTCTTCCATCTAATTTAAAAGATCTAAAAAGCTGCACAATCAATACTCGATGCTCAAACGAATAAGAGCTGTTATCCATGCAAAGTGAAAGCAAATAAAATATTGGTTTTTGCTTTCTAATTCATTGGTAAGTGCATATACATGTAATGAAAAGTACTGCAACTAATCGAAACGTAATGAGTGTTTCGCAATATGTTTCAACTCGTAGGCTCTCTCCTATGAGGTGTGGCAGATATTTGTTTATTTTAGAAAAATGATTTCTTTCAATATATATTTAATAAATTTTATATCTGACATATCACATCGGAGATAGCTTAAAAGTTAAAAGCTGTTGAAAAACTGTCACTGCATTTCTCATTTTCGTAGGAGAATTTTTCATGAGATATGGGCCGTAATAACCTATTGTCTTAAAGGAGGAAAACCGTGAGATTCTCAGATACTTACCCCTATAGATTTGCATGAGGATAGAAAAAAATATAGCCTTTTCCTTCTTGTTCATCAGTGGCTGAAATCAAACCCGAAGTTCCATGTTCCGAAGAGTGTGGTATTATTTTTTGGGTAAACTGAAGGTTACCGGTTTAGGCGTAGATGGTAATTTTAAACAGAAACAAAAAAGTGTATTGGCAATATTTCTTTTAAATTTTATAGTTGAATTTCGTTTATTTTACTATAATTGTGTGTTTGTGTGGAAAAAAAAATGATACAGAAAATCTGAAACTATTTCAAAAAATGTATAGCTTTTTCTCTTCTTTCTCACAATGCAAGGAAAAATAAGAAGAGATTTTTCTTCCTAGTTTTCCTTATAAGGAAAAATATAAAAAGCTACCTTACTTTTATATTAATTTTGACTCTTACATTTTAATGTCACATCATAAGTAATAACATCAAAATCTTGTTTTTACTAAATAAATTTTATAATACAGAATTTATTTTATATTAAAAATAGTCTATTAATGAATAAATTTATTGAAGTCATTATACAAGAGAAATTCTTATGAAAACAAGTATACAAACTTTGGATTTTACTTGTTCATAACAATTTCTCTTGTCAAAATATTTTGACAACGGATGATAAATCTTTCAAAGCTCTCTTTTGATGCATTTTTCTCACTGGCCATAAGCCATCCCAAAGACCGCACCTCTTTTCGTTGGCAAATATCGTAATATACGCTCAAGGGACCCGTTCCCGGTCTGGGCTAGTGCTCTGTACATAGATTTAACCCACCAAAGAATACACTTAGATTAGTTTGGATTTCATATAGGAACTTGGAACTGTAGCTTAGGGATGACGTTTGTATTTATTTGCTTTTCCGGTAACAGTGGCTACATGCCATTCTATCACTAACATTAGATGGATGGCAAGGGGATGGTAACTTAGCAACGAAGGGATTAATTTTGTTCGGTGTCACGTGACTTTTAGCACCACCCTCTTCATGCATGTGACACGTCATCTCGCTTGGCTTAAAGCCAGATCATAGTTGGCGTTGGGTAGGAAAGGGAAAGAAATTGGTTGTTTGTCTGAGCCGAAAAGCGGATTCTAAGAGAGTCCTCCCCAGGCAATTTTGTAATTCTAGATTTTTTTGCATCAAATTACTTCCCCTAAAGTCTCCGGCAAATCTGAAACCCTAACACGGCGTCAGGTTAAGAAATGTGGGGAAAAAGGGAACTTTTCTGGCCACCCCTTTTTCTCTTTTCTTGCTCCTCTTCTCCATCAGGACTCTTTACCTGGTGAAAGAGGGACTAGAAGAGATTAGAAAGTCGGCTAGAGAGAGAATCTTGAATAGAATGAAATGATTCGGGCGCAATTATTCTCCTGTTCCACATTAATTTTTTTTTTATCTCTCTTAGACCGTGAAGCGCTCGTAATGATTATTCCCTCTAATGATTCATTTCTTTCTCCTGCCACTCTTATTCTTTTTATCAAAAAGCAGTTACTTTAATGGCTTTGTAGGTGCAGGATTTTAAATTGTTATAAGCGAAATAAAACTCCACAATCTCAAAAATAATGTTTGAGAAAATTCTTTTATATATATATATAAAAAAGATATTTTTTAAGAAAAACGAATATTTTCTTTGAAGCATTTTTTTCTAAAATAATAGAATTAATTAGTGCTATAAAAAATTAGTAACTTCTGTGAAGATTTTTTTTCTTTTTTTTTTCCTTCAAAATATGATATATGATAATTAAATTCACGCTTTTAGAAAAATTGAATTGAGTACAGTAAAAATCAAAAAGATAATTTTAAATTTAAATACAAAACAGTTTACTAATTAGTAAATGTAATCAAGCTTAAGTCCTAAGTTTCATAAAATGAGTAAAAATAAATGAATGTATTAAATTATTCAGAAACATTTTTACATAGTTTAAGAAATTAAAATGTATTTTCAAATTTATTTATATATATACAGAATATTTTATTAAAAGTTATTTAAAAGTCTTAAAATATTTTCCGCTGTAAGTATTTAAAAATATTCTGAGAATTGAAAATTTCTTTATGAGAAAATTTATTTCAAAATTGTTTATTTTTTTGTATAAATGTTTATAGATTTTTTATGTTGTTTTAATTTTAATATAGATATTTTAGTTTTAACTTTAATACATTTATTTAAGATATGTATACAATTGGATATACTTAACACTACATTATCTTTGAAATTATCATAGTTTGAATAATTTACTGAAATTGTATATACTTTGTCGTGTTATGTTTCCTCATGGAGAAGTTACTTCACAAGAAGATTTTTTATTTCGTTTCTGCATATGAAATATAAAGGAGAGAGATTTATTATCAAACCCCCTTTTGAAGGACAGAAATGTAAATAAGAATTTCTTTTGATTATAGCTGATTCTTCAAAAGTATGATTAATAAATATTTATACAAATGTTTCTTAAAATCTATAAGTCACTTAACTTATCTTTAGCAGTTGATTCAAGAGTCAAATTTCTGTAGTTTAA
This sequence comes from Latrodectus hesperus, assembly GCA_037975125.1. Taxonomy (NCBI): domain Eukaryota; kingdom Metazoa; phylum Arthropoda; class Arachnida; order Araneae; family Theridiidae; genus Latrodectus; species Latrodectus hesperus. The sequence goes on from CM075854.1 coordinate 93,291,043, forward strand.
GAAAATTATCTAATATATATATATATATATATATATATATATATATATATATATATATATATATATATATATATATATATATATATATATATATATATATATATATATATATATATATATATATATATATATATATATATATATATATATATATATATATATATATATATATATATATATATATATATATATATATATATACATATATATATATATACATATATATATATATATATATATATATATATATATATATATATATATATATATATATATATATATATATATATATATATATATATATATATATATATATACATATATATATATATACATATATATATATATACATATATATATATATATATATATATATATATATATATATATATATATATATATATATATATATATATATATATATATATATATATATATATATATATATATATATATATATATATATATATATATATATAATGCTGTATTTACTACTGAAAAGATAAAATAAAATTTTAAATAATTTTATTTTGAAATATTAAACCCTATGTTGTTCAGTCGTGTATGATTTCTTCTTTATAGGAACTGGATTCTCTAATCTCAAGTGAAATGTATAAAAGCTTAGCTTTATCGGGCTACTCACCGTATTATCAAATGTTGTCTCTGAATGATATCTTTGGACAAGATGTTTGGACGTTATAAATTTACATGGGTGGCATTTGTATTTTTAGTTGTTTCAATGATATTGATTTAAAAAAAAACATTCTTTATTACTTGATGAATCGAACTGAAACATTACATTTACTATCGAGAGATGGAAATAATTAATATAGCTAAATTATAATGTAATGTGAAACATTATTTGTATCTAATGTCTTAAAAAATTAGGTTTGTGTAGAATGAAATTTATTTTCGCCATTTAGTAAATGATGTCAAGAATCTTTGAAGAACAGTAGATATATAAACTAGTACACCATTCCTTTCTCTTAGCTAGTTCATCGCTTCTTTCGATGGGTAAAAATGGTCACTTAGTTTTTCTATGAGGTTTAAACTATAGTGCCACGAATAAACTGCTCTGTTAAGATCTAATGGGAAGTTGTATACAATAATTATTTTTACTTGATTTAATAAAAAAATAAGCCATAAGAATGAGAAATATTTCCTTATAAAATATTCTGGGATTTAGGAATTATTAAAAAGGAATTAATTATTAAAAATATAATAAAAATATGATTATCACACTTATTTTTTGAATGAATCCATTTAAAATTTGCCAGGCACTACTAATTGTAATGTTTTAGGTTCATCGATACTAATAGGATTTGTTTCTTATAGTATTCATTTCTTAGTAAAGAGTCAGTTATATATATATATATATATATATATATATATATATATATATATATATATATATATATATATAAGGCAAAAAATATATTAAAGTAATGAATACAATACTGAAAATACAATATGATAAAATATAAACTACAATACATTATAGGAAATTTAGCCAGCGGAAAAACAGCTAAAGAAAGATTTGCCCATATAGATAAGATAAAACATGAAAAAAATTGAAACCAGAAATATAAAATTGGAAAAATATTAAAATATACTATGCAAGTGATGAGAAGAGTATATTTTTCATGTTATATATAAACTATTCTATATTAAGAACTGCTGACGTATAGCAGTAATTGAACTGCTTAAAATACATTTTCCAGAAATTATTCACAAACTATACAGTGTAGTTATAATGATTTCCGTTTCTAAAGTATTTTCAGTTTAAAATACGGTATATTTATTTTAGAGCTTCTCACATTATTTGTGCAATACTATAGTAAGAAAGACTAGTCAGTTCACATTCTAAATTTAGCATTATATACGTAAATTTAGAACTAAAAGATACCAAAACATGGCTATTCATACTTTTTCTAAAACAAAAAACAGTTAACAGAAGTTTATTTAAAAGTCATCAAACAATATACCTTTTAATATATAAATAAACAATCTATATAAAAAAAACGATTTAATTTCTCGGTGAATAATACTGTTTTCATTATTTATTTAAATCCTTTTAAATTTTGACCTGAGAATATTTAGATTCAAGAAAGCTTATTTTGAAGATAAATACGAATTTTTAATTTTTATTTAGATGAATGTTAAAAAGGTATTTTTTGTTTTACTGACTTGAATTAACATTTTAATGTACATTTCAAGCTCTTTAAATTTCTATAAATAGATTGTTAAATTTTTATTTTAACAAAATACAAGTTTTTTCTCAAAATAATATTTATCGTGAAATGAATTAAAATTATATAGACATCGTATTTATTTCTACACATCTGTTTAATAGAACATTATTTTTTATTCAATCTCTTAAGACTTTGGCACAAATCTTTTCAATACCAGAGTACAAACAAACATTGGTTTCTAAGATGTTTTCATTTAAAAAATTTAAGTAATTGTAAAAGATTTATCGCAAAATACTGATTGTGGTTTTAATGAAATACAATTTAATTATTTATCAAATTAAAAATACATTCACATAATTCAAATTTTATAAGTTAATATATGCCTTTTTTAACTCAAAATACAAATTATAATTAAATCCTGAAAACAAATCCAATAACGTATAAACACGAAACTCATTATTATAAAAAAAAATCTATTCTACTCTACGTTTACCGAAAAAAAAAACATTTATGTATGACTACAAGAGATTTCCTGTATTTAAATACATGGTAAATCACATTTATCGTGTATTTTAATCATTTGCAATTACCGACTTATGGCGGAATGATTAGTGTTCCTAATTTCGAAGCACTAGGTCACGGATTCCAATCCTGGCGCGGGTATGGGTATTCTTTCTCTCTCTCTCTCTGTTTTTCTATCTTTCCACTTTAGGGGCGAAGTTGGCACACCCACTGGGTGTCCCACTGTATCATCTTCGCTTCTTCTAGCACTAAATGGATTAAATCCTAAGGGCAGCTGGGCATTAGAAAAAAATTGTTTGCATTTCGTTCACTAGGCATTCGTGTAATTAATAATTCATGATAATTTGCTGTCACCATGCAAATTTAAATATCAGATATTCAGAAATTTTAATATCTGAATATCTGAAATACATTAAAATTAACTTCATGCTCTCTTTTTTCATATTTTTTCATTCAAATATCCATTTTAAACATTTATATGAAATAATTAAAAGTATTTTTTAAATCACAAATTTTTTTCTGAACTTTTCATATTTTAAAAATTTCTCAAGGATTATTTTTGCTACATATTTATCTTAAATTTTGTTCCTTAGCAAATAATCCTGTGTGATCTCAATTGAAACATTTGAGTTCATAAATTTTCTTCAAAATGAGAATTTATTCGAAAATTAGAGGTACAAATTTTCTCATATATAATAGAGATATATTAAGATTATTGCTATCATATCATACGGGAGAAAGTGTGTAAGTTAAGGTTATTATAAACTTAAATTAATTGCTTATCGGCATCACACTTAACAATAAATTTCTCCTATTTCCTCTTTGCACTGCAGCAAAGTTAACTTCTTCCTTTAGATATGATTGGGATTTTAGCAAATTATCATGCGTATAATTTACTAAAATTATAACCTTTTTGATTATTTACAGTCTAGCTAGGGATAATGCATTTTTGAAACTTTCCTCAAAATTAATGCATGGAGATAAAAATTTATCTGACTTCTTCCACTATAACTGCTCATTTACCCTTAAGATAACTAGTAATATTAGTCATTTTATTATTTTTATTAAGTTCGTGAAAAATAAATAATTTTTCCAGATAAGAGATATTATTTGAGAGAATATTGCAGTACCTTGATGTTTTTGCTCAATATCAATTTTCTTGTATTTCAGATAAATGGTCAATGTTAAATTAAATAGATTTTAGATTTTAAAATAGTATTCCTCTTAAGCAATCTTTTACAAATTAAAACTAGCAATTTATGTATTTTTGAATATTTTTTTGCCATTTCTCGATAATTTTTAATTGTTTTTTATTATTCTATGAATAAACATACCAATCTCAGAAATTTGTAGAAAACTAAAAATTGCATAGTATCTTTATCAAATAAATTTGTTTATAATTCTCTTTTTATATTCCTTTTATGATATCTGGTATAATTTTTGAATTAATAACAATTTTTTTTTGTTATTCCATATTTAATTGCTTTTAAAATAATAAATCAATTGAACGCAACTTTTGTTTAGTATTCATTTATGTAGAAAGTTTGTTTTTAAATTACTTAATTCTTTAATGAATTATTTCATCAAAATTTATTTAAAATAGATAAAGTCCATCTATTAAATAATTAATATTTTTATCTATTAAAATAAATAACTTTAACTGATTACTTCTAAAAAATTTATATTAAAGTAATTAATAAATAGAATCAGTGCAATAAATTTATAACTTTAGTTGCTTGTCATATTATATTTTGATAACTTTCAATAAAATTACATAAAAACTGAAAGAATAAAGGTAATAATTTCAATAAAATAATATTTATGTGTAGCAAAATCCAAAAAGTATTTAAAAATATCTATATGTCATAAAAACTAAGAAATTGCACTAATTAATTCAGCATGACACGAAGTTATGATTAGGAAATCATTAGCTTCTGTTATATTTTCATGCGATTCTGGCATCAAATATGTTAAAAATAATTATTTTAATTTCATACTGAAGAAAATTCTGTGTATTTTCTCAATTTTTTTTCTCAAGAACATTCTTAAATTATGTCTTTTCTTCAAAAGATGCATTTTAATAACTACTTTATAAAGTGAATAATTTATATTTTTGCATTTTAACTGCATTTGTAGAATTCTATTAAATGACTCTTATTTCTTATGTTATTATCATGTTCAAACCTATTAATTTATAATTATGTTATGTATTTCCAAGTACTTAATTTCTCTTTTAGTAGAATATTTACTTAAATTTGTATTATAACTTAAGTATGTTTCAAAAACTGAAGTCAATTCCTAACTTTGATAATTGTGATTTTGCATGTTAGTACGATTTGCGATTTCGAAAATATCGCCAGCCTTTTCTCTATCTTACATGGTTGCTAACTTTCCGAAAGAGCCATTATTGGTCATCTTAAAAGCACTTACGTCATTTTCAGCTTGGCCAAAAGTTGCCACCTTGATTGTGTGATATTTACTTTTATCAGACATCATATTTAATTTATTTGGAATTTTTGTATGAAAGTATTTTTGTGTTCTCACATCGAATCTAGAGGCTTTAAAATTTTATAATAATAAGTATAATTTATTTAAACACTTTTTTGAATAAGTTTATTTTAAATATGCGTTTTAGCGTATTTTAAATAAATGAATGAGTTAAAATATTTTTGAATGGATAATTTGTTTAATAATGAAAATAAGTGCAAAGTATTTTAAAGCATGAAAAAAAAGTCAGCTGAAATGATAAGAGCATTATCTTAAAACGTTATAACTGCTTTTAGTTTTTCACTATTTATTATAAAATTTGTTGAATTTAAATGTCCTTCTTCACTTGAATTTTGAAAAGAATAAAGATTTTTTTTGGCAGAATATATATCATTTTCACCTTAAATACATTTATGAAACTTCTAATCTGATGCTCAATATTTAGTTTTTTAAAAAAGAAGTGGAAGTGTATTTTTTTAAATGCACCATTATTTGAATATCCTTCAAAACTTCTTCAACAAATAATTTTCAACTCATAAATTAGTTTTGATGGTATATTTCGAAAGCTTTTTTAATTAAAATGTTTTAAGAAAGCCTAACAATACTTCACTTATTATCTTAAGGATTTTTTTATTGAGTCAAGTGCATATACTTCCTATAGTGAATCTCTTAAAATAAATATTTATTTGCTTCTCTATTATATTATTAAATTAATTCAGAAAATATCTCAAACAAAAGATTCAGTTTAATTATTGATTTGTGTTTTGTGTACTTGAACAAAGTGTATAACAGGTAATTGATTAAGTGTTATAGAAAAAGGTAAAGCACAAAAGGAGTGAAGCCTTGAAAAGAATTTGCAAAATGAATACAAAATTAATGGAGAAAATTAATAATAAATCGTGAACTTTTATAGAAAAGAGTAAGAAGATTTTGACTCAAATTTTTAATTAATCTGATTATATAAAGAGATGTGTTTACAGAAAATTTTTAGCTTTTTCTGATAAACTCTTAATTAACTTGCTTTATAAACTACCATTAATTTAAACACTTTTATTTAAATATAGCACGAAATTCTTAAATTCACAATAAAAAATTATAAATTTGACTTGTTTTATGATCGGCAAAAGGACATATATGACTATATCCCACAAACTTTTACATACATGACTATACTGAAAATATAAGGTATACATATGAATATTTGAATATATTAAGAATATAGTATTGTTAAGTTTTATTATAGAAGACAGAATCTGCGATAGAAATTTTTATTTCAAAAATTATTATAAAAAAAATTTTACTTTTATGAAATGCTTCGTATCATTCTTATGAAATATTTCTTTAAAAATGTTTTTTAAAATCTTCACATGGCTTTATAACATTTCACAAAAAATGTGCATTTTCCAACAAAAATATTTCTATACATGTATATATAAATGGCGAAAGTTAATTCATATAATTTTTTATTTCTTGAAGAAAACTTTCTCTCTCTCTCTCTCTCTCTGTATATATATATATATATATATATATATATATATATATATATATATATATATATATATATATATATATATATATATATATATATATATATATATATATATATATATATATATATATATATATATATATATATATATATATATATATATATATATATATATATATATATATATATATATATATATATATATATATATATATATATATATATATATATATATATATATATATATATTATATTTTAGCTGTCTCCTACATACACATTTTAACAGTTTTGTTTTTAGAGAAATTATAATTGATAGAATTCAAAATTATTTCACAGAAAGAAATACTTTGAAAATTAAGAATGATTGACTATCAATTAGTATTTTGAAGTATTTCACTGGCAGTCTTTCACTTAGTCCCATAACATCACTTCGCTTATCAGTAAACTAGCATTAATTCAGAAAAACGATGAGGGAAAAAAGAAATCTTACTTTAAAAAGAAAATTTCTACAAAAAATGTATAAAAGACTTCTAATGGGCAATTTACGTATTAATTAGTTCTTGTAAAAAGAAAATTAATTGGAGCATACTAATTTAATTACAATTTAACACGGTCATTTGACGTTGGATCTTAATAATAGTATTTATAATAAGGAATCTTTGAAACACGTAATTTATAAAACTACATTGAAATGCAAATTAGTAACTAACAATGTTAAATTTGAAAAATGAATTAGTTAGTATTAATAATTAAATTTTTCGGAAAAGTTTGAAATAATTTTTCCAGTTTTTTAAATTTTTTGATTGAAGAAAGATAATTATGTACATAATTTTTTGTAAAATTTTGCTTTTGAACTTTTTGAGATCAAAATATTTCATATTTTAGTTTCCTCCAAAAATTTAAGCATTTTTAAAATAAGGATTTTGGCATTATAAGCTTAAGGAATTAATTTACAGATTTTATCACAACAATAATTTCTTTGGATAGTAAATTCTTTTTTATGTGAAATATCATTCCTTATTCCATTTTAATAAGTACAAAATTTTATCTAAATAAACTGTTATTCAAACTGTGATAAACAATCTAACTATAGTTTGCATAATTTGTTAGATCTTTACCCGTATTATAAATTAATTAATAAATTAATGAGTTAATATATTTGAAATGGTAGAAACAAGTTAAAGTTTCATAAAAAAATTTACAATTGAAAATAATGATATCAAATTCAAAACAATAATCAACAAATTTTGTAAAAATATTTCGCTTTTAAATACCCCATAGTTAATTAATCATGAATAAGATTTTTATTACATGCAACCAGATAATCAATCATTGAATCCCTTCTATTACTTTATGATACAAAATTTACTTCTAAAAACAAATTTGAAGTTATTATATTCTCAGTTAATGGTCTTCAATATACCATAATCACGAAAGTAAGTTTGTGCATTTTTTGTTTAAATAAAGTTTTGAATAAGTTGAATAAAGTTTATAAAGTTTTGAAATTTTTGAAGAAATGTAAAGTATAAAGACGTGAAGTAATACGTGGAGATAATGTCAAGGTAAAATAACTGATTCATTGATTAAATTGATAAACTTCCCCCACATAAAGGAAATTTACTGAAATAAATAACAGGCTCTAACTGGTATTAAGGTATTAATAAAATGTAAAAATGTTCATTTATAATCGGATTTTTATTTCTCAGCAAGTACAATTATAAATTACTTAATTTTCTATCGGTCGAACATGTAACAGGTTCGACCTTTCATTTTAAGAAATAAAATTTAATTTTTTTAATATAGTATTTAGTATGTTCTCTTTTCACCCATCAATAAATCACAAAAAGAATGTATAATTAAATTATGTAAAGTTTCTTACCTCAGTTTAAAAATTTTATTTGTTTTTAAAATCTCGTGATTTTCAACCTTGACTTCCTTTTTTTGTACTTTATTTCCAAAATATTTTGATGTAAGTTTACTCGATAAATTTTCTTTGACATTGAGATTAAGTGACTTGGATAGAAAGGTAACTTGGAAAATTTTCTTCTTAAAAACTTTTTTTTTGAAATTTCATATGCAAGCTTGAATTGCTAGAATTTTGGCTCAAGAACTCTAATAATTACCTTACTTTAAAAATGCTCCAATATAATAGTTTTTAGCCTAATATAATTTGAAATTTTATAATTTGTAATAAATTCATTTAGTCCATTGTCTCTGAATAATCACAATTCTCCTCCACCTATTTTGTCATTCAGAAAAATAAAATTCTTGATTTTTTTAGAGAGTAAAAATTTTGCTATTATATCTATCTAAGCCATCAAGTTCATTTTTTATGAATGAAAACAATTTTTCCTTTTTCATTTCTTTTTTCACATTTTTCACAGTGATTGATTTTTATGCTATTTTTACAGTATAATTTAAATCTTAAATATTTAATGCAACTTCTGTTCACTAAAACTAATATTTGCAACACTGAATTAAAATATAATTAATTATTATCTATATTTTATTTGATCTTTATGTTTCTAGAAAACTATGTAAATTTGCTTATTAAGTTAAAAATACATTTTTTTTGGTTTCCCAAAGAATTGTTTGAGGCTTTACAAAAGTATGACATTTGGGATAAAGTTTATGGATTTTGGCAAAATCATTTATACTGCGGTAACTTCTTTAATTGAAATTTTTTTAAGTTCTGAATTTCCATTTTTTTTTATAAAATAAAATTATTTAATTACATTAGATTTACTCAATTTGTCCTCAAACATTCTATAAAAGTTTATTAAATTGAATTTTGAAATACACTTCCATGGAAATGCAAAAAGAATTAAGAAAAGAAAAACGATTCATTAGCATTTTTCTGTATTTAAAATGAGTCCATATTCTTCTTCAACTTAAATTTCAATATTTTCGATTATACACTCTAATTATAAATAAAAACAAAAATCCTTTGACAAAATGGCATGCATGTTAACAAGTATAAATTTGAGTTCATATAAACTTACATTATAATCTAAAAAATGGTAGCTCAGAATTATCTTTTACGTATATAAATTTATATGCCCCCCCCTAATGTTTTTTCTAATGACACATTTCAGATTGCTAACTATACCGCATAAACACTGTATATATATATATATATATATATATATATATATATATATATATATATATATATATATATATATATATATATATATATATATATATATATATATATATATATATAAATGTTTAATATTGATGATTTCTTATTTTCGTTAATTTCACAATTAATTTTCAAAAGATAAAAACTTGAAACAGTGAACAGGTATGAAATAGCTTTAAAATCTATTGAAAGAAAGTTTTGACTTATAATACTTACGAGCATACAAGATTGATGGATAAGTTTCAAACACTTTCTTAAATTAAATTTATAAATCTTACTTTTCTTACAAATTTAGTGATTTGATTAATAAAATTAATAAATATGGTTTTAGTGAAAAGTTTAGAACTATACAATTTTCTAAATAATCAGAATAAACTATTAAAGAAGTTGATAAAAAAGTGAAAATTAATAAAGTTATTTTCATAATGGAAAGTATAGCATGTAAGCGATTGTATGATATTTATTTATATTAAATGCTGATTAGAGATTTGTTATAAAGTGAATGGTTTCTAAAGTAACAGTCAAAAATTTAAGAATTATTTTGAAAAACAATATTTTTAAATTTCCTTTTTAAAATTAACCATCAGTTAAATAATTAACTAAGAAGTGCAAGATTCTCCTTATTATTAGTTTTAAAAAACAAAATTCGTGTATTTTAAATATACTTATCCATTTAAAATTCAAAGCAATTAAATCCTATAATCTATATTTTGTTTCATTATAATCAAGTTAACTAGAAAGCTCAAAGTTAAAAAAATATAGAAAAGTGGTTTAAATTATATGCTGTTTATTGCAAACACACAGGTAAATAAGCAAATAGATAAAGAAATTGTACACGTAGAAACAGAAATCTACTATAAGTATTTGAAAATAACCGGATAGCATTAAGGGTCTATAATTCTCGTCAGACAAAATATCAGACACAAAGTTATTTCTTTACTATGTTCTACAACCTTATCCACTTATGTTCTCCAGTGAATTGGGTTGGTAAGTGGTTTTTTATTATGGATATATCGCCGCTTTTCCCAAGTGGTTTCTAAACCTAATAGTACCTATTGGTCACGCTTGCATCGACGACTGTATCTGATAGAAAAATGATTCTCGGCAAATGGACGAGGGACAAAATCCCTGATCAATTTTGGAACCTTTCTATCAAGATATCAAGGGAAGAATGCAAGCTATATCAATTTAACGGAATAGGTTAAGCATTTGCAATAATATGCTCTTAATTGAGAAACTTAATATAAATGCCCTATGATATTGAAGAAAAATTCAGAAAACCAATGAGTATAGATATAAATAACTTTAATAAAGTTTTGCTTATCCAATGCTTAATGGAATGAATCAGAGTGTTATGTTTACAATTTATCATCAATGGAAAGTTTCAACATCAAATATATTATTGGTTTTTCTATTGCAAAGTGTGATGTATATATTTCAAATTATGTAGAATAAGTAATTAATTATATAACAATAAAAGTTTGCATTTATTGCAATCTTTAACACTATTTCCTGTTTAGATGATAATAATTCATTTCTTAATTATATATAGGGCAGTAAAATTCTGTGTACATTGAGGATAAGTTGGTTTGTAATGAATTTAGTTGAAATTTAGTTAATATTTTTACGCTTTAAGAGTATTATTCAAAGTATTATTTTAAAAATTTATATTGATCTGATGGATAATATTTATCATTTGCAATTGATTTATATGAAATTTTATAACGATTGTAATGCCTAAATTTTTTCAAGCACAGCTCTAATAAAATGTGTGCGGAATTATTTAAAATATAATTAATACCTCTCGCATTAATAAAAAAGTTGGCAATATCTCATACTAAGATAGTCATGTTGATGTTGCAAAACAGATGAAATCATTGAAATGTTATATATATATATATATATATATATATATATATATATATATATATATATATATATATATATATATATATTAAACATTTTCCTAAATAGTATAAGACATGTAGTTTACACAGTTAAAAAGATTCTGTTTCCAGCTAAGCGTATCGCTTATGCACTCAAAATGAAAACTAACTTGAGATTTTTTTTATTTGCTAGCTTCCAGGATAAATTTTAGAAACCCAGGTAATGTATTCCGTTTCTTATTCGCAATGACAAAGGAGATTAGAATCAATATCATTTGAGTTCAAATATTATGATGAAAAAAAGAAGCTTCCACTTTTAGCAGGATGCTACTAGGGTGATTTAATAAAAAAATAAAAATATGATTTCTTGTTATGAATATTTGAATTGTAAAAATGAAAATTTTATTTTTTAACATTCTTTATTATCAATTTCTTTTCAAGTTTGAAGTTAGAGGGAAAAATTTCAATTTAACAATTTCAAAAACACAAAAGAATGCTCAAGATGTAATAATCGCTTGGAATATAAACTCATGTTGATTTAGTGTTAATAATAATTTTTTTAGATGAGGGTATGGTGTAAAATTTAGGAAAAAGAATATTAATTAAAATAGAAAAAATGAATTGCAATAAGCATCTATACTTTTTATCTTCATTTAGCAAGCGTAAATTAAGAACACGAACCATTACTCTTCACAGAAAAAAGATTATAAAATAAAAATAGAAAACCAGAGTGTTTGAAGAAACAAACTAATGGAAAACAATGTTATAATAATATTGTACTATAAATGACGAGATAAATTATTCTAAAGAAAAACTAGAAAAAAATTAAAAAATAGTTTAAGCCTATAAATTGATCTTTAAGTATGAAAGATACTCATTGAATACAATCCCAAAACTAGTTTTCAACTGATTAAGCAGTAATGTATGAAAAATATTAAAACAAAAAATATGATGTTACAATAATATATTCGGCAAAATTCTAAATTTAAAACTAACTTTTCTAAGCGACTTATAGTTTTCGTCAAAATGAAAGTAATAATTTCAATCGAAACTAGATTATATTGAAGAACATTTAACAACATGCGATTTTCAATTTAAGTAAATAGAAAGATAAATTTGTAAAACGTAACTTAATGCGTTGAAAGTGGATCAGTTGTAATATATTTTTAATATATTATATGAAATGTTTTAGGATTAAAAAATAGGAAATAATATTATTATTTAAATTTTGATTTCTTTCGTTATATTTTTAAATAAAAAAACAGAATATAAGTATTAAATATTTTATATTGAAAGAAAAATAGTAATTATTAATTAGAACATGTGAAATCTAAATTGTTTACATTTGTTAAGATGCAATTAAAAATCCTAATTTGAGTATGAAGTTTAAAATACCCTTTTACCATATTGAGGATTAATAATTAGTGATTATAATACCACTCTCTCTTGGAAACACTTCAGCACTCTAATACCAAATTGTGGGTCGAACTGAACGGTTTTTAGTTAAACAGCTCATGTATTACATTTATACCTATAGTGTGGATGTTTGAAGTGGTTTGAAATCTGCTTTAACACACGCATTTCAGAAAAATTAATTCCAGTGTTCAAAATGCCCATTCCAGTGCCCATTCAAACAAAACAAATATCAAATTAGAAACATAGTATTATATGACCAGAAAAAGTTTTCGTAAATATACAACCCAGTTACATTAATGGTATCACCAACTACTTCCGATATCAACGTCAAATAATTAATTACAAAGGTGTACCATTGTACAATACCAAAAGGTGTACCATTGTACCAAATTACAAAGGATAACGCATTGTAAAGTAAAGTATATAAAGGGTACAGGAGGTACTGTATACAGGAGCCAATGATTGCCCCTGCCAATCATTGGCTAGGGCAGAAACGGAGAGATTTATTTGACATTCAAACATGTTAACCATTTGTTTCCGAACCAATATTTCGTGTGCCACCGTGATAAAAATCTACAATTCATGGCAAAATAGCCAAAATCATTGTAGTGGAAAATGTGGTTCATCATATTCCTTGGATGACAGATGATAGCAACTGCAGAGATTTATTTGAGTAGACAGATTAGCAATTTTTAACTTACTAAACAAAACTCAGTGGCATTATAGCCTCTTAATGTCATGACCTTCAGTGCCCATATCTGTATTTCTGACCAAGGGCTTGGAGTGCGAAGCGTATGCCCCGATTAGGTGGTCAGCCAAACGCGAAACTAGTGTTTAGTTCCCAAACATGCTTGATACTCAGTTTATCGACCCACTAAAGGGATGAAAAGCTGAGACGATCTTGCCCAGCCCGTGAACCGAACCTTGGCTCTATGCCTTGGGAGCGTGAAACGCTACCACTACAGCACCGAGCTTCTTTAACTCACTTACTACTCTAATAAGCCAAGAGGCTATCAATTATGTTCTATCAAATTGGGCCTCCACAGATGACGTAGATAAAGCATTTATGTAAATGCTGTTTGCTTCGACAAAAACTAGAATTTTCAAAACAGTTCCGACCTGGGAGTCCATAGAAAGGCAACGCGTAATTTTTCTTGATAAATCTCTGCAAAAAATCACCTTCTACAATTTCAGGAATTGTCTATTATAGAAGAAGAACCGTTGTAGCTTGAAGAATGGTCTCCAGCAGTTCTCTGGGTGAACTCTTCATTAATGAAGGCTTGATAAATAAAAGAATTATGAATCTACATTCACAGAAATTATCCTCTAATATACGTGGATTATGGTTTCTAATTACGATGGAATCTAATAACGGTACAGTGCAAAATGTTATACAGCTCATAGTTTTCGTGAATGGTTCAAAATGCAATCTATGAGATTTATTTGAGATTTATAAGTGTACTCTGCGAGATTTATGTTTTTCTAACCAACAAAAGAAAATTAACTCTTAGAACTAGAATTTAATCAAGAATCTAAGTGAGCATCTTGACGGAGCTTTTGCATTTAGCAAGATTTCCATGAGAACATCTTTACATATCCTAACTCAGCAGGCCATGATGAAGTCATTGGTATGTCTCTACATCGTTATTAAGTACCTTCATAAAATTCATTTCTCTTACACATTCCGAAACTATTTGCGCTGCAAAAAGTGTTTATTCTGGTTTTTCATTAGTAGTTACATTGATGTGACAGGATTGCGTACATGAAAGATGATAGTGGTTTCTAAAAAAAGTGCTTGAAGATAACTCAGACATAAATTTGAGAAGAACAATCTCAATAAATTATTTTATGTATAAATGGTATTGTTTCTTAGTTTCAGTATCATCTAAAACATTTTTTAAATAGATTTTTTAAAAAAAGTTTCATAAATTCATATTGATTATATAGCTATTTTCATTCATTATTTCAATTTAAAATAAAGTTTTTGCACCTTTCATGTAAATTAAATAATTATTAGTAATTCCATGGCAAATAAAAAAAACCCACTTTCCTTTCAAAATTTTACTTTAAAATAAAAAATTTTTAATCTATGCAATTTATCTTTATTATCATTCATTAAAAACATTCTCAAAAAGGTTGAATGAAAATTTTTTTAATAATATAAAAAACAAACCTTATAATTAAAGAAATTTTTTTGTTATTTTTCAAATGTATTTAGAATTAAGAAAAACATTGCCTTAAACATAGTAAATATAATGTTTTGCTTATATTTTCACATTTTCATCATTAAAATGAAAAAATGCAGAATGCTTTTGAATATTTAAATTTATTCTTGTGCCAAAATTATACAGAGAGTTTTTTAATATAAATGTTTGGTTAATTAATGAAGTCCTTATTATTTTATTAGGTATTCCATTAATTAAATATATATTTTTAATAACGCATAATTTATTACTTTATTAATATTAATTTTAATGGTAATCTTAGAACAGTTATGTATTCAGGAATTCACTTTTATTCTTTTTTTATTTTTATTTTATTTTTTTTATAATTTTATTTTTAATTTTTGTCTCTAAATTATCAAATTAATGGAAAATCGTAATTGAAATTTGATAAATGCTGAAAAAAGGTACCATATTTTTTTCTTTTTTATAGAATCAAATACTTTTATACGTTTAAAAAATATGTTTATTTGGTTAAATAATGTAATTATTTTCAGAATTAAAGAATGTGATAAAATATAAGGAATGACATAAAAATTCAAGAGGGGTCCAACAAAAGATATATGGTGATGATTGCAAACCTTACGTCATGATTCATCTCAGTTAAAACCATTCTATTGATCAGGCTTATGAAAGCTTATTAATTATTATTAAATTATTAAATTTTTCACAGTAATATAAGGATAATAAGCCAAAGGTTTTATTTTCTTTATATTACTGTGAAAATTTGAAGATGTCAATATCATCTCTTGATAATGGTTCAAACTTACAGGACATCTAATTGTGTGTAGACTTCAAATCGAGAGAAATATATAGCCGGAAAAATTAATGAAATTTCGATCTGTGTGTAACTTAGTTTTAAAATTAAAATTAAACTTGAGGAAATCGTACATTTAATGATATTCTTGCTAATTGCTGCTCCAAGCTATATGAAAAGATATCGAAATAAATTTTCTTCTCCAAAAAACTACTGCTAGTAAATAAAGATTTTGAAATGTATTTTAAAATATTCAGAGTAGTAGAGGTTCTATTAGAATAAAACAGCATTATAAAACTAACAAATTGTGAAGTAATAATGCACTGATTATAAGTGAAGAAATATATTTCAAATTTTAAGAACGTAATAAATGTTAATTAGAAGTTTCACAAAATACTTATTGGCATAAGAAAATGTAATTTAAATAGAAACTTATAATTTGAAATAAATTAGCAACCTTATTAATGAATATACTGATATACCAAGGCTTAACTTTCAAATTTTATCATTTTTACTTATTCCTGTGAAAAGTAATGTTCTAGGAGAGAAAAATAAAACGGAAAAACTTTGTTATATTCCTTCATATAAGGTTTTTGGGGCAACATTTATGCACTATACATGACAGCTTTTGATAGCGTTTACTCGACAGTATATTTTGCTACAATTTAGTGAAGTCTGACACATCAATTTTAATAAATATGTAAAAGACTGCTAAAATCCGGTTGAGATTTATTTTAAAATAATTAATGAGTTATTAACTATAAACATTTCCAGAAAGTTCCGTATAAGAGACTTGTTTTATTATTTTTTTTAAATGACAAATTTACTGATTTTATAATCTCTTTATTATCACACAGGAACGAAATATAGCAATATTTACGCAATCCATTCTAAACTAAAGTGATCATTCAATGTAATCTTATTTAAATATTTTGTGTAAGAAAAAATACTTTTGCTTACCTGGGAGGGCTGCAAAATATTTTGCTTATTAGAATTATATTTTTTGCAAACAAAACGTACTTCAGCTTTTGCAGTATTATATTCACTAATTAAACTTCTCACAAATATTCGAAATATATATTTAACCTATTTTTTTAGGAAATATAATTTGACATCATGTATACTTTCTTTTTTATTCCTTCGTTTTCCCTTTCAAAATTTTTGCTTAAGAATTGATTAAAAATTGTTTAATTTAAGGATTCCTCATTTTCTGCTAATTCACTTTTAATCTGTAATCAGCATTAAAACTCATTAATATTTTTAAGGAAAAGATTATGTGACGTAACACATCGATAATAATGAGGAAAATTTTCAATTTAACAACTACCTTTCCAGTAAAGATCATAAATTCCGCCTTATTATCCTATTTAAGAATTAATTTTAAACAGTTTATTAAATAATCACCCAATGTACATAATATAGTTAAAAATAGAATTTAAATATTCCAAAAGCACATTGAGCTTATCAGTGATAATTTGCCATTTTTATCATTAATTTCAAAATATTACAAACTGAAATCATAAATATTGTGCGCAAGATTGCTAAGAATGTCTTTAAAAAGTTTAAGCTATTTCAATTAAGGAAGAATGCAAAGTATATTTATAGTATCTGACAGAAATTTATGTTTTCATTTATTAAAATGAAATAATGCAAAGTGAAGAATAATTTTAGTTTATTTTCTTGACATTTTAATAAATGAAAGGATAAAAGTAACAAGATCTAACTGCTTATAAATTTTAAAACAAAATGAAATATTTTTCCTCTTTTAATGTTCCTAACATTTTTTTTTACTTTTTATGGGTATTATCAGTGCAAAAACAGGAAAACTTTTTCCTACCCAACTTCTCAAAACTATTTGGGAAGTGTTAGGATTAAATTATTGTGAGAATTATTATTTATTGATTTTATAAAAACATTTTCACTCCTAACGTTTTTGCTTTACAATCTTTAATTAAAAGAATCTCTCCTGTTTGCATATATTGACCATAGCATGAATTTTTTCGTACAAAAAATCTTATTCCTTTAAACTTATTAATCTAAATTTCAACCCGGACTGAATATACTTATATAAAAGTATAAGCCACAGACTTATATTAAATATTGGAAGAATTTTAAATATAAGTATATAGTTTTTTATATTTATCGTGTCTGATGTAACGATGGATTATAAAAATAATTCATAATGTGAACTTATGGTTTTCGTTTAAAAAGTTATTTAATTGGCTCTTAATAAAGTTGAAAATAAATTTTTAATATGTGTATAAGCACTCGTGTTCATGAAAATTGTAACATCATGAAAGGATTGTCAGGAATTAATGAAAGCTATTCCTTACATTAATCATAGTGGTACAAATAAGCGATCTAATGTACAAAGCAAAAATAAAAGAAATCAGTATTTTGTATGTCCACCGCGTTGAGCGAGGCAAACTCATTCACGTCTTGGCATTAAGTCATAAAAGTTCTGAATGTAATCCTGAGTAATGACATTCCACGTAGTTTCAACTTGACTCTAAAATTTTTACCATCTTATTGACAGTTGCCAGCTGCAGGAGCGAGACACTATCCAATGAACTCTCAAACATGCTCAGTGGGTGACATACAGGGGAATAAACAGACCATAGAAGAAGCGAAACATAACTACGCACAAAAGAAGGCTGCTGAAATACAGCGCCCGGAATGTGTCGAAGAATGGAAAACCAATGGCTCCACAATTTCCTTACTTATCAATCATTGTTGTGTTTGCCTGCAATTTGCACTAAAAAGGGTAGACAATTATACCCAGATATCTCCCCACACCATTATGTCAGCCTCCTGAGTGTCGGCTCCTTGAGTGTATAATCCTAGATAACACACTCAGAGAGCCGACGCTCCCCTCTGTAATGTCGGACACGTAATTTTCCATCATTGTTTCCCAAATTCTACCGGGATTTCATCGGGTATGCCATGCAGTGTGTTGTTGAGCCCATTGAATTTGAAAGCATCTGTGATTAGTGACTTGGGAATCCTGCGTAGAAGAACCCCTGCACGTAGTTGATGTCACAAAAGACAGTGATTACGAAGGAACAAGACAACCGAACACGAGTAGTCGTGCACCAACGTTTTCCTGATACCTGTAAAGACGCTGTCCAGTCTTTCACAGCCATACGCATGAGGTGTATGTCATTTTGTGCCATCATTGTGTACTCCACAGACAGGTTTTCACTTTGTTTAGTTCGCCTCTATCCATTTCTTCCGAGTAAGCATCCCGGGCAGCGATTTCTCGATACCGAAATCCAGCCTCTTGCCTACCAACGATATGGCTCCAATGATTCTGTAAGTTGACGGTACGCCACCCTTTGCTTTTAACAAAGCATTTTCACCTTACTTATCCTGTAAATTTCGTTCGATTTGTATAATTTTTTCCTAGTATTTCAATTTTCACAGATTTATATACATAAGTGTGTGTGAATTTTTGTTCAGGGTGTGATTCTTGTAAGTTTAGATAGTTAAATAAAAATGCATGTTATGACAAAAATTACAACATTTTCTTTAGTTAAAAAATATTTCCTTCTGTTCACTCTTCCTTTTCACACTGTTCTTTTATTACAGAGAAAATTTTTCCATCACTTATTCTTTATATAGCTTTTTTAAAAACCTGATTTATTTTTGAAGCTAAAGAATTTACAATTGTTAGTAAGTTTTTCTTTATTTGAGTCAACAAAACATACAAATACAAATTACGATCTTTAAGTGATCAAAACATTTGGCGGTGATAATATTACTAAACATCAATGTACAATAGATGTGAAAACCTTTGTAAAGAATGATAAGCATAATACTATCCTTAAATATTTTGCACTTAAAAGAGGAAGAAATGTTTGATTTAAATCTTATTGGAAATAGTTATGTTTATTTTTTTACTAGGAGTTCCCTATAAAAATGCTATTTAGATTTTATGATTATGATTTTTATGGTTGATCTAAACTAATAAGAAGACATTTTAATAACAATAATAGTAAAAAAATATTTCGAACTTTTAATGTAAAATTTTCCACTTGAACTTGATTCAAATAACAAAGTGGCTGTCCGTACTTAGTTAGTATATAATGTATTGAAGTTAAAAAAATTAAAATTTAAAATATATTACAAATAATAAAATATAATAACTTATTTGTAATATATTATAATGTAAAATAAAATATTATGATACTATATAAAATTTATAAATCACAGATTGTTTATTAGAATCAGAAAATATTTATCGTATCATTATAATAATTTTGTTTAAGTTGTAATTGCTTATAGGTATCCGTGAATATATTTTATAAGCAATTTGAAATTCATAATTCAACTTTCAAGTTTATATATTTTTAATCTATTTTCTACATTAATTGATGATTATAATTTCTTGCCTAGTTGTGAATGAGAAGGAAATAATTCTGTGATACAATGTGAATGTGTGATTATTTCTATATTTATACACATTTCACACTTAAATGTTATTTCAGTAAATTTTTTGAATTATTCCAGATCATCAAAATTAATTCCTTCGTATAACGTAGAAATTCATGCAGAACATTTTTGTGTGTTATTCAAAGTGATAAATTTTTATTAATTTTGAAATTTTTCATTTGGAGAAAATATTTAGAATTGATCTTTACTATATTTGCATCTTTTAAAGTTCACTATTGCATGAATAGCCGCTGGTAAAATATACCTCCCTTCACACAATTCCAAAAGAATTCTTCTCGGCGGATGAAAATTGCGTGTAGCGTTAAAAGTACTATGAAACTGCTGAAACAGTTACTTTTTCGAAAAGATAAAACGTTGTAATAAATTGTTGGCAATTTTGATTCGTTTGATCATATAAATATCAAATTCGTGCTTAAATTAGCAGAAAATTTGTATCAATTTATATATGTTAATATATTCTTTATTTACAAATTTTATTTTCAACAGTCCATGTATATACATACATACATATATACATACATATATATATATATATATATATATATATATATATATATATATATATATATATATATATATATATATATATATATATATATATATATATATATATATATATATATATATATATATATATATATATATATAATGTATATATATACTCCAATTTTTAAAAAACTTTAAACTAGAATTTATAGTAACTATACTCTATATTTATAAATGGAAATTGATATATTTGGATTCTTTGTGCTGAAATACGCTATTATTAATATAACGAAACGTAATTGTTCATGCGTGAAATATGGCAGAAGCTGTTGGAAATTTCAGAAAATTTATTAACTACATAAATTTTAAAATTCCTTTCATTGTACAATTACAGTTCTTGAATCCTTTCTTATTGTACTGTTCCTGTAAAATATTGCATCTGAGATGACAAAATCAATCAAGCCCGATTGCTAGTTGCTTAGTAGAGAAACTATTTCTTGTGGATGATTGGCTTTCTCCTCTCCTCTTATTCTTGATGAGAGGCAAAAAGTATTTGATTGATGACAAAGTACGTTCATTGGTCCTGAAATCAGATTTCCGTGAAATAAGGAAAAGACATTTCTTCACAATAAATCAAGAACAGGTTCTCCAGAGTCTCCCTTTTTATAGATTATTTAAGCTTTTAGTCAAAGTAATCGTACTTAGTGTTGTCCTAATGCGATACATTTTCTTAAATAGCTCACTTTTTCTTTAAAAAGAAACCCTTTACAATGACCAGCTTTCCTTCAACACATCATCAGTTAATATATATTTAGAATCATTGAAAAAAAATATCATTTTGGGATACACCAAATATTACATACTGACTTCTGTTCATTGGTTTTTAACTCTTTTTACCACATTCTTATAAATTTTTGAAAAGTTTCTTATTAAAAATTAATATTAATAACCTTATAAGAATAAATACTATAAAACTTTTTAAAACATTGCATCACACTTTAATAAATAATACCAAGAATTATTAATTAGTTTTAAAAACTTATTGGTCGGAAAAAAATGCCTTCTTTTGTACTATTTTCTGCCTTTGAATTCACGTTGAAATACGAAGCCATCTAATCCATTAATAATTCATGGGTTTCCTTTTATCCCTTGGTGAACATGTACTTGTGCAAGAAGAAATGTTTCTTAGAAGGGACAAACTATATTCTATAGTTAAGCCAATTGTCGAAGACGTCCTATGAATTACTTATCTTTGTGACAGAAATAGTTTGAATGGGAATAAATTCCGAGCGATAAAATCAGGAGTTTAACTATAACTATTGATTATTGTAATCTTATATATACACTTTAAATCTGTCTCCTTAAAATGGAAACTAAAGAAGTAGTCAATTTTTATTTAAGAAAAGAATGTAGAAAACATGATGAAGCAAATGGTTGCAAGCAATGTTTACTTGAGGAAAACAAAATTTAATAAGACGATATTTTGTTTCTGCATCGAATGTATCATTTAAAAATTACAGCAAGAATTAGTAAACACGTGTTATTAAATCTTTACGGAATATTAAGATAAATTTTATGCAGTGAGATTTTTGTAACTAATAATATAAATAATTTTTTAAGCCACAAAAATATTTTTTACTGAGAAAGCTTAATGTAATTTAAAAAAAGAAATCATATTTAACATATTAAATTGTAAATCTATGATTAAAATTTATAACACAACTTACTAATTTACTAATCTTTCTAACATGTGATATATATATATATATATATATATATATATATATATATATATATATATATGTGTGTGTGTGTGTGTGTGTGTGTGTGTGTGTGTGTGTGTGTGTGTGTGTGTGTGTGTGTGTGTGTGTGTGTGTGTATGTGTGTGAGTGAGTGTGTGTATATATAATAAATAAAAACATTCTTTGGTTGATTTGAATAAAGGTTTTGGTGTAAATAGTTAGTTAAAATGACACTGCTTCATGGTATCTCAGGAAAATTTCTTGCTTTTTTAGTCCCATTATAAAAATCAAATATCATTTTAATATTTGTACTGTTATACAATTAAGGATAAAATACCTACTAACTCTAAAAAAGGAAGCAAAAACAGCTTTCAACTGATCGAAAAAATATTCAAAATATCAATAATATTTATTATTTTGTAAAAGAAGCTGTTCGAATTGAAAGACTGAAATTATTTTTGGTAATATAATAAAACGGTTTGAATAAAATCGTTGAATAAATCTATAATTATTTAATATTTTTAATTCTCTTAGATATCACAATGCTTCCAATACAAAAAACCCTTTAGAAATAATTTTACAGACTATATTTTAACTTTCGTTTCTTAGATTTTTTGGGCTTTTTCTTTCTTAAGAATTATATTCAAGTATAAAAAAATCTTTATTTTTAAATTCTTACCATAAATATTTCATAGTAAATTTGTACTATTATGGGAGGGATTAATTGTTTTCACAGTTCACACCACACACATGGCATTTTTGGAACATTTTTGAGACATAGAAATCATGTAAAAATCTATGTCTAATGAATGAAATAACATGACTTGCATTGATTGAAACAATTGCTATAATTCTTGATTGTATAGATGACCTTTATATTGTTCATTAAAACGTTATATTTTTTTTCTTAAATGCACTTATATTTCTAATATATTATAAAGTTACGTATACAACATTTATCCTGATAGTTTATATCTCTATTGGTCCTATGCAAACAGAATAACTTGCAATACATCTGAATAACGAAGTATTTTGAATAAATATAAATTGTAATTTTTTTAAAATAATTATTTGGTAGTATTTCAAACTTTGTTAATATTTACATCTAAGATATTTTTGATTATGACAAGGTGTTTCTGTTAAATTCACGCTGTCCTTTTTTGTGTTTTGCAGATTCAGAATGCTCCCCAAGGTTTTAGTTACCTCAATTTCCTGATGGGAGGAAAAACACCCTTTTTATTTTTTATTTTCTGTAGTATCCCAATTGGTGTCATAAGAGCGGGGATACCTCCATTTCAACTAACACAAGCAACGTCTCGTCCTAAGCGACCAGAAAATCTATCTCCCGATGAAAAAGTGAGAATCTTGTCAGAACGTGGTAATACTGTTGCTGCTGTATTACAACTGATAGAAAATGTTCATCACTTGCACCAAAATGGTTCTTGTCGAAGAACATCTTTGGAAGACTTCGCAAGCAAAGGTTTTGAATGGCGCATTACCTCCAAATTTACTACTAAGTTCGATAAGCAGATGAAATCAGCTGTTAAAACTGCCAATATCCTCAATCATTATTTTCTTAAGGCTCCTAATGACACAGAGGTAAGTAGAATTCTTTATTTCTGTTTCATCTCATTAAAACATTTTTATAAACTAAACTTGTCTTACCTTAAAAAATCTTGTGAGTTGCTTAAATCAGTATTCAAACTTTACAGATTCAGTTCTACCGTATCGGGTATATTTTATTTGGTAATTATAACAAGGATTATCTTAAATTATGTCTTTTTAAAGTCAGTAATTTGGAAAATGTATTCAGTCTTTATTAACTCATCTGCATATTAAACAAGATTATGATTTAGAATCTCTGAGAAAAACTTAAAGCTTTGAGTATGTAAGTAATGTTAAATCATATAAAATAATTAAATCCTTGTTTAATTTACAGTTTTCAGTTTACAAATTTTTGAAACCTATAGGAATAACAAAGATAATGCTACTGTTCGGTATCATCATACTTACTACGATATTGTTCTTAGTTGAGTGATAAAATGAAATTCTAACTATTAGTTATCAAAATAATGAAGAATGTAATCACTAAATTTGGATCATTCTTACTCAGTTTTTAAACACAGAAGTTATGTCATTCATAAAATAGAAAAAAATTATTTTATATTTATCTATAACCTGAGCCTCAAAAGAAAAAAAGAATAGTTTCAATACATTTTTGCTTTGTTTTATATTGTAAATTACTATTCGAGTACTATTACCTACAACAATGAGCTCTCGTATCGAAATTTCTCCCCTCAAATTAAACAAATATATTTATTTTTTTCACAAAATTTTTGTGGTGCACAAGAGCTGACTTTGGGCTGTAGAAATTTTAATGGTGTTTTCTTTCCTTTATAATATTTTTTGAATTGTTGAGTTTTACATCAGTTATGTATTAGATATAAATTTATCCACCTGTTAGAAAAACAGAAATTTCAATTTTTAAATCGTAAGTCCTTTATTTTTTCAAATATTAGTGTTCTGGAATAAGTCCACTCGTTTTGTTATTATTTTATCAGCTTGAAATTCTCCGCCCTATTCTTGTGAAATACCATGTTTTTCGGTGAGAACTTTAAATCCCCGTTCCGCTAAAACAATTCTCGGAATTTCCTTTAAAAGGGACAAGTTTTTCTTAAAGATTTATTTTTCTAATGCGACAATGGAAAACATCAGATGTTCTGCGACGAATTTCAAAAGAATCGTAAGGATTTCTTTTTTATACAATATTGCCTCTAAAAATCCAATAAATCTATTGTTGAATCGAAAACATTTTATGTTGTATTTATTCAGTTGTAAGATGAATAAGAAAATGATCATTAAATTTATATTTGTGTTAAGTTACATTACAGAAATCATTACATTTTTCTAATAAATTTAATTTAATGTATCATTGAAACGATGCTAATTAAAATTTATTTCATAACCATTACATTTTTTGTCATGTGATCATAATTTTTTGTATTTTGCCTAAAATATAACAGAGAGATCTGATTACAGAACTAATAACTCTTATGATTTACGATTTTTTGGTTTAAGCATATAGTTTTACAGTACAGTTAATTTTATAAACGATTTGATTGGGCTTTATAATATTACATCATTTGTTGTAATATATACATTTGTTAAAATGAAAAACTACTTCATTATCTAAGTATACAACAGACCAGAAGAGATAATTAATAATTGAAATAGACTGAAACAATTTTTATAAACAATATTTAATAAACAGAATAAATATTCCGTACCTTTGAGAGAGACTATTAGAAAAAATATTTTATAGATATTGCAACAAGGAAATATTTACCTTATAGATTCGTATATTTTTGCTAGAACTAAATATTGCCTATTCTAGTTTAAAAACAATATGACAAATTAAAAATTAATCTAATTAATAACCAACAAGCTCAAGTGATACATAGATCATGAAAGCAATACATAGTATCAATACGAAAAACATAAAAATATATAATTTATAACATAATATAAAGTTTTACTTCCAATTTTGTCTAAAAAAAAGATTCGGTTAACTAAGATATTTATGATATTAAAAGCCTTTTTATGACTATAAATATGTATTATTTTTGTTTATATTGAAAACTGGCATTATTAATCATTAATTATTCAAAAATGGGTTTGATGAAGCAAAAAACCAATATGTTGCAACTATCAAATTACGACACCAAGAAACTTAAATATTTTGGAATAAGTAACTGAGTGTTGTGATATACTTTTAACTACTCTAAGTATATTCATAATTAAAATAACAAAGCACTTTTAATTTATCTAATACATTACACTTTTTTAATTTGTGACATTTAATGCAAACAATAGTTTTGTAAAACATTGAATTTGTATAGTTTTTCAACCAGTTCAAAACATTATGAAAATGCAAAGCTGCAAAATTAATTCACAAATGAAGTATCATAAAACTGACTACCTATAACCTAAAAAGAACATCATCAGATACGTCTTTATTTAATAATATGAGATTAAGCCGATTTTGACCTCATGCCTGAACGATCTTAAATACTTTTATCCTCTGACCAGGGAAAATCGGTTGCAGAATTTCCTTAAAATTCGTCTTTTTAGGCTAGGAGCAGAAATAATAATTATTAGGATATTAAAAGCAGTATTCGCTGGAAGATTTAAAATATCATTTATTGCAACACTGTCTCACATCGTGAGGACTGTCGTACAAATTGTATCCTCATAGTCTAATCTTGTAGTACCAAGTATCTCTCTAATAAGGCAAAAAGTGAAGAGAAAATGACAATTCAGGAATCCACCTCATCATTTGCCTTTGGTTTATAATCATGAAACACAATCGTCTGAAGTATTTTAGTTTCTGTTCCAGACTATCGATAATAATTTATTATATAGCTCTAAAATTATGTAAATTCATAAATTTGGAAATATACGTAACCTTGAAATATTTGTCTTTCTAAATACATGATGAATGAATAAAGTTTAATAATACACAAATATTCGTAATCATTTAAGCCGCAATTTTTTGCTATTTGGCAAATTTTAAGCTAATATTTTAAGATTAATTCATGTATGTTTTTAAAAGACCAAATGAATTATTTGTATTTAAGGCTCAAAACTTGACTTAAGGTACAAAGAGTAGAGAAATAAGTGATATATCTTTGCATTGTTCATATTAAGGTTTTAACAATGCTATTTAGACCATTTTACTAAATCTCATTTTTCAACTCATCACACATTCAGAAAAAGAAATGGAATTTAAGAAATGAGATATTTATTAAAGAACCTTTAAATCTTTATCTAAAAATAAAAAAGATAAATACTAATTTTTCATTATAAGAAATTTAACTCTGAAAAATATAAACTTAAAAATGACAATGATTTATTGGTTATTTAAGCTCATGAGCTATTAAAATTGGCAGAAGCAAAGATTATCACTGAAAGCCAGATTATTCCATCACACATCATTTGCCAATGGCGAAAACAGTATTTCCTCGGTTAGGTCGCTAAACGTCGAAATTGTAATGGAATGGAGGAGTTGTGTTAATATGAAATTGACCTCATAGCTTACGGCACTCATAACCACACTGTGAGACTACAAACTAGGCACCATTAGTGTACTCAAATTTACCTTAATGGTCCTCATACTTCGCTCTTTCATCAATTGATGTTTGGTCATATTTAGCTGGAATATGAAGTCTACTGCCTTATAACCATCATTTTCGACCGCGCGTAAGCGCTTATCAGAAATGGCAAGTCTTGTAATCATTTGGGAGCTATTAAGACGAGAGTTTGGAATCTGTATTTAGGAATCAAAGACATTGAATGATTTTTTAAAATAAGCACTGTAAAAAGTGTGAAATCTGAAGAAAATTTTCAAACTGTATCGAAGGATATTTTTTAAATATTGTTTAAAAATTAATAAATCAGGCTGTATATAAATTATAGTTCTTAAAAAAAATATGCGTTTGCAACAATTTCCTTTCATTGAATTAAACCTGTATTTGTTGTCTTTGTTGGAAATTTTTTAATTATGAAAATGGATTCAAATAATTAAGAAACCTAAAGTAAAATTTGACTCTTAAAAAATATTTTTTCCGCTGATACTAATTCTTAAAAAATTTTTGGACCATAAGCATACAAAACTTGACTCAAATACATGTTTAATGGCTAAACGCATGCTTTAGTTTAAATTAGAAAAATTTATCCCGAAATATTATTACCATGGTTTTGAGCCGTAATTTTTTCGTTCGGATTCTACTACAGTAAAATATAATGGCTCAGTTCCGGTTTTCGTTCCTCCAAAAATAACACTTTTTGGTTCAATTCCGATTGAATAATTTTATTTCATGTATTATCCTATTTGCCCTAAAATATCATTCTATCATAAATAAAAATGAATCGATACAATGGGGATTATGTGTACTCTCGTTGCTTCATGTTTGCCACTCACATGATGCACTAGGATTGGCAATAGCTATATAAAAGTGTTTATTTATTTATTTAACAAGAAAATGGCTTCTAATTATTGAATTGTCTTCTAACGTGGTTTCACTATGATTAATCCTGTTGACTGGGAAAATAAAATTTGAAAACCTCTTTCAGAGCTGAATTGTGTATAGCTGAAGCTGCCAAAAAATCCATTTTGCCAGCTTAATCAAGAGCGGAGGGGTAATTTTATTACCTTTCCAGAAATCTAAAATATTGTGTTCTATATCGTGCCTTCGTTCAGTGCAAAAATTATTTAAAATATATTCTTTGAATAAATTCAGAAATAGTGGTTTTTTGTGTCTTATTGCCCTTCTAAACTTTTTAAAGATGTCTCTATGAAGTCTAATGAAGACGGGGGTCTTCGTTTTCATCACTTTCAGAAGAAACTTGTGTTTCCTTGTTTATGATTGAATTTTGTGGATTTTTCCAAAAATTGTAATTTATTTCAAACATTCTTAAAATGTTTCATAGCCTGTACTTTTTATGATGTGGGAAGCAAGATTTGATAATGAGGTTCCAATTAAACTGCTTCAACTCAACTCTATCACTTTCTATTAGCAATGCTTCTCTGTTAGATAACTGATTATATTAAATATCTGCAAAGAAATTTTTAAAATTTCGTAACTTTATTTTGCAACGGGCTTAAATTAAATAAAAATCACTTAAAGTCAGTTCTTCACTTTGTAGTTTCAAAGTTGTTTCCATTGGAGTATGTGGAAGTATTAAAATTTTGGTTCCACTCATTTACTGTCTGCAAAATAATCTAAATTCCTTTCCGCTAAAGACGAGCTAAAATCTTTGCATGCCAATAAAGATTTTGATATATTATATGTAAAATTCTTTAATGGAATGCAACGGTCGCAAATGAGTTCGGAATGGAAAGCAAAATAATAGAGAATCGATTGATAGTCAAGCGGAACTTTTAACTTATTGTTTCACTTGACTATTCACCTATAATTTTGACCATTGTATTTAATTTTCTTGAATAAAACCTGACTCAAGCCTTTTTACGTCTCTTGACCAATTAGACACGTACTATTATGTGTACATCAAAATTCCTTTCTTAGAATTTCGCAGCATTGTATACTTTCCTCTGAGCAGCTGTTTGTCTAAGCAGTTTACAAACACCAGCAGATGATCATATGCTAAGATGCTGAAATATAATTCTTTTTTATCATCTCGCATGATATTTTTCACAAAAATTATCTGCACTTCTAGTTCATTTCACTAAATTAAATACTTTCAGCAGGTAATTTCATGCGAAATTGAAACAAAAAAACATTAGTGAATTACAAAACAGAAAATAGAGAATCAATACACATGTAATAATAACTATAAGGTTGACGTTAAATCAGAAAAGATTGACAAGTTGATTACTGTAACAAAATGACTGAAGACATAGAATCGAAATAAATCAACATTTTTTTCGGTTTAGTTCCGGTTTTCATTCCGATCAAAATAATGATTTTTTCCGGTTTGAAACCCTGATTATAACACACTCACAAGATTATATGCAATATTTATATATATATATATATATATATATATATATATATATATATATATATATATATATATATATATATATATATATATACGAGGTTTGTCCGAAAAATACGTATAAAATCTGAATAATAACTTTATTTTACAATTATTCAGGTATTATAATTTGGTCTCCTTCAAAGTACTCACCCTGAGACGAAATACACTTCTGCCAACGCCGTTTCTGATAATAATTGTTGATAACATTGCTGAAAGTCTTCAGTTGTGATGCTGTTCAGTTGCCGTGTCTTTTCTGCCTTGATCACTTCCACATCTCCCAAGTGCCACCCCCGAAGCACCATTTTGCATTTCGGGAACAAGAAGTCACAAGGGGCAAAATCGGGTGAATAAGGTGGGTGGTCTGTCACGGTGATTGAGCTTCGGGCCAAAAAGTCACGCACAACGAGCGACGTGTGAG
Source organism: Latrodectus hesperus (assembly GCA_037975125.1). NCBI lineage: Eukaryota > Metazoa > Arthropoda > Arachnida > Araneae > Theridiidae > Latrodectus > Latrodectus hesperus. The sequence continues at coordinate 93,321,817 of CM075854.1, forward strand.
CGGGCGCATTGTCGTGATGAAGTATCCTGCCCCCATTTGCCAAATTCGGTCGAACTCGGGCCACACGAGCTCTGAGACGTGTCAAAACTTCAACGTAAAAATTTCCGTTCACTCTCTGGCCGTGAGGGACAAATTCCTTGTGAACAATGCCCCTAGAATCAAAGAAGACACTCAACATTGTCTTCACATTGGACCTCGATTTTCGCGACTTTTTTGTTCCCTGTTCTCCCACTAGCTTCCATTCCTTGCTTTGAGATATGAGCTCTACATCGAATTCGTAAGACCAGGACTCGTCTCCAGTGATGACTCGGTTGAGAAAGTCCCCTCTTTCCTCTGCTTCCAACCAATCCTCACAGCACTCAACCCTCTTTGCGTTCTGTTCTGGCGTCAAGAGCTTCGGTATGGTTTTCGCAAACAGTTTCTTCATTTCAAGTTTTTGTGTCAAAATTTCGTGAACGATTGTTTTGGTGATTGAAAGCTCGTCAGCAATCATTCCTGACTGTCAATCTACGGTCTTTAAGAACACAAGCCCGAATTCGTTCAACATTTTCATCAGAACTTGATGGCGAAGGGCGTTTTGGGCGAGGATCATCTTTCACGTCTTCTCGGCCTTCCCGGAACCTTTTTTAACCACTTGTTCACGGTGGTTCCTTCAGAGAATTGTCTCCATAAACTTGCTTCAAACATTCAAAAATCTCACGTCCATTCTTGCCCAGCTTTGCAAGAAACTTGATGTTGATGCTCTGTTCCTCAAACAGAGAGAGCTCCATGCCGACAGCAGGTGAAAAATGGTAACTTTCAACAAGCAGTCGCACACTCCTACTTACAAGCAGAGCGGTCTGACTCGAACTGAGCATCGATGGGATTGGTTACAGCAGTAGTGCCACCTGGTGGTGTCTGCAAACTGTAAAATAAAGTTATTATTCAACTTTTATACGTATTTTCCGGACAAACCTCGTATATATATATATATATATATATATATATATATATATATATATATATATATATATATATATATATATGAAAAATAACTAATTAACTTAGGAATGTTATATCCCCAATTAATAATTTACAGACAGCCCAGGTAGTTGTTAGTTTTAGATGTATCAGAAAGTTAAAAAACTCATACTACAGTATTATATATATATATATATATATATATATATATATATATATATATATATATATATATATATATATATATATATATATATATATATATATATATATATATATATATATATATACATATATATATATATATATATATATATATATATATATATATATATATATATATATATATATATATATATATATATATATATATATATATATATATATATATATATAATTTATTGCAAATACTTTAAAAAGACTAAGATGTCAAAGATGATAATGTCAAAGACATTTACATTTAGACAAAAATTCTTATAATTCCCTTTTTTGTAAAGAAAATAAATTAAAAACACGAAATAAGCCTGGAATGCAAAGGATTTGATTTTGCAAAAACAAAATTGTCTTCACTCATATATAATATTATTAATCACTTTTCAATCTGATTCCGGAAGTATAAGAATAAGTAATCAACATCATTGCTAATTTTATTTTCAGTAATTGATATTCCCCCATAAGTCCTTAGAAGGAAAATTTATTCTCATCCATGTTTTCATAAAAAGAAACTTAAAGATATGTAGTCACTTTTTGAAGGAAATATTTCGAGTATACAATATTTAATATTAAGTGAAGTTTGTATCCTTATAAATTACTCAAAATGTTTGGAAACTTAAGTGTATTCCCATTTTGTTTAAATCGTTAGAATAACTAATACACGACTCCGAAGTACATATTGTGTTTCCTGTAGTGAGTTATTTTTATTTAAAACATTAGATGACATATTTCTCGACTCCGCTGTACATATTTTCCCCTGTTATCTGTACTTATGACTAAATAATCAGTCTAGGTAATTTAAATATTATTTTCGTAAAGATTACAGTAAACGAAAATGTTACAGCTGGCCTAGCAATTTAAATATTTTTAAATTAAATTATTACCCAAAATCATCATCGTATATTTTATATTATTGAAAAAGATAATAGTATTATCTTATAAAGAAAAAACAACGAAAAAATCAATACTGGGTTCGAATGGTGGAAAATTATCTTCTTGAGAAAATCGCTTGTAATAAATAGTTTGACTTGACTTTAATCTCAATGAGTTTGAGATATTGTTTGTTACTTTTGTTTGTGCAATCTTTTACTTAATACGCTTGGTGTGCACACAAATTTTCTTAAAAGCAATGGTTCTTATATCTTATGGTGTCTTACAATTGTCAGCACTAAATAATAATTTGTAGGGTATATTGCTAATCGGAATGATTAATTTTTTATATTAAACTGTATATTTAATTTACAATTTAATATATTTTCTGTCTCTTAAGAATTGAATTAATTGAAAAATTCTGTTTTATTCAACGCCATACCATGCATTGTGTACTGATAATTCCATTGTATAATAATTATTACTAATTTTGTAATTTTTTTGACGGATTTTCTTTAGTTTATCTAAGTAGGATATTTTAAAATATACCATCTAGATCTGAACTTGCATTAAATTTTTATCGTTAATGAGAAAAGTGTGTGTGTAAATGAATAATTCTTTATTATATATAATTGCTCTTTGAGACATGTTAATGCCTCGTTTTATATGGACTACAAGTAACACCGGGTTTTAAATAACTAAATCTTAGCATGATTATTAGTTTAAATAATGCAACTGTTACACTTAGATTATAATTGTTATAGCTAAAAATAACCAAAAAATATATATAAAATAAAAGTAGTCTCATATGTTTTATTATAAAAGGTATTTAAAGAAATGAACTGAACTCACACAGTAATATTTATTGAGTTTTCTGATGAAACATTTTTTGATTCGAGAAATTTCATTTAAGACAATTTTTTTATTAATTTTGGAAAATGATTAGTTTTTTGTAGAAAAAAACTAACATTTTTTTGAGAAACCTTTACTGATTGTCGAAAGATACATTAGTAAAACCACAACATTTGAGTATATTACAGCTAGCAATAACTGTTTCAAAAGAAAAGTTTTGATGTGCATTTCAATTTTCAAATCGCTTACCTGATTTTTTTAAAAAATTAAATTGAGTTAAAACCACGCTCGAGATAAAAACGAACTTAAATCACCTTTAAATATTTTCAATGGTTGTCGCAAATATTCTAAAATATATCTTCAAAGAATTGTAAATGAAAAAAGTTATGAAGCAGTCATATTCTTTTGAAAATACAAATAAAAATAAATTGTGTTTAGCTAAAAAAATAAATATTTAACAATTTTCTAAATTAGTCCTAGTTTGCAATACGTAAATTGGTACAAGTTACAGTGGCTGGAGTTTGAAAGAAAAGTCAAAGTTATTTATTTTGTTTCGTATACAAAAATATGTAAAAATTTATTCGCTTATTACAAAATTTATAAATGAAACTAATTATAAAACGTAGGAACTCATAACTTTTTTTTAAAAAAAAATACAAAAGTTTGTAAGTACATGGTTCGATAATGTAATTTTCTATTTAAAATTTTGCTTTTGTAAATCTACGCAGTTTGTGGAAATAAACAAGTAACTGTAATGTTCAAAGATCCTTAATTTCCGAGAAACCTTTTAGTTGAGTCGACACCATCTCTTCGCTTTGAAAAACACCTCATCAAGCTATTCATCCTACATGTTTAAAAAAGGTTGTTTTGAATGGATTCTTTTGTGTCAGATGGTTACTGCTTTTCCTGCTCATTGGCGTGTAATACCATTCAAGTGCTTACTTGGAACATAAACAACATTTCGCTTAAATGAAAGTATTACAAAAATTTCATTTTATTTGTACTTCATCGAAATAGATATTTTGTAAATCATGCATTAAAATATTCTTATATTTATTTGAACAGCTTTACCAAAAACTTTTCTCGTACATTATTAAATAAAGTATGTGCATTATATTAATTATATTAAATGTATCTTAAATAATGCTTAATATATATATATATATACATATATATATATATATATATATATATATATATATATATATATATATATATATATATATATATATATATATATATATATATATATATATATATATATATATATATATATATATATATATATATATATATATATATATATATATAGCCTGATATTTAGACTATCATAAAATTTACAATGAAAATAGTTTAAATATTTTCTGTCTTTTGAGAATATTCAAATAATGCTTTCATAAGAGACATTTTAATGCCCTTATTTTTGATTTTAACGAACTAAAGATTTTTTTTTCGAAATGAGTACTTTTTAAAGATAAAAACGAGCTCTGGGTAAGTTTTATTAACTATTTGCTCATAAAGGATATGCCTTACCAGAACGGAAAATTTGAAGGGAAAAGTGGAAATACAAAATATATAGTATTTCAGCTGATAAATATTTCAACATTCGAAATCTCATAGTTTATTAAAGTTTGAAACGTGTTCTCTATAAACTAGAATACAAAATAAAAAAAGAAGTGGCTACTTATTAATGAAGCATAAAGAATTTTAGTGAAAGAGTTTTACATTGAAAAAAAAGCACATATACAGAACTTTCAAAATTTTTTCCTTAAGCATTATAACTGATGTCTGAGAAATTTCTAATATTTCAGAAAGTTGTTTTCATGTATTAAATCAGTGTGGTAGCTATAGAAATGGGAATAACGAAGTCTTCAGTTGATTCAGTGGATGTATCTGGCGCGAATGGCATAATATGATCACAGTAGAAGTAGACAAGAAATAATAGTTTCGATGATCAAATTTGCTGACGAATCGGAGTACTGTAGTATAGATCATATGATGCAAATATAGCTTTTAAATTTTGTTCGCTCTCCACAAAAGAAAAAATATCTCTTCTCCAAATGGACCATTTTAGTGCCATTTGGTAAGTCTCTGGAAAATTTCTATAAAAACACTCGAGTAGTTTTACTTAGATTAACTTCTTTCTAAAACAAGGAATTTTTCTCATGGTTTGGAGTCTTACGATCGCTTTCTGCTCTTGGTGCTTTTCTCAAAATTATCTTTCTTCTAAGCAGACATCGTATTATGAAGATCATGCTTATTCAAAAATTATTCTTGTTACAAGTTTTCTTGTGTCTTTTAATTTAAACAATTAATCAGATTCGAATCTCAGTATTACCTAAATGTGATGCTATCTTATTTTAAATTAAAATAAATAATTCGGTATATGATGTTTATAAGAGTTACTCCTAAGCAAATTCTGTTTACATTTGTGAACAGTGCTAATAAGATATGAAAATATATTTGTTAATGTATTTGTTTTATATGTTTCTTTTATATATATATATATATATATATATATATATATATATATATATATATATATATATATATATATATATATATATATATATATATATATATATATATATATATATATATATATATATATATATATATATATATATATATATATATATAGGGTTTTCTATAGCAGTTTTTAAAATATTAACAAGATTTAAGAAAATATTTTTCAGCAATTTCAAAATATTTTTTTCTCCTCCATTATATTTATTCAATCGTTCTTAGAATATATTTCGTGATTCATAATAAAAGAATTTTTACATTTTAAGTAACCTTTTGAGGAGAATTAACCACATTATGTATCTCCATTATTAAAATTATAAGATTAATTCTAATAAAAAGCATTAATGCGAGGAAGTAATCAGTAGCTTAGTTTCTGGGTTGAGATACGGAGGGTGAAGGATATCAAATTATTTTCAGTATTATGTTAAATTGTATCCATATATTTTATTTGGATTTCATCCCAGACCACAGTCGATAACTAACCGTGTTACCCAACAGTGGTGTTGATAAATAAACTACAAAAATGCATTGAGAATTTTTATTTAATAGTGATGTAACAAATATATTTAGAAAAAAGAAAACAGATTTATTAATTTTACAAGAAAAATATAATAAGATTGACCGAGAACATTTAAATCAAACGCGAATGAAGTCTGAAGCAAATCAACCAAAATATAGAATATTCATTTAATTATTTGCAACCACAGTAGACGCTTGATTTTACTGACACTTAACAACATGTAACTCCATTTTACATATAATTTTACGTTGAAACCAGTAAAATATTACCAGTAATTGAAAATACGTGAGAAAAATAAGTGTTGGGACTAATTATTTTCCTTACTAAATTGCTCTTTCTTTATAAAGTATAAAAACAGTTATTTAGTATGCGTTGTATTAGAAACGCATACAAAATAAAATTCATACTTGATAACAATTTTTACTTTCGTTTTATTGATGAAAAATCAGGCAATTTATTTTTTACATTTTAAAAACTCATTTTTTCCATTTTTTTTTTGTTGTTGTAGGAAAGCATTTCATTGTTCTTTCCTGAAAAAGTGCCTCCATCTTTTCATCCATTCATCCGCTTCTTTTGCAGATGATCCCAGCACTACATCAATTTCACATTGTTTAATATCTGGTTCTTCTTTATTCTCAGTTATTTGATCAATCGATAAATCTTAAGTATGAATTATATTTGAGTGCACATTCAAAAAGTCCTCAAATGAAATTTCGGGCAGAAATGAATCTCTTTGTTAAATTTCATGGATGAATCACTCATCTCCTCTCAAGTTGTTCGGTAAATGTTTGCTAACTTTCCTCGATTATGAAGGTTTTGTCATCGAGTAATAGAATGCCTAACATCCGAAGGCATTATAATGTAAAGCATTTTAGTATAGACATATAAATTTCCTTCCGAGAGAAGTTTTCACGTATAATAGGTCGTTTTCACGTAATAGGAGGAAATTTGGAAAATTCTCAAGCACACACCCCGACAGAAGTTTTACATTTTAAGCTAGCAGACCTCCCTATGCCTAGCTCAGGATGAGCTTTACCAGTTTAGGTAGAGATCATTAGAGAATTTGTTTGATAATTTTTTTTTAGAATTACAACAAGAGACTCTAAAGCCCTTTTAAACAATAAATAAACAGAATGAAAAATTCAGGTAAAACAAATTAAAATATTTACACGAGCTATAAGGGATAAAAATAACAGTTGTTCCATCTGAAAAACTGCAATTAAAATAAAATTGAATTGTTCATCTTAGGTGTACAAAAATATAGGGATTAACAAAGAAAATCTTAAATTTGCGGTGGATATTTCTTTTGTTTCTTAAATGTACGGATAGTTATTTGTTTGTGGTTTTCTGAGCATCTCTTTGAAGGTAAAGTTTGGTTCTCCTTTCTTCCGGCTAAAACCCCGACAAAGGTGCTTGTAGAAAGCATAAGCACAACACCCATCTCCCATTCTTCAACAGTGGGTAGGATCGAACCCGGGACCTTATGTTTTAAAGATCGCTGTCCTATCACTAGACCACGGTGAGCCCTGTTTCGAGGATTTTTTACAACAAGGCCGGCATGTCAAATTGACATAGATTTATCTTTTTTTCAACATCATTCCAAACATAGATTGAAAAGTGCATTGTGTCTAAAAGCTTGATCATTCCTTGCAAAACTACTTTAAGATACTTGGACCTGAAGGTATTAATTATACTCTGTTGTATGGGCTGCAAAACTAGATGTAGATTAGATGGGAGAAATTCCATACGAATTGCTTAAAAAATCCAGGATTTTAATATCAGCAGTGCAATTAGTTATTCGTAATTTTAAGAATTTACATTGCTCCTGTAAAAACGTTCATCCGAGTTTTCAAACTGTGAAATTTTAAAAAATGAAAAAAATTGAACAAAATGTATATAATAAAAAACACACCCAAGCGAAAGATACGTAAAATTAATTCAAAAAAAGATTTTTCAAAATTTTAGTTCGTAATTGGGAATTAAGATTATCTTTGCGTGTTTGGGACCAAGCTAAGGACCATCTACTAGTTCATAAAATTGAGGGTGTTTCTAAATTAAAGGTTCATGAATATGAACGTCTAGTGTGTATTTATTGTCAAAAATATTTCCCTCTGTTATGTTGAGTTCAATATCCTGTTAAAATTAACAGAAATTGTTGTTCCAAAAGTCGTAATATTCAAAACCATCATTAATCAGATTTACTAATCAATTGACTTGCTCACTAAACAGAATAATACTTATGATTTCATATAGTTTAAAAGAGTCAAGATATATAATATTTCTTCTTATTCTTTTGAACAATTATTCATAACTAAACTGTTTATACGGAATCAATAGATAACTTTTTTTATAATTTTTGATTTAAGAGAATAAATATACTCCATAACTTTATAGTAAATTCTGCGCAAATTTTCCGGATAAGGAAAGTAAAAAATCTAGTTACGAAGCAAAACTTTCCAACTTGTTGAAACATTTGACATTTATTATTCAACATTCACAGACTATATCAAATTTCCAAGCATGTATATTGAACTAAGTTAAAAAGATCTTTATAGGTACTAAATATTAATTGGTATTGATTGAAATGAATAAAAGTATCGTAAAAGCTATTTCTAAACTGTGCAATGACAAAAGAAAATTTTTTTGAAAAATCAATCATTGATTTTGAAGCGATTCATTTCCAACAGAAAAGACGTTGACAAAATCGACTGAATGTCGATTCGTTCAGTTCTTCTTAAATAACTTTCTTCTGACAAGAAATTGCCATTCGTTTTATAAATTAAAAATCGGCAAAATGATCAAAAAATTAACAATGAAGTAAAGGACAGTTTATTAAATCTTTACAAACGATAAGTAGAACGTTAATATATGTAATAGTACGGAAATAATTTTCATGCATGCTTATAATCTACATCATAGAATTTTTAGTTAGAAAATACCTCTAAAGATTAGTTTTCTGGCAAACTTTCAATAATTAGAGCAATCTTGTTGTTCTCTATTAATTCAAGTCTACAGAACTTTAATCTACTTTACAAATCCATGAATTAATGCTTCCAAATTAAAAGCAATGCGAAACGTTGTTGTGATTGATTCTACATTTCCATGATACAAAATACATTTAATGAATTGATCAATATCAATGATTTTGAAATTATTACAAAGGAAAAAGCCATATTTTGTAACTTGTTACAAAATATATCTTAATTGAAAATTTAATCTTAATACATCTATGAATCAATTTGAAAAATTTCATAGAATAACTTTTACTTTTTGGAAAATAAAAATGAAATTTAATGAAGCAAAAAGTATAAAATTTAATAGTTTAATTTTTAGTTCTATTTATATATATTGGCTAAAATTCTGAAAGATACATTTTAGAATAAACAATAAAATTTGATGAATTATTGAATTGCATTCGTATCTTATTAAACTTAAGCAAGTTTTCTTGTGTAGATTTAAAAATTACAACTTCATATATATATATATATATATATATATATATATATATATATATATATATATAGATAGATAGATAGATAGATAGATAGATAGATAGATAGATAGATAGATAGATATATTTATTTATTTATATATTTATATATATTTTATTCAATAAGTTGCTCATGTTTTGCTTTTTTTTAATCACCATTTTTTAATGTTTTTAAAGGAAGAACTAACTTAAAATTAACGTTCATTTACATCGTATTTAGAAGTCTTAAATTAATCATTTAATTTTATATTTCTAAGATATATTAAGTATTTTATGTAAACATATTTAATTTCTTTTACTTATTTATCATATTACTTCAGCTATTCAAAAAATAAAATTTCTTAATTTTAGAACTTTTGTGAAAACAGTCTATGAAGTAAGCTTTTAAGAAGAAACAATCACGAAAATTGGTAATCAAAAACTAAAAGATTTATTAACTAATTAGGAACCTCCACATTACAAAAAAAATCAAGGGAAAATTTCCTATAGTTTCTGAATGAAATAAAAACCACCTTTAATTATATATTTTTTAATACAAAATGAAAAGGGAAAAAAATAAGACAATTAATTAATGAAAATGAATTATTTTATTTGAATTTAAACATTTAATTGTTATTATGATATATATGCAAAATGGCTTACTTAATTTCAATTATTTCCCATCGTACTAATTAAAGCAAATGATAAAATGAATACAGCTTAGAGATTTCTTATTCTAATCGAATTTATTAAAAAGATTTCTGATTCTAATTAATTAATTGCTGTAAATAAAATATACTCTAGTTTTAAGAATTAAATTTTTTATATATGCTGAGGTAAGGAAAAATGTTTTGACTGTCAAGACTATGTGAAAATTTCTATATGATATTACTCGTAGAATTTAATCATAGGTAATTATCTAGTTTACCATTTACAAAGATGTGAATAAGCTTTCATTTTTGAATAAAATTTAAGAATAAATCAAATTAGTTAACTTTATTCAAAAATGCACTAAGTAGTATAGAAATAATATTGACAAGAGATTTGTTGACACTGATATCAAAAATCATTGCATTTGTCTAATTTTATCAAATGTTCTTTATCTTCAACGCTTCAAAGATTTCTAAATCATTTAAAAAATGAAAAGACAAACAATTCTAGAAAGTGTTTACTTAAAATTTTGAATGTATTCTAAATATATTCAAAACACAAATAGGAAATCATGAGGGCAAATTGCTTGTTTAAAATATAAAAGCAAGATTGTTCTCTTAAAAATAATACTTAAAAAAGCAAATAGCATTTGCACGTTACTTAAATAAATTATGTAGCCCGGTGGCTCAGTGGTAGCGTTTCACGCTCCCATGACACAGGTCCGAGGTTCGATCCTCGGGCTGGGCAAGGTTGACTCAGCCTTTAATCCCTTCAGTGGGTCGATTAACTGAGTACCAAGCCTGCTTGGGAACTAAACACTGGGGGTCTTACGTTAGGCTGACCACCTAACTGGGACTTTTGCTTCGCACCCCAGGGTCCTCGGTCATGAAAACAGTCATGGGCACTGTAGGCCTTGGCCCACATGGGCTGTCGTGCCATGAAGTTTAGTTTTTAAATAAATTATATTCATACATCGATACATAATTCAATATACATATTACTCATATAAATTATATTAATATTCTGAATTATTTTTTCGAATTCACGATTTGCTATACAACATTAAACTAATATTTAATAATAATCTCTGATGTTGCTAATGAGCACCTAGTATTTATCAACAAGTGTGATTCTGAATCTGAAAGATCTGCAATAGATTTTTTACCATGCCATCAGACAATTACTTTGAAATGATTTTTCTGAATGTAATATGTTAACTAATTACATTTACATATTAAACAGTGATGTAATTCTTTTACCAAACAATACCTCAATTTGTATGTTATAAGAAAATAATTTAATGCTATTAAGCATGTTATTGAACGCTATAATAAATATTTGTTTACCTTATAATGTATATAACATGAAGTAATTTAATGGTATAATATTAGTTTTTTAATCTCTTTAAATATAACGAATAAAGGAAATATGACTACTTTATAAGAGAAGAGTGATTCACTTTTGGAGCATCACTTAATATTTTGGGATTGTTTTGAGTATATATGAAATTATGGAACACACACAAATGATTCCCCTTACTATATTTTATAAAAGCAACCGTTTTGTAAAATAGTAAAGCGAATCATTTGTTCCATACCAAAGGAAAATTTTTTAATACTTTAATAATTTAATTTTAATTTTCTAATATTAATAATTCAATATTTTAATATTTTAATTTAATACGCCTTCTAAATATATCGAAAAAATATTTAGAAGACATGTTTTAAACTTTTAATTTTTATTCCAAATTATAAAAATATTTAATACTTATGTCTAAGTACATGATATTGGGATTAACTGCAAAAATGTTCAAAATTAACGTAAAAGAAGTTGCATTGTATGTAAAGAGCATTATTTAATAGCAGATTTAAATGTTTTAGATATATTTTTATGAAAGAAACTTTGACAATTCATTCTTATATATTTTTTATTTTTGAACAAATGTTGAACATATTAAGTAAATATGATAAAAAATATAAAACTGCTATCTCAAAAAAAAAATTATGCCTGTTATAAAATGTTCAGATTCTTTAAAAATGTACTTAATTTAAATTGAAAATTAAATAAATGCAATTTTTTTGCTTAATTAATACATAAATTTATTAAAATTTGCAAAATATTAACATGACTCTGTTTAATGTTTCAGATTAATGACCTTTTCTTCCACTCACTTGTTAAGACCAATGTGGAAAGTGACCCTTCACTATTGAGTAGTAGTATTGTCATCACATCAGAATCTAGTGAAGTATTTATTGCTTTTACGAACAGAAGAAGCGATGGATCGATTCGTACAAGGAATTTAGGCAACTCATTTTTGGATCGATGGTTTGGCAATGATTGGTTCTGGGTACTGGAAACAGGAAACTATTCAGAGCTTTTCGGTCAGGTTGGCAATACCACCGATCTGGTCGTAACAACTGATGATGGATATTGGACTGCTCCGTACGTTGATTGCAATTTTACTACCACTTGGCAAGTCACATACGGTGCCCCATTCTTCACTAGAATAATGGATGAGCTTTCTTTCAAGTAAGTATCTTCACTTTAGAGTGTAAACTATTAGTGAATTGCTAAAAAAGAATTGTGCAGAGCAATTTATTTTTAAACTTAAATTGAATATATCTAAATGTTAACTGTACTGAAAAAACTTTCACGAGAGTAAAATAATTGACAGAAACTAAAAAAAAACATTTGTTTGTGGACTCTTTAAATACTTAATCAAGTAATATAAGTGATAAAACTTACATTTCTATATGTATAATAGATATAGCTAAACATCCCCTATAACAACAACACAAACATTGCAGAAACAATAAAAGTGGATAAGCAGATTGTTCTGAATTCGTTATGTGGACTCTATATAAGATATACTCAAGGTACTTCAAACGAAAAATCATTTTGTTTAAAATTATGCATTCTGTGTTATGCTCGATAAACAACATATTTAACAACAGTAATCACTAACTTGAAACACGTAAGCAGTTTCAACAATTCAAACAATAAAATGTAAAATTGATTATAGCATGTTTTTTTTCTAGGTTTTAAGAAAAATTTTAGAGGGTAAAAGGTTTGGGGTAAAATAGTTCTGGATTTAAAATATTTTCAAAAGTATCATGTTTTATTTAGAGCTTTTGGTAGAAACGATGAAAGTGTCTTTTTTTTAAATATGTGCTGTAAAAACCATTTTACAAAAAGAAAGGAAATATTTCCTAAATTCATTCCTCGGACAAACCACAATGACTCATATTCACTATTCGTTTATTCAAAAGAATGGGTGTTAAAAAGTATGACCATAAAATATTCGTTGTATAAACAAAACTCATTACAATTACTAGGACATTCAAGACTCAGAATTATTTCCTTTGAAGTTGAAGAAACTCGAAAATTCTTAATCTATCTAAAAATTCTTTGCTTAATTTTACTTTAACAAAGTAATTGTAGCTTCTCACTTATTTTGTCTGTTTATACAGACGTAGTTCAAGCGTTTACTGTCTCTGTTGCAACAAAAGCAACTCCTTAAATCTATCATTTTAATTCAAGATTACACACATGTCTTACTACCGCAATTCGTTATTTCTACTTATTCACTACCTTTAACTCATTATTTCCCAGGTTTGTTTGGTTTGGTTTGTTTGCTGCTTAACGGTCACTTTTTACATACGATGACTAATTAGACCAAGGCCTACGGTTTAAAGTGGATTTCAAGTCCTTGCAAACATTCAATTTCAAATTGGAATTCGAGTCCACACAAGCTGTTGAACCGAAAGCAAGAGTGATAACCATTCGGCCGCCAGCTCGTCCCATTATTTCACAGAGAAACACATTGCTAATTGTTTCTTAAATAATCTCTAGCCACTTTGCTAATTCTAACTCTAGTTACAATGCTTAGAGAATATGGCTTGCCGCAGGGTAGTTGAGACTTTTGTTATCTTAGAAATTTCAATATGATCACATGAAAACCCTCAATCATGTTCAGTTTCAATCTGTTTATTGAACAAACAATATAATAATTTGAAATTTAATTTTCATAATTTGTTCGTAATGGTGGTCTTAAGCATCTTTCATAGCATCTTCTTGAACATCATGATTAGCTTCTTCCATTTGGTCACAATCTGTTCATATCTAAGGTATTTAGTCATATTTTGTTCATGTCTAAGTAAATTGAACTGCTTTTTTCATTTAGAAGAGTTGTATTCTTTAATTTTCTTAAGTTTATTTAATATGATCCTATTCCATGATAGTTAAAACCTAGGCAAGGAATATACAAATTGCATAAACATTTTGTACTGGTTATTTCATTTGTAAATTCACTATTTTCCTGTGTACAGCATTACCTAATTAACATTTCATAATTAAAATATTTTGTTCAAATTTCACTAGCATTTTATTATTTGAAGTAGGTACATCGAATTTGGCGTTGCTAACATGTTTAGTCATGGGATACAGAAATTAAAAGATATTTTGATCATTATTTAACAATTTCTTACACATGAAGTTGGTGCTTTCAAATTTCCCTAGTTTAAATCTTGAAATCAATACAAGATTTATTTAAAAATAGCATCACTTAAAGCCTGTGGTCCTTATATTTCATATTCAAAGTAATTAGGATATTTATTTATTAAAATGTAAGTATACATTTTTGTATATATTTATGGTATTTCGTTCGTTAACATTTTTAAACAAGAAAAGATATTGAGTAAGTGATGCACTTTTCTACTTTTTGCTGTAAAAAGCTGAGATAATTTTAATCAAAAACATATATGAGAAAAAATAATGATATTTAAATTACAAATGATGAATGCAATATTTAACTACTGATGACTAGTAACATAATTTGAGATCTCTTTACTCAATGAAATTACATAATTCTCTGTAACATGATCTCTAAAAACAAAGCATTACCTTAGTAGACATTCATTTATTTATCTTTGATGAATCTCAACACAATTTCAGCATTTTTACTTTAAAACACAAATCCCTATGTGTATTAACTCAAATATATGCCAGGGATTTTATGTCCAGTTTTTTAACTGGTAAATTTATAAGCCAAAATAATTAAAAAACTCTTAAAATCATTTACTTTTCTATAGCCTAGATTTCTTCTATGCATACATTGATATTCTCTCAGCTCTTATTCTTTTGAAATATATAAAGTCTAGCAATGAAATGGGAAAGTTTTAGCCTAAAGACGCTAAACATATTAATTTAGAGTAATTACAAATTTAGTTCGCATGAAAGAGACTCAAGTCATTATCATTTGAAATACCTTCATATCATTGAGCAACCATTATCAACTTAAACAATGGATAGCAATTGAATGATAATGTGTGTTTTATACCACAAGCGTTCTCCATTGCCAACTCCTATTCAACAAGGGATAAGCGGTTATCAATAACTTTTGTGCTCATAATTATACTCGATATTATAATAGTTCATAAGTGTAAATTTTTGCACAGCATTCAACTAAAATAGTAAGTGTCATAAAATAATAATTAACATATATTACTTTGATTTTTATAAATCAATGTATCTCTTTTAGGAATTTTTAATAAACGGATGAATTAAACTTTTTTTGATAATGAGACTTTCTTAACAAATTTAAAACCTCGATGTTATTTCCACTGTTAAAGTATAAAGAATTTAATATCACTATTAAAACATGAAGAATTTCAAAGTTTGGAAAGATATATAACTGTAAAAGCAACCAAAAATAACAATTCCATAAATATTTAATTTAAATAGACATAGTTCAATTGTGTGCCTCTCAACTTCATTACTCATAAAAAATAATTTTAATCTCTAAAAGTATCTTCTCCTTGACTAAAAAAATGCTTGCTATTTTTAACTTTGAGAAAAATTATCTAATCTTTGATTTCATCCTTTCAAATATGAACTAACGCTTTAAAAATAAATTCAGATGCTCTTCGTTATTTCCGAATCATAAATGGTATTCACGAAGCATTTTTGGATCTCTTTTTTCTTTAAAACTTTTATCTATAAATAGCCTCAACACGAGATTACACTGAAAATTCTTTGTTTATTATTCTAATATTTGTCAATGAAAGGGAAGCTTTATCTTTTGGGGATATTTACAGCCTATTTATCTATTAGTTTAAATAAGAGGGATATATTTTTTTCGAAAGTCCAAAACGAATGAATTTCAATGCAATAAATTCCAGAAACAACAATCTACTTACAAATAACCATAAAGAGAATATTTGCTCGGAAAATGTTGAACGATAAATAAGAAAAATCGTCCTTTCCGAACTTGCAAGATTAAAATCACAAACTCATAGAAATTGATGAAAAGAGAATGGAGAGCCAAATTATATCCTGGCCTTGACCTAAATTTATATTTTGTCTTTATCTAAGAGAAAAGCGGCGTCATGTTGTCCTGAATAGCTTATTCTATACATATCAGAGCATTTTCTCCACTGTTTTATAAAATCAATAACAGCATGTTTCAAGTTATTTTTTATAGCCAAATAAATATTTAAGTTGGTGTCTAATCGCTGCTTAGAACTTGATAAATACTAATTTCTATCTTTAATAATCACATGTTCAAATCTTCGTTTCCTTTGTATATAACTATAAGTATTCACTAAAATAATCCAGAAGATTCGGAAATCGATTTCAGCATCTTAAATTACATCGTAGGAAATATTTTAACAATGAATGTTCGAATGTATCTTAAAATGAGTTTAACACTGTATAATGCTATAATTTAAATTTAAATTTACAATCTCACTAGCGGTTTTAAGTCATGAATAACGTGTAAATGACAGAAAAAAAAATCTTTATTTACAATGTTACAAACTGATATAAACATGAACAAATAATGAAAATATTTGCAGTATTGTCCGATATTACTGTATTTTTTAATAATAAAATAAATTTTCAACATTTGATTTGAATTTGCCTGACAAAAATGATTTACTTTAAATGTATAAATTATTTTTGAAAAAAAATATATATATAACGTATATTTTTAATACTTACGAAGATGTTTTTTCCACATTAAAAATCTTAATTGGATTAAAAATCTTAATTATTATAAAATAGTTTAACTTTCATTATGATTTAATTTTTCATTAAGATAATATTTTAAAATGCGAAATGAAGGTATTCAACATTTTTGTGAAAAGTTCCTTAGTAGTAAAATTGTAAATTAATTTGTATGCTGAAAAGAGTATTTTTGAGAGAAATTATAAAGGTTATTAGAATACAGTATTAATGAATAAGTTTTAAGAAATGTAAAGTTTAACATTCCCATAAAAACAGTTTCAAAATCGATAATCAAAATAATATGTTTTAGAAAATGCATACTTTCAAAAAAAGAAAATTAATTAAAATGTATGTAATATAAAAAAAGATCTCTCAAAACATGAAATGTTATAAGTAGATATTAGGAAGAATGTTCTAAATTTATATTTTCTTAAAAATAAATTTACATGCATTACAAAAGATGGCAACTTTATTATACTATATATACGTAGAATATATGCATCTTTTGAATGAAATCCTATTCATGTTCTCGAATTTATGCAGGAAATTCAATTGAAATAAAGTTCTTAAGGGAATAGAAGTATTATTAACAAAGTGTGCACACTGTTATTATACAAAAAGTAAATGACATTCCAGCAAAATCCTTTTTCATTCTTGCTGACTTGTACTCTTTCATTATATTTTCTATTATGCAACTATTATAATTGTTTGAAATTAATTTCCAGGGTTTCTTGTTTTCTTTAAAAATTTTCTTAGTTACATGTTAATAGTAAATTAATTACTAATATACTATTAACGTGTAATACTTCTGATTCATAAATTTTAACAATTGGTATATCATTCAACATCTTCCATAAAATAAATTTTATTTATCAAAAATTCTCTCTGAGATAAAAATATTTCAGTAGCATTTTTTTGGCAAGGTTTCTGTATAACAAAAGAAGAAAAGTCCTTCGGTCATATATTTAAAACAAACTTTTTATATACTTATTTTTCAGTTTCGTCGTGTATCTTTTTATAATTTTTAACTCAGATATGGTTTTTACAGATGATAAGCTGTATTCATTTGTTAGGAGATAGGAAACGCGGAAAATTCCTAAATAGCTACCATAACTAATGTGTTTACAAAAAGTAGAAATACAATATGCATCTGTCATTGTTTAAAGACGAAATGATTCAATTCTGATTCCTTTTATGTTAAGAAGTCATTATGAGCCCTTTGCAGACAGACAGATACCACGTGTTAGATTGAATTTCATGTTGTGTATTAGGTTAAAAGTTGTAGTAAGGCTTCTAAGTTTCCGTAAAGAGAGTATCGTATTCTCAAAGAATTAATGTAAAGGAAACCTCCTGACCAATATATTGACAGATGTGCATTCAGAAAAAAGAAACACAAAATCCAGCTTCCCTTATTCCTTTTTAACCGGTGTCCAATCTGTGATTCTACAATCTTAAAAAATCATAGTCAAACTACTGAGCCAAGATTTTCACAAATAGATTATAGATTTGGAATAAAAAGATTTGATTAATGATTCTCAACAGTTGATAAGCAAACAGGAGTCAATTTGCAGTACAATCGTTTTGCAAGTCAAGACAAAAGTTTTTATTCAGAGAATTTACTATTGATATGGTAATAATATTAGACCCAAATAAAATAGATAAAGTAATTTCTAGTAAGGTAGTTTAAGTTTGTAAAAATATGTTATATAAATTTCACCGTGTCTTTAAAAATTCTTATTTGGTTCTTTGATATTAAAATAACTTTTTTAAATGTTTTGAATAAAAATTTATTTACAATCTTTTACTTTTCTATTCCTTAAACTTAGTTATAAATAGTTTTTTAATCTAACTTATAATAGTAAGACTTATAAAATCTTACTTATGAAAAGATTTTTTACTGAAACAGCACAAAATTAATAATTTTTCCTGTGTAATATGTTCAAGCTTCCTGCTAAGAGGCTTGAACATATTATTATTAGTATAATAAAATCAAAATACAGCTTTAGTTTTTTTTAATATTTGCAGATTATATTTTAATTTAAAACTATGCAATTTTCTTAGCATTCATAAAACTGAAGATGAAATTTAAAAATGGTGAATATATTCTGTCAAAAACATTCTTAGTGAATGTATAATAGAAAGATTTAATATGAATGGCATTTGGAATAGATTTCAAAATTAAAATGTAAAATTTAAATACAAAATTAAAATTAAATTTAAATACGATTATATACAGGGTTAGCAAGAAATAAGTTTCCCACTTCAGAGGGCTGTAGAATACGTTCTATTTGTCCAAATGAGATAAAATTTGAACTACAGATAATTCAAATGATGTGCTTGACATTTATTAAAAAAGCAATAGTACAAAATTTCGCCGATAGATGGCACTGTAATACTAATGGTACTTATTTGCATAAACTGAAAATATGAAAAGTCATTTGCTTTACAGCGCATGCCTATTAGCATTATCTTTGGGTAAAAAGAAGGCGGATTCTGAACGACCATTAGTTACTTCTCTGCACATCATGCCTTCTTTGCAAGAAAAAGCGCTACTTGTAAAATTGTTCTACCAGAACCAGCAGAACTCCGTTGTAGCTGTAAAAGAATTTCGCCGTATGAAGCAGATACGAAGAGGTCCTCTGCACTTGTTGCAGGACGGGGACTCAGAGGTTCGTAAAACTTTTGCACTTCAGTTCCTTGCTCGAATGGTGGTTGACGTCACTTGGCTATGGAGTATTCTGTGGACTGATGAAGCCCACTTTCAACTTAATGGGCAAGTCAAAACCCACAATGGTCGAATTTGGGCAGTGGAAAACCCTCACGCTATCCAGGAAAAACCCTTGCATCCTGAAAAAGTGACAGTATGGTGTGGGTTTACGGCTACTTTTGTGATTGGACCGTATTTTTTGAAGAGATAACTACAAATGGAATCAAAACCTGTTCGATCACAGGACAACGGTACCAAGATATGCTGAGGGATTTTGTAATCCCACAACTTCAGCAGCGGGGATGCCTTCAGGACATCGTTTTCATGCAGTATGGCGCACCCCCTCATATTGATCGTCGTGTAAAGCAACCGCTAACACAGCATTTTACTGAGGCACGGGTTATCAGCCGTCATTTCCCTACGGCATGGCCTCCTCGTTCGCCGGATATCACCCCCTGCGACTTTCGGTTGTGGGGTTTTTTGAAGGACAATGTCTACCGTAAAAGGCCAGCATCTGTACCAGATCTGAAGGACAGCATTCGGCGCCATATTCTTGATATTCCGACAGACTCACTCCGGTCTGCTGTCGAAAATATGGTTCTGCGATTAGTGCACATTGTTGAAAATGAAGGGAGGCATATTGAACAGTTGTAATGCTACTTTTTTATTATTATTATTTAACATTTGTAAAGCATATCAAATATTTTTATGTGTATTACAGCGCCATCTATCGGTGATATTTTGTACTATTTTTTTTAATAAATGTCAAGCGCATTATTTGAATTATCTGTAGTTCAAATTTTATCTCATTTTTACAAATAAAACGTATTCTACCACCCTCTGAAGTGGGAAACTTATTTCTTGCTAACCCTGTATGATTTCCAAGTTATAATAAACACAGTTTAATAAGAATTGACGAAGAAAAGTCAATTTCCCTTTAGTCAATCTTTTTGTAGAAGTATTTAATCTGATCTCAAATAGTATTTCATTAAATGAATTTGGCTCTTTGAGAGTCATTAAACCAGTCACCTTAGTTCAGATGAAGAAATTGTTTTAACGATTGTAATAATATAAATTTCAATAAAATTTATAGTATATCTTAAAGTATTGTTTTAAATGAGAGCTCCTCCCAAACAAAATATCCTTCTAAAATCTTAAATATTCTTACATTTAAGAAAATGGTAAATTTTCCAGAATCGCGCGAATTTCTCGTCCTATTTATCAAACAATGCAATTTACTCTCGAAGCCTCAATTTAAACAAATATAATTAATGAATTATTATTATTTATTTATTTTTTGGTTATTTCATTTTGATAAAAAAGTGTTCATGAAGCGATTACACTCGTTGTGCAAAACAGCAAGGCGATTCTTGTGTGAAACAAAGTTTAAATAATATTATTTTAATTAATTAAAGCAGCTTAGTGTACAGTTTAGTATACTATGTTCTTGTTCAGTAAATTTACTCATAGATACAGTTCTATACATAACTTCGCTGAAATATTTTAGCTTATTTCATTTCGATATCAGTCTCTATTTCATATGTCAACTCTTTTAAAGTACAAACTGCAAATACCAAGATAAAATAATAATTTAGCGAGAAATCCTTAGAACCACTATTACTTGAAGTAATATTTTATTGGTAAAGTTTTATTTTAAGAATGTGATATAAGGAAGTATTTTTTATAAGAAGCCTTCAATCAGTCAAATATTACACTTGCGTGATTTTAACACGAATTATAATTCATATTCATGGGAATCATTGACATTTGTGATTGATTATTACTTTAGTTATAAAAGAAAGCACTGAAGCATTTAATACAAAAACAAAAGAGGAAACATTTTGTGAAGTAGCTTTTTTGTTGTTGTTGCAACATTCTTCTCTGTACCTAGCCAAAAGTTAGGCTCCACCAGTTAGATGGAAGTAGCTTGGAGAAATTTTTCGTAATTTAGAAGAAGGAAACAAGCAGATGACCCCCAGTATTTGACCTGCCATCCCTCGAGGCGTCATTTCTTTCGGAGAACGTTGCAACCATGATACATTGATTGTTCCCTAGCCACCTTTATTGAACACGATGGATCTTCGTCTAATTCGGTATCCGAATTCACTACTTTCTGATAATGAGAACAATGTTCTAAAATACCAGTCTATCCTGATCCTCATAACTTCTTTGTCAGAAATAATTTATAAAAATTATAAAATTAACAATCTACGTAATAATAAAGAAATTTTACTATGCATATCTGTATTTATTTTGTACATCATCGATTAAAGTTAACCTTTGAATCCTAAATACTGTGCTAGTCATGTACGATAGTCAAAAGATGCACATTAAATTCTTATTTCATAGTGTAAACATATTGTATTTATCTATGTGAAATTTCCAGTATCTTTCATTTATCGGCAAAATTTTATTTCAAGGACGTGATTCACTAAGGAAAGTAATTTCTTTATAATAAATCTTCAATCAAATATTACACTCCCACCTTATCAGTATTAATAACCATATTACTTATCGATAATGGTATAACTCTGTAGATGAACTTTATCAATAGGGAAATCTTTTAATTAAACAAGGATATAATCTATTGATATTCAGCAACAGGAACAAATTTGTTCTAACATACACTAGTTTAAGCAAATATGCACTTAAAACCAATCTCATTTAACTTTATTTCATAAAATGTTAACTACTTACAGAGAGCAATATGCTTTCATTTCTTATATTGTTTATTGCTTTGTATACATAAAATGATAACTGCGTGGAAACGAAATTCAATTTTACGCTATGCGTTTTCTTCATTGTGTTTCATATGATTTATTGTCTCATATGCATCACCGTTCCATAAAGCAAAGCATAGAATTAAAATAAATACAAGGGATGACAAGTGAAATGTGTGGATCATAATATTTTACTTCTTCCACAATTAATTAAAAATTAAATATAAAAGTGAAAAAATTATGTACCTTGAACTAATATTTGTAAATTTAGGTATTTATACATTATTCCTACATCAAACGATTAATATTTTTATAGCATATTACTTTTCTGTGCCGGAGAATTTAAATAACAGTAAGATACTTAAATGTTATACACATGCGCTAACGTAATAGAGTCATTATCTTAACTAATTATGACTTACATAATTAATCCTAAATATTTTAATCTGAACTTAATTTAAAAATAAAAATTTTAGGGACGTAAAATATTGGTTCTCCTCTAAATATTAATTTTTTAATTCTGATTAATTTTCCTCTGACTATTAATTAAATTTCAAGTTACAAGTTAAGAACTGTTTAAAGCACAACATAAATAAATATCGCAAAACATTTATAATAGCTGACATACAATACACAAATAAATAATGAAAAAATTCATTTGACTTAAGCAGCCGTGCCATCCAAACATTGCAAATAAAGTATTTGATTTAATTATAACAAATGTAAATTCAAGGGAATGCAAAAATGAAATGCAAATTTATGTTATTAGATAGCAATAATTAGAAAAAATAGACTTTCCTTGAAATTGTTTTCGCCTTAAAAACAATTAAAAAGAAAATCAATTAAAATAGATTTTAATATTAAATTGAAAAAAATAATAATATCCATATTATTAAGATTGTCTTTGACTGCATTGATAAAAAGATATAAATAAAATCAGTGAACAATTCATAACAAATTGTGTACATGGTTATTTTTATTCTAGACTGTAATAATAGATTAAGTTGGAAAAAACAACACTTGAATAAAATAATAAGGATCAACTTCGATGGATTGAAATTGTAAATGATTTTAATTGATTGACAAAAAAATAATTACTGCAGTGGGGAAAATGTCGGAATTCTCGTAATTTACATTACAAACCTTCTATATTGTATAATTAAAATGATAGCTTATCGAAAATGAGACACTGAAAGGAAAAAATACTTGCTTTTATTATTTTGAAGGTTTTTAAGATTCAAATAAAAATTACCTTGTATCACTTAATTTTATTGTGATGAAGTACTTTTAACTATAGGTTTTTTTGTATGTCGAGACAATTCGAAAAGTAAGCAAACATGTAAATCTACTGTTCTCTTAAATGCAACTATTTTGTGATTTTTCTAGTTATTTTTAAGATTATATTTTCAAAACATTTTATCTCTCTTTCTTGTTAAAAAAAAAGAAGCAACTGTTTCCCGAGTTAGTGTTAAGACTTATACAAAATAATTTTTAAAGAACAATATAAGGGTTAAAATTAAGGAAAAAAGGCTTACATATCCATATCTTGATACTTAAATTACCAGGAACAAAAAACAAAGTGGTTGACAAAAATTAATTAGAATGAGGGATAGAAAGATAAATACTATTTATTTCGTTTACAATAAACCTACTGGTGAAAGAAATTGAGAATGTTTGTTATATAAAAATGAAGACGATAACCCATCACATCATTAAAAAAACATCAATTAAATGAGAAAATATAACTGCATAATGATAACAGTAATTAACGAAAAAAAATCTTGTATTTGTAGGAATAGACATCCATACATATTGGAAATCAGAAATCAAGCAAATTTATTTAAATATGAAAATTTTTTTACGTAAGCAAACATTTTATTTTTTAATTATAAAATTTCTAATTTATGAAAACATGGTTGTTGTTGTTATTGGCGAGACTTTAAGAAAGACAAGAGTAATTTTGTCTTTCTTGAGAAAGACAAAAGAAATTTCAGATCTGGAAAAGAAATGATGTGGATCGTTTTTGAGAGTCACGTATATTGCTTTTAAATGAGCAGAAAAAAATTCTTAAATAATTCTAAATGTAAATAATTTTTAAAAGCACAAATTAGTTTTCGTGTTAGACAGTGCTGATATTAGGATATGAATGCAATGTGAATAAAATACGTGCACTCAATGACAACTACAACAAAACAAAATTATTTTTTATTGATTTATGAAGATAGATAACTGGTTCATAACATACAAAAAGCTTTAGAATAAAATTGAGTGTAAAATATCTTTGCAGAGATTATTAGCGTTATACATCAAAAATAAACAACCTGCTATCTTTCTATTAGTAACAGTGATGAAACTATGGTTCAATATTTCTTTGCCAAATTCGAATGATGAATGAAGTGGTTTTTTTTTTTTTTTTTTAGAAACAAGTATATTTACAAAACAATTTTCTTTTTATGTCACCTTGTCTTAAAAATGGAACATACTAATCTCATCTTACTTTTGTCATTAATTAATGTGAAGTTTTTGCTTAGACTGAAATTCTCTTAAACTTATAAAAATCAGTATGGATGCATTTACATTTAGTGTACTTGTGTACATTACATACAGTGTACTTCTGTAAGTCAGATACTGATAGGAATTTGTCATTTTCCTAATGCTCAATTATCTTTGGATCAGCAAACAGCTTCTGTTGCATGCAAATATATTAACCACATAAACATTCACTATGAATGAAAGTTTTCCTAAAAATAAATTATTAATATAATGTTACGAGTATATATATCTACAGATAATGAGAAATTTACGATATTATGTCATTGAAATAAATCATTTGCAGATAATTTATAAGTAATTTTGAAACAGATAATTTATAAGTAATTTTGAAAAGTCAATGAAACAAATATTTTAATGCCATAAAATAATTCTTTTTATTGTATTGAACATATATTTGCTATCAGCAGTATTCATAAGCGTGTTTCAAAAATGAAATCCATTGTTTTCTTTATTTCTTTAATTTCATCACAGCTATTTGAACTGAAATATTTCTGAATGTGATAAATAAAGAGATTTTTCTGTTTTTCAATTCCTTTTTCAGAATCGCTAAACTTTACATTTTTATTTTTATATTAATTTATCTTTATTAGTTTATTATTTCAGCTTTCAATCTTTATTACCTTAAGGTTTCTAGCATATGTAATTTTTATTCATTTATTTAGTATTAAAAATTTAATTTTTTATTGGTTTGAAAAAAATTAAAAATATAAAATGAATTTTTTCATTTTTTTTTGGGTTAAACTATTTATATGCGTTTTTATTATCTCACATAAATTGAGGTGATGTGACATACGAAGCTTTAATTTCGCGAATTTTTAGCTTGCTTTATTGATCCGTGTTTTCTCAAGTAAAAATTAAGTTATCCGGAGATAAAGATAGGCAAAAAGCGTAAAAAACATAATACTTATACAGTTTTAAAACTTAATATTATCAAATTAAAAAAAAACAATTAGGTTTATAATACTTAATATTTGCAAAACTAAAGTATTTAAATATTTTATTTTTGAAGTAAAACTTTTCGTGAAATCATGCTTTTTTACAATTTTCTTTTTAAATTTGACACTAAATAAGTACAGTTTCATTGTGTAACTGGTATAAAGTGCATTTAAAGACGAAGCATAATGCATGCAGAAAAAAAGATGATTGCCAAACTTCGAGTGCTTAGACTTGCACATGTGTTTCTTCAAGTGTTGCTGAAAGAATATTTTCTTCTTTTGGCTTAACTCAATCAACACTCAAAAAATAGATTAAGGAATGAAAAGGGATCAGCTTTTGTTTAAAAGTTTATTTTATTTTACCATCACAAAAGCATTACAATTTTTTGGTACTGAGAAGGATACTGTTTTCGGTTCAAATTTTTGCATTAATTTATGTTTGCCTTTTTTATTCATTCAGATATAAAATTTGTAATTAATTATAAAAGTGTAGATTATATTTGAGAGTTTAAAAAAGATGAAAAATATTATTTGTCATACAATTTTGTGCCAACTAATGAGACAAAATTAATATGATAATTGACCACTAATTAGTAATGTCAAAGAATTTGACATTTATTATCCATTTACAATTCAGACTGTCAAATTAAAAAATACAATTGATATAATTTTTCAAAACATCAAAATTATAATTTTCTTTAATGGCTATTTAACATTTATGTTTAATGATAAATTAGAATTTTATATATTTACAGTGTATATTCATACGTTTTATTTAATTGAGATAATTTATTAAACATTTTGATAAAAATTCTCTTAATTTTATATTTTTCAAGATTTATATTTATCTAAGCATTTTTATGATAAAACATTTATTCAACCTTTGTCTTGTGTTTTGACTTACATGATTAAAGAAATTTACATATTTTCTCTTATTTTTCAGAATTAAAAGATATATAACTGAAAAATACGAGGTGGTACTGCTGCATATTTCATTGCATAAAACTTACTGCATAATTTTAGTAGCTTTAAAGTTGTAGTAGTTTCTAAAAAAACTGAATGCCATGATGTCATAAAAGCTTAGCTTCATACATTTCTTAAAATGCATCATTTTTACAGTAGCTTCTTTGCTTTCAGAAGTACATTGATAGTTTTTCATTTTCCCTTCTATAAATGTTTCAGATATTTTATAATTTTCAATTATATATATATATATATATATATATATATATATATATATATATATATATATATATATATATATATATATATATATATATATATATATATATATATATATATATATATATATATATAAGCATTCCGTAAATTTCTTAAATAAGTATTACGAAATACTCGATAATAGATTCATTCCTTAAGTAATATATTCAAAATGCGCAATTATAAAACTTTCCCTTGAAGGATAGTTTAGGCTAATAGCTTATAGGTTAAATATGCTTGAAGGCTTCTGTGGGTCTCATTGATTCTCTTGTCATGGAACTTATATGTCTAATTTTGAAAAAGTACGATTTTCTCAAAATAACGCTTTACAACAATTAGTTATATTAACTATATATAATATCGATGTATAACAATATTGTTTATTAATCAGAGACCCAAATAAAATGGACATGCGCATAAAAGTAAATCAAATAGCTGTATTACATATCTCTAATATAAAACTTGATAAAAATTGTTTTGATATAATAATTTTTTAGCAGGATCATCTACCAAAATTTAACATTAGTAAATTTTAATTAACTAAAATAACATCATTTTTTGAAAATTAATCTTTAGAAATGCTTCAAAATCTCATATAGATACATCCATGGACCATCAACTGTATTAATCTATATTATTCAAATAATCATGTATTTTAATATTGGTAACTTTTATACATTTTTCATTTTTTAAATTTATAATACTGTATATTCCTGATTACATTTAAACAATGTAAATAATTAAAATATGCGATAACCTTCATTCTGCCGTATGTTTTCTCTGTAGCAATTGTATTTTGTAAATCATAGGATATATAACTAAATATGTTGAATTGATTGGTATAAAAAATTATATTATCACCATTTAATTGAATTTAAAAAACAAATGGGTTTTAAAACTTTTTTTCTTGAGCGAGCGAATAATCGTAAATTATGGAAACATTCTTTAAAATTTGAAATTTTCTTTTTAAAAATAGAGAATATTTCCATGGAGAATTAAGTTCCAGGAAGTTTTCAAGCAGAATGGGACAAGCTTTGCTTTAGAACTTAAAGTAGAGATTCTCGTACGCTAATTTAATCTGTTCCTTATTTAGGGAATTTTTGTAACAAGATGTGCATTTTCCCGATATTGATCAAAGTAAATTACAAAGGCCGCTTTTGAGTAATCACTCTTGAGATGCCAGCTTGACAGGCTGCTAAGTTGCAGTAATTGCGACATGCCACAAGCTTCCCTTAGCGATTTGCACTCTTTTAGCACTTTTAGCACTCTAGTAGAATTAACATGTCTCTTGCTGCTCTTCTATTTTCAGCGAACAAATTGAGAAGCTAGATGATCAAAAGCATTAATTATAGGATCTGCTGATAGTTTATTGAATTTACACTTTACAGGACTGAGGATTAATGAGACATTTTTTTATATTCATTTAAGAAAAAGATAACGTCGTTATAAGTGAATTACAACCAATTACTTTTCCATAACAACTTGAAATATACAAATTTTTCTTATATATATTATCTTGTTTATTATTTTAAGTCTAAAAGGTGCAACGCGAAGCTGCGTTGTAAAAGTACCTAAATATTTTTTTATCAAAATTAATTACAAACCGTTGAAACACCACCGAAATCATTCCTAATATTTGTAGACCGATCAACTTTCCTTGTAAAATTATGAGATTTTATATGCTTATTTTTTTATTCATTTTGGAAAGCATTATATATTAAAAAAATAGTATGTAATTTTGTTGGTTCAAATTTAATAATCACATTTTAAATGCCTAATGATGCTGAAATTTATTTTTTATATTGTAAAATATAACTGCATTAAACATATACAATGACTTCCAAATATTTCATTTGTGCTATACTTCTTCCTCACATATTAGAAGAATGCAAATTGTGCTTCAGAATTTTAATATAAAGGTGAATAATAATATTTTCCAGTTTAAAATAAATGATTCAAGTGGGGAGTTAAGGTTAAGAAAAGAAAATGCAACATATTGAAAACTTTCCACAGGATCATATAAAAAGCATTATACTTAGTCAGCAAATTGAGAATCATTAAAACTTTAATGATAAATTTTTTCTCTTAAATGCCAGGCATATTTTAGTTGAAGCTTTTCAATAGTTATGATCCTAAATAATTAGGATTGCTTCAATAAATTGAATAAATTAACTCTCGCTCTCTTTCTCTCTCTCTCTCTCTCTCTCTCTCTCTCTTTCTCAACTTCGTTCAAAAACACTGAAACAAAATTTTAAAAAGAACAGTTAAAATTCAAAATTATTTTAAGGTAAAGAAACTCAAATATTATTTTTCAGATATGAACAATTTCATTTCTCAAACATGCAATAAAATACTAAATCTAATCAATACATTTTAATTACAATAGACTATTTTTATAGTGAGATTATGTCTGCGTGTGATTTTCAATTTAATTTATTATTTTTAGTTTATTAGTTAAAATAGCGGAAATACTAAGGACACATAATATCAGGATTTACATCGGAAACATATATTTTAGATTGAAAGATAAATTGATATCTAATGATTGATCTCATTGTCTGGCAAATCATCCAAACATTATTGAAAATTAATAGTAATTAAATTGAATTAATTTGAAATAATTTAAGATTTAAATTTACTGTCAGTTTCCTAAAGGATCATTCATTTCAGAACCTTTGACTATTAAGTTAAATTCAGTTGCGTCATCAAAAGGTGTTTTGCAGAATCCGAAATAATTGCCGAGTTTCAGAAACAACATAAAAATCTATGTAGGAAATAGTTATCAAATGTTGTGCGATATTTATAAATGATAAATTTATCGAAAACACGTGTAATACCCTTAAAAATTCTTTTTTAGAAAAGGTGTTTTGTAACTTTTTGTGTATATTGACATAATATTTTTACATTATTTATTACACATTGTTTAGCAAAAACTAACAGTTCATTATTTTCTGTTATTTAAATTGTCTTAGTGCTTTTAATAAAATGTGTACTTTATATAATTAGATATAACATAATAAAAAGTAAGTATAGATCTTTAAACAGAAATATCACTTTCCCGCATTTTCATATAGCACACCATAATAAAATTAATTACGTAAATAATTTTTGATAAACAGTTCAACTTAAGCATTCTTAATAATTTATTAATAATTTTAGACAAACTTTTACCCCAAAAATGACATACTATAAGTTTTTAAAACTTCTGGATTAATTTATGAATATATTGTGGAAGGTAAAAACTTTGTTGCAAAGCACTTAGTTGACGAGAAATATTTTCATTCCCATTTTATGTCTCATGTCGGATTAAAAAAAATTAAATTGAACATAAAAAACAGCTAATATATCGCCCTCAAAATTCACAAGACACCTTAATAATGCCCATTGTAGCATTAAATGCAACAAATTTTATTGATTTGACACTCTAAGGTAGTATATTTTTATTTTCCTAATGATCCATATATTAATTACAGCAATATCTTAATAACTAATTATTTATTAAAATGTGTAGTAATAACTATTATTACGATACATTTTAAAGGATGATGTAATAAGATATTAATTAAGATTTCTTAAAAAAAATTGAAAATTTTGAACCCATTTAGACGGATTGTGAAATTTTGTGTTTCTGATATTAAAATAAAATAAAACCCCAAATTTGAGATTTTATTTTACTTAATAAGAGTCAAAGATTAGTTGTAAATAGATTTTATTTCATCTAATATGAATAAATTCTTATTGCGTAAAATAAAACTAATTTCAAAACATAATATGATTTTGATAAATAAATATTTGCATATTCAAAGGAAAAAATCTGCCGTTAACTTATCATTTAAAAACTTTAATACAGAAGCATACTTATTTTTAACAATTTAATGGAAAAAATTTTATATGTGTACACCATTAAATAATTTCAGTCACTTCTGCTTTCTATTTCATTGAATCTAAAATACTAAAATATTTTAAGTGCATAAATAAATTAGTGAAATTAATATTATAATATATATAATACTGCATATAAATTAATTTTATTATTTAATGCATGATTTTCAGTTAAATAGGAATTAAGTACATTTACTAATTTTTCTTTATTAAATCTTTTTATCCAAATAACAAAATAAAGAATTAATAATTTTTCTGGTACATAAAAATTTCTCTCTTCAGAAATAAGGTTTAATTAATAAAATATAAATTTTATTGGATGTAAAGAAGATTCAAATTACGTTCTTTTATTTGATGGATTTCTTGGAACATTGTCTTATCATTTCTTTCATTTATTGTTTTTTGTTGGATTTAGACGATAGCTATCCCAGTTAAATCAGTAATGATTGAGATTTCTTAATTTTAGCATTTTTCATTTTATCATAATTATTTTTCATCAAAGCATGCTAGTTGAAATTTGAACATGTAATTTAAAAAGTTTATAAAGAAAATATTTTTGATGTATTGTTTAAAAATAATTTCCCACTCCTCAAACCTATGATTATGTTAAAAATGAAATATTGGGGTAAAAATTGAATAAAAACTGAGTCCCTCTGACTACGAAAAAAAAACAATACAATTATGGAAATTATATTAAATAGATTATATGATTCTTTGGAGTAAAATTTTAAGCCTATATGGAATACCATGGTACTGAGTATGTGTTTTTCGTGATAAAATGAATTGCGATTAAAGGATAAAATCATTCCTCATCAAAATCACTTAAAAATTACTGTGCCAAGCGATATTTTAATAATGATTACAATTTCAAGTATAAGGAAACAAGACAGATTAAATGTCGATTGGATTTACATTAGTTATTATAATTCAAGTTCCATGACACTAGTTTAGTGAGATTTTTCTTAAAACTTTATTTCAGCATCAAATTCTATAAACCAAGCTAAAGGGAAAAATATAACTTTTTTAACATATTTTACTATGAATTAAAGCTAATTTTAAAGTTTATTATTCAGCAGGTAAATATAAAGAGTTTGTAATCGTGAATTCTCAATTCTTTGTCTTAAATATGTTTTATTTTTCATATATATTTGAAAAATATCTCAAAGTTGGAAAATCTATTTATCTGAGAAGCAATTTCAATCTCAAAATCATAGCTATGTTAAGGAAAACAAATTCTAACTCGTAGTTTCCGGTTGATTTGTATGAGATAAAGTTTTATTTCATCCTCACTTAGACCAATTATTTCAGTGATATTGATTCTATTTCCTAAACAGACCTAGTTCCCTTCAAAACTCTCATTAAGATTACAGGAATATATACAAAATTGATCAAAGCTGATTAAAAAATATTTAAGATAGATAATATTTAGTATCATAATGAATATCGAAATATGATTATGACTGTAAAATAGTATCATTCTGATAAATCTAAATTAGACATTTTAATATATTTCATATGCGATCATTCAAACAAATATCAGTTAATTGTTGAAAAATATTTATATTATATTACTTTATAATCAAACTTTGTTTCTGTTTATAATTAAAGTGAAATTTGATTCATAAACTGCCAGACTTCAAGCAACACTTTCAAACATTCAAATGGCATGATAAAAACTCACTTCAATAAATAAACAAACAGTATTATGCTTATTAGTGCTATTGACATAGACAAGTTATTAAAGGCTCAAATCACATAAAAATTAATTTATTGCCAATAAATTCATAAATGAGATAGTAGCTCTAAAACTCAGTTACACAAACTTTAACACAAATGCAGGAAATAGTAAAACCCATAAACAACAAATAATATTTCTTGAACTATCGGAGCTTTACTAACTAAAAAAAATGCGAAAGAGTTTTTAATACAGCCAGATATCTTGGATCATTAAACTTATTGTTTTCAGAAGAATCTTCAAAGCATTTTAAACTAAAATTTCGAATCCGTGTAGAAAGACATCAATTTATCTCATGTAAATTTATTTGAGAATCGTGCTGAGAGTGACTGAGTCTTGGAAAATTGTACCTGAGGATATTGTACTGGGAGATATACAGGCGTATTAGTACATACTCTGGTCATATTATGTAGTTTCTCTTGATTCACACGCACAATTCACAGATTGCAAGAGGTGATCTAAAATCAAAAGAAAAGGTCTGCAACCAAAACAGCTCTTGCAAATGAAATTGAGCATTGAATCATGCAACAGCATTAGTAGAATTGGTGATTACCAATTTATTAAGTACGATCTCAATCATAATCAAAAGTTAAGATGAATCAGGATTTATGGCTATAAACAATTTTCTGAGCTGAATTAATTGAACTGCTGTTTAACATTTGACTACGGTCATGTGCTTTTGTTTGAAAATCCATCGATTAATATTTCAATCCAGTTTTTCATGTGGCACTTCTTTATATGTTACGACACCAATTTGGAACACCATCGTATTGACATTACACTATTTCTACCAATGATTGGGAAAAAATGCGTATTACCAATACAACCTTTTCTATTCGTATTTGTTTCACTGTGGTAACTCAATGGACACCTGCTTCCAAAAGACAACGATCAACCACATATTTCTGAAAAGATTTCATAAGTATGTTTGCTACAAATTAGATACTTTCAAGATCCTCATTGTTCCCAGATTCAGTCTTAATTGAGCATTCAAGAGAAATCTGGTAAACTGAGTTTGATAGTTTACTTATTTTACTGTTCTTGCCCGTTTTCGCCTTTCATAATAAGAAATGTTAGAATAGAGAGGTAGGAAAATAGACTTAGAATATAAACTTCTCTTTTGTTAATTTCAGAAAAATATTGTTCTTTTGATCTTAAATTTTCATTATTTATTAAGCTTACCAACATATATATGATTTTGCATTTACTTCTTAGAAATCATTATCGTGTTGAATGTTTTGTAGTGAACAAAATAAGTAGTATAATATATTTTACAGTCAGATTGCCTTTTTATTCCTTTAGAATTTAACTACTTAAGCTGACGAAATATCATGAGTTTTGGTTTGAAAATTTAACTGTAACATAATAAATATATATAAGTTCCGTACTTATGCATTTATAAACTAACTTTGTGGATATTGAAATTAATTATAAAGAAAAATTAATTTAGACTGCTAAGAAAAATTAAGTTAAGCTATAAAGAAATCAGTCCCTATTATAAAAAAAGAACTTGTTTAAATTCTTTTGGGATAGTTCTGGGAGGGATAGTTAAGGGATAGTTCTGGGAATAAATAAATTTTGACAACAGTTATGTTCAAATTCATAAAATTTCAGTCTTTAAAAGTTGCTTTAAAAAATAATTAAGTTGAGAATTGTTAAATGCTAGTATAACAAACTAATGAAGTGTGTGAAAATCTAAACATTAAGTGTATGAATGATTTACCATGTTATTTTTTTCACCATGCTATTATTTAAAAGATAGAAAAGATATTTAAAAGATAGGAAAAAAAATATTAACGTACGTAGGAAAATGTCTTAAATCTTAAAATTTGATCTCATATGTAATTACGAAAATAGTTTTGCATATACATGCTTTGAATCTATGACCATTTTAATATGTTATGTTTATGCATCATGACAAGTTATAAATCTCCTATACAGAATTCAGAGCTATATTAAAGCTTGATTTTGTATTTTTAACTAAAATATATTTTTTAATTTATATTCAGTTATTAAATTTAAATAAATATGTGTTACTTATGAATAATGTTCCACGTTTTTATTCTTGAAACAAATGGCACGTACTTTTCAGTATTCAATGAATGCTCATGAAAATCAGTTAAATTAATTTAAAAATCAAAGAAAAGACTTTGTGACAATCTTAAAAAGTTAATTTCATTAATAAAAATATTTCATTTTATAGATGAAATATATTAAACATTTATTAATAAAAATTAAAAGTTCATTTATTAATAATTTTTACTTTTAAATTACTTCCTACTCTATTAA
Source organism: Latrodectus hesperus (assembly GCA_037975125.1). Taxonomy (NCBI): domain Eukaryota; kingdom Metazoa; phylum Arthropoda; class Arachnida; order Araneae; family Theridiidae; genus Latrodectus; species Latrodectus hesperus. Next base: position 93,356,925 of record CM075854.1, read on the forward strand.
TTAGTAATTAACAACAAATAGTTTTAATTTAAATATACTGAAAACAAATACCATAATTTTCTCATTTATATTCTGAAAAGACCATTGTTGTTAGAGTGGAAGCTAATTAATAGAATTATTCATTTTATTGTTGCTCAGAGCAATCAGTAATTGATCATTAACCAACGGAAATCAATTCCTTCAAACTCTTCCTTGGATAATAAGACTTAATTAAAACTCGTAGAATGAGTTCTGAATTCCTAACTGCTTTAATTTAAGGATGACACCTTTCCTATAATCTTCTTAATCCATCCCAAGCGTGTTCTTAGGGATTACGTTTAGTGAATTGATAGCAAATCTATTTGACAGGTACCCTTTGTTTCCTTTAACATAGTCTGATTTGATGCTGCACTAAAGCTCGTCAAGAAAGGGGTGACAGAGATAATTGAAATGATCTAAAACAATTTAGATTAAAAAATTATTGAGCTGGAAAAATGAAATTTTGTTCATTTCCTTTGAATGTTCTTCCTCAAATAGGTGCTTATATGACTAGTATATAATGTTCTAGTATTGAACAGTAGATTTAAATATGAATTAGTAAGTATTATAGACATACAAAATAACTATTAAATATTTAATTTTTATTTTGCAACAAATTACATAATACTTCACAAATTTTTTAATAATATCTCTCTGAGATACTTTGTAAATAAAATTTACAAAAAATCTCTGAAAATAAAGAATTTTATAAATTAATACACAATTTTCCATACTTCTTTTCTTTATGTATTAGACTATAAGAGTTTAACTTCTTAGGATTAATTACTTTATTTGAAATATGAAACGTCATGTTTGCAGTACAATTTAAATCCAAAAGTTCCTACATCATAAATGTTCTGTCTCTTCTGTAACAGTTGATAGCATAAATTTTTGACAGTTTCATGGCATTTGATTTATTTTGCGCAAAAGAGCTAGTCAAATGTACCGTCTCCTCATCAAATAAAACGGTCCCTCGGGAAAGGTAATTTTCTGAAATGAAATGCAATGTCTGAAACGTGTCATCATATTCTAGATGATGTATGTAATTTCAGGGGCGTCGTCTCAGTGAGTATGCCGATCACAGGTGTCGACATTGATCAGTGCGATGGGGATACCATCTTCACTGCCTTTTCCTCTTCTCACCATTGTGATCCTTCTTCGACACAGGTTTGTATAGGCCTCAATTATTTTTTTATTTCTTTCAAATTAGTTTTCAACTCTGTTTTGGAAATTTTTCACTTTCATCTTTAGATTTCAAATTAAATGAATGACAGTAGTATTTAAAAATACCTTAAAAGTTCGAAAGAATCCATTCTTTTAAATCACTTCTTATGCCACATAGTTTTTTTATTTTTAAAAAAGTAATTATATATAACTTTAAAAATGAATTGCAAATTAATAGGAAAAATGAAATAATTTTCTTTTTCGTAATTATCATTTTTGTTGTAAAATAAAAGTTAATCTATTGCTTATAATTAGTAAACCTTTATTTTATTTTATTTATTTCCATTAATATAGACTTTTAAATACTCCACTCATCGGGCTGAAATTAATTGTAAATGTGATGGAAGAAAATTAGTAAAACCTTAATTAAGCTAAATCTTGTCTAACAAGACATCTCAAAAAACTTCCTTATAGATAAATGTATGTCTTTCTCTAATTAAATTATCATATTGAGAGCATCCCTCTTTCTTCTCTATTTCTTCTATATCTTTCTCCTTTGAACTTTTGTTACTTCCGCGTTAATCTTCACAAAACTTTTATACTACTATGTAAAGTTAACATGAAAGGTCAGCTGTGGAAATTTCTTATTCACTGTTTAAAATTGAAATTGCAACACCAAGGGATAGTCAGAATTTAGTAAAAATTTGAGTGGACGAAAGAAACTAAAATTTCAGATCAAGATTAGAATTCATTGTGGAAAAGTTCATGAAACAAGTTATTTTTCTAGAAGTTTGTAAAATCCTGACAAAATGTTGAAACGGTCTATAAATCACAGAACAGGCAGATATAATTTTGTGTAACAGATATTCAATAAAATGCTCATTTAACTCTACATCTGAAAAATTCTTATTTTATCGCAAATAGTTCCGTAACATGCTGCTGAACGTTGCTTTGCTTGGAAACCAGCTTCTGAGAATTATGCTGTGAGAACAAATGTATGTCGCAGCAGTATTTTTTGGTAATAACACTGAGCAATATTTTGCTTATAATCCCTAATGTTTGAAAGGCAAATTATGTGGCATTTCATGCTAGTATTCGAATTGACAACACAGTATATTTAATACTAAAAAAGCAGGATTGGTGTGCTAATCAAAAATCTAAATGATATCGAAAAATATGTACGACAATTAGTGGATAGTCTTACATATCTTTTGGAGATTTTGGTCGCATATATTTTAGAAACTTTGTCTTATCTTTATAACATCAATTCACAGAACGTAGTTGCCAATACAATGAATCCAGATTGAATTTAGACTGTATGCCTTGTTTTTTGTTTGAAGCCTCCATAATCAGGGCTTTTGCTTTAATTTATCAGTACGCGCAGTCTTATTTATTAGAGTATTTGAATGGAGCATTATTTCTTTAGTTTTATTTCAGTTATGATTCCTGAGAAATATTATATGTATCACCTAAATATAATGTTATGATGCGTCCGGAACATAATGTGAGCAAGAGTCTTAATTCTAAAACATTAAGGAAACATTTTTAAGCAACATTAAGGAATAGTTTTTAAGCAAGTTAGTTCTAATTCACATATCAGTTTTTCTTTTCTTTTTTTTTGACCTTTTCTCTTTTTGTATCTATGACATCTTGGAATTTCGATTTTAATAAGCATTGCTTATAAATTTTGTCTTAATTAAGCATTTAAGGAACTTCCTATGCCTATATTGCTTTGAAAGATTAAGCTTACATCCTACTAGACTGTAACCCATTTATACTAATTTTGTTCAAATTTTTCCATTTATGATACTTTTGTTCAGAAATAAAATTAGAATTACAATAATTAGATTGCTATACTATTTTCTATGAAAGCGAATTATATTCTGTATTTGCATTGAAATTTGAATAATAAAATTCGAGAATCACCAAATCTTATGCGAAATTACTTGCAGTGAATTGATTTTTTGATCTGAAATTTTTAAATCACTAACTTAAATAAATTGTACAAGCAAACATATTTTTCTTTGATAGTTTCTTACAATTCCTTTTTGTTGGAATAACTGCTTAATTTTATTGGAATACCATCTGTATATCATTGGGTTTCTGCTGAAAATTGGTAAGTCTCTTTTTAAAACAGTTTTTGATAAGCTAACCTCATTTTGATCTTCAAAACGAGAATTATTTTTGGCTGAAGTGCAAATTGTTTGGAAATTCCTTGTAATATTGGTCTGAGTTATGTAACAACAGTTTTTCAGTAAGTACCTTATTCAGTTTTCTATAGTCAAAAATAATTTACATAGTAATAGAAAAAATGTTTTTATTTTTTATAGCATATAACATATAAACACTTTCACGAACATACATAAATTTCTCCTTCAGAAAAATAGCGATAAGTTTCAGAAAACAAACTTGGCCTTACAAACTTGACATTTGGTATTTTGACTATTGAAGTAATGATTAACAAATGTAATATATATGACAGTTTCGACTTATTTTTATCTTGTATGATGAAGAAGACAACTCTTCTTTTTAGTGTGTGCCAACGCCCGACAAAGGATTCCGCCGGGGTGCTTATAGGTGTTACTGCAAGTCCAATTTTTATCCAGCATCTACTGGAGCGCAACGCCGGGATTCTAATTATTATGAAGGCAAAAATATAGAAGAGAGTTTTGTAGACAGCATCCTCAACGAACAAAACAAACTCGCCAATACATTTCATTGCCTGCCTTGCCGTGTAGGATGCGATGTGTGCATTGGAGATCAGCCCTGCTACGTTCAGTACGATCTTATGCTTCGCAGTGTTGTGCTGTGCTTCCAGAGTTTCTGCAGTACTCTTGTTGTCATTCTGATTATAGTAGTTTTTGTCCTTAGGAAAAGCCCGGTAAGTCAGCTCTGCTTCTTTAAGTTTACTCTGAAACGTTTGAAACATTCCTAACGGCAACATTTGTGATTTCATTCCTGTCTCTCATTACTTCCATAAAATTTTAACAAATATTTCAAAGCGCACTTTTATTTTGCCTTATAGATTTTCCATATTTTCAAAATGCATTTTTATTTTACTTTTTTGTTTTATTTTGTAAATATATTATATAAAAATTTTTGAAACATTTAAAAAAAATTTTGTAAATTTTTTGTTAAAATATTTTTGTAAATTCCTTATTAAGTCAGAATAATTTTCAAATTATTTTTTATGAATATAAATACATTTTTATGTATATTTAAGACTTTTAAGTGTTTTTTAATGAGGCTGTTATTGTTATATTTCTAGATTTCAATCATATAATCTATATAAAAATTAAATATATATAATTAAAAATTCAGTGAAATATATTCGAATTGTATTCTTTCTATAAAAATTCTTAAATTTTTTAGAGTAATAATGTTCAAAAATGTTTTAACAGTTTTCAAAATTAGTAGACTGATTTATATGGGCTTACTGTTTTTATTCCAATAAAAATTAAAAGAAATTATGATCCTTCCCAAGTTTTTTTTAAACCATATTTTGAATTAACTATTTCTTAATTCATACAAAATATATGGTTATTTCTAAAAACTGAAAGAAAACTATCTGTACGAAATATAATAAACTTGTGTATATTTTGTGTATATTTTATATATATATATATATATATATATATATATATATATATATATATATATATATAATAGATATTATAGTATATTATAATAGATAGAAGAAACATATATATATATATATATATATATATATATATATATATATATATATATATATATATATATATATATATATATATAGCCGAATATTTGCTTAGTTTTAACATTCAGTTGATCTAGGTTGAATGTTTCAAGAGTGTTAATTTTATGCTTTATGGTTTTCTCTGATTATGCAATGAATAAATTATTCCAACCTTATACTTACAAATTTCTCTGTGTATAACCAGATACAGACTAGCATCGCTAGATTTTTCATAACTAGATGCAGAGATATTTTCCGTTATCGATTACAGAAACAGGTGGTTCTATTTAACTATTAAATGTATCTTAACTGAAAATATTAGATCTTAGTTTCATAGCCTTTAAATCCTTTCATCAGGTCTGAGTTTTATCAGACATTTTTAATTAGTTTTGTTCATTGAATCAAAAGGTTTCATTTATTTTGTATTTCAATTAATGAAAATTATAATACATTTCGAATATCACCTGAGTATATAAAGTGCATATTGGACTATGGTTAATTTTGTAAAGAACAAGATATCAATATAATATTTTTTATTATCTACTTTTAGAATTGAAATAATTTAAGATGTATTCCCCTTCATCACAACATCAGATTTTTATTCATTCCTTTAAAATGACTATTTTGAAATTAAATAAGAAATGTTAGTTCCTTATAATTATACTACATATTTAGTTGACTTTTTATATTCAAAATTTTTATAAAATATGTAGTAGTTTTAGTTACTAATGTAATGCATCGAACTTTTACTGAAAATGCTTGCCGCATATGAACTATCTTGCTAAAATAAAAACTATTTTTACACATAATCATTAGTTTAAATAAAACTTCCATTTAGATAAAAGAGTATTAATTTTAATTATTTGTATAATTGAAAATTAATTTATAAGGATAATAAATTTTCAGATAATTTTAATGGGGATTTTGGGACATAATGACAATTTTACTTTAAAAAGAAATAGTTATAAGACTTTTTAGAAACTATTATGTATAACAAATGGTTTTCAGAACCTCCTTATTTATTTCACAAGTTCTAGTTTCTTATAAATTAACAAACAATAATTAATTTAAGAAGCATTTTTCTGTAGCATCTTGCTTTTTTGAAAGTAAATTATTTTTGTCAGCTTAAATTTATAATTAGAATTTTCAAATATTAATGAAAAATATAAAGAAATATGTTCAATTTTTAGTGAAATTCTTAGTTGTAACATGATAGTGTAAAATGAAGTAATTATTAGACATAAATAATTAATCAGGGTAATTCCATTGAAGTAATAAAAGATAATTGTTTTAAATTAGATTTTTGTTATTCTTGAATAACTATTAAATTCTTTCAGTTGAAAAGAAACAAATATAATTTTAAACATTTTATAATGTAAATTCCTAGCTCTGTTTAAAAACATGAAGCACATTCAATTTTTCAACAAATTTTATATTTTAAGAACATTTAGGATCTATAAAAATTTAATGCAAAAATAATCACAAAATTATTATTACTTTTTATAAAAATTTCTAAGTTATCATAAAAGGATTTTTTAACGATCATATAATTATAACAGAGTAAATATGCCGTCTTGATTTTGTGATGAAATCATTCAAGAAAATCAAATTCCATATTTTCAAAACAAAAGACTACCAAAAATTTATTTCTATCCTCATATACTTTATAATAGGTTCTTTTAATAATTTAAAATGTTTACACTTTATATTGCGACATTTTTAATTATAAAAGAATACAATCCTTAGGAAAGTAAAATTGTGGGTTTTTCTTTTAGATATTCTCTAGCTGTATGTGGGTAATGCATGAAGCTATTCTATTTGGCTCTCTTCTTCTTTACCAAACTGTAAGTTTAAACTTTTCTATCAATCTTTTTCTATTTTAATTAATTAATTTAATAATTTAATATTTAAATTAACGACTGAAAATTATCTTTACTTAATAACTATATGTTTTTTCAGGAAAATCACGTTTTTTCCTTATTTAATCTTGTGTAAAATTCTATCACAATATAAAGTTTGAAAACTGTCATCATTTATAACATAGTTTTAAATCTTTATAATGTATTTCCCGAGTTCTATCTTAAGCTTAAATTCTGTCACCAAATTTATTTTTTGAGAATCTTCAACATTTTCTAAAATATTAATCTTTTAAACATTTTAAAAAGAATAAGAACTCACAAATCCTTTTTTACACATAATACTTACTTAATCTGGTTATAAAAAGAATAACTTTTACTTTTTTTGCTCTTTAATTCTTTAAATCAATATTATTTTCTTCTTCGGATATTCTCAAGATTTGATTATTGATTTCTTCTTATAAAGTTGGGGACTATTTTCATAAATAGCGACATTTCTTTATTTTACTTTAGCGTTATGGTGAATTTCTTGCTTTTTTTATAACGAGGCATTGATCAATTAATGTATAAATAATAAAGACTTCAAAATTAACAAATATGTAGTTGATAAAATATTCTTTAGTTTCCATCACTGTAAATAATGCCAAAAAGTTTTGCTAATTTTGTAGAACAGTAAGAGTTCTTGATGAAGCATTTGGAGTGTTAACATATTATATTGCTAAAAATTATATTACTATTATATTGCTCATATATTGAGATGAGTTAATTTACATAATTACAAAACTGCTAAATACAATACTAATATTATGCAGAGAAATGTAAATTTTCTACAACTACAGTCAAAAATAAAAGCTAAGGTGTAATCATATAAATTCTTGAAGGAATCATATAAATCCAAATGGTTGCATAAAAAAATGAAAAAAAATTTCTCCTATCCATTTGGGAATAGATGCAAAAAAAAAATGGAATCATAAGGAGAATTTTAACTCGATTTCAATTAGAAAAGGTCACAAGAACATTCATTCAAAGCTAGTCCATTAAATGATTGCATCTGCCAAACAAGCATTTACTGAGTATAAAATTGCAAGCCTTGATCTTCATAATGGTCAATCTTCATTACAGAAAGATTTTGGTGACCTTGCTGTGTGGTTAATAGCCAAAAATAATTATCTTTTAAGTGTAATGAAACAATTAATATTGAGAAGCATTGAATTCGATTGGATAAGCTAGCAATAAATGTTCATTGAAAGCCTAATGTAGCCTTTCAGAAAATTATCAAACCATATTCCTCTAAATAGACCCCATGTTACACTCATTAAAAAAAATAGAATAGAAAAACCATTTTCATTTTATACGACAGATTCATAATTCTCTCTCTCAGAATTTTTTTTAACTGACAATTCTTCTTTAAAACATTTTGACAATACTTTGATTCAGCAAATATTTATTAATGAATCGAAAAGACTCAGCCATAAAAATAATTCAAACGCAAACACACCTTTGAAAACTTTTTTTAATCAAAAATATTAAGCTTGATCCTGAATTTGTTAAATATTTATTTCAACGGTTAACTTGTGGGTTGGAATTTTCTTACAAAATGCAATATTCCTTTGGGAATGATTGAATAAATAAAATATGATAAGGATTGAACTAAAATTTGGAAAATTATTTTAAATTGTAATTTTGATATCCACTAGACTTGAAAAACATAGCTAATACACTAGTTGTTATATATATATATATTACACAGTTAAATTATTCTGAATCTTTACATTAAATAAAAAATAAAAATATATATAATTTGTTACTTGATAAAAAGAAAGTAATACACTTCAAATCTCAATTGACAGATATTTTTGTAATATTCTAGCTTAAAATAGATTTCTTAAAGGAAGAAAGGGAAAATTATTTTATCTATTTTCACTACTCACAAATTTCTTCCACTATTTTTTGAATCAATTTAAATTCGTTGATAATCGAAGCAATTTCCCAGATATTCAATTATATAAATTGACATGATGTTTTAAGTAGTGAAATAAATATTAAATAGAAAATATTTCAGTTAACTTACTTTTTCTTAAATTTAAATTGGCAAATAATTGTAATGCCAAAAGACTTGGTTTTAGACGGAATTCATTTATTTATGTAAAAGATTGAGTATAAAATCTCTGTTACTTTCAAATGTACTAATTCAATTTTCAAACAAATTTTTTGTTTGTTAAAGGAATCTATATGGAGCAACAGTTTAGAAATTCTAAAACTTTTTTGAAAAGTTGAATAATTTAAAGTAGATTGAAATGCTTAAAAAATTCAAAATTATTTTATTGAAATTTCGCAGCTATATGAGATAAAAAAAATAGAAATATCTTCAACATAATAATTACTTATTAATGCAATTTAAACTATAAATAAGCAATGAAAAATTTGAGAACACGAAGTCATGAAGATGGAAATATATTTTTTGTCTAATCATAAAATGGTATTTATAATGAATAATCAAAATTTTACATTAGCGATTAAATGAGATGATTGTAGTTTCAAGCAAAAAATTGCTATAAAGGAATACTTGTAATAAATTTCCTGTTAGAGAGAATAACATATTTAGAAGTCAAAGTTTAAATTTAACTAATAAATGCATTTATTATTTTTCTGTTGATAAGAAATTAATTTTATTGCAGTCTGTGTTAAGTTCAGATTTATTGTCTCCCATTAATGATAGCAGTGCTTTTTTTCAAATAAGATATCTTTACGTTAGCAATCATATATTTATTGAATGCTAAATTAATTAATTAAACTCTCATTCAACATTTTAACTTACGTTCAATTAAGAATAAATTTAGTTTCATTAAAGAACTTATAAATTGAGAAAGATGTAATTATTTCTATTATTTTTCTAGGTTATAATTCGTTACTTTGAGCCAAGTGTTTTTATTTGCATGATTGAACCTTGGTTTCGTGGCTTAGGATTTGCAATTTGTTATGGATCCATCATTCTTAAAATATATAGGTATGTACAATTATATACTTTTATCTTAATAAGACAATATTGAAACGTTCGTATATCTCCAAAGATTTTTTGAATCAATGCGCCATAAAAATATACAAATATAAGACACGGTAAAACTGTTATTATAAAACATATTTTGGAATGGTTGTTTGGTATAAATGTGACTATACTGAACTTTTATATTGCAAAATTGAGCAATTTTCAGTAATATACTTATTTAGTTGAAATTACCCAGAAACAATTTTAGAAGAAAAAGTATTGATTCAATACAGATTGTCTCTATGAAATCAAAAACAATGATTAATTGCTTGATTAAATTTAGTATGACAAATATTAATTTGAACGTTAATTTAACAATCAAAAACTTTATCCCTTTATACTTTTGTAATTTTTGTTTCTTAAAATAGAAATATTAAATATTGAAAATAGAAACTTATCTACAATAAATGAAAATTATTAAACTCATTTTTAAATAAATAAAAACTGAAATGACGTGTGTGATCGTTTATTTTTTAAAAATAAGTCAGCGTTATTCTGATTATAAATTTCTGCGATATAACTCCAGAGACATATAAAATGATTTGGCTTTTTAGTAATGAAATTATTTTATAAGTTGTTCTTAAGTTGTAAAAGTATTGAATTGCTTTCCTGGTTCAGAAAAGAGTCTCTTTAAAAGTCATCGACATAAACAAAAAATAAATAAATGAATGAAAACCAATCAAGAATTTGAATGATTTCCATAAGAAATCAACATTAGAATCATAATACTCTAACCTTATAAGAACATACTAAAGATTCTCAATTTATCAAACGTAATTTTACTGATTCTAACTTTATAAAACTATATGGAATGAATATGGACTCAGTGGGTGCTGTTGTTGTTTACTAATGACACTTGGACGAGCCAAGCTCGCTATGCTATGCGAATTAAGTCGATTGAGAGCGTCTATCGTTTTAATCAGAGCACCATGAAGGTGAAAGTACGACTTTGCTCTACACAGATGCAATAGGTACCCGTTTATAGGGTAGGCAACCATTCACACTTCATTCATACAAGGAAAGGACAAAGACAGGATAGACAGAGAGAGAAAGTACATCTATGCCCGAACCGGGATTCAAACCAAGGACCTCCTTATCCGTAGTCAGGCACGCTAACCACTAGACAAGTTGGTCGACGCGGGTGCTAAAAGTATGCTGAAAAAATTAACGACGACTTCTTATTAAATCCATTATATGTACTCATGCTCAATTTACAATTAGTTTTTTAAACATTGTTCCCTTAATGTGGATATCAAAGCTTTCAATGGTTAGATCTTCATTAACACTTTATTTATTCCTATTTTTTTCTCTTTAAGGTTAGCTAACATTCATGCTTCAACAAGACAATATGAACTTCGTATTGTGAACATCATACAGGAGTTCATTACCAGTTAGTGTTTCTGTTCCTTAAATTGTCAGAAGTATAAATCCATTTGGTTGAGAATATCTAACCTTACTGCAATCTCAAACCTTCTCTGTCCTGTGAAAACACTAGCATCACAGTTTTGCGTATCTCGAAGAATTATTTCCAGATTCTAAGCTTTACAATTTTCTCAATTAATAAAAAGATTATTGAAATCAATAATGGTTGTATTAAATATTGACTAAATATTGTTATATATTGAAATCTTAGATAGCGATTATTTAACAGAAGTCCACCTTTAAAAGCTTTAAACTACTTTTTAGTAAACAAAATATGCTGTAACAGCATATCTGATGCTATGATTAGCTTGGCTAACATAATATTTATTAATGTTGGCAAACACATAACATTAATCAATATTTCATCATTTATTCACTGATAAATTATATATATATATATATATATATATATATATGTATGTATGTATGTATGTATGTATGTATGTATGTACGTATGTGTGTATGTATGTGTATTTTATGTATGTAAAATGAAAACACAATTTTAAAAGAGTATCCATTTTTTAAAATTGTGTTTACATTTTCTCTGTTGTTTAAATTAAATATTTATTACAGAATATTAGCCGAATTCCAGACAAGAAAAGCTCACAGAGTCTGTGTTCGAGACAAAGATTTGCTCAAATATCTTTTAGGAATCATTACAATAGTAATTGGATACCTACTTGCATGGACTGCAGTCATAATTGACAATATGACTGAGGGATACAGTGTGATTGTACACGAACAAACTCCCATGGGGCTTAAGTACGTTATGTGCCGAGGGCTTTGGTGGGACTACGTAACAGAATTCGGTATGGAACAATACTATTATTGACTATTTTAATTCTTGTGAAATATATGAACAAAAGTAATTCTGAAGTTAATGCAATGTAATTTCATTTGTTCTTTTAAATAAATTCTAGGCCATTTAATAATTTTAAGAGTAATTTAAAATATGATACGTTGTTGTTGTGTAACGGTTTATTCCTCAAGGTCTAGCTGCAAGTTAGACCATGTCCAGGAGGTCGTAAATCCTCGAAAAGTCATAAGCAATAAGAGGTAAAATAATAAGGTCCTTTTGCAAAAGTTCTACACAGTGGAGGAGATGTTCAGGGGAGGCCTGTGAGCAGAAGTGTACTTGGTGCATTTTGTGCAGATGTGCAGTTGGTGTATTCAAAATAATATTTCTATCCATCAATATAAGCAAGTCTCCCTATATGTCCACTCATGAGTCTGCTGATGGTCTATTGGAAAGCTCTATTCTTTCCAATTTTGAGGACAGTATTAAGAGTTTTCTCAGAATACCAAAAGTAGGATGGAGGAGTCATTCATATTTTCTAAATTGGAATCTTAATTTTTGAGCTAATTTTGGAGAAGGTCAATTCGTTGCCAGTAGTTGATGAGCCAGTAGCTCCTTCTTTTGCAAGAATATCAGCAGACTCATTGCCCTAAGCGTCCATGTTTGAAGGAAGCCATTAAAAATAAAAAATATGCTACGTAAATGATTTAAGCCAAAATTTATGTTAGTAATCAATGTTAGTAATCAGGAAAATTTATTTTCAAATAAAGTATTTAAATGCAATTGTTTATTTTTCAAATAAAATTCACAAATTTTTTTGACTATATTTGACAAAAAAGAAACAATAAAATGAGGCATGCTAAAGAATGGAAGGAAATTTAGATCGATGCAAACTAGGAAACATTTAATTTTGAACTAATTTTATAAGGATATTTTTTTCTCTTAAAAAAATTGCTCAGCAGCAGGAGAAAAGATTTTCAAGTTCCATAAGCTGAAAGCTGCCAATGTTTTCAGTTATTAATAAAAAATAATCAATCTAACAGAAGCTTCTTAAGAGGAAAACAATTTCTTTTACAGCAAAATTAATTTTATTTTTAGGAAAAATATTTGCATAGTTGTATATACAAATTAACTGGAAGAAAATAAAAATTTATTTAGTAGAATTTTTTATTAAAAGAGGATAGGGTTGATTGTGTAAAAAAAAATTTCCAATACAAAAATATTAGTTACAAAAGGGGCAGAATATGAATCAAATATTTTGGCACTAAATAACATGAAAAGTACTAAAATTCTACTGTCTCATGTTGATGTTTAATATTCTGCTTTCTATTTGTCTTCATTTCTCATTGACTTATACCATTTAAAAGCGGGAAATCACATATTTAACTGCAAAAAGCAGTATGCATTACACATATGACGTGATAATACGTATTTCAGGATTCAAAGATCTTAGAAAATACTTGAGTCAGCCCAAGGGTGGGCAGGCTTTTCTGGGTCTTTTCATTTTTATATGTCACACGATTACCTTCTGTGATGATCGGAGGTTAAACAGGCATATTTTTAGTTATGCCGATAATGAAAATTAGCATCGGCTATCTCCTCAAAGTGTCTTAGAATTTCCCCTTTAATGATAATTCTCTTAATGCCCACACTTGCATTAGAAGATCTCATTTTTAAATTTAAATAACTTACAACTTAGTCATGATATTAAAAATTCTCCAATTATCCTGATTCAAGTGCATAACTTTGACTACTGGTTAATTATAATTCTCAAACTTAATTAAACTTATTATTTAGGATAATCTGCATAAATGCATACATTCAGCTATCATGTTTTAATGAAAATCCCATATTCTTTCTTTAATGTTTTCTGTCAATTGCGTTATAGTAGAATTAATAAGTAACTAACTGCACTAAAACACTGTAGAAATAATATAATATTTATTCAAAATAAACTCCTTTTTTATAAATAAAACTTCAAACAAGTGAAAAAAACAAGTATGTGAATTTATTATGAATTGGATAAACTGACAAGTGACTTATTTAAATCTAAATCATTTCATTGGTGTGCATTCATTATCATACGGCTCATTAATATGATCATATGTTTCTTTTTCATTTATTTCACATTTTATTGATAAAAAAAGGAATTAATTTTTGGAAAAATTTTATATAATATCTACAGTGGTTTTTACCATCATTTATTAATTTTATAATAAGTGCAACTGAATGGAACTGAATAGTTAACATTAATCCTTAGTTGTCACAGTTTAAAGTAAAAATACTTTAAATTAAGCATGGTTTTAACTTATAATTTCTTAAAGGTAAAGTTTTTAATATTGAGGTTTATCTTCCTTATGTAAAGATAAAATTTTGTTTCAAATTTTATAAATGCAAATATTTATTATTATTTTAGGTGAGCTGCTGTTTCTACTGTTTGGAGTATTTCTTACGTATAAAGTTCGAAATGCAAAATCGGACTCTTTGCATGAAAAAGAAATGCTTTGCTGGTCATTATATATTGAAGCCCTTGTATCATTGCTCATGTACACTATCAGGTATTTTGAGAAATTATTTGCTTTTATAAGAAGTGATACTGTAGAAGGAATGCAGCTTAATGTTTAAATGTATAACACAAATATCATCTATTTACAGACATGTCGTGTGGTCCAATCTAATACCTGATTACATATACCTTTTGTATTTTCTTCGCTGTCAAGGCACTGTCACTATCATCTTGTTTTTCATCTTTGCACCCAAAGTATGTCATCAATTCTCATAATTTAATAATGAATTATGAATTTTAGACAAGTTTTCTAATAAGTAAATGAAGAACTCGTATATATATATGTGTGTGTGTGTGTGTGTGTGTGTGTGTGTGTGTGTGTGTGTGTGTGTGTGTGTGTGTGTGTGTGTGTGTGTGTGTGTGTGTGTGTGTGTGTGTGTGTGTGTGTGTGTGTGTGTGTGTGTGTGTGTGTGTGTGTGTGTGTGTGTGTGTGTGTGTGTGTGTGTGTGTGTGTGTGTGTGTTCAAAGTTGAGCGCAAAGGAGCGTTTTTCTTTGTTATAATTTTATAGTAAAAGTTGGATGCAAAAATTTTACAATACATTTCAAAATCTAATTGAATTTTTTATGCAATGATCAAATATTTTGTTTTGTGAATCAACTGCTGTATTTCCAAAACAATTATTTTCTTTAGCATTGTCACCCACTTTTTTCTTGCCTTTTTTTAAATACTTCTTGTGTTTAAATGGTTTTTGTAATATTGTATTTAAAAATAAGTATTTATACAAAGTACATTTATTTCGAATCGCAAACAAATTTATGTCATTTGCTTCATTATTATTTAGTTTTCTGTTTAAAGTAAAAAAAATTAATTAAAATGAAATCATTTCAGAAAGTTAATCAAACATGTACCAGAAGTTTTGTATTTATTGATTTAGCATAAATTTATCTGAGCACGTATTTGCTGTGATATTTTTCTTCTGTATTGTATCTTAGTCAATATCATATTTTTAATGTTTTTCCTTAAACAACATTTTGCTTTTGGGGAATACTGTAACAACAAAGCATAGGTGCAAAAGCTTAATATAATAGATCGTAATTTCTTGACAGCTGTGGTACCACGCCCGTCCTCCAGAAGAGTACCAACCAGGACGTCAACTTTCATCAACTGGTGACATTCGAGAAGGTGGTGAATCTGTAAAACTTCAAGAAGGTGTGCACTGTACGTCAAATGGGGAAGTAGATGTTTCAGAAATCAACATCAGTGATATGGATCCTGAAGATATTCGGGTATACACATAGGAATATTTAAACCACATTCAATTATAATAACTTACAACTATTTTTTTATCAATTATTTCTCTCAAAAATATCATAAATAATCAATTATAAAATAACAATTAGTTTTCAGTTTTATGTATTTCGATACACTTTGCATGTTTATTTAAAATGTTTCCTTACTTAGTTTTTATTAATTGATGTGATTAAGCACACATTTATATATAACCCTAATAGATACTGAATATAATATAAACTATGTATATCAATATAAATATTTATATACAATTAAATATAGAATTATTTACATACTTCTTCATATGAAATAATTTAGGTTCCTATCATAAATAGCAAGATTTGAAATATTGTTATTTTTCAATACAAAAAATATTTTTTCTATGTTTTATTTTCAGTTTTTTTATTAAATATCAAAATTAATTATTAAAATAAAAAATTAAATTTTAAAATTTGTTTTCAGTTATGTTCGGAGGTTTTTCAGTGCTAATTTTACTGTCGTCAAAAATTTATTATGTACATAAAAATTCCAAAGAGCTTGATACATATTATTCATTAGAAATTGTCTCGTGTTAGATAGGTAAAATTTCACAGAAATATTAATTCAAACAACTTAAATTTTAGGGGAAAATTAAGTATGTTACTTATATTCAAATTACGGATTGAATATTATCAAATTATTTAAAAACATTGAATACAGAGACGTTTAGATCAATAACAGTTGTATTTTTTTACAAATAATGCCACATTAGCTTTATGATTGATTACACTTACAAATGAAACTCATAATAAGGATGATATTGAATAATATTAAAAAATTAATTCCAAAGCAAAGAACAATGTAAGACACTGAAATACAAACATACTGTCTATATATTTAGAATATAGCACGTACCACTTCAAATTATTTATAAAATTTGTAAAGAGGCAAGACTATGATAGTCTCTGTTTTGTATATACATAGTATTAGTTTGTACTAATTAGTAATCGAAAAAAATTGTCTGTAAATATACATTGCAATAGCTGCTTCCACTTGGTATCGACATTATTGTAATACATAAGTAGTAATTCCTTGGACCATATTTCAGTTATTTTTAAATATATTCTTAGAAAAATGTCAATAAATGATGATCTACTTTTTTTAATCTTTTTCATAGCTAAATTAAATGAAAATTATGAAACTGCAATGGGAATGTTATTATAGTTTTAACTTCAAACTACGACAAGACAACATTACTTTCACTTATTTTCTGAAAATTTAAACTAAAAAAGAGTATTTAAAATTAGAGTGCCTAGAATTTTAAAAGATTTTTAATATATTCAGTCGAATATAGTATAAGTTTGAAATGATTTATTCAAGAGAACATTCTAAAAATTGTTTAAAAAAGAAATTTATGGTAAAAGGAAAACAACCCTGTGTGTGATAATATAATAAATAATTTATAAATGATAGGAAAACAACAAAGGTATAGAATTTCTAATGGTATATCCTTAAATATTGTACGTTATGTCCTCATTTAGATATTAACTGATGAAGGTATGAAAAAATACTGGAATGCAACACAGTTCTTGAAAAACTTTGCTTTGCTTTTAGCTCTATGCATTGATTTTTAAAAAAATGAAACGTTAACTAAAATATAAAAGGAATGAAAGCAAAGTATGCAAGATCATTTTGAAATGCTTTCTGGAATGATTGAAAATCTAATCAAAAACTTATGATCTTTAAAAATGAATTTAATTAATATTTTGGGGTTAATAATTGGATGCTAACATTATTAATTGGCTTGTTTTTTGATTGTGGGAATAATGCAGCGCCTTTATAACTGAAGTTTCACTTTGAAAAGGACAAAAGAAAATGGAGCTGTTGGACCAAATGTGATAAAATTTTGCTCTAATTTAAAACAAGTCATAAATTTTGCCTTTTTTAAAAAGTTCAAAAAGTCCCCACCTGGAGGAAATGTCATTAAAAAATATGTTGATTTCAAAGTGAAGTAAATTTAATTATAATCTCAATGCTATAGCTAACAGTGATATCTTAAGCAATTTAGAATAATTAAGCGGTGTGATACAGTTTCATATCATTCTTCTTCATATGTTCAAAGCTGTAGTTGAAAAAGCTATAATGATATTTAAGTTGCTTTCAGAAAATGTTTTGGAAATCAAATTCAAAAGACTTTGTAACACATTTTAGAAATGATTAAAATTTTAAATCTACATTTTTTTTAGATTATATTCTCTTAACAAAGTGCTTATAGTCTATTTTCTAACGATGAGGACTAATTTTTGTATGTGTAAAACGAAACCCCAGTTCTTCTATAAATTATTATAAAGTTAAATGACATTTGACTTACTAGTTTTCCTTTTATATCTCGTAATATTGGAATTTATTTAAGAAACTCCATTCTTAGTTTTCATTGTTTTATTAGTTTTATTGCTTATACATAAAATTTTATATTTTAAATAAGGTAACAAGTTTTAAAAATATTGCTAGATATTAGAATTTCTTCTGGTGTTAGACCAGAAATTGTGAAAATACTTCTTGATTATGTGCCTTTATAGCCAAAACAATTTATCGATATTAAAATTAATGAGATTTAAGAGTTTATTTCTTTTGTAAATAAAATAGATATAGTTACTACACTTTTGTAAATATTTGATACACACATTTAATGTTTCAAGCGTAGACTTAATTTTCAGATAAAAAGTTTCAATTTCTTAAAGCTTATGAAAGCTTACTCATGATTTTCATGATATTATGATGGCCAATTTAATGATTTTAAAAATCATTTTTAATTCATTTTAAATGATAATAGATACACCGTAAAATAATTTTACAGAGTAAGTCTAATTATTTTGCTGAGTTGATCCTTTATATAAGTTTGGAAATTAAAAACATACTTTTTCAATTCCTTTCTTAAGTTCCCTAATTATAGCATAAATGATATTACAGAACTTTTTTCTCCTACCAATCATGATATATTTATCACATTAATTGCAGTAAGGGAATTGAGTGCACTATACAAAGTTGTCGGTAAAACATGAAATATTACAATTCAAAAGACTGCTAACAATATTCTTAACGACATTTCAAATTTACTTCATTTTCAGACTGAACTTCGCAGAGTTTATACTCAACTTCACAATTTGAGGCAAATTCATATGCGTAAAGGGAATCCTCATATTTCTCGGCGCCGTGGAGGCCGTAAAGGAACACACCGAAGATTCTCTCTGCAAACCTTTCACCACCGTCACAAGCAATACCAAGATCAAGAAGTCTCCAAGACACCAGAAGAGTCTGTAGCAAGTGCTGAAGGGGCTACGGATAACACTTCGCTTCGACAGCCCGAGGATGTCAACAGCGCTGCCACTACTGTCACTTTCAAAGAAGATCCCAAGTGACTGCATGATGAGGTTTAAATGAAACCGTATGCTTTAGCGCATTCAATTGGTTATGAGCAGTTTGACCCAAGGTCAAAAGAAGTGTCACGAGAAGAGAGGTCAAGAATCAAATAAATAAGCCGCTCAAATAATTGTTCACTACTGTCATCATACAAAGAAAGCGGAGTTTAATTAGTCTTCGTAACTATGTATTGTGTATGCTTTATCAACTGCTAATGAAGTCTGATTAAGCTTTATATGTTCATAATTAATGGATTATTTTCTTTACGCATCTTTATCACAACAAAACTGATAAAAGATATGAAATTATTCTTTTATTTGTATATTTTGATTGATACTGATCGCTATTGATATATTCAGTGTAATGTTGGTGTTAAAATTGTTCAATGTTGGAAGGTAAGGAATTATATTCGTTGTGAAAGCAATCACCATGAATGCATATCTTAGAGAACTGGTTAAAGGAAACGACTTAATCCTTTGAATGTGATGACTTAATTGTATGTACCTAAAGGGTAATTATTTATATTTAAATCTTACATGAATATTTGTAATAATGTTGATTTATGTAATCTATTAATGTTTATGTATGTTGAATTATCCACGTATAATATGTGGAAATATATAAAATGTGTGGAAATAATATATTATAATCAGGTGTTGTAACTATTTAACACTGTTGCATTCTGAACAAACAATTACTTTCCAAACCAAAAATATTTTGCATTCAAAAAAGGAAAAGTTAACATTTTAATTTAGCTTATAGTAGTAACAAATAAAACAGCTTAAGCATGTATTGTAAAATACTTTATTAATTTATTGTTTACAGCTATTAAAGTGTAAATATTTTAAGATTACTTTCATTGCATAAAATATTAGATATTTTTACAATTTTTGGAATTAGTTTAATTTTTTGAATTACGCAAAAACTAAATATCACTCTTATGAAGAAGCAAGTAATAAAAAGATATAAGGCTTAAACTAAATTTCTCATACTAAGACATTTTAAATGCTATAAATCATTTAGTCAGAATTTCTTAACTTAATTTACTAAAATTACAAACGTCGATAATTCATTTTTACATCTTCATAACTTTTACAAAGATAACTCTTTGTATTTGAAGTTCTTTTTTCTAATTTAACCACAAGCAAAACTCATGCTTTGTTTTTAAGGATGTCTTAAAGTTTCTTTTAAAATGAACAGATTCTTTTGTGTTTTTAATAAATATTGGTTTAATTAGTTTTATACATTGAGATAAAAATCAAAATTTACAGTCATCTACTGTAAGTTTTCTGAATTCTTAACACATATCCAACTAACCATATTACTAGACCATATAGTTCATACAACTATAAGTTTAAACTCTTAATTGCCTTTTGTATACAATAAACCTATTAGTAAAATTAACTTGCAAGTTATATTATTTATAACAAGTAATTAGGTTTTACATACATATTTTCGAAAGTCATTTGTAATGGACAAAAAATGTTAAGAATTTGTGGATAAAAACTATGAGTTCAAATGTAATACCTAAAACATAAAAAATATTTTAAGTAATGTTTTTAATAAGTTTATAAGTAAATATATCTTATTTGCTATATATGTGTATAAAATATTACACATTTAATTTCTAGCTAATAGATTTTTTAATTATTTTCAAATAAAAACATTATAGTATAATTGAATATATTTCAAAAAATAATTCAATTTATGAAAAAGACTATTTTATGAGAAATATATTAATATATTGATCAAATGATGAAAAACAATAAATATATGGTTGGTTTATAACAAAATAAGAAAGAATAATTTTAAAAAAGGAAAATATTCCTAAAAGGCGCAAATAACAAGGTATAAAATTCATTTTTACAAGCAATTTAAAAAATGGTATGAGGACAAGGTATGATATTTAAAATTTCAGTTACCTACGAAAGTTTTTTTCAATCATCTTCCAAATTAAGTAATTAAATACAAAAGAATTGAAACTTCAATTTATCACACACTTTAAGTTATTTACTGATGAATAAATGCGTAAATTATTTATAGAAGAAAACATTCGTCATGAAGTAAAGTTTTATTAATTATTTAATTTAAAATGTTTCAATTATTTTGAATAATCTGTTGAGTAATTCAAAACTTTAGTGCAGGTTTGGGCCTACTTTGATTTTAGTTTTTCTTCTATCGATGTTACATGATGTGAATATGCATGCTTTTGATACTGCAGAGGATAATATTGCATGGTAAGTTACTAGTGCTTAAGAGCTTTTTTAAATAAATATATTAGAGGTGTACAACACTACAGTACATAACATAGCTCTTTGCTTGGGTGGCATTTGTATGTAAAATTTCATTATGAAATATAAATAAACAAGATCAATGCAGATATTACTTCAAGATTTTCAACTGAGGTAAATCTACATTGTTTTCGTTGAAGGCTTGTTTTGTTCTTCTTTGTGAGTGTTTGTTTCATAAAGATAAATTGCAACTTGCAGTTAACAATCATGCCTGTAAAGATGGAACTGGCTGAAGCAGAAATAATTTATAGAAATTGTTTTTAATATTTAATGCGTGCTTGAATGATAAAACCCTACACACTGAATTGGAGAGCATTTAGCTCTTTTTTCCCACTATTGCAATTCATTTGGTGCAAAATTAAACGTAAATTACCATGACAAAAATTATCTAAAACGCTTAAATAAATAAATAAATTATTATATTCAGGCAAAATGCTTATAATATCAGAGCTATTTACCTTATGTTTTGAGAACTTTCCTTAATGACTGATAAAATGAGCTCAAACGGATATTTTTAACCTAAAATTTAAAATAATATTTTAATATACAAAAGTAATTTGAATTTTAAAAATATTTTATGTAAATAATTATTCAAATAAAATTACATTCAACGATATTATTTTAACTGAACTTCTATTATATTAAATTCATTGATATTTTTAATTTGTCTTTAAAAAAATTTAAATACGTAGTAATTGAAATATTATTTAGTTAAAATTTACTGTAACCCCTTAAAACAATTTTTATTATTGACTAAAATAAATTGTTTATATTTCAAAAGCCTTGTTAAAGATTTTTAAGACAACAGGGTTTGCTGTAACTCATAATTTAATAATATATTGCAGAGATTTTGCTAAATAAATGTAGCCTATAATATTGCAGAGAATTTGCTGAATATTTAAATAATACAATATTTCTTGCTGTATACAATAAGCAGATCAATATCTTATCCATCATTAGAGTGATAAATTTCCTTAACAATTGCATTCAATAAATAAAACGTTTAAAAATTTTTATTAACATAATGTAATTTACCATGAATAAGTAAACTAAATGACACTCTACAGTAACTTTGATTATTAAGCTATAAAGAAGAAAAATTCAGCCATATTTATCGCACATATATTTACGACATTCTTATTTTATTTTTTGTTTATGGTTCTTTGGTATTTTATTTATAATGTAGTTAACGTTTTGTAAAATTGGTTTTGTTATGTAAGTTCTTGTTAATTCTTTCAGTATTAAACTGATAAAATAAATAAGAACTTCGCAGCAACAAAATCAATTTTTTTTCTAATTTATATACAAGCATGTTATATCCATGAAACATTTTTAAAATGTTTGGCAAAATAATTAAGATGTTGTCAAAATATTAGATGCAGAAAATATTAGATGCTGAGGAGAAATATAACTAAATATCAAAATGAAATAAAATTTTAAAAGTGTGAAAGAGTTGTCAGAAATCAATCAAAATAGTTAGCTTATAGAATCACATCTAATATTATGATTATTATTATATTAAAATGATTAGTTTATTGAATAATAAAACTAAAAAGGTTAATTTCATCACATGTTTTTTGTAAGATAAATAATTGTATAAAAGTTTCTTTGTACATGATACATGTAAATCAATATCCATTATCAACATGTAATTTTAAAATGACCAAACATTGAGAAAATATTAGAATTTCACTCTTTTTACTAATTAGGAATTGAATAAAGTTATTCAATTCATAATAAGCATTTAATTTTCCTAGTATTTTTATAAGTTAAATTATGGATAATAATATAGCGCTTTACTTAAAAATGGTTCTAAATGTAACAATTATATAAAGAATTATAAATCAAACTAATCTGAATAAAAGTTAAAATTTAGATAAATTTAAGAACTGGGTAAAATAATTTTACCTTTTTAACAGCAAAAACGTTTTGGTATTATCGAAAAATTATATCACTTTTGTTAAATCAGTTGCTTTTATTTTAATCACAATTGTACGAATAAATATATGTATGCGTTTTATTGAATTTTAAGCTCACTTGAAAGTTTGAACTAAACATTAGTTTTTTTTTTTGATAAAATTAAACAAAAAAACATGGTTCACATCTAAATATACATATGAAATGTGTACACGTTTCTAATTAACATTTTGTTCAATACATTTGTTACACAGTTTATGACTCAACTCAAAACAGACTATATAAATAAAATCTATCTTGTTTAATTTTAGTTTTTTTTAAATTTAATTTACAAATAATATCTATCAGTATTTTATTGTGTTAGAGGTTAACACAGACATTTTACATTGAATTTCCAATACACAGAAATTGTTAAGCTAAAAGTTGAATGATGCGAAGTTTTATTTATAATTACAACAGAATTTATTCTATAGCAGCAATTTTATATGAGAAAATTAACACTGTAGAAAACTTACATCATATATATACTACTTATAGATTTCAGGAATATGAAACGTCAGTGATATAATATGATATTATACATATTAAATAAAACTAAATAATTGTAGTTTTTCTCTGAACAAGGTGGAAAAACAATGTATTCCGGAATGCATAAGAAAAGTTATTCTTATTAATCTTTTCTGGATAAGTTTCTTGCTGACTTTAAAAATTTTTTAAGATCACCGTGTTAAGGTGGGAAAATATTATTTTTATTACTAAACATTCACCTAATTCTTCAATTTCATCAAGAAATTATTAGCACAGTGTTACTTAGTAAATATTTCTGTTTTTATATGCATGATTTTAGCATTTATATCAACTTGACCAAAGCGCCATCCTGTAGCTTTGCTTTGTGCACCTTCTTAAATTATATGTTTACTAACATAATGTTTTACCATGTTGTTTTGTAGTAAGATCATATAAGAATGACTTTAAAAATATAATAATCAAACTGCAATGTGAAATTGACTGTATAAGGACTTTCTGAGAAAAGAGTTTCCTTTTTGGCATTTATTTCCATATTTGATGTCTGTAAATTTCTCATCACACGGAATTATATTCAATCCTGTGATATTGAAATAAATTTTAAATGGAATAGTTTAGATGTTCCAAATGAGAACATTATTGAATAGTGAACATTTTTTCGTAACGATGTATTGAATGAATTCATGTTCTTTATTTAAATCAAAGCACTATTTTACGGTGTTTTATTATTCATTTCCTACATTACATGATATACTTATAATTTATATTTTAAATATATCCTAGAATATAGGATAAATGTTATTTTGTTATAATATTTATATAGGAAATCACATTTACTAAGTATTCTGTTATGTATGTATGATCATAATATTTATCTAAAATTTAGAGACAAATTTCTCCTGACAATTATTTTTTTCAACTATCCTGATCATATTATCTAAATGACGGCTTTTATTTTAAGGAAACAATTTCCAATAATTCGATGTATCTATTTGTATTGTAACTTTTAATAACAATAATAAATTATCGTTATACAAATGTTAACAGGAAAACACGAATAATCGTCAATTAATTTTATTTACTTTTATATGAACTGTTTACAGATTTATTTGATTAAATAGAGTTTATGAAATAATTAATGGTCAAAACAATACTCTTTTAACTTTATATCCATTTAAAATATTGATCTAAAATAATTCATCTTGGTAATAATTGTTCGCGCATATTAAATTTATATTTTCTGTGTAAACCTATAGAAGTTCTATATTCGATAGATAGATTAATTCGTTTGTGTTGAAATATTTATTGCTTTTGGTTCAATAATTATGCTTTAAGTTAATAAATATCTGTGTAAATACAGAGTATAGTGGGCCTATCAAGTTATCATTTTGAACTGATGCATTTTCGAGAGCATATGCATGCAAATATAAAATATTAAAAACTATGTTAGTTAAAAGCTAAAAATTGTTTTGAAATTTATGTGACACTTTTATGAAAGTTTTAATTAAAATGGTAATAATTGTGCGTATATTTTAAACTGAATATCCTGAATTTGAATCTTAAATTGACTACTCTGAATTTTCGTAATATGTGACATAATAGTGTATTGGTCAAATTTCTTTCTGCTAAAGGCAATCTATAATTAAATGTTTAAAAAAATAGATAAATTATTTTGTGAGCAAAAATAAAATTATATTAAATTCACTTGCTATATTTTAAAATTTTAAAGATTCTTCTTCGCTTGAATTTATATCAAATGAACCATATAGTGTAACTATACAAAACAACATTGCATTTAAGTCTCTGCTTATTAAACTTTCAAATAGAGCAAACGATGAATATTAAATTAAATAAGAGTTACTTTTTTTGTTAGAGTACATATATTTAATTCTTTGAAACAGTTATAATAACGTTTTTAAGAAAATGAAATTCTTCAATATAAATTAATTGAATTTTCTAAAAACTCGGTCAATCATGAAAAGCTAATTTTTTTAAATATATAATATTTATACCTCCTTTAATTAATAAATAAATTAGAAATATTAATATATATCAAAAAGTTAATATCAAACTAATATTTGCCTTTTAAATGTACTAAATTTAACTTCATTTAAGTACTTTGATGAAGTCATTCCTCAGTATTTTAAATCATTTTCACAATGTATATCACTCATACAAAAATTTAATTGTTAACTTGCACAATGTTTTTTACTTTTGTTACATAGAAAATGTAGACTCTTTAAAAAAACAGACCTGAGCACATTTATAGCTTATTATTTTCAATACCATAGATTATCTCGAGTCCTTTTTTTATTGGTGACTAATTAATTGCTAAAAAGAGAACATGTGCAATAAAATTTCAATTATTCAATTCAATATGGTGTAAAAATTAGAAAATGGATTTTGGAGCTAACAAGTCCCCAATTTCTTCTTCGTAAATTAAGTTTTCATAACATGAAAAATCAATTTTTTTCGATCTAATATATCGTTGATAAAAATAATATTTATTTTTTCATAAGATGAAAAGAAATCCCATTCATTATGATGATTTATTTTTAAAATTCATTGCGATAATTTCATTTCGTTAAATTATTTACGTTTTTCTTTCTGCTGTGCAATGATGTGTCTTATCTTGTCACGCTCAATTTACACATTTTAGATAAATGTATGTAAAGCAAATATACATGTTTTATATTTTAGTATTGAATTTTTCTGGATATTTGTACTTGTGTATGTTTCCTTTAATATTAAGTAAAAAAGGCACACACAAGAAAGTCTTCTTCAGATTCTTTGTAAGCGTTTTTTGCTTATTGATTTCTTTATTATTAAAGTCTGTAAAGCTTTTAATAATTACAACAAATCTGTCTTATAATGACGTAATATGTAGATCAATTTGTCATGACGACTCAATTTTTATGTTAATTTATTTTAGTCACAAAGAAGAATAAAATAAAATGTGTTTTAGATATAACATAAATGTTATCCCCTGTAAAATGAAAAAAACATTATGAATAAACTAATTATTTTAAATCCTTTTTTTAGTGATATGATAAACAAACACAACTGATATTTTCGTTGTACTATGTGCCAATAATAAATAATTGTTTGAAAAACTCAAGTTTTTTTGTAGTATTGTACGGAAATTTTAGCATATGTATTATTTTTTTAAGTATTCAAATGTTTAACTACATAATTTGAATATGTTGTCTGAATGTAATGTGATAAAAGTGCTTTCAATGAAAAATATTTATTTCATATCTAGTTTTATTTATTGCTTATTTATTAGTCCATAAATACATAAGCCGTAATTATTAATTGCATAAATTTTTATAAATAATGAAAAATACACACGCTTAACTTAAGTTTCAAATTATTATATTTTTCTAGGTAAAGTATCTTAGAATTGCAAAAGTAAACCTGATTCAATTAATAAATTCATGTTTATATACAATCATAAAATAACTGTATGTATTTCAAATTCATTTACCAGAAATAACTTAGAAAATTTTGAAGTAGCTGTTTATTTGTATTTATTCCAAAAACGCGCTCGGTGTAAAATCATGGTTACTTCCTGATTCCAATTACTTTAAAATATTTCTAAGAAACACAAGCTCTTTTCTAAAATACTTGAAAGCATTTTTTGAATGCTTTTTTGGACATTGTTTCTTAAATTTTTCAATAATAATACTTAACTGTTAAAATATGATATTTTAAATAGAAATATACACAATCAAATTTGACAATATTTTACCGAAAAAAAATTTTTTTGTGATGTATTTAAATGTTTTAACCAATAATTTTTTTTTTTATCTCTGTCTATATAATAAGTTTGTAAATTTTAAATTGCAGAATCTTAAAGTTCTATGTATACAATCTAAAAGCAATTTAATTTGTTCAGTGCAATTTAATAAAGTTAAGTCTTGATTGTTAAAAAAAGCAACATTTTAATAGTGAAAATGTATAATACTGAGTTAGAGATCAACCGTATAGTAAGGATATCCAGCTAAATGTCTGAATCCAGCAAGATAGTTAAAGACTATAAATGCTATTGCTCTCTAACATAAAAGCAAACTTTTGTGTTAGACGCATGCTGTAATTTTAGAATATATAAAAAGTATGAAAACCCCTTCTTCTGCATATTTTTGCATCTCATAGCTCTAACGGGCACAAAAACCAAATATTATATATCATGTCCTTCAAAAGTTTATCATCGAGAAATGTATAACATTATAATATTATGTATATTTGAAGGTAAATTGGGAGATTCACAACGGTTTTTAAACCATATGCATTATGCAATTTAAACTTCATGAAACATTAAGTATATATATATACATACATGCATATATATATATATCATATATATATACATATATATATATATATATATATATATATATATATATATATATATATATATATATATATATATATATATATATATATATATATATATATATATATATATATATATATATATATATATATATATATATATATATATATATATATATATATATATATATATAAGATTGCTTTTTAGACTGTGGTTTAAACTTATTTTATTGTTTCATTAAGGTCATTTATGGAAATTTTCTTAACAATTCACACAAAAAAGAAAGCAAGAAAGTGTCTAAATGAGTTTTTCTTTCTTGCTTTCTTTTTAGAAAATTTTCAGAAATATTATCTTTGATACAAGTTAGTTTTTTAAATATTTTTCTGTCAAACTATTACAAAATATTCAATTTCAAAAATTAAAAAAGTATTAAAAATCACATCTGATTTTTCTTAATATTTATTCGAAAGATCTCATTTTTTCTTTTTTATGTGAATATAGGTGAAAATTTATATAATTTCCTCTTATCTACGCTTGCTAATTTACATGGCAATATCTATAATAGCAGATTTTTAAAGCCTTTTCTCACTTATTATTTCTTGTATTGAAGAATATCAATAGAATACGAAAGTATTTGTCTTCCAGAATTGTATGTATATTTACATTAATGTAATTATTTTTATTTCTTATTTTTTAGTAAAGAAATATTAAATATGTTTATTATTGATATATTATTACATAGAAATAAATTAAATAAATAATAGTCATGAAAATTACTTCAATTTTGACTTGTGTTGTTAGGATTGTTTTATAATAAGCCTTATAAACTACAAAACATTTTACAGAATATATATAATTAAGATTTATTAAAATGATTTCAAAACATTATTTCTTAATGTTAAGAATGAAAGAAAATTGATACATCAAATTTTACTATTTTTAATTCATTTAATCGCTAAAAATATCAATGTTTCACTTAATATGATCATAACAGTATTTCAATTTTATCATTTTTACTAATCCTTATACTTCGCTATAATTTTACACGAAACTTGAGAATTCGTTCAATGATTTTCTCTAGGCAAAAATATATTTGTCAATCTACCCAAATAAAACATTAATTAATTCATTATTCCTACGAATTCGGAGTAATTACACATGATTAGTCAAAATGGTGCGGATGATAAGTATTGCTTTTTTTTCTTTTATGTACATGATAAATTGAATGTATCATATACTTTAAACAAACTCATTACTTTCCAATAAATTCTTTACTTATGTTACATAAAACAAATTGCAATTTTACCAACTTTATTCTTCGTTAAATTCATAAATATGGACGCCATTGGTAATAACGTCTTAAAGACTGCAAAGTTGGAAAAAATCAAGAAACATAAAGGAAAATTCTAGCATGTTAATTTGATTCTGACTCTTCACAATTTATCAAGTTAAATATTCTCTTCATGTTTCACTCCAAATAAACTGCATCTGATTAAAAATTGTTGGCTTTACTTCCTAATTAACATTGTTTTGGTACGCAATAAAACATCAAAAAATATTCAGAGTATTTTTGATTTTAAAAAAAATTTCCTTACGGCTCTTTGATCTCTGACATCATGACACAGAATTTCCTTTTTGCGAATGTAAACATAAGGCAACTATTTCCTGGACTGTTCCATTTTATTTTATTTCCAAAACTTAAATCTTAAAATAATATTAATATCAAGATAATTTGATAAAAATAAAAATTTTCTTGTAATTTTTATCAATATTAAAAAAAGTCTATAAATATATATCAATGCAATAATTCTTTAAGTTAAATATTCTTTTTATAAGCATTCATACTATGATATCGCTTTTGTAAATTTAATCTTAATTTAATGATTAATTTAAAAATGTACTTTCTTTTTATGTCTGAAATAACAATCTTGATGGATTTGATTCTTTGTTTTCCTCTTTCATTAAAAATTTGTTTTATATTAAATTTAAATAATGTTACTTTTTCATTGCACTTAAATTTTTTTCAGTGTCTTTCTACTTGATCATGACATGAAATAATTTGAATTTCATAAAAAAATACAATTAAAATTAACCAATATTCGTTTAAAAATAGCTTTTTTTACATATTTTTCCAATTTAATTCTTTATAATAATGCTTTTCAATGATGCAATAATAAATAATGCTTTTCGTTCAGATTATGGAAATTTTTAATTTATATTCTCTGTTAATTAAAAAGTTGAATAAGAAAATATAAAAAATGAACAAATTTTAATTTTAAATTTCTTTTATTTGATGTTGATATATGCATAGCAGATTAAACCAAATAAAGGAAGTAAAGAAATAAATTTACAGATTAATTATACACATATTGTATAAAATAGTTAAATTTATATCCTATATATTCATAAATTAAAAAAAAATTTAATTAAGTAAATTGTAATAAATTTTATGTTTAGAAGTTTACTGCTCAGTACTTTTTTCTGAAATGTTTCAAATATAACTTGACAAGATAATTTTTAATATTAGTGACTATAATAACTTTACGACTATAAATCCCATTTCAATCATTGGATACTAATTTGATTTGGTTTGCCCTTATATTTTCTAGAATTTAGAAAACGATGCAAAAAAAATTTACATCATTTCATAGCAAATACTTTTCTTTTCTCATATAAGGATTTCACACACATTCAAAAAATGCCTACGTTTGTTGATTATTCTGTCGTTATTTAATAATTATCTTTTTAGAGTATTTACAGTCAGACCAAATGCTTAAGTTCAAGAAAATTAGAGAAGAAAGCAAAAATGTGGAAAAAACATATCATTTGTGCAGGAGCATAAAATGAGAAAAGTAAGTGCATCAAATCATTATATAGAAAAATAAGTTAAAAAACATACTGCATAACAGTTTTAGTATTTGAAATTATGTCAAGAATATGAAAATGCTGTTAAAAACATAAATTTCGACACCTGAAATGACAAAAAAAAACTGTTGGAATAAAATAACGGAATTTTAGTATAATCATCTCGTTGTTTCTGCACAGTTGCATTTCCCAGAAACAATAATATTTTCAATATATCTTTGAGGAATCATTTATCTTTCAAGGCTCTATCAATAAATCTTGGACAGTAGAGGTAATAATCTTGTAGTATTTTATCAAAGTGTGTTTCAAATATTTGATCGTGTTTAAATCAAGAGAACATGCTGAATCCATATGATAATTTTTAGTGTTTCGAAAATATTTTCCAGAAATCAAGTTGCATAATATCTACTAAAATTTCTATGCAATAAAGGAAATTGATAATCAGTGCTATAGAATAGCATGACATTTTATCTTTATATTTCATTTGACCACCTTCTGATCATTGAATTCTGAATGGTATGTAGTAGACTCAGTTACATACATGCAAACTGAGTCTAACTCATCTATATTGTAATCATTATTATACTAAAGTATGATCATTTGGTGTGATATAATAATGATTTGGATATCATAACACTCTAATCAGTATCGGTGGCCGCCTAGAGAAAAACAACTGACCTCATTCACATTGCATTTAATATCGATGTTCAATAGCCTATTTTCTTGAGATCTTTTAATGTTTTGAGGAAAACACGTCCTCTTTTCATTTATACATAAAAATTACCCTTATATAGCTTATTTTGGAGTATTTTTATTTTTCATTTCTAACTGCAACACTATTTTTTAAATTTTACAAATACTTGCTTAAATTCAACAATAATGAGAGTATATTTTCTGCAAAAGTTAGCCATACGAGTCAGTTTTCAGTGATTTAATCTACATTGACAACAATATATTGTCTAAAATATAACACATATAACAGAAATAACCACTAAAAGTATATTTTAAAAATTAATATTATCATTGGTGCAATATTATGAAAAATATTTGTGTTTTTCACAATGTTTACAGAAGAGTATATTTTTTATAAACTTACCTAAAATAATATGTTCCTGGTTTTTATCAGAAAAGGCATTCTGAAATAAGTTCAGTTGTTTGGAATGAAAGTTCAGTTGTTTGGAGACGTTCTAAGTCATAAAATTCATCTGGAATTAAATTTCGAGCCTACAAAATATAGTATATTATAAATTATTAATATTTCAATATAGCTGCGCAGAATAGAGCCTGCACAGCTCTTTATTACCCACGTGTAACATGGCTGTGTGTAATAAAATCAAAATGAGCGTCGTACATGAAAAATTTTTGTTGATATATATTAATCATTCTGACTAAATTCGTACACGCAAAGTCAGATAAATACTCGTACATATGTTATTGTAGTCTATAGGTAAATGTGAGAGACTTTTATCATAAATTTATCTAATATTGCCTTCTTGGGATTTCCCAGGTAGGCGATATTAGATATAATATAGTTTCAAAGCAAAAAATGTGGTCCAATTCAAAGACACGATAAAGATAATTTTACTTTCAATACTTTTCTCTGAGTAATTAAAAGTTGGAAAGTTTTTAATTAAATATGTATCATTCGCGCGGTTGCTTGGTTAATAAATGTCAATGAATTTTGAGCTTAAGTGTGCTCGCTTTTAACTTATTGTGAAACAATAAAGCCGAAAAAAATTGAACCCTAAAAAAAGATCTCCGTAAATTAAAGTAAAAAAAGCATATCCAAAAATACTATTATTTAAATATTTTAAATTAATTATAGGGAGAGATACAAATTGAAAATATCTTGAACTATGTTACAACCTAATATAAGTTCATTGTTTTTATAAATCAACAGTTTTGCAAGAAAAAAAATAGGAAGTGAAATTAACATAGGAATAATTTTGATAATTACCCAATCGAAACAATGTCAAATCATAACGACAAAAGATGATTATTTTCTCTGATAAATAGGATTTAGTAATGTTTACAATCAAGTTTTTCTTTAAATGATTCATTAAAATGTAATGAACCCAAAAACAATATCAACTAAGTGTGAAATTGCACAGCTGTCCAAATAAGCATAAGTCCAAATCATGTCTTCTTACGCTTAACAATAGCTTTCAATTATATTTTTATTAATAAATACATCTAACAATTGTTAGAAAAATAGAGAACACTTGTTATAGATAAATTTCTGTTATATGTTTTGAAATGTATTATTCTGTAGGTAAAAATTTTGCTTCCTCTGAAGAGAGCATTAGATTAGTAATCCAAAATCATAAATTTTAGCAAACATTTGTAATTATCAAATTATATTTGGTTATCAGACTGTAACTGATTGATTCTGAGAGTGTAATTGGTTAAAAGTTTGAATGGTCATAGCAAAAGATTAAAATCTATGGAAGAAATTTCGAAAATCAGTTTGTTAAATAGTTTACCAATGATATAACATCTTTCAGAAATATACAAAAAATATTTAATTTATAACTGATTCATTTAACAATCGTATAAGCAAAATTTTTCTGGGATTTCTTTAAGGGAGGGTTCACCAACAAAGGTGAGAAAATAGATAAAGCATCAAGTCGTCAGATTTCCTGTTCTCAGCAGTAAAGTTCCTTCTGACAGTTTGATATTCATGACAACGTAAAAACTGAAATTAGGACTCGTGATTTGCACTCTTCTATAAGAAAAGGGTACTTGCACTAATAAAAATTGCACTACATGAAGAATGCTAAATATATTGAATTGTTGTTGTCGTGTGCCAGCCAGGCTGGCAATATGGGGTGCGCTGCTCCACTTTTCCAACTGAACCATATTTGCTGTGGAGTCCGACTTCTTCAGTACACACATGCCATAGGAACCCGTTTATAGGGTAGGCAACCATTCACACCTCATTCATACAAGGAAGGGACAAAGACAGGATCGATAGAGAGAGAAAGTACATCCATTCCTGAACCGGGATTCGAACCCAGGACCTCCTTATCCACACTCAGGCACACTGACCACTAGACAAGTTAGGCGGCAACATTTTGAATTACATTATGAATATGGAAAATATTGTGAGGATTGAATTCCAAGAGGAATAGTGATAGAAATTAACATAAAATTTATGGCTATTGTGATAACTATTGCATCATTTTTCTGAGCTGCATTTGCAGAAAAGTAAATACAAGATGTGATCTTATAATGCAATGTATGGTTGAATTTCTAACCAGTAATGATGGCCTTAAATTGCCTATTTTGAAGTGAAAATCCGTTATAAGAGTTTTAATGCTAGATGTAAACCTAATACTGTGAGAAATGTCAAATCCTTGAAAAAGAATATTCTTTGAAAAAGAATATTCTGTAGATATTCATAAAAATGGGAAATATTACTTGTAAAAGAATTAGTAGAAATAGTATCTTATATTTTAAGGGAACAATTTCTTTTGATGGCAGGACATTTTTAATAATTCATTTATCAAATAAATGATAAATTAAATAAAAAATATTTTGTAAATTTGTAAATTAAATAGTAAATTTGGATTTTCATGACAAAATTTTGGAATAAGTTATTTAAATAAATATCTAAAAATTGAAAATTGAAGGTCGACTCAGCCTTTCATCCCTTCAGTGGGTCGATAAACTGAGTACCAAACATGCTTGGGAACATTTTTTATTTCCAATTGCAGGATAAATAATACATAGAATAACACAAATAAAACACATGAAAAATCACAAAATAGACATGAGTTGAAGACAGGACATGTGAATACAGTACAAAAACGTAAATGAGATGGCTGGAGTCATTGCCCCAAAAGTTATCTGGCTTGCCAATAAAGCGATGATCCAGAACTGCCACGTAGTGCTGTACTGCGATAGAGGTGAGTCCTATTCAATGGTTCTGCCAAGTTTTAGAGCGGTCAGTCGAGGTGGATTTTAGATGCCAATGTGGTACAAGTGTTCATCCAGACTGTCGTGACCCGTCAGGAGTCGAAACTGTGCCTCAACTTCATGGCGTGAACCATGAGGAATATTCAGAAGGTTATCTTTCCATCACTTGGCTTTTACCCTTTCTTGCAGTTTAGAAGCTTGAATTCTTTTAAAAACTTATTTTAGGTTATAGCTATCTAACGTGGTAGGAAATCTCTGTGTGTCTTGGCTGGAGAAGTACTGCGTCCCTCTTTGCGAAGAAGTACGCCTGATCGCTTCTATAGATGCCACAGTGCCCAGGTAACCACTGGAACATAACACGTTTCTTTCTTGATGTCAAAATTTCCAAGAGCTTCTGGGTGTAGAGAATTTTACAAGATGGGGGAGAGACTGAGCTTATGGTTCTTGGGAACTAAACACTGAGAGTTTCGCATTAGGCTGACCACCTAATCGGGACATATGCTTCGCTCCCCAGGGCCTTTGGTCATGGAAACAGAGATGGACACTGTAAGCTTTGACCCACATGATCTGTCGTGCCATAGAATTTAATTTAGAAAATTGAAAAGGTAAGAGAAAAGTAGCTTTTTAAATTCACGAAATAGTGTGACTTGTAGCATTAATGCAAAATCTCACCTTAAGTTTTACTGGAGAGCATATTTTATAACAATAATAGTATATTTTATTACATCTTATCTGTAAAGGATGTCTATATTTCTGCCGAACTTAAAAATATTTCGTTTCCCTCTAGTAAGCATAATGATGTATTGTGATACTTTTATTTCAAGAATTCATAAACTATTTCATTTATTTAGAATAATTTTAGATACCAATCAAAAAGTATTGAATAATGTAATTAAAAAATAATACTGTAAGAAGAAATTCATAATAGTTGCGAATAAAATGATGGTGAATAAAAAAAGATTATTTTTAAAGCACCTTTTCAAAAATATTATAATTAAGCATAAGAGAAATGAAGAAATACAACAAAACAGTTAACTATTATTAATATTTTAAATAATAATTAATATTTTTAAACACAATCTGTGCAGCCAGAAATTGTTTCCTTGCATGTTTAATTTTTTAAATTTTGTTCAAAAAATTAATTTGAATTAAAAAGGCAATTTTTTATGTGAAATACTGAATACACGAACTTGATAGATATCGTTGAAGCAAATTTTGTAAAGAAATGGATTTCTCTACTTACAATGATGTTTATATGATTCCAACACTCTGAAATGAATTTAACTAAATTTAATTTTTATAAAAGAACTTTGATAGCACTTAAATTTTTATAAAAATACATCTTCATATATCAAATAACTACCTGTATTTGATTAAAACACAATAATTTTCATGTAACTAATTTGTATTTTATATTGTACCTATCATTATAAAATAATAATTTTAGATTTAACTTATATAAGAAGTAAGGAAAGGAAAGAAAAATTCAGTTTATTTTAAATAATTTACAAATTCCTTTTTACGTAAAATATTTTCTTTTTCTTAGATTTATTTTTTCAGAGAGAAATACTGTTTTCATTTAAATAAGTTAACAAAGATAACTCCCTATATTATAAAATTTTGAAATTTCAATTTGGATATATTGTATAAAAAGAATAAGAAATAGTATTTCTGATAGCATTTAAATGTTATCAGAAATACTACTTTTTACTTACTTTTACTTCATTTAACACCTTTTTTGAGAGATAAATACGTGGATATACAAACATAGCTCCAATAACTTTAATGCAAGATAGGCCCTTAACATTGTTAAACTTTTCATAACAAAATTCTGCTCTGTTCTTTAAGAACTTTAAAATATTATTTTTTCCTTGTAAATTTTTTGAGGAAAAGTTCCAACGTTTATCTTTCACAAAAATTTTTATTGAGATAGGAGAGAGCTGTTTTTTAGAAATATACCATCTTTTTCAATATAAGTAAGAAAAGAAAAGCGTTCTACATTAAAAATGAAGGCAATATTTGATAAAATTTGGATTTTAATAGTAATATGGGAAGTTAATTTCCATTTATATGAAATATAAACTAAAAATATGAATATTTAGATAGTTTTCAATTTTGTGACTTCATTTTCCTGATACCTAAAAAAGTGAAAAGTATTCATTCCTTTTCAGTATGGAACATTGTTCGTATGTATAAAAAGAATTTAACTTTATTGATTGATAAACTATATGAGTTATAATAAAAATAACTATCTCCGTATATAAGCTTTAGGTGTATGTCAATTGTTTGGTTTTTCTGTTTAAATGTTGATGAAATAAATTTTAGCGTATCGAGATTATCAGGTTGTTATAATGAATTCTTGAGTTATCATACATGAAATCATTTTAAAATTCTATCGATCTTTAAGTAAATTGAACATCAGTTGAAATATCACAGAAATCTCATAAAAATTTCATAAAAAATGTATATTACCTTTACATTTATATAACGCTAATGCAATACATAAATAAATGAATTACTCTTTATAATTTTAATAAACAAAATTCACCTTAACAAAAATCTTAAGAGTATAAAATGAAATTTTAATCTAACTGAACAAAAAAATTTTTAAAGATAATATTTTATAGTTACAACAAATAAATCACCAAAAATATTTTACACATTAAATTTCATTAATCATTTAAATATTTCAATAAATATAAAAAGACAGCAAATAAAATGCCAGAAATTTAAAATGTATTATTTTTTGTATTTGTCACACGGGTTCCATCGATTCCTTTTTAAATTTATTTCATTAATTTTTGAGGATAAAACATTATTTTTTTATTCTTCTTTAACTACTTCAATTTTTACGCTTTAAAACGGTGAAGGATAATTTTTGAATGCAGTCCATAAAATTAACCTTATTAATTTTTAATCACATTTAAGGATAAAGATTTCAGTTGATATTCATATATTTTATTATAAGGGATTTGTTTTTCTGAAAATATGTTTAGAACCTCCATCATGCTAAAATGAAAATTACTTTTGATTCTCTTTTCAAAACTAACATGCCTTTGTTATCTTTTTGTAATATTGTTGTCAATACATCATTCGGAAGTTATATACTCTTAGTTTATGCAATGAACGATATGCCTTTCTTGACTTTAAAGTAATAAAATATATATTTAAATATGTATTTTCTCTATTTACTTAATAGTTATATGGAGGATGGGAAATGTTTACAAAATTGATATAGCTAAAAAGGGTTATAATTGCTTGCAAATATTAAATGAAAATATGCATTTTCTCTTTTTTACTCAATAGTTTTATGTGCAATGTGAACTATATACAAATTACTATAACTAAAAAGGTTCCTAATTGCTAGCAAACATAGGGTACACTAAAAATAAAAGCTTCTTTATTAATTACATACATTTGAAACATACAACTACATATTTTCATAAATTAAAAATAATTCATCAGAAAAATGTTTTTTGATATTTAAATTTAATGATGGATTATAATGAAAAATAGAAAATCCTTTTTCAATTCCTCATAGCATTCATTGCTTATAAAAACAGTATAAATAACTTTAAAATAAATACGAATTAATAGCTAGAAAATTTTTTTAGTTCATGGATCATTTAAAAAAGCTAAATGAATGCCAGCGAAATCTTTATTTTGAAAATATTCCATTAACTTCCCATATTTTATTTTTTACAAAAGATCTTAGTTTTTTATGATGTAGAGGTTTTGCTTTATTTTTACCCTAAAAAATCTGACGTCTTTTGAATTCCGTGGTATTTTCAAATGATGTAGGAAAATGTTTAAAATATATTTTACAGCATCGAGATTTTTGTTGGTGATGCAGTTTCCACAAGGTTATTTACTTCAGAAACTTTCTTAAGATAATCATGTCAGTTAAATTTTTTATAGACGTTTAATCATCAATCATTACATTATTATTAATTTCTAAATAATCGTTCGCGAAGTGGAACCAAAAAAAAACTAATTTCCGTTATGATTTGCTTTCAATTGGGTATGCCATTCCAGAATATGATTCATAGTCTTTCAAAATATTTTGCTTTTCATTTACCTCGGATGCAGGATTCATGTCCAAACAGAATTTTAATTGTTTTTTCCGACATTAAATTCCAGTTGTTTCTGGTATAAATGTTTATGCTCAAAACAAGCACAACTTTGTTTTTCTATAAAGATTTGATCAAATATTTTATTAATTATTGTATATAGCGATGTTATATTCTCAAATAACACCTTAGTCAAAAAGTGAAGGAACTATAACAACATTAAAGACAGAAATATTTCTTCGACATCTTTATAATTTATAATTTATAAATATTTCTTCGACATAAGAATTATCTGTAAAATCAATGTAAAAAACAATGCAGTCACAATTAAATTAAAAACATCAAATTTTGAGCAACGGCCTAAAATATCCTTGTGTACGCAATTTTTTTTTCAATTTTTGACGATATCTATATTGACAGTATATGACTTCCTTATTCACATTTTTACAATGTTGTCCCCAACTAAAAAATATATTAAGTTAGGAACCATAACTTATAACAAAAAAACAAATGAAGCTAATCTTTCTTTAATTGTTTTATTGGGGCTCAAATAAGATGTGTGTACCAAGTTTTAAATCTCAAAAACAATTAAGGATTTTTAAATAATCTTTATCTGGTAAAAATATAGTTGAGATTACTACTACAAGGCGTACAATTCTTTTTAGTGGAAAACAATGCCGAAATCGGATGCAGGGAATGAATTATTTCCAGAAATACCTTAACTTTGAATACAAATGCGATTAAGAATTAAGATTATTAAGAAATTTTAAAGTTAATTTATTTCTGAATCAGTCTTTTATCTGGATTTAGTGGGCCCTAACATAACCAACAACAAAAATGAAGCAAATCTTTATATGCTAAATATATGTACTGGAACTCAAATAAGAAATTTACCAAGTTTCAAGTCTCTCAAAAAATTACTAGTTTCATTAGAAATTATGTCTCTATTAGGGTAAATTATGCCGTTCTTTTAAACGTTCGTCAATTACGTTTTTTA
Source organism: Latrodectus hesperus (assembly GCA_037975125.1). Taxonomy (NCBI): domain Eukaryota; kingdom Metazoa; phylum Arthropoda; class Arachnida; order Araneae; family Theridiidae; genus Latrodectus; species Latrodectus hesperus. The sequence continues at coordinate 93,397,060 of CM075854.1, forward strand.
CCGTTACGTTTTTTAAGTTTTCAGCACTCAGTTTCGCAATTTTTTCAGCCTTTTTTTAAGAGTTATAGAAACCGGAACATTTTCAATTATGGGGAAATTCAACCATTTAAGATAAAAATTTTCTACACCTTGAGAAATCTTTATTTACTCAATTTTTCCAATTAATCTTATATTTAACTTCCATAATGTCTTCTTTTGATGAAAAAATCTCACTCAGTTTTGTGTTACAAATTTCCCTTCTCGGAAAATGTAGTTTGATAACAATTGTAATTTGGTTGATGTAATTTGATAGTCTGTTTTGAAAAAATAATCTTTCAAAAATATTATTTTACAAATGCCAAGCATTAGAGCTTAAGCCATTAGTTCCCGACTTCTCTGATACTTCTTGTTTTTTTTTTTTTTTTTTTTTTTTTTAAATAAAAATTCTGGTTTTTGTTTTCATAATATTTTCTCAATTCCATAAAACAAAATAGCCGTTTTTAATGGAAATAAATTCTCTCTGTTGAATCATTAGTTTACAAGAAGTGAATATTTCCTTTGTAGATGCCGTTTAAGCCATTTTGAGACGACACGCTCTGGAAAAGAATCAGAATAAAGGAGGATCCTAACTTTCTAAAGGAGGCATTTTTGGTTGACGAATATTGGTTTATTTTATTCTTCTGGAATTTTATTTTACTAAAAAAATTTAAATGTTTTCTCTCAAATTTCTTTAAAGGATCAAAAAAACCATATTTAGCTTCTTTTCGCCCCTCTAATTTTTTTTGTGAAGGCTAATAAAGTGTTTAGTTTGAATAAATGACAAATAAGCGAAGATGAAATTAATTGTTGTGTATGACAACAAAAATGGGAGAAACTAGAAATGAAATGATGAGTTGTTTGGAATGAGACTGATTATTCTGGTGATGGCTTTTCGAGGCTCTAATATGTATTAATACTTTATATTTTAATTATTTTATCTATAAGAAAAAATCTTTTCCAAATAAAAATTCCCCTTGTACAAGTGTAGGAATAATATTCACGTTTCTCAGCTAAAAGTACTTCGAGAACCCATTTTAGAATAATAAAGGAGCCTAATGATTTATGCATAAAATCCACAATCATTTATTTTTGCATTTGAAATTATTTAATTATTGTTGTATTTAATGAAAAATAATGTGTATCGTTAATATCTAAGACCTCTGTAAATAATATTAAAGATGAATGGTAAGCAAGTTCAATGTTAGATAAAAAAGGAAAAGTATTATTTTTTTCATCATTAAAGCATTTTAAAAAACAAATGAGAGGAATTTAACGATTGGTACAATATGTTGATAAATGCTGAAATTCAATAATACATACTTGGATTTTCTCAATTACCTTCTGGATTATTCCTTCATTATTTAATGGAGATCCACTTTTGTTCTACATTGAGTAAAACCTTTCCCAATAGTTTTATATTATATATAAGTGTTAGCAGTTTTATATTATAAGTTATACACTTTTCTTACTCTGGAACCAACAGTTTAATATAATATTCGAAACGCTACAAAAATCCACTTCCAGATGGGAGTCCAACTGTTGAAGGCCTGAGAGCTAATTACTTAGCTACCGGGCAAGCTAATATAAAATTCATAATTAAAATGGGGTCTTGATAAATTAAATTTTGCATTAATACAATAAAAATGTCCTTTTTGTCTCATTGAATCTCCTTAATTACTTATGGTGAATCTTTGTTTGATGGCTTCATTTTTCAGCTAAGATTCCTTATTCTTGGAAAATAGTTTTCTATTATTTAATTGTTTTCAACTTCTCCAATAATTGAAAATATTTTACATTCATATGCAAACATTTTAAAACTCTATCTTAAATAGAAATATAATAAGTACATTTTGTAGAACATAATAAGCAGTAAATAAGTTCGTCTTTCTTAAAATCTTATTCCCTTAACATATTTATAAAACAACTATATGATCTATAAAATAACTATATAATTTGAATGATAATAATCTAACTTAAATATTAATTAAATTTGTTCTAAAGTGAAAGAATTGATTTTTTTGATAATAAATCATATTAGTTTTACAATGACTTCAGAAATAATTTTAAGCGAGTACAATAGAAAAATTTATCGGCAAATTATTTTTTTGAATATTTTTTGAAAAAATTAACAGAAAATTATGTATTACCAGATTCACCTCTCTGTCCATTTCATTTCCACGCGATAGAACATGGCTTGGCCTAGGAAACTCCATGTGTCTCAAATTTGGAATTATATTCTCTACAGTAAGATTTGAAATGGCCTCCATTTCTGAAACATAATTCAATATAATTGTAATAAAATACATACAAGACATAAAAGACTGATAATTTTAAAGTTTATCTTTTTAAAACTCAATGAGGAAACAATTCTTGCTATTTTACACATCAGATTCCTCTATTTTTCCTTAGTCAGGAGAGGTTTTTACTTTGTGGAAAATTACTTTTTAGGGAAACCTCTCTGCCAATCTTGATTTACTTCCCTTTTAATATAAAAATTTATCTTTTACGGCAAACTTGATGCATACATCATCACACATCGATTGATTTTTTTATTTTATTTTATTTATTTTTTATTTTCCACAACAAGATTGGATGACTTCATTTGCAGACAATCTGTACAAAGTATGTATATTATTCTATATTCTATTCCTACTTAAAAATAAAGGGCAACTTTTAATTCTAAATTCTGATGATTTTCTGTAAAAACCATCTAAAAAATATTCATAGAAACAGAATAATACTTAGATAATTGTCTAAGGAAAAGATATGAAAGATCTCTAATGAGCTCTTTGAAAGACTTTCATCCCATTGTTGAGATTTAAGACTCATTTATTTCTTAAGTAGTGGTTATAAGGCTTTGAAACTATCCGATTTGTTTGATAAAATAGCTTTGAGAAACTTTGTTTTTATTATGTAGTTCAGCAACTTATATTTTAATATGAATTCGTCTATTGGTTTCATTGAAACCAATCAATAGTAATAGATTCATGAAATGATTTGGTTATTTTTTCTACTTAGGACCAATAGTGCATGATTAATTCATTAACAGAATTCGTTATGAATATATGAAGGTGAATAATATCTTTCAAAAAATGAAGCCAACTTTCAAAGCTAATTTTCACCATAACTTTTGCATTGGAGTCAGAATATTTTCTTCGTGTTATTGCTTACTCATGGAAATAAATATATTTAATAAGTATTAATTAGTTAAAAATATGAGTATTTAAAAAATATGAAAATTCTATAAAGATTTTAATATTTTTAACCAACTTTTACGAACATAATTTGTATATTTGAAACTTTTACGAACATAACTGAAAACAGTATGAAAATTTATAAAGATTTTTATATTTTTTAAACCAACTTTTATCAATATAATTTGTATATATGTTATGCTTGTAACGTTTTTTTAAATATGCTTCATTATTTTTGAAAAAAGAATTAAATATAAATGATCAACAATACTTTTTTTATACACGAACTAAGTTAAAATGTAAAATAACAAGCATGTAGATAGATAGATAAATGCTTATAATGAATTCTAAAAAGGCATTTTTCTTTCTTTCTTCTGTAACTTAACATTTCTTTTATAGTTAATTTATATACTAAATATGAAAATTCTAGAGTATTAAGTATTTCTTGATTTAAAACGATTTTAAATAAATATTTTTACACATTTATCTCTCGATGTAAAATGTTTATTCATAATTCTTTAGAGGATTTATAAAAATTTTGTGTTTTCTCAGTGGCTTTTACGAACAACAGATAAAACATACAATAAACTAATTTATTATGTAGTTTCTTAGTTACATTTTCATTGTTAGAGACGTTTTAAGAGTAATAAAATTAAGCTTGTTTCGTTATTTTTTATTTTTTTGTTACAAAATAAAAATTTAATAATGACATTTTACCCTAAATCGTTTTCTTGCCTTAATATTGGCAGTAATGTGGTTCTGTTTAGTAATAAACTATAAAAATAAATTTTAAAAATAATTTAAAATCATGGTTTACATCATCTTGTGTAACTGACAGTGTTTTTGCTTGAAAACAAAGTTCAAATTAATATCTGTTTCAGCAATAAAATATTGTTAAATCATTTTAATCACGATTCAAATACTGGATTTTATTTAATAAGTCTGAAGCATATTCACTGAATTCAATACGTTTTCTATAGTAAAAAGATAATTTGTTTCACGTGAAAAAAATTATTTATCTCATTAAAATAATAAGCTAAATTATATCCAGGTTCACTTAAAGATAAATTAGTGTGGTTAAATTAATTTTCAAATTAGATTATTAAAAATATTATATTAAATGTTAACTGAATGTCATGAAATTAACGACCTTTTCAAAATTGTTAATTATAAGTTTATTATTTATAAATTTTACTATTTATTGATTTAGTATTACAAACTTTTTTAAAACTGGATACATGTATGTATAATTAAATTTTGCCATTTACTTCATCTAATTTTAATACAGTAGAAAAATATTTGAAATGAATAGATAATATAACTGATTCACGAAGCTTATCAATTAATGATATCATTTGCATTTGTTATCAATACAAAATAATAAACTAGAGAATGCAAATGGCTTAAAAAATAGTTCTTAAAACAAAAACACTTTTCTCGGCAATTACTCCACGGCCTTCAAAATTCAGCGATGCTGTTTCTCTTTTTAAAAATAAACGGCGTAAGAAAAATATTCGGTGTATGTAAAAATAGCATTTTCCTTAGAAAGATAAATAATCACAAACATAAATATAAGCTACGGAAAAGTGTAAGATATACAAAAGTGAAATTATACACAAGAGCTCGGCGGTAAGTTACTTTGCTTTAAGATGAATATGATTAAAATCACACTGTTTTCTCTTTTTTGTTTTTCTCATACGCTGTAATTACTATCGGCAAGTTCATATTTACAAACGAAAAAAATCTGTCTTTCAATTTACCATTTTGGCCTCTTATAAGTTATTAAAAATCTAAGGAACTGAATAAATTACAAGATTTTTGTAAAACTATTGGATTGAAATTTAAAGCGCTTTAAATGTTTTCTTTCGTATGGTAAAAATGTCGAAAATCATAAACAATACTTCAGGAAAGATATTATGAAATTTAATTCTAAGAGCAATTTAGAAAGTTATATTGCTTTATCAATCACTTTATTAGTTTTTATAATTCTTTCTCTAGACCACTTTTTCTCGGGAAGTTTAAATATAATGATAAAACTAATTTTTTGTCTTTAACATTTATAGGCAATTTTCTTAATAACTACGTCAAAATTAACTTTTCTTCCAAAATCAGCTAGTGATATTATATACGCACTTGATATCGGTATATACAACCGATTTTCATGTTTTCAATCAACGAACCGCTTTTTTAAATTTTGTTACCAATTAGAAAAATATGATATGTTAATCTTTCATTAATCTTCATGTTAGTTTATACTCAATTAAGTAAGTTTCAAGCATGTTCTTATCAATTCAATTTATTAATCAATAGCAAAGTACTTTGTAAATGTATCTGAATTATGCTCATTTTAATGAATAAAAAACTATCCAAGTTAATTTTACTAATCCTATATTTCATGAAAAATATTTAAATTAAAAATTTATAAAAAATTAACTTTAATAATCCTATGTTTCGTAAAGTTATTTTTTATATTGCCCCCAATTCTTGCAATCATATGTGGTAAAATTTTGTTCATGTATTCGCATTTAAGCTTCCGATCATTTGATTGTCTTCCACATAAAAATACAACGTATCATTAAAATCGAAATTAAAAGTTTTTTATGTTCATTTGTAAAGTTTTATATAAACTGAATTTTCAAAAATTATTTTAAGTGCATATCAAGTTGCTAAATATTAAACTTCTTTTAAAATGGTGCATGCGCAATTATAATTATAGAGACAATACGTAAAAATGAATGCTTTCAAATATTCTATACATATTATATGGTAATATTTTTAAATATCAAATTTTCCTCTCCATATAAGAAAGTGCTATATTTGCTTATTTGAAATTTAAACTCCGCATTTATAGGTCAAAACTTCCGAGAATATAACTGACATAATATATTTTTCAAACCAGTCACACACATATTTTATTCATTTATGGATTAGAAGCTAGAAATAATAAAATTTATTGAGCGGAAAATTGAGTGAAAAATTGAAAAAAAACTCCGCTAATTGTTTTAACAACTCATAAGCGAACTAACTTTTTAAATGACGAAATAAAATGCACAACAAAAATAGTATATACAAAATAAAGCGAAAGAGAAAATGATTTAAAAAATAGATCTTTAAAAGAAAAATATTAAATTCTATTTAAAATTATTAATAAAGAAATAAAAAATAAATCAAAAAATTTTTATAGATTACTAAGAATTTATACACTCATCCGAAAAAAATTGACTGTGCGTAAATAAGCCATTGAAACTGTGCTACACCATAAGTTTTACTGTAAAGAAAAAATGTTTAACAATGAATGAATAAATAAAACTGAATAAACAAAATTCTTCGTTGGGCTAGCTTTGAATGAGCTCATAAAATAAACATAGAATGAATAAACTTCGGCTATCAGAGAGCGAAAGAGAAAGAGCTGTTTAAAAAAACAAAAAATTCATGATTTAGGTTAAATAGAGAGTTGTAATTGTCGACATGATCTGAGAATATTTCAATATGAACTTCCAATTGCATCAAATTTTCAAATGAACCATTTTTTAGATACTTAAGGTACTTTTACTGCAGGTATTTAAACTTTATAGCCATAAACAAATCTAAAAGCCTTAACTAAATTTCATTTGTTGTGATTTAATATTTTCATTACAAATATATTTATACATATATAATGAATTATACAAATAACAAATCATTTTAAATAATTTTTTAAGTAATTTGTCGACAGCTATTTTACATAAAATAAATTAGCGGAAGATTTCGAGAGTACTTCCATAAAAATATTGCATTATAAATTATTATATAAAAAGAAACAATTCTAGAAATATGGAATATAAAATCAAAGAGATATTTGTTTCTACTCTCTATTTTTTAGAATATTAAAACTCATCAATATTTCTTATTTTAAGTTAATTTTAATCTAAGAATTTTTTCTGCACATTTCCTAACTTCAATTTTTCAACATATATAGTTTAAAATAATTAACTTTTGTTCAATATACATTATTTACTCTTTGTAAAAATTATAAAATCTTTCATGATGAAATTTGTTACAAATTTGAGACTTCTCTTTGTGCTTCCAGAGTTCCAAAGAGAACCCAAATCGTAATAACAAGTTCCTTTTTTACACAGATATAAAATATTTAAGATGTATGATAAAAAATTTTTTGTTTAGAAATATGTTTTAAAAGGACAATTCAGTATGAAAATGTAAGAAGTTCTTAACTTTTTATGGTTGTAAAATAAATTTGAAATCCGGTTGAATTTTTTTTTTTGTTGAACACTAAGAGAACGATATTTGAATTATTAAAGAATCAAAACAAATGAAAAGTACAGTTAAAAGATTGAAATATCCCGTTTTTATATTGTTATAATATTTTTTATTGATGAAAATGTCTCTCACTCACTCTTCCTATGGGATTCCTTTTCTCAAATTATTAAATAACCTGATGGAGAACGGTATCATTCTTCTGAAATTATCTTTAAAAATGGTAGCTGATCATTCGTGTTCTAGTAAAGTTAAGTTTCAATTAATTATGTTTCTATAATTTTTAAACAAAATACATACTTCTAAATAAGTTTACTGTTAGCAAATTCTTTGAAGAAACATTATTTGTAAAATGAAATGCAGATTTAGAAATTTATTTTCACTTAACAAATTTTTAAATGATAAAAATATTTCGAGCTATAATTGGTCTTAATAAATACTAAAAAGAATTTGAAATTCACTCCTAAAACTAAAATATTAGAATAAATGAAATAACAAAGAAATAATGAAATCGGAAAGAAAACTTGATTAGTTAACTTTCAGAAATAAGGTTATTTCTCTATCTCTCTCATTAGTTTATGCTTTTATTCTAATTAAAAATAATGTTTTCCTAAAAATAAACGAAAATCGCTTGGTTTCTAGCTCAAATACTTATTTCAAAGTTATTCTTTAATAATATGATTCCTTATTTACTTATAAATACGGATTTTTCTACAGTCACTTCTTGCAGACATGGGTTAAATATACTGAGGTATACAACTTAAAGCGAACTCCAAACCATTGCAAAGTATCCAGTGTTTATGTGGGAACTGAATTCACAATTTTCAAAATGAAGGCCGCAGAGCTGACAATGCAGCAACTACCTCAGCATCAAAATATAGTAGGCATACTTGACACCTATGCAGTATATAGTCCTTATTATTTTTTTTATCCAATGAAATAAAAAATTTTCACGTGTTCATTTTGATGTATGAAACATTTATTTAAGATCAATTATGCAAAGTTTATACTGATACAGTATACCCTACGGAATATACTTTATTTCAGAATAAAACCATAGCATTTTAAATAGCAGTGAAAATATTAAACATTGATTATTGTTTATATTTCAAACATAAAACTCTTTTTACTAAAAATTTGTTTATTTCAAATAATATAATTTATAACTTATATTGTTATTCTCTAAGCTTTGTTTGAATACTATCTAATAATTAAAATTAATGAAATAAGAAATAAGTTTTTATATAAGCACATAAATATACATATAATACATATAATTTTATGAAGAAAGCATAAAATGTTAATTTTTCACTCTATTTAATACTTTTATCAATATAGTAAGGACACAATGAGCTTGTACAGTAAATTTGTTTAAACAATCAAATAACTAAGATTTTCCTTAAGAAATTCATTTCCATTTCAAAAAACTAGCTTTTTAATATTTATTGAACTAATTATTTTCAGCCTCATAATTATATGATTCCTAGTGTACTAATAATACACCATTGTTTGCAGCATGATCGAGAGTATTTTTTATTGTTATTACACTGCTGGCCACCGTAAATGCAATACCCTGAAGGAAGTATACAAATAACATGAACTTCACAACACGCATTAGCGAAGGTGATTTATGCAAATGATTAGAATTTCAAGCAGACGCACATTACGCGCCCCTGTGGTGCCACTTCAAAGCGCAATTTAAGGCTTGGAGATTTCGACGATTTCAAGTTCGGCGGTTGTATTTTTCTTGTGGTTTAAAAAAAAAAAAGATTAATTAAGCCTTGTAGAAAACAGTGAACCTTTTTTTTTTTTGATCAATTATCCAAATTCGACAGAGGAAGGATAGCGGCCTACCGAGATAGTGGATTATCTTTCAAGGAAATCGGTAGTCGTGTTGGACGAAACGAAACAACTGTAATGCGGAGATGTGATCGTTGGATGCAGAAAGGTACGACGGACCGACGTGTCACCCATATCACGAGCCGTAGCACAGCACATTCAGTCTGTAACGCATCCTCCAGTGTCTGTGCGTACCATTCGACGCCGTTTACAGCAGAGTGATCAGTCTGCAAGACGTCCATTGCTTCGTCTACCCTTGACGCAGAACCACAGACGTCTCCTCCGAAAATGATGCAATGAAAGAAAAGAAGGATATGTACGGCAGAATCGTATGAAATAGTCTTTATTGACGAGTCACGCTTCTGTCTGCAACACCACGATTTGTTTCAGTAGCTTTTGAGTAATTTACTTTTAGAAAGTAAGAGTTTTTCTTCTAGAATTATTATGAATTAGAGAATAAAAAATTTAGTCGAATGAGAATATTTCTAAATTAGAAAAAGCTCAAATGTCATAAAAGTTAAATTACAAATATAAAATAGACGATGCCGCCCTACTTGTCTAGTGGTCAGCGTGCCTGACTGCGGATAGGTCCAGGGTTCGAATCCTGATTCGGGCATGGATGTACTTCCTCTCTCTATTTATCCTGTTTTTGTCCTTTCCTTGTATGAATGGGTTGTGAATTGTCGCCTACCCTATTAACGTGATCCTATGGCATGTGTGTATTGATGAAGTCGGACTCCACACCAAAATAGGGTTCAGTTCAAAAAGTGGAGCAGCGCACCCCATAATGCCAGCCTAGTTAACACTCGACAACAACAATATAGACGTTGTCCACATAGATTTTACATATTTACTTGGATAACTAAACTTACAGTTTATATATGGTGCTATAGAAATGAAAAACATTGGATATATTGAACTTGCTTACATTTTTTGGAAAACAATTCTTATGTGACTAAGAGATTTACAAGATTCTATTCATTTATATGATTATTCCACGAAAAAAATGCAACATATGAAAAGCATTGACCATACAATTTAAATTTATTACTTTAAGTCATATTTCGTTTAGTCATGTGTGTGTGTGAGTGTAAATTCTCTCTCAGAATAAGCAAGGATAAGAATAAGTACTTATAATCGCAAATGAGGAACTCGATTACACTAAACATATTATTTAGGAAAAAAAAAGTACTGTGTTTGATTTTATAATATTTTTAAGCACGTAATTGTAAACAGTATGTATCTGTAAATATAGATGGTCATAAAAAATACACTGAATCAAAAAATTTTAAGAAAGTATTTGTGAAATCGGGCCAAAACAATTAATTTTAAAGAAAAATTATGCATTATTAATTCCCATTAAAATCAACTGACTAATGATACAAGAAATATTTGGAAATTTAAAGGCACGCATTAGAATGAGTAAGTCAGTCTAAAAGCATGAAAATTCCGAGCAATAAATAGCGTATTCTTTATAGGGGAAAGTACTATTGTTTCTCCTTGATCTAACACTATCAATTGTAGGAAATTCTGTTATTATTTGGGAGCTTAATTGATTGATCACCCGTGAAATACGCCACAGCGCATTTTGCTGCCCAAAGGAATTCCGATCGATCTACAGGAATTGGTTTCCGCTTTTTCAGAGCCTCTAGTAAAAAAATGGGACAAATCATGAAAGCCTGAGATAAAAATATGACTTGTTTGTCAACATTTTGGAGCAATAAAGTTCGGTGGTAAAACGATGTTGTGGTTGGACTGAAGAACTTGCCAATAGGCAATTACTTCGAAATTGAGAATATTTTCTATCAGAAATATTTATAACACAGACACACACAATTAACTAATCAGTAACAATAATTATATACTATGTAATCGATAATAATAATGGTATACTATGTAATCAATATCAATAATTTCATACAATATAATCAATAACAATAATTGTATACAATATAGTGTTAATATTCGTTTAAACTTTTCTATGACTTACTCTGTTTCGTGAATGCTTACAAGTTTATTCAATAATTTACATATTTTTGTATAAAATAAAAGCAATATTTAACTGTTCAAAGTGAAAAACAAAATTACATGAATAAAAAAGTAAAATATTGATAACATATGAAAAGTCAATTTATAGTTTGAATATGTATGTATGTGTGTATATATAAGATGCATTATACTAATTTTTTTAATATTATTAAAAAAATTTTTAATATTATTATATAATTTTTTTAATATTATTATTTTTAAGTGGTCCACATGTGCATTGTGTGCGTGAGTAATGACTTAAAAAGAACTGTCCATATTTTGCTACCGGAAATGGATCAACTACTGGGTAACAGCCAGGAAATAATGTGAATAATATCATCTAAATAAATTCAAAAGATTCTATTTTGTCTGGTACTTTTTTTTAAATAATTCATTCTTATGTAATCAGACCTAATTATGATTTATTCAAATAGATTGTTTTAGAGTTTTCATGTTTCCCAATGAAATGCCTTTGTGTACACATTTTAAAATTTGCTTTCTAATTGTTATAACATGTTTAAATATATCTTTACTAATATTTATTTAATGTTTTATTTTTCGGCTATGATGTCTGCTTGTAAATAAAATTATTTTTCTTTAAACTTCGTTAAAGAAAAAGAATTTTCCATTAAATTCAGAAAACTATTTTTCATTGAATCCCGGTAAACAACAAACATTGGTGTAACCGTAATTATTGCCATTCTGAGAAGATTTTCCATTAGGGATATTCTTGAAAATCATTATGACATACTTTTGTGAAATTCGATAGCTATTCATTCTTGTTGCTATAACAACGCTTAAATTGTTTTCATGTTTCAGTTCTTATGACAAATGTAACTAAATGTTGTTTCCTATTTAGTATTATAGTGACATGTGTTAAAACAAATTTTAATTGGAAGCATAAATCAAAAATTATAAAGATTTTCCCCATTCCATACATGGCTGTAATTAGCCATCCTCGAACTGGATCATTTTTCAATGTATATTTTTGTAGGATATTTTTATACTTTCTTGGTGCATTTACTTCCACATTGCCTTAATTCGGGTAGAGTGAATCATATATTTATTTGTAATAGCTTATGTTTCTAAGCTACTTTCACATTAAAGTAAAATTGTAACAGTGGAAAATGAACACATAAATACTTATCACAGATAAATATCATTAATGCACTTAACATTTTTAGCCACGCATTTTGAAGTTTTAAAATGTAATTTCACGCACAGATAGAATGTTATTATATTCAAGACTAATTTTTAACATAAAAATTAGTTCAATATATCTTTAAAATACCAAACTTTTTTGGATTATTATGGAAGAATAAGAAATCACACAAATTTACTTATACATAAAAGCTCCAAATCTATTAAATAATAGTTTCACTCTGGGAAATTTATAACTAAATATTTAAAATACATTCCTTTTGTTCGGATGATTTTGTTTACATTTAAAATATACTTTGCAAATTATAAAATTCTTCATTGATTTTAATAATTAATTGAATTTATAAAATTTAGTAATTTTACTAAACAAAGTATAACAATCTAAAACATTAAAAGCCTTATTGTGATTATTAAATGGAAGTACATATAAGTTACTTAAATGTTGAGTTCTGTAGTACCATGAGCTAAAAGTTATAATAGTTAGGAATTTTCATAATTATATTTTCTCAGATTTCAGTTCTTTCCTCGGGTTGTTGTCTCTCAAGACTTCTTTTCGAAATGAAAGGACTCAATATTTAGATTAATTCGTTAAACAAAGTTAAAATAACTTTAATAAAAATATGATTAATACATATTTTTAACATGTGTGTGTCTATCTGCCATATTTTTGTCTGGAATTGAACTGATAATGTCCGCTCCGATTGGAAGGAAATTTATATTATGATGTTTGTCTCTGGCTTAAAATGTATCATGTGCTTACATATCTCTGGTGCTCCAGATCTTGTATCAACAGAAGCTGTCCCCTTCCCCTTTACCATGAGCTTGTGTACCTTACTTGAGTGCACTCAATTCTCGATGGAGGAGCTCCTTGGAGACTCCCTTCTTTTTCTTGATTTTTTGAGAGTGCATGGGCTCATAGATCTGGTGTAGCTACGCTATTCTGGATGGAATTTGTAACAACAACAACACATACATATCTGGCTGTAAACACATATTTCATTTCAAAACTTTTATTTGTAGTGTTTATAATTGATTTAAGCCGTAATTACTGCTCATTTTAATTCACTATAAAGATACCAAGGCTACAATGCACGCCGTTGTGGAATTCTGTTCACTTCAAAAATGGAAGAGTGGGATTCTTTCTTCTCTTTTAAAACTACTAGCTTTTTTAAAATAGTTTTGTCTGGGAGTAGAGAAAAATATTTACTAACCATATTGATTATCAAGAGCGAACAAACTTCACCTTCAATATTATATTAAGTTATTGCAATACGTTTCTAACAGCCTAATTTTTTCGACTAAAGTGAATGAAAAAAATACCTTGGCTGAACGTATCTAACCGACTTGTGACTTGCGGCAACTGTCAAATTGAGTTCTGGCTGGTATTAAATCCACTGCCTTCCGGGCAAGTAAACGTTATCTATTTTTAGCAAGTTACTGCTGCTCTCACTCATACATACAAAATCTGTTCGAATATATTTCGTCTTAATGAACATTATTTTCCTTTTTGTTTTTTATGCTTAGTTTATTTTTGACTCTCTTTTTCAGTAACTGAATTCTTCCAAGAGATGATGTATTTAAAATGACACAATTTTCACAACATAAAAACATTATAAATTTTAACAGTTACAAATTTGTTGTTATGTTTTTAATCATGCGATAAGAGTCATGCAGTGCTTTTCTTTTCTTTTTGAATTTTTGTAGAAATATTGTTTTAATTGGTTTCTTAATATCAACATCATATTGCTTCTTTTAATTACTTCTGTTTGATTTGAGTTTTATGCTTTTCTAAACTTACTGTTATAACTCACAATTCATAACACAATATTCTCTTGATTAAATATGAAAAACAAATTTTGAAATACGAAATTACAAATTGAATTCTCGACCTATTTAAATGAAGCAATAACCGTTTCAATTTCCGAAAACTATCATAATATAAATAATAAACTTTCATTAAATAACACTTAATTTCAAACAAAATATTCAAATTCATCATACAACTTGGAGCCCTACCAATTAAAATTTGGCGCCGTTATTGATAATAACAAGAAAAACTTTCTATAATTCTAGGTGATTCAGAATTTAGCAAAAAAAATTATTTCTTACTTAAACTCAATATGAAAATTAGAGTATTCAATGGATATTTATAAGTTGCCTGTGTAATTTAACTTAGTGAAAGATACCGGTCTTAGATCCACTTATAAAATCTAAATTTAGCGCACTGTATCATATTGAAGTTATATAATATGCTAAATCTGGATTAATTTAATCAATTTTAATTAATTAAGTATTACTTAGATTAACAAAGATACTAAATTCATTCGAAAAAATGCTACTCTCCGTTTAAAATTTACTTCATACGGCCGTGTTCACCATCAATCTCGATTTCTAGTTACCTGTAAAACACTTGTTGAAAGATCAAATAGTATTTACTACCAACTTCATGAGGAGTAATCATATCTAAACTAACTCTATGCTCAGTAGAGCAATTTTCTTTCAAAGTAGGTTAAACTTACTTGCACATGTGTAGTTATTATTTGAGATCGCTTATCATCCACACTATCATAATTATTGCACAGATTATTTCACTCTTATACACAATTTTATGATTACTATAAAAAATATTGAATTTATTTATATGTATCCAAGAGAAAATTCATTCTATACTTTTGTGCAGAGGAATTGTCTAACTAATAAGGAGCAGGAAAAGCGTCAACTCTTCCTAATTAAAAGACGATTATCAAATTTAATTTTTCTAATTTCTGTTAAAAATATTCGTATCTCCAATATTCAATTCTCCAATAACATGGAAACTTTGTAATTTATTAATGTATAACTGTAACTAATAATTTAATTCCAATTAATTTTATTTCTTAAAATAATTACTTTTTAACTTTTAGATTCTTAACTCCTCTCTCTTAAATATTTCAACAAATCATATGCCAGTTCAGTTTCAGCTGTAAGCCATTCTTTTAATATAATTTCAGAAGAGATTTACTTTGAACTGTATAGTCGTAAACTAAGGTTATATTTTTGGATAAAACTTTAATATATTTTAGGTTATTCCTATAATATCCAGTGCTTATAGAAAAAGAACGTAAATATTTTGTCTGTTGACAAAGAACCCAATCTTTGGAAAAAGATGGAGTAGATTTTCATGAGATTTTTCGAAGCTGTTAAGCAATATTGCAAAATTTATAAGCCCTGAAAAATTCGTTTTAATAATGCTTCAAATCCTATGGAACAACCATTAATTGTCTTGAGTTTTTATGCAATAGGGGCAAATCAACTTGACCTTTATGATTTGATAAGTGTAAGCCAATCTGCTGTTTCTTTACGACTTTATTTTTTTATATGCTTCGCACTGAAGAATTTTTAAATATTTTATTTTATTTAACTTTCATAAATACGTATGACACAAGCATATTAATCAAACCTATCTATCTAATCTTTTTATCTAAATTATACTATTTAATAAATTTAAATTATCCTGCCAGAATGATTTTTTTATATGTATTGATAATATAATACCTATGTAATTAAATTAAAAGGATTTTTTTCTATTTTATTACTAATTTTATTAATCCATTGTTTTATCAATATCGAAGCATTTATTAAAAGTGCTTAGTTAAAAAGCGTTTAACTTTTTAAGAAATTCATGATTACTTTGAACAAATATATATAATTCTAAAAAGGATATCACGGATAAAAGAATAATTAAAAAGAAATTCATAAGTAAGAATACTTAATAATTTGTACTGTACTGCATGAAATATTGAATTCTTTTCTGAATTTAGTAAACTTAATGCAGCATTTATGTATTATCCCGTAGATAATTTCAGTGAAAATAACTGTCATCAAATTGAAATTTAGTCACATGGTGCAGTTTATTGATCACACTTATAATTTATATTTTATTTAAGCTAATTTTTAAAACCTTTTAAAGTTTTAAAATTTGTGATTAAAAATTAAAATGTTAATTAAATGTATTTTAATTACTTGATTCAGTGAAGATATAGTTGCTCCATTTTTCCCCCTCACATATTGAAAAAAAAAATGATTACTATTTGCAATATTTATACTTAATTTTAGGCAAAAATAATCGACGACATAATCTGTAAGTAATCTCAATCCAGATTTATTTCAAAAACATTTTATGAAATAACTTATATTATGGAGTTTTCTTAAAGATCTAAAAATTATGTATTCCGGCAGATCAGTGAAAATTCTTTCGTTTTCTACAATTTCTCAATGTCATCGGAAGTGTTGATTATATACGAGGTTTGTCCAAAAAATACGTATAAAAGTTGAATAATAACTTTATTTTACAGTTTGCAGTCACCGCCAGGTGGCACTACTGCTGTAACCAATCCCATCAACGCTCAGTTCGAGTCAGACCACTCTGTGTGTAAGTAGGAGTGTGAGGCTGCTTGTTGAAAGTTACTCTTTTTCACCTGCCGTCGGCATGGAGCTCTCTCTGATTGAGGAACAGAGCCAGAGAGTGAACGGAAATTTTTACGTTGAAGTTTTGACACGTCTCAGAGCTCGTGTGGCCCAAGTTGGCATCGACCGGATTTGGCAAAAGGGGGCAGGTGGATGCTTCATAACGACAATGTGCCCGCTCACACGTCGCTCGTTGTGCGTGACTTTTTGGCCCGAAGCTCAATCACCGTTACAGACCACCCGCCTTATTCACCCGATTTAGCCCCTTGTGACTTCTTCTTGCTCCCTAAATGCAAAATGGTGCTTCAGGGGTGGCACTTGGGAGATGTGGAAGGCATCAAAGCAGAAACGACCCGGCAACTGAACAGCACCACTACTGAAGACTTTCAGCAATGTTATCAACAGTGGAAACGGCGTTGGCAGAAGTGTATCTCGTCCCAGGGTGAGTACTTTGAAGGAGACCATATTGTAATACCTGAATGATTGTAAAATAAAGTTATTATTCAACTTTTATACGTATTTTTCCGGACAAACCTCGTATATGCTCCTATACCAATCCTCTCATCCAGGGAATTTGATGCAGAGTGTTTTCGAAATAGAAAAGTCACATTTTCTTTGAATTTCAAAATCATTGTCTCTGCGAAATGGAAAATAATGTGGCAAGATGGCCTGAAAGCATTCAAAATAACACTGCTTTAGATGATAGTAAGTACTTGAGATAATGCGGGGATATTTGCACATTCGTGGCTGCTTCGCCAAGCATTACATTCCGTCGCCTTCTTCGTTAAGTTTAAGCGATTACATTCGTAGCATGGGAACACAGTTAACGGAACAGTGTCGTCATTGTGCTGGGTGACGATAATTTGTACGTGGAGCAATTGATATCAGGAGAAAATGCGACTGAATGTAGTATAAACGGATCTATTGACCCCTAATCTGCGTTTTTCCGCATATTCTGAATCTTTCGCTCTTAAATTATATTTAGAATCTTTGATAATTTCTTTGATAAATCTTGATCTGGATTTCGGCTGATTTTCTTAAATTAAAAATGCATCTGTTAATTAACAATTTGTCGTTTGTGACTTCATATAGACAGACTTTATAATAATTATATTTCACCAAATACACAAAATTTTTTCAATATTATAATTTATTGAATTTATAAGAATTAATGAATTATGAATTATTTTCACTAAACTTATACAACCGATTTTTAATATTAAATGTTTACTGGAATCAGAATTCCAATACTTAATAATATTACTTCATAAATTTTTAATTCAAGAATATCATTGCAGAATTTTTGAAGAAGTTACAAACTGTCTTCTACTACTGCAATGTGTGTATCATTACTTTAGTGATAAATTTCAATAATTTATGGAGTCATAATTATTATTAAAATAATGATGGTGGTTCTGATATTCATATGTGAAATAAAAATTGCATATCAAATGATCTGAAAGTCTTAAAACAAATTTGAAAGCAGTTAATTGATGGTTTCAATTATTTATTGCTTCACACTTAATTATGATATTTATGACAGGATAAATTTATTATCACACTTTCTCCATCCATCACTTTTATAAAGTTTTATACAGAAATTAGCATGCAATTAAAATATATGATAAATTATCTGTGATAAAAATAGTAAGTACAATATTTTTCAATTTTAGATACTACCATCCTGATATCTCCATTATATACAGTGATGAGGCGACTCAGTTCAAGGTGATAACAAAAATTTACAATAAAGCTCAAATCATTCAAAAAACGAATTCGTCGCTAAAGAAGATTCTCAAAATACCAAAAATCCGATGGAAAATTAGAACTGGCAATTAAAAGATGCATTCAAAAGCTGAAGAATTGTGTAAAAATTAACTATGCTGATATTTTAAGTATGTAATTTTTCTAAAAACTTAACACCAATTTTTATTTTGCAAAAGACATGGTAATTCAAAATGTAACGTTACACTTCTTCGGGGTAATAAAATTTAATAAGTTGTGATGAACAGGTGCAATGGTTTTTAGAAGTCATTGTTGCTGTTTATCATAAACCATTATTAATATTTTGTATTATAGTGAAAGCAAAGTGATATTATTCTGCACAACATTTCAGAAGGCATTTTATCATGTAACTTATTTAACCACTGAGTAGTCTGATTTCAAGTAGTTACTATCGGTTCAGTAACTCTTTTACGGAACCTTTTGAACTTACAGTCGAGGTTAGTCGAGATATTGTTAAATTTAAATGAATATTGATTGTTATTGCATTTTTTTTATATATATTGAAAAAATTTTCTGATTTCCCATGAAACATCACCAATTGACATTTTTGCATTTGTAAAGCGATCTTATTTTACTAATTAAAATAGTAATAATTTCACTAGAACTTGAATATTTAGCTCGCACAAACAATTGGTTAAATATTCCTTTACGAGTATCGTTTGGTTTTTAACCACAGTCAATTATCCTCTTTGATTTATGATTAATTAAATATTCAGAAATTAATATTCCTCTGATTCTTGGCAG
Organism: Latrodectus hesperus; assembly: GCA_037975125.1. Classification (NCBI taxonomy): domain Eukaryota; kingdom Metazoa; phylum Arthropoda; class Arachnida; order Araneae; family Theridiidae; genus Latrodectus; species Latrodectus hesperus. The sequence continues at coordinate 93,416,529 of CM075854.1, forward strand.
GATTTGAGAAATTTGTGCTTAGTGGAGTACAGGTTAAATATAATATCTAATTTTCTAAAATCAAAAGAAGACATAAGCAAAGTTATAAAATTTTCTGGTAACTCACACCTCGAACAGGTTTTCTTTTTTGTTTGTATTGGGTTCTGTTACGAGTGAAATTTTATTGGGAGCACATGTAATTAATTATTATCAACTTCTGATTGTAGCTGTTATTAAAAGTAAAATGGAATCCAGTGTATCTGGTAATTATCTTGCTTAATTTTAAACAGATATAATTGTATCTTAAGCGTGTATTAAATATGTATTAATTTATATTCTATGCAGACGTGAGCAATAAGATCCTTGACAAAGATCTATAAACTCAAATTGGTTGAAATGATAGGATATGTGTGAATATTTTGTATGTATTTATATTAAAATATAAATTTTTGCCTATAATATTAATTCTTCTGTATACATCCTGTTTAAATTTACATCATAAATAGTGTATGGAAGAATTAAGTTTGTAAATATATGTTTGTTTTGAAACATTATTGATAGAGGTTAAAACTTAGAAAAACTGTATCTATTTATTTTAATTAATAAAGAGAATTTTACTTAATGATTGATTTTAAAAAATTAAAGCAAAATTAGTTGTACACATTCTTATTAATTTACTTACTAGTATTTCGATTGTCTTTTAATAATTTTAGCGTTATAATTTAAGATACTATCTTTCTAAAGAAAAGTACTGTAATAATAGTTTATATTAAGTTTACTGTGTGATAAGTGGTTTCACTGAAGATTCACCTTACTTTTCCCTCAGGTCTTTCTTAAACATCTTTTAATTAAGAAAGGTTATGTAGTTTGAGGAAAATCACATGAGTGCTAGTGAAAATTTTCAAATTGCATATTATTTATAATTTATTATGAGGAAACTTCTTTTGAATGAGAAAAATTGTGTCTTGGAAAATATTTATTTGCTGTAAAAATAGTTGATTGGATCATATCTAACTGAGCATATTATTCTTGAAAATCAAAATGATGTGATTAAAATTAGGAGAAAATTTAATGGAAAAACTGTATCTTTACTGTTTTAGTAGGAACAAATGATAATATTTTTTAAATTGTAAAAGATAATATTTTTCTTTTAAGTTTTACTTGTGACTGTCTAAATATAAGTTATTCTTAAGCTGCCATCATACTGAATTGTTGAAAGTCCTAAGATTGTAAGCTATGCAGAAATTGTAATCCCCTCAACGTTAACTACGTATGCTCTGTGCTTAAAGTTAATGGTTAAAATTTAAGATGTTTTAAAGTTGTAAAATATACAGTAATTTGTGCTCATATTGATACAAAAGAGAGCTTAGAGGGTTAGTAAAACTTGATTTTTGAAGGATGGAAATATGCATGGAGTAAAATATTTTGATAAACAACTGCTTGAAGTTACGGGGAAGAATATAAGATTAATGAAGGATTGTTTTATACATGTCTTCAAAGCCTTTAAGTATTATATTTTTTTACTATAGGAGGTTTAAAAAAAATTAATCAGCTAATAATAATGATAAAATTGTTGATTTTGTATTTATAAAAAGTATTTTTATTAATTATAATTCATTTCACAGACTAGAAAATTATTGTAATGTTGCATAATAATTCAAAAAGTTATTTTTTGATCAATTTTAATGAAAAATTATTAAAATAACTTTTTATTTACAATGTTATATCACAGAATCTTATTTTTTATTATTTATAATTTTAAAAAAATAAATTTTATACTTTTACTATTTTTGACTTTGTATAAAACCTATTATAAAAAAAAAAAAAAACCAATTTAATCTTATTTTATAATTGGTTTGATTTATCCTGTTAGGATCCAAACAATTATGTCTAGATTACTCTACTTTTTAGTACTTCAACTCCAATAAATAAAAGTTAAAAAAGTTGAAAAGCTAAGTTGGTAGCTGAATGATTAGCTTTCTTGCCTTCAGTTCATGGATTCGAATCCCACCCTGAGCTTGGATGTTTGCAGTGGCTTGGAATCCACCACAAACTTTAAACTAAACTTTAGGTCCACGTCTAATTAATCTTGTGTGCAAAAAATGACTGCTGAGCTACAAAACAAACAAACCAATGGAAAAAATATTTGAACTATATTAAATGAATGAAAAAAATTTTATGTATTTATTTTTTGTTCTATTATTACCAAAGTCAAATAAAATAATCTTATATAAAAATCATATGCCCTCAAAAAATTAAACTTTAATTATGAAACTTTTCTTTTATTCAGTGTTTGTATAGTTGAATATATGATTAAAAGTTTAGAGCAAAGACTAATTTTTGACAAAAAAAATGTTAATTTCAATGAATTGGAAATTCGCCTGAAATAATTACAGATAGCTGATTGTTGGAAAAGTGAAAGGAAAATTAAGTCCAATAAGTTGCTTATTTTCTTTTGAATACATGTTGCCATAAATGTAGCTACTAGTTTAATTTTATTTGTAGGCTGCTGAAATTGCCTTTCAAACATACTCTGTTAGATCAAGACCTGATGATTTGGTAGTCCCTAGAAGAATACTGTTGTCCACATTCTTGCAAGGTTATTACAGTATGTAGCAAATTGGAATTTTGTTAATAAATGGCAGCTAGACACTTCGATAGCTTAGACAATAATAGTGGCTGCAACATGTCATCAACAGCTTGTCTTAAGCTTGCATTTATGTAACTAAAGTTCCTGAGCTGGTAGCAGAATGGTTAGCACTTTGGCCTTCAATTCAACAGTTTCTTCGTTCAAGTCCCACCAAGGTTATGGATGTTTGTAGTGGTTCAGAATCAAATTAGTCCTCATGCCAAACAAAAAATGACCATTGAGTGACAAACAGACCAAACCAAACCTTATAACTGAATGTGATAATCAATCATGATAGATTACCACTTAGGCTATCATACCAGCAGTGTCAGTGTAACATTCTGTAACAAATGCTAGATTTAGCAGCTAGCATTTCTGGTTTCACCCACACAGATGACAGTCTTCAACATTGACTGAAAAGTATGATTCTTGGTTGGTTCTTATTTGAATCTTCTCAATTGCTGAGAATTAAATGCAATGCCAATTCATCAGATTAGAATGCTAAAATGAATTCCTCTATATGATAAATTTTGAAGTACATGTTAGTTAAGTGCTGATATAGGATAACTTTCAAAATGCTCAGAAATTGATTATTATTCTGACAATTTTTGTACTATATGGGATATAATTTTTATATAATGAGAATTATATTTATAAATTTTTAAACGTTGAGTTTGAAAGTTAAAATTGTGTAATTTGTTAGTTTAAGGTTAGTGAAGTTGTATTGTCAGTTTAATGTTGTAAATGAATAATAAATATACTTTGCTATTTTTTAATTCAAAATTATGAAAAAGAATTGATTAGTGTTGGTTACAAATTTTTAATATTAAATATATAAATTAAAAGCATATACTCAATATTTATTAAGTGAAAGAAATGGAAGTTATGTATTGGTGTTCCTCAAAACTTACATTTGGACAATGAACCTCCAATTTCATTGTATTTTGTTTCTGACTGAAACAAAATGTGTTTCTAAATTTATGTTGTTTTTCAATGATGCAAAAAAAAAAAAACATAGCTATTTACAGATTTTTTTAAACATGTTTTTATACTATTTCACTTGAACTAATATTTTCTTTTATATTTTGACTTGATGAATTATACTGATTCTTACTTCATAAAATCCTATGAGCCAGTACAAGTTTGACATGATTTCCGATCTTTGCACTAAGCACTACACAATTATCTTGTCATTTTAACTTATGTCACTTTGCACAGTATCCGGTTTTTTTAGTCTGAATTACACTCAAAGAAGAACTTTGAATGTTGCAATCTCACATTATTTACAGTTTCAATATATCTAATTGTTGAATGTTTCATCATACTAACTTACCATAGAAAAATTACAAAGCTAATAATTATAAACTAATTTCATAAATTTTACAAAGATTACACATACAAAGCAGATATAAAATAACTAAAAATCAATACTACTGTGTTCCTACTCAGTCAATAAGATATGCATGATAATTTTTTTATTTATTTTCTTTTAACAAATCAAAAGAATACAAACACTTTAAAAATACACCATATCTAACAATTCTAATCATGTATTGACAGTTGCACTATAAATCTTAATTTATATTATAACTAACATAGGTTTTTATGAAAATTCTGGTTTTACTTAACTGGACAGTGGTGCCCACCTTAAAAAACATCTATATAAACAGTCTAATTATAGCAATAAACTATAATCAATGTAAACAGCATAGATTTTATGTTTCTAATTAACAAGAATTGCAATTTTCATTAAGCCTTAATATATATATTCACATGCTTAATAAATTACATTAATTATTACATACTTATTTCAATTTGCAGCAATTTTAATTAAATAACACATAAAATAAAAATAAATCTCCTAATCATTACTAATAGAAGAATCATCAATACTGGTCAGACAATACTATGCTTTAAATTTTAAAAAATGTTAACTCAATTTATCAACATCCATAGCTCTTACACTAGTTTCAAACAAATATTAAAATTACAATGTTTGAATTTTATTCACTTCGAAAATAAAAATTAATTTTCCTGTATCACAACTTCAAACACAAACATTACAAGCATAAATATAAAAAATAACACATAGCATAAGGTTACTATAACTCCAAACCAATTTCGTGAATACACACAATGAAGTTATGTCACTAAATTACAAGAATCCATTCTGGCACAGTAAATCTACAGGTTTAGTTCATTTAGCACCTGTACTGGCTCATAGGATTTAACCACTCACTTTTTAGTAATATTTTTCTAATTTCTTGACCTAGCCTTTCCTATTTGCAGTATTTGTATATCTAGTGTATATTCTTGAGAAGAGAATTTGTTTGAAAACTTTGTGTTTTATATTAAATTTTTATCACATTACTACATATATTTCTTGTATGACCTCTCTAAAATAATTATTGTGAATTTTTTTAGATCGTTCATGGAATGACCCTCCAGTTGTAAAATTTGAAAGTGTGGCTCCCATTAAAAAACATCATTTATTAAGTAAAAAATCTGGAAATAAAACAAAAGATCAAGCTTCTGCCTCAGGTTTTTGATTTTTATTAATTTTCATTTTTTCATTTCTCTAATTAGTTTTTTGTTAAAATTGAATGTTTTTTCCTAATGTTAACTTTTGAATAATAGTCATAAACCTTTATTTGTGTTTAGAATACTCCTATCCTTTCTGTAAAGTACAAGTGTTATTCACTTTAATGTTTATTATTTAATCATGAGGAAAACTTTATGTCGTGTATTTTATACTGAAATAATAAGTGTTTATTATAGAACTACTATTGTTTGATGAAACTGTTATTTAATTGGGGATCTTGAAAGCATTGGCTGTATTCTTAAGTAGGATAGGGACAATAGTAAGCGATTCTGAAAATTAAAAGTCTCCTTTAATTCATAAAATGAAAATAAATTCATAAAACAAATGTAAGAAACAAAAATATTGTTTTATTTGCATACTAAAAATTGCTAAATTAACACCACGGTTTTAGGATTTGCAATTTGAATAATCATCAAGAATTTAGCATTTATTAAAAGCTTTTAAAATTGTATTTTTTCCCTTTGAAAAATTAAATGACATGATACATGGTGAGTTTTTAATAGGATGGTAAGTCAATGATTTTACTTGATATTTATTTCCTCTGTAGCAGCATCATACTGATTGTTTAAGTCAACTTGTTTACCTGATATATCACATGGCTATAAAAATTATAATTGTAATTTGTTGTAGAAGAAAAACATTACTAATAAGAAAATAAGAATCAAAGCAAATAGCCATAAAAAGTTGGCAAAAGATACTTGTTACAGTAGGAATGTATGCTATAAAATAAATCAGTAAAATCCCACGAGTTGAAAGTTTGGCACAATTTCCAATTTTAGCAATCATATACTGCACAGTTATCTGGTCAACCTAAATTGTGTCGGTAATATCCTGTTTTCAAAATCCTAATAGTGCTCAATGTCAAACTTTGAAAATCACAGTTTTGCACTTTTCTTAATTTCAAATTATGAAATTTTGAAGATTTCAATATGTTTACTTACTACACAAATCTTATAAAACTAAAGTCTTTATGTTTACTTACTACACAAATCTTATAAAACTAAAGACTTTATGTATACTTACTACTCAAATTTTATAAAACTGAAGACTAAATTTTGTAATCTTAATTTCACATATTTTACCAAGATTACACATTACAAAACGTAAAATAACTTTAAAATTCAGTCCTCCTATTTATACTCATTCAATAAAATATACATAATCAATTTTTACTTTAATTAATCAGAAAAAGAAAAACAATTTAAAAACACACTGTATGCAACAATGCCAAGCAAACATTAACAACTTATGTATAAAGCTTAATCAAAAGCATGAATAATATACATTTTAACGTAAACTCTTATTTTAAATTAACAGGGCAGTGTGGCACCCACCTTAAAAAACATCCATTGTAACATAACCTAGCATAGGAGAACATTTGGGCTATAAAGCTGAATCAATAACATAAATTTTTTATGAATACTTGCTTTTCAATTAACACATTATTCTAAGTTTAAGACATTCGCTGGCACGTCAGCATAGCGTTACCTCCCATGCCAGCGATGCTCTGGGACAACGATCGAGTATGATAAGTAAACTGCTTTATTTTTAGTTCGAATTTGGAGGTTGAATGATGAGGTTTTTGAGGCATGTTAGTGAAGCATTATTTTTATATTTTCAGTGCTTGGTTTTTAAATTTTGTGTTTAAGTTTTTTTATGTGCATTTTTAAAAATGGCAGTCAGTACAAGTATTGCAAGACCTTCACAGCTTAAGAAAAGGAAAGTAAATAAAAAACTCACTGATGCCGAAATATTAGAATTACTAGAAAAGAGTGATCTTTCTGATTATGACAACGTAGACGATGAAGATTACGGTTGGGATTCTACGAGCGAATCAGAAGGAGATAGTGATGTCGCTGTGGATAACTTAGAAATGTCGGATTCTGACACAGAAGATCAAAAATTACCGGCAATCGGACAGGTTGACTGAAAAACGGATTCAAGTTGCATGATAATTCATACATTTACAAAATCTGAGTCCTTGCTAATACAGCCAACTGAAAGTACTCCTGTCGGATATTTCCGCCTTTTCCTCACTGAAGGATTTCTGGAAAAAATAGTCAAAGAAACAAATCATTACGCATTAGAAATAAAACATAGTGATAAAAAGAAAGAAAAGTCATGAATAACGCTTTGGAAAGATTTTAAATTTGATGAATATTTAGTTTTTCTGGGAGCATTCTTGCAAGTGGGGACCGTAAGAATGAATAGACTTCAGGATTACTGGAAGAAGGACCCATTATTTCATAATGCAGGCATTGCAAATAACATTAGCTAAAATCGATTTTTTTTTATTTTACGTGCATTACATTTTGCAAAAAATAATGGACCTGGAGAACCTCAACCTACAGACAGGTTATATAAAATACGCCCTGTTATCGATTTTTTTAACGAAAGAATGTGCGAGATATATTATCCTAATAGTGAACTTTCTTTGGATGAACCTATAGTTCTCTGTTGAGGTAGATTATTGTTTCACCAATACATTAAGAATAAAAGACATAAGTACAGTATAAACATTTAAATTTTGAGCACATCAAGTGGAATAGTGCAAAAGATTGCGGTGAATACTGGTTTATTAAACGACTATGGAGGGCAAAACCATACACAAAAAATTGTTTTGCATTTACTGAATGAAAAATTAAATGTCGGTCACCATGTTTTCATGGACAATTCTTATAATAGCTTTGACTTGGCCAAGTTACTGTTAGATAAAAAGACACAGTGCACAGGTACATTGAGAACCACTCGAAAAAACACTCCAAAAGATGTTTAAATTACTAAATTGCGAAAAGGTGATACTATTGAAAGGTATTGTCAGGGAGTAATGATTGGAAAATGGAAAGATAAGCATTAAGTGTCTTATATTTCTACAGAATACAAAAATGAAATGGTTGACATTTTAAATAAAAGAAATGAAATAAAGCAGAAGCCTTTGGCACTCATCAAATATAATGTGTTTATGTCTGGTGTAGATTGGCAAGATCAAATGCTGTCATATTATCTCTCAGAGAGAATATCACTACGCTTGTATAAAAAATTGTTCTTTCATATTATTGAAGTAATGCTAATGAATTCACATGCTCTTTATAATTAATATTCCAGAAGAAAAATACCACTTTACGACTACCGACTGAACGTTGTAAAATCACTTTTGCCATCAACAGATGAACAAAAGCCGACTCCAAAGAATCTCAGACATACTCTTGAGAAAAAAGAACTTTCATCTGGCAAAACCAAAATATAAAGAAAAAGGTGTAAATCTTGTGCCTCTCAATACAAATGCACGGACACCATGTATGAGTGCCGTGACTGTCCCAACAAACCAGGATATTGCTTGAACTGCTGTGTAATATACCATAAGTGATAATATATTTATGCAATACTGTTCTACACTGACATTTTGCTTGTAATAAGTTTAATTATTTTTCTATTTCTATTATGTTAATGTATATTATACATATTTGTTACGTTTTATAATCTTTAGAGTTGAGCATTCGACAAGCAATTATGGGTATTTTTTATAATTTTCATTTTGCTGCAACATTTTGAAATAGTAGGAATAATTCAACAATGCAAATATCTGTATTTTGTGTTAGCTATTTGAAAATACTTTTTGATATTTTTTTCATAAATTTGACTTCTCTTTATCCAATTAAACGTTATATTTCTTTTAAACTGTGACTTTATGTAATGTGTCAATAATTTCACAGAAAAATGATGAGACGCGCTAGAGCGTCAGTGTCATACAGATGATAAGTTGAACGTGAGGTGCCACTGACGCTCTAGAGCATCCAAAATTTTTTACACTAAATACGAAAATAAAAGGTTTTTCCTTTTTTCTGGTTTTACTATTAAAATATAAGGAACGTTTTTAATCATTAAAACACTTTTTTTTAATTCGGCTTCTGAGATTAGATATATAAATTTTGGTCGCAGCGAATGTGTTAATTAATTATTATTCTAAGTTTAATTAACTTTTAATAAAAGAAAATAATACACTTTTCTCCTATAATTTTAGTAATTTTAATGCAATTTGGTAATAAGCTAAAAAAAATTTGATTTTGATCTGCTGATGATGCAAATAAAAATATGAATTGTCTTGTTATTGACTGAATTTTTCAAGGTTATTAGACTTCATTAAAAATGAAGTTTCATTCATGTTTCACTATCTTGTGTCTCTTTAAAATTTATTTTAATCAGAAAAAATCAAAAACAGCTAGTTTTTTGTAATGAAATGCAGCTAAAATCAATATTAATTAAAGATTTTTATTTATTTTCTACCAGTTTACTATTTTCCGTAACTTGTTACATTGTATTGTTTTTCTGAATGAAGAATAATCATAAAAATCTGATTTTTAAATTTCTATTATTAAATAATATTCTTCAATATGTTTTCTAAATTTAGATCTACTTTTTTATGTATAGATCAATCTCATGATAGCAGTAAAAATCTTATGAATGATATAAATGTTGAACATTCACTATCTTCTCCAACAAAGGATTGCTCAAGTATTAATCCCTCAAATCCTGTTTTATCTGATGAAGAAAAGCTTTCATTTATTGTAGATACTTTGAATTTTGTTCTGGTTGATTGTACAGATAAATCTGAGGTAAAATTTAAGTTCTTTTGCTTAATTTGTTTAAGTACAATTTGTATAACAATTTTGAACAACTTTCTTTAAGGTACTTTTGTCATATTCTGGTTTCATTTTCTTCTCATTCTCTTATGATCTTTGCACTGTTATAATCTCTTAATGTATTTTCAACAGTAAAAATTTATCATTTTAACTTGGGTTAACTTAGAATTTCTACTTTTATGATAATTTTCAGTTTTTCAAAATCTTATTACTCTTGAGTTTGGAATGTTTTCAAATGTGCGTTGATCACTCACTTTCCATGTTCTATCATTTTAACCATTTCTGAATGAGTTAATAACCGTCATTATTAATTTTTAATATAAAAGAGATTAAAAAAATACTGTTTAGGTTTTTAGGATTCCCTAGTCCATCAACTGATGCATGGTATTGTATGGTAGAAGTTTAATGTGTCTGTCAGTTCATCAATAATGAGATATAAAAAGGCATTTTTTGGTACTTTTATATTTCACTACTAATGTCAAAAAAGCACAACTTTGAATTTATCAAAAAGCATACATTTTCTTTTTTTCTTTTTTTACAAATTGTTATCTTTAAAACATTTTCTACTAACAGTATGAATTTAACCTTGTATTATGTTTTAAAGATTCTTGAATCCATCTTCATTTATTTTTGTAAAATTAATGATTTAAGGAGGAATGTATCATCAAAATCATAATTTATGATATTCTATTTTTATAAAAGATTTAGTTTTCATTGATTTATTTCAAGGAACTAATGCTTCCCAAGATTGAAAGGATTCCTTTCCTTTTTGTTGTATTATTGAAGTCTAAGATAGTGCTTTATTACGAGTTTTCTAATTTTGGGTATAGAAACTTCATTTTTCCACACATTTCTTTTTCATCCACTTTTTATAGTGTTTATTAGTAACTGTATTCAAATAATGTGGAGTTGTTCATTAGTGAGATGTTAAAATGATGCTTTTGCTTTGTGTGACTTATCTTCTCATGAATTCCTCATTTAAGTGGATTCTTGAATTTTCTTTTTGTTGTTTTTTATACCTGTGTTTACCTGAAAATTATATTACCTATACCATTTTGAACATGATATTTTACTTTAAAATTAGCTTTTGGATATCAGATCTACATTGTGTAAATTTTATTACTTCCATAATTAATTGTTTTAAGTCAGGTGGTTTGTAACAAGTATTGAATTTTAAAATGAATTCCATGAGCAATTGATTTGTTTGATCTTAAATTAAATTATATTAGGGCACAAAAAACAAAGTATTTACTTTAAAAAATCACTGAATAACATGTAAATATGTGTTTGTTTATAACTATATATATATATATATATATATATATATATATATATATATATATATATATATATATATATATATATATATATATTTGCGTATAATAGCAAAACTTTCATATTATGGTCTAAAGTTAATACAAGTTTTCTAATTATTGGCAGTTGGGAATACTTACATATATTAAAGTTATCTAATCTTAAAAATAATCATAACAAAATTCTTTTTGGAGTAAATTTATTTATAGAATTTTATAATTTTTTTTTTCATCAGCATGTATAAATAAAGTGCACGAATATGTTTTTCAGTCTTTTTTCCTTTACTTCTGTTTTAAAAATATTAACAAAAATTTTTTGAGTAACTTAAAAATCTATTCAATTTTTAGATGAACTTTTTTTTTATCCTATGTTATTTTAATTTTGAGATATATATTTCCCTTATTATTTTTTCGTACCTAAAAAATATACAATTGTACTTCTTTTATCACGCTTCTGGTCTGATTTATGTAATCAATAAAGAAAACATTTTTCTTTATAAGTAAGTTTAACTTGATATTTCATAACTTATTCTGACTGAAAAATTTTGCATACTTATGCTTTTGTTCAGAATAAATATTTAAACGTTACTTAAATTATGATTTAATGAATTTGTTTGGTGATTCTGATAGTTGAATGTTTGAATTTCTTAGTTAATGCTTGAACTTATTCTTAAATTTAATTATTTAGAATTGCCATGTCTGGTGAAAATTTCAACTGGTTTTTGCTGTTTAACTGATTCAGAAAAAGGGATCCTTCTTCATATATTAATATTATGACTTCAAGAAACACCAAAGAAGGAAGCAGATCTTTGATAACCAGTACTTATATCCCAGGTGGATGTCTTTTAGTTAATTTTGGGTTTCTTATCTGTTATTTTTTGAAAAATGTGAACTCCTTAAACACTATTAACCTGGGCTAGATCCATTAATATAGTTTAGTAAAACAATGGAAGTACAAAAATGATTATTTCAATTCATTTTAGTCAATAAAGCCCATTATATTAATAAAACTTTGCAGAATGTTTAGTCCAGAATTTGAAGAAAATCCACCTGTTCTCAAAAATTCACGTCTCATTCTAATTTGCATTTTATGTTTGATCTATTTTATCAATCGCCCTTTCTACTTGACAAATGTCAAATCAGTATTAAGTAGGATTAGTGCTCCATGGAGAATGTCTGTTGAAATTCTTGATTTATGTTTGTTGAGAAATCTGTTTTATTACTTCCATCACAAAGCTGTGAGATTGTTGCAGAAAGGATGATTAATTCCATTCATAGGGTGACTATGGGAAAAATAGTTAAAAATAGAGCACTTGATGTAAATAAGAAGAATCTTAATTTTGCATAAAGAGGGCCCAGTCATTTGATTGATAATAAAGATTTTTGTTGTCAAGGATGATTATAATAAAACTAATACCTTATTATTCCAATGGACATAAAAGAATACTCCTCTGTGGTGCTCATGCCAATTGGTTTAACTAATACATAGATTCTGTTTAGAAACTTGTTTTGAAAGGTTAGCATTACTTTTGTGATAAAAAGATTATAATCTTCTGATCAAATGCATATTTTTGTATATTCTTCAAAATATTTTGCTAATAATTAGACATCTTAATTTTTTCTGTTTTTAGTTTCTAGTACTGAGCAATAAAATCTACAATTCACACAAAGTTGTATTTTTTCTGAGATTGTATTTCCTCAAAGTATGATACATGAAATTCATTCATACTAATTCATTTACTAGTAAAATTTTAAAATGAAACATTAAACTGTGTTAGCTTTAAAGTCCTGTATGACTATTTACTCTATAAATAGTTAAAGAAATGCTAATTCTAACCAGTCATGTGTAATGGTTGTTAAACATATTTACAGGACTTAAACTTCTTTCATGTCCTTACAAAAGTGCCATTGCATATGGTCTTGTTGATAATGAAATAGTAATTTTTTCTGATGAACAGTGAGAGCTATATCTGCCTCTTTCTTTAATAATTATTTCTTAATGCATTTATTCCACTTTTACCATTACATAAATATTCAATTTTGCCTTTGTGTTTATTTATTTTCATTATAAATATGCTATTATTTAAATTTCCATTACATTAACTTTGTTTATTTCTGACTAGAGACACTTTTGAGCACAATAGGTAATTATTATAAATAATTACATTACTTGGTGATTTTGTCATTAACTGGAATAACATGTAACAGATAATATGCTAGCTGTTACTGTGTATTCTACTAATTTTTACTAAATTTTGGTTATTAATTATAATATTCATTATATGTTTATTGTCAGATTAAATATTTTTTAAATGTCCTTTAAAATTCCTATATTTTTAGAATCCTATGTATTTGTTTCATAACAATAATATTCCTTTTTAAAATAAAAATTTAAATGGTTTTAGTATAATAACACAGTAATGGAAATTCTGTATCATGTTAATCTAAGATGGCATACATAGACATTTGAAGAATATAAAATATTGTCAAAAAGTTTGATCTAATATGTGAAATAATGACAAAGTTTTACTGCCATTTTAATTTCTCTATCAATATAAAAATCATTATTAAATTTTTAATCTAAAGATTATAAATTTTAAGACATTATTTTAAACTATTAATATAAATTAGAAAATGAAGTTATTTATCTATTGCATGTTATCAAAAGGCAAGATTTTTCAAGTATATTTCCTTAGAAAACGTTCTGAAATTGCCAGATTTTTTATAGTTAAAATCATCACAGTTGGAAAAGTATTATAACAGCTTGTTGAAATTGATTTTGTAAATAATTATTATGTTATTATGGGTATATATATATATATATATATATATATATATATATATATATATATATATATATATATTCCCATCTCATATTTTAGTTTTTTTCTTTTTTCAATAAAATTTTGTATTATTTATTTAATCTATCAGTGGCTTAAGAATGGTTTATTAATACTGAAATTGTGAATTATGGGATTACTCTTTTGCACTTTTTGAACATTACTACCATTTTTAATTTCTGTTATATGTCTGATTTAGTCAATTTTGCTTTTTAAATCCATAAATTTTTCATACAGAAGAATGTGAAAGAAATAAATCGAAGAATTGATGTGATGAAGGAGTCTTGGAATTTGAAACTTAGTTCTGAAGTTAAAGATAAAATGTTTCACTTAGCACAAGGTAAGTTGTTAAGAACTTTTTAAGTTAATTTTTTTCCCTAAATTTGCTAGTATATTCAGATGGTTTGTTTGTTGCTCAAGGGTCATTTTTTGCATACGAGGGCTAATTAGACTGGGACCTAAGGTTTAAAGTAGATTCCGAACCACTACAAACATCCATGCCCAAGGTGTGATTCAAACCCACGAACTGTTCAACTGAAGGCAAGAGCGCTAACCATTCAGCTGCCAGCTCAGCTAGAATATTGAGAATAAAATATATAGTGAAATATGTTGCTATTAAAAGATATATTTCATTATGCAATATCTTTGTACAGATTCTTCCACATATTTTTTGAAAAATATCAACAATTTGCCAAAAAAAATTTTTTATTTCCTTTTGCTTTGTATAGCCTCCTCAGTTTTTATCTCAATAATGATACAGTCTAAAGGCAGTTTCAACAAAATTATTTGTTCTTATTATATTTATAATAAAAGTAAATGCAATATTGCTGAAGTTCTGTTTTGTAATGAAGCCTATAAAAGCTCTTATAAATGGATAATGAATATTTAATTTTATCATTTCTTGGACTCATCACTTCTGAATTTTTTGTTGAAATGCTTATATTTTGAGAACATCCATATTATATATATATATATATATATATATATATATATATATATATATATATATATATATATATATATATATATATATATATATATATATACAAATGACTCTCCAAAATATTACAAAGTGACTATAATTATTTGCTTGTTTTTACTGTATGTATTCTAAAAAATTATAAATAAATGTCTGTGCATTTTTATAATTTTGTATAGTTTAAATTTATTTTGTTATAATGTTATTAGACTTTTTATCCTTCTCTAGAAACCTTTTGACACCCATGCTATTTTCAACTCCTTTACATAGTTTTGTGGGATACTTTTATTTCTTATAACCAAATAATTACTTAAAGTGATGGGTAATAAATATCTAAATAAGTTGTGCCTGTATCCTCAAAAATTAATTAAATATAATTATTATTTTTTTATTATGGTTAACTCTAACTTAAGTTCAACCTGTTTTTTTATGTAGGGTGAATGGTATTTTTGAAATGTCTGACTTATTTTTTCTTAGCTTATGGATTTTTTATAAAGGTATTAGGTGATTTTATATAATAATAAATGAGAAATATTTTTCTGCCTCTGACTTATGCAGTTTCAATTTATATTAAATTTTACTACATCTGAAAATTATTTTATTTGACAGAATGCTATTATAAATACTGTGTGATTGGGTAAAACCTAGTTGAAAAAAATTAATTTCGGTAAAATTTATTATGTGTTTGCCAAATTAATTATTATTTTTTATTAACTATATAAACCTATTTGTAGAATATATCTTTTAAACACTTCATTTTTGTATATTGAAATTATAATTTTTTTTTCAGAATTAGAGAAGGGTAATGTTGAGGCTGCACTGGAAGTGCATTGTTGTTTAATGGTTCAGAATGTGAGAGAGGTAATATATTTACGAATTTCGAGATTCTCTGATTTTTCTACACTTTTACAGCAGCAATTGTATAAATAAGAAAAATGTTTTACATATTTATCTTGTTACTTATATTACCAGCTGTAATATTGCCTGAAATTATTTGATTATAAAAAAAGCATATTTAAAGGCTTTAAAAAGTGAATATTTGCTATAAAATAATTTTAGTGCATTTTATTATTGCTTATTTTATGACAAAATTGTATTCTCATTTATTCCATTATATTTATTGGTATTTATAAACAATTTTACTGCAATAATTCTTTTAAATATTTGAGACATTTACTATTTACATTGTTAAATTTCATGAACTCTGTGTGTAACTAGTTATGTGACACTTTTATGGTAAAAGAATATTCATGTTATTTACTTAACACATGGATATTTGAATCTATGCAACAGAAATTTGAGATTGCAAGTATTTGAGGTATTATTATTATCTCTTTCTTTATATGTGTATATTAAGTTGTTAAAAGACGTAATTAAAATAATATTAGCTAATATTATTTTTAAGATAAATTCTGTAAAAAATTGAAATTATTTTTAGATATTAAAATTTAAACAAGAGGGTTAAAATTTTTATAACATTTAAAATATTTTTTTGATCTCCTTACCATTTCCAAAATACATTCTCAGTTGAACATTGTCAATGTCATTTGAAGGTTTAATGTTTTCAAAAGGAAAGTAATGTATTTATTTATAGATTCATTGATAAATGCTAAATTATTATTTTTAGATATCAATTTTTTAAATCAAAATTAATCATTTTCTCAATTTTAATGTTGTTTCTGAATTCAGAGTTATATTTTAACTGATCATATTTGTTATTAAGCTTATATTTTCCTATCTAGAAATCTCATTTATGCAATCATTTTTATGGTTTCTTGTACTGTAACTTATTTGAGAAATATGTAAACCATAAATATTTATGAAATACTAATTTTTACCCAAAATGAAAAGTTGGCATTTTTTATGTATTTATTTTTATTGTTTATTGAGAGTGATGAACTATAAGAATTGGAACTTTTTAAATTCACTACATTATTTAAAATCTTTATTAATATTTATCTTCTATGGTACAAATGGAAATTTGAATCGATAATTTCGAGAAGATTCTAGTAATACTCTTCAATTTTTGGTTTTAATAACTTTTAAAATGAGATTAAATATATATTAAAAATAAAATATATTTGTTTCATTAATAATTAAATTAAAGAAGTGGATTATTTTCGAATTGTGCATTGGATACATTTTTTTCTTTTGTACTGCACATTCTTTGTTTTACATCTTTCATTAACACGTTTGTCATTATTTTATTTGTCTTCTCTACAGTTTTTAATTTAAAATATACAGTAAAACTTACACGCTTTCGCTTCCACATGATATAGGAACTTGATTATTTTCAGAAGAAAACAGCTCCAGTTAAGACTAAATGTGAAATGAGGATATCCTGTAGCAACTGTAATATCTTTCCGGGAAACCGAAATCGTTCTTCAATGTAATTGGACAAAATTTATTATAACTGAAATAAGTCATCAGAGTCATGGTGCTATCTGCTATTTATTTTATAAAACATAAATAGCATTTCTTTCAAAATTTTATTATAACCTTTTCTGATGGAGAATGTGTTTATCAGATTATCCATTGCAGTGTATAATATGGACAACAAAATTCGAAACTCTTCAACACATAATTCATAGATTATATACAGGAAAATATGATAGTTATAAAGAGTTTTCCTTTAAAAATATTTTGAATTTCCATTATTAATTCTTTTGTTAGAAATCTATAAAAGTAAACCCATGAAACTTTGATTATAATAATGAAAATAAATGTTAATTGCAGATCGCTTTGAAAGTTCTCTACTAAACAATGTTATTTGTTCACTCCTTCAGATAAATTATGCATGATTCAATATATATATATATATATATATATATATATATATATATATATATATATATATATATATATATAAACAATTATATAATAAATGTATAATAATTCTTTGTTTCTTTTAAATACTTCATTGAATAAATTGATATTTCTAGTAGAGACTTCAAGAATTTTCTGCTCATTATTTAAATGTTTCCATTTTATTAAGTGGTATTTAAAAAAGAATAAATCTGTCATTATATAGAGGTGATTAGAGCTTAAATAAAACAAAAATTTTTGCATTTTAAGAAGTACGGAAATAATTTGTATAATATAAACTATGTTTCAAATGTAGCTCACATAGTGGAGGCAATATTATTGGTGTCAGTGATGTTATTTTTTTACTTTTAAAATGTGATGTTATTTTTTCCTTGAGTTATTTTTTTACTTTTTAAATAAATTCCCTAAATTTTGATTATATTTATCTTTTTCCTTTTTATTTTTAGGTGAAAAACTGGATGGTTGGTGTGAAACATATTATAGAGATGAAAAAGAAAAAGAAACTTTCAATGGAATCTGTGGAAAATATTAACACATGATTTTCATATATTTATTAAAGAATTCATAATTGAAATTTGATAATTTTTTAGTTTTCTGTAGTAGTTTAAGTAAATGTATTATTTTCCTATATTGTATGGAGAGAGCATGTAGTTTCATTGGCATTTCTTATAGGCTTATGAAAACTGCTTTCATGGTACCTACTACCATATATAGAAAATAATTTATTAAAATAAATATATCTGTGCCTGGATGAAAAGTTTTAGGATATTTCTTCAAGTAAAAATGTATTTGAATTTGTCAGTAAAAGCATTTTATCCTAATTTTTAGATTAAAAAAGAATTTTATAATAATTATTAGAAAACTAGAAATTTTTAAATAATTTTACTATAATTATTTTACTCCTTTTTTTATTAAGTTTGGCATAAAATAATAGGTCTTATCTAATTTTAATTCCCACAATTTATAATATTGATTTGTAAAACAACAGAAATCTAGTCACTATGCCTCTATATTTTAATCCAAAGCATTTATTTTATGAAACAATTTTGTATCAATGTATAATTGAAAATTTTGAACTTTACATTTGGTTACTTTCACAATATTGATTGAAAAATTCAGATTTAATTCATGTAAGTTACTAGCTTCTCTTTTAGTAATTCCTCTTTAGGTAATTCAAATTATATATATTAGTGTTGTTCATTGCATCTCATTAATTATTTCGTCTTACTAAAGTTACTTAACTTTTGATTTAGCGATAAAATCTTAGTAAAAAACTAGGTCTTTAAATTAGCCAAAAAAACATTTAATAATGGATATATGTTCCAACTGAGATCCTTACCAACATTCACTAGATGAAGATCGCAATTAATAAATTTATACCACAAGCAAGGATAATCCTGACAATATATAATAGCTATTTTTCCAGCCCATTGCATAGTTTTTATGGCAGAAATGTAAAAAACGAATTACAATAGAACCTTATTAATCCAGGTAGTCCAAATTAATGGAAGTATGGATTAAACAAAATAACCTATAAATTGAGCCAATGTACATAAACTATTGTACACACTAAAAAATTAATTTTTAATTTAAGAGAGTGAAATATATAAATCAAGATAAGATATAATATATATATAAAATTAAGTTTAGTATATTCATATTATTTTAGTTATAAATAAACATCAGATGAAAAATTACTTTGAGCATGATGCTGTCGGCTCATCTTCACTAACCACACTGACACGCTCACTGGTTGGAAGAAACTACTGATTTTTTGTTGTTACTTTAGTGGTTATTTCTTGAAAAGTTAATTGAGAGATATAGAGACATCTCAGATGTTCATAAAATCTAGATATGGCTTCATTGCTGTTGTCTTCAATGTATTTTAACACCAAAATTTAAGTGGTTTTTAATTTCACTAAGTTCTGGTTTTGGCTTGTAATCTATTTTATCATTATTATCTTCATCTCTTTCAGAGCTTTCTGCTGCAGTCACTATTTCAACAATCTACTCTATTAAATTATGATAGCCTGGGTCGTCTTCATTGGCATCTGACTCTCTATCACAACTCTCTATCTTCCAGTGTCATGTCAGTTTCTCCACCTTCGTGTATGGTGATTTGAAAATTTTTAGTTTTCAAAACCAGGTGTGCTCTCCACATTCAGTAAAGATTTACGACTTGACTCAACTCATCCAAAGTCATCAACACTCTAGCTTCAACAAAATTGCATTATTGCACTAACTCACCTTTTAATTATACAGTATGTATGTACATATGTGTTTGTATATCTTAATTACTGTCCAGATTAATTGAAGCCAAGTTTAATAAGGTCTAGATTAATGAAGATTTTAACTGTAATGAAGAAGTAAGCTGTTAAATAAAATATTTCTGTAAATCTTATCAGTATCAAAATTTTACACTGGCTCCAGTGTTGATAAATATTTTTAACACCTTTCTTCATACTCTACCTTATTATATAAACCAAAAATTATCAAATTCATTGATAATGGACATATAGTTGTCCAACTTATAAAATAGAACCTTCTGACTTATAGCCTTTCTTCATGAGAAAATTGTGCAAATGAAAGTCATTTTAAAGCTTTTGAATATCAAAAAGAATTGCTTTCTTTTACTTTAAAATTTTATCCAAGTTGCATATTTTATATGCATCCAAAAATTTAATTTTTTTAAAATAATATACTCTGAAAAGAAAAGGTTTTAGGAAAAACTTTTTCCTGTTAATATACAATTATGTAGTTGGGGAGAAAAGATATGCGTTTGACATCAGCAAAAGATAGAAAGTTTGAAATGTAATGTGGTCTCGAGTTACAATCTAGCAAAATAGATTGAAAGGACGTATACAAAAGCATTTTATAGTAGCAAATAGTTGAGGCTTATGTCTGATCATTCCACCTCAGAAATAATGAAAAAAATTAGAATTTCTTGTACTATTGTGTCGAAGTAGTTCTGGGAATATCTGGTAAATTTGGCTGATTCATCTAACATGGACTACAATATATAGGGGAATGATGTTATCTGCAGCTAAAACGCATCATAACAACAAAAAGAACTCAGGATAAAAGATCCTCCACCAATTTAAAATTGATGTATTATAACTTGTAAGCAATCCACTGTATAAAGTAATCTTTTTGTGGTTCCAGTTATCGCCTTTTGATCTTAGCATTGCTGACTGGGTAGATGATTGCATAATGACTAACCTGAAAAGAAAATATCGTTAGTTCCTCAAAATAGAGCATTGTAACTTTTCACATATATTGAAATGGGATCAATCAGAAGTGAGAAATTATGTCTCTTACTATATACTTTCAGGAATATCCAAGACAACCATTTGATAATTGACTTTCATTGTCACCTGATATTAGTGACATTATCACCTTTTTTTTTCATAATTGTTTGAAAAAGCATTCCATAAACATTCACTTCTTTTTCTGAAATTCAAGATTTCGGACTCGTTCCTATGCCAACTTTGTTATTCTAGTGAAAAATGAAAAGAAACCACCTGCTGCAATGTTAGTCTCTTTTGGTCTTTCAGAAGAATGGAGGTATTAGGAGGCAATAATGCTTCTTAGGCAATGACTTCTGTCTTTCTTAGTTCCATTGTTTGTAATCTGTTTGCAAGCTATTCATCCTTTGTAACCTGCCTGGCCATTTGAAATAAAAAAAATATTCTATCTAGCATATCTGGATTTTTTGTTTGTTTTGTCGCTGAACGGTCATTTTTTGCACACCAGGGCTAATTAAACCGGGGCCTACGGTCTAGCATATCTGGAATGCCATTCAGAAACTCTTGACATTAGATCTCATTCTGACAAAGCTTTGGGAACGGAGAACTTGTGAATGATATATAGATACAGATCCTTTACCATCACCTCCATAATCATCTGCCAAAGTGAAGTGATCTGTACTACTAGACAATAATCACAAATTTAGTTACTTCTTAGTGTATGTAGGTGTAAAATTATTAAAATAGCCGTGCAATATTATTAATTCAATTTTATATCTACCTATAATCTACATTGTAGACCAATAAATGCAATCAATATTAAAACAGCAAGATCAGTAAATTTTGCTCTGGTAATAAATATTTTTTATTCTATGCGATAGTTAGGAATGAAGCTTTTTCAAAACATTCAAAGAATCTGGTATAATAAAGTTATTTACTTAACCTTTTCGAGACGACAGCCCGCGGGAGATGACGCTCCCTCATTACAGGAACACACGGACTATGCTTACAGGCCGGGACATTTTCACCTGCTAGACCAAGTACGCATTACATAACATTTTATTTATTTAGAAATGAAACCATTTTCAAATAAGCGATTAAAGATAACATAGTTTCAATCATAACAAAATATGTATTTAAAATAATTGATATTCAATAATATAAATATATTGTATTTTATATATAATTAAAAGTACCCTTACAAATTTAAAAGTAAAACCCATGCTAGAATATCTCCCATAAAAACCAATCATTAAAATAGAATCGAAACAATAAACAACCCACTTCAAAATAAAATAAAAGGCCTTATAACACATGTTAAAGATTTGTTAATTCACAAAAATCCAGTAAATCACCGACATTTGATGGAGCCCAGTCTGATTTCAGAGATAGAAATATTAATGTATGAGAGCAATCCTTTGAATGGAACATGAATTAGTAACTCCCATGTTGTAGTAAATTTTTCGTTTTAAAAGCACGATACAAATGTGCTGTGATCGTCCCGCTGCTTAGGATTCACCGTTACGCAAAGATGCGGCGTTAGGCTTTGAAGGTCATCTAGCACTGAAGCATATTTGCGGTGTTCAGCCCGAATCGGTTAAAGAAACATTTACACTCGTGTCCATAAATTAAAGAATGCAACTTCAGGCAAAGTAAGAGACTGAAGCAAAACAAATGTGACTTATTTGTAAAGTCTATTAAACAAAAGGTAAAGAGCAAAAAATATGCTATGTTTGACATCATTAATAAAAATTGCAATTTTTATTCCCTGGAGCAAATTTTAAAAAAGAAAATATTTACAAAAACCAATATAACATGGTTGGTATGATGGTTAATACATAGTATGCCCCCCAAACGATGCAATACTGGGCGTACAAAGCCTATGCATGCTGAGTATCAAATTATCGATCTGATATTGGGGAATATTACACCGCTCACACATCAAGTAATGCTCTCCGAAGTTCCGGTAGACATGTTGGAGGGGGTTGACGGGCTGCAATTCATCGGCCAAGCATGTCCCACACATGCTCTATTGGATTCAAGTCCGGTGAGTATGCTGGCCAATCCATACGGGTGATATCCTCCGAGTGAAGGCATTCGTCTGCAATGTTTGCACGGTGAGGATGGGCGTTGTCATCCATAAACTGAAATTCTGCTCCCATTGCGCAACGAAACAAACGTACATGTTGTTCCAGAATGACATCCCGATAGATGTGGCCTGTCATGGTTACATTCTGAACATGCAGCTTACTTCTGGAACCCAGAATAATTCCTTCCCAAACGAGCAATCCTGCGCCACCGTAACGGTGTCGTTCAATGATGTTCTCTTGGTTTTAACGGGTACCTGGCCCTCTGCATATGAAAGTCCGGCCAGAATCAGACTGAATCCTAAACCTGGACTCGTCGGAAAACATCACACAAGACCACAATGCATGCTCTACTCCAGGCTAACCGCAGGCGATAGTGAGTTGTACTAAGTGGAACACATCTGACAGGTCTACGAGCATATAGACCAATGTGCCCTAAGCATCTATTCACGGTCTGCCTTGAAACTGTCGTACCAGTAGCTGAAGAGAGCTGACGAGACAGGTCTGATGCTGTGCTCCGTCTGTTTCTTTTGGCAGTAACTGCCAAATACCGGTCCTCATTCGGCGTTATAACTCGGGGGCGACATGTGCTGTAACGTCTACTCACATTACCATCATCTTGGAACCGTTGTCAAAGCCTAGAGATGACACTCTGGGCGATTCCAAGTTCCTCGGATACTTCCAGCTGGGTACGTCCACATTCCAGACGGCCGATAATTCTACCACGTAAAACATTATCCAAATGCTTCTTTTGTGGCATAACTTTGCGGTTATTGCACTGAAAGGCTTTTAAAGCGCTTGTGAACAATTTTACTTCTTTGCAACCATTTCTTATATGCCAACACTCTCGTCATTGTGACGTAATATCGGCGCCATCTGGTGGTTTCTTGTAATTTGCATATTATCCTTCAAAATGTATTTGATAATTCTACATGTGAAACTTTTATTTTAAAATTCAATTTCTGTGTGATTCGGAATTATTCTTAATTTATGGACATGAGTGTATTTTCTTCAGTGGTTTTAAGACTGTTATTTTATTTTAATTGTAAGACAATTTAAGTAAACGAAATTGCTTAGAAAATGTTTAAAAGCGGTTTGAAATATAAAAAAATTTCTTTTAAGTATTAATTTTTTTTAATTTAGTACACAAAAATTTTAATGTATTTATATATTTATGGCATTACTGTTTTTTCTAATAATAATTATATGATGTCTTTATCCATAATTTGGTTTTACGGTTAAAACCGAGGACTTCACATGGAAGTTACTAGTTTAACTTTATAAAATGCACAGAAGAAAGGAAAATGACCAAATTAATTTTGATATTTTTTACATAACACAATTGCATAATACTGACATAAAACACATTTGACTATTTAATTACAATTTTAAATGAGTATTTTCATTTCTTGATACAACTTTTTCATTTGTTACTGAGCTTATTAACTTCATTGAATGAAGGGAACCTATCGAGAGAAAACTTTTAAAATTAGCTTTTAAAAATAGAACCATGTGTATAAAGGTGAAAAGAAATGCGCGCCTTTTTATTTCTAGAATTTCTGTTCCCGAGAAATATTTTTTTGCAATTAATGTCTTTGTTTACATCAGTAAAGGCTAAATATAAAGTTTTACGCATATGCAATTATGTTTTTCTGGGAGACGGACTTTTAGTATTGGGCGCGCATAAGGTGAAACACAAGTTTGGCCGCTTTTCTCCAAAATTTACTTTTTATAATATGATTGCTTGCAATGGCTTTAGGGGTGTATTTCATACTAAATGCACCCACTGATTTTCATATATATTATAGACTTTTTTTATAGAGTTATATGCATTTGTCTGAATTCTCCTGACGAGAAATTTTTAAGTACCTTTCTTGGGTATTTATAAATGATGAAAGAAACGCTGACATACTTTCTAGAACTTTTGTCTATGGAAAATAATCTTTTTTAATATTGATGTCTTTCGTTACCACAGTAAAAATTGCCTATCAATTTTTATGCATATACAATATAAAATTTTCCTGAGGACGTCTCATCTATGACACATGCATGTCAATAATTTAGCATTGATGCGCATAATGCGAACAATGCATTGTGACGCTTTTCTCCAAAAATTTGTTTTATAATAAAGTAAATATCTGGAGTAGCTTTAAAAGTTCATTTTATACTAAAAACAACCATTATTTTTTTACAGAGAATATTTATTGAGATACAACCAAATGTTTGAATTTCATAGCCACGCAAATTTTATGTCCAATGTTGCATAAGGTGAACCAGACATGAAGGGGCTTTTCTCTTAAAATTTATTTTTTATAAAAAATAAATACTAGTTATAACTTTATGTTCACAGGTGATATATGAAAATTAATTGCTGTATTTTAAACTTAATGCACCAATTAATTTTCTCATAAAATATTTATAAATTTACAAGCAGTTGCTTGAATTTCCCAAGCTTACAAATTTCTTAGTTCCGTGCTTGGTTGTGTTCAAAGGGGAAAAGAAACGCAAGCTCTTTCCAGAATTTCTCTCCTTCGGAATTATCTTTTTTGTGATAAATGTCTTTGTTTTCAATAAAAGCTACATACCAAGTTTTAAAAAGGTACATTTATAAGTTTTCCTCATATGTGATGCATGCCTTCTCCAATATATTGGTAGGTATGTGTGCAATAAGCGTATAAAGCAAACCAGATACGGGGGTGTTTTTCTCCTATTAATTTTTTGTGATAAAATACGTGGAATAGCTTTTTGGTGTATTTTATACTAAATGCAACCACTGATTTTCATATAGATAGAATATTTGTAGTGTTCTTCATATTCTTATCAATTGCTTCAATATCCCACGTGCACAGATTCTGTTCCGTGATTGTATGTGTATAGAGGGGAAAAGAAACGGGTAATATTCTTTGCGATTAATGTCTTTGTGACATTAAAAAATTAAACTCCATGGCACGACAGCCCATGTGGGCCAAGGCCTACAGTGCCCATAACTGTTTTCATGACCGAGGGCCCTGGGGTGCGAAGCATATGTCCCGATTAGGTGGTCAACCTAACGCGAAACCCCCAGTGTTTAGTTCCCAAGCATGTTTGGTACTAAATTAATCGACCCCTGAAGGGATGAAAGGCTGAGTCAACCTTGCCCAGCCCGAGGATCGAACCTCGGACCTGTCTTTGTAACTTTAGTAAAGGTTAAATACCAAGTCTTATGCACTGTATTTCAATATGTTTTCCTGGGGAAGGGTCATATTTGTACAAATACAATATCCATATGCCTACCCATACAATACATGCCGCGTAAAAGGTTAAATAGACATGAGGGCGTTTTTAAACAAATATTTAATTTTTTACAATAAAATCAATTGAAATGATTGTACGGGTGTATTTTATACCAAATGCACCCATTAATCTTAACATAGATTGAATATTTATAGAGTTATAGACAGTTTGAATTTCCCAGGCAAGCAAATTTCCAATTTCCGTTGGTGTGTGTATAAAGAAAAGAACCAAATGCCGTTTTCAGAATTTTTGTCTATGAGAAATTATCCTTATTATTAAATGCTTTTGTCTATATCATAGGTTCCCAAAGTGGTTTAAGTGCCCACCCAGGGGTCCACAGGGGTCCACCGAAAACCACACGGGAGTCCACATAGACGTGAAAAGAAAACAGGGGTTCACAATTTCTAAGTGGGGGTCCACGAAAAATTTTCTTTCATAATAAAGAACAAAAATTTTGGCTTGTATTTACCTATCAACGTAGGCAGGTAGCATCCTTCACCAGGTAGGTACTCAAAAATATTTGAGATACACTTCAAACGCAGAACTGAATAGAACAATAGATAATAGTACAAGTGTACACCACATGTCGAGACTTCCGTGCGCCCGCTCGTCCGGGATGCTTGTTCAGGCCTGCAAAGGGATGAAATGCGACTTGCGCTGTGCTTGCAATCAACATTAATATAAATACGAATGCCAAGAACAAAAAAAAAACGTTACTCATTTGTTTCCAAGAATTTGAACATAAAAGTGTGACTGAGTGAATCGATGTCAGTGTTTGCAGTGCCGGAAAAAGTAAGTATCTGCCTATTTGTTATACATATTTTTATTGTATATTGTAATAAATGTTTATAATTTTGTATGACCACAAGTATTATTTTAATAAATAAGACACAAGAAAATGTGTGCTACTTTTTTTTCTTCTTAACACCTCTAATTTAGGGTGATATTTTTAGGAGTTTTGGGAATACAGTAGAAATGTAGCAGCAGCTGGATCTACCAAAAATAGTAAAACTTTAAAAGTGGTCCAAAGAAAAAAAAGTTTGGGAACCCATGGTCTATATCATAAAAACTAGACATGCATGCATTTTTCTACTTTCTAAACCCATCTCTAAATTTATTTTAAATAAAATAGATGAACATCTGGAATATATATATATATATGTGTGTGTGTGTGTGTGTGTGTGTGTGTGTGTGTGTGTGTGTGTGTAAAAAATTGCATTTTTTATTAAATGCAACCGTTGATTTTCATATATGTAGAATATTTATAGTTATAGCTGACCAACTAGAGTCTAGTGGTCAGCGTGCCTGAGTACGGATAAGGAGGTCCTGGGTTCAAATCTCGGTTCGGGCATGGATGTAATTTCTCTCTCTATCTATCCTGTCTTTGTCCTTTCCTTGTATGAATGTGGAGTGAATGGTTGCCTACCCTATAAACGGGTACCTATGGCATGTGTGTACTGAGGAAGTCGGACTGCACACCAAAATATGGTTCAGTTGGAAAAGTGAAGCAGCGCACCCCATGTTGCCAGCCTAGCTGGCACACGACAATGAATGAATGAATTTATAGTTATGAAAAGCATTTGTCTTTGTAAAAAAAATTCATAAAAGCTACATACCAGAAGTTTTATTAATCTACATTAATAAGTTTATTCTGAGGCTGACTCACATATATGTTCACATTCGTACCAATAAATCAGCATGGAAAAACCAGACATGGGAATGCTTTTCTCTAAAAATTAATTTTTTTAATAATGAAATAAATACTTGGAATAGCTTTATGGGTATATTTTATGCTAAATGCAACTATTAATATAGATTTAATATTTATAGAGTTATAATCAATTGTTTGAATTTCCTGGGTGCACAAATTTCCAAGTACTGTGCTTCGGTATGTATAAAAGGGAAAAGAACTCTCGCAATTCCAGATTTTGTCTATGAGAAATACTTTTTTCGTTATATTAATATAGATAGAATTTTTGTGATAAATGTCTTTGCAACATCCGTAAACATATCAAAGTCCACATTTCAAGTTTTATGCATGTACCTTTAAAGAAACATTTAATTGAAGTAATATTTTTCACTCGAAACATTTAGAATGATTTTATTAGTACCCTCTGTGAATAAAGAATAGATTTAAAAAGCTATCTTATTCATTTCGCTTGCTCCAAATTAATAAATGTGTAATGTTCAGGATTCTTTCATCAATAATAGAAGAATATTATGGTTTATGATGAATACAGAGTTTCATAATAATAAATAAGATCGCAGTAGCCTGGTTGGAAAAGGCGTTTTTTCCAATACCGAAAAATTGTCAGTTCTATGTCGAGCAAATCGCAGATCTCTCACATTAATGGCGGCCGGCACACGTAAAATATTTCGTGGTCGCATTGTCCATTATTATTCATAGAAGTTTTACAACAGCTTCCAGTCTTTAGGCTGCCAACTATATGATATTAAAGTTAATTTAGAAGGCGGACAGAGTGGGTCAGGAGAAGCTTCCAATTGTTCAATCCTAACAATTGTCCGTCAATAAGAAATGAGTGATAGCATTCTTCTCTCTTCTTACGCGTTTAGGAGTTTTCATGGTTTTCTCCTTTGCGGTATTTGAATATAAATCGCAATTCCTAAAAACACAATGGTAGTCAGAATAACAAACATTAAAACTATAACAAAGAACGAAACTGAAACTACAATAAGTCTATGTATCATTCGTCTTGTGCCGAGTTCTCCAGTATCCATGATGCTACAAGTGTCCCGAGTTCAGTGCTGGGCAACAATTCATATGGTTCACTCGCCCATTTCCTCTCGTTTGTTTCATAATTGGCAAAGAGGACTTGAATGTATTTTTATATCATGTAGATGTTTAGAAAGACAATTGTGGCCACGCGAATAACGAATCATCATGTCAAAGTTAGCGTCTAGGTTTCTTCTATTACCATACGTTAATTAGACTTCTATCTGCAAAAAGTCCTCTCAGGGAATCAGATATGTATGCTTAGACAGTTTACAACAGTATTTAGAATTTAGTTTATACGTGACGTTAATATTGATAAAAAAATTTTTGCTCAAAAACATTTCGATAATCAGGTTTGTCATTTTTTGAAGTTCAATATATTAAAAGTTGAAAAAATATGTTGAAAATGACTAAGTAATGTCATATACATTATCACTACTATACGACTGTTTATTGCTGGGTAACTAATTATATATATATAACATTCATTTCTTCATCAATACACCAATTATTAACTGATATTTTTCATCAAATTTGTCAAGCAGTACTTATCTTTCTTTAAAAAAACTTTTGGAAGTTTTAATAATTTTATTCCTATTTCATTAGTTTTTGATTTCTTAGAATTGTAATGAAATATCGCTTATAAAAAATTTTCATTCAGTTTTAATAAATGTTGATGGTAAAATTTATAATAAATGTAAAATAATTTGAAATGAGATTTTATTTTACCATCTCAGTCTAATACTTAGTAGTTAACTAATTATGTGCGGTTATTTATAGTGTTTAAAATAGTAAACTTCTATAATTGTTAATATATTTGTTGAAGCAAATCTTCAGCACTCTGAATTTATTCCAGTATTGCATGAAATTCGGACGATGCAATTTACGCTTTCAAAATTATTATAAATAACGATATTTTGATTTATTGCTGTAATAGAACTTCTCATTATGATTACATCTTTATCTAAAGTTTAGTTGGTTATATTTTTGATACTGAGAGTCGTTAATAGAATACATTACAATAGTCATAAATAATTTTGATATCCATAAAATGAATCTTTTGGTATCAATATACTATTCTATTACATAAAACTACATTTAGTTTTCCTGAAACTTTCTAACTTTGGAAGCTCTACACCAGAACAAAAATGTTAATTTAACAATACTATTTTGACGGTTTTTACTTCAAACTTTATTACTTTTCTTACTTTCTATCAGAATTGCAGTATAAATAATGATATTACACAGATATAAATATAAACCCATGAAAAAAAGTATCAATTAAATACATTAAAATTTATCTGAAACTATTTATTTCAAAGTCCACGACATATGTTCACTTTCTTATGTTAAAATCCATTAAGAAGGAAAAATATGCTTGTTTCTAACTCATTACAGCAGTTATCTGCTTCGATTTTATTTTGAAGTAAATGTTGCTTCTCTTTTTTAGACGCCGATAATTGATATGAAACTATCAATGTTAAAGAAAAAGAAATACAATATTTGATCATCTCACTTTTCAACCAAAAGTGCAATAAAAATAAAAGAATTATTAAGAAAATGTAATTTGTGTGCACTATTTATTCAACACAATGAGACAGGGGGAATTATTGCAATTACTGTACAGCCTCATAACATGTCCAGCTGCAATGCTATCAATAAATTACTCATAAACGAAAAAGTTAGCTTTTGAAAGAATTTATTTTCACGTGCGATTTTTGCTTGTACTGCTTAAATATGTTCGCAAAACAAAGCATGTAACATTGAAATGTATTTCTGAATGGTATCATGAAAGAATTATTGCATACAAAATGTCACAGCATAAACAATCTCTGTATATGATCATCAAGCCCTAAGTAACCAAGCTATAAATCAGGGATTATGCCATTGGGAAAAATATAGAAAACAATGATTGGCTAACTGGAGTAAATTCCTTCATCTCATAGCATTACAACATGTAAGGATTGAGTTTGATACGCATATCCCAACGATTACTGTTCATAACAAAACTATCACTGTCCACCGGAACAATTCGACCGCAATTGCTACGTAATGGAATACTTGAAAAGCATGCATTGCTTCGATTATCTATGTTTCTAGGTTGTGTGTGTGCAGATGTATGCTTCTACAATTATAGACGATAATATGTGTAAACACAGTATATTGTTCAACAAACTGCTGCGTTCAAATATTTATTAAGGTATTTGATTGTAGAATCGCCTATGAGAAATACTTTGAAAAAATAAATATCACCGATTGATTTTGATTTAAATTACTACAACTAAATAAAAGGTAATTAAAGACAAAAAAAGTAACTTAAATACAACACAATGAATTTAGTGGAATATATTTAGTCGTTTGACGAAGAACTGATAATTTTCTGATATACCGATACTAAGTATTAACCATATTAAGGTTATTTTCAGTCATTACATCGAAACGAAACCAAATATTGTTTAAAAATAACCTAAAAATAAACTAAAGAATAGCAAAGATTTATGTTAACTGAACTGTAAATCTAGAGTGTTTTCCGGTTATGAAAGTCTGTGGAAGAAAAAGTAAAAAATACCTGTACGTGTGTGTGTGTGTATTAATTTAAGTACTGTAAAATGGAAAACAAAATAAGCTTGGAAATAGAAATGCTTAGTACAAGAAAAAGAAAATAAGAAAAAAAAATGAAAAAGCAAACTTGTATTTGTAGCGATAAGAAAAGAACAATAAGCACGATATGATATGTATGTAAATTTTAATGCAATGAAAAATCTCGATTATCACAAAAATTTGGCTTTATTGAGTAGATTTGGAGTATATACAATAAATATGAAGTTTGTAGGGAAGAGGAAATAATCTGAGTAAATATTACATGTTATGAAAGTAGAAGAATAAAGAAAGATGCGGACACACATACAAAGGTTATACAAGAAGAAGCCTTTGGCAATGTGACGCTATGAAAGGAAAGAAGAAAAAAAAAAGTAAAAATGATTGAGAAGGACAGGCTGAGCAATGTTGGAAGAAATAGAGCAGTAGATAGGAAAAGTACAATTGATAAATGCATTGTATAAGCAATTATTAGATTATTCGTACCATCCTAACCAATAAATAAAATATAAAGACTATCTTGAGTTTTGTCATTTGTGTGTGTGTGTTCTAATTAATATAATAAAATAGTAGAGCCAACAGAATTATTTATATTGTTAATTTATTATTCTTTTAAATTACTTAATGTATTACTTTGCGAAATGAAAAATTGTTTTATTGTGGCTTTGGAATTTTGTTTATTTTATTTATCTTCTCTATATCTCTCTTAGAGATGTTTGAGTAAAAGCGATAAGTTTTAAAAATATTTTTAATATTTTATTTAAAAAAAACTACTTATTACTTTTAAATTATAAAAAAAATAAATAAATTTTCTCAAATATCCTTTAAAAGAGCATGTTATATGTTACGTTCTTTTTAAAATTCTGATAAAAATTAATAAACGTTTGCTAAATTTTTGGAGCTCATCTAAGATGCAATACATATATTGCAATTGATTTTTTCCTGCGTTCTGATAAAATAAATTAAGGATACTTTCTTTAAATTAATACCCTTATAATATTCAAAATTTCGCATGATTAAAAAGGTTATATTCTTAATGACTGTCAATTTCATAAATTTTGTTAAATTGTTTCATTGATTAAAATTAATGCATTTTTATACTAATTATTACAATATAAACCCTCATTAATTTTGATCCATTAAACCGGACTTCGCTTAATCCGGACAGCCATTTGTATGTACAGGCTTATGCAAGTACATACTGTATAAATAAAAGGCATATTAGAGTTTAATAATGCGTTTTTGTTGAAGCTGGAATGTTGACCATGGATGTGAGAAAAACTGTACGTTTTCTTCCCCATCCTTGGGTCAGCCAACTCACTTATTGCTTTCTGTCTGTCTGCTGGGAAGAGGATGATGACGATAAGCTCTGAAGGGGATGAAGACGATAACGAAGAAACAGATGACAATCCGAAATCAAAATTTAATTAGATTAGAGACCACATAAATGTTATGCTAAAATTCGTTGAAGACAACAGCAATGAAATGATATCTGGATATTACAAACATCTGTGACGTCTCTATCTCTTTCAATTAACTGTTCAAGAAATAACCACTATAATAACACAACAAAAAATCAGTAATTTCTTCCCACCAATGAGCATGTCAAATGTAATTAGTGAAGATGAGCCTGGACCATCATGTTCAAAGTAATTTGTCATCAGATGTTTATTGTAAGTAAAATATAATGTATATATGTACATATTGTAGTTAATTTTCTCTTATGTAATTTTACACTTCAATTTTTTCAATTCAAAATGCAATTTTTAATATGTATAGTATTTTGCTTATGTACCTTGGCCTTATTTATATATTTTGCTAAATCCGTACTTTTATTAATTCGAACGACCTGGATTTTGTATTAGTCATGATCATGATATATATATATATATATATATATATATATATATATATATATATATATATATATATATATATATATATATATATATATATCATGATACATGTCTGTGTTCCAATTCTTAGTTTCCACGTTTTTTATAACAATCTTAAATATGCATTTGTTTCGCTTCAGAAAAAGTATTTTACGTTAGAATATATATGTTAAAAATATTATTAAAAGTTGAATTGTTTTACATATTTTAATATATGTGTTTTGGGTTTCTTATCTATTATATAAAATTTATATTAGTATAGAACAAGTACCTTTATTTCAAAAGCTATAAATTTAGAATTCAACTAAAGCATTTAATTTATCTCTAAATTAACGATGTTTATTTATGCTGTTTATTTTAAAGATTTTTAAATTAACGCTGTTTATTTTAAAGATTTTTGTAATTAAAATAAAATGTTTACTTTAAACCGGTTTTCACCATTGAAACATTTATTTACAATGTAATTTTAAGAACTATATTTTTCTTAATGTAATTCTTAAGATTACATTGTAAATAGACTTTACAGAGTAATCGAAATAATGTAATAAAAGGAATTTATAAATTTTGTTGTAAATGAGAAAGATCTTTAGTACTTTCTTTATGTAATTCTTAAAAAAATGCTTCAAGAAAATTTTATTGTTAATTATTACAAGCGAAAGCAGTAAAGGTCTCTCGTATGAGGTAAAATTTGTATATTAATTCAAAAACATTTATATAATTTAATTTTGTGTGTTTTCTTATTATGCAACAGCATTCAGGTAGCTCTCTGTCATAATAATATTTAATTTGCAATAAAATAAAATTAACTACAGTAGTTTTTCTTACTTATGAATTAATTAATTAAAATTGATAAATCCACCAATCTTACTATTCACACACTCATAGTAAATTACTTAAATATTAATTGTAAAATTTTATTTATATATAAACTGAAATTTTTATTATTTAATTCATGAATACCTAAAACAAAATACTCATTTAGAAAGAAGTATATATTTTTTAACCGTATGTATGTGCAACTGTGCAAAATCCTTTAATTAATTTCTAGAATCTTCTTAACTTTAATTAATGCGCAACTTGAAAATTTACTTGCAATAAAAGCAAGATTCAATTACAAACTTTGCAGAAAAATGTTAATGATAAATAATTAGGAATTTTTGCATTCAATAAAAAGAGATTTTAAAAGTGTGAAAGAGAACTGTTTTTACACATCCAAAAATTGTGGCTTTTTAATTTTTACTTCCAAAACATTATTTTGTAAGTCTTTAAATGTTAGTTTGGATAAAAATAGTTTTTTTTTTTTTTTAACTTTCAGATAAATTTGGTGTACACAGAAATGAGAAAAAAATTATTCATGTATTTTGGAGAGAAACTACTCGCGTAGAAAATTATGCCTATCACTTTACCTGACTCCTTAAATAAAAGAAATATGACAAAATGGGATAAGCATGAATTTCGGGCATCTTAGGGCCTTAACTATAAAAAAATGAGTTGTTACTTTCTTAGTTCCTGAAATTCGCTAATGGCTCAGGTAAATATATAAGTATAATTGATATAATTGAAAACATTGTTATTAATTTTATTTATATTTTTAAGTAATTTATAATAATACAATATTACTATATCATAACTTTAATTAACTAATTATTAATTAATTAAAAACTTTCTAACATTTATCATCTATATAAAATCATTATATTGAAAAATAAACATTGACTAATATAAGTAGAAATTGATTAAACACTGGTTATATTTTCACTGTAACTAGAATTTATTATAATCGCTTACAAAAAGGCAACTAATTTTTCTCTTCAAATTATTCAATGAAAGGTGGAAATGAACTTCAAATGTTGTTCCTTAACATTCCGCTTACGAGTTCCTTGACATTGCCTTTTCCTGAAATGCCACGATGATTGAATTAGAATTTCATGTACACAAGATTCTCAATTTTTGTGTTATCTTTCTCCATATTACCCCTCAGGGGGTTTACTTTATTCAAGTAAACACGGATGTCACTATCCCGGGTACCACAGTGATCTGTCCTCATCTTTATTTTCTCCTCTCCTCATCTGCTTCACTGTAAAAAAAAAAAAAAAAAAAAAAACGGAAGAATTACGGTAAAAAATTACTGTTATCTAAATAGCTGTCATAGGGACACTAACGATTACAGTAAACTTTACTGTAAAATTCAGAAAATCGCTTGCTGTTGGGCATGCGTATTGAATTGGAGGGATAAAAGTTTCTTTTGTTCCTTTGACAAATGAATCAAAATAATTTCGCCATTTATTTGCCCTTGTTTTCGTTTAGTGAAGTTGGTCATATTTTGAGAATAATTTTTCCGTTCGTTAAATTTCTATTGAAATTTAATCACCAAATATAAGGTAACGTATTGTTGTTATTCTTATTGTTTATTATGCAAGTTGTTAGCTCTAACTTTGATATTTATAAATTCTTATAAATTTGACTGAACATTTCAAAGAATTCTAAGCTGAATTTACAAATGATCATATTCACTTGTATTAATCCAGTGTCAATATTTTTTACTTTTTATTAATATTTAAAATATTTAATAGTAGTTTGGTAACATAATTGATTAGTACTTTAATTATCAAATTTTCGACGAAATAAGAGTTGTATTTAAGTGCTTCCAATGTTATAAAATTGTTTAGCTATATTTCTTTCGAAATTAAAATAGAATAATCATCTATTGTTATATTTTTTTTAGATACATATTATTAAATATATTAACGGAATTTCTATTTTATTTCGTTGTTGAAAATTCCTGATTTTTCTTTCATTTTAAAATGATATAATTTATTGTATATTAACTAAATATATTATAATTTTTTATATTTTTTAAATAATTTTTTTGATTAGAATTTTATTAAAAATGTGTATTTTAATACAGATCGTTAAATTGCATTCTAATTATGTGATCACTAATTCAATTTCATTTTGTAACATGCATTAAAATAATCCTTTTTTAGGCATAAATGTTTGTAAATTCTTTCAATAAAATAATATTGCAAATAAAGGTATTTATTACAATAAACGGTCTTGTGTTTAGAATTTGTATGAGATGTAAAAATGCATTTTAAGGAAAAATGTAATGTTTTTTTTAAAAAAAATATCTATTTTTTAAAATCATAATTTTATAACAAATATATAAGTAGTATTCTTTTTTAAATACATATTATGAAGTACCGTTCGAATTAAGGTCATTTATTTAGAAAATGTGTAAAGTTTATTATTTTATATAACCATGATTAATTTCTTAAATTTATATTATTAATTATAGTATTAAAAAAATCTATTTGGGAAATCTTGTTGGTTGTTTGATATTTATAAAACAAAATTTCAGGCAACACATTTTTTTGTAAAAAAATTACATTATTACTGCAAATTTTACTTTATTTTATTAAAAAATTGCAAAATTTGTGATGCTATTTATGATTTATTTACATGTTAGTGAAGGAACCTGAAATTCATAAAAAGAAAAGTAATTTCAAATTCTAATTAAGAAACAAATACATAAGTAAAAACTTTGTAATTTGTTCTTGCCTAACATAGTTAAAATATATTGTGTTCAAGATTTTTCTAATACTATTGTGCACATTAAATACTACCTTCCAATATAGTCACACTTTTTAGAGATAGATAGAGAGACTTTTTTTATGTTATGATTAAGAGGTTGTAAAATTAATATATGAGACTTTTGGATTTCAAAGAAAAGATATTAACACGCCTGTTGATATTTCCACATTAAAAGAAAGATGGACTCGCTTATTTTTAAAGCAAAGCATTTTGGATCATTTTAAGTGTTTAACTGCTGTAGATTTAAATGAAAGACTTAAGTTTGCATCAGCTAACAAAGTTAAAAGAATTGTTAATTTCTTAAAAACTTCTCTTGGAGGTTGTAAAATACAATCTTCAACCATTGAGGAATTTGATGGAAAAGAGGATGTTGGAGCGTGTATTGTTCTTCTATCTGCATATTTTGGAGAAGACTAGAAAAATATTTAGAAGTGTTGCAGTAAAGTATTCAAAACTTTATTTAAAAAAACTACTGCTTAGGAAATTATAAATAAGAAATTTAGAAATGAACATAAAAATTAATCATAAATTAATTAATCAGGAATTTGTTTATTGGTTTTAGATTTCCCAAATCTTCTCAAGATGCAGTAGATATTATAGACTTACCTTACACACCATGTATATTAATTTGTGGTATGTATTATTTATATATTTCATAAGGTTTGAAATGTTTTAACTCAAAAGCAAAAATTTGTTGTTATATTTATTGAAATCTTCAAATACTGTTTACTCTGCTAACATTCCATTTAAAATAAATCATAAGAATATATAACATTCTAAGAAAATCTAAATAAATTGTTTTAGTTAAATTTATCTTCTTTGATACAACTTTAATTGTATTATTCTTTATTTATCCCTAAGTACGTATATAATTCCGTAATTTGCAGACTTAATGAACAGCAATTTTTTTTTTATATTTTCAAATTTTGCACTATTTCATGTAATTTCTTATTGAAATTAAGGTTTTCTTAAAGGGAAATACAGCTTTGATCTAACTCTAAGACAACCTTGATTTCACTTTTGAAGTAACTATTTACGAGTTAAAGAAATTCAGTTTTAAGCAAATGTTTTAGAATTAAAATAAGTATATAAGTATGTAAAATAAATGCTTCCATATTCTCCACAAAATTATTTTCTTAAACTTAAAATCAGCTTTTATAAGTTATCTTTAAAATGTGGCCATAAAGTTCGTGTTTCGCACTTTATTTCTAAAAATTTGTAATTCATAGTTCCCATTGGAGATGTTATGATTTGCTTCTTAGAGGATATAATTTTCGATAACATAAATGAATCCTTATAAGACAAATTCTATATTCTCTTTTAATTAAATCAATTACAAATTAGTTTTACAAGATAGAAAACATCAGTTAGAAGGATTTAATTGAAGTATAAAGATTTTATCATCTTCATCAGAAGTGAGACCTTCATTACCAAAAATTCTTATCATGAAATTGCTAAAATCCCTTGAAATAATTTTTATCATCAAAATGATTGTGATTGCATGAATGCAACAACCACGTGTTAAATATTAAAATAAGTATATTTTAGGGAAATTTAATCAATTATTTAAAACAATAAAAAGTTCTAAATATTTTATTGAACTATTAAACAACTTTTCCTCTGAAATATTCAGCTCTGGAATTTTCAAATTAGTTATTCGTGTGTCTGATTTCTATCTTTTTTTTTCCATATGCTTCTTCAACATTAATCCCTTGCGGGGAACAAAATCTAAAATATGTGTCAAGGATGGACTCCAAGCATGTGTTTTTGTCTCTTTTAAATAATTTATCCAACTTTAAACGGCTATAATTATTAAAATGTAAATAAAAAAATATTCTTTTCAATTATTTGTGTATTGTCAAATATTGCTTTTTTTCCTCAGAATCTTTATTTGCTTTTATTATAATGGAAAAAATCAATTACTTTAAACAATATCAAAAAGAAAACTTTTATTGTCTTTTTACAGTATAATTAAAATACTATATCATTAACTAATTCCCATTTGGTATTTTTAGTAAAATGGAATGTTTTGTAAGGTTTCTTTCTATCCTATATAAATCTTGTAGAATCACAGATAAATCAAAAACTGATTTTATGTTTAGCTTTGTATCTTATTCAATGTAACTGTTATTTCTTAATTTTTTTAAAAAAAATATATTGTCATACAGTCTTCAATTGCTGAAATAGTTGACATTTATATTTCCTCTCTGGGAGTTAGTCAATTTTAAGCACAATTTTATGTGAGTATATTGCAGAAATTGCATTCTATATTGTATATGAAGTAATTTCATTTTAATATTGCATGTATATTTATTGATTTCCTTTTTTCCAACGCCTATTTAATAAAAATTTCTAATATAATTATTCTGTTCATTACGGATCTTAATCAAAATAAAATGTTGCTTTAAACATCTGCTTTTAAAGAAAATTATTTACTCAGCCTTCCTCATAAAATTATTGCGTGGTAGAAATAAAATCCTAATTTATAATAAATGTCGTTGCGAAGGACTTAACAATTTTTCTTTTTTTTTTCTAACTTGCTTATTAACTTTAGATTTTAGATGATAGAAGGTCCTTAAGATTCTACTATGAGACAAATGACATTCTTCGGAATTGGAGGACACAAGATACGTTTTATTACATTTTGAAAGAAAAAGTATCGAAATCTGTATTTTAGTCTTTAAAACTGTATTTTAACTGCTAAATTCTTCGCATAATTTTGGGTAGTTTCAGCTTTATATATATAGAAATATATAAATAAATGTTAAAGTAACTTTACATAAATTTAAGTGTCAAATGTGAATATGAAACTGTTTTTTAAAATCCAAAATTAAGTTGTCAAAAAAAATTTTTTTTTCCTCAACTTTTCTATTTAAGAATATTGTACTTATATTTGAGAACTAACTACTTCATTTTTTTTAAATCTTGAAGCCTTTATATAAAGTTGTGAAAGACAAATATTTTATTCACATTAGTTTCTGAAACACAAGCAATATAGTGATACTTTTTTTTTTCCTGGAAAGAAATGAATCATTATCGAAACAAATTTTCTAATATTGCATAGAAAAAACACAACATAAATCTTAAGGATTTTTCAAAGACTGATCAAGAAATAATTAAAAGCTTAAAATGCCATTTTCAACATTAGTATAAATAGATGGATCAAGCGTCATTTTATTCTTGGGTATTCAACAAATATATATATAATTTATATTTATTTATATATATTTCAGAGTAAGCTAAAAAATGTAATGCTAATCATTCAAATTTTAAAATTAAAAAAATAATTTAAACTACATATCTAAGTTTTACTGTCTGGAGAGAGTGTAAATGTGTAATTTATTTACAGTCAGTCAAAGTGAAACTCGTACTCTGTGATATTTCTCGTTTAATTTAAGAAATAGAAAGTAATATACAAAAAAAAATTCAATATTTTTCATTTTGGTATGCAGTAAAACCTCTTCTTTGTTCCACAAAAATAAAGATTTTAGATTACACACACTGTCTAAACAACACAACACTTTTAGAATCATTATTCGAACAGAAAAGGTCAAAATGAAACTCGTACACTGTAAAAAAAATCTTTATATTAAAAAATATACTCTTTAAAAAAAAATTGAGTGGATTTCACTCTTTCATTTTCACAAAACTCAACCAATCTTTAAGATAGGAATTCACTCGTTTGAAAGATGCGGGTAAGCCACTCCTTTTAAAGAGAGAAACAAAATTAAAGGGGTAAATTAGATAGAAAAAAGAGTGAATTTCAATCTTTTATAGAAGTATTGCTGATTTTTTTTATATTGACAATTTAGTGCAGAAATTAGGTTTTAAATTCTTTATTTTAAGGATTTTTTTTACACAATTACAATATAAAGATATGATTTCTTTATTCAATAATATAACAGTACAATTGAATATGGACATTTTAATTGATTTGGATAATTATAGTGGTTTTTAAATTACATATTATCAAGCAAATTGTTCAGCCATTTACATTATATATATATCGAATTAGTTTTACGTGTGAGCGTAGCACGCAAGAAAAAATCGTCACACTACATATTTTTCAGTTTAGTTTACTATGGGCCCATTAAGTACAAAATTAATTTTTACACACTTTCTTAGTGCAACAAATTGTACACAATTTAAAAAAATGCATAAATATTTTATGTAAGTAAATATAATTTAAGTAATAATTTATAGTATAGCTAAATATTTATTTTTGAATATTGATAATATGCATTTTTGAAGTTACAAGACGATAAAGAGAAATATTTAGATTATTCTGTTGAACAAAACTGACTTATAATTTTGCAAATAAATCTTGTTTTATTATATATTTTCCAAGTTTAAATTAAACTGAAAATAACTTCAATGAAACTAAGAATGAAATTAAAAATAAAATGCAAGATTATACAAAAAACATTTATTCAATTTTTAATACAGAAAAAAATTAAATAAAAATATGTATACAGAAATTCTTATGTTTATGATGTCAAATTAATACTGGAGCTTGTCAGTTTAATAAAACAAGAATAAAAAAGATAATATGCATTTTAATGCTTGTATTTTGCAAACTTTAGATCTTGATCGATTATAGTAAGAATGTGTTGTTTAAATTCAAAGTCCCAACTACACCATTTTTTAATTTATAAATCATAGTCCATGAGAGCATAAAATACAGTAAGTTGAACATTGTACTTAACATTAAACACATGATGACATTTATATAAAATATTGAACGCTTTTTAATCTTGCATATCCGACATCAATTAATCCACTATCCACACATAAAAATATCTTATATTCACAGCAAAGCAAGAGTAGTCGACTACTTTTGAGCGTTATTCTTCTACAGATCTCTTCACCTAATTCGAAAAAAAATCATAACTAAAATTTTTATAATATTTGTATTCTCATTATAGTGTCTATATAAGCTTTAATACCAAAAAATTTTATAAGAATAATACTTCAAAAAAAATAATAATAAAGCCTTATTTATTAAAAAAATAAAGCTGCAAGAAATCAGATATCTACGTAATTATATTCTGTATTGTAATTATATTCACCCTAAAATATACTATCGTCCTGAATTCTCAAATATATATTCCATTTTACAGGACAAGTTTTTGAACATACGATAATATTCTAAGAGCATAGAATGCAGGATATTTACTGAGAAAACAGTCAGCCCATAGATATCAAATTCCAAACCTATCTGTAATAAAGAGAATAATCATATATTAAATTAATAGAATTTTTTATTGTAATTTAAAGCAAGTGTAATTTATTAAAAATGGTATTATCATTAATTAATGATTATCTAGTAGTTTTTGAAAATTTTTATAAGAATGTGGCAAAAATGATAGATTATTGATATACAATGAAACAGATACAAAATATTTTTGGATTCTTTCTTTGTTATGAAATAGATATAGCCTTATCATAATTTGCAAAATGAATTCTTAAACATTAAATAAAAATATATACATACATAAATTTATTTTTAATGTTAAAGCATTTTGAATCAATCAACTATAACTGAAAAACAGGTGAAACTAAATAATTTCTTTTACAAATTACAACAAAAAAATTTTGAAACTATGCTTTTGTATCACATATACCAATATTCAAATACATTGCAAGTAAAATGATTTTTAAAAATACAAGATAGAAAACTACAATATAATAAAAGACATAAGCAATACTGCATATTTTGTAAAATATAGATTTTAATTACTTTCTTTTGGATCATGTGTAATCATTAAAAAATATCAAAATAACAATGAGATTTTTCTTCCATTCTTGTATAAAAAATTTTTTTCTGGTCAAAATTTCAACTAAATGTTTTTGGCATTAAAATAATTTAAAATATCTTATTCACATGCAATAAAAAAAACTTGGAAATGCATGAACAGCACGTTTCATGTTCTACCATTAAAAATGCAGGTATACAAATTATGCAAGGAATTGTAAA
The DNA here is from genome assembly GCA_037975125.1 of Latrodectus hesperus. NCBI lineage: Eukaryota > Metazoa > Arthropoda > Arachnida > Araneae > Theridiidae > Latrodectus > Latrodectus hesperus. Next base: position 93,459,740 of record CM075854.1, read on the forward strand.
TTTTAGTGTGCTTAAATCATTGTGGCATTCTTAGAAAATAATGTTGATATAAAAGTTTAGTACTTTCATGAATATTTTAAAATTCATCCTTTAATATGCAAAAAATACAGGTTTTATACTACCAATGTTTCATTGAAAGCTGCCTCTTTTGGATACTTAGAGACATAAATTCTGTTATAGAATAAAACAATAGATGATCTATTTTTCATCACAAAATGTTATTTTGTTTTAAACATTTTCTTCATAAGTTCAAATATTTTATCTCGATGAATTTCATAAACCATTTCAAATTGTAATAATTTATCTGAAAAGAAAAATACACACATATACACATATGTGTTTAGTCAAAAATATCATACATGTGTGTGTGTGTAAAAACTAGTTATGGTCAAGTAAATTATAAATACTGGATATTTATTTTTTAAGCAATTAAATTCAAATTAAAAATTCAGAAAATTTCAAATGAATTAGAAATTTATTATAAAGATAATTAAAATTTGGTTTTAGCTGTAAAAACAAACAAAACTATTTCAAAATAGATTAAAAAACATTATTAAAATTTCTTAAACTAATTACCAAGTTATATTAATTTAATGAATAATAATAGTTACCTTTCATTATTTTAAAACCAACTTTAAAAACCAAAAACTTTAATAAGAGATTTTAACTGTAAATATTGATTGGAATTTTCATGTCAATTTTAATTACGCATTTTTACATTAAATATAGAATATTACTTCAAACTTTTAAATACATTTTACAAGCAAAATGAAATTAATACTTGTAGTAATAACAATAGTTAACATTTTTTCAGTCTCCATAAAACTTATTTTGATTACGCATTATACAGAATATACCAGATCTCAGCCATTTCTTCCTTACATTGCATTTCATATCATCTTAAGTTTCAGATTTGCTTTTGCTAATTTTGTTTTCTATATTTTTCTTCACTGATGACAATGACAACTATAAAATACGAATATCAATTATATTTACATCGACAAAATTTTTAGTTGGAAATTCTAAAATATTGTACAAATTAATAGATTTTGATATACATAAAATTTTGTTTTTGTTTTATATACGAATGCTTTTACATAGTAACAATCAAATCAAAAATTGTCATTGAAATTTTAATTAATAAAATACATATTGTCAGTGAAATTTTAATAAATAAAATACATACTGTCAAGTAATATTCTGTAGATTAATATTTGCTTTATATTATATTAACATTTACGCTAAAGTGAAGAGATCCGTACAGAGGGTAAAATGCGCCAAGCAGGCGATAAAGTGGTGCGATAAGTTCGTCAAACTGGTTTAACGGTTCGGATTACGTATGTATGACGTGTTTTCGTTTATTGGGTAACATGATCGCGTGACAAGCGCGTTTTGTATGTAACCCTTGAAACTATTATGGAATAATATTTTATAATTTAGTTTCGATATTCGAATTTTGGAGTTTGTGTGTTGCTAGAGAAAATTAACTATGGATGAGAATATATTGAACTTACGTTTTTTTTTATTTAGAGCGTAATGGTAGTAAGAAAGTAAGTATATGAATTTTTAAGTTGTGTGTATTGCATGGTAGTGTTAGAATGTGCCGCGTACTGAAATTTCTTTAATGTGGGCGCCAATGCTCGGTATATTAAAATTCGAGTTTAAACAAAAAGCGAAATTTGTTAACGTTCGAAATTTAGTTTTATTGCCCGGTTGGCACTGTAGTAGGTAGCGCTACACTGATGTTTTTTAAGGTGGGCGCCATTGCTCGGTATATTAAAATTCGAGTTTAAACAAAAAGCGAAATTTGTTAACGTTCGAAATTTAGTTTTATTGCCCGGTTGGCACTGTAGTAGGTAGCGCTACACTGATGTTTTTTTAAGGTGGGTGCCATTGCTCGGTATATTTAAAATCAACTTTTAAAAATTTCGTACCTATTTATTATAATTTTAAAACTTCTACAGTATTTAATTATAATGAAATATTCAACTTTTTAATATTTGGAATTCTAAAAAATGCGTGATTTCAAAGCTGAAGTTCGAACGCGATCGTTATTGGTTGACATCTATCGCGCGTAGTGACGTAATTTAGGTTGGCGACAGAGCTGTAGAGCGCTTGGTGCCAAAAGTTGAAATCGCGCCAATCGCGTACGGGTCTGGTAACTTTTACCAACATTTAAATTAAAAAGTTTCGAATTTTATTATGAAAAAATTTATTCTTATTCATTGGTAAAATGTTGAATTTGATATTAATCGCACTTTCAATTCAGTACAATAAACTATATTAAATAATATTTCTATAATATATATTGTGGATATTTAAATCAACGAGAAAATTAATAGTCATATTCACGCAATTTCGAAAATAAAAGAAATTAAAAATGCATTCCTTATAATTTACTATAATTTATAATGATTTAAATTTTGGCAGAAAATAGTATTTGAAATAAAATTTCCAAACACATTGTTATATTATTAAACACTATCAATTAATCAGAAATTCAAATATTATAAACATTACATGAATATGAATTCAATAGAATTTCGAATACGAAAGTCAATATAATGGTGAAAAATAACAAATATGAAGATATGATTTAGTTATTTAATTAATTATAAGAAATAAAGACTTACCGTAATGTTTCTGCACTCCTTTTTGCCCAATTATATATATATTTTAAAATCAAATAGATCGCTTTTACAAAATGGAGTTATAAATTCCTCCATTTTCAGCGAAACTTAAAACGAAAGCATAGAGCCATGTGATGATTTAAACCAATCAGAGCACATCATATTTGCTTTGTGCCATAAACACGTAAAAAAAGTGTGAAAATTGCTTTGAATTGAGGATGGAGTGTTTGTGTGTGTGTGAGTGTGAAAGAGAACTTCTCTACCCAATTAAGTAGAAAAGGATTTATTTTGTATCTTTATGGAGTACAAAATATCCGTCGCTCATCGAGTGGTGAAAAACCACTCGATTTTTTTTTAAGAGTGTACAAGATATCTTCATTTCAGTACCTGGATGTCCTTTATTTCTAATTACATGTTCCAAATGTTTTGGCATAGATCGAACGAGAGTTTCACAGTAATCTTTACTGATTTTGTTCCATTCTTCCAATGCCTTTTTTTTAAGTCATTTTTGTTAGAAATTTGATGATTGCTTACAGTAACTTCTAACTGATGCTATAAATTTTCTATCACGTTTAAGTCTGGTGATTGTGGAGGAGCTTAAATGACTTTAGGACAAATGTACAGTAGCCACAAGCGTGTGTTGAGAGCAGTATGCTTTGGGTCATTATCCTGATAGAACTGAAAAGTGCTATCCCAAGCTGCTCTGCACTATGATTTAAATTATCCCTTAACATATTGATGTAGATGTACTGATTCATAGTAGATTCTATAAACACCAATCGGCCAATACCTGCTGCAGACATACATCCCAATACCATCACGCTTCCTCCTCCATGCTTAACGGTGTTTTTCACATTTACAGAATTTAGTTCTTTATTGGAGTTTTGCTATACTTTTGCCTTTCCTTTCGAAGAAAACAAATCATATTTGGATTCATCAGCGAAAATTTGCTTCATTCCAAAATGTAAATATCTCTCTTTTGTACTCTTTGGCAAAACATAATCTTTGTAATCGATTTTGTTTGTTTATATAGGGTTTGTTTCTTGCAATCCTACTGTGAAAATTGTTTTTTCTTAAAATGATTCGTTTTGTTTCCGGGTGAACACTCTTATTTAAAAATGTGTTAGCTTCAAGATCTAATTTAGGAGCACTAATTGTGGGATTTTTTTTTACTTGTCGAATAATCTAACGTTCATCATGAGAATCAAAAATTTTTTGTTTGCTCACCTTGAATTTGATCTGCAATCCTTGGCCATTTTTGTATTGATAAATAATGCTTTGAATTGTAAAATGACTTCTGTTGACTATTTTGGCAATTTCACGGAGTGATTTACCTAATTTGAAATGGTGAACAATCAGCTCTCGTTCACTTAAGGATGTTTGTCCACGTTGACATCTCATGGCGAAAATCCAAACAAAATAGTTACTTTCTGACTGACCGAGCCTTGTTTCAACGCGACACGAAATTTTAAATGCTGATTTCATTTATCTTTTTGTCATTCACTGAGGGACTGCACTGCGTACGAGTTTTATTTTGATTATCTTTTTCAAATACTCATCTAAATAAGTAAAGCGTTGTTTAAAAAATGATTAAATCAAAAAGTTGCTTTTGTAGAATAAAGTGTTTTATTTATTACTTAAATAAAACATACTGAAAGTTTTTGATGATTACGTTTCGTATCTCAAATTGAATGAAAAATGACATAGTGTACGAGTTTAGCTTTGACTCACTGAATGTATTGAATTTTAAATCATGTCAGAATATACAACTTCTTTCCTGAACGATTGATCTCATTGTTCGGATTCTTAATGCTTACTTTTCAATTTTTCACTTTCTAAAAATGAATTTCACGAGCAAAAAATTAATTTTCGTATTTGTGTATAAATTCACAATTTTCTTTAAAGTGATTTTGTAAGAAAATTTTTCTTGACATTCAAATCTTCAAAATGTAATGCAACAGAAATTTTAAGTTTTACTTATGTTGATTTCTTAATGAAAGCTGCCAGTGTTAATATCTAATCGGAGGTTTGTGAATTGAAATTTTAGAAGAAAGTATGTGCCTTATACTTCTGATGAAGTTTAAGAAATTTTTTCTCAAATGATTGAACAACTATAGTTCACACAATGTAAATATAAAATTATAAAACATCTTTTATACTATTCTATTATGTTGTATAATGTCCGGCTACTAGCATTTCCACCTTTTAGCACAAGGGCGGAAGTGATATCATCATATATAGTGAAATATCAGTAGGTATTCGATCGTGGGCCCCAAAAATTGGTCTTCATCGCAGGGACTAAGCAGAAGATACCCAGACATTGGCCTGCTACCCCCAAAGAAATCATTCCACAAAGTCGACTTTACGACCACTACATATTTAACGTGCTCCAGCAGCTATAAGCGATCAGAACGAATCATTCGTTGGGTCGGTATTCGAACTCACTACATCCTGGAAAAGAGAACGAACCCTCTCTAACCAACCAGCCCATAATTCAATTACTATATATGATTATAAACTGTGAATAGAGTGATTTAAAAACTACCATTAACTTATAGCCATCAGCGTTTTACTTTCCGGAATTTCTTTTCTTTCTTTTTATTGTATGACTGTTTCAACATGACTCGCAAGAACATCGATTAATTTAAAATTTGTTTCATTGTAGTTTAAAATTTTTATTTTTTTTTATCTTTACCGATTTTTAATTCTTCATACAAATTTTATACATAGTAAATTTTAAGTAAAAATTTTAAATAAGGTTAATAAATTTTTGCTGAAGTTAAAAATAATTTGATTATTTGTTGATAATAGTATTACTCGATTAAGCTGCTTACTTTTGCGTAGAATTTAAGTTTCAAATTTGTATATTTTCTTGTTTCTAGAACTGCATGTGTGGTCAAATCCAACAACCTTTTGACATCCAGTATACGCCATGGAATAGTCCGATTTACCGATATTTCTCCGATCACTTCATTTCCAAGAATTTCCTTATTACGGGATCTTTTATTCATGAAAAGTTAAACTAGGCAAATAAGTTTTCTTGTAGAAGATAAAAAGATTTATTTTCTAAAAATTATCAAAAGTTCCAAAAAGGGCAAATTGTATTTTATGTAGAAGAGTTTACATAAAATTTATTGTCAAAATATAAAATGCGTTGATTCAGTTAAAAATCCAATTTTAAGTATTAGTAATTTTTTTATTCCATGCTTACTATTAGTGGTGTCTGAATTCAATTAGTTCATAGTGGAATAAGTGTTATGTTTGAATAAATTATTGTTTGAATATTTATTATATATATCATTAAAAAACTGAAATAGTTTAATGTTTTAGGGAAACAATATTATATTAATCTATGATAAAAGACAAATTTTATTTCATGTGCCAGAGATGATGATGAATTTTATAATGCAAATATTGGACCAGCCCATTAGATTTCACGGACCATGAATTCCAGAGAAAAGCAAGAACCTAAAATTTGGAGAAAATTCTAAAATCGTAATTTTTTCCAAATTACATCATCTAGCTTTGTTCAAAACGATGTTTTACACCACGAAATAAAGTTTTAAGTATAAATTAGCTAAAATGACCTGTGGAACGCTTTAAAATCCTTTTAATAACGAAGTAAAATACAAAACTCAAGATTTAAATCGCCTTTCAATGTATTTTCAATTGACGACGTATTCGGTAAGTAGGAAACGCATTAACGCAGAAAGCAACTTTTTGAAAAATTATAAATTGTAAATTTTGTTTTATTTTAAAAATATTACTCTGGAAATATAGAAAGAAAAAAGTAGACGATGTCATGCTTTTCTCTATTCTCAGTAATTTTGCGTTGGTAAACAAAAAAGTAAAGAACCAAGCGCTTTCATTCTTGAATCAATTCTTGTTCCAAAATCGTATGCATTGTGATATAGCCAATCTTACTGGAAGTTCAAATCAGCGTTAATTAAAATTCAAATTAATTACAAATTCTAATTGCAAATTTTAAGTGGGACATAGTTTAAATTACTCAGAGACCAACACTTTGTTTAATCACATTCTGTGTAGTGCTTCTCAATTCAACTCGTGACGAAAATTAGAAGAGAAACCGGTATTAAAGGAATTTTTATTTATTTAAATAAACAGTAATGAGAAATCATGTAAAATCTCTTAATTGGGAACGATAAAGTTTGTGAAAGTAATATAAAAAAACAATGTGTCTTTTAGAGCAAGTTCTGATAAAAGATACTTTAATTGAAATAATCAAAATCATTGCTTTTAAATCTGACTTCCTTTGAGTATTTGCTAAATAAAATTTTCTGGAAACTTTTCGCTCAGGCCGTAACATTTTTAGTATTATTAGAATTTGTTTTTCTGTAACATCATTTTAGGCTTTGCTTTACATAAAAATTTTATTTTTATTGTAACCACTCTTTATAAAATCATGGTTCACTTGCTTTTTCAAAACACTTCTTGACATATCTAATCAAATGTCCAGGGTGCTTATTCTGCAAATCAACATCGATGGAGAAACGATATCCGATGAATCTGAAAACCAAAACAGAATCTGTCGGCTAATGGTAGTCTGCCCTCTCGTTTTCCAGCCATCGGAAGCGGATGATACCATTTTCGCAATTAAGAAGGCTGTAAGGTATTTAGGGTGTGCTAAAGAATTCGACCAATCAGAGAGCTGCATTTTATAAAGAATATTGCTACCTACAACTCAACTGACTTAGCGGACACTTAAATTATTTCCGCTCAATAAAATTTGTTTTAGGTCTTCCAGATACCTTATTTTAAAATATCAAAACGCAACTTTGCATTTAAAAATCAAATTGAAATTTTAGTCAGTTTTTCAGAAGAAAATCCTCAGATGGTTTAGAACAAATTAACAGAAAGGTTCACAACTTCATGTAGAAAAAGATTATGGAGCTAACTAATCATGAGATTAAATTCTAAAGGTTTCTGTTAAAAAAGTATGAAAAAATGAATTAGATTAAGTTGCCGAGTTTTACTTTATTTGAATTGCACATTTTTTATATATATATAATAGCTAACAATACTAAATGATTTTGTATATATATTGTGTATATAATTTTCACTTAAATCAATTATTTTCTTTTCTCCTGTTCCGCAAAATTTATTCCGATAAATATATAATGAATTCATAAATTTAGTTTGAAATCTTAAACTTAATCAATGAATGTAAATGTGCACGTAAATACTTTACAGTTAACTTCTGAATATATTGCTCGTAACTTAATCTGGAAATCTCTCTATCGAATAATTTACTCATGTCCATAAATTAAGGATAATTCAGAATCACTTATAATATTTAGGAAATAAATAAAAATTAAATTCAAAGTATAATATAATGTATGATACATTGTGTAGTAAAATTATAAAAATCTTATTAATAAATAAAATTATAAAAATCTTATATTTTGAATTGAGTGTGTGTACAGTTTGAAAATAAAATTTTTTCAATATAATTATTTGGTTAAATATTTTTCATTATTTGCGTTCTATAAGTTTAATTGTGTATTAATAAATGCAGAAATGTCTAAACGTAAATTATTTTAAGTAAATTTAATGTAAATTTTTTTCTAATTGCTAACCTAAAATTGAAAAATGTAAAATTAGTTATGTTTTGTTAAAGCATAATTTAGTTTATTTTGTCAAATGAGAAAATTCTTTATTTCTGTTATTATCTTATTAAATTATGTTAGTGACGATTATTAATAGTTATGAAACGTAATCAAATACAATTGGTACTAACTTAGGACATGTGCTTAACAAAACGTAGCATTTATTAACAAAGGAATGGTAATTATAGTCAAAAGTTTCAATTAATAACACTTTTAAAAAAGATGCTACTGTTCTAGAGATACATTACTCTTATTTTAGTTTTCTCTGATAAATTGAAAAAAAATTATTCCATTATTTTAATATCAACGGACAATGCGATCGCTGCTGTACCTTGACAGTGGAGTAGAGAAGGTTATTCGGTATAAATTTCAACAACTCTAGTTTGTTCAACCTAAAATAATATGTAAAAACTTTACCAAAAAGAGAAATGTATCTTCTCTATTCCTATAAATCGGCCAACTGCTTGAATTTATCAGATTACTAATTTCTTGTAATATAACCACAGAAATTAACGATGCTATTCTTAACTATCGATGAAAGTCAACACGCTTACAGCTATTGATATGTCATAACGACAAAAAAAAAGTGTGTTGGAAAATAAGAAAGCAAATTGCAAAATTTTGATGCCATCTAACGGTTTATAGGAGAACTCCAAACAACTATCGCATCGACAGGGCGGAATAAGCTTCCAGGTCTTGATAAAAATCTATAATTGAAAATTTTTCTTTGTGATTTCGAGTGCTTCCAAGCGTTTTATTTATATGGATCAAAAGTTGTTGTCCATAAATCCGAGTTTTGTATTTATACTTAAAAGAAAAAATTTTTCTAGTAAATTGACCATTATCTCTCCCCCAACCAAACGTATATGTCAGACTTCCCACGTTTATTATACCAATTAAAATCACATCACCAAGCCCGAACGAGAAGTGAGGCCCACGTCGTGAGCATCAATTCTACAAGTGCGGGCTGGAGTCAAGTGCCCTCTATGCGGACTTTGTGGAAAAGTGGGCCGTATTCATGTGCAGCTTGTGGGAAACCTCTAGCACCCACTCCGAGCTCACAAGCAGCTCAACTGTTGTTACAGGGAGAGCTGAAGTCCGCTCTTTGAAGACTATTCTTTGATCTAGGGCCGGATCCTCTTATCTGGAGAACCTAGAAAAGTCGAGCCTTCGGCATGTCTCTGTAGTTGGGTTTGGTGGTCGCGGTCTGACGAGTCCAATCCCTGAAGTAGTAAAGTTCTTACCTGCATGGTTAAGACTCGTACTTGCAGACACTGTGGTCCAGCACGTGATGGTGCTCCTCTCCTCTTGTACAAAAGTTCTTGTACTTTGAAGTTGAGTAGGCACTCTCTTGCTGAATAGTTTGTCACTAGTATGGTAGTGGTTAGCCGTCTGAGAAACAGCATTTTAAGGTTTGAAAGTTTATTTAGAAATAAATCGCCGGTTTAGTCCGAACTTTAATCATAACACCGAAACCCGGATGATATTTTACAGCAAATGAAAGAAAAATAAAAACATGCTTTGATGTTAAACTGTATATTGTGTTTCTTAATTGCTCAAGAAGTAAAAATGCTAAAAATTGTATATCTTGGAAACTTTTAACACAAACGTAAAATTTTTGAATTATTGTTCAACTCTCTTCTCCATAAATACACGTTTACTTATTAGTATATAGTAAATTATTTTGATCGGTTAATAGGAACAGCTTCAAAGAAGCTGCGAAAAAAAATCAAATATTTATAAAAAATACTTCACAGCACATGAGGATAGGGGTAGCATATAATAAATCGTACTTAGAAAACACGTGTTAAAAGTTTTGCCAAATGCGAGTGTTTTCAAGCAATCAAATAAATTACACATGCAAATATTTACAAAAATTTTCTCATTTTACCGTGGAAAATTCTGAAAATGCATATAATTCACTGTTACTCATCATAATTCGAAACGTTTATCTGCTTGGGATAAACTGATTCAAAACCGTTTTAGGGCTTGAAAATATTACAAAGGATTTTTTTTATTACCAAAAGTTTGAATAAGTTTTACGATGACGGTTTTCAAATTATTTGCTTGTAAACGTCACGATAAGATACACACACTGTTCGACATTGAGAATGCAACACCAAGAAATAGTATCCAGAAAGTGACGAAACTCGTCAAACAGAGAAAGACAAGAACGAACAATTAGTGATTTCTATTTTGAAATTATATGCATAATACAGAGCGAAAACATGGTTGGGTCAGTAAGTTGCAGGACCACAATGGACGGCGATACACGAAGCAACAAGTCTAGGCCTAAAATCAGTGAGATTACGAATGGCGTCCTGAGGAATGGATCTCCATTCCCTGTCAATCATTTGTAAAGTGCGTCTCCCGAAGGAGGCAGTGGCATGGTCTGCAAATGGCGTCCAATCATATTCCAAACTTGTTCGATTGGTAAGAGATCTGACTTATATTTCTTATTGTCTGTCTGATTCAAACTTAAATTTCTTATTTTCTAATCAACATTTATCTTTGCAAATAATTTTGTTTTATTCCCCCTTCTAACATTACTGTTTTAAAATATTTATTTTAAATTTAATCTTACCATTTAAATGTAAAGAATCTTAAAAACTTATTTCTTTTTAAATTTAAAAAAAAAATGTGTTGCTGATGAAAAACAATTTTCTCAAGCTTTTTACTTCTTTGAAAAAAATGAATTTAATGTCAAATTCTTTCTTTTTTTTTTGTAATAAATATAACATACGATTTTTCCAGTAATTCAGAAAATTGAAAGAAATAATACCCCGTAAAATGTGAATAATTTAGATTTATCACAGTTGCATGCAGGCCTTCTCTTTAGAGGGTGTCGATATGCCCCACTATCATAAAATCTTCCTGGAGAGCAAATATATACTGCCTGGAACCAGGGGGTATGCGTACCCCTCTGGGGCTTGAGCTAGCCACCAGGCGCGTAGGCAGGTGGTGCATCGCCGAACGTCCTGTAGGAATGACAGGATAGACTTGAATATAGAATAAGAGGCCGCGAACCAGCTCCCGTAAACCCTGGTGTTATGCGATCCGTGCCTATGGATAATTGGTACCGCGGTATTGGTGTCTTAACGGAGCCTCTAGTTGCCTGGCGAACTTCTAGAGTGAATTGCCTTGCCCAGTAACTCAGGCAATGCTGGGTGGACTGTCATATTACCTGAGCTTATTAACTGTTATTATATGGCTGAAAAGACATTAAAAATAACAAATATTTCTGCTTTTGCAGGAGAAACTTCTGACGCAGACCTTTCTGAAAAAGACAAGGGAACTCAGAGACAATCCAATGAAGGGGTAGCAATGAAACCTTCACAGGAGGTAGAAATGACCTCCAAACCATCTTCTTCTGGTGAGAGTCAGGAAGCTATCTCTAGCATGACTGACTCTCTGACCAGAATCAAGCTTAAAAAGAGAATATCTGGTGCCCAGAAAAAGAAGCTGGTGAAGGAGCGAAAATCGCTGAGGGGACTTGGGTTGAAAAACCCAAGGCAACCAAAGGCGAGAAGCGTTCTGCCAACCGGATGAACCAGGGCAAGGTCGGAAAGGCTGCCAAGAGAGAAGGACCTGAGGGATTTACTTACAGGGCGGCTCTCACGGCGATCAAGATGGCCGTGCTCTTAGAAGGTCATCCGAAAAAACGGTTAACAGAGAAACAGGCCTATGACCTGGAACTCTTGTTAACCAGGAAAATAGGAAGGAATGAGGAGGGTTTCGCCCCAACCTTCCTATCCTGTAAACTTGAGAACGGGGCTCTTATTATCAACTGTGCAGATCTGGAGAGCTCAAAGTGGCTGGAACAGAATGTCAGTGATATAAGCTCTTGGCAGGAGCATAAACACTTGGTGGGTGAGGCAAGGAAACTTGTCAGAACCACCAAGATAATTGCAAAACTACCAAAAATATGTAGTGAACTGGAACCTAAAGAGCTCCTGAGAAAAATCGAGGCTCAGAATGGTGGGGTCACTCCAATAGAATGGAACGTTCTTAACATTAAGAACGACCCATCTGGGCGGACCATCGTTTTTAGTGTGCCTGAATTAGATGCTGCCACACTTCGTGTAAGGGGATATAGGTTTCATATTGGATTTCACCAAGTGCCGGCTAAAGTACTTGACAAACCTGCTCCTGCTGATGGGGGTGAAGGTAGTTCAAGCCAACCTCCACCACAGTAGAAGTGGTACTACTAACCTCAGTAAGAAGTTTCTTGCTGGGGATATACACCTGGCCCTGATTCAGGAACCCTGGTTGCTTAAGGGGAGAACCAGTGGTCTCAAAGGAACTAAAGGTAAGCTTATCTATTGTACTAATGGTAACGCTAGAACTTGTATACTCTTACATAAAAACATTGAGGTTCTTCCCCTCTCTGAATTTATTCTTAGGGACCTGACAGCTGTGAAAGTCAGACTCAACATAGAGGGTAGGGACAGGGAAATTGTTTTTGGCTCTGGATACCTGCCCTATGAAGAGAAGGCTCCACCTGACCATTCTCTGCACAAGCTCATGAACTTTTGCAGAGATAACAACTTACAGGTAGTCCTAGGACTAGACTGTAATGCTCATCATGTTGTCTGGGGAAGTACGGACACAAATAAAAGAGGTGAGTACCTTTTGGAATTTATTCTAAACTACGAGTTAGATATTCTAAATGAGGGCAACGAACCAACTTTATTACTTCCAATCGATCTGAAGTAATTGACATTACTATAGCGACAACGCTGATTAGTAAAAATATCAAATACTGGAAAGTAGATGACAGACCTTCTGGTTCAGATCATCAAAACATCCATTTTGAAATTCACTCTAATGTGTGTCTGGATCGCATATTCAGAGACCCAGTTAGGACGAACTGGAAGAAATTCCAAGAAGAACTGACTGGGTTGATTGAGCTCGGGAACAGACCTAAAAGAAACAACAACGATCTAGAAGTTACAGCAGATCTTCTGCAGAGAAGTATTCTAGATTCTTATCATAACAATTGCATGTAGGAACAATTGCAATGGAATGTAGAAACCTTCTTACAGAACTGGCAACTAGAAACAAGGTGATCCTTGTATGGGTGCCAGGGCACAAAGGTATCGAAGGTAATGAAAGGGCTGATGAGCTTGATAAACAAGGATCGTCTTTTGTTCCCATTGGTGCAGAACCTTTTTGTGGGATCAATTTGAAAACCGCAAAAATCGATGTTCTTAGATGGGAGAGACGGAGGATGTATGAAGCTTGGCTCAACACTCCTGGTCAAACCCACGCTAAAAGTATGATCTGTGGATCATCAGTGAGGATTGCCTCTGAAATTCTAAGATGCTCTAGGCAGAAGATACGTTTAATCGTAGGCTTCATAACTGGGCACTACTATTTCAGAAAACGCCTCCATAAAATGGGACTGTTTCAGCAAGACCCTATCTGCAGGAAATGTCATACGCAAGAGGAAACGGCTAAGCATATCATTTACGAATGGGAGGCTCTTGCTCTCCCTAGATTAACTTCTTTAAGCATCATTCATACTAGAGTTACACTAGACTCCATAAAAGGGTTATCGAACTTTATTAATAAAGTGGGTGACCCGAGCAACTGGAACTAAGAAACATTGGGTTTGGAGCTAACAGTACAAAATGCTGATAAAAGCAGAGGTGCTCAATGACATACAAACCCAACTCTAAGAAGAAGAAGAAATATATACTGTATGCTGTAGGCCTTATAGCAGTTTCTAACTACTGGACTATCCATAGTATGGTATCAAATCACTTCGACAAGGATTTATGATACGTGAAGGGTATTATCGTGTTTTTCAATGTGGAAGGTCAAATTTTGCCACCATGAAACAACAAAAATTTCTAGCTGGCCAGCTCTCTACTTTCTTCATGACAGTGAATAAAACAGTTTGGTCTTCACCTACATTTTTAGCCGATAAAATACTCAAATAGCAGCCACATGATAAAAGTTTTATTGTTAAATTTTAAAGGTAAAACTTACATTTTCATTATTTTTTTAGATCAGAAAGGAGTTTTTGCCTGTCTAGTAAAAAGAATTTCACTAATAAAGCATTAGCTGATGTGATTTATCATTCGAATTTTGTTATTGTGACCCATCCTCAGAACTCTAAATTCTTGAAACAATGTGTAAATTTAAAAAATTGAGTACTTCAAAGTCTAAGCATTATTTTGTAAATAAAATACTTTTCAATTCATAATAAATATTGCTTATCATATAGAGATAAAAAAGCAACATCCCAAGCTTTTATCAGTGGTGAAAGTTGTTTGTAGTAATTATGTCCTTAAGAAAACTTAGAACTGTTAATTCAAAAGAAAGTATTTTTATAACAAAAAAAAAGAAAAAATTATTCAAATTTTACACTGATTTCAACATTTGCAACCTTTATTTTTCATCATAATTTGTATATATATCAAAGAAAAATTTACAAAAATCTATAAAAAAAAAAAAACAAGTATTTCTGAGGAAAAATATAAATACACCAGTTATTTTTTTGTATAACTAGTACAATTACAAATTAATCTTAAAATTTATTGTCATGAAAATCAACAGCAAATTTGTAAATTTGCTTTTAAATGAACACCTTTCAACTGAGAATTTATTTAATACAAAAACAGAATTTCCAAAGCCTGGCTCATTTAACGGAATGCTTTAGCCAAGGAAAGATTTAATTAATTGATGCCTGTTGCATTATGCATCAAATTCTTTCAGACAATTTATTTTAGTCACATGAAGGATAAAACGTTTTCACAATAAATGCCCCAAATTAAATTCATTTAATTTAATTCTAAGAAATTTTATTCATTACTTACAAGTTAGCTTATCAATGTTGATCAAGATAATATAAATAATATGCAAAAAAATTTGAAAGTAATGTACTGTGAATAATTTAAAAATTAAATGTTTGCTGGAAATAAGTAGCAATATTTACTTTGGAATAAATTCAGCAATTGCTTTAACGTAATATACAAACTATGTACATAGGCTAATGCTTTTGGATATTCTATTTGTTCAAATAATAATAATAAATAAGAAATAAAACAAAGATTACTTTGAATATAAGAAATATATTAATTATTTAATAAACTACTCAACTGAAATTTAGTAAATTAAGGTTTTTTTAAAATTCAATTAACAAATTTAAGAACATAATAGTTATCACATATTTTTAATTAATAATAAATTAAGATTTTTCAACTTACCAACATAGAGGAAATATAGTCAATATTCAAAGCTATTATTGATTACAAATAATTAATTGGAATATATGCATACATGTAGATATGATAATGTTATATTGTTTTCACTAAAGAAATTGATAGAGAAAAGGTGAATTAAATATTGAAATCAATACTTAAAATTTTATAAGTTTTCCTGGTTATAAAATTAACATAATTACCACTTAATTAAGAACTTAAACATTGATACATGCACATACATAGAGATATTCAAGTATTATGCAAGCATTTTTAAGATAGGGCAGGATTTCCGATTATTATTGTAACAAGGGAGATGGATCCAAGTTTATGTAAGATTCAAAGAATAACGAAAGGAATCCAACAGATTTATATTTTAAATGATATGCACTTCCTGATTTGATCTTTTTAATGCTTATGTTGGATTCTGTTTAGAAATTATTCAGGCTTTCAAAATATGCAGATATCCCATATAAAAAGGAAAATATGTCTCTCAGCCACCTCAGTGAAACTTAATTTGAGGTCCTCATATATGAAGTCAAAAATATTTGACACGTTCAAGAAATAAATCATTATTTCAAGAAATTATTAATGACTATTTCAAAATAATGATTATTTTCTTGATTTACCGTTTTTTTTTCTACAAGAGTGAAATTAGCTTAACTAACACAAATCAATGTATGTTCAAAAACAGAGTATAAAAAAAAGGTTTTTTATCTTAACTATTTTTTCAGCTGTCCTTTAAACAGTGTTATTTCTACTGCAATCAGAATAATATTTGATTTATAATTTTCTTAAGTTTTTATAATCCTGATAAAATGAATTTGCTTTCTTATTAGCAAATTATATCCAATAATATTTTATTTTTATATCCTTCACACTATAATACTTTTTTATTAACCATTTTTTGTCCATTATCAAAAAATGAGCAAATGCCATGGCAACAATAAACAATAAGCTTTGCATCAAACAACTCACTCTATCAACCAAAAGTCTAAATTATTTGAAGGTTAAGATTAAATATTACAAATCCTTTCTATCGTTTATACATCGCGAAGGTTATATTTTTAGACAAATGTATACTTCCAAATATAGAAATTATGTTTCTCATTTGTTTAATTTTCTATCATTTTCATTTTGAGCCCGTGATTTTAATAATTATTTTTTGATAGTTATTAAGTTCCAAGCCAAGAAATTATACTATATAATCTATTTTTATTATTAATCATTTTCAATTAGAATCTCCACAGTAATGAAAAGTAAGATTGCACTTCTTAAAAAAATTTATTTTGAAAGTCATAAAAAATCAGAAAAATATAAATTTACTAAATATAAATAAGAACAAATAAATGAACCATAGAAATGATTTTTATTTGCAGTGAAAATCAATAAAATACTGAACTATTTGACGCAAAAATAAAAAGATATGGAACTTCATTTTATATTTTCTTCTGAAATATACACTTATTTACATTCAAAATTGAGATTCAAAAATAATTTGTATTGAAACTTTTTAATATTTTGTATTAAAAAATTCAATTTTACTTACTGTCTATAGTAATTTTAATATCATGAACGTCGGTCAGAATTTTTACAAAGATGGCGAGAAAATATAAATTAAATGAGGCATGCTAACAAGAGTTTGTTTTCAATTTTATGTCAAAATAAATTTCTTTTAATTATACTGTCTAAATTCTTGTATTTGGGCCTAATGAAACAAATTTCTTCTTTTACTTAGAATTTCTTTTCAATGAACATTTTTTGTTAATAAGGGTTAACTAGACAAGAATTTTATTGAAAGTAGCTTCCAAATCACAAAACTTCACAACCAGGATACACCTAATTGACCATGGCCTAGTAGAGAAGCAATCTTCAGAGCAAAATATCTGAGGTTTAATCTCAGCCTTCTGCATAGATGATAAGAAGTTTCCCAGGTTTCCCCATTTGCCATTCATAAATACAGATGACCGGACAATTTGAAAAGTAATCAGGCAAATGCACTAAAATACCTTAAAAGTCTTTAGAAGTTAAGCTGTGCACGAAGCAGTTCAAAACATCTACACTAAAGTGAGAGTCCAACTTATGAACTCATGCTAAAGACCAGAGTGTTAACCTTTCTGCAGCCAAATTGCTTGGAATTGGATTTCAGAATGTTAGGCTTAACTCTTATGTCACATAGTTAAGTAAACTAATTTTGCAGTTAAATGTGATTGTCTGTTCATGCTTTGAAAACTTTCTCCAGTTACTTTTTGCTAAAATTATTGGGTGTCTCTTAATCTTATTCTGGTTGATTAGGATAAATATGGTTACAGCATGAGATTCACTTTTATCAAGATTTGATTGTATTGATTATTTTAAAAGCATACTTTTTAATAATACTGATTATTCTTAAGTGAACAATAAATTGTGATCAATTTTCTCAAATCAATAAGCTTCAAAGAGAACTGTACAAAAATTTAAAATTGTATGCAACTTCTTTAAAAAATATTTTTGCAAATAAAATATTGTAGTTTTATAAAAATAAAAGTTTAACTTATATTCTTAACTGTGAAAAAAAAACAGCAGTGCTTATAAATTTAGTTCCATATTTTATTGAGGCAATCAGTAAAATGTGAAAAGGAAATTTTGTCACAATCACATCTGGCTTCAAGCATTCACTTACTTTTGCTTAGTGAAAAGATGGATGAAAAATTGACAAAAATTCGCTTACTTAATACTTGAATGGCCCTCAATCTGAAAACATCACAGGCAACAAAAGTTTTAAAAAGTGACAAGCTTTCAAACAGAAAAGTATTCTTGCAAATATTTTAAGGCAAAATAATCTTCACATAAAAAAGATCACAAACACAATTTTATGACACAGTTTACCCATTCTTCCAGTAAAAAATATCAATTGTACATAAAGTCTGTATAAAAAACACATTGCCTTAATAATATTAACATTCTAGCATACATAACTAAATACAATAAAAATGCATACATTTGCAATGTCCAATAAATATAATAATCTTATAACAAACCAAATAATATATCAATGACCTATATATTCCATTTTCAAATGACTAGTCTTCAAAAGACCAAATACATAGGGGAAAAAACATTTTCTGTAACATTAACATCCACAGAAAAACATAACACGGTAAACATTTAACTAAAGATAATTGATTTGAAACTTATAAGAAATTTCAATCTATTGTTTTTGATTTCACAGTTATTGATATAAAAAAATTCTATTTTACAAGAACTTTTTACTTTATTAAAAGTAATTGTTTTAAAGGAATTCACAGGTAAAATTTTTATCTAAAATAAAATTTACAAGGAAACTTGATTATGTACTTCTATAAAAACAAAACTAATAAATTGCTGAATTTGTTTTCAAAGAGCTCTGATATGCACAATAAGGAGAAAATCTTAATTTGGAAAATACAGGGTTAGTAAGAAATAAGTTGCCCACTTTAGAGGACTTCAGAATGGGATCTATTTTCCAAATAAAATAAAGTTTGAACTACAGATAATTAAAATGTGTTTCACAAATTAAATAAATTTAGAACTAAAATTCACTAATAGATGAAGCTGTAAAACCATGTTTATTTGAATATATGGAAATGGTGAAATACTAATTGCATTAGAGTAAATTCCTTTTAGCATTATTCTGTGGATAAAAAGATGACAATTTCTGCGTAAGCATTAGTTATTTCCCTGCACATCATACCTACCTTAAAGAAAAAATGTTACTAGTAAAATTATTCTTACAATACCAGCAGAGCTTAGGTTGCCATTCTTTCAGGTAGAAGATTGAAGCAAATTCAATTATCCAACATCTAAAGTATAGCTACGTCTATTGTTGAAGTTAAGTCCTTCATAACATGTTAGTGTGAGCCTGCCAGTTGTTTTCAATGAATTTAATATGCCGTTTTTTACTGTATGAAAAATGAAAGATATTGCATTTTTATCCATACAAATTCGAGATTGTGAAATTATTACAAGAAAAAAGTGGAAAACTTAACACTGCAGTTCCTTACTCAAAAGGTGGTTGAAGTCACTTGATTCAAAAGACAAGTTAACAGCCATAACTGTCAAGTTATGGACTTACAAATCTCCCACACTATGTAGGGACAAACCATGCATCCTGAAGTATAAAGTGTTTTTTATAGGTACTTTTTAACTTGGTTTTTTTTTTTTAATAATTATAAACAGAATATACATACTTTTGTCTTAGGTTAATATATCATGATATACTAAGGAATTTTGTAATTTTACAACTCAAGAGCATAGTTACATTCAGTACATTATTTTTATGCACAATGGAGTTCTTCCTCACATTAATCGTGTAAAGCAATTGCAGTCATGTACAGCATTTTTTAGATGCACAAATAATGAACTGTCATTTTCTATTAATACAGCCTCCTCTTTGTCTGATATCAACCCTCAGCATATTTTAGTTGTGGATTTCCTTAAGAACAATATCTACAGAATAAGGCCTGCATCAGTGCCAATTCTGAAGGGCAGTATTGAGCAGTAGATTCTGGCAAATTCAATCCAATCATTAGTGGAAAAAAAGATTCTGGGATAAGAGCAAGCTGCTGAGAATAAAGGAGCTCACATTGAGCAATTTCAATGCAACTTTTTTCTTATGTAATTTAACATTGATAAAATATATTAAATGTCTTCATGAATATTACAGGGAAATCTATTAGCCAATCTTTCAATGAGTTATTTACATAATAATTGTCAAGTTATTCATTTGAATTTTCTGTAGTTCAAAATTGTATCTCATTGGGACCAGATAAGGCTACAGCTTTTGGAAATGAACAAATTATTTCTTGCTAACTCTGTTGTATATATGTTACCACTTAAGTGCAGAAATCAGTATAATTTGCAGATTACTGAGGTAATGTGCAGATCAAATATTATCTGTTACATATATTACTTTATTACACAGATTATCTCCATATTACATCAATCTGTACATGACCCACAAGGCATGAAAATAAAATAAGTTTTTCCTGGGGAATCGAAATGTGTTTCTACATAATTACATTAATATATATTTTTCAATGTCTAAAGAATGAAGATAATACAATCAAACAATTAACAAATTATTTTTGAAATCAATGATTAATCAATTTAAAAACACATTACAAATAATCAAACACTTTAAATTATTATTACTAAGGAAGCTTAGATACTATTATTTATTTTTCAGTAGCATTTTAAAGGAGCAAATTTGTTAATCTGCAGGTTAACTAAGCAATGTGTAACATAATGTTTTCAAGCTTTAGTCCTATATATATATATATAACGAATCAGTATTTTCTACTCAATCAGGGTTCGTATAAATTTTTCAAAAACAAATTTGAAGAGTTTTCAGGAATTGTACCAAATTTTTCCAGATGTAAAAATTTGTGTGATGATAAAGAAAAAAAAATATTTGTAGCTAAATGCATCTGTATTCATATACATATTTTTAAATGATGAAAGCAATAAATACACCGCCCACCCTGTCTAGTGGTCAGAGTCCCTAACTATGGATAGGGAGGTCCTGTGCTCGAATCCCGGTTCGGGCATGGATGTACCTTCTCTACCTATCTTGTCTTTGTCCTTTCCTTGTATGAATGAAGTGTGAATGGTTGCATACCCTATAAAGGGGTCCCTATGACATGTGTGTTAATTTTTTTCTCTGTCCTACCTCGTGTGATGATGTATGATTGTAGTGGTATGACGCGGGTAACGCTACTCGCCCCCGTGACTTTGTTCACTGGTGCCCGCTGGGTAACGACAAACGAGTAGCAGTTGCCGGCCTTGTTGTGGCAAAGGGTTAGTTACCCAAATGCGCCCGTCATTGTAAAAAAAGCAATAAATACAGAGTACACAAAAAAGTGTACACTCATTTTGAATCGTCATAGAAAATTTATGTTCCGTTATGCAAGGTTCAATTGCAGGAAACCTTCAGTCCAATTTGGAATCTCATTCCAAAGTATGTCTAGGTTGTGTAGTTTATATTTTTATGCACATATCATTTTTTACTGTGCCCCATAGGTAGAAATTTAACAGTGTAAGATCTGGAGAAAATTTGACTGGCCCCTTGCAACCTATCTGCTGGTGTAGCAAATTTCGATCCCGGTATGCTTGTGTGCCACAATGATAGTGCACCATCAAGTTGGAAGCTTTTTATCACCATATAATATATTAATGTCTGGGAATATAGAATCAGCAAGTTATGTAACAGGCAAAAAGTACCTAACAATATCTTTAAAGCAGAAAGTCTCAATAAGTCCCCTTGCAGACAAACCACATAATCTTATTATACACATTGCACTATTTTCTCTCAGAAAATGAACATTGCAACACAAGAAATATAGTTTCTATGACAGTTCAAAGAGTACATGTATTTTTTGACACAACCTGTATTTGTGAAAACAAATAAGAATATTGTCGCTGTAAATTCATTTTAAAATTATTTTTCAAAGCCATCAAATTCTCCTCAGTAACAGTAGAAAAAATTTTCATTTAAATACTCAAATTTTTTTACAATTATTTAAATATTATAAACAATTTTAGTTTTTAAATGTTTCCACTGTTCTTTTATACTACTGTATTTGGTATTTAAAAGAATAGCAAATGGTCATTTTTACGAATTTAAAGTTAACAGAAAAACATTTCTTATAACAGAAAAAAATTTATTAGATTAAGATCTGACTTTTTTTTTAAACCTCACTACATTTTCTTTAAAAATACACTTAGAAAGAATTATTTAGAATGCACTCTAAGAATATACAAAATAAGATTCATACTTAAAAACACTTAATTCAATTTATTATATATAATTTCTCTTTTAATAAACAATTTTCTACAGCTCAAACTGTATTAGGTTTAAAATTTTTGGAACCAACCAACTAATGCTTTGAAATTTTTAAAGAACAGTTTCGTAGCTAAACAGTTACATTTCTTTAATAACATTACCACTTAAGGAATAACCACTCCCTCACACACACACATTTTTCTCAGTCAAGCATTCAAAAATTTTTAAATTTAGGATGCTTTGATTTTGCAATATTTTGGAGAGGGGGAGCACTTTTGCTGGTTTCCTTTTTCAAGGATTTTTTTTTAAATTGTCGAGAAACTGTTCTTTGGAATCCCATATTTTTAGGCAATTTTGGTCTATGACATTTTTTGTCTACCTTTAAGAATTTTCATTGTTACTTCAATTGATAAACATGTGATAAATTATGACAAATCCTCAACAGAACTGGCTCAATCTCCTTCTCGACAAATAAAACTTCACAAATTAAATTGTTCAAATGAAATCAACAACAGAGCTCAAAGTTTTAAAGTTTTCCTCCTTTCTATGTCCTAACAAATAGGGAGGAGAGAAGAGTTTCCCCGCCTTGTGTACAGGGACGACAGAAGTCAAATTTGGCACAATAGTTCCTTCCCATTAAATACCTGATATCCATGTGTTTTCAACTGTTTTTCTCACAATCTCTGAAATGCCAGCATGTGTTGCTTTGTTGTCTAAGAATGAACCAAGCCCTTAAGCGTTATATAAAAAGGAAATCAACTATTTGTCAGAAACAAAAGTTTGCATAAAAAAGAGATTTCAAAATATTTGTTCATAAATGAGAGTTAAAAATTATGGAGGAAGTGTGGTTACTTTCAATGTCATTGCTGACTGAGATTATGGATTGTCTGGGAGTTTCCAGAATTGATCTTTTCACATGCCCTATTTTAGAGTTAAATTTTTATAGAGTAACAAATTTCATAGACCTGATTTAGCGCTGCTTAACACAAGAGATATGCATCAACAACAAATTATCTTTGTGTCTATGGTGTCAGATTAGGGACAAGCCACTAGTTTGTAAAAATGTGGGTGTTCATAAATTAGAGATTAAAGGAAAAAAAATGCGTCAAAATTTGTTTTTTAAATAAGAATAATTACTTAAAATGGATAACAAAAATAAAGGCTAATATGAAATTTTTTCCTTCCCTTTTTGTATTGATTTAATTTTTTCCATTTTGTTTTCTTGTATTTAATGGAGACAGTTTATATTTTAATAGACAAAATGGATATTTTTATTAAAATAATAAACTTTTAATTTGTAAATTTTACAAAACATATCAACAAGAGTGCCTTCAGATGCTAAGAGATACTTGTGGAAATGGGGTCTTTAACATGTACAATTATTAATTATACTTAAAGAGTGGTTTAAGAAGTCTACACAATAGTAAGCTTAAAATCAAAATACTCTGTAGCAAGACTGGCATATCTAACACATTAACATTTAAAACGTGACTTAAAAAGACTAAATATTAAAATTATGCAGAGAACTATTTTCAGTGAGCAAGCTAACACACATTGCTCTCTTAAATGAGTTAAATTGTCTTTTTTAAAAACTATCATTTCTCCAAATCAATAAAAAGTGAAAGAGAAAAGTAGGACATGCTGCTTTTAATTTTTACAACTATGCAAATACAATCACAAATATAAAACTTAAATAACTTCTTTTTTTTCTTTCCCAAAAAATATATAGATTTTCTGTTTAAAACTATTTAAACGATTGTAATTATTAGTCCTGATTTATTTTTATTTAATTATTCAATACACTGCAATATTTTATTAAGACTAGTCATTGTTTCTTTGAAACTCCATAACACCAATTATACCTTGCAATCAATACAAATTTATTTATTTTTCAGTATTTTCACCATAATTTACAAATTTTTTGAGCTCATTAAGTTTTCAATTCCCTTTTTATTCTTTAAAATACACAAATTTCCTAAGCAGAGCTTTGATAACTTCCATTACTATAAGGCCCAAGCTAAGCACCAGCATCAGATCTAAACAGAGCTTTGTTAATTAATATATTGGTGATATTGCTTATGTTTTGGATGTGACATTATGTCTGGCTTAGCCAAGATCAATTAGTTTTAGACAATTTCTACAGTTAAATTATTACTCACACAAAACCCACATTTAACAGAGATTTAAGTGTCACAGATGAATGAAAATAAATTAATATCCACAAAAAAATTCATTTGATAGCATATTAAGACAAAGAATTTGCTCCATTATTAAAGGAATCAAAATAATTTTCAATACAGTTTTGTAATTTACAAATGATTTTAACAATTTAACTTTATGATGACACAAAAGTAACTGTTACATTTATCATAAATTACTTGATTTATTACTTATCAAAGTTTAATGATCTTAACATAAAATATTTCATGCCACTGACAGTTGCAAAGGACACTATTGATAATTTTTGATGCAAAAAACTATTTACAATTTAAATAAATTTCATCCACTGATTCTCCAATCTACATCTTGATATTATGTTATTACTATTATACTTATAGCAAGTGGTAACATCAACAGTTAACATTTTAATTTTTTCAGTGTAATTCATGGGAAATAAAAAAAAACGTAAATATTTAAAAAAAGAGAATTAAAGTTTTTACTGGAAATACTATATATTTCATAAGAGGCAACTGTGAATTCCAAGAGGTTTAGACCTTAGGAAAAAAGAATAAATTTCCAGGATTTTCCAGGAGCTGTACGAAACCTGGATCATTTAGCCATGCTTAAGAATAATTCAAAAATGATGATTTTCTGGTTCAACAAAATGCAAATAAATGATGTATAAGCATCAAATTCTTTCATTACAATACGTAGTTATACATAGCAAACACTCAAAGACAAATCATTGGAATCATTTAGAACATATAATAAATTTAATCAAAAAAATAAGCTAGTATACAATCTGATAACTAAACATTTGATACATAAAGTAAAATTTCAAGTCATGAACTAAAATTCACAGAAAATATTTTGCAAATTGGAAAATTAAGATACAAGAACTTTTTTAAAAGTCATTTTAAAAAGTGTCATAAAATATCCATCAGTAACAGCTTTCCTACACAAGATAAAAATTTCAGTGAGAAAGTTCACATAAAATAAAAAAATTATTTAGATAAGAATTTTAAGACTATATTAATATACAATTCACATAAACTAAAGTGTGTCTAATAAAAATAATAGGTAAAGGAAAAGAATTTTTTGAACAAGAGAACAATTCTACCATGAAACGAGGTAAAAGTGAAGATTACGGTCAGAGCAGCAACATTTGGCGATTATTTTTTCACCAAGCTGAGGGGACATAGATATCGGAATTTCATTAGCAACCTTAATGGCTACCAATTGGCTCTTTCTAAAGGATAGCAACCATATAATGATCAGGAAAAAATGGAAGTATTTTTAAATTGCTAAGTTTTACAATATATAAGAAATTAGTAATTAAGATATGATAAAAAATTTTTTTGAAAATATTTCAAAATAAAAGTTGAATAAAATGTGGTATAAGGAAATAAAAAGGCATAAATGGTGTAAATTATAAAAATTGAAATTATCTTATTGAAAATTACATTTAATAACTTATACTTAAAAGTAAATAAAATGAAAAAAATTGAGAAATGGTAAATGAATTTTTAATTTGGTGAATGTTTAATGTTATTGGTAAGCATAAGTTAATGATATTTAATATTATTTATCAAGATTATTATCTTGATAAATCCAACGATTTTAGATAGAATTCTGCAAGTCATTAAAATGTAAAAGTACAAATTTTCAGATTTTATTTAATGATTAGATAATATGATCCTGTTGTATATTTCTGCTAATAAATGCAGGTCTTTAAATGATGCAATTTTGTGTCATAAATTAAAAACAAAGTTATCTATTTGTTTCCATGAAGAAAAAAGTTAACTTTTATATTTTTCTTTACATTTTAGAAAACAAAATGCTTAAGATTTGTAAATGTTGACATTGTAAATTTTTCATAATTATGGTTGATGATAGAATATTTAAGTGTTTAAAAATGTAACATTTTATGCAATTCCTGAAGTTTAAGAATTTCTCTGATAATTAATAAATTAAATTAATGGATCCAAATGAAGAAAAAGAAAAAAATATCGCAGATAAGAATATTCAGAAATTTGGAAAATAGATTAATTCTGTATCTTTGTTTACAATTGAAAATTTAAATACAATTGTATACCTACGGAAAATATTTAGAATAAGATTCCATGCTACCAGGCTGGGCGTTCCCTTCTAAAATTTGCAGTAAAACTTTCTGCTTTCAACTATTTACATGAAATATTTGTTCAATTCTGTTTCAATGCTTCCAAAATTTCACCTTCCATCAACTTTCTTTCCCCCACTTAACTTATGCTTACCAAATTTGCTTTCATCAACTTCCAGTTACACCTCGTGGTCCTCCTATTATTTTATTCATTTTCAATCAAACTTCTACATATACCTCATGACAAAACATTCTCCAATCAATCAATGCATGTTTTGAAACATTCAGCTCATCCCTGGGAAAACTAGGAACTATTTCAGAGACTTATTTTCACATTATGCTAATTAATAATATCATTTATATAGCATGTCTATTCACAAGTTTTACTTGTCCAAAACATTTACAGCAAAAATATCTTTTAGAAATTATTAGCAAAAATATCTTTTAGAAATTAAACCAACATTCATATATCAGTAAATAACTTTTTTTTCATATTTATCACAAGCGTAATATATCTCATAATTTTTTGACTCCATCTCAACACACATTATTCAGGTGAGTTTGAATTTTACAAATAAAATTTTATTGTATCAAATGTGAGGTTAAAAATACAAACGACACAAATTGGAATAATGAATTGCTTTAATTCTAAAGACTCACTTTCCGTGAAGACAAAGCCACAAGTGAGCATGCGTTTTGTTTAAGACTTGTTTAAGAATTTGAATAACGTATTTTAAGTTCCCTTTATTTTTAAAAGTAATGCTTGAAATCGAAGAAAAAGTTGCTATCACAAATTTCTGAATAAAATTAAAATTGGAAGCAGTAATTTCCTCTTTTAAAGTAAAGATTTCCTCTTTCTATTTCCAAACAGTAATCAGTTGGTAGATTTGCATAGGTTTAGGAGGAATAAATTAAGATATGTAATTTTGTTTGTATTTAAGTTTTTATAAGCATTGCAAAATAAAACACATTGAGAATCAAATATGACTTGAGAAAGGAAGAAATTTATTTATAAGAGACTAATGTCTCAACCATTCATAATTTACAAATAAATTAAAATTGGAAGCAGTAATTAAGAAGCCCTTAGAAGCCCAAACAATTAACTAATCATTAATTTAAAGACTGGTGTCTCTAATAACAAAACACTTATTCATAAAATGGCTCAAGAAGTCTAAATAATTGATTAATTATTCATATTGAGACTGACTACTCCAAGAGCATAACAATGGTTCCAAATTTGGCTTAGGAAGTTAAAACAGATATTGTAATAACAGAGAGACGTTTTCTCTGTACCACACACACCCCAAGTTCCTGCCATATATATGCTATCCTTTATCGCAGTGCTAAGTTCTTTTGAATCTATGCTCTACTTTTTCTTCAGTTTCGAAGAGGGGTGGAAGAAAGAACAGATGTTATCAAGGTGCTTTTGATTTTTACAGACATATTAACAAAATTTAAACATACTCAATTATGTAATGTAAATAATTTGTACATAATGTTTGACACATGTTGAAGTCAGACCTAGCAATGATTTGACTCCATTAAGATAATTTGATAATAACAATCTACATTTGCCAATTAATAGCTTTTGGTGAATTAATTTTGCAAGAAGGAAAAACAACCAAATTCTATCACATTTTGTTACTTTTTCTCTCGGTGAGCTGTAACCATAATGTTCACTTTAGCTTGACAGGAAAAAGAATACACCAGTTTAAAAATGTAATCAAAAGATCCACATGGAACAGTAAAGAATCATTCAATTAAAATAACTACTGAAAGTTCTTTGAAAACTATCAAAAAATAATTATGTTTGATTTTAAGAATTTTTTCAAATCGAAAAGTAAGAGTTAACTATGAAGAAATCTTATCCTCTTTTGAATATATTAAAAATCTTGCACATAAACGAAATTTTTACTTAACTACATAAATTATTACAAAGCACCATTCTGTAGTTTCTGCATCTCCAATTAGAAAAGATCAGAAAATTTGATTAATGTTTTTGCAAATACTAAAACTTTGCATATTAATCTCAGTTTTATCCAATAAGCAGTAGAGAATTATTCATTTATATATATATATATATTTGTAAAGACTATCGAAAGACATATTTTAAATAATATATGAAAGTATATTTTTCTATACTTTCACAGTAAAGAAAGACATATTTTCATTTTACTTAAAAAAATAAATGAAAATGTAAATTTAGTTTGTTTATTGCATGAAAAAATACTTCACATAAAAAACCTAGTTTATAAGAAATCCACATTATCGAACACAGTAATGAAAACTGCATTTTAATAGGAAAATTAAAAATTTGAAGCTATAATCAAAATTTTCAAATTTAATAAAATATATTTAATTAAATAAAATTAAACTTCTTTGAGATTTTATCTCAGTATTTTTTAAATTCTGAAACAAATTTAAAAAATACTGAGATAAAATCTCAAAGAAGTTTAAATTTTAGCCACAAAAATACTGAGAAAGTTTTTAATTTAAACTGTCTTATTAACAATAGTTCTATTTTAACCCACTACCCATTTATACAGTTCTTAATGAAAGCTACAAGTAA
Organism: Latrodectus hesperus; assembly: GCA_037975125.1. Taxonomy (NCBI): domain Eukaryota; kingdom Metazoa; phylum Arthropoda; class Arachnida; order Araneae; family Theridiidae; genus Latrodectus; species Latrodectus hesperus. Next base: position 93,488,855 of record CM075854.1, read on the forward strand.
TCAGTAATCAGTTTTAAAACACATAATAATTTTGAAATAATTTCATGAACTTTCAAAAGCAACATATTACCAAAAAATCTTTTAAACCATAACAATAAAAATTAGTATTAATTAGAGTATACCCATTTATACATTTCTTAATGAAAGATACAAGTTATCAGTTATTAGTTTTAAAATAATTTTCTGAACATTTAAAAGCAACATACTATAAAAAATTTTTTTAACCACATCAAAAATGAGTGTTAATTAGAGTATAATTATACAGAATTGATGATTAAAGGTAAGTGATATAATTAAGTATTAAATAAAACTGGTTATTAATCAATAAAAATAAAATAAACTTGACAATAAAGAAGCTTGAAGCTTTGTGTTGATAACAATAAATAATGCTCAACATATTAAAAACACACTTCAGCACATTTTTTATACCATTTTGTAAAAAAGATAATGATTTACAAAATACCTATTGAATGGAATACACATTGCAAACTATCACTTTTACACATCTGTAAAAAAAGAACAGGTGCATAGTGCATAGGATATATTTGACATTATGGATGGTACAAGGATAGTTCCATCTCTATCTGAACGATGTATAAAAACTTCAGATACTGTGTAAATGGAATCGTGGATCACAGCCAGACATTTTTGTCTTGAAACAACTTTGGCAAGCACCTGAGCTAGAAATTGATCAAACTTCCACTTGTGTCAGGATAAAATGGCAGCACTTTTACGAGGTCGAATAAAAAAGTCTGAGCTATGCCATTTCCTACAAATACCATTTTGCTGCAAGTCCATTAGTGTACCAGACTTCACTAAAGACATCGCCTAAACAAATAAAATCAATTAACAAAATTATGCATTCCTTTTATAAACTAATTTGTGAAATATTTGCTCTAAAAAATTTAATAAATCTGCATTTAGAGGCATTTAATAATGGAAAAAAATATTTAAAATTTCCATATTAAAAAATAACCTATTTAAGAAATAAATAATTGTGCAATTTGAATTCCACTGACCAATTATATGAAATTATGTAACTGGTCTATATAAAACAGACCGAAAATAACGAAAAGTGTCTCTAAATGATATAAAAACTAATATGATGAAAAAAAAATTCCACCAAATAAAGCACGTTGCATGTTTTAAAATTTGAGAGTAACTTGCATCATTAAACATGTTTTATTGAGTCAAAGTACATAAGGAAAATAAACAGATTTCTACAGAGGCTCAATATTGAAAGAAAACGCTATTTATGAGCAAATAATGACTTAAAAAGAAACTAAGTAGTATAAATTGTTGAATCTTAATTACAAGTTTTATAAAAATGACAAAAGTTTCAGTTAAACAAATAAAACTTGTCAATGTATATCAAACAAAGTTTTTATCCTTTTTCATTTATGCATTATTATGAGTATGATATCAGAGGTAACTAAGCACATACACTAAAGTCACAAGCACAGCAGTACTTACAAGCAATAAGCAAAGAAATGCTTAGTAGTTAAATTAGTGACATGTGAATACAATACTAATCATCTCAACTTGTAAAGGACAATAATAAAGGTATAATAAGATATTTTGTGCCATTCTTATTTGCATTTGTGTGCTATGCAAGTAAGAGTGGCACAGAATATCTTTTTATTATGTATAAAATCAGGTTCTCATTGTATGAGTCCAATGTAGAGGTTTGCAAATACTTCCAAAGATTACTATAAAATGATATTCCTAAATTGCGATTAGAGTTGTATTGTTAGACATTATGCAGCTCTGTTGGAGTTCAGGAGAAAAGCATTGAGTATTGTATGCACTCTTCATGCAATTCTGTGTAAATGAGATTATTTAGTGTCAAACTGTTGCCACTCCTCAATAATGAAACATACTTTTTTACTAATATGTTTTGTTTTTGAGATAGTACTCGTAACTTGCAAAATTTGCAGCTGACTGTACCTCCAGCCAGTAGGTTGGGTTTTGTGATACCAGATCCAAAAAAAGAAGAAATTCTTTTAAAACTGAAATAAACTAATGTATAAAATATAATAAATATTTAAATTCATAAGAGTTTAAAATAAAATTTAGAAACCCAATTGCCTTTAAGAAAGGGAAAAGTTCTCTATTGGAAAGTTCCCCTATAAATCATTTTAAATTAAAATATTACTGAAGTTATTAAAAGTTAAAACATGACTGGAAAATTTAAGAACAATGCAATTATAATCTGATCATAAAATTAAAATGTGTGATAAACAGTATACAGCTCATATATTTCATTCCATGAATTTAGCTCTTTAAAAAACAATATTTGTGTGAAATATGCGCACCAGATATGAAGGTCTGTTAACCTGACATAAGTACTTCAATCATGATAAAACTGATAATGAAATGAGGTATGGAAAAGCCATACCTAATTTTTTGGCAACCTGTATTTCACATAACACTCCTCCTGGCACAGAGGATAAATAATCTTTTCCACACCTTTTCTCACATGTAAAAGGAGAATCAATGGCTAAAGTAGAGCTAAATCAAGTTATCAAGCAAAAGTCTATTCTCCTATATCCACACACCTTTTTTTATAATCTTAACTGTCAATTTTCTTAACAGCTATCAGTAATCTGATGTGTAAGATGCTTGTAACCATAAGAATTGCAGATGGGTGGCATAGAAAAAAAGAATGAGTAACTTTCACAGCTATGGCCATTGACAAGATATTTAAAAGAACCAAGCTCTTTCCATCTAGAAATTTGCTACCAGGAATAGAACTCTTAACAGTTCACGCTAATTTAAAATTGAATTTGTTTCAGGAGAATATAAGAATAGTAATAGATTATAACGCCTGTTATTGATAACACAATTCATTAATTATGACTTATATTCTGGACATTAATATTTGAAAATTGAACAAATTTTAGTATGATCACCAACACATTTATGTCCCAGCACAACAAGAAAGATATTTTATCAATTATTTTTTACTTACCCTTAACTCAAGGATGATGAATGCAAAAAGTATATATTTTGATGGCACTCCACGAGTACATGTTGAATTACATTTATTCAATTATATTCTAGGATTTAAAAAGTCCTGGACTAATGGCCATCGAAAACTGATTAAAAAATTACTACAAGCATGGAGATATATTTTACAGGACAGAAGGGTAGGTGGGAAATTCAATGCTTTATGTCAATGTTCAGGTGTTTGAAACTTCAGGTTCATTAAAGTTATGATGTGGAGAATAAGCCATTTGTAATTGCATAAAATATCTAACTATAGCTACGTCATTAGAAGAGGAGATACAATTATTTTAGTAAACTTTTTTTTCATTTCTGATTGTAAATGAAATACAAATAAAGGAAGAGCAATGAATGTTATTGTATTAGAATAAACTATTACTTTTTTCTAAAACTATTTTATTATAAATTATTTAAATTCTCATTACACACTATATTATCTACTTAGCAATCCTGCTCAAAAATGACTGTGCCATGTCTAGAATAATTTAAAGAGGTAAAGTGCTTGTTTACTCTTCTCCTTTCATACCAAAACAAGGAATCCGATGAAAATAACCATTAAGAAGGATGATTTGGTACACGATTTCTGAACGACAGGCAGTATTCATATTCATTCCAGTTAAACAATTTTAACTTATGTGTCAGTTATTCTTTGTGTTACATGAATTAAAATATTTTATTTTCTTCTTGTGCTTTTAAATGAAAACTTACCAAATATGCCTATGAAAATAATTTAGCAAACTTTTTGAGAATGATGGAACATAGAACAAAAGTAAAAGCAATGTGTTATTTGTAATTTGAAAAGACAGTATTCACCACATTTATTATAGTGATTTTGATAATAATTATAAAAACACATTACAAATTAAAAAAGAGTGCATTGCACAAAAAGGACAGCAAAAGAGAAAACAAGTTGTTTCTATTGCCAGAGCAAATAATCACTGAAATGAGTTACTATATGCCACAATGAATAGCATAATATGTGAAACAACTTTCTGATGGCGAATTTCTGAAGGCCATTTTCTTTGTCATACCCAACAAATTATTTGAAAATTTTTCTGAACAGCAGTCTATAATCAGTAGAATTATAGATTTACTTGTAAGCAAGAATATTGTGTAGATACAATAAAAATGAATGAAGATGTTTCAAGATAAAAAAATATGTTAGATAATGTCAAACTGTTTTCAACAAACCTTGATCATATCACTGGAGTAATTTTACAAGTAATGTTACTTTTATTAAATTTGCTTCAGGAAATGTAATGAGACATGAATTAGTTGTATTGTTCAGTTTAGAAACCAAGATCAAAAGTAAAGATACCATAAATAAAATACAGCAAGAATTTGCAGTAAAAATAGGATCTGATTTAAAAAAAACTTTTTGGCTGAAGAAGTTTAACAGTTAATTATGTAATTTCATTGTATTTTGCATAAAAAGCAATATGTGTAAAAGTTTGCATGAAGCTATATCAAAATATTTTGTCAATAACTAAAACTGTTAACTTTGTCTCTAAACATATTCTAAGTAATCATCAATTTTCGAATTCTTTACATGAAGTAGAATTTCACTATAGTGGGCTTCTTGAGTATAACAGCATCATTATGTATAATTATTGGCTGAGTTGTGGACAAGCTCTACGCAGATTTGTCAAGTTTGAATTCCCTCTTAAGGGATAGAATTCGAATTTTCATAACATGAAAACAGAATTTCAAGAACTTAGAATCCCATTTAACTGTATAACTTAACGCCTCCAACAACTTTATAGTACTACAATAACACCAATAAAGAAAAAGAAAGAAATAGATTATTGCAATCATAAGGTTCTCAGAGCACAAATTTGATATATTCTTTAAAGATACTGAAAAGAATTCTAAGCACAAACATTTAAAAAAGACTCAAATTTGGCACCAAATTTTGTTGATAAACTATCTTCAGAAGACAGCTATTTGCTTATTTTTGAATACTCAAAGAAAATAGTGAAAACAAAAGTTTCCTAATTTTGGAATTTGGAAAAAACACTGCCGCTTATTTTAAAATTTTGCTAAGCTAAAATGAATGATCTTAACTTGAAATTTTTTAAGTCTCTGAACATTTACAATTTCAGAAATAAAATTGATAGGAATTAAAAATATTCTATTTAGGTGAACAAAAGTGTCAAACATAATGAAGCACCAGAAGTTGGTTTCACAGATTCCAAACACTGCATCTAAGAGTAAAAAATGTTAATAAAAAATTGTGATAGTATTATATATACTGTTTGTGTTTACATATGCTTGGAGTAATTTTAATAACGAATTTAACAAAAGTGATAGGAAAAAACAGTTTTTGTTCAGATTTAACTTTTATGATACTGAATAGTCATTCTCCAACTGATACAGCCCTCACCTGCACTCAGTTCTATTAGAAAAAGGTGCCTGGAGCCCTCCACCTACTAACGATTAGTACTTGTGGTGGTGGTTCCATTGCTTTAAATGGATCTAGAGAAATCAGACTACATACTTTAAGTTTGCTAACGGCCATCTTTGTGGCCTTAAATTTAATGGAAATGTAAACTTCATCCTACATGTTATAAATGCAGTCTTAACCAGGTTAGCCCCCCAACACTTTAGATGTTTAGAATTTAATAAGGAGGATTTCTTAGCAAATCCCCTGGTGTTTCTTGACTTTGGGAGGACTGAGGGGCTCATGGATCTGGTGTAGCAATGCTACACACTATGGGATCAGAAAAACCAAATTTAATTTCTGTGCAAAAGATTTGAAGGTTTTGATGTTTTCTAATTCAAATACGAAGTCTAACATGAACGATTTTGCAATTTACAAACATGCAAAAGAAGAGTTAATGGAATAATTTTATTTTCAGAGCTATGGACAAATTTATTGTATACTGATAAAATTTGTATTTTTTTATAAAGCAGTAGGTTGCTTAATCTTTGTGATTTTATTATTTTTTCCAAGAATTAACTTCTTAATTTTGTCATTTAACAACCCTATATAAAAAGTTGATTAACAAATATTGAAAAATTGAAATCATTCATATTCAAGACCCCTAAGAAATAAATCATTTACTAATATTTAAATAAAATTTAAAATTTATCTTATAAAATTCTGATTACCAGTCAATCACTCAAGACTTCAATATCAGAAAAATTTGTATTTTTTCAATTTCATTACATATATTTACAGCAATTCCCACATGTTATTTTACAATCATGCATACCTTGTTGAGTTTCAATGCTTCTTATAAAAATGAAAAATTTTAAAAGTAAGAAATTGCTGTTAGTGTATGCATATCTGTCAACCTTAGAGGAATATATAAATATATATATATATATATATATATATATATATATATATATATATATATATATATATATATATATATATATATATATATATTGATTCTACTGATTTTGAGGGATAAAAATCAGGAGGCACTACAAGCGAAATTTTTTGCATGGAACAGAATGCTTAAAACTGTCATATTGCAAAAGACACAATTTTGCTCTTTAGAATATACATTCTGATGATGATTTATGTTAAAAATATTTTGTGTTCATCTTAATTTTTTTTTATTAAAATATTCATCAACCTTATAAAAAACTATAAAATATAAAAGAATATACTACATGTAAAAAAAATAAACATCAATGTTTATGCCCCAATATCTATTTTATGGAGCAACTTTTACTATACTAGTGCAATTTATAAACAAAAATGAAAATTAATTTAATTCAGTGACAAATACTTTGTTTGATGGAAATATTACACAAATGAAATTACTAATAACTAGTAATATTTCTCCTAATTGAACTGCTTATGTAAACAGGCACCTGGTGTCTGCTCTGAATTTTAATTATAATAACTGCCAATCCGTAGGAGTCTAGGCGACCTGCAGTGCCATCCTCTCACAGAGGACTCAAAACTCAAAGGAAAATACTTAAAAAAGAATATATATATACTATCAATGTATTAATAAGCCCCCAGTTGACAATTTCAGCTCCTAAAATAACTTGATAGACTTTTCTGCCAAAATTTCAGCTGTTTTTAAGTTTTTCACTGAAACTGCCAAAAATCAGTAGATTTTCATACATTATGGGGAAATCGGGAGGAATGACAAAAAATCAGGAATTTCCCGATAAAATCAGTAGAGTTGGCCGCTAAGGTGTATGATTGTACACAAATGAAAATGTGCTAGAAAAATATTTTGTATATAAATATACACAAAATCAAAAATTTTCTTATATATAATATTGTAAATAGAAAAAGTATGAAGTAAAATTCATAATTTTTCTAATATTTTTTCACAACTCCAATTCTCTAAGCAGATAAGTGAAAACAGAATATATAAATATATATATGTTTATACATTTATTTTTTAAAATATGAAGAACTGGGAAATTTCGATGATTTATACAAATAAATCAAACTTCCCAATATTTTAAAACTTCAAATAAAGGTTATATTTTAGGTTCTGATAATAATACAAATATCATTAAAATGCAATCAATTAACTATAATTGAAATATTCAGCTACCAGTTAAAGACAGAACATGTGGAAACGGAAAGTGCATTGATGAAGTACTAACCTCTAGCATCTGAGCTCTTTCTTTATCTAAAGGATCAGTTGGAAATGTTAGTTCATTATAATCTGCAAAACTTCTTAAATCAAAATAATACTTAGCATAAACACTAGCAGGAACATTGATATTAAATTGTAGCATTTCCAGAAATTGTCTTTCTAATTCATTCCTGTAAGAAATCAGAAAAATGTTAACAATAAGAAACGTTTTATTTGAAAATAATACATGAATAGTTCTAAAAATTTACTCAAGTTTTCATTTCTAATTAAAATTTACTTTATATAATTCAAACTCCTACAGTTAAATTATTAAATAGATTTTGATCCACGCTTACTGCCAATAAAAAGCATCAAACTTTTATATAACACTTTCAGTGTGCTTTTATAAATGCATTCACAAATGAGATCTGTAAAATAAAGCTAAATGAAGCATTCTTTCAGAGGGATAATTAATTTATATTAGTACTGTGAGTTTAGAACAGCACATAAAATCTATCAGATATATACCAAAAGAATTAAATTTAGCATCATTTAAAATAAAATAAAGAATGAACTTGCATAATTATGCATAACTTTTTATTACTCTGACCATTTTAAGCTCTTCTAGATCTCTTACAAAATCCTGTTTACACTTTTTCCCCATATAGATGGCATTAATTTAGTAACACAGGTAATTTAAACCTGGCATTTCAATTAAATTTTTGGCATATGTAATATGACGACAATGCTGATTAATTTGACAAATGAGCAAAAGTATTGGAAAGCAAAATATTGGACACTACTTAATAAATGAATAACACCAAAATAATGGTAAAGTTGGTAGTTGTAAGGAAGCACATGAAAACTTGGATTTCAACCTTCTCCCTAGACAAACATAGCAGTCCAGGTAAGCTCCAAGCTATACTAGGAGGTTAATAGATTTGATATACTCGCCCATTGCCAAATGCCCCGTAATTTTTAACCACAGTAAGGTGACAAAGGTCACATCTATGCTGGCACTTACTCTACACAAACATGCCGCACAAGCAAAAGGACTTTGGATGTCAGATTAATGGGGACAAGTGATGGTTTGTATAGCTTACTGGTCATTTTTACACACGTGGTTTAGTTAGAAAAAGGACCTACAGCTTAAAGTATATTATAAAAAAAATATACATTCAGGCTCGAAGTGGAATTCAAACAAAAATTTTTTTGCCAGATTGATAACCATTCAGCAGCCAGTTTAGCTCTTATATAGGGAAGCCTGCAGGTGGTGACAGTATAAGTTCTCCTACTTCTACAACCACACAACATATGAATATCAACAACTTAAAATATGAAGGATTAAATACACTTCTTTGCTTATCAATCAACTAGTAAAACAGTTATTTTGGAGCATAATAATTAAGGCAATGGAAGAAGCCAGCATCATTGCTTTTGAAGGAGGTAGAAAAGGAAATTGAAATGGGAGCAGGCAGGAGTGAAAAAACAAAAGTGTTAATAACTTATTCTTTCAAAAATCTTAAAATGGAAAAAATGTTGATTATGATTCCCCAGAAGGTTAATAGGAACAAGAGAAATTATAGCAGAGGTGTCAAACTCAATTTTGCAAAGGGCCATACAATAAATTTAGAATGTGTAGGCTGGCCAGATTCAAATAAAAAATATACTGATTATAACATTTTATTTATTTAATTATATAGTATATAATATACGGTTGTTAAAAATCATATTGTTATAAAAGAGGGTAATTATTTTGAACTCTCGAGGATCCAGATACCTGACTTCTCTCGTTTTTGAAAAATTCATTGATGTAAGGAATCACATTCGTTGTAGTTATTTTAAGAATTGGTAGGAGATATTTATTAGTAATTCCTGTGTGATGTTTGTTCTTATTTATTTTCAAGATGGAAAGCATCTGCTCACATAAATAGATGCTACCAAACATGCACAGAATGTGTGGTGTGCATGCTTTTTTATTTCTGGGTATTTATCCCAACTCTTGAAATATTGTGTATAAAATGTAAGAGTTTATCTCTTCAAATTTTTCATTCAAAATACTATCCCACTGAAGATCTATCAACTTCATTTGCCAGTGAACTGGTGCCTGTGAAGCTTCAAAACTGAATGGATTGTACAAAATTGGTAATTCTATTTCATTCATTTTGTAGAAGACTTCAAAATGATTGCTGAATTCCATGATCAAATCTTGCTGAAGTTGAGAATATTGATCCAATATTTTTTGGTTCACTGTGCCAAATGATTTTAAATGAGGGAAATGATCAAAAGTTTGATTTCTTACATGATTTTCCCACAGCCTCAACTTTGTTTCAAAGGCTTGAAGACATGAATACATTTGAGTGACAGTCAAATTTTTACTCTGCAAATTTACATTCAGATCAGTCAAGTGTTTATTGATATCAACCAAAAAGGTACAATTCATCACTGCACTCAATATTAACTTTACATTTTTGTGGCATTATGCCAAAATAGTAACATTTATGGAACTAGACACAACAATTATGGATATCGCACGTGCACTACACAAACAAATGCACAATACCTTCACAATCACTACTTCGCAGTACAACTAAAATCCTTCTTTGACCATATCACCTAGATTACTGATTCAATTGACTCACAGTGCACCGACTCACTCCTTTTATATAAATAAGGAAGGTTCTAGTTTTGACTCGAAGCGCATGGAAGATTCTATTGTTCTTAACAAAATAATGTATTTCTACTTGTTGCTAAGAGATGGCGTTACTGTCTATCTCTCTCGCTTGTCTGGGCACGCACTGTCATTGAAACTACTTATAAATGTAGTGAGTGCATTTTAAAACTTCAGTACAGGAATCAAGATGTCTCAATGCTCTAAAAAACACGATTCTTCTTTCTGAGACACATTGTGATTGTGGGCCTCACCTTTGACATTACTGATTTAGAAGATACTTTTGAGGAGCTAGATCTTTGCAAATAATATACCTCAACATTCATGGTAGAACATAACTACTTTTATGTAAATAATATAATGAAGCTTTAATGAGAAACATTTTCACAAGAAAAACTACTCAGATAGTGTAGTAAAAAAGATATTAATACAGGAAGAGAAGTTTCGGGAAAAATAAATACCGATTGAAATTCTACCACGGAATATTATGTGTTAATAAAGAAAAAGTAATTTCCTCTTCATCAAACTCAATAAAAATATATTCTTTCACAATAAAAAATATATAGCCAGAAATAGTTTGGTCTGTTCCTTTGGTATTTCAACACTCATCATTAGCACCATTGTGCGAGCCAGAGCAGGATATATAGTTCAAAGCGAATTCAGAACTACTACAAATGCTGTAATGGCATTACCTTATTTCAGTCTTGATACCATTCTTACCTGTTACATTGGAACATCTTTCCTAAACAACCCAAGGGGAATCTACTAATCATCGCTGGAAGAACGCTCTGTATATAAGAAATAGTTCTATATTTCCTTAAATTTTAATACTTACATAGGACTATTCTTTTTTTGTTGAAAATATCTGTACTTTAAAATAAGTGTCTAATGATACAACAAGCATTATAAATTCCCATGAGTTTTACTCCATGAGCTAAATCCATGGAGTGCCAGGTAGCAGTTACGGATACAATATAGTTATTTATAAGAGATTTGCTTATACGTGAACTTAAAGAAAATTCATACATATTTTATTGCAACATCTTTCTTAAAGAGCTCCCAGGCGAATCTGAATAATCGCTCTGAATACAGGAAATATTGAAATATTTCTTCAATAATTAAGCTTACCTAAGAATATTCCTTTTTGTTAAAAACATCTATTGCTTAAAAATACGTGGCATAAATATGTATATTTTACTCCGACATCTTTCCTATAGAACTCCCAAGCGAATCTTTTAATCATCGCTGGAAGTACTCTTTAAATACAAGAAATATAGAAATATTTCCTAAAGAATTAAGCTTACATAAGAATATTCTTTTTTGTTGAAAGTATCTATTACTTTTAAATAAGCATTATAAAGATACAAGACCAAGAGTTTTAATTGACGGAGAATGCACTTATCCAGCTTTTGGTTGAATACAAATGTTAAGGGTCTATAGTCTGCACAGATAATGAAGCGTCGACCCTCTAATATGTTTGAAGTTCTTTATAGCTGCGAATATGGTGTAAAGCTTCCTATCAAAAGTTGACCAATCTTACTGAGCTGGAGTAAGTTTAGCTGAAAAGAACGCGAGCAATTCAGACTTCAGTGTATCTACTAGCTTTTTACACTGGTTTAACGTTTCTCTTATCACCATATCATTAGCATCACAGAAAAGCATCAATTGTGCATTGGGAGGAGCTAGCATAGCTGTGTTTGCCAGTCATTGCTTACACAGTTTGAATGCGGCAATTTGTTCAATATTCCATATTATAATATTTTTCTATTTTTATTAATATTAAGCATTTTATTTAAAGGGGCCTGCATATGTGCAGCCTGTTTGATATTACGACAATAATAATTCAGTAAACCTAATAATCATTGAAGTTGTTTTATTGTTGGAGGTAATGGGCAATCTAATATAGGTTTCAATTAGTGAGAGGTTTTATACCATTTTTGCCGACAGAATATGCTAGAAAAGGAAGTTCAGGAGCTCCAAAAGCGTATTTATCTAAATTTATAGGAATGCCATAGTTTGTCAGGCGCTTGAGTAACATTTCTGGTCGTAGTTTGTATTTAGATTTGGAACTTAGAGGACTATTAGTTTATATTCGAGATATGGGAATACTAAGTCATATACGCATAAGATTCATCAATAAACCCATGGAAAGTTTGAGCTGCAGTGGCCAAACCCAAAGGGGTAAATAAAAATTCAAACATAAAATGTGTAGTGACTGTAAAGAAAAAGTATTCACAATTAAAGTTACATGGGATACATCAATAATAGTTTTACCTGACGTAGTTAAATTAGTATGGCTATTCCTAACACAAGCATGTTTTAAATCAATAAGTAAACCGGTAATTTCGAAATGCTTGCGAAAATCTACACCAATAATGGGTTTATTTTAATTAACAATTATAAAATGCCAAAAAAAGAATTCTGCAAAAATTCAAATTTTGAGTTAGTAATTTAATTCCATAACTTTAATTGAAGTGCTGCTAGCTGAATATAATTTAATATTGTCATTACTATTTTTCCTTTAAACTTGCATTTTGAGCACGTAATAACACAGATATCATTACCACTTTTGATCAGATAGGTTAAATTTGAAATTGGGTCTTGTACAAAAAGGCAACTTTCGTAGCTGATTTTGAAATTGCTTTGTGCCAGATCATGCGATTTCGTTATTTGTTCACAGATTTTGTAAATTTAAACATGGAAAATTGCAACATTTAACAGCAGAACCATATTTGAAATGATACCAGCATTGGTGGTGGGATTTTATTTTTGGGTGTTAGAAAGAGTTGGCAGGTTCAGCATGTCGGGAGCAGCGGTGATGCATGGCATGGCCACCGCAGTAACCCCTTCGTAATATGAATTTAAATTTCAAAGTACTTTGGATGTGCTATAAAGTGCACATGGCATACTGATGTTCAGTCCAATGTTGTAGTCTTGGGAGGTAAGTCTTTTGTGTTGTTCTCACTGCTTGGTTGAGAACGTGTCAGTAGGCTGCAGGGGAAGTGTGATGGCTCTTGTTTGCACATGATACAGGTTGGCTTCACTCTGTACACCGAGATAAAACCGCTTTGTTATTCTTTAGTACCTTATAAACACTTTGTCCGTTTTGTCAAGACCGAAAACGACCTTTTGTAAGGTAGTTTTTGTAAAAGTTGTAAATCGTCATGTCCGATGAAGACACGAGTGCATTCTTTCAGATCCTGTGGATCCGTTGGTAGGGAATTTGTCCAATAATTGGTGAATCGAGGGTCAATCAGCTGAGCCTTAAAAATAGCTTTCATGGTCCTATGAATGTGCATTAAAATGTGCCTAAAATAAGTTTCATTAAAAAACCTATTGTTTTTATCTTTATTTTAATTCTTCTAGTTTTCACTAAGCCATTAGATTTGAGGTGGTAGGCAGTAGTATTGACATGCTTAATACCTAACAGCTGTGTGAGAGTCCAAATTGTCTGTCAGATCAGAAGGTTGAATGTTGAAATCATGTTCGGGTCACCACTGTGGAGATTTAGTGGATGAAAGATTAAAGCACTAACTCCAACGAATTATTACACAAGAGTCAATATGAATAAAGATTACACCATAGAACTTAACAATCTTTAATCAGAAGTAAGTGCTGAAGGGCGTGCTACAGATTATCTGAAGATTCAAGAAGACTATATATAGTTGTGATAATACAGTTACAATAATAGTTTCCAGTTAGTTCAGTTATATAATTTACATATAAGTGCATTAATTAAAACAAGTTTTCCAATGCCACCAGATTGGCAAGTTCAGCATGCTGACACACCAGATAGGGAGTTGTGATGATGCATGGTATGCCACAACAATAACCCTTTTCCAGTACACACATTGTTTACAAAGTATTTTAGATGCGCTACAATATTATTCATGATGTAAATGTAACAATTTGTTTTTGTTATTGAAAGCTTTGCATAATTTCAGTCACAAAATTTTTTTAAATGTAATAAAAAGGATATAAGTGAAGGGAGGTAATTTTTAAAGAACTTACATATCTTCAATACTTATATCTTTTAAAATCTGGCAATAGTCTACATTCCAAACTGCTTGATCATCCCAAACTTTGGATGATAAAAGAATTGCACCCAAAACAATTCGTCTCCATGTACTAGGAACAATATCTATTTCAGCATAGGTTAAAAGCCTTTCTAAATAAACCTAATAAAAATTGATAAAGTTAATGAGTCGTAAAAATGCATAGTACTAAAAAATAAAATAATGTTGTAGTTTAAGAGTAATGTAGAATATTTTATTACATTTTTTTCAAATAAACAAATTTTCATTTGTTTTATACTTGATAAATGTTTAAATTATGCAAGAATAGTTTCAAACAATTATGCCAATGAAATTGTAACATTTGAAAGATATTTCAAAGCAAATATAAACTTTTAATTATTTTTTCAATAATAATAATAATAATAAAATAAATAAAAAATAAAAATATTACATTTAAGAACATTTCTTTATTTTATACTTATATTCAAAATTAAAGTATAATATACAAAATAAGTAATTCAATCTGATACAGATATAAATGAATACTAGTTCCAAAACTATTTCTACATAAAACAGTCTAACATGTTTATTAAAATATGAATCACTTATTAGTTTTCAGTATTTTCTTTGTGCACACACAGTGATTACTAATTAATAAAATTTCTACAGTCAAAAGTTATTTAATTAACTTAAAGTATGTACTTTGATAACATGATTTTGTAGAAAGACATCCTGTACATTTTCACTAATTGACTATTGTAAAACAAAATTGCTCCCCCTAAAAATTTCCTACGAAAATTTTCGAATATTTACAGTAAATAACTTTTCATTTGAATACATCAATATATTTTTCTTTGAGAGCAGATGTTTATAAAGATATAATACTGATAACGTCACAGAACATTTTCAATAGCACAAGTTAAAGTATTTTATTTCAAAGGTAATGACGGTAGCAAGTACATAGGGGAAATTATAAAAATATATGATTCAATATACTAATCAATATTTCTCATATTTTAGAGATAATGAAGAAAGAAGTTCTAATAAGAAAAATTAAAGATGTAATATAAGGTTTATATCAAAATTACTTAAGTTTAATTAATTAAATAAAACACTGCATAAAACAGTTTTCTATAATTCGTTATGACATTAGGTTGAGTACAAACAATAAAAAAAAAGCTAAAAATATTTAAAAAAGCGTGATTTCCACCAAAAACTTATCTAAAATTATTAAATTCAAATAAGAAAGAAGTAGACTACCTCAGAACTTTCAGTATTTTTTTTTTATCTCTTTAGGTAAAATGGAGCAAAATTGTTATCAAGTAAGTTTCGATGAATGCAGCATCATAATCAGTATATTTACATCCCACATAAATATGCAAAGACTTATATGAAAATATTGGACTTTATAATAAAGTAGGCTAAGCATTATTAATACAAAACTGTGTTGACTTTGCATTAGAGTTCAACAAGAGTCAATTTTTGATTAAACATGTGAAACAAATATGATAACCAAAGGAAATGAATAATATATGAACTGATGCCCTCCTAGGACGGGAAGTTTTTTCAACCTTCTATTCATATGAAACTATGTAATTTACAGTATAAGAAAGGTGATCAAGGAATTATAAAATGTATGAACTATATATATATATTTATTCCAGCAAACGTTGCACGCCAAATTCGTTTTCTTTAAATCCATAATTTTGGATTGAGTAACTGAACTAATTTTGTTAAAATTCAAACAATTAATGGAAAAAAATGCTTACTCTTTTATATTTGTGGGATGATTATGCTTTAAAGTTCACAACTTATTTCTTAATACTTGAATCAATATTTTTAGAGAAATGAAGATGTCAGTCCCTTTCCCACATTTTAAGGACAATTTCTTTTTTTTTTTTTTCCCATTTGTAATAAGATTGGCTACACCAATAAATCTTGGCTTGACAATTTACAAGAAACAAATGACAATTGTAAATGTTTTGCCAATGGCTTATCCATAACAGAAGCAGTTGATATTACTTTGAAACCAAAGTTCTTTTATACAATTAATGAATGGTAATTGTCTCAGAGAACTGACTTTCAAAGTTTTATTAATTGAAACTTCAATAAACTCCTTTCAAATCTGAAAATCTGTTACCTCAATATTCATAAAAAAAGGTATGACCCATTCAGGGATTCTAAGGAATATAACATCCTCAAAACACTAAGAAAAGTTAAAGTGTAGACTCAAGATTTTGACAGTAAAAAATGAGTGCAAGCTGATGTTTCATTGAAAGAGATTTCATTGCTCTTACACAAATCCATAAGATAGGAAACTTGCTGAACTTGTTGCAAACAAAATTCTGCTTCCGTGAGTATATTTAAGGAAGAAATAACTGATTTTATTAAAACCCAATTGAACATTACACCTTGAAACCACAAATTAATTCCAATAAATTTTGAGAGTAAATCGGTCATATAAATAACATCTATATTTAAATTTTTAAAAAACCATTTGTCACAGATGCAAATTCATAAACTTTTTAATATTTTTTGATGATACACTATAAATAAAATATAAAATAAATAACTTCTTTGTTTATAACAATAATGGTTGGTTGGATTTAATGGCCTAAGGTCCAAATAAGGACAAGAAGCAACAATTACAACAATAATGACTGATGTAAACAATGAGGTTTTTGCAACTAAATGCTGTTTGTGAACTATGTTAAGCACAAATAAAACTCAAGTAATCTCTTTTCGTCCAAAAGAAATGAACCCACTTTGAGAATCTAACAAAGTACAAGTTCTATTGCTGTCTTTAGATACAATGTTCAGAAAACATATTTTTCCTATAAAATAATATTTGATACAGTTAATAAATTAGCTTTTACCATCTAATAGCAAAAGTACCTTGATAACTTTGTTTCCATTACAAATCAGAACCACACTAGCAATGAAGCCTCATTTGAAATTGGCAAAACTGATTCATCAATCTAAAGAGAAATTTGGTAGATGTGAAAAAACTGCATAATAAAGTTTCAACTTCTTCAGTCATTTCTTCAATTTGTTAGGATATGACTACAGATTTTATATATATATATACTGGAGCACTTTTTATAACACTAAAAGCGATGGTTAGAAACTATCTAAATCTTCCATGACAATTGAATGCATCAACTCTTCATCAATGATATGAACTTTCTCCCAATTAGGCATTAATTTTGATACATCACATGAAGCAATGAAACCATTATTCTGTTTAATGATGAGGTTACTATTAAACTTGAGAAAAACAGTGATTTCAGAAACTTGTCCATGATGTTGATAAACGATAAATTATTTTGTTTCACAGGAGGAACTCTTTGCAAGTGCTCCTGCAAGTAAGATGGCATAACTGTCTCATTAGCAACACTCTGCTACAAAGCGAAGAAGGGTAGTTGCTAGTACAGAGGCAAAGAAAAAACTTGAACTTCAAGTATGTGGAACATTATTGATGATATTTCTTATAAACTGAAATCATTAATGGCAGAAAAATATGATGAAAGAAATCTATTCCAAAAATTATTACCTTGATAAAGAATTAATTAGCACACTTACCAAGCTGATTGACTAATCTCATGAGAAAATATCGATTGCATGCTTTGCTAAAGTTGGTATTACAGAATAAGTGTGAAGTGAAGTTAATCAAGATCTTTCAAACTATTACACAAATTTGTTTCATTGCTGGTACAAATGCTGTAAGCCAAATACATTTTTGGAATCTTCACAATCAATTTAAAACACACCTACCACCCTTAAAGACCAAAACAAGTTTACATCCCATCAACATCCTCATCCCAACTTTGAAAGGAGTATTGCACCCCCACTGAGAATCAATCACATTAAATTATGAACAATCATTCATAATTTAACACGATTAAAATCAGCAACGTAATGTTTCCATTAGTCACAAAAATTCAATCGTTAAGTGTTAAGATATAGTAACACACACACAAATACAAACTAACAAATATTTGCTCATGGACATATAACATAACTTGTTCTAGAACCAGTTACAACATTTGATGAAAAAAAAGTTGTTTATTACAATAATACTTGTAGACATTCAGAGTTAAGGCAAATAACTAAAATTACTTAGACAGGATTGTCATGGTACTCAATGAAAAGAATTTCTGAAAACTGCTCAATTTATACTTATTCTTTCATTATCAGCAACATCCCATAATACTTTCACTGCTGCTAAGGGAGCAAGCAAAAGTGACACACAACTCTCAGAATTATGATCATATAATTTTCCAAGAGTAGGCATTAAAAATTGTTGAATTGAAGAAAAATTATGAAATTGAATGATTACAATCAACAAAATTGCTTTTACGTAAGTTTTTAAAATAAATATTTATGCTGAAGGGAATCTTTTGCTCATTCTGATATTACAACTGTGGATATTTATTTTTTACTTCATTACTTTATATAATTATTCATGACAATGAAACATTACTTACAAGAAAAAATCACTCATTTAATACAATTTGGGAAAAATTTTTATCTTGTTAGGTGAGACTGTTCAAGTGATAAAAAATATTTCCTATTTTTTTCTTTGCTAATAACAATCACAAAATAAAATAGCATAAACTCTCTCTTCAGCAAAATTTAATTTCTATAGTTATATTTTAAATCTCAGTGATATATTAATTTCCCTGTTGTACATGTAAGAAAACAGATACTATATACAAAATAAATAAGTATAAAGTAATGTGCTTGTGAATAATTTTGCAATATAATGTACAGATACTTTAAATAGTGCTTCATAAAAGTAATCTGTACAGTTTGATCGCTTATTATCCATAATTTAAATGTAATTGTTATTTTGAAAATTTGCTTAAAAAGAATAAATGTTTGGTTTGAATTATAAATATTACCTGTACTTTTTTATAAACCAGATATATATAATTATATATATATATATATATATATATATATATATATATATATATATATATATATATATATATATAATTTCAGCAATTGCCACAATGAAATAAAATATATTATTATTATTTATTACAATTCCAACTTACAAAATTTTGACAGCAAAATACATTAGAATATAATAATATATATAATTCAAATACTATGCATATTATAGACAACTCAAATTAAATTGTTGCAAAAATACATGTAGGTACTCAAAGCTTATTGGGGTCTTAATATGAATGAAACAGGTATTAGATATATTAAACACTTTTTAAGTTGTCATTGTAATGCAGAAAAGCTGCAAACTTGCAAATAACAAAAAGCTTGGCAAGCAATTTACTATCATATTTAAAGTTTAGAATGAGTGTTCATAGTTTTTGAAGCTTTTAGAATATGAAGTTTTAGATAATGAAAAGATTTAGTCAAATGAAAGTAAGCTGGTTAAATAAAACACAACAGGAGATAAATGTGGATTATCATATCAACACTTAAAAAAAGACTTTAATTGAAAGTCCATTGTGCACATAATTTCTACATGTAATAAAGTAGAATATGCATACTTTATACAAAATTAACTAATTTTATCAGCTCTTTCAACAGTAATATGTACATAATAAATGTATGCAGATCATATCACAAATTAAAATAACTTTTAATAAAATTCCATAATGTAAGAAATTTTCACATACAATAGTTTTTTAAGAGAATGGCAGGAACACATTGTTCTTCCCATAAAATTTGTTTTGAATAAATAAAGATTGAGCACATTAAATTTTGCTCAATGACAATGCTTGGAGCTTGATTTCTAAATGGCTTTCAATGAATGAGTTCCCTATACATTTTATATGGAACTCACATTCTGAAAGAAGAAATTTTCAAAAAATTTGAGAAATTTTACTTTTACAGTGGTATAGCACTTGACAAGTGAACAAGTATCAATAGTAAATTAGTATCAGTAATGAATTTTTGTCTTTCTTTCATTTATTTTTCATGTTCTTTCAATACTGTTGATATCATAGGGAGAAAGCTTACTCTGATTACAAAAATATTGTTTGGAACAATTTTAACTTAAATAAGTATCTAATTAGAGATGCAATAATATATTGAAAGTTCTAGTTTAAAAGAGTACTAGTACTTGGAATCTATTATTTATCATTTTTTTACAATATTACAATATTTTTTTACAATTTACATGCAATATTTTGCTTTATAATGAAAAATTATTTTATTCATGAAATTTTACAGTACGAGGTATGTAAAATTGTAGAGAAAAAAAAAATGCTGAATAAAATGTATGCAATTTCAGCAGTTATTTAAAATATTGACACCAATAATTATGATAATGAAAAGGCAGCAATGTAAAAAATTTTGTATCACACACCATTTCAAATGTTACTTTGAGTGATAGCATATTCCCCACAATGTGTGTGGTGATTCAATGTTAAATTTATTTCATTTTCTTTTAATATTATAGATGTTATATTAGGCACTATATTTTGAATGCATAAAAATAATTTCAAATTGGATGAATAAATAAGGTTATATACACAGTAAAAATATACTGTCTAAATGCATATCCAAATTTCATCAGGATCACTTTTCCATACAACTATTAAAATATTTTAGCATGAATTTTTTCAATTTTATTGATATTTAAATACTGTACAACCCTGTAAATAATCGATAAATTACGAATATCTTAATACATTCTCCATTAGAAAAGCTTTCATTAGTTTTGTAAGAAATAAGGTTAGTGTTTTGTAAAATAAATAACAGACTTCACTAAAAGTTTTCCTGACTAAGCAAATATATTTCAGCTATTACTAGTTTTGTCTAATTACATTCAAGAACGAGTTTGGTTCCTCAGAAGCATATAAAATTTACTATTGCCTAAAATCATTTTGTCTTCACATGAACTGCTTTGTTCTGAAAATATTGAAGTTCATGTATCACCATAAAGAGGCAAAAGCATCTAGATAACACAGATTCTGAACTAAAAGTTATAAAGGAAAATAAAAAATAGTGATAAAAATGCTAATGTAAGATGAAAACAAAGAATGCGTAAATGAAAAAATTTATCCAATGTATGAGTTGAAAGTAATACATTTCTTTATTTTTTTTTTAATTAAGTAAGTATAATTTAGTTTTCAAATATATATAGCATCCTTTTAAAAACTAAATAAACAATGTTTTAGTAGAATCTTCATCAAATTATCAATCAAATCAAGTGCCCTCATCTCAGTTTAATATATTTGGCAATGAGGTGGACCCAAATAGGATTCAAACAAATGTTTATAATAACTGTATTTTCTGCATAATTTACTATATTTTTAAACATATTGTGTATCTTTTTATGTGACAACACATTATCAGTGGTATATATTTTAAATTATTCGCTGTAAAAATTGCTAGGGATAATACACTGATGTGGATTATGAAAAGATTTTTTCATTTAATTGGAAGAAAGGTCTTGCAGATGGCATGTTGCTGCGGCTTATATACCGGAAAATATAAAATTTTGTGTTTTAAAAAAAATTAAAAGACTAAATTTTTTGTTCAACACATTTTATAAGATAATTTAAAAGGCTGTCTTTAAAAATATGCATTTTTGGGAATATTTTAAATAAAATAAAATGGCAATTATTTACATAATAATTTTTATGAGAAAATATTTAAAGGTTTAGAAGCTGTATGAAAGAGCCTAATTTTAAGACTTACAAGAGTAATTATGGCACATTCAGCAGTAAGTTGAGCTGCACTAAATAATGTTCGTACAAACCTACATATACTTCGATGGTCTGGATCTTTAAGATCACTATCATCCAATACCTTATCTTTCTAAAAATAAAAACACAAACATATTAATATAATAAAAAGTTGTACTTATAGAATATTAAAAAGTAAAATCTTAACAGAAATACATCACAACACAAAAAATTATGAAAGAAATTTTAAAATTCATTTTTCTTTTAAAATTTCTAATCAAAAATATATTTAAACTATAAATTAGAAACTGCTGAAGCAAAAGCTAAAGCAATAACGATTCAGGTTTCAGCTCAGCTTTGAAACCAGGTTTGGTTTGTTTGTCGCTCAACAGTAATTTTTTGCACACGAGGGCTAATTAGACTGGGACCCACGGTTTAAAGTGGATTCTGAACCACTACAAACATCTATGCTCAAGGTGGGATTCGAACCAACGAACTGTTGAACTGAAGGCAAGAGCGCTAACCATTCGCCTGCCAGCTTGGCTTTGAAACCAGGGTTACTCCAGAGTTGAGTGTGTATTTTTTCATTGGCACAAAGTCTAAAAAAGGGCATACTGCACCGTACAAAAGATTAAAGAATCCTGCAAATCAAATATAAAATACAAATAAGCATCAATTATAAAAAGATGGTAAAATACAAATTTGTAGCAGTAAAAAGTTAGACAGATTTGTATCTTATTTAAGATTAAAAAGATAAATTAAAGGTGAGATACAAAAAGGCATTAATGGCAGTGTAAAATTTTTATTATATATAGAACTGCAATAAGCAATACCATAGCTGACACATTTTTTATTTACTTTAAGAACATATTTTTGATTCATCAGTAAAAATAGGATAATAATCATGGAATTGACGGCAATTAAAATCATGAATTTGTTTGAAAACAGCAAGAGCAGTATTTTCTTTACTAAACAGAGCAAAGTTATCAAAACAATGTATTTGCAGAAAATCCCATGTAGGTATACTAAAGTAGTTAACAATCGCAACTGCACTTACTTGAAGATTCGTCCCTTTTAAACATGGGAAGAATTCTAGCACATTTGAAAAACGAAATACCATTTATGTTTTATTAAATAAATAAAAGATGGCACCACGCTTCGTCTAATTAATTTTATCTACAATTAGCTTTGTCCAGTTGCTTTCTAGAACAAATTCAGTTTATCATAAAGATAGTTGCAAAAACAGTAGCTATCATCATTTCGGATTTTTATGACTTGAGTTAATTTGTTCTGAAAATATTGAAATTCGTATATCATGTGGAAGCAAATACTTTAAAATTATACAGCTGATTTTAAATCAAAAGCTACAGAGTAAGCAAATAAAAAAATGAAGACAAACATGTTAATGTAAGATAAAAATAAAGCATGCATGGTACAAAAGAAAAAATTTATATAATGCACAATTCGAAAGTAATCTTTTCATTTAATTATTAATAAAACAAATTTTATCTTTATAAAATATCTCTAACCTCATCTTAAAATTATTAAAAAATAAAAATCGACAAGTTTTACTAATTTTTCAGAATAATCGGTCTGTATCTCAATCTCGTGCTTTCACCTCAGTTTATTGCACTATTTGATGAGGTGGATTCAAACAAATCTTTTTCATAATGTTTCTTTCTGCGCAATTTATTATATTTTTAATCACACTGTATTTTTTTTTTATTTTATGTGACACCTACACCATCAGCAGTATATATTTTTGACTATTTGTCGAAAAAATTGCCCGAGTGAAATTAACACCGAGTGCTTGTAGCTTTCGATCTGCAGTGTACTTTAGAATGCTCAAACCTGTTTCAGTTGAAGCATCATATGGGGTTCGAAATGTAAGGTCTGATATGACAGTTAAGATAACCTGCTTTTATAGTGTGTGGATGGTTAGAGCAGTCAAAGGTTAATATTAAGCGAAAGGTTGGAATAATTTCTGCAACCATGGTAATTTGGTGAACCTCACTAAATTCTTCTAAGATCTCATCTTAAGACATTAACAGAAGGTCCATTTCTGAAATACGTAACAACTTTGGTTAAGTGATTTGTAGCATAAAGTCAGAACAGGGATTTGTTCAAATATTCGAAAACAAAAGAGACTTTGAATGCGTTGCTAATGACCTTTCAATCAGAAGAACACCAGAACATAACTTTTTTTTTTACTTGGTTCTCCCATTGTAGATTTAAAATGTTTTAGTTTGAATGTTTCATTTGTTTCAGTTGAACTTCATTAATTTATATAAGAATAAATTTTGGAAAAATATTTAAAGATCTATCCCTTTTATAGGCAGATTATAACACTTCAAGGTGCTGGTCACAGCCAAAAATTTAGGACCCATGAGAAAGTAGTGTTAATTCTAATGGGGGCCTGTGCATCAGATCCTAACAATTGAAGGCAGTAACTGGCTCTAAATATAACTAGATGCTGCACTCACCTTAGGTGTACCACCAGGATATAGTACTACACATTTGAGAAAGGATCTGCACATGTGCCTGCATAACCCAAACTGCAGGATTAAGGCCTACAACACAGTGTAGGGGAAAAAACTACCACTAACACAGATACACTATACATTGGGAAGAGGATCTGCAAACATGACCGCACAACCCAAACTGCATGTTTAAGCCTACATTCCATGTAAGGAAAAAAAAAAAACTGCCTCTAACATAGCACCATCCACTCGACTATGAGCAGGCTCACTTCAGCCACCCATATGCAGAGAAACCTGGTTCAAATGGAATGCAGAGAAAATACAATGATTAGAAAATAGTTGACCATGACAAAAGCTAGAATATTTTTGAAAAAAAAATTTCCCTATGGTTTTAAGAGTGAGAGGGTCTATAACTCCCAACACACATGCTTGATGGTTAATATTTGATAATATATACAACAATTAATGGCAAAGAGCATTTATATTCATTTAAAAGTTTTAATTTAAATTAACTAATTATAAATACTAATTATTTCAGCTCTTTTGAGAATTAGTTGGACTCATTCTTAATACATTTAAATACAGTATAAAATATACAAAAAATACAGTACAATAAATAAGAAATTATGTATATATGGCAAAATATTCCTTTGAAATTTGCTAGCTAAATGTTGTCATTTAAGCAAAGTATGTCAGCCTACAATACACAACACTAATTAACGAATGACATTTTGTGAAACTTTAGTTACTCTTTTAATTCTGATTTGAAATTATGAAATGATGATACATTTTAAAATAATTCTCAACACAATTCAATAATTTTATACTATAGATTTATTTCTGTTCACTCTATGACATATTAAATCATATGCAAAATTTCAAGTTCATATAAGCAAAAAAAAAAGTATTTTTTTTAACAAACTGAAAACGCAAGAATAATATTTATAAAAAAAATAGTAATTTTTAACTTCATTTGAGTGAATTATTTTTTTCTTTTAAGCAACTATACCCACAAAATTTCAGTAAATATGCTTTTATTTTAGATGTCAAACATTATTATAAGGAAAATCTAAATTAATTATTCAGACTCAGCAAATGTGTGTGCTTCTTAAGTATAGTTTATTTCTAAATAAAATTATTAAATATTTCATAAATTTTTGAAAGCATTGACATTAAGAGGATAATTTTTATCCATTAAACACTTAGCAAGATAAATCCACAGCAATATCAAAGAATGCTTAACATGTCTGACAGCAAAGGCATGGTTAGTTAAAAAAAAAATACATATATATACACAATATGGCATAATAAAAATGAGCATTAAAATAGAAGTTTTGTGTAGTCTAGAATGTAGTGTTGTAAATTGACATTTTCATAAATATTGATTAATCCATTTTTACAAAAGAAATAGTTCACAGACCAAACAAAAATAATCTGTTCTTCACATGCCTTCTGATTTGATTACACATGACCATTCCTCCAAGTTAAAAATGCTCTTGAAAGGATTAAATTTCAGTCAAAGAAAAATTTTATAGTTACAATAAAGTGGAACATCAAAAACCATTACAGTATTATCGCTAAGAATGGCAGAACAGTAGAGACAACATGTAAGATTTAGCAATGGATGCCTCTCCATGCAAAAAACTTTTCACACGAAAAACAAAATGTATTAAAGCTATGTTGTTTTTAAGCAAATGAATTACTTCAAGCACTATAATTTATTAGTCGGTGACAAAAAATTAAAGTAATCAATACTTAACTCTCAAAAAATATTTTCTGCCATTTTCATTATTTCTTGAATAAAAAATTCAAAGAAAATTCTTTTAATTCAATATAAAATCATCGTTCATCCTAATATGAAAATCTGTTTTCAAACAGCCATTAAAAATGGAAAGCAAAAGATTTTATTTTGTTCCAATAAAAACTATACATGGCTACTATATTAGATTTTATTGAACAATATAGACTTAAAATTATTGATACCACTTTAATATGTGGACAATCATTAACACTTTTTTCTCAACACCATCTATTTTACACAAGTGTAAAAGTAATCAATTTTTACAGTTAACTTTTATAGTTAAAAAAAATCCTTTATAATTTTAATACTGATTAAAAATATATATAGTTATGATGAAAGAAAAAAAGGAACACGTTTACACAAGAATGTTAAAGGCACACGTATGATTGTTTTCAAGTCTACTTTCAACTAGTTTATTTTTTATTTTTGCAAGTGCAAATTTAAAAGAGTAGCAGGCTTGCCAATTTCAGAGAATGATCTCAGTGACGTTTTAATGTTAGTTTAGCAAAGTATGTTGAGACCATGGAACAAAGGTAAGATTTGATTTTTTTGCACCTTTATTGCTACCTTTTGCACACAAAGCCTTATTTAAATGAGTTCAGAATGAATTCCAACACACAACAAAATATATCTAGCCCAAAGTGAGGATCCAACTAACAAACAATTAAAGTTCAGAGGTTTGTCTTTTTATTTCCAAGTTGGCTTGACAATGATCTCAAGCAGAACTATATTTACATTATGGTTACTATGTCAAAGATTAAAAGAATTACATTTTGAAAATAATTGGGGAAATTTAAAAATTCAATTGCTGCCTACAAAAAAGACTTTGGGTTAAAAAAATTTACTTCTAAATTTTAATGCATGGAAATTTGTTTCCAGGGTAGAAAAGGGGTACCCATAGTAAGACTACTTTGAATTATATGATTACATGAATACAAATACTTCTTTTATAAATAAAGAGCACAGAACTATTTTAAACATACTGCTTACATGAAATAAATTTTGACATTTCTATAACTTTTGAAAATTAAATTACATCCTACTATCTATGAAAATTTATTCCAGAAAACAATCTAAGCAGCAGATATTAAAATGCTTTAAATCAGGCTTTGCCTATTAAGCTATCTATTATGTGAGGTTAAAACTTCATGTAGTAAGAATAGATACTGGGCACAGTACAAATACAATATTTTATTAGTAATGGTCTGTAAAGGGGTTGTATGATTTTTCACGGTTGACCTACCTGTCCTCTTTGACACAGGTTGATTTGGTTGGCTTGTCCCTCAAAGCTCATTTTTTACACTAAATATTAATAGTTGCATGGTTAATTATATCGAGATCAGTTTAAAGTGGATTCCATACCACCACAAACACCCAAGCTTGAAGTGGGATTCAAACCAGTTAAACTTGCCAAGTTCTTGAATTAAAGGCTTGAGAGCTAGACATTTGGTTACCATCTCAGCTGTGTTAGTCATGGGAGGGCATTGAGGTCCTGCTTGTTATTCAGTACAACTTGTAACAATCTACCAATTTCACATCCACATGACAATTGTTAGATTTTAATCAGTGTGAGTGGCATGTTAACAGAATGATAATCTATATTCTTGATAGGTAAGGATCTTACCATATCGAATTCAGACATTTGTTGGAGATATTTCTTTTTATTGGAGGCATAACAAGATATTCTGAGAAGATTCTAACCTAACAAAGAAATGTGTAAATGAGAAACCCACTACACAATTTTTCTTTGTGCTTCAGTTGTTTTTCCCTCCTGCATCACCCAAATAAGCACAAGTGTTAATCATTGCCATATTCCAACTTCTTTCACTCATGTGATTTTCATTCATTCTTATATTTACACAAATGGTCAGCAGTGTAATTAGAAATCTTAAAATTACTAAAAAATGTTTAAGTATATTGCTAGATTAGTATATTGAGCATATTTTAGCTTAAAACTATAGTCAAGATGCTTTTTTAAATTGCACAATATTTTAGTGCTTAAAAATTTCATTTAACATAATTAGGTATTTAAAAAAGCACACCATTTATAAATAGTAAATTAAGGTATAACTACCATATTAAAAATATAGCATATATAAATAATCTTGGATATTATATTAATATATTTCGGATTACTTTTTATTATATTAAAACTGAAAATATATAAACAGTTTCAGTATAAAATAAAAATTATCTGCACACAGGTAGATAATAGTTTATAGAAAATGACAATAAAGAAGTTACAAACTTCATAACTGTAATAATGCAATTAATGTTCATTTCTTCCTTTATCATACATTAGTTATCAAATTTTAAAGTTCTTTGTTATAATATATTCAATTTTTGAGCATTATTTAAAATCATAAACAGAAATGTGTAGATTTCTATTATATGTCTGCTCGAGCTTCTGTTTGGCCATGAATTTTTTAGATATATTTTATAAGAAAATCATACAATAGGCTCTTGTCTGCAGTTTTACTTTTTGGGAGAAGCAGTTTTTTTAAGAGATTAAATCTTAACTGGCTGTATACATAGTCATAATGCCTCAAAACAATTATCCAGTGCTAACTGCATGTAATTCATAACTTTTTAGTTATATAAATGAATTTTATCAATGTTCCAAGCAATTCATATCAACATTTAAATGTACCCCCAAAAATTCTTCAGAGGAATTTTGATCATTATTTAGTTTTCAAGGCATGATTCAATCAGTAAAGGATGATTAGTTATAACATATTTGTACACTGTCACCAACATTAAGTGATTTTCAAACTAATGAATTTCGATATAAATCTTAAAGTAAGAAATCTTCTGAGCATCATAACATTCAGAAGTCTATTATATAATGGGCCAGAACAAAAAAAATTACAAATATTATTAAGTGAAAAAATTCCCAAGGAAACTATATAATGGTTAAGCTTGTAGAAATAACTTGAATTTTCTTTTAATATTTTTTCAGTGAAAGTAAAATTCTATATTACATTTTCAGAGGATTTATACCAACATTTTTCATTACTTTACAATTTTTATGACTTTTAAAAAATTAAATAAAATTAGTAATATTAAACTTACAGACAGAGGGTGAATTTTTTCATCAAATATATCTAGAGTTCGATTAGAAGTTCTATTGCGAATGTGATAATATATTGCTAATGAAACACACTTGATTGTATTTTTCAAGTTTGGCTGACTGACAGTACTGTCATCTAGGTATATAGTTGAACAAGAGCTTGATTTCTTTAAAGGCCTGCCTTCCAGCAACTGCAAAAGCTAGAGAATTATTTTACATTGCAATAAATGCAAAACACTAAATAAAATATACATTTTAAATTTTATTTTGTTAGGGAAATTTAATATACACATTAGTTGATAAAATCAGGAAGTTTTATCAAGGTTAATTATGACAGAAAAATAATCTTACTGAATCAAATGTTGGCAGAGCAGTTATTAAAATATTGTAAATAAAGTTGACTTCTCAAAAAAATTAAAGAGGATTTTAAAATATGATTTTTCAATCTTCAGTTAATAAGACCATGTTTAAAATAATTTAGGTCCCAATATTTGATAAATATGAAAAGTATAAAATTTATTGTTGTGAATTTAATGAACATTTTTCCAATATTCAACTACAAAACATAACATGAACAACATAAAATTATCAAATTTACAGAAATACTGAAAGTTTTATAATACAGTGCAAAATAAATTATACTGAAAGTGATTCCATACAAACATGTATTTCCTTGAAGAATAAGCAAAACATGAAAGTTAAATAGAAATCAGTATTTCAGCAACCAGTCAAAATATCATTTACAATTCATTAAAAGTAAACCAGAAATATAATTGCACAAAACTTTTAAAAAAATTGTAATTAAAATCTAAAAATATACAAATACAGAATATTTAAAGGGAAAAAAACACATTATTTGAATCAAGCAATTTACAATGTTTAAAAAATATTCTGCAGTCATTTCTTTACTTTATATAAAAAATTAAAAAAAAAAAAAACAATTGCATTATTTAATAACACCAATGCAAATAGATTAGTCAATGGTTTTTAAGCATGTATGCAACCATGTGTAATATTTTTTACATATATTTAAATACAAGATGGAGTGCATAGTAACTTATTTTTTAACTTCAAAAGTACTAACAGCAATTTATAGAACATATTTTTTAACTAAACAGTATTAATTTTCCTAATCGACATGCAGTAAAAAACCTTATTGGCACTGATATTGCATACAGAAACATGAGAAACACTCATAAAACAATTGCACCACAGTTGAATAAATGCATCCTTTGTAAATTTGCTTTATATAAAAGTAACAGTTTATCTTTATATATTTTTTCAAAACTTAAAAATATTTGTAAAGTATTATAAACAGAAATTGAATTAAATTTACATTAGTTTATTACAACATTTTTAAAGCCATACGAATGCTATACACATTTAAAAATAATCATTCTTTTAATTTAATAAATGGTTAGTTGGGTTTTATGGCGCAAGGTCCAAAAATGGACCATGTTGTACCAACCTACTTAATAAAAGTTTTGTAACAAAATATAAAGCTACCATAGAAAACTTGTGCTTAAGCAAAAGGTTGAAAACATTTTGAAAAATCATCAATATACAAGAATGACAATATACATGTGGCAATAGAATTGAAGTCTGATAATGGTATTTTTTAAATAAAAGCAATGAAACATAGAGTTTTAAAATATTTTATAATAAAGAAAATACAGCTTCAGTACTTTCACTTATTACTAGTACAAACGTTAAGGATAGAAAAGTCATAATTTCAAGTAAGAATGTACAAAATATTTTATTTCAAAACAACTCACATTTAAAAAAATATATATTATCTACATAAGAAATGTAACAATTCTTTAAATTAAGTTTCACTAAAATAAAGTTTGATATTTCAACAAAAAAAAAAATCTTTATAAGGAGAAAAAGTTAGCTTTCATTCTTTAATGTGTTATCTCACATTTAAAAAATCTCTGTAAAAAAATATTAAAAAATAGTTCACATAAATTTTCTTTAATCAGGTGCATCCAATTATTATTCCATGAGAATAACAAATAGAACAGAAGTAAGACATTTAACTTGATAAAGTAAAAAATAATAAATTATTCATTTAATCTCTCCTTATTAAGGCAAACTGAATCGATAATGAAAGTAAAGTTTAAAATCACATTATTTAGAAACCAAACAACATTTATAAAAGGAATCTAGAAGTTCCCTTTATTTCATAAACAAAATTACTGGAATAAAAGTATGTAAATGTATATATTTCAAAATACTAAAAATGTTTTTAAAAATTATCGATATTTTACATATATTTTTAAAAGACAATAATAAAAGAAAAATATTTTTTTACATTTCATAAATATTACGTCTCAATGCTCAACTTTTTATTCTATTTTTGCAAGTTAATCCCTAATACAACTGTAAAATCCAGTAAGTTTATTTGAAGCAGACAGAAACAAAAATAAAATTACAATTCAAAATATTTGTGTATTAATTTTTTTCTTAGATTTTGTCTTGATATAACCCATAAAATTAGCTTTAGATTTATTTGGTGTCAAATACATACCCATCAGTATCACCCTTCTTATAAATATAGAACAAACATTATACAAAATTAGATGCATTATCTATGAAAAATACACACATCACAGATTATAATAAAAAGTATTTAACTTACCGTAGTCTACATGATTCCTTATGAAGCCACCTAGCAATTTTTATTTCAATTCGTAAATGTTATACCTTAGATACAGAGATCAAAGTTTGGATAGGACATTCTATTTATGTCCATACTCTACTTATAGTATATAAACACTTTATTGAAAGTGGAAAACACCAAGCAAATATTAACAAGACTTTAGACATCACTTTTTCATGATTATGACAGATATAAAAAGCACTGGGAAGAATTTTGTATGTTTTTATGGATTATTTATTTATTACAAATACCCAGAAATTTGGCTATTACACAATTATTTATTGTTTTTATAGATTGTTAGAAGAATTTATCTTAGATATTCACCAAATCATAATTGAGTTGGTCAATAATGGAAACTGAACTGAAAATAAGTATTTTAATTCATTCCATAAACATTCTTTGAGACTACCAGTTTAGTCTGAATACTATCAAGAAATTGAAAAAGAATATTTCTCAACAATTTTGTATACTCAATTATCGGTACATATAAAAAACAAACTGGTATATGTAAACAAGTGAATTATACAGATGTATTTTTTCATTTTAGTAACTGCTTATTATTTATTTCAGCATTTTTTTCTTTCTCAAGTTCGCAATAATCTTTTCCCTAGACTTCTCAATTCCTTCCCAGTCATCATCTCTCAGCAACCATTTACTTCCCTATCTAAGCAAACTTGGTATATTTTCAAAGGTATTTTAATTAAGATTTATCATACTTTTGGCAATTATCATTTCAGTTGGTTCATTTATATTTATTATGGAACCTGTTGAGTGACAAAAAATGCTCTAGAGGTCTTTTTTCAGTAAAATATTTTTACAAAAACCGATTTCTATAAAAAAACCAGCAAAGTTTCTGATTTTCTATTATATTAGTGAGTTATCTACAAACACCCATTAGATGTGACATTTAATTAGTCAAGCTTAGTATTTCTTTGTTTACTCAACCTTATTTTCTCTCTCTCTCTCATGTAATTTTATTAAAATCTTCTAGACCAAATTTAAATTTACAGTGAATTTATCTATCATTTCTTTAACTTTTGATACAATACAATCCATGGGAAAACTTTCTAACCTTTACCAGACTTTTTAAAGATTTTCTGTTTCAATAATTAATTTAACTTCCCTAGTCTGTTTTCTCATTTTCTGCACATGAGGACTAATTAAATCAGAAATTATAGTTTAAAATGAATTCCAAACCACAACACCCATGCCTGAAGTGGGATACTAAACACAAACTACTGAATCAAAGGCCAAAGTGTAACCATTTAGCAGCTTAAGTTCTTTTGTCTTAAAAATAGACAATCTGACTTATAGCATAAGTTTAACACAAAATTCTTCCTAAATATATTTGTTTACATCATATATTAATTAAATAAACAAAAATTATCAATGTTATGTAGCTACTGCACACATTTAAGAACTTATTACCTTGAATTAAAAGAGAAACTTATTTTCCTTTTTTATATAACCTTTTTTTATTTAAAACGCTTATAAAATAAACAATATGGCACACAATATCCTAAAATTGTAACAAAATATTAGAATTGTGCATGTGAGAGGATTGGTTTGCTTTGTCACTCGGCAGTTATTCTTTTGCACACGAGGGCTGATTAGACCAGAACTTACAATTTAAAGGGGTACCATAAATATCCATACCACTGTGGGATTCAAACCTAGAAACCATTAAACCAAAAACCAGAGCACTAACCATTTGGATGCCATTTTTGCATACATAAAAGGAAGTAGTACTTTGATTTACTTAATCATAATAAGAATTGCTTTCCTAATAGAACATATCTTCAAGAAACATTTTGAAAAGTTATATCAAACCTTCAGCTTTATAGCATTTTGCTATAAAGACAAAAGCAGATGATTGAAGACCATTTAGAATACAATAATATAGGATTGAATATTTTAGTAAACTATTAATTAGTCAAACTACTCATATAACCATTGACAAAGAAAACTAAATGATATTGATTTTATCTATGATAGTTTGTTGCTCAATGGTTATTTTTGCACATGAGAGCTAATTGGGCTGGATTCTACAGTTATCTATGATAGGAGTTTATGGAAAATGTTGTAAATAATTCAATGATTTTCAGGAAGTGGACATATCCATAAGAGTCAATAATTCATTTTAATATTTTTCCTTCATAACCACAAATAGATACATCAATTTTATTATTACAGTTATAAAATAAAGTAATAACACTCAGTTGTAGAATAACATTTTTTGACAAAACAATATTTTGGGAAGAACTGTTTAGAACGTTAAAAAACTAAATTGTTAATTTTAAGGACTCAAAAAAATTCAGTAAAAGAAAAACAATGCAACTGAAACAAATGCTTAAAATAAATTCTTACTTCTACCCTGCATTAAGTAGTATCCATTGACAATTGTTCCCTACCATAAAAAAACTAATTTAATTCAGATTATACTGGGTTAACAAAGTTACTTTTTAAGTTGTATTATTGCGAAAATAAGATAAGCATGTAATTTGCTTATTCCATTATATGGCAAAGAGTTAGTCCTCTATAAATCAAAAAGAAAGAATATAAATGACAGTAAATTTATATAACTATACAGTTACACATATTTTCAGATTTTTAAGAAAATGTGATATCCCATTTTTAGATTCCAAATGATCCCATTTTTAATTTATTCAATTTTCTTGCACTTTATTAGTGAAAAAAGTAGAGAATAATGAAGCATCTAAAGTATAATTTAAACCTATTTCACATAAAAAATTAAAACTAAAGTAGCAACTAGAAATAATATAGGAAATTTTGTGAAAATCAAGTGTAACTAATTTTTCATAAAGAGGGTGAAAGTATTAATGAACGATTATTAATACCCCTAGTTAAAATTTTTAATATCACTTTAATTTTAAAAAACCATTAAGTAAAAAATATTTACTTACATTGCTATGGCTTCTTTTTTCACGGAAGTCTGAAAAGTCAATAAATCAAATATGAATACTATAGCATCATTAAATTGTAAGCAATTTTAATAAATTGTAATTATTAGAGCTTTGTTCTACAATAAAACTGCAATTCACTATTTAATTAACAAAAACTCATGAAAGATATTAAAAGAAAATATTAGTCTTAAAATACACTCACTGGTTAGTAAATTAGAAATCTTGGAGAGTTTCAT
The DNA here is from genome assembly GCA_037975125.1 of Latrodectus hesperus. Taxonomy (NCBI): domain Eukaryota; kingdom Metazoa; phylum Arthropoda; class Arachnida; order Araneae; family Theridiidae; genus Latrodectus; species Latrodectus hesperus. The sequence continues at coordinate 93,523,941 of CM075854.1, forward strand.
TTAAATGTTAACTAGGGATTGATTAGTTAATTTTTTATGACACAGGTTACATATCGTTAGAGTACGAGCATAAGTAAGGTGCATTTCATGATATAAAAATGGAAAAGAACAATTCCTTTACCATTTGAAAAAGGACTAATTGTTAGTGTCTGTTTAAGCTGGTCATTTATTATTAAGAAAGCAATTCTCACTAGGTTGTCAAAAGTAGCCATAACAAAGGTTTTAAAATGTTTTGTCTAGAAGACATAATTGTGATGTGAGCAATTTTCCAAGATCATGAATGAGGTGCCTCAGACAAATAACATAGAACAAGGGCTCTAATTTGATTCAAATGATAAAAATTGTTAATCAGGCTCTTCCCAACAGATTCCAGCTTGAATCACGGACAAAGAATTATAGAAGATAGGTATGAATAGTCAAATGGTTATGAGAAAAACAAATTTCTGTCAAATATTATATAATTTGTTTACAGTAGCATCAGGAAAAGAAAAGAAAATATTTGAGGATTGGAAACTGGTAACGTGGTTTGATGAATTATATTACACATTTTAATTTGATGCGAAAAAATGATAAGAACTCTACGAAGCCATGAATATATCTTCCCTTACCTGGACTATGCAAAGGTCTGATGGTAGTAATTTAGTTCATTTACAAAAAATATTCAGCCATTCAAAATGGCTGCAATGTCCTCCAAGTGAAATGATACCTGGGGGGTGACAGGCAAAGTACTGGGGATCTTCTGCTTGGTCCTTGCTTCAAAATCACGAAGATTCCACCAGGCTCCTTCTAGCTGGTAAAACCCAACTCAGGGCTAAGTACAGGGAGGCATGCTGGTGCAACATGGACAGTCATGAGATACCTAGATATACTGGCAGATCAAGTGCATTTTTATTCTTTTTTATGGAAACAGATAATTCATAGATTGTAATGCAACTATACATTGCACCAGAAAATTTCAAAACTGGTTCATTAAACATCAGTGACATTCAACACCTTCGCTTCATGACCATCTGAATCCTGATCTCAACCCCATAGAAAAAGTGTGGGATATGAAATCGAAAAAATAATCTAGCAGCACTCCTCTTCCATCCAATTTACAAGATCAAGAAAGTCACATAGCCAATGCGTAATATTCTCTACAACTTCGACTCATAACTTTTAGAATTGTTTGCAGTGGAATAGAGTATCTGGAAGTGTTCATTACTTTGTTTACTCTAGACTCCAAACCAGACATTTAAGCCATTAATTATGCAATGAATGCCAGACATGAACAATTAAATGGAATGACATTATTTTCACTGATGAATCCAGCTCCTGCCTGCAATATCATTATGGTTGGTATTAAATTACACTGCTGTATCCTTCTAATATGCATATCCATTACATTGAACAGCCAGTGCAAATCTCGAAAGTGTTGAGAAGCTCAATGGTCTTTTCATACCTTCAGTGCTTGTTATCAGCCACATTCCAACAATATAAAGTGTTATCACATGTGAAACACATTTTTCAAAAACTCTTTACCCACTAGACTGAATTGCTTCTTTGGCTGCTTGTTCTCTTGCCAATTGAAAACATATTGTCCACCAATGCACAACTGCTAGGAATACACTACTGCTACACTAGATAAACTTTGGCAATACGTAGAAGCTGCAATGGACAGCTATACTCCAAGGATACAAAGTCCAATGTTTGATTCTATGTCAAAGGAATGTGGTAACAGTTATAGTGGCAGCCACTGTAACTACTGATTTTATCCTAATTCACACTTTTATCATAATTTACAAGAGACCGTAATTTCAAATCATTTGATTTTTATATAACATTATTCACCAAATAAATTTTACTCCAATATACCTGGTCTTTCTTGGCATTGCATTTTGGGAGGCCAGCAGTGAACTTTGTCCAAATCTTATTGAATAGGTTTGCAATTTTTTCATAGTTGATACAATCCATTATTATCTTAGTTTAGCCTTTCCAAACAGTTGAATTTTATAAATCTGTTAAAAGTAAGGTGGTTTAATTTTATTTTGTGAAAAGAGATAACTATTAATTGATGTTATAAAGTGCTGTTAACTGCACTCATTGTAACTTAAGCTGAGTGTTCAAACATGTGTGTGGAAAATATGCTTAAGAAATTATGAACATGGAAGAGTGAGGCATTTGTATCATTTAGTGACAAATCACAAAATATTCAATAAATTCACAAAATTTTATTTATGTTTAATCAAAATAATAAACATGAACAGGAAAAATATTTTCAAATTAATATATAGTATCATGCAAATAGTTGCATTTTTCACATTTCAACACACTGTTCATAACTTTTAGAAGTTAGTGTCCCATCCATCAAGTGCTTTAATTGAAAAATGTTGATAATTATATAACTACAAAGAAAGAAAACTATAAATTTCTAGTATAAAATCAAGTCATATAATAAGTACATATATCACTGCAACAAGTAGAAATGGGCTCATACGTTAAGGAGGATATTTTAGAAATACTTTTTCAAGAGTAAAGCGAAATAAACACTTACATCTCATATCACTTCTGGATCTTTGCATAAACAAGGGACCTGCAGTTGGATGGGTGGAAGGATCAGCATCAAAATCTAGAAAGACAAAATATGAAATATAGTGACAAATATAATTTTGTATAAAAGTTAGATGATTAGAAACATACAAATATGCATTTGTTTCAGTTCAAACTTTGTATTTTAAATATATAGTTTAAGCTCATGAAGTTTTAAGTTAGAGACAACTCCAACTATATACAAGAGGAATCATTTGAAGGGAAAAAAAATCAATAATACTTAAATATTTTCAGAAGACAAATTAAACTTACTACTCAAAGAAAATGAGATCATAAAATTTTGAATATTTTACACAAGATTTGATGGGGGAACCAAAAGTTTACAACATAAAGAAAACACTAAAAAGAAACAAATGATGAATCTAAAATTTTACATGCTTTTAGTTCATATTCTTTAACAGGAACAATTGCAGTACTAATATTTTAAATGTGTAGATTTTTTGGTGTAGCCTGCTGTATTAAATATATATTTCTTTTCTTTTTCATATGGGATGTGACAGCCAATTCAGTATGAAGATTTTTCTGGTACAGCCTGCTTTAATAAACAAATCTTTTTTTCTCTTTTTCATATGGGATTTGACAGCCAATTTGCTGATATTTTAAACATACAAATCATTCTTGCAAACTAAACAATAGGCATTTGTTTTTCCCGAATCATGCAAAAGCCAATCTTTGCTAGGCTTTTCCCGAGTCCACTGGTTATTGAAAAAACAATTTCCACCAGGCATATTAAATTATTAATTTTAGTCTTTGTTGCCAATCGAGGGCTGAGGGGTTAGCATTCTTGACTCCTGAGTCCCGAGTTCGAATCTCAGTTCAGGCATGGATGTTACTTTCTAAGTCCTTTCTTCTGTGATAATGTATGAATGTGGCCTACCCTATGAGCAGGTTTGTAGAGAGGTATGGCGTGGGTAATGCTACTCGCCTCTGTGACTTGGTACACAGGTGCCCACTGGGTAATGATAAATGAGTAGCAGTTTCCAGCCTTGTTGTGGCAAAGGGTTAGACGCTCAGTGATTGCCGTTTAAAGTCTGTTTCATTGATAAACAATCAAATTCATCCCAGTTCACTGAAATTATATGCAATTTTTCTCAAGAAAGATATGGATAGTATATTTTAGCTAAAAAATTTTATATTGAAATAAGAATCAATGTGTCACTTGTCTGAGTAATCGATCACCCACCTGATTGCAACACATGACGATCTTATCAGTGAAAAATTCACTTCATACACATAAATCTAAATACTACATCTGGTCTTGACTGAACTGGATCATCATCAAGCATTGTGGTTGTATTTGATCTTTGTTATTGTATTTATAAGTGTTGACTAAAATAATCTAATATCGATCATTCTGCCATAGTGGTAACATTAAGAGCTAATACTCAATTTTATTTTTGGACAACTGGATTCAAAATTTTAAAGCATTAAAACAAAAAAATTCAAACTATATTTTGTAACAAAAAATAAATGCATCAAAGTAAAAATTATAGGGGTAATTTAAGATTTTCAAGTAGTTTAGTCGAAAATTTGGCTGACAATATGAAAGAAATTAGGATGTGTTTATGTATAGTGAATTGTGAGTTTGACTAAAATACAAAATAAATAAGATATAATAAAGGTTTCATCATATGAAGGAACTACTGAATTATTGGATCCTTAAAGTATTACACACTAAACTGTCTAACTTAATTAATGTTCTACAGGAATTTCCAAATTTTTTGACTCGTGTTTCAACTTTTCTGTGAATTAAATATATTCAGATGCTTGCTAACAAAGAAAAATTCCAACAAGAATATAGGAAAGGAAGATATTTCTTTCCAAACAGGGTTCTTGTTAACAAGATCGATTGACTTTTATTTCTCAGTTCAAGTTTTATATTTATGGCATACATGTAGACAGAAAATAAGTCTACATGTATACCAAAGGTAGATTTCCTGTTAATAAAATTTTTTATAAAAGTGTAGGTAGTTTTGAAATTCAGTCAATTTGCATATAAAATTGTTCATTTAAAATGAAATTTAGATGAAATATGTGTATATATTTCTTAAAGAAATTTTCACTACAATCATATTTTTTATACATTCATATTAGTACCTTTTGTTGACAAATACTTTTTCAAACAAACATTCAAAATGTAATAATTGCTTTTATTTTTGCTTGAGTATTCTTATATACAGAAATTTTCTTAATGTTATTTTTATTTTACTTATTTATAAAGAAATATTTTTAGCTAAAAAAAAACTATTGTACAAAAACATGATGAGATTATTATGTAATTCTGCATTCTTGCCTAAATTTATAAATAAAAATTAAAAAAACTCTACAAATATCATAAACAATTCTAAATTAACTAAGATAAAAATTAAACATTTATGTAAAAAAATATCACAAAATAATGGAAATTAAAAATAATAATCTAACAAAGTACTATTGAACTTATATTATATATAAACAGATTAGACATAAAAAATATTCTACTACTGAAATAACTGATAGAGATAAACAAATTTCAAATCTGAATTAAGGATTTAAAATTTGCATGCAATTACTAAGTATTCAAATTGCACTTGCACTGGAAAAAGTAACTCCAACTTCATCACAGTGAACTGATTGCCAAAAAGATAGCTCTTACGCTTTACCTAACAAGAGTGAGTCCTCTCGAATATCATCAACATATTCTCTGACTGTAAATCTGCTCTGGAGGCCATTAAAGGAAGTAAAAGGAGACTTGCCCGAGACATCAATGTCCTTGTGTCCACCACAGTTGCAAGTGAGAAAATTTGCACCATGCATTGGGTCCCTGCACATGTTAACATCGAGGGAAATGAACAGGCGGACTCCCTCGTCAAGGAGGCTAGAAATATCAATCCCCCTCCTACGACTACCACTTGCTTCAATGCATAAGCCGTTGCAAGGTATCAGCTCTGCGGAGGACTACGGAAAAAATGGTGTCTACCGGAACTTAATCCTGACCGTTGTATCACCTCTACCATCAGCAGAATACGGACTGGGCACATGAGGGGTATGAAAATCATGCCTGACGGATCTAGAACATACACAGAATGCAGGCACCGCACAAGAGTTCCACTGGATCCGAGGCATCTCTGTTGCCTCAACTCCAACTGCCGCCATGACACCCTCTATACCGAAAAAGCTGAAGATGTGGCCAGAGCAGTGCTCCATTCTTTTGGTCTTATATGACTTGTATTTTTTTCTCTTTGCACTTGTCACACGACAACAACAAGTATTCAAATAAAATTATATTCAGTTTATCAGCTTTGGAAAAAACTAATATAATTTACATTGTTAATTTAGAGTGTTTGGTTCAAAACATTTCTGATTTAAAAAAGTATAAATAATTGATTTTGTTTGAATTTATCTTTTGAAAGTATACCATACTAATTTTAATTCTTTTAAATAAACCTTAAATTTTAATGTCTGGCAAAATTACAGAAGAGCTTTACTGGTTGAACTTTCTAAAGATTCAATTTATGATTACGAAATTTACAATTGTTTCTAATAATAATTGCAGCATTATACATAAGCTTTTGATACTAAGTGTGAAAGATGTTTTTCAGAACTTAACACAATTTAAAAAATTCTCAGATCCACAGTGACTCCAAACATTATCAGACTTAGACATTTTAAAAATTAAAAATAATGCCTCTAAAATTATTAATTTTGATGAAGTAATTAAAAGATTTGCAAATAAAATATTTGAAATAAAATATTATGTGCATCATGTTAGTCTATTTTCTTTAAATAAGAGCTTAAAGTAAGAAACTTACAATTTTGTAAAAGGTTCATTTATTCCATTTCAATAATTACTACTTTATGTTCTATTTACTAACATAAAATTAAAAAAATCAAATTAATTACAGCTCTTTCTGAAGTAAATTAAAAATCTGACAAAAAAATCTATTTTATTCAATAGATTATTTTTTATTAGAACCTAAATTATCTTTGAGTTAATTAGTATCAAGCATATGGATAGCAACTTTAATTTCAGAAGGATAAAATTTTCTAAATTTAATCATTTTTTATATTACTTTTTACGATGATGGTAAAATCTTTAAGTAGTAAACATCTCCTTTAGTTGTACCTTTTCCTTTTTACTTTTTTTTCTTGGGATCATTAGCAAACATTTTAAAACACCAGATCATTATCAATCATTATTGAGATCATTATCTTCTTCTTCTTAGAATTGGGTTTGTATGTCATTGGGCACCTCTGCTTTTATCAGCATTTTGTACCATTAACTCCAAACCCAATGTTTCCTAGTTCCAGTTGCTCGGGTCACCCACTTTATTAATAAAGTCTGATAACCCTTTAATGGAGTCTAGGTGTAACTCTCTAGTATGGATGATGCCTAAAGAGGTTAATCTAGGGAGGGCAAGAGCCTCGCATTCATAAATGATATGCTCTGCCGTTTCCTTTGCGTATGACATTTCCAGAAGATAGGGTCTTGCTGAAACAGTCCCATCTGGTCAGAGAGTCAGTCATACTAAGGATAGCTTCCTAACTTTCACCAGAAGATGGTTTGGAGGTCATTTCTACCTCAAGTGAAGGATTCATTACTGCCCCTTTACAAGACTGCCTCTGAGTTCCCTTGTCTTTTTCAGCAAGGTCTACTTCAGAGGCATCACCTGCAGATGCAGAAAAGTTTGTTATTTCTTGTGTCTTTTCAGCCACAAGATAACAATTTATAAGCTCAGGTAATATAAGTCCACCCAGCATTGCCTGAGATACTGGGCAAGGCAAATTACTCTAGAAGTTTGCCAGTCAACTAGAGGCTCCGTTAAGACACCAATACCGCGGTGCCAATTAGCCCTAGGCACGGATCGCATAACACCAGGGTTTACGGGAGCTGGTTCGCGGCCTCTGATTCTATATTCAAGGCTATCCTGTCATTCCTACAGGACGTTCAGTGATCCACCACCTACTGACGCGCCTGGTAGCTGCTCAGGCCTCGGGTTGAGATCATTATACAACAGCAGGATTTCAATTTTTGTTACATTAGCTTTTTTAAATTTCAGTTATTTAAATAGTTATAATTTAAAACAGCAATACAAAATAATTATTTAGTTATTAAATCAGAGAAACTTCTTTATGATAATTGTGATATCTTATTGATTAGTTGTTATATACTTTTATTTGATAAATCCTATATTTTAATTAAAATGCATCAGAAGAAAGTATTTCATTTCATTAGAAGAAAGTAAAACTTTGCAACAAACTGTCAAATGCCTCTTAATACTTCCTCTTCAATAATTACAAATCAAATATTCATCTCGATAACTTAAAAAATTGCCATTTATTTACTCTTCATGAATGTTTTTATATCACAATTTTATAAATCTATGAAAGTATATGTTTTTTTCTATTCAATAATAAATATCTTATTCACATATATTTTTTTAAAAGCATACATATTTGCTTTGTGAAATTCTAATAAAAAATTTGATTTCACTAAAAAATTTTATAAATCCAACATTTTGAGTTGTGAAAGAATGACTTGTCTCAGATGAACAACTTTTAACAACTATTTCTAAAACAGAATTTAAAAATAACACAAATAAGAGTCAATTTAAAATTATTAAATTTTTAAATTAAAAAAAATACCTTCAGGTTCCCTTTCACTAATGTGCTGAAGATTTGATATACTCTCATCAGGGTAGGAACTTCTACATGTACCCAAGTAGCTCTCATCAATTTTGCGGCCAAAAGTAGGACTTTGACAAGAGCAACATGAAATTTTGTTGCCCATTACGACAATAACCAGATACCTCTTTAATATATATATATTGCTAAATCACTAATCATTCCAAAATCATCTTGTTTCATCTTGACTGAACCTAAAAAAGAAATCCCTTAATTAAAAAAAAAATTTTACTTATTTTAAAACTATAGTGACTTAACACAAATTGCTTTTCTCTACAATTTCTTAAAATTGAATGAATAGTAATTATATATCAAGAACTCAACATTTAAATACCGATAGATATCAAAATCAGCGGTTCTTAACCTATGGGTCGCGACCCAATTTCGGGTCGCGCCGAGTCGAACCAAAAAGTTAGTAATACACTCCAATAATAAGTAATACCAACACCTCCTAGAAGAGTTATTCCCAAATACAAGTTATACCCTAATACAATGTTTCGGTTTTACCGCTCTTCCGGAAGTGACGTCCAATTCCTGTCCTGAGGCTTTCTCTTTTAGGAGGTGTTGGTAATAATACGCACGCAATTGCTTTGCGTGCGCGCAGACTCAGCAAATTCTCTTTCAAAAACTCGTTTCTGCATATTGTATTGTGAATAACAGTGAAACGTGAATACAAGCATTTTAGAAACGAATTTTGTCTTATTATTAATAGTGGAGTGATCAAGCTGCAGTGGGTGTTGTATAATTGTAATCACCCTAATAATGCAAAATGTGAATACAAAGAAGAATTTTTAGAATTAGATTTTACTTGCATTTATGATCGAGGACTGAACAAGCCGCAATGCGTGTTGTGCAGTGAAATATTAAGTAATGAATCGATGAAACCGAACAAACTTAAAAGACATTTTGATGCAAAACATAAAAATTTTTCCTTGGAAAAGATCGTACTTTTTCGAAAGAAAAAAAGCCCATTTAAAAAGACAGCGTTTGGATGCACCAAGTAATAATGATTTTATAAATTCTGCCAAACAAGCAACACTTGCTTCTTTTTATGTGGCTTGGCATATTGCAAGACAAAAGAAACCCCATAATATTGCTGAAAAACTTATAAAACCTGCTGCCATTGACATGACACGTATCATGTGCGCAGATGAAAGTTCAAAAAAATTACAAAAGATACCATTATCAAATGATACAATTCGTTTACGAATTAATTTGGTATTAAGAATCAACTTATTTCTGCTATAAAAATTGCTGGTTTATTTAGTATTCAACTGGATGAAACGACAGATGTAAGTAAAGATGCTCAACTCATGGTTTACGTGTGGTATTCAGGTTTAACAGACATACAGGAGGACATTTTATTTTGCAAACCAATGTCAACAACAACTAGAGGTGAAGATATTTTTCTTACAGTCGATTCGTTTTTTAAAGAAGGATTAAATTGGAATCTGTGTTTCAGTATTTGCACCGACGGTGCAGCTGCCATGACAGCATCTCTAAAGGGATTTTTGACAAGAGCAAAACAAATGAATCCACAAATTATATTGATTCATTGTTTGTTAGATTGACAAAATTTTGCTTCAAAAAAATAATCATCCGAATTATGTATCGTTTTGGATGAAATTGTTGCGGTAGTCAATTTTTTCAAATCAAGAGCTCTTAACTGTAGAATTTTCCGCGAACTGTGTTTCGAATTTGGTGCAGAATACGAACATATATTATATTATTCTGAAGTTAGATGGCTGTCCCGGGGCAAAGTTGTTCAAAGAGTATTATCATTGCGGACAGAAGTCGAATTTTTTTTGAGAGAAAAGAAACACCCATTAGCATCTAAATTGTCCGAGTTGAAGTGGATTACTCAAGTTGCTTATTTGTAGGATATTTTATTTGAAATAAATAATCTAAATATGTCTATGCAAGGACGTAATCATACTATTATTGAATTAACTGAAAAAATTACATGTTTTAAAAATAAACTCCAACTATGGAGAAATAAGGTTGAGTAAAGAAACTTGCTTCATTACAGACTCTTAATTTACTTGTTGAAGACAATAATATTGATATCACAGATTTTGAAATACAGAAAATTTTTATTAATCATTTAGAAAAACTAGTAGCAGATTTTGATCGAGGTAACCCTGCAGACGATGTTTTCAAATATAATTGGGTTCGAATGCCATTTAATTTTGATGTAAGTGATTTGCATGAGGAATTTGTTAATATTAATCAATTTAAAGAACAATTAATAGAAATACAAAGTAACCAAGCACTTGGATACAATTTCTACAAAAACACTGAATCTTTATGTGCTTTCTGGTTAAAATTAAAAACCGAAAAGCCAATAATTGTTAAAGAAGCCCTAAAAGTATTATTGCCCTTTTCAACAACATATATGTGTGAGACAAGCATTCAACCAAGGTTTGAAGATCTTTCAAAATGTATTCAAGCACAAGGTTCTCATTAAAACTGTTTGACTTGCATTTAAAATTTAAAAGACTTAACATATGTATTGATATTTCTTTTTTTTAGGAATAAGTTAAAATGTCAATTATTTTCAAAAAGTTATAAATATATTTTAATTTGGTCAATAAAAATCATTAAAAACATTTGATTATTAATTAAATTTTCCTTGGATTGAAAAGTACTTTTGTTTATCTTTATTATTAAAAATTAAATAAAAAATTTGTAAGTTAAAAAAAATCATCATCTAGGATCGAAGATTATTTTAAAAATACGATCTAAAATAAAGCGAAAAAAAATTTTGACTTTTTTTGGGTCGCGACATGAACATATTTCTCAAATTTGGGTCGCGGCTTAAAAAGGTTAAGAATCACTGATCTGCATAATTTTAACATCATTACTGATTTTAGACTAAATTTAAGAAAAAGAATTTTTACATATTAAAAGAAATTTCAATTGTTTCAACATGATTTCTTATTAGAAGAAATGTACATATAAACTTTAACTTTGGTTTGCTTTCATATAAAATGCTAAGTAGTAGCCATCAGTTTTTAAAGATTAACTTCATAGTATTTATTTCATATTAATTTTTTTAAGATAATGCTATGCTTGTCAGCTGTAGTACAAAATGTAGATTAAATAAAAGTAAATTAAAATTGAAGATTCTTGGCCACTTTTTACACACAAGAGGGCATTAATTCTAAAAGGAAATAGTAGTCTTTGTTTGAAGTCCAAATTAGTCCTTGAATGACTAAAAGCATCCATGCACAAAAAACTGGAATCATAACTGAACTAAATAAAGTTCAAAGCATTATCTAGTCAATTGCAAGCTCAGGTTTCAGTTGTAACAGACAAATTGATCCCCATGTATAAATCACATAGTTAACTTTTGAGAAGTCTCACTGTAACAATTTTATATAATCATCAATATAGCAGCAAACTGCAATACAAAGAGCAACAAAGAAATATCTAGGAATTTTTTCCAAAAAAATTAACATATTATGTATTATGTCAAACAATTGTAATTATGGATAATTAAACAAAAAATATTTATAAAAACAATAAAATACTTCTGGTTGATAAAAAAAAGATTTATTTCTGTTTTTGCATTTATTTAAATTTAAAAATTATAAACATCTTTATTTATTTAAATTACAGTTTAAATATATAATGAGCTTAAATACATATTTCAAAAGCTTTCTTATTTGAGACCTGGTAAGAATTTCATAAAGTTACTTAAATTGCAAGTAAGTACTGGAAGCACTCGAAGTCCATGCAGACTTAAGAAATTTATAATAAAATAAATATTGTTATTTGTAGGAGTATGATCAGAGCACCTTTGGATTTTCTTTCTATTAAAAAACAAAATTCAAAATGACTGCACAGCTAAAATGGTTTACGTATATAATTTAGGGAAACAAACTGACAATAAAAGAGCATAACACTCCATAATGCATTTTATTTTAAAGGGAAGATATTCAACATGGCTACCAGCAAAAAGAACTAAGCAAAGGAAGCATATACCTATTACAAGCAAGTGCAGTTGGTTGGCTGATTTGTAGCTCATGGTAATTTTTTGCACACTAGGGATAATTAGATCAGGACCTATAGTTTAACGTACAAATAAATATACAATGTCAGCATTAATGGCATTGAATTTCATTTAAGAGCATCATACCATTTCTTTAAAATGAGTGAAGTACTCCAGTACACACAAGATTTTAAATATTCCAACAACCAAAACTCTTCTGAAATCAAGTCTGGCAATCATGAATTATGTAAATATGCATCCTTTTATCAACTGATCTTTAGTGAATGTTACAAGCCAAAAAATCTTGACAAAATGTGCAATGTAAGGTGGGGACACCATGGTGCATAAAGATTATAGCAAGTCTGCTGTAATGTAGGCAAAACATGACCTTAGAAAGCCTAAGATACTGCTACAAGGCCAAAACAGGTTTTCAACAAGATTTTCTGCAAAAAAGAAAAATATCAAGAATGAAGAATACATAAAACCATCAATCCCATGATAGTGAATGTAGTGGCTTGATCATGTATTCATGAGAGTTAGATATTGCCAAGGTATGACTATTTTGCACATTAACATCACCATGCAGTGAAAAGTAAGGTTAACTGCATGATGTTCAGCAAGCTTTTTGGGTTATGTTCCATTAATACAAGCCTCCATGTTGCGAAAGCTCGTCTTTCACCTTAATTAGACAATATTATACATGAAACATATTCTGTATGAGATTTATAAATACAATACATCATTTCTTTGCTAAACGGAGTGGAAGAAGCTGTTTTCATATGTTCAAATTACATCTTAAGTACATAAACACTATACCAACATTAACTCTAAAAAGAATGCTTTCTCTTTTACTTCTATAGAACTGTATGGCAAGACTACCACTATAGAAGTGTTCTCTCATGTTAAGAATTTTTATTTAATAAAGATAAACATGCTTAAAAAACTCTGGTAATAGTTGGATATTTGCTGTGCCTTCAGTGGCTTTTAAAATGAAAGCAGCATTCCAATATCAGCAGATATCTTGATTATTACATAAAATTACATGCTAAATTACATCTTTACATCAGTAAAGAATCCATTCTTAATTTTTTTACCAATATCACAAGGAATTTTACTCACACCTTTCATATTTGAGATGCTTGGTTTTATACATGAAGCACTCAACAGAGTAAATACCATCTACAATACTTATTTTCATCTTTGAGTTAAAATCAATTAGATGAGAAGTTTCTCATGGTACACTTCAAAAATATGGAAATTTTTAAATTTCTATTTTATGACAAAGTAAAATTTTGCTATTTACTGACTAAGAAATGTGCAGCAAATCGATTAAACTGTTCAAAATGACATGGCAAACTACTTTTAAAAGAAAAAGACAGATAATCAAATCAACAATAAAAAACCTGGAACATACTGGATTAATTTAAATTTCTGAAAAGTTAGTTTTATATCATTCATACTAATGCACAAAATACATATTTATATAAAAAGTTATGTTCAGAAACAAAAGAATTCAATTACATTTTAACATTAATCAATATAAACTATAGTTAAACACAAAGGATGAAAAACTAAAAAACATAAGCTTATTTTCAGTACACAGAAAAAAAAAAACATATGAGTATTTACTACACCCAATAAGTTAATGCATCAAATAAAATGATACTAATTGACTTTTGTGAGAGTTATAGGCACAGATTCTAATACTGGACAAATCAAAATAGGATGAGAAAAATTTAACAGAAATTAGCAAAAATAGTTCTTACAATAATTTAAAAAGCTTTTAAATTAAATAATTTTTGAATCATTTTCAGAAAATTAAATGTTATGAAAAATTTTTAAAGAAGCATTTTTATGCATAAAAAACTTGAAATTTTTCCCTATTTAAAGCATTAAATAATTATCAATCACTGATTTAGCCACTGTAACAAGAAACTTTTTATTGAAAATTCATTCTTTTCAATTATTTTTAGATAACATTCTATAAATTTTAGATATTTTATATACTTGCATTAACCTTTTCACGACGGGGCGCTTTTGTTTAAGACGCGCGTTCAGGACGAAGCTGAAGAGAAAGGAATGATCTTACAGGACGGGGGTTTTTCTCTGCTAGGCCTAACTTTAGAAAAAAATTCGTAAATAATAAAGTTAAAGTCCTATCACCGTTATTTTTGGTAGCATTTTAGATTATCACATAATCTATCTTATAACTTAAAACTAGACTTTAAAAATGTTTTTCCTTCAATTTATATGAAAATATATATGTAAAAAAGTTGCTTACTCTGAGAAATAATTTTCGACAGTGCAATTCTAGTTTTTCCAAAATTATAATTGACAAAACACCTCAACATATTTGCAAATTAATTAAAACTATACAAGGGCTATTTACAAGAAAAAAATAACAAAATTTAAAATGAAGACTGAGTGTGGAAAATCTCAAATCAAGGAGAAACGCAAAGGCCGACATTGCATGATTTGCAAGTATAAAATGTTTGTTATGTTTTCTTTTCTTTCATCATGGTTTGTGAGCAAACAATGCCCTTTCTGCGACTTTTTTCTTCTTTTTTGTTCAAATTAAGGGTAGGAAAATGCCTACCAGATAATCCTTGCCATAATAATCTGAAGTCGAGAATTTTCAAAATAACAAGAAAAGTGAGCAAATAAAACCGAAAGCAGTAAAAACTGTAACGAAACTGACGCTAAAACCCTAAAAGACTTCCAATAGTAGCGAAAACAAAATAAAAAAAGTGTTCGGAGAGCTATCAGAAGCGAGAATCCTTAAATCACGTGGATAGTTGAAGAGCCGAGCTGTGTTTGCTTACATTGAGATTTCCTCTCTCCCCACCCATAGCTGATAATCAAAATACCAAAAAAAGCAAGAATACGAAAAAAATGAAGGTCAGAACACTAAAACTACGTTCAGTTTAAATGTGATGGACACATAGTGCCATCTAGTGATTATTAAAACTTGTTCCAGCTTAAAATGCATATATGCACCGCCCGGCCCTCACTTTCGTCCGTACGAAATGCATATATGCACCGCCCGTCGCGAAGAGGTTAATTAAAGTTAAAAAATCATCAATATTTAACATAGAATATATGCTTTTTAAGTTTTATAATAATTAAAGGTTAAATATTCATACCGCTTGTGATTGAACAATCAATTCATGCTCCATGGAAATTGCTTAAAAAATTTTAACACTTTCTATAATTAAAAAAAAGTTGGAATTTTATAAAAATTTACAAAATATATATTGTTTTTATAATTAAAAACAACAATTCTAATTAAAAAAAAACAAAGAATGTTGAAAATACATTTGGATTATCCATAACTGTTATATAAATTTTACTTTTAATTAAACTTGTATAAATAATCATGCAAATAAATTCTGAAAACTTTTATGTACCTATAATTTGCAAATTAAAGTTAAACTGTCATGCAAAAATTTTTATGAAATAATATTTTTAACAAAATGAAATTTTAGGAATTGAAATTTTATGGACATAGATGGATTGTATTTCCAAAAATCATGATCACCTGCACTTTTAAAAAGAAATATTCTTTAAATAATCTTTTTTTTTATTAATGTTACCTAAAATAAATTGATTATTTAATTACTATAAGTAAATTAAACTATATAACAAACAGATGGAAAGATTTTAAAATTAAAATTGTTTCCATTCACTAGTTAAGATAGAGCTTTTTAATATCATAGTAGAAAATAGAAATTTCTCTGAAGTCCTTCCTTTCCTTAATTCTTCCTTCTTTAACTTTAACTAAGAGAATTTCTTTCCTTAAGTTTTTATGTATATAGAAAGAATTGAAATAGAAAAATTGGAAAAAGGAGAAGCTTATATATATTCTAACTAATTTCACATTGTAGTAAAGAGGTATTCCAGGGGCTTGAGCAGCAATCAGGTATGTCCTTTTTCCTTTGAAAGGGCAGCTTCATGAGAAGCCACAAGCCAGCTCCAATAGCCTTATATGACCATGCTTAAGGTGAATGGCACTGCAGTTATGGCTTAATGAAGCTCTTAATGCACCTGGCGAATCGCTAAAGTATCTTGCTTTACCCAGAAACTCAGGCAATCCTGGGTGGAATGTTCTGTTTCCTGAGAATTATATTCCTAGTTTTATGGATGAAGAAATATGAAAAACTTAATTTACTGCTCATGTACCTAAAACCTCTGAAGTAGACCTGTCTTCACAAGATAAGGAAACTGGTAGTAAATCAACTGAAGGAATAGAAATAACTCCTGTGGTACAAGAAGTACTAATAACTTAGTCCCACATCTAAAGTAGAACAGTAAGCTAATAGTAACATGACTACCTCTCCAAATAGAATAAAGATTAAGAAAGGGCTGTCCAAGACATAGAAGAGAAAGCTGACCATAGGAGTTAAAACTTATCAAGGACACTGGGTCAAAAATTCTAAGAGAAAATGTGAGATAATCTAAGAGATGGAGAGGGTACAGCCTCAAAGACTGCTAGGATGAATAAGTTAATGTTTGTTGTATAATTAATAAGTTAATATTTGTTGAAGTAAAGACAATATTTTTTATTAAATCATCACTGTCATGCTTACAACATTCTGAAGTTAAATTAATTTCAGCTAAATAGAAAATATTTAATATGACACTGCTACACTTTAACAAATATTGTTATATTATTTTCTTATACTTCAAGAAGTCTTTTTCACACACACAAATTCAGAAGATAACAGTTTAGGAACAGTATAATTAAAATGAATTATTTTGACATTATCACCACAAGGATATTTTAAAAATCCCCTATTTATGTTTTTAATAAAAAGATAGTTTTCATAATTTCATTGTAAACTTCATTAATCTACAAAATTTCACATTTTGTGCATTAATTTAATTAATTTTTTCAAGAGGGAATACACACAATAACCTGCTATCTATGTTCAAAGAGTTAATAAATGAGAATATTTCTTTAAATCATTTTCGTTTATTTTCAAATTAAATATAAATTGTTTAAAGTTGGGAATATCAAGACATACATACTCGGAAACCTAAAAAGAAAAGTAGAAACGCTATTAAGATAAGTGTTAACTGTATAGATTTAGTTGTATTTTCTATGATTCTTATAAGAGCTGTTTTGATTACATCATATCTTTTATTCTAATAAAGTTCAAGCAATATTTATATTCACTATTTTAACTCCTAAAAAATGATAATTTTTAATTAAAATTATTTAAGAAGCAGAATTTATGAACTACTTTATAAGTTATATATGTATATCATGTAATTAAAATTTTATCAACTTCTAATTGATTTTTCCACTTTATATTATAATTTAACATGAGAATGTAAACATTGTTTCCTCAAGTATGTTGAGTAATTACTGTTACCACTATTAGTTATTTCACACATGTAAAATGAGAAATAAATAAATTTTCAAATATTTCATTCCTAAATAATAAATTTATAATATAATTATTCAGATATAAAAATGTTTTAATAAAAACAGTAAAGCTTAATATTCCAATAATTATATAATATTAAAAAATAATTTAATTAAATTGGGAATATTTCTAATAATTGTCAAAGCTATTGTGTGTGAAAGTTTTTAAAATTAGAACCATGTAAATTACAGAATGAGAAATTTTATAAGAGGAAAAACATACTGCTTGGAGTCAATAGCTTAAATACATAAATGGACTGTAGGACAATAAAATTCAAAATCTCTTTATTTTTTCGTAGCTGATTCACCTCATTCATTTTACATCTGCTCTTCTCAAAACAGTAACTAGACTCTCTCAGTTTTTGCTTTGTTTTTCTTACATACAAATATGGCACTGCTGTAACAGAGCTTCATTGGTACAGAGCATTCCGCCCAATGTTTAAATGTTACATTCAAGAAATAAACATGCAAATAATTAAAAAAAAATTAAAATAAATACAAATTAATATAAGTTATACATATAATATACTAACAAAAAACTATACACTAATAGGTGAAATAAAAATTTTTTAAATGGGTCTTTTGAAGATTCCTGAAGAAGTTTATACTTTAACAACTGTGACCCATTTTTGTCATCACCCAGATAGAGTTGCATTCTATTCTACCTAATGACAATTTTTGAGGAGATAGATTTTCATCTTTCATGAGCACTAGATCATTGATTTTTAACATTTTCTTATTTAATTCTCCATTTGGACTTCTGTAACAAATTATTAAGATATTGCACCACCCATTTCCTCTAAAAAAATTTGAATAATTTTTATTAATTTTTTCCAGTTACTTAATTTTTATTAATCTTAATTAAATTAGGTTCAGCAATAGCATTTAAAGGTCTACGAATTAGAAAGTAGAGAGAGACAGAGAGAGGTTTGGTTTGGTTTCTTTGTCGCTCAACGGTCATTTTTTGCACACGAAGGCTAATTAGACTGGGACTTACGGCTTAAAGTGGATTCCGAACCACTACAAACATCCATGCCCAAGGTGGGATTCGAACTCACGAACTGTTGAACCGAAGGCAAGAGCGCTAACCATTCGGCTGCCAACTCGGCAGAGAGAGAGAGGCCAATGTTAATACTTCATACACATCAGTATCTGATTACAGGGGTACAAGCGGTCTGGAGCTAAGAATACCCTCTATTTGAATAATGGCAGTTAAAAACTCTTCATAATTAAGTTTAGCATTGGTACATATTATAGTAAAATGAAGTTTAAATGCTTTCACACCATTCTCCCATAAACTACTAAAGTTGGGGGCCCTAGGAGGAAGAAAATGCCAATCAATTCCCTCCCTTCAAAGATAATTTGCAAGTTTCTTATCTGGTTTTAAAACTAAATGGTGCAGTCTGGACAATTCTTTATTTGCACCTATGAAATTTGTTGCATTATCGGAATATAGTTTTGAACATAAGCCTCTACGAGCAACAAATCTCTTTAAACAGGTAATGAATGCTTCTGATGTTAAATCTGTTACCATTTCAAGACTGCAATGTTTTTTTAAATGGTTTTTGGAATTTTAAAACTTGTTTTTATATTTTAAACGAATGATCATCTCTGGTCCAGCCTAATTTTTGAACAATAACATAACCTTCAAACCTCTTTTATTTACAGATTATTATACTTTTAGAGAAAAATGTTTTTCACTGAAATTTATTTAGATATCAAAGATTAATTCAAAGGAAGTAGTAAGCACAAGGAATGCTGTGTTTTAATTATTTTTCCAGTTTCATGAAATGTCAAAATCGCTTAAGTTCCTATTTGCATTTGATGGTGTGATTTTTCTTTCTTTTGTTCCCCTTTGCATTTGATGTTCAAATTTTCACCTCAAGCTTTGCAGTTATCTCGCCAACCAAAATTACACCACCTCGCACAATATACAAAATCACACAAAATCCTGATTGCGCTCTTACTTTAACTTTAAACATTGCAATCTTGCACTCTTTTAGATTTCAAATATCAAAACCTCGAATATTAAATTATAATGATTTATCGTTTGCCATATTATGTGTTTCTTAAATTTAATATCACTTTTCATATTTATCTCCCTTGTTCAGTAATCTATAAAAGCAGAAAAAAATTCAAAGATCAATTATTTACAGATTGCAAAGTAAAAATGAAACTTGAATTTATGTCTTAGTTTAAAGCCACAACAGATGAAGTTTAAATTTTCTTCTGCTTTCAGCAAGTGCTTTGTGGGTCTTTCATAAAGTCTAAGATTTTAGCCGGTAAGTGCTTTTTATTCATACAAAAATTTATCATTTGGTGTTGGAATCTGCTATTTAACTAACTATTGGAAGCATGTCATGTTTAAGCTATATATTTCAGCTAATGACTAGAGGCTGATACATGTTGAACACTGACGCTGAGAATTTATGTTCTCACTAAAAGATGACTTTGCTGGGCACCAGATAGCTTTGCTGGGCACATGGCTTGTTTAGTAATAAACATTTATCATCAAAGAAATTTAGGCCTTCTGTTGTCTTGCAAACCAGCATATATATTGTTTTGCTTTCATTAATACTTAGATTTTTTTTGTTGCACATCTCTGAATGGCAGTAAATGCAACCGTCAAAGACTTCTTAGTTCTTACAATACTAACGATGTCATCAGCATATGTAAGGAGTTGAACTGACTTAGGGAAAATGGTTTCTCAGATACTAATACCAGCCTCCCGAA
The DNA here is from genome assembly GCA_037975125.1 of Latrodectus hesperus. Classification (NCBI taxonomy): domain Eukaryota; kingdom Metazoa; phylum Arthropoda; class Arachnida; order Araneae; family Theridiidae; genus Latrodectus; species Latrodectus hesperus. Next base: position 93,544,349 of record CM075854.1, read on the forward strand.
TTGACCACTCTAGGGCCAAATTAAAAAGACATACAATGACGTCACCTTGCTGTACGCCATTTTTAACTTAAAAATAATCTATTAAGTTTTAATGATTTATTTAGCTTTAATTTTCCAATAGCTAATTCCAACTTTTCTAAAGAAGGAGCAGGGAAATTGTCTGCTGGTTGAGACAATACAGTTTCATTATAGGATTCAGTTGGATGGTCATCATTTAAAAGATCATTGAAATGTTTCATCCATCTTTTAGGGATAACTGAACTGTGGTTAAGAAGTGATTAATTTTTGTCCCTACAGAAAGTAATCCTAGATTTAAAGTCTTTGCATTTTATTGTTTCATATAATGCTTTGCTTTCTTTAATCCCTCTAACATGCTCAGCATCTTTAAGGAGTTCATGATACACTTTTTTTTCCTAAGTAACTTTTCTTTCCTTCTGGCAGATTTATATTCTTCAATAGAATTTCTAGTAAATTTCCTCTGGTGCATGCTTTGATATGCTTGGTTCTTTTCCCCAGTAACTTATCTACACTCATTACTGAACCAATTCTTTGAAGTGCTCTTTTAAGCGGGTCCAAGGATCGAATCGGCAGTTGTTATCAGGATGTCATTAATGGCTTGTCATTTAGATACTACATTTTCAAGATTATTGAACTCCAAATTTTGTGTGTGTGTATCTTGTTATTTAATTTTTCTTTACAAGAGTTGTTGGTTTCCTTAACTTTCAATTTTGGCAAGTTAAATTTTACTTGACCCTTCCTTGGCTTGCTCTAAAAGCTAATCGTAAGTAACGATCAGAATCAATATTAGCACCAGGATAAATCCTAACATCTAACAAATTAGAGCAATGCCTGGCATCTTTTAACACAGGGTCAATTTGGTTAAAGGTGTTTTCCATGTCATTTTATGTATATTTTTAAGAGGGAACATTCAATTACCATGTCATAATCAATCGCGAAATTAATGAGTCGTATTCCGTTTTTTTTTTTTTTTTTGTTAAATTGTGTAAACTATAGCCTCCAATAACAGGTTTAAATTCATTTTCAACTCCAAACTTAGCATTAAAATCATCTCAAAGTAACTTAATGTCACTTCTTGGGCATTTCTTATAAAGCATGCCTATGTCAGTATAGAAAGAATCCTTTTCTTGGTTGTCCTCATTATGGGTACAAAACAAATATAAAATAACCAAATATTATTCAGCCAAGAGCAGGAGACAATCGGCCATTAAAATTAAATCAGTGTAACATAAATAACATACTGTGAACCTGTGAACTATTAAGCTAGCTCAAAAAATAAAGCCTCAGTGTTAGACTGAACATTTGATAAATATCCACAGAACAAAGTGAGTTTGGCACCAAGTATTACACAGTTACTATTAGTCAACCTAAATAATGTCATTATGTGCAATATCTGGTTCCCAAATACTGATCATGCTCGAACTTCAACTTTGCAATTGAGAGTTATTTTAAATTTCAAACATCAAAATTTTGAATATTTCATTATAATTACTTACTACATAAGTATTAAAATGCTTATAACTATAAACTATTTTCCCAAAGATTATATAATACGAAACAAATATAAATGAAGTATCATGCAACCTACAACAGGAGACAACCTGGTAATAAAACGAATTCTGTAACGTAAGTAAAGAGCATTTTTATGAAAATTCGAATTTTAATTGACCGGGCAGTGGTAATCACATTAAAAAATCACAGTAATGTAATCTAGCCTCAAAGTTTAATATGAGCAGTAAAAATATAAATCTAAAACATAAATAAACATTCTTATAAAAACTAGACTTTCATATTAATCAACACTACCCCATACATGAGAACATTTTCAAGAAGCATTGGAGAGCCCATGAACTAATGGCTTAAGAGCTAATGCTTGGCATTTGTAAAAAAAATAACATTGCCACATACTAAATAAATCTAAATACCAATATGAGATATTTATAAGCAATACTTAATATCTAACATAAAATACTATATACAATAGCAATATTAATTAAATATATAAAACAAAATAACTAATTCATTGCTAGCAGAATCATTGGCACTGGCATGGCACGATGTTTACTGAATGATTATATGGTCATACACTTTCCATGCGAAAATAAAGATTCAAAATAACCATGGTGAAAACAATATGATAAAAATTTATTTTATAAAATTTCATAAGAAATTTTATTTAAGAAACTTAAAAAATTCACTAATGTTCCAAAACTTAGCTTTAAAGAAAATTTCAGGACAGAAGCATTATATCTCTCACTTCCTCTTCTTCTGATAAAGGGCACCTCTGCTTAAAAGCATTTGGTACCAAGTACATTAAGCTCAATTAATCCTAGTTCTCCCTTTTGGGGTCACCTACTTTGTTTAAAGTCTAATAACCCCTCAGTGGAGCTCAGAATCCTCAAAGAGCTCGGGAACTCTTTAGAATAAGGATTGCCTAAAGTAATAAATCAAATGAGGGCAAGGGGGTATCACACTCATACATAATATGGTGTGCTGATAATCCTTCCCTTCACACACTTAGACTGTATAATGAAATAAAAATAAATAACTAATCAAATGCTTCAAGGGTTACTAGAACACAAAACTAATTTAGCGCACATACACGATTACACTACATCATAAAATGATAGTTACATTATACAAACCCTTTTTAACATATTAAGCACGTTCGGTGCATTTCATCGAGGTGATAAACGACAGCCTTCAGCCAAATATTTTAATTAACACACACAAAAAACAATTACATAAAATATAGAGCACAAATCAATTAATAAAATCTTAAAAATCAACAATAACAACTCATCATCAAAAGAGCAAAATTAGATACGAGGTGAACATCAAAATAAAAGAGTGTTCCGAAAAATGTGCATCAATCATGCAAGTCTGAACTAGTTTGTTTCTACTGTTAATGATTTTTTAACATGAATGTTCTAATCTATAAAAAATACACACTTGTGTAGTAGTGCCATCTGTTAGTACCAATAAATATTATTCTCAGCAGGTCATTTCTTAAAAAATATTTTTAAGAAAACTTACATTTTAATTAACTGGGCAGTGGCATCCACCTTACAAACATCAGATAAAGGTGTAAGTATGATATACCCCTTTAAGTGATTTCTTGACAAAACAAGCGGAATTTGTTTTGATTGTAGTGTTGTCAATTTGAGTTTTTGTATTTATTATAGTGTTGCCAAATTTAGTTTTTGCTACTTTTCATATTTTTTGATAGCCTGATTTTGTTTTTTCTGTGTTTTACATCATATATGCTTCTTTTCAGTGGCAACAGCATTTTCAGTTTTACTTTTTTAATCACAATTTGAATTTTTCGCCTTTTTTAATTTGCTTGTCGCTGTCTTAGTTGATCGTTTTTTATCGGATATAAAGTGCAGCAATTTATAATTGCTGGTTTTTCATATTTATTTTTTATTTCACTTCAGATGTAGTGCAGAATATAAATATTGTCTTTTATTACATATTCTATTTTGCTGTGTATATAGCGCCAGAATTTCAATCCTGTCTTTTATATTCCTTTTGTATTTTGCTCTGTATTTAGTGCAGGAATTTCAATCCTGTCTTTTATACTCATTTTGGATTTCACTATGGATATTATGCCAGAAATTAAACTGACTTTTATATTAATTTTGGATTATGCTGTGCATATATAGCACCAGACGAAAAATACAAGTAAGAATTTTATTTTAAATATTTTCTGTAGGCATAGAATTCCTAGAATTGTATATTAAAAATTTAAATTTCCAATCATAAATGAAATTATAAAATTGTTCTTTTTGGAATTATTCTAGATTTGTCTACTTTTTTGTAGTAATGATTTGTAAAATTCTATCTTAAATCACTGAAATTCATTATTTTATTACTTTATTTCCTTGAATTTTAATTCTGAAATAATTTTAAATAGAATCTTTAATAAATTCTTATTATGATTACTGTTTTCTAATGTACTATTAGGTTGAGCAATTTCAAATCAATGGGGAACACCCCGCTTTATTTACATGGTTGTTATTGTTTTCTTATGTAGAGCTAGGCCTAGTATGTCGCCAAGTGGCGACAAAAAAAGTAGCAATGATCGCCAATAGAGGAGGATACCCTACTAGTTCCTAAATTATCTCTGAAGATATCAAAGTATAAAAGAGCTTATAACTAAATATTAAAAATCCTTAAAATTCCTTAACATGCATCTTTCATTTTTCTAATATTTTATTTTCAAATTATATATATTTATATACATATAAAAATATTATTAATACATATATTTAATAATATGATGGTCATTTTATACGGTATAATGTTTCTTATGACATTCATTTTCAACTTAGTTAAGTTATAAAAACTGATTTAATTCTCAACCAAAATGCAATGTAGGAATATTTTTGTAAATTATTTTTCGTCAAAATGTAGAAAAAGTGAATATATATATATATATATATATATATATATATATATATATATATATATATATATATACATACATATGATACTTTGGGAAGTAAGCACTCAAGAAGTTATAGGAAGGAAATAAGGAAGCTTAAAAAAATGTTTAGATAAATTTTGTTAAAATTCTAACATTAATTTTAATGTTAGAATTAAAAAAAAGCAATTACTTCTCATGAAATATTGTTAAACACACTGACATTATTAACAAATCATAAAATAATTGAAATATAACAGTGCAATAGATTTAAACCAAATATTTTATGCCCTAAATATTTTAATTGCTTTATCAATTATTATAAGAGACAAAATCCAATTCATTAAAAAACTAGATTTGAAACTAAATACAAAACTAAGTTTTACATTAGTTATTTTTAAAAAGGTGTGTGTGCGTGAGCATATGTGAATGTATAAAGTAACATTTTCCAAACAATTGAATGAAGTTATGAATAAAAAATCTTGTGATTAAATTACAATATATGTTTATTTTTCTTAAACTAATTAAAATATAATTTCAAATGACTATTTAATATTCACACACAATTATGAAAATATTTGTCTCTGGCTTCCAAAAAAACCAACTCCGTCTTTTACAAATGTTACTTAAGTAAAAATAAAAATAAATTGGTATTTAAAGTGAACACTGTCAGTTACATTAATGTCAGAGTTTCTAAATTCTATGAAAAATAAATGCAAACTATAACAATGTAGGAAAATTTTAAATCAGAATGCAACCCAATTTTTCATGGCTGTTAAAAGTATGAAACTTGGTTAATCTTCTAGAAAAATTTTCCAAAACAGGGCTTGACAAATACCAGCACATTTGCTATCAAAAAATGTATTCACAAAAAACTGTACAACATTTATATGCATTGATTCTCATATGTACTTTCTTTCTTATCCTAAATTACAATTATAGGAAAAATTTTAAAAGTTAACTAAAAAATAAGGAAAGTTTCTAAGCAATTGTATCTGTATCTAAGAAACAGACGAAGAAAGATGCACTAAGAAATTATTTCAGTCAAAAAAAAAGGTAACTTCATTTTGATAAGACATTATATTCTAAAAACCAAAAAGGAGATTCATAATAATGCTACTGCACCTTAAATTTCCAGTGCTACAATACTATATTTAACTCCAAATAGTTATGTTTCTAAAGACTGGAAAGAGGGTGGTAATTCACAGAGAAAATATTATATGGTGAATAAAAATTCTCTTGAAAGTTTAGAATAAATTTAAAAAGACAATTAAAATTACACACATATATATATATATATTTACTTCCTATTAAAATAGAATAGATAAAATAGCTCTCACTGTATTTAAAATCATATGGTTTTTCTTAATTTTCCTTTCTCATTCAAATAAATGAAAATACAAATTAATGATAGTATCCAATATTAATTTTCCAGACAAAGCTCAAATGACAGACATTTTTCTGGTTGACGGTAGCTTTAATGATTACTTGAACATAGCAGCTTATCTTTAATTTAATATGGGAAGGAATATTTACCTCCCATTTAAGTAGTTTTTCAACATTTTCAAATAGTATCTAGGTATTTCTATATGAAATAAAATTTAACTTGATGAAAATAATTAAATACAAACTTAAACATACCAAGGAATTGGAAAGTGAAAAATCTTAAATCAATATAAGATTTCACATAGGAACACTCTTTATTGAAATAAAACAATTAATGATATCTTAAGCCATGTTTTTTAAAGATTACTCCTTGTATTTTGATTAAAAAAATAAAATGGGAACATAAAATAATGGCCAAACCTATGATTTAAATTTTTTTATCTAATACTCAAAAAACTTTTTTAGTACAGTGATTATAGATCAAATGACAATTTGAACAATAGGTCATAGGCAAATCTTTATTTTAATCAAAGATGGAGAATGCTTCGTTTCCATTCCACTAATTTTCTCTCTCTCGAAATTTTCTAATTATCTCTAAATATCTTCATATGAAACAAATCTTAACTAAAAAACTTAATATACATTGGATATAAAAAATCTAATAACTGATATTAATGGATCTGAATAAATTTTACATAACCTAAATAAAAATTAACATCTAATTTAAAACATCTATAAAATATACACACACTATAAGTTAATAAATAATCATACTGTATATTTATATATATATATATTAGATTTAGGAAAATGTACCTAAATAAAAAAGTAGTAATTTATAAAAAAAATTTTATAGTTCATAAAATATTGATAAATATCATTAAAACATGCTAAAATATAAATATCCACTTGAATATTTTATTTACTTTATTAATTACTAATAAATTTTCTTAGTTATATTTTAATTATAACAATAAAGTAAACAGATTTCACTATGTTAAATTGTATTAAATGAAATTTTCAAATATTAAATTTAAGCAATTGTCAATCTTATACTATCTACAAGATAAATCAGTATTAATGAATAAATAAGTTGTTGATTACTAAATGAAAGCACAAGCTTATAATTGAAATTTAGAAAATTACTATATTTTCTTTGTAAGTTTATATTTATCAAAAGCTTGAAAATACTCATTGAAAACTTATAAAAAACTTTTTTAAACATATATTAGTGCTCATACTACAGCATTAAATAACTTAAGAATTATTTTCAAAGAAATGTTTAGATTGTCACTCTATAGTCAACGTTTTCATGTATGAACAGTTGAACTGAAGCCTAGAATATAAACCATTCAAGTGTAAACTGCTACTTTATTAAGTGAAAATTATAATAAACCAGTAGTTTAGATCAAAACTTTTTTTTTTAATAATGGCAGGCACTTGGGTGACTAACCCTTCGCCACAACAAGGCCGGAAACTGCTACTCATTTGTCGTTACCCAGCGGGCACCTGTGAACCAAGTCACGGAGGCGAGTAGTATTACCCGCGTCATACCACCACAGACCCGTTCGATCAAAACTTTAAGTGCATTCAATTATTTATTGTTTGAAATAATTTATAAATATATTATTTAATATGTATAGTTAAGATATATGTCCTAATCATTTGATTTTTCACAGCTCTTTAAAAAAATTGATTTAATTACTTGTAAATTATTTTAAGATATGTCAAACCTTGGTCTATAAATAACCAGTCTCATTCAACATTACATAATAAAGTTACACATTTTTAAAAATAAGTAGAATGCTAAAAATATATTTATGGTCCAATTTAATTTAAATAAAATCCAATCAAAAGAACATTTAAGGTATTAAGAAAATTTTTTATAAAATACCAATTAAACTAATTAAATCAAATTAAATTTTTTAAAAAAACATAAATTTATATTGTGTTTTTGAAAAATTAAAATGAAAAGGTTCAGGATAAGTGTTAAATACAGAAAATCATAATAGAACATTTTGAAGCATAAAAAATATTTTTATTTAAATGTAAAAATAGTTATATATAATTGATTTTATTACATTTTAAATATATCTTAATAAGACATAAATACCACACTCAATTTTAAAATAAACTAGATATTAAATTATCACAATAGAGAAGTTTACAATGTTAACTTATGGCAACTTTAAATCTGAAAATAAAGTACATTGTATTTTAAAATTGTTAATGTGACTTCTTGTGGAAATATTTAATAGTTGGAAACATACAACTATTTTAATATGTGATTAAAATTATCAAAAATTCATTTAAAATATTTCAATATATGTTACAGAAAAAATTTCCAATAGTTTACTATTAATCAAAGTATTATCTTTATGTATATTTTAAATAAAAAGTTTTAGCTATGAATGAAACCAAAATTTTAAGCCCCAATATGAAATAGATTGGTTTACAACAAAAGAGTTTAATGTTTAACAAAAATTTCTAATTTACAAGAGTAAGTTTTTTTACACTTCTCAACTTATTTAAAGGAAGACTAATACTATAAAATGTAGCTGAAGCTCAAATATTCCACAATAGAATCAAGAAAAAATGATACTATTAGACTTATCATTCACAATGAAATATTTCCTTATTCACAGACAAATTTCCATTAAAATAAAGTGAGCGAGAATATAAATAATAAAAAAAATATTACACATCAAATAGTTGAGAACTTCAATTTTCTTCGCAAAGAATGTTCAAATATGCAAGAAGCTTGTATGAGACAACAAAGTAAACACAATCAAAGATTGTACTTCACATTTTTTTATAAATACATTCGACGCTAATGTAAAAATGAATTTGTTAAATCTTTAAAAATATCTAGAATACGGCTATTATATTCAGTAGAGCATGATTTTATCATCGGTCCAAAATCTTATTAAGCAACAAGATATTTGCAGTCTAACTAACGTACTTAATGACAATAAATAATTAACATATAATGATAAATGGGTACTATAATGCATACTTTCTAAGAAAAAAAATATATTTATATTTTAATAAATATTATTCCTAAGCCCCATAAGATATTGTTGCCGACACACTTCCGTTGCTTCCAAAATTTAAAAGTATAAAAAAAAAATTAGTTATCCTATGACAACTTTAATATTATATATATATATATATATGTAGAATCGAATAGTTGCATCTGACGTCACTAAATCATGTGAAACAATTCACATCTAATGTAAGAAATTGGAAAGAACAATGTTATACTGTGACACATAAAATAACACTAAATGACACATCCTTTAACGAGCAAATGTTTTGTGAGAAGTTGAAAATATCGGTGGCTTTTGTGACTGCTTTTGTTGCAGTCAGACTGCATCTCAACTGAGAAAAAGTTACATTTTAGAAATGACTTATTCTTACGCCAAAATACTACAGTATCAGATAAATATACAATTCGTGAATTAAAACTATTGAAAGTATTTTTATAAGCACTTAATTTCACTTTCGAACATAAATTAGGATATCCTTGATTGGACTATGGATATTTGAAAGAATGCTGAACTATGAAATTCAAAATGAAAAGAAGTTAAAGATGTAAATAAAATTGTTATAAACTGTATTTTTTTCACATTAAATAAACTTGATTTTTGATTATTGAATTATATTATCAATTTAAAATTTCTTTTCATTTTTAAATGTCACTTTAATGATTAATTTAAAAGAATTGATGCTTATCAAACTGCTATATCTGAGATGCTACTGAAAATTGAGAGTGGAGGACAATTACTAGAGAATGATTTTGTAAATTTTAGAAACTATAAAGATTAAGTCCTTTATGTCTTCCCAAATTGAATTAAAAGTAAAGGAAATTTCTCTCTTGTCAAAAAGAGTGTTCCGTACCCATGAATCGCTGTGACAGCAGCACCATCTTTGTGTATGAAAAAAGCACACAAAAAACTGTGAGAGAGGAGGAGTTGAGCCACGGCCTTGGAGGAGGGCAGTTGTAAAATGAGTGAGGTGAAGCTACGAAAAATAAATAGTTTTTGTTTTATTTAAATTCTACAGTCCACTTATTTATATACCAGAGCAACAGATAAACACCTGGTCCCCTTCGCCGGAGTTTTGATGAGATATTGCCTACAACGAGTGCGAGAATGAGTAAACATCAACAACACAACTGTCTTTGATAGCGGTATCAGTTGCTATGAGGAATGTGATTCAGCTTTTTTGGTCATTCACTGTCATGAGATAATTTATATTATCAGTTTGAATTAATTGTGTTGAGCTTAATAACTATTTATATAATTTGTGTTGTTGATTAACTTAATTATATATAAATTTAAAAATTGAGTTTTGAGCTTCGTTTTCAAAATGTTTAAAAACGGGAATAAAATTGATTTGCAAATTGCGGCTACAGAGTTAGGAGAGGTCATTACTGATAAAATGACAATTGTAGAGTTAACGAACATTATAAAGAATAATGTCACGTTTAAAAATGAGCCAGAATATGTAGCTGATCTCCTAAAATCTATAAAAGAGAACCGTTTACTAGAATTAGAAACAATTGAGAAAAATAAGCAGAGTCGCAATTAGAGCAAATAAAATTAGAGAGAATGAAAGGTGAATTAGAGTTAACACGCTTGAGAGTAGATTCGAAAATTGTAGAAACTAATTCGGAAAATAAAACTGAAGACTGCTACTCTTTAGATTCCTTAATAAAAAGCATCAAAACATTAACGATTAAAATACCGAGTAAACCAGAAGGTTGGAATCTATTTTTACTTCTTTGGAGAGAGCATTTATAACAAAAAATGTTTAAAATAAATTTAAAGCAGAGATTCTTTTAAATTTGCTCGGTGAAAAAGCATCAAATGTAATTTCTTACCTAGGCGATGAGGAATTAAATAATTATGAAAAAGTTAAAGAAATTATTCTCAGAGAATTTGAGCCCACACCACAATCATGTTCATGCAATTCAGAAAAACAATAAGACACCCAAATGAAACTCATGTTCAGTTCGCTTCGCGTTTAATAACAAATTTCGATTACTACTTAAAGTAGAGAAAAGTGTCTGATTTTGTGAAATGAAAACAATTAATTGTACCTAATAAATTATTTCAAACAATAGATAGAGAAAGCGCTGCTCATATCAGTATTAGACAGTCAGATACTTGGTTTGAACCCATAAAATTAGCAAAAGAAATTGATTTATTTTATGTATCCAGAGGGAAACCGCTCTAACGGTAGAAAATAAACTAGTGAATCCGAAAACATACCCCGCAAATCAAAGAAATACTTCCAGAGTGTTTTTATCCGATTTAAAAAATTCACAATGTCTCCTTTGTTCGGAAAATCATCTTTTATATATGCAAAAATTATATTGCTTTGCCTGTTTCTAGTAGATAGAGTAGAGATAGTTAAGAAAAATAATTATTGCTTTAACTGCCTTGGTAAACACCAAGTAAGTAACTGCAAATCGTGGTTTTCATGTTATTTATGTCAAAGAGAGGGAGTCAAAAGGCGGCATCGTTGCTCTTTGCATTTTCCGAGAACTGAGGAGTTACCGCCTGCACAAAGTGAAAGCGTTTACCGACCCTTATCAGCCCCCCGTGAAGAGTCTTCACTTTCCCCACTTGCCCTGATCTTCCCTTCTAACCAAAACAACCCAGTTCTTTCTACTCGAGTCGTAAATCTGTCAAAAACTGTTTTGCTTAGTACGGTAAACTGCTTGCTAAGATATCATGGAGGAAATTTTTACAGAGCGCGTGCTATTTTAGATCAAGGCTCAATGAATAATTATTTTTTTTATCTTACGCCTGACCTTGGTTCTTCAACCATCAGTCTCTGTCGGGCAGCCCAATACAATCTTGAGGTGAATAAAAAGTCATCTTCCGCAGAATTTTGTAAAACCACCTGCATTCCAAAAAATCAATGAATAATTATATAATTCATTGATATTCATTATATATTTATTATATATTTATTTCGCTTTAAGCCTAAACTATTTGCACAATCAGTCGTTATATAATGAATAATTATGTAACGACTGATTGTGCAAATAGTTTAGGCTTAAAGCGAAATAAAACAAATTTGACAGTTTATGGTATAAATGATATATGCACAAGAACTAAATCGGTTACTAAAACTACAATTTCTAATTTAGAGTGAAATTTTAAAAAAAGAGTTAGAATTTTATTTTTTTCTAAAATTACTGATTTCATGCCGTCAAAGATGCTTACAGTTAATGTACCAGAGTTAAATTATGTAAAATTAGCAGATGAAAACTTTAATAAACCAGGTTGCATAGATTTACTTTTAGGCTCTGAAATATTTTACGAATTATTACGTCCAGATCAGATTTTTCCTGTAAATAGTAATTTGGTTCTTCAAAATACCGTTTTTGGTTATGTAGTTAGTGGGAGCTTACCCACTGCAAAGGAGGGGAAAGTACATTGTGGATTTATTAAAGATAATACTGCTTTAAATGAAGCAATAGAGAAATTTTGGGAGATAGAAAATGTTGGAACTAAAATTTCTAAAAAAAAAGAAACAATAATATGTGAAGAACATTTCAAAACAAATGTTAAGAGAGACAGTACAAGGAGATATATAGTTAAAATGCCATTAAAAGAAGACCCAATGTGCTTAGGTAAATTTAAAAAATTAAATTCGTTATGGAATCGTTTTGTAAGAGAGCCTCAGTATTTAATATTATATAAGGAATTTTTGAGAGAGTATAAGAAATTGGGTCACATGACAGAAATTCCAGATTGTGAGGAAGAATTAGGAACGTATTATATACTCCATTTAGGTATTTATCGCCCTGATAAAAGTACTACAAAACTTCGGGTAGTATTTAACTTATCTTCTCAAACAACTTTAGGAAATTCATTTAATTCCTGACAATTTAATGGTGGTACTTTACAAGAGCACCTTTTTTCAATAATGGTGAGGTTTCGTAAACACATTTATGCTTTTTCAGCAGATATTAAACAAATGTACAGAATGGTTTTAATTGATCCTACTCAAACTACACTTTTGAGAATACTTTGGAGAGAGGGAGTGAATGAATCAGTTTAAACTTATGAGCTCAAAACAGTTACGTATGGCACAGTTAGTGCACCATACCTTGCAACTAGAGTGCTTTTTGTGCTATCAACAGATGAAAAAGAGAAGTGCCCCCTAGCATCACCCGTCTTAGAGAGGACTTTTACATGGACGATGTGTTTAGTGGTGCTGCCACTATAACTGAAACCAAACAGTTTCAAACTGAACTGCAGTATATCCTAAGGAGTGGAGGAATGACGCTACACAAGTGGTGTTGCAATCATTCGAAATTGATGACAGGCTCTGATAATGACTACAATTTCCAGGAAGAGATAAAGGCGTTAGGAATTCCTATGGAGACACAGCACAGATCATTTTACCCTTTAAATACATCTTGAGAGTGCAATTCCCCCAACGAAAAGATCAGTGCTTTCTACAATTGCAAGAACTTTTGATCCCTTTGGCCTCTTGGATCCAGTGATAACTAAAGCAAAGATTTTCTTGCAAAAACTTCGGTATTTAAGTCTAGAGTGGAGTGATGCCCTTCCTACAATGGAAGTACAGCAATGGCAGAACTTTATTGAAACTTTGCCAACGATCAACAATGTTAAGTTTAAACGATACATATTGATAGACAAATCAATGCACATTGAGCTTCATGGATTTGCGGATGCATCTGAGTCTGCGTATGGATGTGTCGTCTATTGCAAATCAACATCTGAGGCTTGAGATTCTGAAGTGACTTTGGTTTGTAGCAAGTCACGAGTGGCACCTCTTAAGAGAGTTACAATCCCGAGGTTGGAACTGTGTGAAGCAGTTCTCTTAGCGCTGATTACAAAAGTTAAAGATGCCTTAAAGCTTAAGAAATGCAGTAAGAATATCTATTTGTGGAGTGATTCCATCATAACTCTTTCGTGAATCCGGAAGGAACTTTACCTGCTGAAGACGTTTGTTGCCAACCGAGTTGCTAATACAGGATTTGACAGAGATTCATCAGTGGCGCCACGTGTCATCGAGGGACAATCCTGCTGACCCTATCTCGAGAGGAATGGAACTTAATAAACTTGTTGAAAGTGAACTTTGGTTTAACGGCCCCAGTTTCCTTGCTGAAGAAGACTATCCCAACAGAGAAATTCCTGCATTAGTGATGCAAGATGAGTTTACCTCTGAACTGAGAAATATGCCTCAAAATGACTCATCTGTGTTGACTTTAATTTCAAATTCCTTTATTTCTGACATACTCAATATTAGTAATAATTATACTAAAATATTGCATGTTGTAAGTTATATTTTCAGATTCCTATGCAACTTAAAGAGCTCTATTTAAAAGAGGATAGGAGAATTGTCAACAGAAGAAATCAAGGTAGCAAAAAAATTCTTAGTAAAGGGGGTTCAGAGAATAGACTTCCTCTTCGAAATGAAATGTTTGGGTCAACAAAAACCAGTACCTGATAAAAGTAAGATAAAATGTTTATGCCCCTTTTTAGATCAGGATGGATTATTAAGAGTAAACGGTAGGATAAAAAATGCAAGTATAAATTTCAATAGTAAATTTCCTATTATTCTTCTAAAGGGCCATAAGCTCACAAAAATCACTATAGAAATGTATCATAAGCGATATTTTCATTTAGGTCCAACTGCTTTGCTGAATTATGTCAGACTAAAATTTTGGCCTATACAAGGTAAAACAACGTGTCGAAAAATTGTGCATGATTGTATGACATGTTTTAAAATTAAACCTCTAGGAGTTGAGCAATTAATGGGTGATTTGCCTAAAGAGAGTGTTACTCCTGATTTCCCATTTAATTACTCAGGAGTTGATTTCTGTGGACCATTTAATATTAAATATAAACATCAAAGAAAAGGTGTCTTGCACAAAATATATGTATATATTTTTATATGTTTGGTTACCAAAGCCATTCATCTTGAAATGGTAACAGATTTAACATCAGAAGTATTCATTGCATGTTTAAAGAGATTTGTTGCTCATAGAGGTTTATGTTCAAAACAACTTTCCGGTAATGCAACAAATTTCACAGGTGCAAATAAAGAATTGTCCAGACTGCACCATTTAGTTTTAAAACCAGATAAGAAACTTGCAAATTATATGTCAACTGAAGGAATTGATTGGCATTTTCTTCCTCTTAGAGCCCCCAACTTTGGTGGTTTCTGGGAGTGTGGTGTGAAAATATTAAAATTTCATTTTACTAAAGTATGTATCAATGCTAGACTTAATTATGAAGAGTTAGAAACTGTCATTACTCAGATAGAGAGTATTCTTAACTCCAGACCGCTTGTACCCCTGTAATCAGATGCTAATGTGTATTGTTGTATTCACTGGCTGCATAAATTTTATAAATTAAACTACCCATTTTTTTCTTGCTGGAAGTCCTTTTTTTATTTAATTCTATTCCTCATTCCCCCCATTTTGACGAAGTGGAATGCCCTAAAGGGGGAATTGGAAGAAACCGGTCTTGCAAGGAAAGAGCGAGGGGAGGGAAAAGAGAGGTGTGAGAAGAATGGAAAAAGACAGAAAGGCTGCAGGACATCTCCTGAAGAAGAGACCCTGTTGGTTATTGTAGTCCGACCCTTTATTGGAGTCTATAAACTGTAAAGTTGAAGTTTCGATATAATAAAAGCACATGAAATTGGTCGGAAGGAATAGGCTTCTTTAGTATTATACCAAATGAATTATCCATTATTACTAATCCGGATGACGAGTCTATAAACAGTAGAGTTGAAGTTTAATAAAAGTACTTGAGATTGATCGGAAGAAGAAGAAATAGGCCTGTAGATTATATTCTAAATGAATTCTTCATTATAATAGGAATCCGGATGAAGGAAGCCTCGCCAAATAACTGATCAACCAGGTTTTTTGAAGCCCTCTAAATAGGCCGGCCAATCCCATCAACTGTTTGTATGTAAGTTGATGTTTTTTTTATTTATTTATCCAGCGTAATTTTTTTTAGTGTGGTACCACCATTTGCATAACTTTATGTAATAATTAATCTTAATATAACTTTAAGCAATCTAGTGTAACTTAATCACTCCACGTGAGTGATTTATCATGTTGGTAGCAAAGTTATAATAATTGAAATAATACAAGTAATTGAATTTATATTTGTGTAAACAGTTTTGTTATTTTTTGAGTGAATTAAAGGAAATTTTTAATTACTAAAACAAAACCAGTTTCTGCTTCTGTTTTTCAGGTTTGAATCTGGGTAGAAAAAAATAATATTGTAAATACACAACGCAATGTTTTAAAAAAATAATACCTTATTTTAATTTAAAATATCATATGTAATCGTTTTATAATAACAGTAATTTTATACACAATAAAATGGTGCTGTTTAAAGTGGATTTTGAAAAACTGAAAACGGAATAAGATTCTGGCTTAGTTTTAAACATGGCTGGCTATTAAAAGATTGCATGTGGTACATCTCCTTATTTAATTATTTACAGTAATCTTATTGTATTTATTTTATATTAAGTGGAACATTGTAACTGTTGTGAAAATTATTATAAATAATTATATGAATTTCATATATTTACATTAATATTTGCTAAGGTAAATTACAAGTATTTTTTGAAGGTAAATATTTTTAATTAATGTAATTATGAATAGTGAGACTCAAACCGCTTCATGTGTTGTATCATTAGACACTCCTAATATTGATGAATTCTTAAATAATATCCCTGTGTTTGATGGTAGTTGTAAAGATGTTTCATTATCACAATTTTTGGATAGAATAGATGAAATTGGTGACCATTGTACATGGCGCCGAAAAGACAAATTATTAGCTCTAAAATTGAGAATTTCTGGAGAAGCGGAGGATTTTTTTATCAAGTCAGGGTGACCTTAAAAAACACGGTTCATACTTAGATGTTTGCACGGCATTTCGTGATAGGTTTAGCTTCAGTCACTCTATGACAACAGATATTTCTCAGTTAACTACGAGTTATCAGTTACCGTCAGAATCAGCACGAAGATATTTTGCACGAATCTAGGGTTCATCGTATAAATGCGTTCCTAATGAACGAAGTCGTGAATTCGAACAATATAGATTGGATTTATTATTGTCCACGGCAAAAAATGGCCTTAAGCATGAACTTTTAAGAGGAATAACACCTTTAGTTCTCACGGACTGTAGTGAATTTAAGAAACAAGTCATTCTTTTTGAGGAATGCATTCCATTGAATAGACCGCCAACTACACAGTTTGAAACAGTTCACGCTGTGACTCAAATAAATGAGATAAGTGAACTAAAATCATTAATCAAACATGACACAGAAAAAAACTCAGAAATGCAGGACATGTTTATAAAACAAATTAGTGACCTACAAGCTCAAATAGCTGAATTTAAAGTAAGCCAAATACCAACACAAGATAGAAACCAAAGAATACCTAATTTGTTTTGCGTCAGGTGTAAAAAACATGGGCATGAAGAAGCCGCATGCAGAATACCCTTTTGTTCCTTCTGCAGTAAAATTGGACACGAAACGCAAAGATCTTGGTATTTCAACAAGCATAACAATTTCCAAAAAGGTAGAGGTAATAGAAGAAATCATTTAAACTAGCAACAGGGGGAGAGACGGCTGCACCCCACTACTCCGAAAATAAACCCACACAGGTGCCTTTATTTGTTACATCCACTATAAATGATAAAATACAGTAATTCAAATCACAATAAATAATGTAAAAGTAAATGCTCTTTTAGATACAGGCGCATCTTGTAACCTAATCGAACGAAATTTTTTTGAAACGATAGCTTATCAAAGTAGTGTAATGCTCTCACAATGTAAGCATCAAATTAAAGGCATTTTAGACCAGTTAAATCCATTATGTTATCAATTCAGTAGTAATTGCCGGCTGGCAGTTATCAGAGGTCCCTGGATCTGGTGATCCTCTACCCTCATTAAATAGCTGGTTCTTGGTTGGTGAGCTATGACTTGAATCTGATTGGCTTAAAATGAGTTTGAAATTTTAATGGGTGGGACTGGACTGTGATTATTTTATAAAATTTATTTCAGAATTTAGAAAGTTATTGTTGATTAATTTATTATCTATGAGAAATATATATTTAAATTAAATAAAACTAATAGAATAATAAAGGAAATAGTTAAGGAATAAAATGAGAGAAATAGGAATATTTATATAAGAACAGGCAAAGGTATTTACAAGAATTTATACACGCTATAATATTTACAAGGTATAACTTGGTCTGCAATACAATATCCCTATTTTTTATCTTTTTTTTATATTTTATGTATTTAAATATATATATATATATATATATATATATATATATATATATATATATATATATATATATATATATATCTGTTTTTATACATATTTAGTATGCACTCTTATTTTATCTTTTTAGTAATCTCTTTTTTTCCATACAAAGAAGTAGTTATCAAAGAAAAAATTTTTTATATATATAGTTTATTTCATTGTGGTTGGTGAGGAAACTTTGGACAATATCTAAGCAGTGAGCGAGGACGGAATCTATTATGGGTACTTAGGTCATTATAGGACAGACGGCTAATTATTGTTTCGTTATTAGTTTTATCAATATTTTAAATCATGTTATACATTATTTTCGCGAAGAATTCTCTCAGGGTAGGGAATTTTAATTCTTGTCTGATTTTTTTTATTTCTAATGAACCAGGGGGCCTTAACTGCCCATCTGAGGGCTTTATTTTGGAGAGTTTTCAGTTTTTTAATTTTACTATCATGGGTGTAACCCCAGATAGGGCAGGCATAGGAAATAAGTGGTCGAAGATATGCTTTATAAATGAGCACTTTATTTTCCATGGAAAGTTTTGAATTCCAGTTGATAAGTGGGTATAATGCAGCTCTTTGCCGTTTAAATTTGTTAATAATTTGGATCAGATGGGGGTGCCATGTTAATTTTCTGTCGAAGGTTATTCCTAAATATTTACAGGTTTGTGACCATGGTATAATCTCGTTGTTGATCTTAATTCCACTGGGTGGAAGTAGTCTTTTTTTGTTAAAAATTATGGATACACTTTTATTTACATTAATAAGAATTTTCCATTTAACGAACCAGAGCTCAAGCTGTTCTAAATGTTTGTTGAGTGATTCTGTGATATATGATGTTTTCCTACCTTTTGCTAGTATAAATGTTTCGTCTGCAAAAAGGTGCAGGGAAGTTAGTGTTGATGTTGGAATGTCGTTCACATAGATAAGAAAGAGTTGTGGTCCCAATTTGGACCCTTGTGGCACGCCAGCTAAGATTTGTCTATGTGTTGAGTATGTAGTACCAATGCGAACCTGGAACTTTCATCCCAAAAGATCTGAAATTAATATTTTAATGAGTGGGTCGGGTAGATCAATATTAATGAGTTTGTGTACAAGTCCACCAATCCAAACTCGATCAAAAGCTTTGGCAATATCAAGCGAAACTCCTCCTGTACTTTTTTTTATGATGAAACCCCTGGGTGATGGTTTCAGTTACTCTCATAAGTTGATGAGTTGTTGAATGTGATTTTCTGAACCCGTGTTGTTCAGGGATAAGAATACTATCGTTTTCTAAAAATTCATCTAGTCTGTTTAGAATAATTGCTTCGGTTATTTTGCTTAGAGACGGCAGTAGACTAATAGGTCTATAGCTTGAGGGAAGGTAGTTGTCTTGTTTTGGTTTTAATATTGGTACTATTACTGCAATTTTCCATTTTTGAGGAAAATACGTTATTCTTAATATCTCGTTAATAAGCATCGTAATTTTGAATAATGTTTTGTTTGGAATTTTCTTTAGCATTTTGTTTGTTATTCCTTCAATTCCTGGGGATTTGTTATCCCTTAATTTCTTGATTATTGCCATTACTTCCGAAGGGGTGGTGCTTTGTATGACTTGTGTGTGTGGTCTGGAGAGAAATCTGAGTATGTTGCTGGAAACCAGATCTTCGGTTCTGATGTCGTGTAGGTCATTAGTGGTGAACTGTGTTTCAAAAACGTCAGCAATTGCTTCTGTTTTTTGTTTGTCTGTGTATGCAATTGTATTTCGGCCTTGAATGGGCGGAAAATACTGTGGTTTCTTCTTGAACATACTGACGGCCTTCCAAATGGATCGGTCATGAGTATTTAATGATTCTAATTTTTCTCTCCATTTCTGTGAATTGTATGAACTTATCTTGGCTCTAAATTCGTTATTCGCTTTATTATATTGATTTTTTATTCGGGGGTCTCTGCTAATTTGATATAGTTTCCTGAGTCTATTTCTATTTGCTTTCAAAATTCTGAGGTGGTGAAGTAGAAGGTCACGGACGGGAGGAGTGAGATTTTTCTGATTTGCAGTGCGCTGCAAGCAGTTCTGCCTCCAAGCGAAGCGTCTCATTTTCAATTGCATCTCCTGTGTTTGCATTAATAATATTAAACGGGTTATTATTTAAAATTTGGTTGTATTTGATCCAATCCGTGTTATGAAGAGTGGGAGTATTAATCAAAGGAATATTAAAGTCAAACTCGACCATGACTGGATTATGATCCGAACTGAGTTCCGTGATTGTGTAAATTTTAGTGTTATAATTAATTCCTCTGATGAGTGCAATATCAATTGTTGTTGCTGAATTAGCACTGAAATGTGTGGATGTGTCAGGTGCATGGATTTTTTGTTCGGCTATATCAGCGAATTTTTTTAACTGTTTGACCTGTTTTGTTGTGTGACCTACAGTTCCATGCAGTGTGTTTGGCATTAAGATCACCAAATATTAAAATATCATAGTTTGTTGTAAGCATTGCTTCAAGATCCATGTTTATGTATTGATATTGTGGTCTAGGTTTGATATATGTGGAGCAGAATGTAATATGGGGTAGGGTTGGCTGAGTCAATGTGACCAAGGTTGCCTCTATTGTTATTAATTTGTGTGTTGTGTTTTGGTAGTGTAGGAGACTACTCTTGACAAAGATAACTGTCCCACCCCCTGCTAGGGTGGCATTTCTTGGGCGATCATTTCTGTAGCACGCATATCCTAGGATGTGAATATTTACATTATTTGTTAGGAATGATTCCTGAATTAAGATTATATCTGGATTATGCTCATTTACAAAGTCACGATATTCGACCATTTTGTTTCTAATATTACAGGAATTCCACGATAAAACTAGAAATCTCCGTTGTGTGGCACACATTAAGAGGTGTTATTTATTTGCTTAAACATGTCCATGAGGACAAACATTTTATCCATTGGGTCAGTTTTAGGCTGAATTCTTTTGATGGCTTCGGGAATATTTTTTCCATTAAATACTTCTTTTATTTCTCTTAAGAGTGTGAATAAATCATTAAAGTCGTTTTTATTTTGATTTTGTCCATTGCTTGGAACAGTTGCATTGGTTGAGGGGGGTGCGAGTTCGAGTACCACGGTAGCGGAGGTTTCTCTATGACCAGCCACAATACTTGCGTATGAGATCTCCTATCTTGTATGGTTATTTTTAAATATTTTCATTTTCGGTTTGGGTTTAGGGAATTTCTCACATCCCCGATAGCTTGCAGGATGGTTCCCATTACAGTTGCCGCAGACTGGGGATTCTAGTTTTTTGTCCTTGGGACATTCTTTTGTATTATGTGCTTCTGCACATTTCACGCAGCGGGGTGCCATATGGCAGAAATCACTTGAGTGGTGAAAGTGTTTGCAGTTAAAACACTGCATAACTATTTTGTTTCCTCTATAATGTTCTATGGTAGGGTTTGAAATGTGACACAAACTTTTTAATTTAAATATAGCACTTATTTCTGGGCCATTGTAGAGTTGGACCAAAAATAGAGGTAGGGGTTTTTCATTTCTCTGGCTAGTCATCCTGTTTACTTTGTGGATTTTATAGCCTTGATTGGCTAAGTCAGAAATAATTTCCTCACTTTTTGTGGTCATGGGAAGTCCCCTGACTACAAATTTACGGGGTTTCTCATTTTTTCATCTTAGGAGAATATATTCGTAATTGTTATTTTCAAGAAATTTTGAAATTTCCCTGTGGTGGTCTGCTGTTTTGGGCAGCAATTTCAAATTTTCACCTGAACTTTCGCTTCAATATTTATTCTTAATTCATAGAAATTGAAGAAAAAGTAAGTTTAAAAATTACAATAAATACTACTGAATTTCAAAGCGATTTCTATATTACTAAAGATAGTATTTCAAAAAAATATAAATTAATACTAAGTAGTGATTTTTTTGTACAACATAAAATGATAATTGATTTTAGCCAAAAATTATTACATAATACAACTACTTCAATTAAATGGAATTACCAAAATTTTGACTGAGACGAATTAAAAACTAATGTCATGAACATAGAAAATAACAATAGTTGTATTTTTGGATTTTCCGTTACCAAAATAAATATTTTTCCTGGAACGGAAAAAATTATAGAAATTAAAACAAAAGAAAAGTTAAATTCAAATTTAGATTCGGTTTTAATAGAGTCTGCAAATGATCACGCGGATGATAGAGTATGGGTTGCTCGCTCCGTAAACCCAGTATCTAAGGAGGGAAATTATAAAATAAGGGTTGCAAATACATCAAAAAATACTATACACATAAACAAAGGTTCAAAATTAGTTTCCATTGAACCTTTACAAATAACAAAAATTGATACTAAAGAATGTAATACATTTTCCACTGAAGAAATAGGTGACGATTTCGAAGCTTGGGGAGGAAAACTAGATTTATCTCACCTATCCGAAGATAAGAAAAGAAAATTACTCCCCCTGCTTGAAGAATTTAAACATGTTTTTGCCCATTCTATTCAAGATTTGGAGGGTTGTAATACTATACAACATGAAGTTAATTTGACAGATGATATTCCAGTTAGGCAAAAATTTTATAGGCCTCCTCATCACCTAAAAGAGGAATTAAATAGACAGGTCAACGAATTACTAGACATAGGGATTATTAAAGAAAGCAGTTCCCCTTATAGCACACCAGTACTTCTTGTCAAAAAGAATGATGGTTCTTTCAGACTTTGTACCGACTTCAGGAAACTAAATGAAAAAACTGTACCAGACTCTTTTCCTATTCCTAATATTACGGACTTAGTGGACAATTTAGGAAATGCTACTCTATTTTCTTCTATGGATTTACGTAGCGGGTTTTTCCAAATGAAAATTGATCCTAAGGACACCTATAAAGCCGCATTTGCAACTGAGAATGGCTTATATGAATGGAATATAGTACCTTTTGGTATGCGGAATTCGCCTAATAGTTTTCAAAAATTAATAGAAATAGTAATGTCTGGATTAAAACCTCTTCAAATAGCAGTATATTTAGATGATATCATAATTACTTCTTCTGACTCAATAGACGAACATTTAAATAAATTACGGTTAGTTTTTAAGAGATTAGAAGAACATAAATTGAAAGTTAAACCTTCCAAATGCTGTTTTTCAAAGGAAACTATAAACTTTCTAGGTTTTACTGTTTCAAAGGGGGCAGTTTATCCCGATAAGAAAAACATACAAGCTGTATTAGATTTCAAGGTCCCAGCCACTCGTAAAGAAGTTAGAGGTTTCTTGGATTGACAGGGTTTTACCGAAGGCTTATAGAAAATTATGCTGAAACCTCTAACAAATTTGACGAAAAATGATGCTAGATTCAGTTGGGATGATTCAGCTCAGCATGCTATTGACACTTTGAAAAACTGCTTAATTTCTGAACCTTATTTGAAACTACCAGATTTTTCAAAGGAATATACATTAAGTACTGACGCTTCAAAATATGCTTTAGGAGCTGTTCTTTGCCAAAATGATGAAAATGGCTTCCCACATCCTGTTACATACGCCAGTAAGAAACTAAAAGATGCGGAAATTCGATGTATTCGAAATTCGATTGCGGAAATTCGGTGCGGAAATTCGATTAGTACAGTAGAAAAAGAAATGTTCGGCGCGGTATTCGGCGTTACCCACTTTAAACAATATTTGTACGGGAAAAAATTTATCATTTATTGCGATCAAGCAAGTCTTCCCTTCGCACTCAAAGTGCGAGATCCAACTTCTAGAATAGCTCGATGGGTAATGACTTTGCAACAATATGATTATACCATTGTACATAAATCGGCAAAATTAAATATAACAGCTGATTACTTGTCTAGGGGTGTAAACGCAGTAGAAGTAATAGCTTCCAACTACGGTTCTGATACCTCAATGAAACATCGAATTAAAATTCATCAGGAAAAGGACCCAAAATGCCAACAAATTATTAATTATCTAAAAAATAAGGAGACACCATCACCTACTCATATGTTATTTTTTGAAAAAAATGATCTTCTTTACTGCATACCAAAAATGCCCCCAAACATCGTGGTGACACCAAAGATAAATTATTGGTACCCCTAACTTTATTATCAGAAATAATGCGTCAGTGTCATGATTCCCCAGTGGCAACCCATCAGGGTTTTCAAAAGACTCTGAGCAGAATTAGAGAAAATTTTTATTGGGGTAATATGTATAAACATGTTTTAAACTATGTTAAATCTTGTACTTCTTGTGTTGAAAAGAGAGGTCATAAGCCCGAAAAACTAGCCCTATTACAGCGCGTTCCAATCACACAACGACTAATGGAATGCATAGCTATGGATGCCCTGGGTCCACTTCCTCTAATTTATTCAGGAAATAAGTATATCTTGGTGATTTCTGATTATTTTACACGCTGGCCGGAAGCATATCCGATACTCTACATAAAAAGTGAAACCGTTGCTAGAGTATTAGAAGGTTTTATTAGTCGACATGATGTACCTTCTCGTCTAATTTCCGATAGAGGCTCTAACTTTATCTCAAAATCCATTTCTGAAGTGCATTCGAAATTAGGTATTGAAAAACACACTACTACTTCATATCACCTTCAGAGTGATGGAATGGTAGGAAAACTTCTTAACTCGATTTTAATTAATTCATTAAGTCATTTAGTAAATTCTACTCAGACTGGGACCGGCATGTACCTTTCGCCTTGCTAGCTCATCGATCGGCACGACATTGTACAACAAGCGAAACACCATTGTTAGAAAGTGAAAGGAACTGTGCCTGGCCACTACGCGGCGCTGTTTGTCACTTCATGATTTTCTGTTCTTGTGTAAAGTAGTAGAAGAGTATAAATTGCTGTAATCAAGTTGCGCTTTTGCGTTTGTCTTTGAATTCTTAGTTTTCCTTAATTCGGTTTTTGTTGAAACTTATTGGAAACCACTTTTATGTTCATGGCAAAATATCTCCAGCATCGTGTAGATGCAAATCCCATGGAAAAGAATTTTGAAAGTATTTGTTAAAAATACTTATTTTCGAATTTAAGATAACATTTTGGTACCCACGGCGGGACAGAGTATTTTGTTATGATTTTCGACTGAACTTCGAATTTCGAGATGGATGTTGGCGCTCTTAAAACTCAAAGAACAGGATTACGAACAGCATTCTCTTTTACTCTAAAGAAAATTGAATTAGAATTATCGAAAGAAGTAAGTGATATAAAAACGCTTTCGATTTTGAAATGTCAGTTAAGTGATAAATTTCAGAGACTGGATGTTTGTCAAATTGAGATTTCTGAGAAATTTTTGCAGTCTGAAAATGTTGAACAATTATTTGACAGTAATTTTGTTGAAGCTGAAAATTACCGAGATCAATTTATTGAAATGTCTTCGCAAATTGATTTGAAATTAAAGGAACCGCCCCTTTCATGTGATAAGGAATCGAGGAAGTTCAAATTACCGAAAATTGAGATTAAAAAATTCGATGGAGAGGCAAAGGAATATTTAACCTTTTGGAGTCAATTTCAAAAGATCCATGAGGACAGAACCATTGCCGCTGAAGACAAAATTCAATATTTATTACAGTCTCTGGAGCCAGGCTCTAAAGCTGAGCGGTTAGTGCTTAGCTACCCAGCTACTGCAGGTAACTATCCGAAAGCAATTCAACTGTTGAAGGAGCGCTTTGGGCGTGAAGATTTATTAGTGCAGATTTATGTTCGAGATTCATTATCAATGGTTATAAAGAATGGATCTACAGGAAGAGCGAGAACTGATTTACCATCTCTTTATGATGAACTAGAGAGCAAACTACGAGCACTAGAGAGTCTTGGAAGAACTCAAGAAAAATACGGCGATTTCCTAATGCCGTTGGTGGAGAGTTGTCTGCCCGAGGAAGTCTTGGTCGCCTGGGAAAGGAGCCGTAACTATGACTCTTCAAAAACAAGATCTTTAGAACTTTTAATGGTCTTCCTTCGCCAGGAGGTAAAGGGGCAGGAAATGGTGTTACTGGCCCGCTCTGGATTCGGCTCCCGTCTAAATCAACGGAAGATGGAGCAGGTAAAACCAGCTGAACAGGTAACAACATCAGCACTCGTAAGTTTGGAAGATCCAGGTAAGACAATAGTTACTTGTATTTTTTGCGATATATCGCACCCTAGTGAAAAATGTTTTACGGCGAAGAAAATGACATTAGTTGATAAAAAGCAATTGTTATTAAAAAAAGGTGCATGTTTTTCTTGTTTAAAGAAGGCTGGACATTTAAGTAAATATTGTAGTAAAAAAATCAATTACATTGTTCTAATTGTAAAAATAATCATTATGATATTATGTGTAATAAGCAAGAAAAATTAAATGAACAAAATATTTTCAAAAGGAGAGTTCTCTTTCCATCGCGGGCAGAAGAGAAACGGTATTTTTGCAGACCCTTTCTGTTCGGATTAGGTGTCGAGGTCGCCAGAAAACTATTCGCGCAGTAATAGATACAGGGAGTCACAGTAGTTACGTAAGCGAAAGGTTGATGACCCAGTTTGGAGCCTCCCCTCTTAGGAAGGAGACGGTGATCCATGCGCTCTTTGGGGGGAATGAAACAAAACCAAAACAACATCATGTGTTTTCCGTGGAAGTCGGCAATTTGAAAGGAAGTTTCACTTGCTCGTTTGAGGCTCTTTCCGAAGAACAAATTTGTGGATTTATTCCTACAATTGAGAATAAAGAGATTTTGAATGAATTAATTGAAAATAAAATAGTCTTTACCGATTCTTTTCTAAAGGAAACATAAATTAAACTTTTAATTGGTGCAGATGTTATAGGAAAATTATTAACTGGGAATTCTTTCGAATTAAAATCTGGTCTAACCGCCATTGAAACGAAACTCGGGTGGACTGTATTTGGAAAATATAATTCAGGTGAAGCGAATAATGCTTAAAAAACTATATC
The DNA here is from genome assembly GCA_037975125.1 of Latrodectus hesperus. Classification (NCBI taxonomy): domain Eukaryota; kingdom Metazoa; phylum Arthropoda; class Arachnida; order Araneae; family Theridiidae; genus Latrodectus; species Latrodectus hesperus. Next base: position 93,571,411 of record CM075854.1, read on the forward strand.
GATGCATTCTATGAAGATACCCTTAGGTAAATTATGGGAACTTGAACTTCTAGGAATTTCCAATCCAACCCCATTCGAAAAAGGAAAACGTGATTTTAATTTAGATGATTTCAATAATAAAATGAAAATTCTTCCTGATGGAAGATATGAAGTAGAACTCCCATGGAAAATAATATAAATCTATCGAATAATAAGGATCTGGTTTGGAAAAGACATACGCGAATTGTTAAAAATTAGGATGCAGTGAATTTTTTGTTGATTATCAGCGTGTTTTTCAAGATTGGGAAAATTTAAAAATTACTGAGCGCGTACCAGGTTTTGAGGTAGACAATGAATGTCATTATTTGTCTCACAGACCAGTAATTAAATTAGCGAGTCAAACCACTAAAATCCGTCCTGTATTTGATGCTTCTGCCTCGGAGAAAGGGAGGCCTTCTTTAAATGAATGTCTGTATAAGGGAATTAATCTTATTGAGTTAATACCTGATATTCTTGATAGATTTAGAATGTATCTTATTGGTATTAGTGCTGATATTGAAGAAGCTTTTTTAATGTAGTCTATAGCACCTCATCACAGAGATTTTCTTAGATTTTTTCCCCATCCAATAAAGGTCAGATAGTTTATAGACATTGTAGGGCTGTTTTTGGAGTCTCTTCAAGCCCTTTCCTGCTTAATGCTTCTATAGTGCATTTATTAGAAAACTGTAAACCTGAATATTACGATGCAACTTAGAAGCTTAAACGTTCCTTCTATATAGATAATTGTGTGTCGGGTGTATTTACTGGCTGTGAACAAGAGCAATTTGTAAAACATGCTAAATTAATTATGTTGAATGGATGTTTTAATTTGCGTAATTTTGAAAGCAATGTCGCTGGTGTAAATGTTGATAAACATTCAGAGAGGAGAGAGATACTTCTGTGTTAGGAGTAATTTGGAATTTGGATAACGATACTTTAAAATGTTTTACTGATTTGGATGACTTGACTTGTGATACTAAAATTACAAAAAGAGTAATTTTATCAATTATACAAAGAATTTTCGATCCTATTGGATTATTAACACCAGTTGCATTGCTTCCTAAAATGCTATTGCAAAATTTGTGGAAAATGAAAATTTCTTGGGATGAAGAATTGTCTCAAAATAATTTAACTGAATTTTTTAAATGGTTTAAGAATTTATCTATTTTGAAAGATGTATCTTTGTCTCTATATATGGGAATTAATTCAACATCTGAATTACATGTTTTTGTGGATGCTTGCAAGGGGGCATACGCAGCGTGCGTCTGTTCGATCGGTATTCGATTCTGAAGTTAAAGTAACTCTCGTACGAGCAAAATCTAGAGTCGCACCCTTAAAACCTTTAAGTATTCCGCGTTTTGAGTTAATGGCATGCTGCATAGGTTCTAGACTTGCAAATTCTATTATTAATGCGCTCGATTTGCCAGATATAAAAATTACCTTTTGGTCCGATTCTACTACGGCTCTTTGGTGGATAAAAGCAAGAGAATTGGTCTATTTTCGTTCAAAACCGAGACAAAGAGATCCGTGAATTGACAAGAGGTCAGTTATGGAGACATATTCCAGGAAATATGAATATCACTGATGTATTATCGCGTGTTTGTTCTGCGAAACAAATGTATTTTTCCAAATGATGGGAAGGCCCTTTGTGGCTGCGAGAATGCTCTGAAAACTGGCCTGTTGGAGAAACTCTCTGCCAAACTGAACAGATAGATTTGGAAAGAAAAAAGGTTAAAGTAACGAATATTGATCTCTCAAAAGACGCACCCCCTTGGTTTTTGAATAATGTATCAGATTATAATGAAATGATTAGAGTACTTGCATGGCTATTGAGGTTTGTAAATAATTGTAAAATTGGTCCGAATAAATGTAAAAATCATGAACTTACATTATCAGAAATAGAGAATTCTAAAGAAAAATTTATTTGTCTTGTTCAAAAGTATTACTTAGGTAAGGTAAAATCTTCAAATTTTATTGAAACTGTTGTAGATGATAAGGGTATTTTAAGAGTTAGAACAAGAATAGTTTATAGAGATGATTCAAAATCTTTCTTATATCCAATCTTGTTACCAGAGAAATGTGAATTCACTAAACTGCTAATCAGAAATGTTCATGTAAATAATAGCCATGCGGGCATTCAAATGATGCAATGTCTTTTACGAGAAAATTATTGGATCATTAGAGCTAGAAAAGCTATAAAGAATGTTTTATATAACTGTGTTGTTTGTAAAAGGTTTAAAACGAAAGCTATGTCAAGCGAACCAACACCTTTACCTCCAGATAGGGTATCGGATTGCGCGCCATTTGAAATTGTTGGCATTGACTTAGCCGGACCTCTATTTTTGAAAAATGGAGGAAAAGTTTGGATAGCACTGTTACCGTAGGTGGATAGGATCGAGGTGGATAGCACGATATACTTTCTTAGTATACCGTGCTATCCACCTCGAGCTTGTTAGTTCCTTCTCTTCTGATGCATTTTTTTCTGGCATTTAGACGGCTTATTGCTAGACCCGGACGGCCACGAGTAATTTACTGTGACAATGGAACAAACTTTCTTGGAACTTTCAATGATCTCTCGAAATTAAATTGGAACAAAATATTGAATGAAACAAATTCTTATAAAATACTTTGGAAATTTATTCCTCCAACTGTTGCTTGGTGGGGAGGCTGGTGGGAAAGGTTGGTTCTCACAGTAAAAGAGCTGTTAAAACGCACTTTAGGTAAATCTGTGTTAAAATATGAAGAATTGTATACCATTATTTGTCATTGTGAATCGATAATTAAATGTAGACCATTGACTTATGTATGTGAAAATCCACAGGAATTGGTTCCTTTGATGCCTGCAATGTTTCTTATCGAAAATTGGAACTTCGATGTTCAGGATATTGATCAAGTGAACAGACAGAGTCTTGTGTGTAAAACGAATAAAATATAGAAGTAAGCTTTTAAGTGATTTGAAACAACGTTTTAGAAAAGAATATTTGAGTCAACTGGTTCAAAAACAGAATGAAAAGCGTTATCGCTTTCCTAAAGTAGGAGAAATTGTATTAATAGGAGATGATAACAAGAAACGTTTATTTTGGCCATTAGCGAAAATTATAGAATTAATTCCCGGTCGCGATAATAAGATTCGTACCGTAAGGCTTAAAACCCAACATGGAACAGTTTTGCGACCGATACAACGTATCTTTCCAATGGAGATACAGGCAAATGAAGATAATATTAGTGTTGATAAGAAACGAATTGATGAGGAACCTGTTCCTAGTGATGTAACTTCTTCGGGAGGTCAAATGAGACCTGAAAATGTTATTTTGAGGAAATTTACTTCATCTGGTAGATGTGTGAAAATACCAAAGAGACTTGATCTTTTCAATAATGTATGTTATGAGATTGAGACTCAGTCCGAGTCTCAAGGGGGGAGGATGTTAGAAAGTGAAAGGAACTATGCCATGAAGTGAAAATCATGAAGAAATCATGAAGTGAAAAGAGCTACGCGGCACTGTTTGTCACTTCATGATTTTCTGTTCTTATGTGAAGTAGTAGAAGAGTATAAATTGCTGTAATAAAGTTGCGCTTTTGCGTTTGTCTTTGAATTCTTAATTTTCCTTAATTCGGTTTTTGTTGAAACTTATTGGAAACCACTTTTATGTTCATGGCAAAATATCTCCAGCATCGTGTAGATGCAAACCCCATGGAAAAGAATATTGAAAGTATTTGTTAAAAATACTTATTTTTGAATTTGACATAACAACCATCATATCTCTTGTATGGCAGGGATATCCAGTTACCGTGTTCTGTAATGTCTGTCTCAACCTGTAGCTCATAACTATGCGGATGTTCGAGAGTACGGAGATCTAGTTGTGCGTTTGCAAAATTCTTTTCAAATTGTCAAAAATAATTTAATAGATGCAGCAGAAAAGCAGGAAACCTATCGCCGTAAGACTGAAGTTGATAAACAAATAGAAATAGGGGATGTGGTATATCTATACCTTCCCGAAACAAGAGCAGGGATTTCAGGGAAATTAATGAGACCAAATGTAGGCCCTTTTAGAGTTCTGAATAAACAATCACCAGTAAATTACGAGATAGCATGCGTAAAAGAACCTTCAAAAACCCAAATTGTTCATGTAGATTGATTTTCAAAAATTAATGATAGAATTATATTCCCGACTTTACACGAAATTAAATCCCTACCTCAGCAATCTACCGACTCAAATGAGGAAAGTAAAAATAGTTACCTCGTGGCTAACGATAGCGTGCAAAGAAAAGGTAAGAAAGCGTATGTTTTTAGCCCTGTAATTAATCCTCAGAGCAATAGCTCAACGTCAATTCCAAATAAAGGAGTTTCATCTGTCCCAAAATGTGATGGTAGAACATCTAGACAAATAAAACATCTATATTATAATACTCGTTTCGCTCGAAAGAACTGTAGCACATAATCGACTGATTAAATGAGTAATACAAAAATTAATAAATGATTGTGTAGAGTGTATGTACAGTTATAAATAATTTTGTAGTTTTGTAAATATATATATGTTTTTATATCTTGAATTACTTATGTAACTGCTGACTGAAGTTATTAATTTTAGCAGCCTGTAGGAAGTTTATATTTTAAAGTAGCCAAGATTACATTGTGTGGCAAATAAATGTATACTTTATGTGCTATTTCTAATTGGAAATCTTATTAATTATCACTTTATGTATGATTTTAAGTAGAAAACGGGGATGAACAAAAAAAAATATTGAACAAATCAAAGCCTTACCAAAATGGTTGCAAATGTGTGAATGTGCAAATGTGTGGGAAAAAAATCTTCCATTTTTTTTCCAGGTAGATTATTGGTGTATCCACTGGCTGGATAATTTTTATAAATTCAACTACCCATTTTTTTTTCTGGCTGGAAGTCCTTTTTTTATTTAATTCTATTCCCCATTCCCCCCCATTTTGACGAAGTGGAATGCCCTAACGTGGGACTTGGAGGAAACCGGTCTTGCAAGGAAAAAGCGAGGGGAGGGAGAAAAGAGGTGTGAGAAGATTAGAAAAAGACAGAAAGGCTGCAGGACATCTCCTGAAGAAGAGACCCTGTTGGTTATTGTAGTCCGACCCTTTATTGGAGTCTATAAACAGTAAAGTTGAAGTTTCGATATAATAAAAGCACACGAAATTGGTCGGAAGAAGAAGGAATAGGCTTCTGTAGCATTATACCAAATGAATTATCCATTACTACTAATCCGGATGACGAGTTGCCGAGCTGGCAGCCGAATGGTTAGCGCTCTTGCCTTCGGTTCAACAGCTTGTGGGTTCGAATCCCACCTTGGGCATGGATGTTTGTAGTGGTTCGGAATCCACTTTAAACCGTAGTTCCCGGTCTAATTAGCCCTCGTGTGCAAAAAATGACCGTTGAGCGACAAACAAAACGGATGACGAGTCTATAAACAGTAAAGTTGAATTTTAATAAAAGTACTCGAGATTGATCGGAAGAAGAAGAAATAGGCATGTAGATTATATTCTAAATGAATTCTTCATTATAATAGGAATCCGGATGAAGGAAGCCTTGCCAAATAACTGAACAACCAGGTTTTTTGAAGCCCTCTAAATAGGCCGGCTTATCCCATCAACTGTTTGTATGTAAGTTATTTTTTTATTTATTTATCCAGACAGATTTTTTTAGTGTGGTACCACCATTTGCATAACTTTATATAATAATTAATCTGAATATAACTTTAAGCAATCTAGTGTAACTTAATCACTCCACGTGAGTGATTTATCATGTTGGTAGCAAAGTTATAATAATTGAAATAATACAAGTAATTGAATTTATTTTTGTGTAAACAGTTTTGTTATTTTTTGAGTGAATTAAAGGTAATTTTTAATTACTAAAACAAAGCCAGTTTCTGCTTCTGTTTTTCAGGTTTGAATCTGGGTAGAAAAAGAGTATAATAAATACACAACGCAATGTTTTAAAAAAATAATACCTTATTTTAATTTAAAATATCATATGTAATCGTTTTATAATAATAGTAATTTTATACACAACAGTATGAAGTATTAACATTTGCCTACTTCCTAATTCGTAGACCTTTAAATGCTATTGCTTAACCTAATTTAATTAAGATTAATGAAAATTCGTTAGGTAACTGGAAAAAATTAATAAAAACTATTAAAATTTTTTGGAAGAAATGGCTGGTGCAATATCTTAATAATTTACTGCAGAGGTCCAAATGGAGAATTGAGAAAGAAAATGTTAAAATCAATGAGATAGTACTCATCAAAGGTGAAAATCTACCTCCTCAAAAAGGGTCATTAGGTAGAATAGTGCAACTCTATCTGGGCGATGACAAACGGGTCAGAGTTGTTAAAGTAAAAACTTTTTCAGGAATTTTCAAAAGACCCATTTCAAAAATTTGTATTTTACCTATTAGTATATAATTTGTTATTATATTTTATGCATTATTTATAATAATTTGTGTTTATATTAATTTTTGGGTTTTTGTGTTTATATTATGTTTATATTAATCATCGTGCATAAGTTTTTTTAATTATTTATATGTTCATTGGTTGAATGTAACATTGCAACGTGGGGCGGAATGTTCCGTACCCATGAAGCGCTGTGACAGCAGCGCCATCTTTGTATATGAAAAAAACACACAAAAAACTGTGAAAGAGGAGGAGTCGAGCTACGGCCTTGGAGGAGGGCAGTTGTAAAATGAGTGAGGTGAAGCTACGAAAAATAAAGAGTTTTTGTTTTATTTAAATTCTACAGCCCACTTATTCATATACCAGAGCAACACATAAATAAAGAGAACGGTTTAAATATTTTGTACCGTTAGGAAACGAGAAATTTAAATTGTTAAAAATTAAATTTGAAAAATTTGAAAGAAGGCCAGTGGAATATTTTCCATCGAATTTTTTCGAGCCAGACTCATAGAATCCCAGATGACAAGAGCATAAATATGGGAAAACTACATATTTATAGAAATCAATGAACAACAATCAGCCTTTCATCCCTTCAGTGGGTCGATAACACAAGAGTATCAAGCACGCTTGGGAACTAAACAACCCAGCAAACACAAAGATGCCGGGCATCCATCGGGCCGCTGCTGTCAGCCGTCTTGGCCAGCAGCGGCCCGCCGCTATTTGGCCTCGTCGGCTCCGTCAATAAAGTGGTCGTCGTCATTGCTGCTGGGCCGGCAGTACGGTCCGCTGTTGGCCCAACGCTGGGTGGCCAGCAATGCCGTATTGGCCGTGTGTGGTCCGTATAATTGCCAGCACATGCCCGTATACGGTTATCCGTCGGGCCTTTGCAGTTTGGCCGGCAATGGCCGCATTAACCGACGTGGAGCCAATTATAACTTTGATTTTATTTCTACAGATTAAAATGAAATATTTACCCATTTTTTAATTGCTAAGAATTTATATATTGTAAAGTTACTATTGAAATATATTGGAAATGCATTAAATTGAATCTGCTTTGGTTATTTAGAGATGCCGCTCTCTTCCCATATTATTTCTTAAGAAATAATTATATATAAATTAAAACAATTTCAAAAATTTTAATTTTCAACTTTTATTATAATGAGCTTATGAATATTAGTTTATTTTTGTTAAAATTAATTTAAATACATATATATTAATAGTATAACATTAAATATGTTTTTATTTCTTAAGAAATAATTATATATAAATTAAAACAATTTCAAAAATTTGAATTTTCAGCTTTTACTGTAATGAGCTAGTAAATATTAGTTTATTTTTGTATAAATAAATATTTATATTAGATTTGATTCTTTTCTAAAATATTTTTTCTAATAGAATTCATTTATATGTTGATTATAATCATGTTTTACCAATTTGTTAAGATTACTTTTGAATTAGCAGTAATTATTTATTTTTATTCAATAAACATTTTAATATATCTTTGAGAAATTTTCACTTCATTGTTAACAGTTCTGTTGTTAAATTCAGCGGATGAACATATACATAAAATTCTAAGTTAATTATTTTATGATATTTGTTTTATTGTATTTTTGTAAAGCATGCAACACATTTAACTAAACACACATAAACTGAACTTTTTATATTAGATAATTTATATTATATCAATGATATTTTTATTAATGATGGCTCAGAACGAGACAGATCCTGTATAAAATTTTTTTTATTTACAATCAAAAATCCATTCACATTATTTATTTACAGTATTTTTAATTTAAAAGTTTTCTTCTTTTGTTCCTTCCTCCTTCCCGATCTGGAGCATTTCGAAGCCATACATACTCTTCTATTTTGTGTTGCGAAATGCTAGAATATTCTCTTTGCTGTCGAACACTTACTGAAAATAAAAATCAAATTAAATTAATACAGGTAACATCAATTCAGATTACTTTTTGTAACCTGTAATAAAATAAATTCAGAATTATTTAAAAAAATAATTACAGAAAAGAGAAATCTTTAACAAAGATAATTTTTGTAGTAAATTACTTTTTTTCTGTTTGCTTTATATTTATATATGTTAATAAAATTTTTAAGAACAATACAATTTTTCACTAAGAAATAAATCAAGAATTTCTTGTTTAAATAAATGCTGGAAGTTATCCTTTTATATTGAATTGGTGCATAAGTTTTCACTTTAAATTTCAGTGATCAATATTAATTTTGTATTTTCTCTTAACAATGAAAGAAATATTTTAATATTTAAGCTCCTCCTTATTCGCTTATATTTTGGCACTATTTTCTTCTATTATAACAAGTCTAGGCTCTAAGTATTGTATAAATAGTTCGTTTACCAATAGCAAAAAATTTATGAATATCGGACTAGTTGTTGTTAGTTTTACAACAACTATGAATTCTAAGAAAAATGTCAATCTACATAGATAGTTTTAAACAAGTGAATTTTTGATATTAAAAAGGTCTTAACATTTAACAAAGTAAATTATTTTAAGAAAAATAAAATATAATAAATTGCCTTTTTATAGAAAACTCATAAATCAGAAGAAAAAAGATAACATTTCTAATATTTGTTTTTGCATATTAAAACACAACGTCAGAAAATGAATTTCCAGTTCTTACTGCAATAAGCTCATAATGAAGTCATCGAAGTGTTACAGTTCATTTTTATTAAAAAATCGAAATAAAAAATGTATTATATTTATTTGTGTATATTATATATAAATGCATGTAATTTGTCATCTTTTACAAATTTATTGCTCAGCAGATTATTTTTTTCACTAGTTATTTTTATTTGTTTTTTTAGTTAATAATGTTTCTATAAGAAATTTTCGATTCTTTGCTAAATTTTTAGTAGGAAAGTATACTTAAAAAACCAAGTAAATGATTATTTCAAAGTGCCATACTTTCGAAGAATAACCTAAAAAAATATTTTCCCATTTAAAAAACATTTATATTTTAATTTATAACCAACACACAAGCCAATCATTGCAATAGTTAAAGTAACACAGTCATCAATTCAACAGTAAGGGGTTTGATTCTCATCTTAATTGTGAAATTAGTGATGGAGTACACAATTTTTACTGTAGATATTAGCCCTTGCATGCAAAATATACCAAAAAGTGACAATCTATCAACCAGTTAAAATAAATCAAAGAGAATATTGCAATAAAATTACCAAATAAAGTTTCAAGACTTTAACCTAAAGAAAAATATTTTATTCTTTTTTAAATCAATGACATTTATAATCCCTTACAAAAACAGAAACATCAGAAAATCTATGGATAGTATTCACATTTAAATATGTATAAGTTTAACCACCAAAATATTTCGTTTTTAGCTACTAAATTTAATTATTTTAATTGATTAAGTTTTTGGAAAATTTAAATACAGATACATTTAAGTACACAAATTATTTAATTTAAAATATAAATTTGAGTTGAAAATATTTTTGGCTTCAATGCACATTTATAAATTACAATTTGGAGAAACTTCATGCATAACACTTATTTTCTAGTATTTAGGTATTATTTCTCAGTATTAATTATTTGAATAAGGAGAATCCAACACAACTATTTTTAAACTTACAATATTTTACAATTAAATTTACAGTCAAAGCAAAACAAGCCAAGCACTTGAATAGGTTGTGAATGCCTATAATAATGTCAATTTTCATTCAGAATTAATAACTCATAAAAAAATTACTAATACAATCTTTTATGATGGACTCTTTTACTTAATTTTAGTTTTATCTCTTTAAAAAAGGGGGAATGGTTATTAGTAAATTATGTCCACAATAAGCATGCTTGGGAACTAAACACTGGTGTTTTGCGTTATGCTGAGCACCTAATCAGGACATGTGCTTTGCAGCCCAGGAGCTCTTGGTCAGGAAAATAGGCACTGTAGGCCTTGGCCCATGTGGTCTGTCCTGCCAGAGTTTAGTTTTATAGTTTATATTCATATTGATATTTCAATATACATACACATTATAATAAATAACATTAAGTAACAAATGAAAAATCAACATTCATCAATTCTGACAATTCTTTGATTAAAAATAGAGACAAATAATTGGGTTATATGAAAACAATTTCAGTTCAATGACTTAATAAAAATTCTAAACATCTGACTTCAAAAATGCAATGTAATGTTTTTAAGCAGAATTTTACATTTTCAAGGTTATAATAGAATGTAATTAATTTATAACATACACTTTGTATTTCATGCTTTTAAAAAATCATTTTGAACTAATAAAAAATGGTTAATAAAATATTCATCAATGATTACCAAATTATTTTTTACACACAACTACAATTACAGATAAGTAAAGTTTATAAAATCATAGTAATTAAAATTAATATTGATGAATTTTAAAACATAAATATAATTTTGAATTATTTATGCAATATTCTATGCAAAATCTTATTAACATGAAATATTAGCAAAATAGCCATCAATAATAAATATAAGCAATAATTTGTTACTTTACTTTAAAAATATTGTTGTTGTTGTTGCATGCCCCCAAAGGCCAGCAGCGCTAGACCAGGTCCATGACGTTGTACACTCTACAATAATCCAAAACCAGAAGAGGGTCGTCAAACCAAAATCCAAAACCAGAAGAGGGTCGTCAACCAAGTACTGCCTGACAAAAAAATATTACCTATATTTACTAGCTAATAGTATTGATAATTACAATTATTTGTTAATATTATTTACCATTATAATTTTTTGCAAGAATTATATTATTTACAATTATTTGTTAATACAAATAATTAAAAAAATTGTAACACAAAGAAATAAATTATCTGGCTTGTAATTACCAATGATATTGAAAAATATTAAGGAAAAATTATTTGTATTTATGGTTAGATGTGGTCATTGATCGAGACTACATATAACCAAAAATACCTATTAAAGGTCACTTTCCAGTATAATATATTTATACCAAATGAGGAGTACACAAAATTTAAAACCACGAATCCTTATAAGACAAAATATTTCGGTCAGTAAAAATTGACTTAAAAATAATAGTAAATAAGAAAGCCTTTTAAAAATAAAATAATTAAAGTTTATATGGAATTCGCACATAATTTTTTGATCAGAAATGCTACAATATCATATATTAATTTATTGAAAGTAAACATCTAAGCGCTTTCAAATAGAATATTTTTAGACTCCATAAACTTGCTTCGTAAAAAACATAAAATGTAATAAATACGTTTAAACTTTGTAGCAATCGAATTCGATTCAAAAAATTGAGCATTGAAAAATTTATTATACTAATTGATTAAATATAACTAATATATGGAATGAAAAAATGCTTCTGTGCATGATATATTTTTCTATTCCTCACACGGAAATGAAATTATTCTAAAACATACAATAACAAACATTTTCCAATGTTTTTCTTTTGTTGTACGTTATCAACAGCTTATGAAATTTTCTTAACAAGTAATTAAATAATATTTCAACATAAAACAAATATATTATTCTTGCATCTCATTCATATCCTGATAAAAACAACAATAATAAATGCTTACTTACCTTATATTTCTCTTAGCTCACAGACGCAACATTCCGCCATTTCACATTAATGGCTGACGCTGACTCAAGCATTTCGCAGTCTCTGACGTCATACTGTCACGCGGAATACACAATAAATGTGAAAATTAGATTTCTTTCTGAAAAGTTGTTTTTAAAGAGTTTAAAAAGTAAGAAGTTAAATGAAAATTAATTAACATCACAAAAAAATAGTTATTTGGAAAAAAATAGTCTTTGCCGATAAAATAAAAAATAGCGCTACAACTAATTGTCTTAATTTTGCTGGCCAACAGCTTCAGGGCCAACAATGGCCAAAATCTGTTGGCCCACTACTTATCATCCAGCACCGGCCCGGTTCATTTTGGCCAGCACTCATCCGTGGCCGTAATGGCCGGAGCTGGGCCATCAAACAACCAAGAGCGGCTGGCCGTGGCCAACAGAAAACCGGCTTGGCCAGCAGCGGCCCGGATTTTTGCCGGCAGTTTGTGTTTGCTGGGAATGGGGTTCTCGTTAAGCTGACCATCTAACCAACTCGTTAGCATTTAACCAACTGATAAAATGCACCAAACTGGCTTACCGCGTCAGAACGTGTATGATGTAACTTTTGTTTTATGATGTTACGTGATTGCGTACTTTAGCAAAATTTGTTTTGTGTGCTAGTAATGCTTGAAGCATTTGATTAGTAATTTGTTTTTATTGATTACTATTTAAAGTTGTGAAATGTTTAGTTTAGTTTGAAGCTATCAATTTCGTATTTTTTTATATTTAAGTTTGAAAGCTTGTAATGCAATATATCAAATTCAATAAGCACTTTTCTACCACTTTAAAAAAATTCATGCAAGGAATAAAAATTAAGTATGATATTATACATAATTCAATTAACAGTATTTATTGCTATTTTTCAAAATCACAAAAAATCTAAACTTGTACAATTTTTAAGAGAAAAATCATGTAATGTAAGTTAATCTTTATCCATTTTTGAGAATCTCCATTTTTATGAATAACAAAACCAAATACCTTATTTTAAGGAATCACTTTAAAAATATATAATAGCAACTCAAGAAAAGTAAGGTATTTAGTTAAATTAGAAATTATTTTTGATTTATCTAATAAATTATTCATTATTGCATTTATTTCTGCTAATATTAATATAGAAAAGGAATAACTGCATTATTTGTTTAAGATGGTATTAGTGAGAGTATAAAATATAAAGGGTGATGGAAAATTGTTTTTACAAATTAAAAGGGGGGATAATACCCATCCATACAAGCATAATTACATAGGAACATTGGGTTGCATTCCACTCAGAGAGGCAGAAAAGGGGAAAGTAGAAACGCATCAAGAATAGATTACAAATTTACCGTATGAAAATTTCAACAGAGAAGAGGCAGCATTTTGCTCTTATTGGGTACCGGAGAAAGCCAATCAGAGTAGACGTTGTCCTTTAAAAACGCAATCAACACGTTTGGTCTGACAACAATGCCCACTGTAAAATCACTCGTAGACACCAGCAGAAATGTTTTTCGAACATCTGGGCAGGTATCCTTGGTGATTATCTGCCAGACCGTATGACCGGAGCAACATAACCGTATCTTCTTTGAACAAGTGTTTTCTGTTTATTGTAGGCTGTTCCACTCCCTATCCTGAGAAACACGTGGTTTATGCACGATGGAGCCCCAGTACATTTTTCTATCACGGTCTGTAACTTTGCTGGGTTCTCATGAAATCTTTAGTGTACGAGATGCCTGTGGACTCAACTGAAAATCTTGTGGCTGGAATCGTTGTTGCCGGGGACAAAATTAATACGGCACCAGGGATCTTTGAGAGGGTGTGCTAATCACTTTTCCTGTGTCGACTGTGCAACGACACACATGAGTGACATTTTGAGCATTTGATCTGAGGTTTTCACTGTACAATAAATTTGATTGTGAAACTTTTGGTATTATTTATTTACTTACCCAACACTGTTGCAAGTGTTGGGCAAGCACTGTTAGGTGGGAATTCCTCTTTTCTGCCTCTTAGAGTGGAATGCGACTCTATGTTCCTATGTAATTATTGCTTGTCTGGATGGGTACCATCACCCCTCTTAATTTGTAAAAACAATTTAGAATCACCCTGTATAAGTAGATGTTAAAACCGTAATTCAAAATTAAATCTCATGAGATAGAAACAAAAAATTTAATATTTTATTTTTTTAAACAAAAGAAGAATATTTTGGTGTAGGAAAAATCTTTGTAATAATTATTACAGATGTGGAATGCAATTCCATATTAATTAGTGCTAAATATGTCTATATACTGTATCTACAAAAATAAAACACAATCCATAATTCCTAAATTCATAGCACTCTGACATAAAGATAATCAGGAATTAATGAAAGATTAGATTTCTTAGAAGATGTGTGATGAAAGCATTTTTAAAATATTCTTGTGCAAATGCAAATTTTTACAATGTTATCAATTCAAAAGTAAAAATTTTAGCAACATTTTTAAATAAAGAAAAACTAAATCAAATAATGAAAGGGAAAACATGAACTTTTAACAATGAATTTTAAAGATATTGTAAAACCAAGTAACCATTATCACCAAGTAACCATAATCAGTTTATAATTAAAACACTAACTTTTTAAAATATTAGAAAATTAACAAAAAATAATTTGTCGATCTTGTTTGTTTACAAACAAAATTTAAAAAAATCCCCACTTCTCATGAAAATAAAATAAAAACAATTTCAACACATAACATGAAATAGTAAACTCTCCATCTTAACATACCAATAAGAAATACGTGTGTGAATAGCAAAAAAGTATCTTTGATATGGAAATAGGCTCTCACAAGTAGTTAACAACAAATATATCATCAAAGGAAAAAAAAAACTTAATGTGAACCATACTTTACACAATGAAGTATTAAAATTACCCGTATGATTTAGAATATTTCATATTTATAATTCAGTTTTCTGTTTTAAATAAAAATGTATGAAACTTATTTCGTAATAATTGATACCATTATACACATACTACTAGTATTGTGATAAAATGAAAAAAAGATAACAATTATATTTATTTGATTATGTTTTGTTACAGTTGTTCCTTTAAAAACACATTGCTACATTTTCCACAATTTCTCCTATTTGTTATCATTTAGAAGGAATCAATTTACAAAAATTAGGGTTGTTGACCGAATTCCAAGCTTAAAGTCATCAACTTGGCAAGGAAAAGTTTTCAAATTTTGACAATTATTGTAATACTCATGTTTGTAAATAACTTTTTGCAAAGTGCTAAGTTTATAAATTGTCTTAAGAATATTAAATAAGTCAATAAATAGTTTTACAATGCAATATTCTGTAACATGAAATTAAAATTAAAATTAACATGCATCAAAAATTTACATATCAGAATATATTCCTATTAAAAAAGAATTCCTAATCTTTATAGAAGAGTAGAACGTATTCAACTAACTGTGCAATTATGACATGATTTTTTAATTAAATTAACGATTAATGCTGATCCTTTTATATATCAAACTTATAAATAATTGGACAAAAATATTGCTACTTAATGGAAGTAGTTAATTTGATTTTACTGTTTCATAGTCCTGTACAGTTTTTTCTAGTAATTATTGAAAATGTTTCTCTGTCATTCATTGATGTAATTGAAAAATATTAATCATAGATACAAAGAATTGAAACCAATAGCTATTCATTAAGCTATTCATTAAGTTACTATAGACACATCAAGGAGAAATTTATTTAGACTCCTGAAAAACTTGTGGAAATTATTTCTTGAAAATATATGTATGTAAAACTCACCTTACTTTTTGCATTGAGGGCTGATTCATAGAATTAAGTATGACTGGCAGAGTTAGTCACTGTCACCCAAAAGATGATACTCGCTGTACAAAGTGAATTGAGGTATTTGAGGAATCATGCTAATTATTAGTGCATAAATTATTCGCACACAAATTAAGCACTTTTTCAAAATCTATGCTGCTTGATTTTTAAAATATTACAGCAAAACTTTCAGCATTTTTACCGGATATATTTATTACAATAACATCAACCACGTAACAACAACTCTAGTGATTCTAAGAAAAACCAACGAATCATTAGAAAACACAAGGACTACAAAATAAACTTCAAACTACGCTTGCACTGAAGTCTACGAACACTTTCGGCTCATTCGAAAGACCGAATCCGAATATTTCCACTATTCGTTTATTCACGAGTTCTCGCGCGCGGGCTATCAAATTTATCTTTCATCTTTTCGAATGATGAAGAATGTTGAAAAATGAAATAGTCGTTTTGTAATTAGCTTAGAATCATATTGGTTTGACTCGTTTTCTTTATGCTATATATTTTGTGGAATTAATTATATAACTTCATAAGTGCAAATAAATTGAAGAGTTGTTAAAGAAGAGTTGTGTTAATAATTAAGAGTTGCTAAAATCAAGAGTTTGTTTTAAATTTATTTAATAAAAAAGGGGGAGGGAATACTTGTCTTTAAGCAGAAACTGCTTTAATTTTGTGGGCACATATGTGTTTCTTTTATAAGTTTTTCATGACAGATCAAATATTTATGATTACCAGTAGTATGTATTTGCCGGAGCTGGCGCAGTGACGTTTAGTCAATAAGCCATCCCCATAAAAACTGACCCCCACCTTTAGAAAAGAATGACATCCTTTACCCACAATTTTTTCCACCCACTTTTAAAAAATAATAGTCACAAACCTCCATAAAAATCAGACCCAGAACACCATAATTTTTTCCACCCCCTTTTTAAAACAATGGCTCTTAAAACCCCCATTAAAACCCCATCCACTTTTAAAAAGTAATGTCTCTGTTTCATCCATAAAAATTTTATAAAATGAGGCCCTCTTAAAAGCGAAAAGTCGCTGAGACAAAAGGGTACCCCCTTCGGTGAGCACCCCCTTTTGAACACCACTATAAATTTAAAATATTAATTAAAATATTTAAGCATGAGCTACTATTACTATTTATTATTACTATTACTATTTACTATTACTATACTAAAGTACTATTTATTCCCCACTAAATTTTTTAAAAAAATAGCAAAACGGCCTGCCAGGTCAGTGATACCAGAAGTCCAGTTCCAACAGCTGTTTACGAATTCTAGAAACGGAGTTCCAATATCACTGACCTGACAAGCAGGGCCTGCATATGAGAATACATTAAGGACAATACAAGACAATACAAACACAACATCTAAATGGACATAGAAACCACAAGTCTCAACCCACCACTGATAATTCGCTCCGTGGTTGATCCATAAGTGAGCTTAACGCAAATAGCGTTACACTATTCACGAAAGCTGCTACCAAGCCGAGGCTAGGGATCGAAACCACGATCTTACGGTTGCTAAGCTTAGACTTTGCCACGGAGCTACTGGGTACCCGATAGAGAGAGAACATCTAATTAATATATACATGTCACCGAAGACAAAAAGACGCTAAAATATAGCTTTAAACAAGTCGTTTCTGTCTCAGAGTGTAAAAAATCTTTAAAATATCAAAGAATGCAATTTATCTGATTGAAAATTATCGTCAAAAACACTTCAGAAATTAAAACGAAAAGAGGTGAAAAATTTTCTATACCAGATTCCGTGTCCAGTTCGTGCTGCCATCCAGTGATAGAATAAAAATCCTTTACGTCATTCAGAGTTGTTGTTTAAATGTATGTACGAGACAGGAAAAAGAAAAACCCGTTCCTCTCTCGAGCTTTCTTTCTAAAGGTCAAACCGCTTCCTTATTTTATTCATTTAAAGAAATGTGAGTAATAATAAACAGAAATGGAAAATATTTACGACTTATTCGGTGACATGCTAGCACTCTACGGGAGTGTGAACTGTAGAACGACAAGTTTAGCAAGAGTATGTCAAAAGTTATTCTTATGCATAGAAGAAGAAACTGATAAATATCAAGAAATTTATTCCCTAATTTTAAAATATTTTATTCAGATGCATCAAATATTGCATAAAGAGAACAACAAAAATGTTCGGAAAACGGGGTGTGATATTTTTTCTAAACTAGGCAAACTTCTTTGATTTTAATGATTTTTAAAACCATTAAAATTACTGTTCGAATTGAAACATTTGCGCTGGTTGAGACTTCCCGACATCCTTACTTCCAAAATACACAAAGAAAAGAGGTTTCAAATCATTGAGTTTTAAATAATCTGACGCCATTTTATCACATCTTTGTGGTATAGCAATACAAGACAATCAGACAATTCTACAACTATTCTATTTCCATATCTTGTGGTTATCTGTTTAATTTCAGTGACAGGATATTTTTCATGGATGTTGAGTTCCTTCATTTTCTTGAAAGTCTTTGCTCCATCTTCAACTGAATTGAGTACGTTTAATTTATTTAACAATTCAATTTTGTGTTTATTATATGAGAAAAAATTTTTCTTTCTTTAAATGTGAAAAAATTATGTAATTACCTACACTCAGCTTTGATTTGTCTCTTTTTTAATGATTCTATCTCCTCTATATTTAATGTGTAGAGAGGTAAGTGAATAAGTGACCCATTTTCTAAGCGAATTAAAATTTTATCAATATGGACTGCAATATCAGAAATCAGATATGCTTGATTCAACTTCTTATAGGTTCTAATAAGTAAGGAATTAAGTTTCTCCATTTATTTATGGAGCTACAAAAATTCTAATTTTTCAATGTGTAAATAGGGCTTAAATTTACTTTGTCCTCCTGTCAGTACTGTTAAAGTTAAAACATCATTCTGTTTCCCATACATAAATAAAATGATTGATTCACATCATTGACATGTATTTTCTTATCGAGAAGGACCTCTTTACCTTTTTCTAATCGTATCTTTAGTTTCTCATTCATGTCACAGGCTAAAAAAATTGTTACTTTCATGTACATATCATGTGGTAATTTTAAGTTTGAATCTAAAAGCTTTGAAGTAAACCTATTGAAAGAGAAAGTCTTGAAACCATTACCCATAAATTGTACTCCTCGATCTGTAGAGGCACAGAATGTCTTAGTATCAACATAATAGTTATTAGCACAATCTGTATCAAATTGAGGTCTTTTCACACCTGAAATTCTTTGATTGTGAGCATAATAATTTTTATTAATTTTATTCCATAGAATACAGTAATAATCGAGATATTTTTTAGTAACTACATCGTTTAGCTTTATAGGTTCTTTCACATTTGACACTACTTTATTGTTAGCATCATAACAATCATCTTTTAAAATTAAAACATTATTTTCAAAATATTGTTTATTGACACCATCGTGACTAGCACTCGGATCCGCAAGGTGTGCGATTGATCTTTTTTTAGCATTATAAGCCTCACCATGGAGCGTCAAGGCATTATTTTCAAAATATTGTCCATTCACAACATTTTTCTCAAATTCCGGATCCTTCACATTATTTATCGTTTTACCTTTCACATCAAAATTTCCTTGAGGAGAATGCAGTTACATTATGTTTCGCAACTGGTCAACTACTGTCTCTACATAATTCTTAGTTCCAGAATCAGACTGCTCAACCGGATTTAAAAGATTGCTAATTCTTTTTCCTTTTGCGTCGTCATACTGCTGATCATTTTCTGAAAGAACTAAACTTTTGTTGGACAAATCTCGAATGGATGACCTCAGATTCTACCTACATCTGTTTACGTAAAATTTTGTAGTTACGTCATTATTTTTCAAAGGTTCTCCAGCATTCCTCAATATCTTTTCTTCCATATCATAATTACCATCATGTGTCAGTTTGAACCCTATTCCTGGAGTACCAGGTGGACCTTCTTTGAGTTCTTCCTCAAAAAGTGGATAATATGCTGTCATTTCTTTATTTTTAATATGAATAATTTCAATAGTCTTCCGACTATTAAAATTAAAATTCAGTACCATTTATAGCTTTAATGTTTTGATCATGGTAATATCTTGATTCTTTATGTTTAAGTAGCATTCCTTACGTTCTCGTAAGATGAAATAGAAGACATAATTCTTGGTGGTGTTATTTCTCAATCTCCAGTTGAACTCTATAGTCAGGTTATTCGTGTCTGTATAATTTTCATGGTGAGCTAGGTTAAAGCAAATGATTGGATATAATTTTCCGAAATTGGAATAATTGACCATGCACCCTGTTTCTGGTGTAAGGGTGTTGAGTCCAGATTCCAAAAGAGCTGTGTGTAGCCGATTGTAATCACCTTTCTCAAAATCCATCATGTAGCTAACAGTTGGAACCCTTACATTATTAACCATCAGCCAACATTCCATCATATCTAAGTTGTCGAATAACATGTTCTGTTTTGCATTTTCAAATCTTTCAGTGTATTGTGGTATGACGTACAAGGACAATACTTCGTCTGAAGTAGCATTTATGGAATAAGACCCACTTGAATTCTTTAAGAAAATATTCGACTTTACAATGCTGTGTTGGTTCCAGTTTATTTCCACAGGCTTATCTGATAATCTTAATTCATTAAATTTTGCAGCTGCTTAATTTTTAAATCTAACATAAGGAAGCCAAAGTGATAAATCTTGCACAACAACTTTGTAATCCCTATTTTGCTCATCTGTGTACAGCATATTCTGACTACGCTTTCTCTGAAACTCAAACTTGACTTGGAACCCTGTAATAAAACCTTTTTGCATTCATTGAAGAAATCAAATACGTATTTTAATGGGATCCATATGGTGACAGTTTTGCTATTTTGAGTAAGTTTGTTCTTTCTTTGAATACTTTATTAAACTCGTCATTAGTTCCTAATTTTTTAAAAAATTTAGTTATCTTAGTTGCGTCTACCAAAGTCCCATCATATTTCAAGGGTTTTCTGTCTGCTGTGTCCGACGTATCTACGTAGAAGAGCATATTAGTAGCTTCCGAAATAGAATAGTCTGGTGTGAAGTGAATTATTCCTAACATATGTCGCATGAGAGCAGAATAATTAATGTTGGTTTGGATTTCAGTGTTGTCTAATGTAAATCTGTTGGCGTTTATTAAACCAACTCCATTCACGAGAGCTACATTATCATCCGCTATTGCCGTTCCATTACTGTTAACAATTTTTAGCTTTTGTTGTAAATATCCATTAGAACATAAGATATTGGAGTTAGTGTCTTGTATAAAGAAATGGTAAATGGCATTCTCAGTAGAACTATCGCTATTTTCATGTCTCACTTCTCTATACTCGAGACTTTGGATGTCATCATCGTAATAATAATCGGTGTTGTTTAAATCAAATATTTTATTCATTTATTATAGAAATAATTTTTTTACTCTTCCTAATTTAATAGCTATATTGCTATTAAATCAAAACTTAAAGAAATTTCAGTCCAGCTCCATGTTTTTTCTTCATTGAAAATATCTCATTCAACTTATCGTGGACAAACTGTTTAGCCTTACCTTCTAATACAGAGTGATCCTGTAAAAAAGTAAGGGCATCTGAGAAGAACCCTCTTCCTTGTATCTTCATACTCTTCCTTTGAAGTCTATGTTTATTAATTTCTTTATTTAGAGGTCAATAAAATTGTATTGTACTTCTTGCTTATTGAGGGGAATTAAATCACCTCTATGGTTCGTTATTCTCATTCTTATTCTGTGAACACTCTCCACCCGAACAGGAAAGAATAGAGGTTTTTCAAATGATTTTATGATTTGACTGCCTGGACGATTAACGTTCGTACAGGAATAGATTATGTTTGAGGAGTGAAAGCCGTTGATGTAGGCTCCCTCCGCGACATCGCAATGTATATAAATGTTATCATGCCCACCGGATAAGTCGGCAATATACTTACCAATCTGTTCAGACTCTTCATATATTTTGGGTTTCAATCCTAACAGTTTATGCAGGTTGTTGCATTTCGTTAAATTGATCTTATACACATCTTTCAATTTGATGGCAATTCTTTGCCGTTCCTCAACTATACCAAATAGAGTTGGTTGATCGTTGCCAAAAAATTTCAGCATGTAACGATTCAGCCCTTTAACAGTGTAATTTCCATCTGGGAGCGACAGATTTAACCACTGATGGCAATCATAGTATGAAAACTTCTCATCTTTGATATTATCCCAAGAAACGTACATTGAAAAGGACTGAAGGGTGATCAATTTAAACCTAAAAGGTCTAGAATATTCAATTGTAAAGTCTTCAGACTTTTCAGAGTTTTTCGAATCCAATATTAATAACACCATTTATTTATAGAGAAATTTTTTTCATTATAGTCACTAGGTTCTTGGGTAAAGGAATATAAGACATCTTCAACAGATTTACCTTTGTTTCTTTCACTAAAATATTTCATACAAATGTAGCCACATTTGACAGTGGCTGGGTGTTGTAAAAAGCTTGAGTTATACCCTATTTTTTTCCCAGAACTTTGTAGATATTTCTTTATACTGGTAGGAATTTTGTAAACATGTTCTCCAAAAGGATCAAAGTACTCGACGAAATTGTTATTAGGATCGTTATAGTAACACACCCAGTGTGTACCAGGTCCCGTAACTATGTTCAAATTAATAATACCGTTCTCAAATCGTCTCATCTTTTTAGGTAGCAGATCCGAAGTGAAGACACCCCTAAACCCTTTTTCTTGCTTCATATTATATATTTAGTATACTTCGTTGGATATTTCCAGTTTTGATAGACTCCCTTTCCACGGGGCTTTTTTTGAGCACAACCCGATCCTGAAATTTTATCCAAAGCTTTCTTTGTTCCCCATCCAGTTGCCCCACTTGCGGCACCTAAAGCCAACGCCTTAGCTCCGGCAATTAATGCCGGCAAAAAAGGAGCTAGAAAGGCTAGAAAGCCACCTGTTTTCTTGAGTTGTGTCTTGCTGATAGTAATTCTCTTTCCCTTCCCGATTTGAGCTATTTGTGTTTGAGTTAAGTACATGTCATAATTAGATGGTTTTGTCCTATCTATTTGTAGGGAAACTTCTTCTCCTTTCTGGTATGCAGATTTTAATTTAGCAATCTGATGATCGCTTGGATGTATTTTGGTTTTTATGTAGTTACTCATTTATTTAATAAGAAATTGTTATAGTATTCTTTTACTTGCTCGTTGCTTAGAGTTCCTTCTCTTAATACTGCATCCAGTAAATCAACGATTTGAGCATGTAACTTTTTACTTTTGGATCCATTGCATACTTTATCGGTGAATCGAGCCAAAATTTCCAGTTTATCTTCTACCCCTTTACCGAGGAATATGTCCTTTCTTTGTAAGTCCCTCAGTCGCTCTCGATAATCCTCTAATGTAATCATATGTTCCCTTAAATAATCAGCTTTAGATAATAGTCTATCTTCTCTTTCCTCATCTTTCTTTGTCATTTCAGCGATTTGACTCACAACGTTTCCTTTTTGACGAGCAAATTTTAAGTAAGTACTCTTTACTCTATTGATAACTTCTTGCAAAGCATCCTTGGATTCATTGTACAACTTTGAGGGTCTTGGAAAATTATTTTTCTCTAAAAACTCTACATTCAAATCTTTATCAAAATAGAAGATATCTGGAGTCGTTGGAGGCAGTTCAATCGCAAGAGGAATCTTATCAACAGCATCTTTTATAGCCTTAAAATGTTCTTTTCTAGTAACATCTTGTTGTTGAAGTTTCTCGGTTACAGACTTGTGAAATTCAGACAATGTTTTTTGGAGATTTAAGTTTTGTTCAAGATTTTGTTCGTTGTTTCTTCTAATCTCCGCCTGAATCTTAAAGACTTTCAGGTCATTTTTAAATTCTGTTCTTAGCTTCTTATTTAGCTCTATTTGTAAAGCATTCATTTATTAATAAGCAAATTATTTTTACTGGAAGCAAATTATTTCTTACTCAAAGCAAAATATGTTTTACTGGAAGCAAATTTTTTTCAACATTAAATAAAGATGATTTCAATTGAAGATTATACAGAACCAGAAAAATTAGCCGATGCAAATCAGCATTATTTATTACCGAAGCACCCTTTCAGACTTTTGATCGCTGGAGCTTCAGGCACAGGTAAAACGAATTTATTGCTGGATTTTATTTATGATTATCTCGAGTATGATAACTTGTTCATTTGCACTAAAGATATGTTTGAACCCAAGTATACTAAACTGAAAGAAAAGTACACAATGTTTGATGGTGTAGATATTAAAGATATATTAGCAAAGTATCCCAAAAAGAAGAAAAAAATTTGCTCGAGTTATTTGAAAAATACGGCAAGAAAGAAACCTTATTCTCCTCTGATACAAAAGACTTTATTACAGTGGACGACATGGACCCATCTTGCAAAAATGTTGTTGTCTTTGATGACTGTGTGACAGAGAAAGACCAGAAGAGTATAGAAGATTTCTTCATCAGAGGTAGGAAGAAGAATGTACAAACGAAACCTTAAACTAAAAATTGACGTATGTCTAACAACAGTCTCTATGTGCTTATTAATGTTTTACAATACTCTTGATTTTTACTGAAATATTTTCCTTTTTGAAGGGGTTTGTTAATTAAAAACACTGTTTCTGATTTTTTTTTTGTTCTTAAATTATCTAGAATATCTGAATATTATTTATGGGTTGTCATTTATTAATATTGTCATTTCATTTTCTCTCTCTTAATGTCTATTTTGATGGCTATTTCAAGAAATCAAAGAATTGAAAGAAATACTTAAAATTTATTCCCAAGTCTTTTATTATACGTTACTAAATTTGTGAAATAAAGAACACATTGTGTAATCACTTTAATATGTAAATAAAAATACAATGTAGAGGTGATTATCAAACTAACAAAAACACTTTAAATGAATCAAAATTTTTTTAATATGGTGTAGAACTATTCTTTGCATATAATAGAGCTTAGATTCGTCTAGGAATCAATTTATACAAGTGCTGAATAATGAGTGTAGGGGAATACTGTATGCAATTGTGGAAATATTGTGAAATTTTTTGGAGGGATGCCGGGGGATTCCGTATTGAAAACTCTAAAATAACTCAATTATGCTGAACTTGGTGTAAGCCAAGGTATGTTTCCTTGTTACCCTCAGGTTCATCAAATATTGATTGGATCGCTGATTGAATGAGTACGTTAATCCTAGAAACTTTCATCTCCTGCAGAAAACATAGTTTGCATTATAAGAGAGACCGTTAAAATTTCCCTATACTTATCTGTCCTTATACTCTGTCCCTATACGATTAGTCCAGCAGAAAGCCGCAACACTCCTGCCCACATATCATGGCAGATCAATCTCCAGGCTTGTCACTTGGAGGGAGACCTTCACGTTTATATACTTGAGCAGGTACAGTAGGCAAAATGATAATGTGAGTTTGTTTATTTCTAAGTAAACGAAAAAAATATTTTGAAATAATTGAAAATAAAACCTAAATCTTACAAACTTGGAAAATTTCTTGCAAAAAGTATATTTGTACACCTGTGTCTCCACCCCCTCAGGGGGCTTACCTTCTTTAGGTAAACACGGGTGTCACAATCCCGAGGTACCCTAGTGAACTGTCCTCTTTCTTTTCTTCTCATCTCTCCTCTTCTGCTTTTTCTTCCTCTTCTCCCTCATTGTGGTTGCCTTGTAAAAGGTTGAGGGCTCCCCTTGAATTGCTATTGTCGCCCTGTTGCTATTAGCTTCTCTTGGGGACTAAATCACCCGCGTGTTTGCCGTGCGTGGATACCCGTGTCCCTGGAAAGGAGGATCCTGGTGATTGAGGCTCTCAGAGACCAACACATTACTTTGGCCTCTGCTTCAGGTAAACGGAAGGTGTGTTGTGGTCCTCGGCATACCAATCGGCTTCCATGGATCAAGCGATCATATATCTGCTGTGTGACTCGATAAGAGTGGCGGCCACGTCAGAGATGTATTGAAAGCGTATAAGGTCTGGCTAGCACTGATGCAGTTATACTGCATCCCCTTGTAGGGCTCGGTGGTGGGTGGTGCAGTCAGGCCTTGAAGTAATTAACCTTTTTCTATGGAATGTACTTCTAATTCTTTACTCCTTATGGAGCAACAAATGATACAGGATCAGAGATATTTTGTTCTTAAAAGAACTGAGGACAATTTAGATAACGTTTCTCCTTTCTTAATTAATAAGAGTCTTATTGGTACAGTTGGAAATGTCAAAAATGTTCGCAAAATGAAATCTGGTGATCTTTTAGTTGAAGTTTTATCAATTGAACAGGCCAAAGCCACCCTAAAACTAAAATGCCTTGGTAATATAGATGTTATAGTATCTCCTCATAGTAGGTTAAATTCTACACGGGGAGTAATTTCAGCAGATGATCTATTTAATGCAGTGTTTCTCAAACTTATTTATTTTACCGTCCCCTTTGAAAATCAATTATTTTTCATCACCCCCTCTTTTTTATACACTTCTAAAACTTAAAAACCACAATTTCATTACTTTAATTAATTTAGTTATAGTGTGCTATATTAGTCGGTTCTGGTGTTTAAACTTACATTCTAAACTTGAAATTTTTACCAATGAGAGCAATTAAAACGCAACTTTATAATATATTAATAATATATTTTAATCAAATTGAAAGAAGCAATATAGATAGGCAGTCAATTTTAGTTTTTAAACTAATCTAATGGGATGGATGAATTTGATGATTTTTAACAAGTTTGTTGATATTACGTTCGATTTTACTCAAAAACATTCGTAAGTCGCCGCGTTTGGTAACTTGCAAATGATTTCTCTTTTCAGTAAGCAGCGTTGTTACAACGTTAAATCCACGTTCACACAAATATGACGATGGGAATGATATCAAAAATTGTTGAATGATCGACCACAATCCAGGGTACAACTGCGGAATTGACTTTTGTAGCTAAAATTGTTGGTAGCCATTTTTAAATTTGATTTTTATTTCCTCGTTCGTTGTCAGTTCTATAAGTTCTTCCTCCAGCTGGGGTGATATTGCTATGTTGACATTTGAAAAAGGCACCCAATCTGGTATTTCCAATTTCAAAATGTCGTGGAATCTTTCAATGAAATCACTGTGAAGATTTTCCAAATGTTGGCAGTAGACGAGCAAGTCGTCGTTGTTGCAGGACACTGATAAATTGGGAAAATTATGGAACTCACGTCTGCCGATATACTTCTTGTGTAAGAGCAGCTTGGGTACGAAAGCAGCAACGATATTTTTTGTTTTTATTAAGTTCAAGTCATCGCCTTGAAGTTAGAGATTCATATCATTAAACAATGTATAAAGGTGTGTCAGGTATGCGATATCATTCTTTGATGTGATGAGGTTTTCGCACAATGCTATGTCTTTGTTTTCCAAGAACTCTATGACAGAGTCAAACAGATTGTAAAAACGAGCCAGGCAATTTCCTTTTGATAGCCAACGCACTTCTGTGTGAAAGATCAATCTGTTGAAATCTTTATCATTAGCAACACAAAGCTGATTAGGTAATCTGTCACTTAAAGAGTTGTTTCGGATTTTATTGACTGCTCTGATGACATGTTGCAATGATTGAAACAGTCATTCACTTAAATTTCTAGCAATTAAATGCTGTCGATGTATAACGCAATGTACAGCAATCACATCAGGAATTTTGTTTTTTAAGTACGACATGAAGCCTTTTTGACACCCTGTCATAGCTAACCCACCATCTGTAGCAGCTGATATAAAATTCTTCAAGGGAATTCCTTTTTCATCACAAAACTTTTCCAGTGTTTTAAATATGGTTTCTCCTTTCTTCTCTAAATTTCTAGCAAATAAAAGTTCTTGACATATTTTTTCATCTATAATGAATCTCAAGTAAGACAACAACAATGCTTCATTAGTTGGTAAAGTGGACTCACCCAACTGAATTGAAAATTGACTAGTCTTCAGATGATTGCACAATGACTCTTCAATGTTTTCAGCCATTTCATCAATTCATCTTTGGCACAGAATTATTGCTCAAAGGAATTTTTCGAATTATATCTGCCATCGGTTTATGGAGCACAGTAGTTATAACTTCTTTTATCGCCGGCAAAATTAAGGTTTCGCCGATTATGTGTGGTTAACCTGTTTGAGCAATTAACAGAGAGATATTGTATGAAGCTCGAAGTCCGTCATCGTCTTGCTTAGCTGCCATCGAAAAAAGTTTCGATACATTTTGCTGAGCATTATGCTTCTTTTCCAGATCTTGAAAATAGGCTACATTTTTGTCCTTCTTATCTGGATGGATTTTATTTAAATGATCTTGAAGTCTTGAAGGCTTCATCACTTCGTTTGAAAATGTTTTTGAACAAAGAAGGCACAAAGGCAAAGATGGGTTTGTCGAATTTTCTGTGAATTCATATTTAATATATTCTGCACTGTATTGCCTATTCTTCTTTTTTGCTTGCGACATGGTTTTTTTTTCAAAAATATGTAAATAAAGTGTTGAACTTAAATACTCGTTTAAAGATAGCGCACGAAACCACTAATCAAAATATAAGAAAAATTACGAGCTTTTATATAGGATTTAAATACAGCAAGCACCGACAGGAATAAGACAAACACGCACAAACTCGTTTATCTCTTTCGACGCTCAATTGTACTGAGAAAGTTAGGACAAGTATCGATGAACTAGCCGATTGCTACCACGTACAGTCCGTTTTCGTATTGCAAAACCGCCACCTGTCGACGATTCTATTCTGAAAAGGGACGATACGCTGAGATGGACTTTTTCCTCAGACCGGTTTTCCAGAAGAACGGAGGCACGCAGGTTAAGTAAACATTTCTCTTTTGTCTCAACCCTATTTTGATGAACTCGAAGCAGACCTGACGCATGCGTAAAAGCGCTGAAGGTTTCTCCAAACGAAAACGGACAGTGCACCGGCTCCCGCAATTAGCCTTCTCCCTCGGAATGTTTGCCACATTTGGCGATTCATGCATTTACACAGCTGTATGCTTTTCGTCATTTTACAACGTACGCGCATACGGCGTGCGGGCTATCCTACGAAATCTATTTTAAGTATTTTAAGTTTTTATACAATCATACAGGGTAGAAATATAAACTAAGTATTCGCTATAATGTAGTAGGTAGGTTTTAATTCTAGAGAAATTTATATATATAAAATATAAATAAATCAAATTACAAATTTACCATCGCCCCCCTAACCCACGTCAACGCCCCCATTTTTTTCTGGGCCACTTAACGCCCGCCCTCTAGGTCTCAAACGCCCACAAGGGGGCTTTATCGCCCACCTGTGGAAAGACTGATTTAATGTTTCAGAAGAGGAAATTTTGGATAATCTCGTTGACCAAAAAGTACATGTGCAGCGCATTACAATCAGGAGATAGAGCAAAATTATAGGAACTAAGCACCTTATACTCACATTTGCTACTCCTATAATACCTCAATCTATTAAAGCTGGCTACCTAAATTGTAGTGTTCGCCCATACATTCCAAATCCATTACGTTGCTTTAAATGTCAGCGTTTCGGCCATGCAAATACTACTTGTAGGGGACATTTGACTTGTGCTCGATGTGCATCTGTTGGACATGACAGTAGTCAATGTCAATTACAAGAAAAATGTGTCAACTGTAGTGAACATCCCTCGTACTTCCGGTCATGCCCAACCTGGATATTAGAATAGGAAATTATTACTGTGAAAATAAAATAAAACTTATCTTACCCTGAAGCCAGGCATACAGTATCATCTCGCACCCCTAATCAAAGTATTAGCTATTCACCAGCAATTAAAAAGTCATGAAATCTTGTAGTACCCAAACAGATTTCTTAAATTTTCAAAACTTATCCTCAAATATTCCTAATATAAATGTCCCACCTATTCCGAAAGGAATTTCTCCACTGTCTTTCGCAAAATCTAAGTCTCAAAGATCCCTAAAATTAAAGAATGCAAAAGAAGGCCTCCACAAATCATATTTAAAGAGTAAAAGAAGCTCAACTGCCTCTAAGACAGGTATAAAGAACGTAGACCCAACAGATGATGAAATACTCCTAAGTGGAGATTCATCTGAATCCCAGATGGCTTGCTCCAATGCCGGAGCATTCAGCTTAGCTTAATGGGAACCTTCGTTTCTTGGAATTGTCGAGGTTTTCGCACTCATATAGAAGATATAAAAACAATTATAAACCTGCATAATCCAGTTTGTTTTGCCATCCAAGAAACATTCTTGAAACCTCAGTACAATTTAAAATTGCGTGGTTATAATTGTGGGAGGAAAGATGTTAACCATGATTCAGTTTCTGGAGGTGTATGCTTTCTTGTGTCTTGTAATATTCCTAGCTCTATACAATCCCTTAACACTTCATTACAGGTTGTTGCAGTACGCATACACTCAACATCTCTCATTACTATTTGTAGCCTTTACTTACCTCCCCATGCAATCATCCATGAAAATGATTTAAACAGTTTGCTGGACCAACTACCTACACCTTTTATTTTACTTGGTGACTTCAATGGTCATAACACCTTATGGGGTAGTGATAATATGAATCCTCGGAGCAAGACAATTGAACAGTTCATTTCCAATAACAATATATGCCTTCTAAATTCCACAGAAATAACCTATTTCCATCAGCCATCAAGAACTTTTCACTCATTAGATTTAGCTATTTGCTCTCCATCAATTCTACCTTCATTAAATCTTATATAACAGTATATAACAGGACTTATATAACAGTGATCATTTTCCTTTAATTATAAATCACACACACACAAACTGGTGTAAGCAGACCACAAGTCTTCCACTCCTCTTATTCTTTTCGTGCAGACTGCTCTCTCTACACTCAATTAGCTGTGATTACTGACAGCATGGTTAGAAGTGATAATATCAATGATGCTGTGCAAAAAGTAACTGATACACTTCTAGATGCTGCCAAAAACACAATTCCCAAGCGTTCCCCAATTCCACGCAAATATCATAAACCATGGGGGAACATGAGTGCCAAGTGTCATACAAAAAGCAAAAAAGTTGTGGACTGTTTTTCGCAGGTGCCCTACTATGGAAAACCTCATGGCTTTCAAAAAAGCTAAAGCTTTTGCTCGTCGAGTACGGAGAAATAGTCAAAAAGAATCTTGGATAAGATATGTTTCCTCCATCACATCATCAACTTCCAGCAAAGAGTTATGGAAGAAAGTTAAAGCTTCCAGTGGTTTATATCGGGACTTCTCTATCCCAATACTACGCACAGGAGCTGACACAATTTCTTCCCAATATGATATTGCCAATCTTTTAGGTAAAACTTTTGCAAGGGTATCTAGTCCAGCCTCTTATGATCCTAAATTTCTCAGAACCAAAGAGCAAGCTGAAAAGAAACCTATAAAGTTTCATGATAAAGCCATACATCCATATAATAGCAATTTCTCTTTGCTGGAACTGCAGAGAGCCCTGTCCCAAACTGAAAATACTAGTCCGGGAGACCAGATGGTATCTCATATAAGATGCTTTGTCATCTTAATCATGAATCTTTAATAAACATTCTTTTTCTATTCAATAGAATATGGAATGAACATGTCTATCCCAGTCTTTGGAGCAAAGCAATTATTATTCCAATTCCTAAACCTGGGAAAGATCCAACTAATCCTCAAAACTATCGTCCAAGTGCTCTCACAAGTTGCCTTGCTAAAACTTTGGAGCGTATGGTCAATGCCCGTCTTGTTTATGTACTTGAAGACAATCAGTACATATGTCTTTATCAAAGTGGATTCCGGAAAGGTCGATCTACTCTGGACAATATTGCATACCTAGAAACACAAATTAGGAATACTTTTGTACGGAGACATCATTTGGTGTCTATAATTTTTGACATAGAAAAAGCTTATGATAAGACATGGCGTTATGGAATCCTTCGAACTTTGTATAATTTTAATTTCAGAGGAAATTTACCCATTTTTATTCAGAGTTTTTTAAGTTCTCGCATTTTTAATGTCCGTATAGGATCTGTTTTATCTAATCCATTTATCCAATGTGAGGGGGTTCCTCAGGGAAGTGTCTTAAGTGTTACTGTTTTTAATATTTGCATCAGCAACATTCTTCATGTATTGCAACCATCTGTCCATGGAATATTATTTGTTGATGATCTCCAAATTTCTTGCCAAGGTTCCAATATGCGACTGATTGAACAGCAATTACAAACTGCTGTCAATAATCTAGTTGCTTGGTGTAATGAAAATGGGCATACTTCGTCCCCTTGTAAAAGCAATTGTATCCATTTTTGCAGAAAAACTGGGCCTCATCCTGATCCAGAAATTAAGATATCAGGCACAACTATTCCCGTAGTTAATCAGATATCATTTCTTGGGCTTATATTTGATAAAAAGTTAACCTTCCAACCACTTATCTTATATTTGCGCAAAAGATGTGAAAAATCAATAAATATTCTGAAAGTTCTCTCTAACACTTCTTGGGGTGCAAATCGTAAAGCATTACTCCGAGTGTATCAGTCAATTATTCTATCTCGAGTTGACTATGGTAGCTTAGTTTATGGATCAGCCAGATCATCAGTTTTGCGCAAATTAGACCCTATTCATCACTTAGCTTTACGAATCTGTTCTGGAGCATTTCTGACTTCTCCTGTCCAGAGCCTTTATGTAATTTGCAACCAGTTCTGAGACGTAAGAAACTCTCTATACATTATTATTTTAAAATGCTATCAGTATCACAACACCCTTTGAAATCGATGATTATTTGTCCCTCTTTAAAAAGGCTATGTAATGCACGGCCACATAACATATTACCATTTTATGAGTGTACAAATTCATTCTTGTCTTCATCTGAGTTCCCTGATTTACATATTCAAATCACAGATGCTCTAAGATTTCCCCCTTGGAATATTCCTGTTGTCAATATAATCAAACCCATTACTGGATACAATAAATCAGCTACATCTTCCCTTATTTTGCAAGAAATATTTTCACACATTCATTCTCATTATTCCTCCCACATCTCTGTATATATAGATGGCTCAAAATCAAGTGGTCATGTTGGTTGTGATATTGTTGTTGGAAATACAGTTTACAGCTATAAACTGCATCCATCATATTCTGTGTATACAGCTGAAGCCGTTGCTATTAAACGTGCTCTAGAAATAATACAATCCAGCTCTCATCGAAAATACTGTATATATACAGATAGCATGAGTGTGGTCATGCAATTAGACAACTTTAAAGATAAATGTCATGCAATTACAGTGGAAATATTGGATATTTTAAATATATTGAAGAATAAAGGATTTGACATTTTGTTTTGTTGGGTTCCAAGTCATGTTGGTATTGCTGGGAATGAACTTGCAGATAATGCTGCTAAAAATGCCTCTGACATTTTGCATAAAGCATTAAAATTTTTTGACATTAAACAAATTATCAAAGATTTCATTTCCTCCCACTGGCAAAAAACATGGGATTTGCAGAAAAACAATAAATTATATAGTATATCCTCCCACATTCTTCAATTCCCAGTTGCTCCCATGCGAAGAGTTGATGTAAAACTCACACGGCTTCGTATTGGACATACTAGATTTACACACAAGCACTTATTCTTGTCTCGGAGTGCTCCAGTTTGTGACATGTGTAATGTATAAATTGTAATACTTGATTATAATCTTTAAATGTCCATATTATACTTCTTGATATAATGGACTCTCACCTTTATCCTCCATATTAACAGAAATATATTTATCCATTCTTCCAGCAACACCACATTCGTCCCACAGTACGTGTTTTTGGAAATTTATTTGCAGTTACTTGAAATTATGGAAATTTTTTTATTTACTATTGCTAAGATATATAAAATTGTAATTAATCAAATTAACCAAAGAAACACTAATACCTATTTCATGGATCACTGATTTTAGCTCACCAAAAATTTTTGATTTGTTTTTCATTCTAGCCGTGTTGTCAGCTTGATAGCTAGAAGATACTTTTGTTTTTATTTTTATTTGTTACAAGGATTCCTTTCCCTTATACTTGTTGACATAACGGTTCTATTGGAAAATAGATACGTATTTTTGGTCTCATACAGGAAGATAATCGTTAATCAAAGTTGATTTTTTCTGATAGTCTGTGCAGGGCTCAAAAAATTGCATCCAACACATGATATCTGAGTCTCTAATTGCTGGATTATATTAACTAAATGTTTTTTTAAACTTAATAAAAAGGAGCATATCCGTTAGAATGGTGAAATGAGATATTAGAGTGTAAAATATAACATATATCCGAATAAGATAATAATAAGTTATAATTAAATTACAACACACACATGTCTTCGGTCAAAATTCCCGTCTGAAATGATACCACAATTATCAGATTTTAGTTTAAAAACAGTGAAAAGAACTTTCTAAGCTGCTTACTTTACATTGTTATACTGACTCTTTTTTAATATAATATTATGGGTGGCTCAATGTTCTATTTCCACTGCCTTTAATACATATTACAAATGCATTAATTACCCAATATTATACCTGAACCTTTTTTCTTACCTTCGGATCTTGATGGAAATCAGAGTTCCATTGGATATAATGCATCTACTCTTTCATACAATGCCTAAATGAACCACCAATTTTTTTTCCTCTGATACAGCCATTCTCTTGGTTAATCATCCATGGATACGCCTAAACACTGATAAGAAACTACTAGTATGAAAAACTAAAGCTGTAAATTCGTTTAGTTTTTGACAAGTGGAGACACTATATATGTAATCATTCTCCGACGAACATGTAAAGTTATCATGTAATGTTTTGGCGTTAGCGACAATTATTACTGATCATTGAGGAGACACTAATTACCGACTTAATCGTCTTTATCATCTTATAGAATACCGTGTTCCATTTAATATTTAATTAGATACTTAATTTCAGTTAAGAATATATTTCATTAGAATTTATCATATCTTCTTCATTGGCCTGACAACCTAGGGTGGGCCTTTACCTTCCTCAGAAGTGCATACCAGGACCCCCTATTTTTGGACAAGGTCATCCAGTTTGTCACTTTTAGTGTTTTTAGGTCGTTTTCGAGGCAGTCACGCCATCGGAGTTTCGGTCGTCCTCTTCTAGTGCCAATGGGGCGAGCCAAGAAAAATTTTTTTGTCACCTGATTGTCGTTCATACGGCTCAAATGTCCTGCCCATTTTAATCTCTGTATTGAGATAAATTTAACAATATCTGGTTCTTTATATAGTTTATAGAGCTCGGAATTAGTTCTTCTTCGCCATGTATTCTCACATTTTATTCCACCAAATATGCTTCTTAAAGTTTTTCTTTCGAAAATGGAGATGGTTTCTTTGTCCTTCTCAGTCAATGTTCACGTTTCAGATGAATACGTGAGAATAGGCCGAATCGAGGATTTGTATATCAAAATATTTGTTTTTCGACTGGCGAAAGTAGATTTTAAATATTTTTTTAAGCCGAAAAAGCATCGGTTAGCAGCTATAACCCTGCTGCGGATCTCAGGTGCGATGTTGTTTGATGCATTCAATTCAGATCCCAAATATTTAAAGTTATCAACAGTTTCAAACTTGTAGTTTCCTACCTCTAGATAGGGAGTGCTATATTTTTCGGTAGTCATGTATTTTGTTTTGTCTTGGTTGATTGCAAGATACATTTAGCTGCAGCTTCTAGTGACGTAAAAGCCACTTTTAAGGCCTCGGGCGTTCGTGCAACAATGTCTACGTCATCAGCATATGCAAATATCTGTACAGACCTGTTGAAAATCGTTCCTGGAGTGTTTATGTTAGAATCTTTTAAAACCTTTTGGAGGGCGAGATTGAAGTGGAGACAGGCCAGTGGATCTCCCTGCCTTAAGCCATTGGAAACAAGAATAGGCTCTGACAGATCATTTTGAATCTTGACTCTAAGTTTAGTCTTGTTTAAAGTGATAGCTACCAAATTAATGAGTTTTTGAGGTATTTCAAACTCTTTCATAGCTTCTAAGAGTAAGTATCTGTTTATTGAATCATAAGCAATTTTAAAATCTATGAAAAGATGGTGTGTCTTTATATCAAAATCTCTGGTTTTTTCCAAAATTTGCCTTATGTTAAAAATCTGTTCTATTGTGGATCTTCCATTG
Organism: Latrodectus hesperus; assembly: GCA_037975125.1. Classification (NCBI taxonomy): domain Eukaryota; kingdom Metazoa; phylum Arthropoda; class Arachnida; order Araneae; family Theridiidae; genus Latrodectus; species Latrodectus hesperus. The sequence goes on from CM075854.1 coordinate 93,607,380, forward strand.
CAAAATCCACATTGATAGTCGCCGATAATGTTCTCTGTAAATGGTACTAGTCTAATGAAAAGAATTGTTGAGAACAACTTGTAAAAAACACAGAGAAGACTAATACCCCTATAGTTTGCACATTCCAAGATGTCTCCTTTTTTGTGAATAGGGCAAATAATACTCAGGTTCCGATCTTCAGGCAGAACCTCTTGGTTCCATACAGATTCAATGAGATGGTGAATTTCTTTAATGAAAATTTATCATATAGTTATGATTTTTTAAAATATTGGGTAATATACTGCTTCCGCTTAACACACATTAAAAATTTGTGCTAATTTTTTTTAACTCTAAGAGAACTCATCTTTGTAGAAGATAAGAGAAATTTTGCAGCTTTGAAATGTATACAGTAATTTTACCACCTTTAGACTGCTACGAATGAGAAATTTTTATTGCTATATAAATATAAGCAATCGAAATTTAAAAATATTGTTTCCTAATCATGATTGTAATGATTTTTATACATTTGGATTTTAAATAATTCTATGGTTAATTAACTGTTTATCATTTCAGGTTACTTCAAAGCCACAATTGTTTCAATTAGTGCTAATACATTTACTTTTCAAACTTTGGAACTATATTTACAGAAGATTCGAAGAAACTAATCCCCATTTAATGCATCTGTTGACATAGTACTATAGTAGACAAATTTTGGAAATTTGTAATTTGCTTAAGTGATTTTGAAATGTTATTTACTTTTAAAGATGCATACACACAGATATGAGCTATTTACCCAATCATTATGCTATTTAATTTTTATTTTATTAATCAGGTTAGTCTTAAGACTAAATAATTTTAATTAAATGTTAAATATTAAAATTTATAAAAGTTGATTGAATAATGTATATTTTCTTTCAATTTTAAAATTAATGTTAAGAGCAAAACATAATATCATTTTATGATAGAGCTAAACTTTAAAAAGAATATGTACTTTTATAATTTTTTTTATTTATATTAAACTTTTCTTTGGTGTTGTGTCTTTATTTCTCTCACATAACATGAAATAATGAGTATATCTATTAAATGTGTGTTAAGTACTTTTTTCCAAAGCAGATATTTCAGTGGAAATATAACAGATATTTCATCAGAAGTATTTACCCAAGATAAAAAATGAAGGTACATGCAGATATTAATTAATTGTGTGATGGAAATATTTAGTTAGATAAAAAAAATTATTTATTGCTAACATTAAAGAAACAAAAATACTGTGATCACCAATATCATAAATTGAAAACGTACATAAAGGTAATAAGATTCCCACGTGGTTTGATAGCATTAAACTTCATACTTTGTTTTAAATAAAAAAATACTCGGTTTGCTCGCTTATTGCTAATGTAGTTTTTCAGTGGGAAAATAAATATTTTCTGCAGTAATCTATTCACTAGTGTAGAATGACCTGATAAGGGAAAGAATAACAGCTCAGATGTTGACCTCGTCATTTTGTACTTATTTAATTTCACAATATGAGTGGATGAATTTATAAACTAGTTGCTGTATAGGCAGTCAGAAACACCGCAATAACCCAATAATCAACTCATTCATGTGCTTTTTAATGACTTATTCATAAATGTACCTATAAATTATGTCAGTGATTGAAATTTTGATTTTTAAAAACAATTTTTCGCTTAAAAAATATAAGCATAATATAAAATGAATATTTTTCGGGTTATATGTATTGCCAATTGTTATAGCAAACTACTTAATAAAGTTTCTATTATGCTTGAAATATTAATCAGATTATACTAAATTTACTGAATAGTCATTATCTGTTACTTTCTATTTATTGTCCATCAAAATCCAAAATTCAACATGTAAGAATTCTTAATTGTACCAAATCTGTTGATTAATTTTTAGAATGACACGAGTTTCGTATATGAATGTTAACTCATTGCTATCATATATAATTTCATACGAGTTTACAAATTATTCCTTGTTGCATGTGTATTGAATTCCCCATCCGCCGTTACAAAACACATCCTTCTTCCGAGTAAGTTTCCTCTACAGGAAGACAATCAAGCTCAAATATATTCGTACTTAAAATATTGTATACAAAATTTGCACAATGCATTTAAATATGCTCTAATTTTAAGAAAACGAATAATTACTTCTATTTGAGGCTCATATTTTCAATTCAAAAGTTCAAGTTGAATCTTTGGCATGAAAGTTGTGATCCTAATTGCGAACGTAAAGTAACCGTACAATGACGAGAAAAATAAAATGCAGGTCCAACGTTCACTTAGGAATATTTTCAAATCTAATAGTCTGGGAAGTAAATTATCTTTGATTTAATATTTTTTTATGATAATCTGGGGTTATGAAGCATTTTTTGCACACGAAGAGGCTGGGTATATAGGGAATTATATATATATATATATATATATATATGTATATATACACTACTGTGGCCACGTAAAAAGTGCTACACCAGGAAGTCGGCACACCACACGTGAAATTTGCGTGACAGGTAGAAATTGCTGTGATATGCAAGTGATTAGATTTTCAGCGCATTCATACAAAGCAGGCAACAGTAGCGACATCTACAATGTGTATAAAACCAGAGATTTGACAGCAGTTTTCTCATACTCAATTTCCGTTTCAGCTTTGTTTTCGACAAATAAAGTTGTTGTAATGCCTCGTATAAGAAGAAGAAATTCCTATCAGCACGTATCTGACTTTGATCAATGAAGGATTATAGCCTTCCGGAATTGCGGTTTATCGTACCGCAATATTGCTGCTCGCGTCGGTCGAGACCCCATGACTGTTAGCAGAATATGGAATCGATGGGTTCAGGACAATCATACGGAACATCATGCAGGATCTCCGCGACCCCCCATCACTAACAGCAGAGAAGACAGACATCTTATCCGCATGGTCACAAGGGATCGTACAGCCACGTCGCGAACCCTGAGTCGAGAAATGGAGTCCTTTGCAAGGCAACAAGTTTCTGCTCGAACAGTTCGATGACGTTTGCAGCAATATGGATTGTCTGCATGGCGACCATGGCTTCGGCTACCATTGACGCTGCGCCACAGACAGGAGCGCCTTCAATGGTGTGATCAGCGACGAACCTGGACGCGGGAATGGCATCACGTCATCTTTACAGATGAATCTCGGTTCTGTATACAGGACCATGATGGCCGCATCCGTGTTTGGAGGCATCGTGGAGAACGCGCATTGCTAGCTTGCATTGGACATCGCCATACTGGCCCATCTGCTGGAGTGATGGTATGGGGTGCCATTGAATACACATCTCGATCACCTTTTGTTCGCATTATCGGCACTTTGAACAGCTACCGTTACATTTCCGATGTGTTAAGGCCCGTGGCTCTGCTCTATCTTCGAGGCCTCCATAATGCTTTGTTTCAACAGGATAATGCATGACCACATGTTGCCGTACTGTTCTGAACTTCCTTGATACAGAACAGGTTCGACTGTTACCCTGGCCAGCACGTTCTCCTGATCTGTCACCAATTGAGAACGTGTGGTCAATGGTTGCCGAGCGATTGGCACGCCATCACTCACCATCCACTACTGTCGATGAACTGTGGCAGTGTTGAAGCTGCATGGACTGAGATCCCCGTACATGCCATACAATCTCTGTTTGACTCCATGCCTAGGCGGATAAATGCTGTTATTGCAGCCAGAGGTGGCTGCTCTGGGTACTGATTTCTCAAGATCTATGCATCCTAATTTCCTGTAAATCTAATCACTTGTTCTTTCCACTATAATGTATGTGTCCAATAAATATCGTTCTGTTATTTGCATTCCTTCTTGGTGTAGCAATTGTAATGGCTAGTAGTGTATATATATATATATATATATATATATATATATATATATAATTATATATATATATATATAATTATATATATATATATAATTATATATACATATATATAATTATATGTATATACACACACACATACTACATACATCCCCATTTGTATGTCTTTTCTTTAAAACCGTGTAAAGTAATTCCCTCATTTTTCACATTTGGTGTTTTAAATGCGTCATCTTCTATGTTATTTTTTTCTTTATCTAATTTTGCTTTTTCGTTCAAAAATAGTTTGCTTCGCATTTCATGATTCCATTTATACATATCCTTGTTATTATTTTATTTGATTTTATCGTTAATGTTAATAAACAGAATAAAATTAATGAGTTTCTAATATTTTGAAATGTTTTGCAGGGATACCTTCTCAGTATTTTTTTCAATTACGCTTATTGGAGTCACTCTCCATGTCATCATTTTAATTTAGGTTTAAAAAAGGCTCTTAGAGTTATAATACACAGAGGTTTCAATTGAAATTATAAAAAAATTCATTAGTTATTGAAGAATAAAAAGTAAATTTTAAAAATGTGTAAATTGATATATTGTTAAGTGACAATATTTATTTTGAATCATTAAGGAAATTTCACGAGAATTGTAAGAAACATAACAAATGTGCAAATTTTTATCCTGTCATCATTTTAAATTATATTACAAAATATTAATTTAGAATGTTCTCTTCTCTCTATATGAAATAAGAATTTATAAAAATATAAAATTATATATATATTTTTAACCTTGTAGTTAAGAAATTAAATAATTATTTTAGTTTTTTATATAGCTAATTTTCTTATACAAAATATATGTGAATTAGATGAATTCTCACATTTCTGTATATTTTATTCAAACATTAATCTATGTTTAAACCCTAACAAGAGGTTTTTTAAACAAAAAGCATTTTCTCAAACGCTTAATAGAATATCTTTTGAAACTAGAAGTATTTTACATAAAATGCCAGTACATTCCTAAAATGTAGTTAAGTGAATTAGTATCAGTCCGATTGCAAAATGATAACATTGTTCCTGAAAACAGTTACTAGTCTGTGAAGTTATGTACATCAACCGCATCAAAATAATATACTCATGCGAAATGAAGAGTAACGGAATTTCCTTTCTTAAAAAAAAATACATGAATAAAATGAAAAAAAATTTTTTCTCGAACTTTGTGATTGCTATGATTTCTTAGAAAATTTTTGTTAATATATGAACTATGTGTTATCGATTTCTGCGTAGTATGAAGTTGTAAGCAAAGTACAGGATTTTGAAAATAGATGTTGAATTAAAGTCTAGAGTAAGCACATAAAACTTAATGCACATATTGTTAACCTGAAAAATTGTTAAACATGGTAACAAAATATATCAAAAGGATTTATTGATCTTACTGATTATATAAATTGACAAAAGGATCGATTGTGAGGACGCGTCCCAAATTAATGAAGTTTGAACATCAGTGCAAATTTTCTGGAAAACTTACAAATTTTAAATTTAAGACATATATCTCAAAGATGGAATGGCTGCAAATCCATTCAAAGTAACCGAAGAAATGGGTTCAGTGTGTGAAAGTTTTTAGACCATCAAAAAGACAAAAGTACTTTTCTGTTGGTGTATATATAATATATATATATATATATATATATATATATATATATATATATATATATATATATATATATATATATATATATATATATATATATATATATATATATATATATATATATATATATATATATATATATATATATAGAAAATACTTTTACCATTTATTTTTACTCTCAGAAGTTTAATTCTGCTTGCTAATCTTACACGAGCAAATATTGCGATACTTTGAGAATCATGTCTATGTTTAAAATGTGTAACGCACATGTGATTTGTTTGATTTTATTTACTGTCGAACTTTTGTATGTAAGTATAAAGCATATATTCAACTGTTTTGCAGATTTGCGTAAAAGATTGAGAAAATATTTCAAGTATCATTTCGTTGAAAAATGAATAGTTTTCATTCTTTAATTTCTAAAATTATTATATTCTAACTTTTTAATATCACAACTAGGTGATTTTCCATTTTGTTTTATAATTTGCAAACCATTTTCTTATCACAGGTAAAAGATTACTATTACGAGAAAAAATTATATTTGCTTCGATAAATTAATACCAATGGATAGTAACATGTTTAATCTTAGTATATCATTCCCAATACAAACTGTTAAGGAAATTATATTTTAAGCATGATAATGAAATAATTTTAAGTAATGAATTATCTTTGGATTCATTTTGCTTTTTATGATTTACTTTCATAATTTAAATGAATCCTTTATATAAATAATAAATGTGTAAGTTAGTTTTTTAAATCACACACACTTGTGACATTTTCATTTAAAATCTTTGCAATATGTCTTCAGTAAATTTAAGTATATCTTCTAATACATAAGCCTTTATTTATACCGTTATAAATGCATGCGTACTTTAAAAAATATACAATAAATACCGTATCTCCATAAAAATAATTTTTGCAATTAATGAATTTTATACAAATAAAATTTAAATGTTAAAATTTTATTAAAAGTTATACAATTCATATCAAAAATAAAGTGTGAAAATTTTAGAGTGTTATTTAATGCTTAGTAAATTATGATTTAAGCAGCTTATTATTTAATTTAAATCATGAAATTAATTTTTTCAAAGTGAAATTTTATTTTTGTTATACCGACGATTTATAAATACAATGAAACTTTCAAAGTTATTACTTAATAATATTCATATGCTCAATTTTCATTACAAATTTAGTTAAAATCTGAGTGATCACAATTAGTAATTATAATACTAATAAAATGATGTGATTTTAATTTAGTCTTTAATGTAATAAATCTGGAAAAATTACGAAAGAAGGTTTATTGATAGCAGAATAGTTATGTATTAAGATTCTAAAAATTTTTCAGTCTATTAATTGTATTTACTACTTTAATTTTACAAAAAATGTCTTTTTTTAAAAAAATTAAGTATTTTGAATATATCAAATGTTCTTATATTTCAACTTAGGAACGAGGTCACATTTTATCAAGTATAATAGTTGTTAAAGTATAAAATATTTGTTTTCTTTATGAGTTAATGAAAATGACTGAGCAGAACATTCACAAAGTAAACTAAAAACGTGTGTGGTTTCAGCTGGTGAAAAATGTCGATGGGGACTTTCCCATGGTGAATCGAATCATCAAGGGACATTACACTAATTTAGTCTGTGGAAAAGCGGATGTACTACCCATCGTGGATTAGTACTCATTTAAATGAAAGAAATCGCTTTGTAGGGAAAGCACAAACTTATGACGCCAACACAAATAAAAAAATGGATGATTCTTCTCAAATTCCAACAATTAAAGAATTATATACATTCATTTTATACAAAAAGTATCAGAGGGAAGAAACAACTTTAAAAAATTCCAGATAAATTTACTTCTTCACTTTTACGTTTAAAATGCTACTCAAATCAGAGCATTTCCATGGTTCTTAATTTTACAAGCTAATTCGTGTAGTATACGCACTAACCAGTTGATAGCATAAAAAAATGTGATTACCAGATACCACATATGAAATCTCAGTAGTTTGTGAAACATGTTATATGATGTAGCACTATATATTGATCAAGATATATTTTGAAAATTATCATAAAATGTTAAAAGTATATAAATTTTTTGATACAACAAATTTTAAGGTATCTTTTCCAGGAATATTTTTCATAGATAATAGGATCTATTAAAACGTCACAAGATAAACCCGGAAAGATTTTTTCTATTTAAGGTTTAATTTTAAGGTAAGTTTTCAGCATGAATATAGTTTGTATGTACATATTAGATTATAAGTCTCTTGTGTTATCTTACAATGGTATTATAACGGTACACATTTTTAGCAGTTACAAAAATGAATTTAATTATTGTCCATTGTCAGTTATGAATTTGATTTCAGCCACTAGAAGATGAAAATTTTCACGATTTTTAATCGCAATAAGTAGGTAACTGATACCAACGTTGGTAAACTTTTTCTGACTTTCATAAGATAGAAGAGATACGTTAGTCATTGCAGTTTTAATATTATAAACTCTATCAGCATGACAATCTGTTCCAAACCAGAGTGATGTTTTGTCTAACTATAGAATCCTTAATAAAACATTAAGACAATAAATCACACATGAAAAAACTACACAGCTGAAGAAAATCCTGATTCAGGGGTTCAGTACGGAATCTGTCATTCTCCGTTTTCATTTACGAATATAGCGTATAATTTAAATTCATAGGTTATGTATTTTATTTGTAGGCAGAAAACAATTTTGGCTTAATGAAGTTATGCATTCCTTTTGTTTAAACATGTTGAATTTATTTACCAGGTAGAACAGTTATTTAATAATCTTTAAAGTATTTTTGCATTTATGCCATTATTTCTCGGATTATTTTTACTTTGAAGAACAATCATTACAATATGAGAACTTTAGTATGATCTGTTTTTATTAGAAATGAACAGATTGTATGTTTTTGCAGGAAGCTGATTATGAACAAGGATTAGAAATTTAGTCTTTGAGATGGAATGTGTCTGATTTTATATCATCCACTATTGAATAATTGGGGATAATTGTTACACATTTGTGTATCCCGGTGTTTAAATCTATCAGAATATTTACTAAAAAATCTTTTCGGGTTTATCTTGTGACGTTTTAATAGATCCTATTATCTATGAAAAATATTCCTGGAAAAAATAATATAGTACTTTTTTTTAATTCTACGACAACAAAAACTAGTACGCAGAATTAAATAAAAATAAAGTTTAAACTAAAAATATTCTCGACTTTAAAGGAATGTGCAGGTAATATTTAAGATGTACCTAATAGTTGTCAAAATAACTACTTATACTTAATTTATGCACATATTTAAAATAATGGCATTTTGTGTGTGGGGTGGGGTTGGCTAGAGATAATTTATTAAGCTCTGTATTTTAAATAAAGTTTAAAGCACTAGATATGAATTTATATTTTTTATTTTAATAATGTTCACATCTCTTCTATCAAGATGAGAATTTTAGATACATTTATATATGTACAATTTTTAAAGTAAGCACATATAAAATGTATTTTAAATAAATTAAAAATGATTTAAAACTTTCAAAAAATAATTTTTAAGATGGCTGGGAACATAAAGCAACAAAATCTTAGTTTCCTGTATAACTAAATGATTTTATAAATGTAATTTTAAATCTTATTACTATTTATCAATGTAGGCGAGTGAGCTCAGCTTAAAATAAATATCCTAACGTTCATTGTATCAAACATTGTATAATTAGTCACTTAAACGCAAAAAGGAAAATTCCATTTTTAAATCCCAAATATAAAATTTATTCTTAACAAATAAACAGAAAAAAACGAAATTATTAACGTTTCGAATATAAAGATCATTTTTTAATTCATTTTTATTAAACAGGTGTTTTACTCTACTTCAATGTTTATATGTTCTCATTCATTAAGGAAAATTATTTCCTCAAAATGCATTTAAATTTTTTAATACCATTTATGCTTCTTTTAGAAACTTTTTGAATTTATTCAATTATTTTAGTGCCTATCATTTATTTCTAGTCAATTACGTTGGGTTAACTTTACAAAATCTGACATTTTAATTATGTTCTCTATTAGCTTAAAATAAATCAATGAAATTTATCACATTATTTTAAGTTTTATTTAAAACCAATAATAATTCCATGATAAGTATAAATATGCAATATCATGATTTACAAAACAGATATACCAGATGCAGATTACAAAACAACTAGCGAAAGAGGACTGGCTTAAATGCTCCTAAAAACACCCCCTCTGGGGGTTTACCTTCTTTAGGTAAACATGGGTGTCACAATCCCGAGGTACCACAGTGATCAGTCCTCTTCTTTCCTTGTCTCTCTCTTCTCTTCTGCTTTTTCTTCCTCTTCTCTCTCAGTGTGGTTGCCTCGTAAGAAGTTGAGGGCTCCCCTTGAGTAGCTTTCGAAGCTCTGTTGCTATTAGCTCCTCTTGGGGACTATATCACCCACTTGTTTGCCGTGCGTGGAGACTCGTGTCCCTGGAAATGAGGGTCCTGGTAATTGAGGCCCCCAGAGACCAACACATTACTTTTGCCTCTGCTTCAGGTAAACGGGAGGTGTGTTGTGGTCCTCAGCACATCAATCGGCTTTATGGATCAAGCAATCGGTACATCTTCTGGATGACTCGTTAAGGGTGGAGGCCATCTCAGGGAAGTACTGTGAGCGTAAGGACCTGGCTAGCACTGGTGCATCTGGTCTGCATCCCCTTGTTGGACTCGGTGGTGGGTGGTGAGGTCAGGTCCCGAAATTTTAAATAAAAATATGGAAAATAGAAAACTTTCTTTTCTCCCACGGGAGCAGCTATTAATGAATAAGGACACAAAATTTTTTGTTATCAAACGAAATGAGGGAAATTTTCAAAATGTATCCCCTTTCTTTATTCAGAAAGGAATATCAGGAACAATAAGGGAAGTTAAAAGTATTAAGAAATTGCGTTCTGGTGACCTGATGGTGGAAGTTGCAAATTCCACTCAGGTAACCACTATCAGTAATATTCACTTGCTAGCAAATATAGAGTTAACAGTTTTGCCTCATGGTAACTTGAATTTTTCACGTGGTGTCGTATCCGCAAGGGATTTAGAGAATACGCCAACGGGTGAGATCCTGGACGATTTGCAGGATCAGAAGGTCTGTGGAGTTGAACACATAAGAGTCAGAAGATATGGCAAGTTTATAGACACAAAACATTTCATACTGACTTTTGCGACTCCAGACCTTCCGCAGAAAATCAAAGCTGTGTATTTAAATTTACCCGTTTGGCCATATATTTCTAATCCATTGCGGTGCTTCCGATTATGTTATGGACACTCGAGGAAAGCTTGCAGACTCAAATCCACCTGCGCTCGCTGCGCGGTGGTTGGCCACGATAGCTCGAATTGCACAGCGAAGGAGAGGTGTGTCAATTGTCATGGTGACCACCCCTCCTATTCTCGAAATTGTCCACAATAGGTATTTGAGAAAAAAGTCTCCACTTTGAAAATAACAAATAAATGCTCATACCCAGAGGCATGGAAACAAATTACCTCTCGTACCCCACAAATTGGTACTAGCTCTGCAAGTGCTGCAAAGAAAGTTACCAGAACTGCTTCTACACAAACAGAAGCAATTTCACTTCCCCAAGTTCGATTACCCACAATATCAAAGCCAAAATTAACTTCAAATATAATAACTAAAAGAAAAGAGATCTTTTAGCTAGATCAAAATCTACAAAGGCTTTTAAATTAAAATCATCAAAGGAGGGTTCTCAAAGACCCTCCATATCCACCCGTAAAGCCATGTTCCTGGAGGCTGATGCGGTTTATTTACATCCCTCGGATGAGGACATATATCGCTCGAGGAGCTATCAAAGATATGGTCAGGAGGGAATTCAGTGTCTGTGCAGTGAAAACAGCTAATGTGACTTCTATGGCATTGGAAGATATTTGAAATTCCCTGGAGATTTCATTCCTTTCACTCCATGGAGGTGTTTAATCCTCAACCTGAATAGGGTCGTGGAGATAGCACAGTTACAGTTTAGAGCAGGGATGGAATACTTCTCTTTGATGGCCATTAGCTCACAGGTGTAATTTGAGACAGGTTTACCAACAGATATTTTTTTGGGAATGAGATTGTACATTAATGAAAAAGATGCCGCCATATCACCCAACTGAAGATTGGAGTTTGAAGAGCCATCTGGCCATTGGTACTTAAAACAACTTTATGGAACTCCTGGCACCACAGAAATACCTAAAATATACAAAAAAATTAATAAATATAAAACTGTAATAGAAAATTGTTTCGGTTCTGTGTGTAATACAAATGCAAACACTATTTTACCAAATGCAACTGATTTTACTTATTTAGAAAATGTAAAATATGATTCTAGTAAAATATCATTTTAAGGAGTTACTTTAGCTATGATAAATTAAATATAATATATATTATATACAATCATACTCACTTTTAAATATTACCAATAGTACTTGCTAATGGGGATATTCAATCCTAAGCATTTTTTAAGCCTGATCATTTTAAAAACATTGTATTTTTGATTGAACACATGAATGCTCATTTCCATATAAATTGTTTAGATAGAAGAATCAAGACATGTTTTTTACACAACATTTTTGATAAAAATTAACTGTAAAAATTATATAAAAATAAAATAAGATTTTAAATTTTTTTGTTTTTTAAATTATGAGTGATAACTTAGGGCCAATATTTTAAAATATTAAAATATTCAGGTTTTGAAGAATGAATAATATATCCTTTTTGTGGTACTCAGTATTATGTAGTGACTAAATTCATTTACTTAGGAAATGCAATAGCAATATAAATATTAAAGTGAAAAATGCAAAAATCAACTGTAAACTCAGATGATTTTTGCACCTTTTATAGCAACACTATAACCTAGGTAATTTTTTTAGTCTAGGATAATTTTGCTTAACGAAATGTTTTTTTAATCTCATTTGTGTACAAGTAAAAATAATTTCATTTGTTATTCAGTTAAAAATTAGCATTATGTTACTCAAGGAATTTATTTATTTAAATGACTATTAAATTTTTAAGACATTAAAAATTAACATGGATTGAGTTCATCAGTAAATAATGAATCAAGAATTTATAAAGGCAACAGGATCGCTATAAAAAGAAAAAGCTACTTCATTATTTGCATGCCCATGCAATAAAAATGAAGACATAATTGTAATCAAAATATAACAACTTGCATATGGATTATCGTTTCTACAAATTTGTACTTCCTTTTAATTTATCATCAAAAGTCCTAGTCTTGGGATTTTCACCACATGTATTCCTCAAGATACAATTCTATATGATGGCAAGCCATACTTTGAATGTTTTTGCTTACAGTGTGTCACACTTCAACCATTCTGAAGTGCAATGAAACTTGTAAGTTATAGACAAATAAGCTTACCATTTGAAAAAATTTATGAAGGAAATTAACATGCAAATAAGTTAATGAATGTTTAATAGTGAATTTAACAACAACTTCATCGTTAATGTAAACATGTTGAATAATCTACTGCACATAATTCTCAATAGATAAAATATAACAATTGGACAAAACATGGTCAACAATATAAAAAGCAACACGCACAATGATCTATATCTTACTGACAACACAAATGAGCTAAATTTTTTTTAACATTGTGTTCATTCAGTGAGATTTTCAGTACATTATATAGAGAAAATTTAGTAACCTTATTATTAAATACATTCTTCGATACTTACATTTGATTTAAATGAATTAATTTAATTTCCCTGCAAAATGAAAACAGTTGAAATTTTAAATTGGTTTTTTATATATACAAGTAACAGACAATTGCTGTCTATAGATTAAAAAATTTATCCATTGTACTAAAATATATAATAAGTAATTTACCAATAACTGACTCAGGTATCAAATAACTATGAAGCCAAATAAATCGAAACAATAATTCTTTCCAAATAATATTCTGTAAGCACATTTATAAAAATAAATAAATATATGTGAATAAAAAAAGTAAATAAATACTCGCGTACAGCTACTTCATTAATATGTACGACAATAACATCAGATTTTGGGATTTGGGATTGTTTCATGTGGTTAATAATATGCAAAACACACACACACACACACACACACACACACACACACACACACACACACACACACACACACACACACACGCACACACACACACACACACACACACACACACACACACACACACACACACACACACACACACACACACACACACACACACACACACAATTGCAAGTAAATATAATATATCTAAACAAAAATATGAAATATTTTGATTTCGATTTTAATTTTAAGTTCAAATAGATTAAAAATTTTCATGGTAAAAAAAATTTGTTGTTAGAAGTATAAGAAAAATCAAACTTACCATCATGGCGACTTCTTTGAAAACTTCTTGATAAATAAATAAAACGGTTGCGATTAAACTTTAACAATGGAAGTTTTAAAATGATTGAAGTTCAGGAACATTAATCTCAATTAGTAAAAAAATTCTTAATAAACAAAAATGCAACTAAGCAGCTTAGAAGAATAGGCAGCCATATTGGATTTAACTATACATATGATATATATTGGCAAAATCTTGGCATTCCCAGATTGATGTAACTTAGCTACCTTTCTAGGACCAAAAATGGCTTATCATGGCAGACTGGAGAAAAAGTGGCTTCCATTATAGGTCCACTATTGGGCTTATCTTGGAAAGTTGCATATTGGGGAAGTCTTGACGCCTATTATTGGTCCATTATTGGAGTTATCTTGGCAAGATTGCCAATAATGGGTTAAGCTATTTTGCTACTTGGGTTGTTCTGAGTAATTCTAACTGTACTTATATTGCAAACTATGACAACATGCATTCAACTAAAAATAAATTATGAAATGCGTAAAGTTTAACTGTCATATAATTTATTTTTTGCTCTGCACATGTTGTCATTGTTTTACTTCAATTTTTTTCATATCTTACTAAAAAGCTCATTAATAGAATATCATAGGTTGATTTGATTCTCCTAGAATTTTGGATATTCTGCAAAAATTCTGTTCTTATACTTCAGTATTTCCAAGAATTTTACATTTGAAATTTTAATTATATAATAAACATATCCATGGTTTCTTCCTCTCTTATAATGTTCAAATAATCTCAAATATAATGTTCCATAGAAATAAATTTTTTCTATAAAATAGGTGTTTTGGATTTGTTTTCAATGTAATATTTAAATGATAAACATATTCCTGAGAAAATATCGATTGTTAATTTTCATTTCAAAAATTAAACTATGAATGTCATGTTAAAAAAATTCATACGGATTTTAAGAAATCTAAATTATTTACAATTTCACCAAACAGACAAAATGAAATTAAGCAACTGCATTAAATTTTGTTCAAAAATTTAAATATTAAATACTGGATAGAGTTCTTATACCCAAGAGCTCTGCATCAAAATAGATTTGATCTTTTTTGATTTATTTCAAAGACTAGCTCTCATTTTATTGATAGTTGTTTGATATATACTATAAGGAAATGAAAAATTGGCAACACTGTTGTTTTCATTATTCATATCAACTGTGGTTTGTTTATTTATTTAGTAAAAGCCGATGTAAAATTGCTCGTTTTTGATCATAAATTTCGTGCTATTTCATTAAATTTTATGTAAATCATGTCAAAAAATACGACTTCATCAGCTTTTAGGAAAATAGATGTCGATCAATATAATGAGGATTATTATAAAGAAGAAGAAGGAAGTGAACCACATTCTCCTCCTACTGGACCTGATGAACAGGAAATCCAAAATTTGATAAATCAGTATCCTTTTTAATATTCAAAAATAAACTTTATGCCCATATTTATCTTAATTATGTTTATAAACGTCCCGTTAATCAAGGCTGAGTGTCAAATTGTTGAAGAAATTATTGATACTTTTAGTGACGGCAACTTTAATTATTTTTCGGTTTCCATTCACCATATTCAATTTGTAATTCTTATAATATTTTGCTCATTATGAAAAATTTTCTCATATGATATTATTTTCCGAGACGCCCGTTTGGGATCTTAAATAAATGACAAAGTTTGGTAAAATCTTTTGAAACAATTAACAACAACAATAATACTGTTAAAGGTTTTAGCTTACAGTCTAAAATAGTAAGTTCATCATAATTAACTTATAAATATCGAAAAATCTAAATTTAAAACTTAAATTTGTTGATTAATCTTTTAATTCTACTGAAATTCAGAAATATACATTAACACATTAATGGAATGAGTTATTTATAAATAGCATATATATATATGCACACCTAACAATGGGCATTTAAGCGGTTAACTATACTTATCAGCTATTTTATGTTCTTGTGATTTATGCATGTTTTATTAACTTTGTTACGAATTATAGAAAAACTTTGATAGTAGGATTTTGAAGAACATAAAAATAAAATTTCAGTAACTCTAATATATCTATCATAATACACTTAAAATAAAATTCACTTTTTTTTTCCTGATTCTTATAGTACATACAAGCTTATTGTCAGAAGTTGCTTAGGTAATTTTGATCTTAACTGATATCTGTTTTTACTACTCTGATGCAACTTAGTAAACAGTATTAATCTTAGGCTGTTGTAAGGCATTTTAATATCCATTGCATAAATTTCTCTTCGAAACGATTATTTGTATATGGTGAACCGTATTCACATGTCCTTAAGAAAGAAACCTGAGAAAATCCCAAGTACCCACCTTGACAGATAGAAATGTAAAATCCATTTCCCCTGGATCAAGAGTGGCTGGGCTGGAACTCATGATTTTTTGCTCTGAAAAACATTTTACTATCATTAGGTGACACATTTCAAATGATTGTTAATACATTGTATAATGCTGGTGCAAAAGTTTCACAATCCCTAATCATGTTTTATTAGTGTAAGTAATTATATATATATAAAATTTCACATTTTATCTTGAATTATTTCATTAATTAGAGGAAATTTTGAGCTTTCTTCTTTTTAAGTTGAGCGAAGCAATGCCTAATTTCATTTATGAATTTAAAATGATTGATATAACTGGAGACAATTCCAGATAAATTGTAAAAAAATCTTTTAGAGAAGTTTGCTTTATTTTATATTTCTAATTGTATATCAGCATAAGGTAAAATAATTAATGTATGGAGTATATATGTGTATTATAAAACTTAAAATATTCTTATATTTATAATATTAATAAAAAAATGCTGAAGTAATTAGGATAGAAATTTGCTGCTTGAAGAGTGGAAAACACTTGCTGTAAACAGAAGCTGAATTATTGGGATGTTAATAGTGTCTGTTACATTAGTTTTTAAAATAAAT
Organism: Latrodectus hesperus; assembly: GCA_037975125.1. Lineage (NCBI taxonomy): Eukaryota > Metazoa > Arthropoda > Arachnida > Araneae > Theridiidae > Latrodectus > Latrodectus hesperus. Next base: position 93,624,201 of record CM075854.1, read on the forward strand.
AACTTATTTAAGGGAGGTTTATATTTTTAAGAGTTACTTTTCTTGCATATTTGTAAAATTTTCATTTTTTTACTAATTGAACATATATTTAAAATGTTATTTTTCTGCCTCCCAAAAGTAATTTTCTTGTGATGAATATTAAAGTATATATCTGTTACATTACCTCCATTTTTGTTTCACTTTTTAAAGTTAGGATCATTATTTTTTCCTCCTTTTGGAAAACAACCAAACTGGCTGTTTGATTAGCACTATGGTTTTTTTTTTTTAACAGTTTGTTGGTTTATTTCTCACCTAATGTGTGTGTGGGTTCTTGTAATGTGTTGGTTTGGGATCTACATTAAACAAACTCCGGGATGAATTACTACTTGTATGTAAAAATAACTTGATCTGTCAACCAAATCAAAAAAATAAGGTAGTTAAATATTAAGATTGATTTGATATCCTTGAATAAAATTATTAGCTGTATAAAAATTTCAGATTATTCTTAAAATCTTGTATGAAATTATTTTTGCATTCAATAATTTGTGGATTGCTAAAGGTGCTTGATAATTAATTATTTCTCCAGAGCTCCTTTAAAAATATGTGGAATCAATAAAACATTTAATTACTTCGCTTATGATCAAAGAAAGATCCTATAAAATATTTGAAAGTACCTCATGTTTTTTGCCTGTATAATATATGTATTTATACTTAAATGATTGAATTACTGGTCCAGGATCCGAATCAGTAGGTTATGGCATTAAAATGGATTCCATGATGTGATGGATTTTGACCTGCGCCTAAATTGATTGTGATTCTGTGACAACTTCTGTTGTGTTTAGTAGTTGATTGCAGTTCTAAAAATTTTTATATTTTGTGGTATATAGTTCATCTGTATTAAAGTTACGTTTTTAAAATTAAAATAGTAATTTATTGATATAAAAAAATATATTTGAAATTTAAGTTTTCAGTAAATTTAATTTGAAGTAAGTATTTAAAATAAGTTTTCTTATTAGTTTAAATTATTAACTCTTAATTTAAAATTGAGCTAGTAGGAAAACTTAAATATTTTTATATTTCTGTCCTTATTATACATGTGTGTTATGGGAAATAAGAATTTTTTGACTTAACATTTGATAAAAGTCATCTTAAGTTAGGTGAGAGTATTCATTTTTATAAGATTGGTTTAAATGTTATTTTACATACTGAAATGTCTTAGTAGTTAAATTAAAATTTGAGTAGAAATTTTAAAGCATATATTTCATGCTTATTACTTATAAACAAATTATGAGAACTGATGGTATTCACATTATTTAATTTTAGTTTGTATTTTCCCCTTTTTTCTATCAGCTAGAGCTTTATTAGCTTGAAAATCACCTATCAACATTCTTTTTATAAATTAGAATCAAAGGAATCATCTTAAACGGAAAAAATATTGTATTTGTTTGTTCTTAATCCAAATTTTAAGCATCTTTGTCTACATTGTTAATTATTTTTAATGTATATTAAATTTTATGTATATATAACCAAAAATTTAATAATTAATTTCATTTTAGATGCTTTTTTAAGTCTTGGTACTTTTATATTTTTATTTACCATTTTTAAAATGTAAACATTTTAAGAATTGCCTAAGTCTGAGCTTTGAAAATTAAGTTTGTAAATTCTGATCATTAAAAGATATTACTGCCACTCTTGTCCTTTTAACATCCATAATTAAAGAATTTTTTTAAATAATATAAATTGAGTTACTATAGATTCTTTAAAAAATACTCTGAAATAGCTTGATTAATACATCATTTATATGTTGTAATGTGTGAAAAAGGTTTTTAAAAAAAATGAAGTCTCAAAATATTACAGCAAACAATTTATTTAAATTAGTGTTTGCATAAAACAAATCTTATATATAATATAGGTGTAAAATTAAACTGAAATCAAAGAAAGCTACTTCAATTTCAGTTAAGTCAAAATTAAGTTTTCATCAAATAACATAATCAAAATTTCAGCAATTTATTGTCATAAAAGAATACCATGTAATTTAATATTCTGATATAGTTATATCTATTTCCATATTTATGATTTAAATTGCAGTTAGAAAATGTTTAGTATGTTGTTTCCATAGAGTGTTAAGATTTAAACATATATTTTCCATACTCCTCATTTCATATTATGGCTGGTTTTTTCTTTCTGTGTTGATTTATGTACATAAATTTTTAGAGAAAGGCATGGCTACTGGATATATATAACAACTTTTCTATGATCCTGACTAAATAATTACTTTTAGTTCAACTGTTTGAATGTAATTCCTATATCTGGCATGGATATTTGTAGTAATTTGGAATCTATATTAAACCTTTGATCTTGACCTATATAGCTCTTGTGTGAAGATAGCCACAAAGAAAACAAATCTAATGAACCTTTTAAAAAATGCTCTATCTTAATTTGAGTTTTTTTAATTAAGTTTGATTAAAATGTATCATTGTTTGGTAATTGTTTTAGACTTAAAAAATGCAAGCAAAAAGAATTTAGCTGTTCAATCAATAAATTAAAATGATTACATTTTGTAGATATATTTAAAATTTTACATTTAAAGTTGTATAAAAACATTATTTATATTTGAAAATGAGTAAATTCTAGTTCTATTTTATGAAACTTAAAATTTAATTAAAATTTTTAATTATGAATTATAAATGGAGAAAGATGAAAATAATTAAAATATTCTATTTATCATGTGTAAATTATTTGCTAAACATTAACTATTGCCTTAAATATGGGAATTTTGTACAATAGATATCATAATTGGTTTGCTTTATAAAGGGATGGTTATTTCATTAGTAGTAAATGTGCATTCTTATTGGTTTTGTGGTTGATTCCTCTTTGACTTTGGTATTAATCCTAGATTTACAGTGTTGAGAATACTGTGAATCAGATTTTGTTATCCTGGATGATAATAACTATTAGTGGGCAATTTAAACTTCCATGATTTTTAATAAATATGTTTGCAATGTTGAGGTGGCTCTTCCATATAAATTAGTTCTGCATGAATGATGAGGAATGCAATTCTGATGAACAACAGATATATAAATAAGTTTTTGCTTATTCCTATATATATATATCAATGAGTTGAAATATCAAAATAAACTTTGTACGTTTTAAAGATACCTACAGAGAAGAAAATTATACTATTAACAATGCATTTTTACTTAACAAACATCCACTTAAAATATATTATTTTGCAATTGGACTAAACTCATATAATTGAAAAATAAATGAGCGGTTAGAAACTTTTTATCAACATAGACCAATAAAATAAACAGTAATTATTAAAAAGTTGACAGTATTCTGCTATATACTATTAAAGTTTTAATAATTACACATTACAAGAAAAGTAATTGTGAAATAAAGGAAGATTTTTGTTCACAAGTTCTATAAAAAAAATATGAATTTCAGGATTTATTATTCTAAATTGCAAGAACCAACCCCAAATAGATGAATATGTAAAAGTTATATTAATAATTATATGAAAATTTAATGTTGATCTGACACACCATAAAATTCTTAAAAACTTCACAAATAAGTAAAGTTTTTAAATGTCATTCTTACTCTATTAATATTCCTAATATTGTGTGTATAGTAAAAATATATGAAATAGAAAGGTTAAAGAAATGTTAACGGATTGAAATCCTAATTAAAAAATACGGAGATAAAATATTAAATATTATAATAAAGCAAAAATTATTAGAATGAAGTACAAAAAGTTTTTTAATGAAATTTAGAAAAATCAAATCTGCATGTGTAAATTTATAAGCAACTATCAATTTTATTGACTTTGAAACACGATTTCAAAATTTACCATTCGTTAAAGAGCAAGCAATAATAAAAAATTTTTTTAAGAAAATATGCTTTTAATAATATAAAGGAATAATTTAATTCTGAAAAATGGCATTTACTAAAGATTATTGTTCAAAAAATGAAAAAATTCACATCAAGTAACAACTTACAAACCTTGTCGTCTAGCTATCTCATTTATCATTTTGGAAAAATTTTTTTTATTTTATTTCAGAAAATTAAAAATATCTACAAGTTGGCTATCTATATATGAAGTGTTTTGTCCATTTTAATAACATGAAAATTGCACAGAAAGTATTAAAACCAAACAGCCAATAATTGTGTACTTGTTACATGAGAACTTCATTTATTCATCATCAGCTGAGAGAAAATGATGAAATGAAAATGACACATTTCGAAGGTGATAATATTTAATCAGAAAAACTGTATATTTTCCTTTGTGTTTGATTTTATTCTTTGTATTTTATGATTTTATCTATAATTTAAATTAAATCGTAAAGTTATAGTAAAACAAAATATCTATGCAAGAGTTATTACTTTTTGATCATGTTCTTATTGTTTAGTTCTTCTTAATTTTAATTAGAGGAAAACATATTGATGCTATGAAAATTTTGCTACGTAATGCACCAATTGGAACAAAAAATCAAAGTATTAAGGTAAGTTTTTCTCTTAAAATAAATACTTTTAAATTTACTGTTTTTGCTCAAATAATTTGATTTTAGATGTATTCATAAAAAATTACAGTTTTTTTGATGACAGTGATGAATTCATTATTTATAATTGTATTCAGTTTCTATTTTGTATGATTTTTTGATTGTCTATGCTATTTTTCAGATTGATTTTTTTAGGACTAAATTTTTTTTTCAGGTATTTGTTCAGAAGTAATTTTTTGATTTTTTTTACTACTATCTTTTTATAAAACATTTAGTCTTTTAATTTAAATCTAAAATAAAAATTATTTCTTATTATTACTTTTGTTGCTGTTGCCGTCTTGTGCCAACTAGGTTGGCATTATGGGGTGCACTGCTCCACTTTTCCAATGATTAATACTTTTAATTACTTACATACTCTTAATGTTCTCAGTATAATTCTTATTCATAAAATAGTTTGTGAAAATTGAATTTAGTGGTGATTCAAATAGTTTGAAACAAAAACTGTCACATAACAACTTACAAAATTTCCAGACATTATTTTTATTAAAAAATAATTATTCTTAAATCTTTATCATAAAAACTTTTTAACCATATCAACTATATATGTGGTAATTTTGGATTAAATATCAAATGCATTTCTAAGTAAACCCATTTAATTAGATTCTATTTGGACCCATCCTATTGCCACATGCTAAATTGATAGATTACAATTTGAAAATATTACTTTATATGAAAAATTTTAAAGTGTGTCTTAACTATGATATAACTTACAATTTTATGATAACTTCTGATATTCATGGAAATTGATTATTTTTCTTATGACCTTTGCATCTAAAATTATGGTTGATTAATATTATATTTTTAAAAGTTGAATTTAATATTAAAATTTAGTTCTTTAAATCATAAATTTGAAATTTAGATTTTTAGGTAACTTAGTGTCTGTAAGATGAGTCTTCAGTTGGAAGTTTAAGTTATTAATTTTAAGTTTGAAATTATATAACATTGGAAAACTGAAGTTCATTTGTGTTTGTATATTGCAAGTGAGTGATATAGGAAATGCCATTTTTAAAATGGTTGTTTTACAGAACTTCCAATACAAATGATATAACATGTTGGATGCGTTCATTCAGTTTTTATGAGTTGGCATAATAATGTTATAGTTATTTTATGTACTAATGACCTTACTAGTTAAATTTGAAATGTTTGTTTTGTGCCTCTTAACTATAAATGATTATAGGAAATGATGTTGTATGCATTATTTGTGACTTTTGCTCAAATACTGAACCCAGGTTGGAAATGTTACTCAGGATACTTTTTTTAAAAGTGTGTGCCACTGCTAAATTAATTAAAAAAATTAGTGTTTCTAAAAACTGATATAATTTTTTTATTCATTTAGCTTATTGTTTGTTGATTTTTACCCAATAGTACTACATAAGGTGTTTTTAATAGTGTGTACCATTATTTGAAATCATGTGATTGTCATATTCTAAAACTACATCAAATTTCCTGTTTCCCTTGCTATAGTGCTCATTTCAGATTTTCTAACCATTCTCATTGCTTCATAATATTTATAATACATTTTTACTTCTACAGTAACACTGCCAAAGTGGCAACTGAATGGTCAGTATACTTACCTGTAGATGTGAACAGTTCATGGAGTTGGACTTTACTGAGGGTATGGGGGTGTTTGGAATCTTTTTTAAACTGGATCCCAATCCATTTAATGACTAGCCCTTAAAGTAACTCTAGAGCAACTAACCTAATCTAACCACCCACTGTAATACTTATAACTTTGAAAAAACTATTCTGCCATAAATGATTGCAGCATGCATCTTTTGTTGATTATTTTGCTTATGGTTTCTGTCAATTAGTTTTGGTTAGGTCCTGATAGATATTAGTTCATAGAAAGGAATGTTCACCTTGGAGGATAAAATTAATTCTTCATTAACTCCAGAATTGAGAGACACTGAAAATTCACTTCAATATGAAAAAGGTTACAAACGAGCACAAATATATATTTGAACAATTATTAAATACAATAGGTAACACAAACACTTATTAGTTGAGGAACAATAAAATTATTCACCCACAAATTTATATATAAGTATCTTACAAATATATATCTTTTTTCAATATTCAAATTAGCTTTTTTGAAAATCACTCAAAAATATTTGTTCTTATACACTGAAACACATCTTTATTAGTGATTGAAGTTCTAGAATTTAGAAGTCACTGATAAACCATTTGTGAATAATTGGGAAATTACTGTATTCATATTTATCTAGTCTTATGTATTGAGTTGATTATCTTATTCTAATAATTCAATTTGGTTGATTAATTTTGATTTTGACAATCATCCTGCATTACAAAAGATTCCTTTCAACATTATAAGCATTCAACAGTATAAGAAGTGTGTGAAAAATTTTTTTCTTGTACAATTCTTACGTTACCAAATGCTTCTCTTTTTAACATAAAACAAAGTCCATGATTTTGCTTTTATGGCATGAACATTGCTCTAACTTCTACTGCTAACTTGTATGGTTAGCAGCAATATTCAGTCATATAATGTACAGTTTTTAGTAGTATTGTAACAGACTTGTAGGATGAAGCCCATATCATAAACTTTATCGCTCTCCTAAATGTCACCAAACATCATGAATCTTAGCAAATACGCTGCAGAATATAGACTAGGATTAAAGCAAGTAGTTCTGTTAGGTTGTGCCAAATTAACAACAAAAGTCTCACACATTGAATTATGAGTGTTGGAATGTGACAAATGGCAAATTTTAAGAATGGCTGAAGAAAAAATTGAATGCATTTCTAATCCAGTTAATCTCCTGGTATATTAATAGTTTCTAACATGTAATAAGTTAATTTTATTACATCTTCTATTGTGTATAAAATTATGAAGTTTGACTGCATTTTTATGGGCAAAAAATGTATAAATTTTTGGATAAATGTGCAGTCGATTGATAAAAAGAAATTAAGAGATAAATAATCTCATATCTGAAATTATTGATATTTTTTATAGCTGCTATTGCTATATTTAATAGTAGAATTATTTTAAAATGATAATTTTCCAAATGTAATATTTTTGGCTTAATTTATTATATTTTTTCTTGCTTACAATAGTATGCTTTATTTGTTCATCTCCAAGAAATTTTGTTATTTGAGACAACAGCAAAAGACCAAATTAGCAAATTCTATTTAAATATGATACATTCAAATCAATAGATGGGATGTTAATGATAATAAGATTCATTTTCAAGCCTAAAATTTCATGAGCAAAATTTTGGGTAAGATCTTACATGTCAGTACAGGTTTGATGCAATTTCAAATTTTTTCGCCAAGTGGTACATAGTTATTTTGCTAAACTAGTTTACGTCACCTTACGTATCATAAAGTTTTTTAAAAGACTAGAGAACTGTGTAGGTTTGGCGTGATTTCCAATTTTCACACCAAGCTCTGTATGGTTACTTCTCCGATCTAAATGATGTCACTATACTCAATATCTGGTTACCCAATCATGTTAAAACTTCAACTTTACAATCACACACTATTTTAAACTCCAAACATTAAAATTTTGAATATTTCATTATAATTTTTTACTACAGAAGTATTAAAATGCTAATAACTAGAAACTAATTTCCCAAAATTTGCATAATAAATATAAAGTAAGTACCACACAGTCTACAACGGGTGACATACGGGTAATAAAGCTATATCTCTGAGGTAAACAAAGTGCATTTTTATGAAAACTCAAATTTTAATTAATGAGACAGTAGCCCCTACTTTAAAAAAGCCACAGTCTGGCCTCTATTTAATGCAGACAATAAAAATAAATCTAAAACATAGACAAATATTCTTGGAAAAAATACAATTTAAATTATTGTGCATTATAATAGAAATGCTATAATTTGAAATATTTGTCGTTTTCATATTGTAACATTTCTATTATTATATTTATATTTTATTGTTATCCAAATCATTACAAGTTTTTTTTCTTTTTTTGAAAAAATTGCTAAAACTGACAGCATTAAATTAAAAATTTGGAATAACTGTTAGAGTTACTTCTTATTTACATTCTTTTGACTGGTAGGATTCTTTTGCATTCTTGAATAGATTAAAAGAGAAGGTTGCCAATATGAGCATTTTTGAATCGAATATTAAATCTCTCTTAAAATGGAAGTGTAATCTTTGCAAAGTAGAAGAAGAGAATTTTCTATTGTTTAAACTAGTTTGAATATTTCAACATGTGAATTCACACGACATTAGCTTGTTTAAGTTATTATTTTCATTTTTACTGATCATTTTGATATATTTAATTTTGATATATACAACTTCAATTTTATTTATAAAAGAATGTTATCTTGTCTTTGTTTTATTAGGTGTAACATTAAACAGGAAATATTGTTTATTAAACATATTTTCATTGCTGTTCTTTACACAAAAATGAAATAATTTTTGTCATAATCATTAAATTTCTTCAACCAAAAAATTTATATATTAAAGAACTGTGTCATTAAAAATAGAATTTATTTGTGACAGCAATCTGTGCAAAAATATTTGACATCTATATTTATAAACATTATATACTGTAAGAATTGCATATTCTATATAAATTTTATTTATGATAAGTTGCAATTAAGAAATCCACTATGTTCACAATATCTAAATGAATTGTTTATTGCATATTATGCTGATGTATTTCTGAGAAACTATTAAAAAAGCTTAGAGAGCCCTTTTTTATTATAGTTTCTGAAACATTATTGTACAATGTACAACCATTTATTGTACAATGTTTAAAAAACTCAATTACTCTCTCTTTTCAATATAAAGCATTTTCGATTGCAGATTATTATTTAAATTATATAGTTATCAATAATTTTTTAAAATCCAGTATTTCTTTGAAGAATTTTCTCACATTTCAGAAAATCATACTAAAAATAATAAAATAAATAAAAACAATGCTATTTGGTTAAATTCTTGTTTTTTTTTAAAGTTATCCACCAGTTTTATATATTCATTTAGTTCTCTGCATTATCATTTCAGAAAATAAGTGTGAATTTTTGATTTGGATATTATTAGAATAACATTTCCAGATTGTGCTTGAAAATTTGACTTTATTTTGTTACAAAAACTGACAACCAATTTGTTTAAGAATTTTGATAAACATTGCATATTTTCCAAAGAAAATTTGGAAAGCTACAGTGAATTATTTCATTTTAAAAACTGGAAGAGTAATATAACTTTGAATTAAAATTAATGCTAATGAAATGATACTTAATATGGAGGCATTTCATAACTTTAGTTATGTGATAACTAAATGAGATAATCCAAAAATATGTTAATAATTTTGATTTTATTAACAAGTAGAATTTTCTTTTCTATAGTTTGCTTATTTTTCTAAAACCATAAAGTACATAGTTTTCATTCACTTCTTTGTTAAATATATATGATTTTAAAAAATAAAATGTGAATATTTAGAAATAAAATTTTAGCATTATGAAATCTAATTTTTATGTTTTAAAATAGTTGTCTGCTCTTATTTCAGGATGCAGCATTCAACTTAGTCTTAAAGGTGATATTATCAATAAAAACAAGTGATATAGAGAAAACAGTTTCCCAATTAGACAGAGATCAGATTGATATGCTAATGAAATATGTTTATAAAGGTTTTGAAAATCCATCAGAAGGAAGAAGTGCACATCTGCTTGCTTGGCATGAAAAAGTAATCCTAACTTTTAATTTTTAAGAATGATTATATTTGTTGATAAAAATAAAGCATAAGTTATACCAATTAAACTTTGGCATCAAAAGATTTTTATTGTCAGTAATTATTTATATTGTTCTAAAAGAGTGATACTATATTAAGCAATGTGTACAATTTGTCTTGAAAAAAATTATCTAATATTCCAATATAAACGGTAGGATTGCTACACCAATGAATTATGCTTCATAGTTTCATTTAACTGTGCTATGTTTGTTATAGACTGGATTAATAAGAAATAATTAATATTTTTGAAAGGTTGTGTGTATTTTATTTTATAATCAAAGAAATTTGGTGTGTTTATTCTTAGACTTTGTTGTTCATTTGCGGATATTTCAATTTGTAATTTAATCAGTGGGTTGGATCCACCCTCTTGCATAGCGACACATTTGGTGCCAATTCAACAGATTACAATGCAAAATGTATTCTTTTGTATGACAAACTTCAAACTGCTTATTAATTGATTTATGAAAACTTTGGTTGTATGCATGAGTTGATAGCACTTTTAGCATCCCATGCATTGTACATGATACATTCATTAATATAATTAAAGGTTATAAATTTTAAATTTAGATTTGAAGTTGGAAATATTTGACATTAGTTTTTATTTGAAAGTTCCAAATGTTAGTTTTGTGTTTGAAATAAATGTTGAATAATGCTATACAAATAATGCTAAAATGGCAAAAAACATTTAAAATTATGATTAAAATATTGAACTATCATTTGGAAACAAGCAGTTATCTAGCAACACTTTCTGTTGCCAAGGTTAGACCTTTAAGTAGCAACTCTTTGTGTTTTGTTTAGAGTAATTAACTTAGAGCTGTTTTGCACAAATAAAGTTTCTTTTAATATTTTGTAATTTTATTAGTTTACATATTTTTGTCTTTGTATTTCGATCAATTGAAATGAAAACAAAAATTAAATTTTCTATAGTAAATCTTGTTTTCCAGCACACTAAGAAAGAACTTTTAAAATTTACATAACTATTAAATAACTGTTTAGTATTTGAAACTTTTAAGTAATTTTATTCTTCATAATTTTATCCAAGGAAATATTATTGTTTTTAATTCTGATAATAATTTCAAATTGTATCAACACAAAGCATTTTAACATGAGGAAGTTTCGAAATGGAATTATGTTTTTCAAATATTATTAGTTCTTTAGTTGAATTAATAATTGGAGTGAAATCTTTAAAATTCTAATTTTACATAGTAGTTTTTGAAATTTTAAAATTAAATTAATTTTGATTAGATTAGATTTAATTTAATGAGTAATGTGAACTTTTTTCCCAATAGTATATTTATTTTTAAAAATGTTTTATTGTTAGCATTTTAATTTTTAGTTCTGTTTCTATTTATAATTCTTTTCTCATTTGTTATTCACAGCATTAACTACTAAAGATATTTAAATATTATATAAGGTCTTTTGATCTGTATGCTATGTTTATACATATATAAAGAATCAAAGAATTTATAAAGTTTTACTTATAATAATTATAATTGTTTAAACAACAGATTTACAGTAAACAAAATTTGTTTTGAAAGTTGCAAATCATATAAATTATTAATTTTGGAGTATTTATAATGTTATTACATTAGTTCGAAATTATAACATTTAATTTGTGTGTGATATGGAAAACTTTTAACAGTGTAAATTAGAAAAGATTGCATTTTTTTACATTAATTCTAATCAATAAGTATGCTTAGTATTATTTTTCAGCTGTATGAAAAGATAAAGTAACTGAAGCATAGATTTTGAAATGGCAAATATTTGTGCTTGAAATTAAATTGATACAATTTTATATGGAACTCTCTCAATCATGATTTTTTTCTCTCACTCAATTACACATTCCTTGCTTCATTTAATATTTAAGTCATATTTTTTATGTGAAATATGAATATTAATTTAAAGCAAATGTTGCAAAGAAATAACTGTGTTTTAACCTGTAATTTTTGTGAATAGAATCATAAGTAAATTGTTTAATTCAATTAATCTGATGTAAATGAGGGAAATGCAAACTATGCGCATAATATTTTAAGATATATTTAACTGAACAGTGCAAGAGTTTTTCAGATATCTTATATATAAAACCACTACGTGAAAACAAGTTTTTTTTTTCATAAAACTAAAAAGATATTGATCCACCATTTTCCTAGATAAGATCAAAGCCTATATTTTTCATTAAATTAATGAGGTTTCTGAGCAAAGTTTTGAGAATTTTATCCCATTTATACTTATGACTACTTTCAATTTGTAAATAGAATCTTATTTATGGATACTTAAATATATTTGATCCCTTCCTCAAATTTTCTTTGGAATTCAGGTCTGGGCAGATTAAGAGCTTTATTCTTTGCTTCTGAAACAAATTTTTAACTGCCTTTAACACATTGCATGTCCACTATCCTGCTGAAATTTCAGTTTAATCTTACTGAAAGTGGGGTAAAAAAAGTCATAAAATGATGGAAAGCTGTTGTAAAGCTACAGTACTTTTAATTTTATCCATGGGCATTCTTTTTGTATATAGCTAATTTCTGATTAAAGATGGTTAACATATTCATACATTAAGAAACTGCATGTTTTAAATTCATTAATTTATTTTCGTCTGATTATCATGGAAATCCCAAGCCCAGCTGGCAGCCGAATGGTTAGCGCTCTTGCCTTCGGTTCAACAGTTCATGGGTTCGAATCCCACCTTGGGCATGGATGTTTGTAGTGGTTCGGAATCCACTTTAAACCGTAAGTCCCGGTCTAATTAGCCCTCGTGTGCAAAAAATGACCGTTGAGCGACAAACAAACCAAACCAAACCATGGAAATCCCAAATGTGGTGTTATCATTGTTGTTGATAACACCTGGTGAGCATTTTTTCAGAAACTTGATAAAAAGCTCTCCACCTATCACAAACTTCTTACTTATATGCTCACTGAAGATATCCCGAGCTTCTGTTCAAAATCATAGTAGTAGTAATTATTACTGTCCCAACCATCCAAATAAGTTATTTAGCCCAGAGATTTTTTTTCAAAAAATTTTCTGTGTGAAATTAATCTAATTTTTTTCTTATTTAATAATTAGCTTGAAGAAATTGAAATGCTATAGTTTATCAATCTTTTATAATTTATTTTATGCAGTGTATTATTAAAGTGATATTTTGGGTGGTCTTATTATTTTGCAACACACATTATTTTTGTGGTTAGTATAATTTTACTCCATATTCTTCACATGGTTTAATTTTCCTAAGAATTGTTTTAAGTTCTGATTATGTTATTAATAAAAATAAATGCTTTTAAATTTTGTCTTCTAACATTATACAAAGTTTAATTAAGATAGATTGAATTTTTGTTTAATTTTTAAATAATATATATTTATATATATAGTCATTTTTGTGATGTACTTTTTATTGTAATTTTTTCTTATATATTCAATCTAATTAAATCAGAATCATCTATTTAGAATTATTCATGAATTTTTAAAGAAATAGTTTAAATAGGTGTAGCATTACAAATACCAATTATATATTTTTTGTACTCTGTATTTGAAAATTAAATAATACATAATCAGTTGCACAAACATTTTAAAATTTGCAACTGGTAACCTTTGATTAAGATCTTTATTCTTTTGAATCGATTTCAAATGTTATCTCTTCAAAATCTTTTATAGGTTTATGCTGCTGGTGGAATAGGGAGTATTGTTAGAGTACTTACAGACAAGAAACGTGTTTGACATTTAATTTAAGTAAAGTTGCTTAAGTATTCAGTTATGTGAAATATTTTGTTATTCATATTTTAAAATATCTAACAGTCTTCTGTTTCCATTTGGAAACACAACTTGTTATGGTTATATCAGATTACTTTTAGCGAATGTATGCTTGGTGCTAAAAAATCCATCACTAATTTATGTTGTTGATTATAAACCTACTAAATTGTGAATAACTTTCATTAAAATTTAGTCGAAATCGGTGTTCAAAATTAAAGGGAATATTAATGTGCATAGGCAATCAAGATGCTGTATATTACACACTGCCAATATTTACTTATTTATTATAGCTATAAATTATTGAATAAATGTTTTTTTAATGAAGCTGTGTATTTAAAATTTAAAAAATAATAAAGTAATACAATTTAAACTGTTGATTTGAGCTTATTAAATGTGTTTGTGTGACAGTGACATTCTAAATATATTTTAAAAGATGATGTGTATTTATATGTAATATTTTATGTTGCTGTTTACAATTAATTTAAAAATGAAATTTTGCATTACTTATTCAAATAAAAAGGAATTATTTATAATTCTCTATTGTGTTGTGTTCTATATATATATTCACAATTCTGTCTAACATATAAATATTTAGATTTTGCTTTTTTAACTGAGTATATAAAATTGCTAAATATATAATGCTGGAATGAAATAGAAGCTTCAAAAGTAACATTCATTTGTAAAACTTACCTTAGACTATAATTATAGTTACTGCTCTCTGGCAAAAGGATTTATTTATGTTTTGAAAGTAGTAATATTTTGTTATGCATTATTTCAAAATTTAAATATGCATAATTAAAAGAATTAAATCTTGTATACCTATGAACTTGATATTTTGGTATCTAAGTTAATTATTTCTTAGTACTGTATTTGTAAAAAGTACTTCTGTAATAAAATTTGATTGGTTGTTGTATAATGATATGCGTTTTGAGTTCAGTGTGAATATGTATACAATTTTTTCTTTAATTTGTGAAAAAGTATGTTTTATTTTAAAATATTCAATTATAATAAATGTTTGAAACATTTTGCTTCATTAATGTTTGCCGTTATTTGTTTAGTTGAGTATAATAGTGACATATATTTTGTCTTTAGTCTTTCATGATTAGAATTTTTGTCTAGATTATTTTATATTTAAATTGTGATTTTTCATAAATTGTATATTTAATAAGAAATTGAATTGAGTATAACTTTAGATCTAATGAATCATAGTTTAATTTTAATATTTTATTTCCCATCTACATATTTTTGTTAATAATTTAATGAAATATCACCAATAACATTAACACTTGTATGTATATATCATCAAGATGCTGCAATAAATTTTTTAAATGTGTCTTGCAGTTCGTTTTTATTTAGTGATTTGTTATGTTTATTGTTTTGTAAAGATACGAAAAACTAAATATCCATTTATTAAAAGTTTGTATTGTCAATGATTTTATAAACTTAATTTTAAATATTTATGTCTTTTCAGATTTTATATGTTATTTTCTATATTAAATACACATCATTTGTAAAGTATGCAAGTATGTAAGTTTTCATTTTTATTCATATCTAAGAAATGTAGAAATAAATCCTTTGTATCTTTGTAGAATTTAAATATAAAAGTGAGATTTTTAAAAAAATTAATAAGTTAGTACCTATTAAAACAATTGCATACTATTATCTTGATAATTTTTATATTCAGAATTTGCATTTTTAAAATATTTAAATAATTTCAAATAAAAGTTTAGTATACAATTTTAGAGCAATTTTCCCCATCCAAAACATTTAATTATTTTTGTTCTAGTAAAATCCTCAATGATTTGTTTTCAGACATAAAACAACAGTTTTCACCTATTCACGTTAGAATTTGTTATATTGCAGTCATCATAAAAGTCTTGTATTTTAATCATGGGCTTTGATGATGCAAATTGCAATGGTATCTTATGTTGATATAAGAAGACATAATGGAGTGATTTTGATAAGTACTACTAAACATTTTCAAAATTATGCAGTATTAATTATACTTTTCAAAGCAACAGCCTTCTATTCAGTGTTCTTGAGGGGAAGCTAGTATTGTATCATCGCGGTGCTTGGAGGTAGGCAATTTATGACAGTATAAATTTAAATTAATTCAATTTATTGAAGAGAATAAACTTTTAATATATACATTATTTACGACCTTCAAATTAGGAACCATTACAATAACATTGACAGACGCCGCCTATACACATATGCAGTGTGCTCTCTCTGAGAACACTATCAAATAAAAAAAATAACAAAAAAAATTCATAATAACTGAAGGTAAGCAGAGGGTGGCAGATTTTAACAAGCATGCACTATTCTGATCTTTGCCTTTGCTCATTACAGTATGTACTAATAAATGGGAAACAACTCTTATTAAATATAGTCGTTGACATTTTGTGTAAATTTTTAAGCATGGATTTTAACTATATCGATAAAATTTGCCACTAATTGATTACATTCATAAGTACTATTATGACATTATTGACTTGATATTTATTTAGCTTATTTTAATATCTATGAATATTTCATTGTGTAAAAAAACATTTAGAACCATTTGGAAAACATGGATTCTTTTCCAGTATAATGATTTTGAATTTCAAAACATTTCTAAGTAATTTTCTTCATATATCTAATGTTATTGACCCCAAATTCTGGTACTATATTTTAAAACATTGATTTTTATAAAAGAAAATCTTCTTCTGTCTAACTGCTTATTGTGTTTGAATTTCATTTAAAGAATCACATAACATCTATGGCCAATTGCAATGATTTGTAGAATTCTATAATTTACAGTATCCATTTTATTTTTGGGACTGAATTTTGAAATAGTTTTATTGATCAAACAGAAATTTGAAGTTTTAACTTTAAAATTATTTAACTCTTAAAGCATTTAAAATTCCATAAAATAATTGATTTTTCTCTTTAATAGACGAAATAATTTAGTAATGTATATTTTGGACAAAAATCTCTCCAACAATAAATGGAAATTCTTTAATGCACAGAGTTTTCTCCGTTTTGTGACATGTTTTATTTTATTTGTTTTGAATAAAAATATGGCTTTAAAAGATTAATTATGATGGTATTCTGTTTTAATAAAAAGTTAATTATTTTTTATTCTAAAAGATTTGGTAAAAAGTTTAGTGTTTAAATATATATATCTTGAAAATTTTCCATTTATTTGATAGTTTTTCAGAGCTCTGTAAGTGTTTATAATTTTTTTTTAAACTTTCGGAAAAATGAAATAAGGTTTTATACAAAACAAATTATTTTTATCAGCAATTCATTTTTAAAATTAAAAAAAAAAAAATTAAGCTATTTTGGTTTTTGAATAACATTTTATGAAATACAAATAGAGGCAATTTTCCTTAATTAAACCATATATTATTTTACTTATAAGCTGTGTTAATATTCTTTGTATAGATTTTTATAATTGAGTATAATATGTATAATTGAATAATATTTTTCGGGGACTAATACCTTTAACTAAAACTGAGCGTCACTTTTTAAATCAATAAAAATACCTTTGCAATGTTATTTTATCTTGAAAAAATGTTATTTTTCATGTGCATTTCATAATATTTGGCTTTCCAATTTTGTGACTATTTCAAAAAATCAGAAAATTTGAAACAGAAACTTCTGTGCGTTTTAAATATTGGCCAAAATATTTCGGTTTGTCAGTTTAATTTTTTTATTTATGTTCATAGTTTTAAAACATTCCTTAATACTTATTTGTGAGTATGACAAAAAAAATATTGGTGTTTTAGTTTTTAACTGTTTTAATACATCTGGAAAATTATTGATGATTATGAAGTCTCAAAGAATTTTGAAAAAAAAATTTGAGTTGCATATTTTATAAAATTTAATTCCTCAGATCTCTTGAACAAATTCCTGAAAATTAATCTTATTTTTATTTATTAATTCTAGCCTTAATTAAAATAGTCATAAGACACTGCTATATGCCCAGTGGGAAAAACCAAATTCTATGTAATTCATTGAATTATTTTTTTAACATTTGACAATGCTATTTTCATTATAGAAACTTTTGGTCTTTTGCAAGGAACAAAAACAATGTCACCTCTTTAAAAGCTTTTAGTGTTTAAAATTTTTGCAAATATTTTTAAAATGTCTAGATTTTTCTGTCCGAGTAAATTTCAACCAAATTCTAATTTCATTAGGGCTGTATAAAATTTTATTAAGAGATATTTCTTATTTTTCTTTGTACAATGACAACATTTCTTGTTTATTTTAAGCTAAAAATGTCTGATTGCATCAATATTTTGATACGATTTTTGATTGTAATTCAAATTCACTCTTACCTTTCTAAAAATCAATCCAACACCACCTATGAAACAGAAAATTTTTTAGTGACAAACTTGGCTGATTTTCATCTTAAACTACAGTTTTACCTAAGGAGGGGAAATTTCTGAGAAAATCTTTCTCCCCCTACGATTCCTGCTGTTTTATGATGCAATAGGGGCAGTTTCTGTATCTAGAAACGTTAAACCTTTCTGTATCAAGAAGCTTTTCTTACTCTAGGAGATATACACTTGCCAGAAAAAAGTGCATACAAAGCACAATAAACATTCTACAGAGAATATAAGTACATTATAGTCTCAACATTAATTATATAATTTTTTATGTAATGCTTTTCTTTAACAATTCCTTAAATATTAGTAACAATTTCTGAAAGATAACACATTATTTCAAAGTAATTATATTAATTAAAATTACATAAAGAACAGTCAGACAAAGTTTGCATATTGATGAGAAAAGTCTAAAAAATAGCTTCCATAGTCTGTCAATTAAACTTTAATGTCTAAGATCTCTTCCAATCGTTTAAGCATAGTGTAAATTAGCTTGGCGGTTTCCGAATGTGAAATATTACTCTTTTCCATCGTAATTACTCTTTTTAGCATATCTTTTGATATTATGTTATGTTGCTGAATGTTGTGTTCCAATCAGTCCCATAAATGCTTGATGGAGTTTAAGTCTGGTGATTGTGGAGGAGTATGCAAAACTGATATTTGATATTATATAACAGCTTTACATTGTGGGCAGTGTGTTTTGGATCATTGTCTTGTTGAAAGCAAAATTCGTCGCCAAGGTTTAAATCTTGTGCACTCTGCTTCAAATTTTCTTTTAATCTATATAGATATCCCATATGATCTAATGGGGAGTCTATAAAAGTTAATCGATCAACTGCACTTCCTGCCATGCAACCCAAAATCATTACGTCACCTCCACCGGGTTTAACTAAACAAAAATTTCGCTTCTCAAAAGCCGTACCTTGTTTTCTTCACACCAGTTTACACCCTTTGATGCCAAAGATACAAAACATGCTTTCATCAGAGAATATTACTTTTCCAAAAAACTCACACGGTTTATTAACATACCGGCAAAATTTAAACGGTTTTGCTTATTCGCAGCAGTTTAAATACATGGCATTCTACGAGCTACACGATCGTGATTTTTTAAGAATTTTTCGAATAGTATCTTCATGAAGAGATTTTTAAACCTTTTTGTAATATCAAGTGCTATTCGAGATGCAGTAATCTTTGGATTTAAAATAAGGATTTAAGGGGATGCATATTTTTTCTCGTAAAGTCAGCTTAAATGGTCGGTTACTCTGAAGCCTTAAGATAACAGATTTCGAGGACTTGTAGTTATATTGATTACTCTTTGAATAGAAGAATGAGTTCTTCCAACTATCGATTCAATTTGCTCAGAGTTTTACCTTCATTCCTTTGTCTTATGATGATTTTCTTTTCGTCCGGAACAATCTCTTTTCCTTTAGAATCCATTTTAAGTTTACTTGTTTGCAAGTACTAATGTATAACAAAACAATGTTTTTTTATTTTATTTGTTATATTGCCACCAGAGTTAAAATGAATAAGCAGTAAAAAATAAATGCAGACAATATTTCATTTCATACAAGCTGACGCAGGCTAAAAAAATTAAGATTAATTTGCAAATATCTTTGCAATTTGTACCTGTACGCAAACTTTTTCTGATAACTTTTTTAATAATTTTTACTAGTCAAAAAGTTTGCAGAAAAAAAGCTTTATATAAAAATAGAATATTGATACTATAATGCACATTTATTCTCTGTAGAATGTTTACTCTGCGTTTGTACGTAGACTTTTTCTGGCGAGTGTATACAAAACACAGAAAAGAGATCTATGTTGTTACTTATGACACTTGGACAAGCCAACTGCTAAGAGATCTGTAAATAATACGTGTTATGCGTTAGATTCTTGCCTTTTAGCGTTGGGAAAAATAGTTCTATGTATTTTTTACTACCTTTAGTTCGTTTATTTTTATTTTTTGAAAAATAGATTTTGAGATTGAAATATAAACTGTTCTGTTGCCTTGCTCAATTATTATTTACCATGATTTTGAAACATTTCCAATGTATTCAAAATTTGAGGAAACTAATACAAACATGTATTTTTAATTCTACCTTTATTGAAAATATAACAAATTCTATCTTCTGAGGTACGACTAATAAATTTATTATTGTAACATTGGTAACCTTATAATTATTTTCCTAGTTATTAAAAATTTTTGATAACATGTGTTCTTATAAGAATTATAATATATTTCAGTTTTGATTTGTTGTAAAAGTTTAGTGGAAAAATATACATTTCAATAATGACAAATGACACTAAGAATACAAATACAAAAGTTGCAGGTTCATTCTTATATGACTGAATTTGTGCCGAGGGGAATAATTTTATGTACACCAGATTGGTCTAAGGAAGTTGTAATCAAGCGCAATGCAAATGCCATTACTTTTGAGGAGAAAGATGAAAATATCGAAAGAATGAGCAAACATTAAATGAGACTTGGGTGTTATATAAAAATGTAATTATATAATTTATTTGTATCCTTTAGTGCTATTTTAATTTTATTTTTGTACCACAAATTAGCTAGTAGAAAAAACTAATGAAAGGATTTAATTATGTATGATTATTTTTTTTCTCCACAATGTTAAAACCTTCAACTGGAATTTGAAGTACAGGTTCATTAAAAGTCAGTATTTAGATTTAAAACGTATGTCACTGCAATAAATTTCATTGATAAAGAGGAATAAAATAAGAATCTACGCACTTACGCCACAAAATGAATTTTTCTAAGTCCTCTTTAAGTATATCTAATTTATATAAAAATGGATGTACGTAATTACCATATAATTACAGTATTTTTTCATGAAATTACGATTATGTATTAGATACATTAAAAAAAAGTATGCGAAAAGTTTAAAATGTTTTATACTAATTTATTTTTGAAAATAATTTTTTTAAAAATTATTTTCTGTAGTTTGATTAAAAAATAAATATGTTCAAAATATAAACAGGCGAAGTACACATTTGAAGATAGTAAAAATATCTCGGTGGAAAAATGTATTACTATTTATAAAAACTAATATTTTTGCTACAAATTTGAATAAAAATAATATAAAAACGAAGTATTCAGCAACTTAATTTTATTTGCCAGTCTTTTGAAAAATTTTAGCATTAGTTTTCAGGAATATGCTTATAGACTCAAAATTGAATTCATTTCCATTTATTTTTGGAGTCTAGTAGAAAATATAAATCTGTGGAAGACCACATGAAGGAAAATGAATTATGTAATGTAATTTTTCTAGCGAAACATTTTCACTGCAAGCGGCAAGCTTTCCTAATAAGTTCCGATTTACAAGTCTTGAGAATCCAGATGTTGCAAAAAAAGTGATAGCAAATGACTTTGGCAAAATATCTAACTAGGGAAAACAGAAGACCTGCACTTATTTTGATTTTTGAAGTGACTCATGCTGCCATGACCACAAAGGAGGAGGAATGTGGCGTCACTGTGCCTGCTATTGTCTTTTTTTGTTTTATTTGATTGTTTCTTTGAAATCTTCGTGCTAAGCAACCAACTTTCAACACTCCTTGATTTTTTTAGGAAACAAAATGAAAAAAAAATTTTTTTTGAAAGATTTAAATGTAAATAAGCATAATTGTATTCCATATGTAAAATTCAATAATCATGTAAAAAATATTAAAAAATTTGTTATCAAAGGCAGATGAAGTTTTTTAAACAATGACCAAAAAAGAAATTTCGATTCAATTCTGAAAATCATTAAATGATTGAAAAAAAAGAAGTTATTAAATGAAATACAAAAAAGTCAAAAAACGAGGATAGAATCACTTCAAAAAATATTAAACTGAGGATGAATAATTTTTTTATGTAAATAATAGAAAATAAAATGTTTAACATTTGACACTTTTAGAATGTATTATTGTTAAAATTTTATGATCTTTTCAGCGATAAAATGAAAAATAAGAGTGCAGATTAAACATGGTATTTCAAATTTAACTGTATTCTTAAATTCTGAAAATTATTTTGTTATAAATAAAAAGAAAAAAAAATCGTAGGAATTTGAATAATTTGAACATGATATATACATGTGGAGATTCACATGGATTCGAAGTTACTTTATAATGATTTTTCGATAAACGAAATGAGGACTCGTTATTTAAAGTTCATGTAATTTCGTTGATACGCTTATGTTTCACCTAAAATATCGGCGATTATTTTTACTGTAATCTAATATTAATACAAATATTAAAATGCTTTCATGCGTAGGAAGAAATTTTAAGCTTAATAAAAGATAAAATTTAAAAGTTTTTTTTTCTGATTTTTTTACCAGATGTACTCAGAAAAAATCGGTTTCGTGTGATTTCAGAAAAAATTATTCCCATTCACTTATCTGATTATATGAAAATTTAATATCCTTTAGTATAACATGCAGATTTGTCGAAGATTGTTTAATAAACAGATATACACAAGATATATTCGAGAGTATCTTTAGCTAATTAGATAAGGAGGACTTTACGATCACCAATCTTATAATTTATTCGTTTGGAATAACATCGTTTTCTCGAACAAACTGATTTATTAGTCACCCATAAGTAAATTCTTATTTTATTGAATTAAATGTGCTAGACTCTGCACTTATAATAGAAAATATAGTGAAAAAATTCTTCATTCATTCGATTTTCAAGATAATGATATAAATATTGAAGTATTTTTAAAAACTATGTTTTACTATTATCTTGAGAAGAATTCTCATCTTCCAATGCAAATAATAACATTTCTTCATCTGAACAACAAGGTAGTCTATATAGTTAAGTTATATTGTTTATGAAATTTTAAAGATGATTTGCTTGGAAATATTCCAAGAAACAATGCCGAGAAACCAAGCCTGATTAATCCGAATGAATTATTTTAATTTTTGCAGATAAACATAATAACAGGATAAAATCATTGATGGAAAAATGAATTTGTACTAATGTTAAGTCCAAGAGTAAAAAATAAAAAAATACCCCTTCCAGTTCAAATGAATGGATTTTTTCATAAATTTTCCGACAAAATATTTTATAAGCGGGGAAAATTATTGAAAACCTAATAAACGGGTAATATTTTTTCTTATAAAGGAAAATGCAATTTGGGATTTTTTTTATCATTCTATAAGATTTCCACCCAAAAAAATTGAATGAAAATTTCATGGTAAAGAAAAAGTGAATCTTATTAAAATAAAACCTACTAATTGTATGGTTTGTTTGTCGCTCAACGGTCATTTTTTTTGCACACGAGGGCTAATTAGACCGGGACTTACGGTTTAAAGTGGATTCCGAACCACTACAAACATCCATGCCCAAGGTGGGATTCGAACCCACGAACTGTTGAACCGAAGGCAAGAGCGCTAACCATTCGGCTGCCAGCTGGGCTACTAATTGTATGAATCGAGATAATTGAAAAGTATTTAAATTCTATTAAAATCAATATATTTTTAATCCTTCATATAATTCTAATTTAGCTTGAACATTGGTAATCATTTTTGACCGTTTAATAATTCATGCTTTTAAAATCAATCAACATCATTTAAAATCAGTGAGGCATTTGCATAATTTTTTACTGTGAATACTAAAACCGAACTCCAAAACTGAATAAAGTAATTATTTCTTAAGAATTACTGAAAGCTTATTCTCGGTATCCGACTACATCAACTGGCTATCCCAATGTAGTTGTTTCTTAAGAATAAATTACCATTAGCTTATTTTCTCTTGGTATCCGACTGCATCAACGGTTGTGGACAGTAAAGAGGAGACTAACAGCATTTACGGCAAACTGACCACATATATAGAGAAATCTGCGTCGAAACATGCTTTAATAAATTAGGATGCGGGGGAGGGGAGGATAATGTCCATCTTATCCCTGTTGCTATTAAGTGATCTCCGGTTCATATACCCAAATTAAAATTCGCTCATATTGAGTTAGGAACTTTTTTTCTTCTTAAAAAAAGTGATTTAGTGTGGCTTATCAGTTTAAATCCACTAATGAGCTCCTTTCAGTCTCTGTAAGAGGGACTGCCCCCAAATATGTATTACATTTTTCATAGTTTTTTCAATAATTATTTGCTTTTCATACAAAATATAAAATTGTAAATAAATATTTAATATTAATCAGTATGTTATAGAAAAGTTAAAAGTAATACTACAGATGTAATTTATTCATACCAATCTCTTGCTCATTAAAATGAACCATGATATTAAACAAAGACAATGAATATATTATTAGTATTAATAAACATTTTTAAGCATTCATCATTAACAAACTTTGATACTTTACCAATTATTCTCGTGAAAAATTCTGTGACCTTATCATTATTCAGAAAAAATGTGCAGTCCTATAAAAAGACAATTTTTTACCTTTAAAATCTTTGCTTTAAAGCGGATATTTTCAGATAAGCTCATGAGATCTCAAAAATTTATGTTAGTTAGAAAATCTTGTGATAAATTAAAAAATATTAAAATATATGCTAAGATTAGTTACAAATGATGTTATATATTCTTTCATTCAGAAGTTGATTAAAAATGTAAACTTATCAAAAAAACATCATTGTCTAATTCAATGTGTTTTTGATACGTCAAGAAAATATATAGTTTGAAGACTGTTTAAATGTATAAAAAAATTAAAAATATTTCTTCATTAAAAGAAAAATATAATTAGTACTGAAATTTAATCGGAAATTATCTGGGGTGAATATTGGCAGACTTATAGATTGTATGTAAATGAAATCACTACAACTTATTGAAATATCTCAGTATGAATGCAATATTGCACGAAACTACATTTATAAATGTAATAGTTATTTATTATTTCAAGATTTTTTTATTGTAAGCAAAATATTGAAATTTTGTTACTTTGCCAATTATTCTTTTAAAAAAATTCTTTCTGTGGCGAATATTGGCAGCACTAATAGATTGTATGTAAATGAAATCACCTCTACTTATTAGTATGAATGCAATATTGTATAAAACTACAATTATAAATGCAATAATTATTTATAATATCAAAATTTTTTATTGTAAGCAAAATATTGAAATAGACTGGTTATCATTTATTTCAATATTTTGCTTACAATTCAATATATGTTAACCCGAATCAATTTCAAAATGGTTACCAATTGTTATCAATCAATTTCAAAATATTTTATAACATGCCAATTTCAAAATTATTATTTTCCTTTCAAATCTTCATGTAATACAATTAAATAAAAATAATTAATTTTCGCAATTAATAAATTTTCTGATTTATCTAAATTTATTTGCATATTTGCGAGAGAATCTTAATATTTTCAAAATAATAATGAAACTATATTCCACATAGTCAAGTTTTCTATTATATTTTAAATCAACCGCTTTTAAAGTTTTAGACAGAAAACTTTAATGGCGGCCGTGACGCAGATTTACCGAAATAATTGGTTCACAAAAACTTGAAGTTTGGGAAACACTGTTTTATTCCATGCATTCTAATTAATAAGAGAAAACAAGTGAACATTTCTGTAAGTCTCTTACAGCTGAACTAATGTAACATCTTCATATTTTAAATTATTTTAAAAATAAAATATTAAAATAAAATGCTCACGTTGATCATTTTCTAAAGATTTAAAAGGATGTAAAGAAAAAGTTCATGACTCAACATCAAAAAATATCATTAAGAATTAACATATATTTACCTTTTTAAAATTTATTTTTTAAAATGATTAAACTAACAAACAAATCTAGTATTTATAATGAGCAAATATTACATATTATAAAGCCAAAAAACATGAATTGTGCAAACAGTAAATTCCAACTTTAGCAAGACAGTAGTTGGAAATGACAAGTATCACAGCATCATAAGTACCTGACGTTAAATCAGATACTCGACGACATTTAGAGGCAGAGCATAATCACAGTTTATGAGGAAGGACCACAAGCTTACGTAGTTCAAAAGAATTATACATTGTTTTGAGAATACATAGATATCAAAGTGTTCATGGAAATATTAAAGGAACAAATAACATTCAATTATTCAGCATTAGAAAATACTTTTTCAAGAAACTACCACATATACACAGATATATTTTCATCCATGAAACAAATATTTATGCAAAAAACGAGTTTGCTTCACACTCATAGAGAAATATATTGATTACACAAATCTTTCCAGAAAGTTAAACATCAAGTAAAGCCATGTTATACAAAGCAAAGCATCAGTCTCAATGAAATACAAGTAAAATGTTTGGTGTCAACACATACAAGTAGAAATCCAAAATAATGATGTCTTGTGATAAAGATGTCCATTTTTTTTTTTTTTTACCAAAATCATTGATCAAAACTTTCCAGTATAATTGTGCATAATGTGTAAGTAAAAATTGCAGAACTGGAAAGATTTGAAACAGATCATGCTTTTTATTGATTTTTCACTTCTCGTTTCATGATATTTCTACAAAGATTGAAATATTCTAAGTACAATACTTTTGTTATATACAGCATCCTAAATTTTCGTTTATAATACTGTTGTTTTATAGAAATGTCAATTATTCTCATCCAAGAAAAATTTCTGAAATTTAATGTTTCATAGCAAATATGATTTTAAATTAATAATCAAGCTGGAGTACTGCCTAGTTATAAATTAAACTTTCGTGCTGAGATAATGATAATACAGGTTGTGTGTTATTGTTATCTAAATTCAATATTTTTTTTAAATCAAAATGGTTCTAAAATAGAATTTTTCTGGCATTTTTGACCATGAAAATGACAATTGATCCTTTAATACATTGTTTCCTTAGAACAGTGATTCGCAACCACTGTGCCGTAGTACTTTTGTGCGCCACCAAATTCTTAAAGCGTACCACTAAATTTTAAAAATGTATATTGTAAAAATTATAATTCTTTCTTTTATTACTAGTAAAGTAATAAATGCGTACTATGTTTTTATAGTACATATTATATTATCTTACAATCAAAATTATCCTAAACTATTATTATTAAAGGTAAGTATATAAGCTTATCTTTTTCTTTGTATGCCACCAAATTTTGAAATCGTTAAAAGTGTACCGTGATAATAAAAAGATAGAGAATCACTACTATATTACTTAAATTATTTTCCTTGAAAAATTTGATGTACTTCACATCTGTTTTAATTAATTTTTATGATTACATTTACAAATATTATTTATTCTTTTCTTTTAAAAATTACTTTTTGTATGTGTTGTTTCTATTTTCGTTATCATTTTTATTGAAAATTAGAATGGGATTCGGAGCTCATATATTAATGTAAAAATCTTAGTTTTTTATAAATATTTAAGATACCAAAGTAGATACTTTTCCTTTATGCTATGTGTAATAGCAATCTGAAATCAATTATGGTCAATTTATATTAAAATTATCAATGGAATATAAAAAGGAATCGTCTTGTTTAATTTAATTATAGAAATTCTAAGAGGTAGAAATACCATACATTTTATGGTATTTTCTACTTCTTTGATCCTGAACCAAAGTTTTATTCAAGTTTATATACTCATCAAAGTATATATAGTTTTATATTCACATGTCTTTAGTATAAGAAATTTAAAATGCCAAAAAATGAAAGATTTCTGAAATAGGTTTTTATTTAAATTAATGATATACGTAAATTCATTGTGACTAAAATATTTTTCCCGAATTATTAATTATACATTAAATCTGTATGAGTGGAATTAATTTAAATAAAAACCAGTTTCTGAAATTTTTCATTAATAAGTTGAAATATTTTCCATTATAATATTTTAGTCATTATTATAAGATAATATGAAATATTTAAATAAACTTAATCTCACTTCAATAAAACTTAAGAGTTGCATTGGTAATATTTAAGATAGTTTACAAGAATCTACAATTATCAGCACTGATTTAATCTCTAGATTTAAATTCTGATAAATGAAAAAATATGCGCATATATATTATAATAAAATAATGAATATACTCCTATATTTTTTTAGGTATTTGCTTTTAAGTTTTATAATGATAATGAAAGATTAACGTTTTCATCAAAATCAACTTTTCATTTTAAGACAATTCATTAAAAAAATAATAAATTAAAGAAAAAGAGAAAAAATTTTTTTTATATATTTGACACGAAAAAATAAAATACATTTGAATATCTTATTATAAGATATAAGTTTTCAGATACAGATATTATGCAATAAAAGTGCTGAAATATTATTATATATGAAATTATCAAAATTACTTAAAATCGCATTATAAACTCTCAAAGTATAAAAATTTTATAAATTGTGATCATTATTAATGCAAAATTTACATTCTAAATTTTTCTAATTACTTAATAAGAAATATAATTTATACATGAATTGAATGGTTATGTATCCAAATTTAGTAAGCATTTGAAAAAAAAAATGCTTATCACAAATTTATTTCCAATTGAATCTTAAAAAAAATCGATTTCAAAGTAAATAACAAAATAAATTCCCAACATAAAAGAAAAACTCAAGATTATAATTTTTGAAAAATTCTCAAAAGTATTAAAAATTTTAATACTTATTCCAGTTAAGAAAAAACATTGCTACAATATAACTTTTTTAAAATCCATCCTTATTATTTCAAATAATGTTATTTAGCTGTATTTTATGTGGGTGTGCTTGACACTCATTGCTAAAATTTATTTCTTAAAAACATATGCTACATTTCTCAATGTTCATAGTATATTATTTGTGCAAATGAATGTAAAGTGCAATTTTTTCTGGTGTCTATATTATTAGATTACAAACAGATAAAGTAAAAATTTGCTTTTTACATAAATTATAATTTTAATTAGTGTTAATGAGTGTTGCAATTTTTGCATTTAAAAATGTTTTCCTTTTTAAATCTTAATAATTACTGAAAAAGATTATCATTAAAAATTGCTCTCTTATATTTAATTAAAATTTAAAAAATTATACAAAGTCACATATTTTTAATGTTTTATAAAATGACTGTAATCATATGTTGTGTAAACACGAAAACTAAAATATGAAAATCTGAAGTGTGAGGAATGTAATTAAAAATACATGAATTCACAGTCATAAAAATTAGGTACAACATCATAAGAAGAAAACTAATACAGTGTTATATTGGTCCTTTGTTTTGTGTATTGTGTTCAGGTTCACAAGAAACTTGTTTTTCTGAAAATACCTCAAATAGGATTTTCAAGCAAATTGAAATGCTTAAAAATGGACAGCAGGCAGATTTCTTAATTAAAAATATACTTTGCAAATTTTTTTTTGCATAAAGCTGGATTACAACTTTTCAATTCATCATGTAAAATCTATTATACAATTTTCCATTTACTTTTAATATGGAATTTAATAGTTTATGAAAATTTGGAAGTTTTTAAAATTAGATTTTAATTTGGGAATTTAAAATATAAGTAAAAAAGTTTTTGAAAAATAAATAACTTTAACAGTGGATACTTTTTATTAGATTTGAAATACTTTAAAAAGTGTAATTTTTTGCTGTTAGAAAAAGAAACTAAATTTAGTTATCATGTGTTAAAAACTAATTTTTCTTCCATTAAAAATATAATAATAAATAATTGTTTTAAATCTTTACTAATTATATATTAGTATATAATGTGTTATTCTATAGCAAAATAGTCCTTTTAATAGACCATGTGAGATTCTGATTTAGATCTTATCTCTATAGGAAACATTATATTTCCTTTCCCCTACAGACCAAAATGTTCTTAATTTACAAAATCAATTGCTACTGACAAAATTATAAAAATTATGTTTTAAAATTCTTATTTTCATACAAACCTGGTAAATAAATTTCGGATAATTTTAAAAGAGCAAAAATGTATATGAATATTCAAATAATATTTGGCAAGTTTATTATGATAAAATGATTTAAATATAGTCACATTTGTCAACATAAATTTTTTTGCCTTTACTTAAACATATTTGTCATACACGTGAAACAAAGCATTTGCTTAAGAAACATTGCACATCGCAGTTGCTTAACTTTTAAATAAGTTTATAAAACACTTTCTGAAATATTATATAAACATTTACATTTTGGTTTTCACCATTTTGGAAAAGATAAAGTTGTGTGAAGGATTATAAAAAATTAACTAAAAAAATTGCTTGGAAATTAAAAAAAATGAATAACTTTTCTTCAAGTATTATTCCAACTAAATCTGATTGTCTCAATATTTGAGAGTTCTGGAAAATATGCTATAAAAACGTGACGGGCAATGACATTTTCCAAAGTCTATTTGCAGATGTAGTGAATCCTTACATATAAATATTGATTGATAATAGTTTCTCTCACATTCTTAATCAGTGTAAAGTTTTAAAAAAGAGAATCCAGGAAGAAAATTAAGAATTTATAAGAGGGAAATCTATTTATACTGAAGATTTTAACATTTCAAGTTGAAAATTTATATCGTGTGTGTATATTAAAGTCAAATATAAAAATAATTTATAGTTTATTTATGGAGAAATACAGTTTTATATATATTGTTAAATCTTCTTAATTACTGTAAAACAAGATTAATCATTTATAATGTTAAGTACGTAAAATGGGGATACAATTATCTCATTATGAATAAGGATTATTATTTTTTTTTGCAATATTTTTGAAGTAAACATAAATTCACATTTTAAATATTTTAATGTAAGTTAAAATTTTATAATATTGCGGAATATAAGTAAAATAAATAAAATTTTTTGTTAGATATTATCAAATTAATTAGTATCCTGAAATGAAATTTTATTTACATAAACATGAAACTAATCATGAAGTGAGAAAAATGAGATGATCATTTTTCCAAGCTCAATTGGTTTGATCTTTTTGAAATATATATATGAATACATAAACATATATATATATATAGATACATATATACACATATATATGTATATATATGTATTATAAAAATAGGAAAGAATGGCAAATATTTGGAACGAATAAAATAGTGACTAGTTACCGTTTTTCTGACTAAAGATTATAGTTTCCAATGCTGCAATTAAATTATCAAATAATAATAAATGCACAGCAAATAATCAAATCAACAATATGTACTGAGCTTATAATTTGGTAACGCTTCATCAGGTTGTACCCTATTCACCACTTTGTTACCATCTAAGACAGCTAATACGATAGAATTATCAGATGGATTTTGAAGAAGGTCAGGTAATGCAGGTTCGTAAGGTTCTGATGAATTTTTCTGCATGTATCTTTGTCTCTCAGTTAATAGCTGCTTCGAACTGTCATGACAAGATGAATTTAAAGCAGCAGACATATCTGAAAGACTCTTTTGCCTTTTAGCCGACTTATTTTGATTTCGTTCTAGCATTTTCTTCTCCTCATCTTGGGAATGAGACATGTGGCAATTTTTGGGCATTGTGCAGGATGTTTGAGATACATTTGGCTTGCTTTGATAGATGACTGTAACTGGCTGTTGATCATATCCACTGCTGGAAGTGGGATGCTGCTGATTGAGAACTGTGCGTCTACAAAAGTAAATTTTTGGTGGTACTTTTTCATAAGGTTTAAAATTATTATCTAGATCCTCTTCCGGTAGACTAGCATCATCAATTGTTTCATATATGTGATCCTGGAACTGATTATTAGTTTCTGATGTTATAATTAACTTGTTATTTTCTTGTTGAAGTGTATGTTGCCGGTGTTGATTTGGAGACACACTATAATCAGCTTCATTTTTTGTGCCATAAAATGGATACTTTAAATTAGTTTTGCTCCGAGATATCCATGGTAGATTTTGTGACTTAAATTCATCATCGCTTTCGTTAAATGAATTTCCAACAAAGATTGGGACAGGTGAATCTGAAATAAAAATTAATATTTCAAAACAAAATGTAAAAATTATACTAAATATAAATACTTAACAAAATGTAAATTTTTTTTCAATAATATATACGTAAATATATATTATTGAAATAAAAATTAGTATTTTAAATGTAAATATAAATAATTTACAATAGAATATAAACAAATATACTACAAATAAAACACTATAAATACAGATAAAACAATAAAATGTTATATTTTATTGTAAATATTATAATATTATATTTTAATGAAACAAAATGTAAATAATATAAATAAAGCTATATTATCAGCAATATGTTCATTAAACACTTTTTTGCATTTTAGGCCCATTGATTATTTAAATTACTTTTCCTTATTTTGAAGATTTAAGATTGCAAATACTTAACCAAAGAAATATTGCTTAATTTAACTCCCTGTAAAATTCAACATAACATCATATATATTATTGTAATTTCGAGTTAAAAGAAATTTAAATATGTACCTTACTTCCTAATTGAATTTCAATTTCAATTATGAAGCAGAACACACTTTTTTTAGAAGTTACGGTAACAATTGAAGTTATGTTGAATGGAGAAGTTAAAAAAATAGAGTTTCCCAATTTTTTTAATTTAAAGCATTTTTTCACAAAGTATTGTTAATTTACAATATGTTATGTATTTCCTTGACTGAAGATGCAAAAATTGATTTCTTCAGTATAAATGTAGTAATTTTTTGGAATAAAATAAACCTAAAAACATTGTGTATTGAAATTTCAATATAATGTTTAAAAATTCATCCAAGAATAAATACTAACATTAAAATTAAGCAATTTACACAAATGGAAACACGAGATTCAAAAGTTTAAATGTTAACATTTTTTGGATGCATTTGGACAAAAGAAACACATTTTGGATATTGATGCAAAATATTTGAATTGATTTTGTGCCTACTAAGCTCCTTGTGAAAATCAGGATTTGATTAAAAATGATAACACAGTTTTAAATTTCATATTTTTTTCCAAGCAAAAAGAGATTTTAATGGCCTTTGGTATAAAAAAAAAACAGATAACATTCAAAATATCAGTAGTACCAGATTGTCGTATGGCTAATAAAAATTGTCTGTTTGATTGTGTTCGACCAATATGGAAACGATGGAAGTGTAAAATAAGCGGAAGGATGGGAGATTATATATATAAAATTCTTTGTTAATAAAGTCTAATGAATCTGAGGCTAATCGATTTTGCTGCATTAACTTACTGTCTGAACCAAAATTCAGGACAACATCCTGCATGAAACTATCTGAAATGAAAACATCTAATCATTTACTACTTAACATCTAATCATATCATCGAATATTCATCAGACATAAAAATGGCACCATTCCTCATCAGCTTACTAAGGTCTCAATGAGCTCTTTAATTTGAATAAATATTACATGGTTCAATTCAAAGACATAATTTTGATTTTTATATGAAGTTTCTCAGTAATGAACGCACTTTCAATTTTAAATATAAAGAACAAAGCTTGTTTTTATAACAATTATATGTTACGTTTTCAAATAGGATTCTACTGACTCAAAAACAATTCTTTTAAAAATTTAAACCAAGTATTACATTTTATTATATTTATCAGTTGTCAATGATATTCAGGTTGGTTAGTTAGCTAGTTATTACTCTTAAATAATTTTAAAAATAAATTTGTGCATGTTCCTTAAATTCTTTGTGTGAAATTTTTTAACTGATTTTATACATAATTATAGTTATATTTTTAAATTTAAGTAATTTTAAATACGGCGGAATCAAACTTTTTAGTGTTAACCTCGAGCATGCAAAAGAAAACATTTTTAAACATTAAAATTCTAGAAATTATAAGAAAATTAGGTTTTTACTTATTATAATAATTTATTTTCTGTTGAAATTGCCTTAGATAAAAGTTTCCCATGTTTTAAACATTTACAGTCTTAAATATAGATCTACGATGACTGGTAGAATCGGTTGCCGTTTACGGTAATCCTTGGCCTATTACGTTTAAATGTTTACAATTGAGAAAATTAGATTGGATAGTCCGACATTTTAAGATACTATATTATGCAGGAGAATGTAAAAATGAAAATTTAATTTTTTCCATTAATTGAACCAAAACAAGTTCTAAGGAAAATATGCATAAGGAAAAATATGAATTTTATAAATTAATGAAAAAATGAATTTAATATTTTTATTATGGTTTTATTAATGGCGTTATATTTTAAGGTATTTTATTTAATAGATTTATATTTTTTGTGCATTACATGGTTTTATTTCTTACTTTTTTCCTCATGTCACTTTATTTTTAAAATCAGAATAAAAATTTAAAGTTGGAAATCATTAATGTTATTTCTTATATTTTTGAAGTAATATGAGAATCTTTCCATTTTAGTATTTGCATATTAACGAATATTACATTTTATATTTTCTAAAGCATAACAATATAATGATAATGATGTTTTCATTATATTTATATATATTTTAAAATATAACAAAATACGAGTGAGAAGATTTTTTCTTATCAGCTCTCTGAAAATATACAGTAAAAATATTCAAGATATATTTATATTTTTATTGAGTGATTTTTGCAAAAGTTACTTTATAACGTTGTTGAGAGTATTTATGCGTTTATGTATATAAAAAAAAAACACACACACACACACCCTCATACTTCCTATTGAGATTTTCCAAATAAGTTAGTTAAATAGAAAATGCATGCAAATCATTTGCTCACAAACTAAGAAATAAAGGTAGTAATTATAAGTGGTTATCAAAATAAAGGAATCATGAATAAACGTTAAGATTGCTCTGAATAAGCAATAAAATATATTCCTTGCAACCATTTTTTAAATGTAAAAATATATATCATGACATTTTGGTATATATTTTTATATTAATAAATATATCATTCTCTATCATGATATATATGAAAGCTTAATTTAAGTTAATCTTCAATAAAGTTGTATGTGCTTTGGATTTTCGCCAAAAGCATAAAATAACAGATCTCAGAGACAAAGATGACAAATTGTAAAAATCCTACTAGAAGGAGCAACTGTGATTAAAACATGCCAGATTTTAAACGTTTCTACAGGTGTGATGTTTAAACTCATTACAGCGGGCACTCAACGGAGCAAGACGAGTTCATTAAAGCAAAATAGTACATGGAAGGATATATTAAATGAAGGAAACTGATGAGTATTGAAATTGACTTATGTCTAAAAAGAAAACAATTACAGCTTAAGTAAACTCATTGCTCAGTCAGCATCTGGATTCACCAGTGTTAATAATTACAGCTAGGAGGCATCTTCATAAATGGTACATTTACGACACAGCAGCAATTTCGAAGTTACTCGTCACAGATGTTAACGCTAAAGGTGTTACAGGGGTGTTACAACCCTAAAACATGGTCGATTGATAAATAGAAGCAGTTACTCGGTCAGGCAAAACAATTTTAATACTTTTCCTTACAATAGGACGGGTACACGTTTGGAGGACACCTGAACAAGCTTATAATCATGACTGTCTTCTTCCAAACTTAAGCATAGAGAGGATCTGTCATGGTACAGTCAGTTAGATCTGTCATCGTATGCTGGTTCAATTTTAACCCTAAAAGAAAGGAACACTGGAAAAGATGAACAGAAAAAATTTAGTTAACCAGATTTATCCTATGATGCAAAATTTGTCTCCTGCAAGAGATGGAATTCTCTAAAATGAAAATTCTCTCATTCATACAGCCAGAAGTGCCCAATTATAGTTTTGAGAACACATAGCTAAAGTGAAATATTTACTTGCATAGTCCCCAACTTCTAGTTAAACATATGATATATTTTAGAGCGATATACCCGGTACCAATTTAGTACAGTGGTATGTTTCCAGGAACTTTCACAATATCTCCATGACGGTACAATATTTCTCTAAACACTATTCAGTATTTGTATGATTCAATTCCTTGGCGAATTCAAGCTGTATTACATGCTAGAGATGCTCCTACTCCATGTTAGTAAAAGATTCGTTCTAAGTTTAATGTCATAGCTTTCATTACCACTTGTAAGCACACACATACACACACAGATTAGAGGTTATGAGCTTAAGTAAACTGAATATTATTTTCAATATTTTAATAAATTCGACTAAACATTTTATTGGAATCAAAATTATTATGCAAAAATTATTGGCCTAGGTGCTAAGAATTGGATGGCACTTTAT
Source organism: Latrodectus hesperus (assembly GCA_037975125.1). Taxonomy (NCBI): domain Eukaryota; kingdom Metazoa; phylum Arthropoda; class Arachnida; order Araneae; family Theridiidae; genus Latrodectus; species Latrodectus hesperus. The sequence continues at coordinate 93,660,616 of CM075854.1, forward strand.
TAATTTTCATATTAAAATTGCGATTTTTTTGAAAACAGAAAATTATTTAATAAAATTATTTTTCTCATTTAATTTTTACATTATTTAATATAGAATGTCATATAAAAATGATAAAAATACAAGTATGGTAAAATAAAATAACACATTTCAAATCTATAATATTATAAAAATAACAAGTTAAAATAAATTTAATATATCTTAAGCCTAAATATATATATTAATGAAATAAAATTAACTTTGATGAAAAAGTGAAGTTGAAGCAAGTAACTGCAAATGTTTGTACAGTAGTTTATATTTGTAATATAAACGTGATTAATTAAAATCAATGTATACATTTAATATTTAAAAAATTTAACATGCTACAATAAGAGCTAATTAAGTTTACATTTTTAATGACTTTATATTTTGATTATGCTTAAAATTCTTATTTTCATTTGAAAATATTATTTTCATACGAACAGTACAAAATTGAATTATGAAATTGTTTTTATATAATTTGAAAGATAAATCGATATCGATTTCAGCTTCTAAAATATTGTTATTTACATTAAAAAAATACACAGTGTATAAAAATATTCTTTCAATGAATCTATCAATAGTTATTATTGTATTCGAAAATTATTCTTTATTTCTTTTTTGAAAAATTTTTGCGTTTCCAAATTTTTCGTCAAATTTTTCCACAGTTTTCAGAATCAAAACATGATTTGAAATTTAAACTAATTTGTAACACAAGAAAATTGGTTAATATTATGTTTAATACGAATGACTGTTTAATAATGATACCGAACCGATTTTTATGTAATTATATGATAAGAAAAAACTATTTATTTATAAATGCTCTAGTATAAAAATTATAAAAAAACCCCATTTTTAGCCAGAAATAAGAAAAATAAGATTAGATTTTTAAAGATAATCTCTTTAATATTAAACTGACAGAAATAAGTAATTTATTTAAATATGCACATAAAAATTATGTGCATGAAACACAAATCAAAAATTTACTTGAAATATTCGTTAAAGATTATTTTTTCAGTCATTTGTTTTAAAAATGTTTTCATGTTTTAACAGTAATATAACTGAACTATATTTTATGAGATCTTTATATAATGATCATATGATTAGAAACACATAAAATAATTCTGCATGTTTAGAAATAGTATTCTTAGTATGTTCACAATAAATTATTCTTTTGAGAATTAAATAAAATCAAGTAAAGGTTTCAAATTTATTGTATTCAGATTTTCTTATTATTTGAATCATTATTAACGTAAATTATTGTGATTTGAGTTTTCTTAAAATTGAGATGTGATTCATAAAATTGGCATTTTTACTTTTACGTTGTTAATAATAGTTCAATTTATATTTTTCCCTTTGTAGCTCCAAGAAGAAGATTTATCGAGTTAATAAAGTAGAATTATGATACATTTTCTATCAATTTTCTGCATAGTAAAACACTACTTTAATATAAAAAATATTTCTATTTTATTAGTATGATCCATGATATGATATTAAAAGAATTTCTAGTTTAAAAAGCAGTCAGTTAACAAAAGTTATCTTAAATTACCTTAAACGCTGAAATTGAAAATCATACTATTAACAAAAAAATTATCATTTTAAGCCCAGAATTTTGAATTTCAGAAACTGGACTGGTTTATATTATTTTGAGAAAATGTATATTGGAAGATAAAGCTTTGACATGTAAGAATTATTCCCTCGCATTTTTTAGAGGAACTGTAATAACCTACTCCAAAATTGATGAGGCTTTAGCTACTAAGTTCAGATACTTTGTGAAGATATGTATATAATTTTCCTACAGTATGTTTTCTGAATTTGTATATGTGTATTAAACATATTTATTCATTTATATTTTAATTTTTATATTTTTTAATTTCTAGTTAAAAAGAATTGAGGCTACCTATTTGTTTATTCCTCTCAATGCAGTAATGTGCTAAATAGGGTTTTAAAATTAATTTTCCTGTGATAATATTTTGCTTAATAAAAATTATTCTGCTACGATACTGTTTTAGCAAATTTTTTAAATAGCTATAAAATAATCTTAATGAACGTAAATCAAAGGTTAATATTTTTTCTTTTACGATATAATAATTTGTACACGAGAAATAATTACAATTTTTCTCAGAACAAAATACATTTTTACATGAATAGCAAAAAATAATTATATGGAAATAGAATTCAGAATTCTGCATAATATCAAATTATAAATTGAAAGCCAGGTATTGTGTGTATATAAGACGCATAAGATAAAAACAGTGGGATTCTAAAATTTTGAAAGAAAATTTTTAAAGGATTATTTAAAGGAAAAAGGCAGGAAAAATGTTTAAAAATGTTTTAATTATATAAGTACTTTTGACGAACATATTTAGTAGAGTTCATTCTAGGGGGAATAATTTAATAAAAATGCAAATATTTTTAAATATCAATTACCTCAAACATTTTGATCAATTCTGAAACTTCATTTATTTCATCTTTCAAACATAAACTACATTTGCTCTGTATGGAGTTCCTGAAACGTTAAGAGGGAAAAATTATACTGGAGGTACTGCCATCGGAAAGCTTGATAAGTATCGTCTGAATCGATGGACCCATTCGGAATATCAGGAAGAAGAAAAAGTTTGAAGAGTTAAAAAATTTATTTTAAAGTATATAACTTAAAAATAAGTGAAAATTATGTCAATAAGACTATTAAACTTATCTTTTATGAATAACTTTTGATGTAAAGGTAATAGGTTGAAAATTTTAAATTGTTATCTTTATATATTATTCTAAGGAATTTGAGGAATAAAATATTTTTATTGAAATGCTACTATATACATCGATGTAATTGTTTTAGGCAAAATTCGTATACAATGAATTTAATGTACACTATGCATGTACTATATGAAGTTCTCATTACATTGTTTAAGCATCTTGATTTATACCCAAGATTATTAATACCAAGACTATTATACCCAAGATTATTAATACTATTTATACCCAAGACTAGAGAAACAGTTAATAAAATTTAAAATATAAGATCCCCTTTATTCAATTATTAGGAATAAGAAATGGAAGAATTTCATTTTTCGATTTCAATTAGAAAACACTTCAATTAAAATCCAGAAATTTACTCGTAAGCAACAATAAAATGAAATTAGAATAGACCGAGCTAGAAGTAAATTCATGCAAGGCATCAATAAGCATTTACAATATTTTACACGAAGCTCTATTTTGTTGAATACTTTAACTGTGTTATATTTTTACTAATTTAATTGATTTATCACACATGTCTATATAGTTAATATATATACTGCTCTCTACAAAAAGTAGTTACCTTAAAATTTATATTGAATATTCTCTTAGAGAGAATTTGACAAATTCTGCACAGTATATTATGTATATAATATTTCATTATAGAAAACATTAAGGTAAAAACAACTCATAATTTTTCTTATATTAAACAAAAGAAGTCACAGAAAATTTAATTTTGTGGCATAATTGAGCCAATTATAGTTTCTGTAATTCCCTTAGTTAGGCATACTTTATTTTAAGATTTTGATGTTATCTATTAAATACAATGTTATACAGATAAATTTTGATGCTATACATAAATTGTTGTTATACATTAAAAAATAGAAAATAAGAGTCAATTTTCATTAATAATTTTAGATTAATAATTACAAATATTTTAAACCCATGGCGTTTTATTAAAAATTTCATTCTTCAAAAAATATTTTTCTTAAAGAAGAGTGATTTTACTCTTTTGAAACCAATTCTATAATTGAACATTTTTTTGTTATTTTTATACATTAATATTAGAATGAAAAAACATTCATACAGTTTTCATTTTAACTATAATTCAAATTTTCAGTTATTAAAAAATTCAACTAGAGTAAATGAGCTCTGTTGATTGATAAAAATATTTTTTTTATTTGTCATGACTATTTAGGCTTTATGGGTTTATATGAAGGCATTCTTTGAAACATCTTTTCGTAGCAATTGTACTTTCTTAACCAAAACAGATGTTTTCAATTATTTCTGTTATTGCTAGCTAAATATATTTTATGTTAAACGTCATCAAAATTTAATAACTTTGTTTTTGGTTGTTATGCAATTAAAATATAAACGATAAATCATATTTTAATCAGAACAAAATTTAATAGGGAATCACAAAAAATAAAAACATATTTTTATTTATTTTCATATATAATCAAGAAAATAATAAAATAAAATGATAAATAAAATAACATATAAATCTAAATGAGTTATCATTTGTATATAAAATTATTGTATAAATAATAAATTAGCCCTTTATAAAATGCATTCCAATTAAAAAAATTTTTTTTAAAGAAATTACCCCAATCGACTCTGGAAGTTATTTACATGTGATAGTTAGGAAATACTTTATACCCAGATAAAGATAATTTAAATATTTTAGGTGCAACGTCTACGTGTTTTACATAAATTATTCTATATTTTATTACTAGTGCTATTATTACTAGTCAATATTTTATAAATAGTAATTACTAGGAATAATTACTTTATTAGAAGTAAATATTTTATTATACTAGGGCTATTATAATAATTTGTATTTTTTGATAATATATTGTTGCAAAGTTTGTAAATATTTCTTGTATTCCTCTTAAAATATCTCAAACAGATCCAAAGTACTCAGATTCTGGGACAAATATTATGCTATGTAGGCATATTTTACGTTAAGAACGGCTTTTCCACTGATTTGGCAGTTTGGTGACCTTTTTCGCTAAATTCATGGCGACTTGGCTAATTTTTTGGGAATATTCTTGACGACTACTTGGCAAGATTTGGCGAGAAATAGATAGTTCTGGAAACTTCCCCCATCTAATCTCTAGGGCCGATATTAAGCGAGATAGCTTACAATCTTCCAGAACCTTGAAGAAAGACATATCTTTCAAGCCAAGTATAAGTTATAAATACCACCGTTCCATTGACAAAGTGAATCAGTTTTTAGTTGCCAGTAGCAGTTGATAGACTAGTGGATAAGAGCTGTCTGTCTGAGGCATTTAAAGACCTCTGTTTGTGGGAGCTGTTTACCGTTGAGTCTGTTGAATTGGTACTGTACAATTGTGATTCGTAAATGCTGTATCTGCTCGGTTTTTTTAGGCATCTTTTAGAAATTTCTACAAATAAATTTCAGTGATTGTTAAGTGTTTGTTTCATCTACTCTCAATCAACATGAAACCCGAATCTCTTTATAACTGGTGTCAGAAATGGGGTTGAAGAATTGATGCAACGTATCACTAGAAAAATGGATATGATGAAAAGTCTCTTCAAAAAGTTGCCTGAACAGATAAATGAGATGAAAGCTGAACAGGAAGAGATTAAAATCAAGATGAATCGAATAGAAGATAAGGTAGCTTCGTTTGAAGACAGCGTAATTTCAGTTGAAACTAAAGTTTTGAAGATAGAAAAGAGCTTTGACAAGAAGGTTCAGGAAAACATTGAGAAAGAATTCGAACAGAAAATTGAGAAGAAAATAAAATACCATTTTGACAATGTAAAAGCTAAAGAAGTAGGTGAAAAATGTAAAGAAGCAGTAGAGAATATGAATAGGAAGATTGAAGGCATGAAGAAGCAGAATTCAAATTGACATAAAGAATCTTAATAATATTTACACCTTCCTTGGTCGTGATTAAACTTTCGACATTCGACGGAAAAACATCCAAGTATACAAAACAGTTTATGATGGTAGCGGAAAATAATGGATGGAATACTCGTGCCAAAGCTTTTCACCTGGCAGCTGCATTAAGAGAAGACGTGGCAGACATCCTCGAGACGCTTCCCGTAGAGCAAAGGCATATTTTTCAAATGCTAACATGTGCACTTGAGATGCGGTTTGGAGAGAAATGCTCTACAGAATACAGCCGACTGCAGTTTAAGTCCCGCTATCAAAAACGGGTGAAAGCCTGTAAGAATTGGCTGCTGATATTCAGCGACTTTCCCATCTAAAATTTTCGGACTGCCCAGTTGAGACACGTTAAGATATGGCCCTACAGCACTTCATCGATAGTGTGCGTGATCCAGAGACACAAAATGCATTTAGACTCAAGGATATCGGATCTGTTTTAGTCAGTCAATGCTTATAAGATAGAGGCTGCCCAACAGGCTGCACGTAATGACCGGCATTCAGTAAGAGCAATCTCTGCTATAAATTAGGACTTTGACTTCGTAAAGCAATTTGAAGACTTGCGACAAGAACGCCGTAGTTTAAAAGAGCGTAAAGGTGGCAGAAATATCGAAATTCAGTGTTGGACTTGTGATGCAGACGGACACGTACGCAGAAACTGCCCGATGTCCAGAGATGGTGGAAAAACCTTCCACCACATCAGGGAAAACTAGTATGTGGCCGTCTCTCTAGGCGGAAGTATCCAGAGGGTCAGAAGCCCTAGTTGAAGGTATTTCCTATTTCGTCCATAAGAGGTGGTGACAACGGACTTTTCATTATGGGGTACGTCAGCAAAGTAAGTACCCCGCAGTATAATAATTGATACTGTAGCCAACGTAACCATCATTAGAGCAGATTTGGCTCGCAAACTTGGAGAAAAACTCATCTGGACGCTACCCCTGCATCACCCTCCAGACTGTGACAGGTGATAAGATTAATGATCATCGAAAGGTCTATCTTAACATCACATTTGGAGATGCTATGTGCCATTACATGGCATATGTGGCTGATATAAATGACCAAGTTATTCTCGGATTGGATTTCTTCAAAGAAAACAAATTCAAGTTGGATTTTATGAATAACGAACTGCACTCTAGTTCAGGGGACATAACTGTGTTTAAAATAAAATATTCTGATATTAAACCAATCCATCATATAACTGCAAAGAGTGAAACTACAGTACCACCAAGAACCAAGACAATAGTTTCCGGAGATCTTGCAGAAGATAATTTCCATTACGGATTGATTGAATAGCAAAATACTGACAATGGCATTAGAGAAGTATTGGTGGTTTCATCACTAGTTGACCTATCACAAGATTATATCTAAGTAAGAGTTGCTAATATCAGAGTGACAAGGCGACGGTCATAAAAGAAGGAGAGGTGTTCGCGACCTGTGCTCCAAGGACCTGTTTTAACTGAAATTGCCAAGCCACATTATCCGAGTCTTCTGATACTCTAATTGGATAACTCCTTCAGAGTGCGGAGTTAAATGAAAAACGGTGTGCTGTAAGAAGGCTGTTACTAGAATTTAAAGAGCTCTTTTTCCAGAAAACTAGATGATGTTAAGCGGACTAAAATGACGCAGCACCGAAGTGATACAAGAAATCATCCTCCCATCAAACATCTGAGAAGACTCCCATTTGCTAAGCAGGAGAAGAGGTGGCTAATTTTCTCACAGAAATGCAGCAGAATGACATCATTGAACCATCAAAGTGTCCTTGGGCTTTGCCTATTGTCCTAGTCTGGAAGAAAGATGGTTCCACACCATTCTGCGTTGACTATCACTGGTTGAAGGATATCATAAGGAAAGATAGTTACCTTCTTCCTAGGATTGACGATACACTTGACACTTTACCTGTAAATCAATGGTTTTCGACTCTGGATCTCAAGAGTGGTAATTGTCAAATAGTGATACAACCGGACGATAGAGAAAAGACTGCATTCAACGGGAAAAGGAATTTGGTAGCTAAAGGTTAGGCAATTTGAACTTTACAATACACCGGCAACGTTTGAGCCCTGATGGAGTCAGTATTACGAGGACTTTCCTATACGCCTGTGTGGTATACTTAGATGATTGCATCATTGAAGGCTGCACACTTGAAAATCACTTAAGAAACATCTAGAAGGTGCTGGAGAAATTAAAAATGGCAAAATTGAAGCTAAACCTATCCAAATGTAATTTATTTTGTCGTAAAGTAAGTTATCTGAGTCACATTATCTTCGTTGAAGATGTAGGAACAGATCCTGAAAAGACATCCGCAATTAAGGACTGGAGTCGTCAGGAAGATATCCACCAATTGTGAAGTTTCCTTGGGCTGTCCACATAGAGCAGGAAATTTGTCATGGGTTTTTCAAGTATTGCCAGACACCTTCACAAGTTGACAGAGGCTAAACAGAAAGTTCTGTGGATAGATGAATGCGAGAAGTTTTTTTTAAGCAATTGAAAGAGGCGTTGACATCTCATCCCCCGTTCTTGCATATCCCGACAAATTACTCATCTTTGACACAGATGCCAGCAACGAAAGCGTCGGAGCTGTACTGTCACAGAAAATTGACGATCAAGAATACGTCATCGCTTACTGGAGTAAATATCCATCGAAACCGGAGCGGAATTACTGTACAACCAGGAAAGAATTGCTGGAAATTGTTAAAGTATTCGAACATTTTTACCATTACCTGTATGGAAGAAAATTCATGCTACGGACAGATGATGCATCCTTAACCTGGCTTTTAAATTTTAGAAACCCAGAAGGTAAGGTAGCCTGGTAGACCCAACGACCCCAAGAGTTTTACTTTGAAATACGCTATCGTAAAGGAGCTCTTCATGAAAATGCAGACGTTTATCGAGAAAATCTTGAACTCAAAGTTGTCGATATTGTTCTAGAGTCGAGAAGAAATATCAACTAATAAATCCTTCAGTACGCCACGTAACTATTTTACCGATATCATAATCAGAGTCATGGAGTGATGAAGGACTTAGAGAAGCTCAAAAAGAAGATCCAGATATAAATCCGATTATGGAATTTAAAGAATCTTCTAGCATGAGACTAAGTTGGCATGACATCTCCACCTACAGTTCTACTGTTAAACAGTATTAAGCTCTATGGGACTCACTCCATATTAGAAATGGCGTGCTATTCAGAAAATGGGAATCTGATGATAGAAGTAACATCAAGTAGCAGCTTGTACTGCCAAAATCAAGAATCTCCGATCTTTTAAAAGGACTGCATAGTAGCCCTACTACATGCCACATTGGAGTGACGAAGATTTTGCAGAAAGTTCGAGAGCGCTTCTATTGGGGCAAGTCAAGATAATATATTGAGAAGCGGTGCTGATCTTACGATGACTGCGTGGATCGTAAGGGACCAAAGTAACGTAGTTGGAGAAGATTATACCGGTACAACGTGGGAGCACCTTCCGAGCGGATTGCACTGGACATTATGGGTCCTCTACCACGGTATTCAAATGACAACAAATACATTCTAGTTATCATGGACTACTTCACTGAGTGGCTCGAAGCGTTTCCAATTTCCGATCAAGAAGCTACTAGAGTATAGGAGGTTTTAATGCAGCAATGGGTTTCTAGATTCGGCACACTTTAGCAAATTCATTCAGATCAAAGAGAGAATTTTACCTCTGCTGTGTTTAAACGAATGAGCAAAATTCTCGGAATAGAAAAGACGCAGACAACGCCCTTATACCCGCCATCGGATGGCAAGGTGCAGAGATTTAACCGAACTATCTTGAATAACTTCTCACTTAAGGTTTCCAGAAATCAGCAAGATTGGGAATTAAAACTACCACTGTTCTTGCTTGCATATCACAGTGCTGTCCATGAGAATACCAGATATAAGTCATCGCAGATGCTCTTTGCTCGTGAACTTCGTCTCCCTTGTAACCTTTGGTTCGATCATCCACCGGTCGCATCTTCCCCGGCAGAGGAATATCTTCGAGATTTCCAGACACGTCTTGAAGGTGTCCATTACTTTGCCCGAGACAGAATCAACCAGGCGACCGAGAAAATAAAGAGAGGCATAGCACAAGAGCGACGGAACACAAATTTTAGGAAGTTGATAGAGTTTGGTTGTGGAACCTGGCTCGACCTAAAGGACTTTCTCCAAAGTAGAAAGTTAACTGGGACGGTCCATAAACAGTCCTAAAATGATTGAACCACGTTGTGTTGCGAATAAGGAAGTCACCTTCTTCAAAACCGAAGGTAGTACATTATGACTGGCTATCCCCTTATTGTAATATAAATTAAACTAAGTGACCATGGTTTCTTTGTAAATAGTGTAAATAATTTTAATTAAATATTTGCTTTACTTTTTCTTTTTGTTTGTATTTGTATTATACGTTTAACTTTTTTTTAAGATATGTGTTTTATATCTCCTTAGAATACGAATTTTTCTTTATATTTGGCCTCCGCTCTGGGGATTGAACTGCCCGGGACATGTAGTCCTTAAGAGGGAGCAATGTTACAAAGTTTGCAAATATTTCTTGTATTAGTCTTGAAATATCTCAGACAGATCTGAAGTACTCAGTTCTAGGATAAAAATCGCACGATGTAGGCGTATTTTACGTTAAGAACGGCTTTTCCAGTGATTTGGCAGTTTAGCGACTTTTTTCGCTAGATTCATGGTGACTTGGCTATTTTTTTGGCAAGATTCTTGAAGACCATTAGGCAAGATTTGGCGAGAAATAGATATAGTTCTGGAAGCTTCCACCACCTAAGTTATAGGGCCGTTATTAAGCGAGATAGCATAGAATCTTCCAGAACCTAGAAGAAAGACCTAGACTTGCACGACAAGTAAGTTATAAATACTACCACTCCATTGACCGAGGAAGTCAGTTTTAAGTTTCAAGTGACAGTGATAGATTAGTGGCTACGAGCTGTCTGTCTGAGGTATTTGAAGACCTCTGTTTGTAAGAGCTGCTTACCTTTGAATCTGTTGAATTGGTACCGTATAATTGTGATTCGTAAATTCTGTAATTGCTGGGCTTTTTTTCCCGGCATCTTTTAGAAATTTCTACAAATAAAAGTCCACTGATTGTTAAGAGCTTATTTCATTGACTTTCAATCAATACGAATCTCGAAGCTCGGTACAATATTAACAGCGTTTTAGAATTCAAATTCATTATAAATTATTTAATAAATAAATAAATAATAAGCAAGATAAAAGGGCTAATAAATTTTCTAAGAAAATTATTTTACACTTGTTAGAAAATTTATTAGTTTTTCATTAAGTTTTATTTTTTTTTAGTATTATTAATGAAAGCAATTTTATTATAATAAAATGTTTAGTCATAATAAAACATTTCATTGTATAGTACTCATTTTCAATAGATTCTCAATGCAGTTTAAAAGCCAGTTTTGAGTTAGAAACAAGTTTACAGAATTTTAAAGTTTTAAACTAGTGAACCGGAACAGACACATACAAAATATCAACGCTGCATAGGGTATTTTTAATTTCTGTTTTCTATGACGCCGTTTCAGTTCTTTTTAAAGAAGATGAGTGTTAATATGAGTGAAAGAGCCAACAGAAAATGCTATTATAATTCACATATTACTTTCACAAAAATTTCAGTTGAAGTGACCATGCAGTGATATAAAAAGGTGCTATTGAAGTGTATAATATTCATTTATAAAATTGTATCCCTGATAAAAACTGCTTATAATTAAAAAATATATATACATATATATATATTAGGTTTCTTTTTTATCACTATTTTAAAAACTCGATTTTGTCCAATGAAATCATTTTTAATCAAGAAATGTTAGAAGCATAAAATGTATATAATAGACAGCTCTTTGTTTCGATCTTGTTATTAAATAAAATACTAAAATGAATTAATGTGATCATGATACATAAAAAATAAGATTTCAAAATTTCTTAAATTATATTGATTAAACAGTTTCGGATCAGTTTTACTGTACGCTCACCCTTGGCGCGTTTTTTTGAAGCCAAATTTGGCGAACATTCGGACCGCCTTATTTTGGTCTGATGCGATTCTGAAGCTTGTCTCGCGAGACAAGTCTCATGCTATCATTTACGAATTTTCAGATATCGTTTCTAACCTTTCTTCGCATATAAAATTCTGTTGAGTAGAGTAAAATAAACAAAATTTGCGGTAAACAAAATATTGTCACCGAGATTTTATTTCAACAGGTTGTCTGCTGTGAGCGTTGCTTTTTTTCAGCTATCATCTTGCAGAATATGAGTGGAGGAAAAAAAAAACAATAAAATGTGTTATAAATTCTTTGCGTTCATCGATTCCATTATACGGGTCTACCCGCCAAAAACATCTGATCCGGAGCAGGCAGTAGCGGCTTCGATGGCAAAATAGGAGCTGGAGAGAGATATTTTTATTGTTCATTATTTACATAATTAATAATAAAGTAAATGGTCTTCATGAAATGAATTTCTTATGAATATTTACCGATTTATATTCATTATATAAAATTTAACAAAAAATTTTATGGATAATTTAACATACCAACTTTATTATTTTACCATTGATGTTTGAAATCTATAAATTTGCGTTTTTTGTTAATTTTGTAAAATTAGTTGAGCATATTGATAGATACCAATAATGTATGAAATATTTGTCACTATTTCAGCCATTTTCCTCCCGCCGTTTTTCCCGATCGGGTTTTCGCCATGCATTCACTCGTCATACGTATGACGTCATACGGCCTTGGCGACTTTTCGAAAATGTTGCCAAGGGTGACCGTACGGTAAAATTTTACCACAGTTTCTATTTCTAAGTTATGTAGCTCGACTAATGCAAATTTGTTGGTGTACAGTCTTTTTGTGCATTACAAGTTTTATTTTTATCTACATAAACTCTAATTGTTATAATGTAAATACATTTTAATTGTGTGAAATTAACAAACAGAATGCTTAACTAAATTAAAAATTTAATATTTTATGAATGCAGCTATTATTAAAAAATACAATGTTTTTAATTGTGAAATGAATGAAAATTGCAGCAAAATTATATTGGAATTTTATTAATATTTTGTGAATTTGTGAGTAATGTCTAAAAATATTACCTGTGACAGCATTTGACGAGGAAGTAGGTATTTTTTCAGTAGCAGCAGCCCAGAATTCTCGAGACTAAAATAAAGAAAATATAAATTGAAGTAATAATAACATGATAAGAATTACTACAACATACTTTGAATATGGCTGTCAAACTAAATCCCATACAATTTATCTATTTTAGAAATGAAACCTTTTTAGTGCTAAGTTATTATGATTTTAAAACTTGCAGATTATTTTAATACCTCTATTATTCAAACTATCGCTTAAAATCGCTTAAGTCAAATATGGCAGCTACAATTCAGATACTATTTATTTAACCATTTATCCAGTTTTGTCCTGTATAGTTTTTATTAGTAATAGAAAAAGTCATGTGTGTGTTATTGAAGTTTCAAATCATGAAATTATTAAAATTATATATTTTCACCAAAATGATCTATTAAACATAGAAATATATCTCTTTAAGCAAATGTATCAAATTTTCTTGGATATATATTTCTTAAAGATATTAGGAATATATTTTCTTTTTTGCCACTAAGAAAAGATTTCGCAGATTTAACATTATTGAGCGAAGAAAATTTAAGAACTTTCATGAATACCTTTAAATCTATAATAGCTATCATTTGACACTAAGATTTTTAAGTAAAATGCTCTGGGCCGAAAATATTCACAGCTAATTTTTTCCCTTTGAAAGAAATTTAAAAAAAATGTTTCATGATAATAGGTTTTGTCTTTGGGTTGCTTTGAATTTTTTCGAAAAATAAATTTTGACGTCCAGTATAGCAGAATGTCTAATATAACATTTTTATACAATGCACGCAACTATACTTACAACGCAATCTCTTGAAGTGTTTCCATCCAAATCAGATTGTCTAGAAGGCCCTCGTGCCCTTGATCTTTTAAGACACATGTCTTCCAGAATTATATTTTTGACTTCTTCTTTATACTAAAATTAAATAAAAATAAAAAATTACAATAAAATAAATTTAAATAATAAATTTATGTATACGTATATATGTTGTAAATATGTATACACATTAAGATGTCAGACTGCACAAATAAAATAACTTCTAAAGAAAGGAGCATACATTAAATAAAATAAATTTCTTGAAATAAAAATTAATTTATCACTGTAAAAATTTATGTAATAAGTTTTGAGAGAGAGAAAATTTATTACTTATCAACAACAATATATAATATAATGAAATAAATTTTTAACAGGAGGAAATATATATTTACCTTTCCACCTTGTAAACAGTACAAGATGATTATTGAAACACCCTGCATGCAGTTTGAAACAGAAAATATGTATGCCAAGTAGCTTGATCTCTCATTAATATACAAGAAAGCTGATGTCCAGGTGAAACTAAGAATGGCAACCAAAATAATACTTCTTCTATTCCAAAATCTGGAAAATAATTTCAGAGCCTCAAATGATTAAAATATAAGCGTGGTCACATTTTAATTCATTAAGGAAACGGCGTTCAGCAAAATTTCTTTATTTATGTTTGTTCATTAATAGTAAGAAATGGAAAAAAATTCATTCCTTTTTATATATTTTAATTTATAAATTTCTTGTATAACATTGGGAAGAATATAGTGTACATTTAAACTTAATAGTTTTATATATAAAATGGAAGCACACACACAAATATAAATAAGCAATGATTAATTTCATTATCAACATTGCCAATTATTACGAACTTGCGTCATTTTCAAAATATGCTAAGGATCTTGTTGCTGTCAAAACTAAAAGATAAACAATCTGTATAAATCAATAAAATAGTTGTCATAAATTTAACGACTAGATTAAACAGTTCTAGTATATTACCACACAAATACAAAAAATAGTTACGTCGAATTTTCAGGACTGTGCTAAGGCGATTGGGGTTTACTTTTAAGCCCTTAGCTGAGGTTCTATTTGAATTCCAGTATTAGAATAAATTCTTACAAATCATATATAAGAGAAATATGCAATAAAATTTGCAAAATTATAACTCCAGCTAAGGTCACATTTTTCTAAATACCAACTATTAATTGAGAAATATGAAAGTTATTTTAATATATTTAAATACTTAGTAATACTTTAAGCAATCCAAGAATATTAATTATTTTTATTTAAACTTTTTATTTGTTTTGTTTAAACTTTTATGATAGGAAATACGGTTAAAAATAATATTAATGAATGTTATAAAATAATTTATTTATCAAATGAACACTTAAGGAAATTTAATAAAATTCAAAAAAAAAAAAAAAAATTTAAATCAACCATATGCAAAGCGGTAAATGACAAAATGTCTAAAACATTGATTTACCGCTCTTATTGACAAATATTATAGAACATTGTCATCTGTTGAAATAGAATAATTTATTTTACAAATACTATCGTATTTTGGGATACTAATACTTCTATACAAATATATTTTTGGGAGAATGTTGAAAATCGTTACACAAGTATTGCCATATAAATATAAACAAAGTATTTCGAGAAACAACATCTCATTGCAGGCAAACATATATTAAAAAAACTTATATAATTCTTTTAAAAATTAAAATGTTTATTTTATTCTTATTATTTTATATTCTTCTTTGTATTTTTTCTTTTAAAATTGTTCATTTGTTTGAGAAACTTTCTAAAAATTAAACTCTGATTACTACACTCATGTAATTATTTAGAAGTCTCAAAAATAAGAAAACTGTACTGGATTACTGGATAAATTACTAGAGAATTTGCAAGACATAAAAAAGAAATAATTGTAAAACAGGAAAGATTGTTTATTATTAAAAATATTCATAAATTTTATGAAAATGTTCAAGTCTTACTTAATAAGATTAATATCGCCTTTGACGACAGTATTCACGCCCATTTTTTGAAAAAATATACACAGCGAAATGCACAGGAATACTATTCCACCCTAGAAAAAACATAAAAATATAAGCATTACAGTAGAAGAAGCTTTTTCTGAATAAAAAAATGTAAATATTTACCCCGTTATAAAATACTTTATTATCAAAATTAAAATTTGTTTATATTTGTTAAAATATTGTCAAAAGAATAATCAGATATCTTATGCTTAAAATATTTTTCTTATTTAATGACTATTAAACACAATCTAAATTATACATTTTTTCTTTTATTTCATGATATTCCATTCATATTTTAGTAAAGAATAAATATATTCTACAAGAATCGAATATTAATAATGTTTTAATCAGGAAACGCAAATTTTGTAAAAATAACAGTTGTTTCAATAAAAAGAAGGACTTAACTTTTCTCCAAAATTGAAAATTGGACAATTTTGATACTTAATTAATACTCACTAGCACTTTTTCCAATATGCTACATTGCAAGTTACATAACTATTATGCCATCAAACTTAATATTTTAAAATCATGCAAACATTTATTGTAAAAGGGTAGATTTTAACACAGCACCATATTTTTCACATATTTTTGATGGAAATTATTGGAAATTTCGAAATGTATAAGGGGATGAAAATTACAATCAATTGTTATTAAAATAATTTATGTACTGGCAGCAAATTCTAGCTTCTTTTACTCTCAACTCTAAAATAATAGCCTCTAAATTCAATGCCTCTTAAGTAAATTTTATAATCCACCCTTGATAGTTAAAACCCATATTTGATATGAAAATGAATCAGAAAAGAATTTAAATTTTACCTCAGTACATAAAGTTAATAAGAACATTTGTTAAATAAAATAAGATTTAAAAGAAAAAATTTGTTTTTTTTATTTTATTGAGATTTGTAGATAAATACTTATTACTATGATTGACAGTTGTCCACATTGCATTGCATAAAGCAGAAAAATGAGAGTGAAATCAAGTCATTTTCAGCGAAGAAATTCCTCAGTTGGATTTTCTTTTTTAATGGAAACTCTTTTAACCTGAGTGCTACATTCACAATAAAAATTTGCCGATTAGTTTTCATTAATTCAAACTTGTACCGATTTCTCTCTTTAATGTACAGAAAAAAAATCCTCTCACTCTCTGTGTATTTTCTTTTATTATATATTCTAGAGATGACTTGTAGCATATATCAATCAACTTATTTAACTGTATATATATATATATATATATATATATATATATATATATATATATATATATATATATATATATATATATATATATATATATATATATATATTATATATATATATATATATATATATATATATATATATATATATATATATATATATATATATATATATATATATATATATATATAATTTACTTAGTACTTTACTTTAATTGGTATTATAAACTGAATCAGTCATGATAAATAAGACTTTATAATCTACTGCTGAAGCAAAATATATGTGATATAAACCTAGAACATAACAAAACCACAAAAGAAGTGAAAAATAGCAAAATAAATAAATAAATAAAAGCATAGTAACCGAACTCTTCCAATTAACATTAAATATTTATTAATTAATTGAATAATTATATTATTGATTAATGTTATAACAAAAATTAAAAATTCTCATTGCTCTACTAAAATAAATTAAATCAATTTATGTGAAGATATATTGCAGAATAATTATAATTGGTTTAGTTTTTCAAACCTCATTCTCAAAACTAATATATTATATCCTGTTTTATACACTCCTACATAAATTTTAAGAGATAAACGTGTATACTCACGAGAATAATTCCAATAGCAGGTCCAACAAAGCTAAACACAAAGTAATTATCAGCTTGGAGCCAGCAGTAGTATTTAGTGCCATAACTGTAAGGGTCTATTGCTGCTGAGGTTCCTGTGATGATTGCAGGTAATGTATAAGCAACAGCATAATACCAATAATATTTCTCTTTCTTTGTATCAGAAGGCCGAATTAAAGTGATATATTGATGATAACATTCAAAGAACACCCAAGAGAAGGTTGCGAGAAATAAATACTGTAAAAGACCAGCAATGATGGCACAGGCTACATAATGCTTTGTCAGATAAATGCCACCCATGAAAACAATCTCCGAAAGAAGTAGACAAGAGAACATATTTCTGTGAATGAATATGCTGTCCTCAGTCAAATCAGAACTGAAATAAAAATTGAAAAATTAATAGATTGTTGAATGAAACATGTCATAGAAGCAATAATTTAGATGGCAAATATAAAACTTTTTACGAATGATAGGATTAGAAAGAGTAACTGTATTAAGCAAGTTCGGAAATAAAATTTCAATTTTATGATTTATATCTTCACCTTAGATTCTATATAAAAATGTCTAATTTCTCAGAGTTCTCTAAAAGTAATATATAACTTAAAAGCAAGCAATCGAAATATAAAAAAAATTCAGATTAAAATGAAAGTTTTTAAGAAATTATACTTTTTTATTGTTGTTTGGGATGAAGAAAACATAGAAAAAAAGTCCTCTATGAATATTTAATAATTAATGATGCTTGCACAATTTTTTACAATATATATATATATATATATATATATATATATATATGTCTGTGTGTGTGTGTGTAAAGTAATAAGATATCATATCAAAATTACAAAGTTTCATTGAAATAGATAAATATATTTTTTAAGAAAAGTTAAAAGAACAATTTTTACATATCATCACTTCTTACAATTTGTTGTCCTTTTGAATTAGTGTTTAAGTACGTAAACACAAAAGCAAAATTTTAAAAGTTTTTATGTGTGAAACAGAAATTTTACATACTAATTTAGATCTCAAATGATGAGTTAGTGTGTATCTTAAATACATTCAGTTTTGTTATGATTTCTAGTGTCACATTCTGAAAGACATTTATTGTTCTGAAGATATTTTTTGTGGAACTCAGTGTTAACTGATGTTATTTAAACTACATGTGCTAAAAACAATATAACTGAAGTATAAGATAATTAAGATACATAGTTTATAAGAAAAATTGCTTGTTATTGGAATTTCAACTGAATTACTGCCTTTGAAGTTATTGCAGAAAAAATTAAGATAATTTAAATTTTCAAAATATATATATATATGATATATATGAAAAATAAAATAAAATAAAAATAAATAAATAAATGAAGGCTTTTCTCTGTATTTACCAAACTTCGATGTATTCTGTGGTAGTATATGGGACATAAATGGAGCTTAGAAAAACAGATGTTTTTATTTTTATTATGAATTGAATAGCAATTCCTTTCGGTAAGTGGTTTTAAATGCAAAGAAAGGAAATGCATAAAAATAGTGGTACAATGGGGCAAGTGTCATAAATAAAAAATTGAATTGATGTAAAATTTTATGAGGTACCTAAAAGCTGTTGTGAAACTATAAAAGTTTATTGCAATTTTACACCTGAGAAAACTTTTCCCTTGAGATGGATTGGTGGTCTTATTTCATAAAAAAATACTTGTTATATTTTGTATTTTTGTGTAGCCAGTCAAGGGTTAAGAGGGGATATTTTTTTACCTATCCCTGGAAGTATAGGAGTTACACTTCAATTTGATGATCGAAAAGAAACCAACAAGAAGAAAATGGCAGAGACTAATATCAAATAAAAGTTGCATGTTCGATCAACCATAGAGAAAAAAAATAAAAGATGATTTCGATTTAAGCAGAAGTACGAAGAGAAAACAAATTGGGAGATATTGTAGAGAGTGAGTTGATCAGGAAATCCAGATTTCCTTGGGAGACAAAAGGGCAGTCTGGAGAAGAGTTGCCCTCAAGAAATTAAGCTGAGGGACAGCTTTCAAGTAATGATGCGCACCCCAACGTGTCACTAAGAAAGTGAAAATTACCCCTGAATATTTGCAAAGAATACAAATTTAGAATTCACTGGACTGTTTATATACGCTTCTGCTGGGTGTGAGTCAAATGTACTCTTTCTCATTACCCTGGCCACTTAATGTTTTTTTTTAAAATATATTTAGAAGATACTTAAGTTAAAAAGGGTTAATATACTAATAATCAAAATTATATTGTTTAAACTGTAATAACCTACACAATATCGTGAAGGGGCAAAGCATCGAATAAAATGTCTGTTGTTTCTAGTGAGGCAGAAATATAATAAAAACAAGAAACATATAGATAGCAGTATTTTTGACTGAATTTTGGGAATTTGGGTGAAGCTGATTCAAACTTTAAAGAATCAAAATATAGTGGGGACTCATAATTGTATTTCATTTTTCAAATGATATCTTTAATGACAAAAAGTATTTAATAAAGTCTAGAAATTACTCTCAAAACTCTTTGCAACAACAGATCAAAAGATCGTTAGAAGAAACAACAGATCAAAAGCTCATTACTTTAAAACTTTCAGCAATATGTGATTACTTTAAAAATCATAATACTGAAAGAACATGCAGCGATAAATACTTGATAGCAAATCAAGCAGAAAATAAGCATCATTTTAGGAATTAAATAAATCCTTTTTTATTTTAAAAGGAGACACTTTTTTTGCCTCCTGATTAATAATAGTGACTGAACAAAAGCGTCTTTTACGCATTTGGTTCAATACTCCAAAAGAGTTATTTTGTATGAAATCTAAGACTCAGATATTAGTCATATGTTTTTTAGTTTTAAGGATGAAATACATTGCTCTAGAAATTGTTCAGATTCTAGACATTGTTCAGTAAATAAATTTTATAAATCATTTAAAATCTGGTTTCTAAGGGACAGTGAATTTAATATTGCTTACATTCTAGTTACTTGATGCCCATTTAGCAGTTGAATAAATCTATCTAATTCAAGAAACAATACATCTGATGTAATTATTAGCTATATACTGAGAAGAGTTTTTGTAAACATGAAACTCATTATAACATATTTTAAAGCTTTCCTAACTACTTTTCACAAAAAAAATTTTTGAACAGCTTTATTTTTTAAAGCAAAGAATCATTATTTATCATTAACTATTTTTTAAAAATAACTTTGTGACTATTATTTTGGAAAGTTTTGATTTATTTTTCCGAACCATATTCTAAAAAGATTTATGAATATAAAATACGAATGAAATGATATTTATTACCATGTACTCTAATTTATGTTTTTGATAATATTGTCTCTGATTTGATAATATAAAACTTTCCCTTTCACATATTGTTGCTCTAATAAAAGCTACATTATTAAATACATGTATTTATCTATAAAAAGATGAGCAAACCTTATCACACATAAGATGGAAAGAGTGACCACCAAAGCGAGAATCGAAGTCAGACATCCCACAAGTGTAATATTAAATAATAAATCCTCATCTACTTGTAATACCTAAAATGTTCAAAAATGTTAAAAATATAATAAAAGTTTTATTATGAAAAAGAATAGCAAATTTAATAAAAAATTTAATTACATAAAGAATTAATAACAGTGGAAATTTTCGTAACATGAAAATTTAAAATCTTCATTGATTTACACCTCAGTATTTATTTGGGTTTTTAATAAAATATAAGTTTAAAAATTAAACTCTTGAAATACAAAATGAATTATTTTGCACAAGAAATTGATATAAATTATGAGATTTATAAGGAATATTTTAATATACAAAGTAAATAAGATTTAATTACAACATTGAGATACTTATATATTTTTAAATATGTTAGTCGGATTTAAAATGCTAAAATTATCATTAATACTAATTAAATAATAAAATTTTAGTCCACATTTTTATTATTATTAATTAAGTATCTTAAGCGTTTCAAAACAAATGTGTTTTGATAAAAATATTAAACTTCACATTCTTAAAATATCGAGTGGAATTTGAAAATTGAAGTAAATTTGCATATTTTACAATCTAAAACTCAAACAATCTTAAAAAGATTGAAATCAACTCTGGATCAAATCTCATTAACTGAACTAAAAAACAAATAAAAAATTCATGTCCATAAAGAAATTAGACAAATATGACACTTATCAAGAGTATGGGATTTGTTCAAGTCCTTAAAAAAGAAAAAGAAAACAAAAAAGAAAGAAAAAAAATCACTCGATCTTTTAAAAGTGTGAATAATGAAATAAGTATAAGCAAATCTATAAAATAGAAACACATATTGAAACTTCAGTCCTAAATTCAACGATATTTTTCCTTAATTTTACATTACGATCAAGCAACATAATCGTTAGCTTGATTTAATCGAAAAAATTACCCTATATATTCACATTCTAAGACAAATAAAAGTTGAAGAGCCAAATGAACAAAAAATGATATAGTATTTATTATTTTGATTTCAAAACGAAAACATCGTTTCTGAAATACGTAAAAATAAAATTTTAGTTCTTATATAGCTTATTTGAACACCTTCAACTGAATGTAGGATGTGAAGGGGACCAACAATGTCTGGAGGCATTTTTGACTGATACATTTATGTTAATAGACCCTTAATACTGTACACATATGAGGTGTCAAATTAATATAACAAGATCTTTGAAATGTTGAATTTTGATCTTTGAATTGTGTGTAAATTTACACCTTATATGCTTAAAGAAGATTGGATATCTTTGTACTGTATTTGCCACGAAAGTATATTGATTTTTAGCTAATACTTTAGAGACATCTTAGATGAATGCGATTAACCATTGTTTTATTGAGAAAAGGTTTCTAAAAACTAAACTTCATAAGCCAATTCAAGGTAAAGCAAGATGTGTTATTGTTTTCATTTAAGTGTTGTGTGCTTGAGAGACTTCATTTGAAAAGGAGATTGAAGTAATATTTAAGTTTTTTTAAACCCCAGGCTGATTCTCATTGAAATTCAAAATAAAGCTGAATTACTAATTAAAGACTGAGGCATTTGATTACTTGTTACCCAAACGCTGATGATGGTCATATTCCTGTTAGAAGACTCCATAATCAATTTTTATAATTTGCTTTTTATTTCAAGTCCTGAAGTTTCTTATCATTTATAATATTGATTGGAAGTACCATTTCCTTTAATTTTCAATATAATTTTGGTGATTAGTGATAGGAAACTAATTGTTCAGGGGCATTACCAAAACATGTAGAAGCTACATTTGCATATTATGATGGCAGATTTTTAAAATGTCATTTTCTAAGATTATGTAATAGCACTCTATATTATTCTATAGTTAATCGCCCTCAACAAAGTTTTGAGAGGAATGCTTATGAGAATTACTCAAATCATATTATCTAGTAGTATAAATTTTGCTCGATTCATATTCTTATCGAATTATTTAAGATAATAAAGCGAATTGTCTATATGTTTGAGTTCAAGGTCAGTTTGAATTGCTTATTGATACAAATAAATCAAGATTAAATAGACTTTATACATTACCATTATAGAATAAACTACACTCGTGTCCATAAATTAAAGATAATGCAAGTTCAGGAAAAGAAAGAGACAGAAGCAAAACAAATGTGACTTATTTGTAAAGTCTATTTATTAAACAAAAGGTAAAGAGCAAAAAATATGCTATATGTTTGACATTATTAATAATTGTGATTTTTACTCCCTGGAGCAAATTTAAAAAAAGAACCTATTTACAAAAACTAATATAACATGGTTGGTATGATGGTTAATACATAGAGTATGCCCCCCCCGCAATGCGTATTGCATCGTCTAGGTATGCTGAGTATCAAATTATCTATCTAATCTTAGGGAATATTACACCACTCATCAACCAATGATATCCGAAGTTCCGGTAGATCTGTGGGAGGGAGTTGACGGGCTGCAATTCATCGGCCAAGCATGTCCTACACAGGCTCTATTGGATTCAAGTCTGGTAAGTATCCTGGCCTGTCCATACGGGTGATATTCTCCGATTGAAGGTATTCGTCTACAACGTTTGCACGGTGAGGACGGGCATTGTCATCTATAAACAGAAATTCTGCACCCGTGGCACCCCGAAACAAACGTACATGTTGTTCCAGAATGGCATCCCGATAGATGTGGCCTGTCATGGTTACATTCTGAACATGCAGGTTAGTTTTGGAACCCAGAAAAATTCCTATCCAAATGAGCAATCCTGAACCCCATTAACGGTGTCGTTCAATGATATTCTCTTGGTGGTAACGGGTACCTGGCCCTCTCCATATGAAAGTCCGGTGAGAATCAGACTGAAAGTTAAACCTGGACTCGTCGGAAAACATCACACAAGACCACTGTTGTGGTGTCCACAATGCATGCTCTCTACTTCAGGCTAATCGCTGGCGACAATGAGTTGCGGTAATTGGAACACATCTGACAGGCCTACGAGCATATAGACCAATGTGCGCCTGTACACAGTCTGCCTTGGAACTGTCGTACCGGTAGCTGAAGAGAGCTGACGAGACAGGTCTGATGCTGTGCTCCGTCTGTTTCTTTTGGCAGTTACTGCCAAATACCGTTCCTCGTTCAGCGTTGTAACTCAGGGGAGACCTGTGCTGTAACGTCTACTCATATTGCCATCATCTTGGAACCGTTGCCAAAGTTTGGAGATGACACTCTGGGCGATTCCAATTTTTTCGGATACTTCCAGCTGGGAACGTCCACATTCCAGACGGCTGATAATTCTACCACGTAAAACATCATCCAAATGTTTCCTTTGTGATATAACTATGCGGTTATTGCACTGAAAGACTTTTCAAGTGCTTATGAACAATTTTACTTCTTTGCAACCATTCCTTATGTACTCCTCTCTTACACTCTTGTCATTGTGACGTACTATCGGCGCAATTTGGTGGTTTCTTGTAACTTGCATATTATTCTTCAAGATGAGTGTGATAATTCTACATGTGAAATTTTTATTTTAGAGTTCAATTTCTGTGTGATTCTGAATTATCCTTAATTTATGGACATGAGTGTATATTCTGTAAATGCATTAGAAAAGTGTTCTAATAAATTTGTTTTAATAAGCTATATTTTTTATCAGAAAATTTTGATCATTTATATAGATGTTATCGACATATATAAAAATTTACTTTCACTTAAGGTAACTTCTAGGCTAAAACGTCTCTGTTAAAAGTTTACAAAACTGTGGTAGTAAAATATTGTGGAATTGTTGTGATTTAATACTATATGCCTACGACATACATCTTTAAGGGATTAAAACTTGGTAAATACTTAATACACTTTATGAATTTCGCTCACAATGTTAAAATGTTAAAGATGAAATTAATTTGCCACATGGCAAATCAAAATGAGCAGTAGATAAAATGAGCTTTTGATAACACATGGACAGTTACGAAAAGTACTCGTTTTACTGAAGGTATGTTCAAATATTACAAACATGAGACATTGAAATTCTGAAGCACGGTTGGACTCCGTTGTCAACGCACCTTCTTAAGAATATTTTTATTATGGTTTAATAAGAATTCTGTTTTTGAACAATACGTGTATTGAGTGAATCCAAGCATTCTCCTAGATATTTATGCCAGGAGAATATTCAAGTTATATCATACATTTAATGTGCTAACTTGTTAATATTTGATGTTTCAGTTATCAAACGTCAAAGAAAATTATAAGAAAATTCGCAGTCTAGACTGTCTGCCCATTGGAAAGTATAGGTACGATAATTTCGGTATACGAACTTCGAAAACAATGACATCACAAAATCTTTTACAAAGATATGAAATTTATTTTTGTCATTGTATACTATACTCGCATATACAAATTACTTTGAAACCTATTAGTGATAAAGAGTTAATTGTTCGATACACAGTCACGAATATCCAGAATCATTGTTGATGCTGAAATGCGATTAATCAGGAATTTTTGTATTAAGCATTTTATGAAAGTTTTTTTTTCCATACGAGTGTTGCTCAAGCGAAATCTAAGAATTCAGAACCATTGCCAAAATACAAAGCTGAGATTTGAAAAGTACCTAAGAACTAGTTAAAGGTCAAAGTCTTATCCATAAATACTATTTTTGAAGATTTTTTTTCTAATGACCGGTTAACTTTTTTAGAATTTAACGAGATTCGCCGCTACAAGGGGTGAAAGTGATTGCAACTTTTAGAGTGGAGCACTCAGTGGATGTGTCATCTCTGCCTTGTAAGTAAAAAGATAAAGAAACACGCACACAGAAAGGAAATCCATGCCGGAACCAAGATTCGAACCCGAGGCCTATTGCTTCGTAGTTATGGACGCTAACCACTGCCCCATCAGTCTGTTTTTGAAGAATTTAGATCGAGTGAAAAATTACAATATATCACAAACGAAAATATAGATATCTAAAAAATGATCTGAAAATTATGAAGAAAGTGTATGTGTTATACTGAGAAAGTAAACAACAACAACGATAATTTTATTTATTATTCAGTGAAACCATTTGCACAATTTTATTGTTTGTATATAATAATGTCTTCTAAAAGATTTTAATAAAATGTTGAAATTATATTAAGCAAATAAAATATTTTTCTTAATAAATACTTAAGATTTAATATAATAAATATTTTTCTTAATAAATACTTACGATTTCTTCTTGAAGTGTCATCATAAGCGCAAAATTTGTTAAGTGATCACAAGCACAAACTGTATGTGTTTTATTACTTAATTCGATCCAGCAACCTTGAGGTGACCAGTCCCTTAAGAAAATATGCGAATCGATATCAAATGATGGCAAACTTACGAAGTATTTAATTTAATAAAATGTTTCGAACATAATCTAATTATATATTTAAAATTGAAACGATGGCAGAAACATTTCTTTCCTCACACAAGTAACAAATAAAATATTACATAAATAAAGACATCGTTAACTATATTAAATTATTTTTATTTAGAGAATTTTTTAAAATATTCAATAAATAGAATTAAATATTTTCTTATTTCTTATCGTCTATTTCAATAAAACTTTAAGGTAATTAAAATAAAATCAGAAAGTTTAAAATTTATTATATAATAATATTATGTTTTAGTTACCGACAGTAAAAAAACTTAAACAAATAAAAAAATTAGAATCATCAATTTAATTCAATCAGTTAGTTTTTTTTTAATTTTATGGATTATAATAGCACAAATCTTTAATTACAATAAGTAAATAAATAAATAAATAAAAAGAAAAAAAGAAAATAGTTCCCACTGAGCAATTTTAAATAGGAATTTTAATATAATAATAACAGCGCATAAGGTAACTTGAGATTAAAAAATAACGAATTAAAAAAAAGATATTCAGATCGAGCAAAAATTATAATAAAGCTTTTCACAATATATATATATATATATATATATATATATATATATATATATATATATTTAAATCACCTTAAGAAATAGTCCCAATAAACACAAATAGGTGTAGTGACATTTTCTTCCTGTAAAAATATAGGAGAGAAATATATTTATAAACAACTTAAATTAAGCAAAAAATCAAGCATGAGAATTGTTTTCTATCAAGAAATCAATGACACAATATTTTAAATTTATTTTTAGTACATAAATATATAATACATTCAAAGTAAGGTATACTTACGATGATATGCTTGAATGTTATGGTGACAGCTTGGTTAAGTTTATTGCTGCCAGTTTTACCTACTGAGGCTCCGATTATTCTAGAATTTATTATCCGTGAAACATTTTCTGATTTATGACTCTGTGAATGGTAAGAAACACTGGAACTAGGCTTCAGATAGTTATTCAGTTTGTTAAATGCAATGAAAACCACTTTATAGTGACCTAAAATAGGTAAATAAAATTTATTTTCCTGCTTACCTGATTTTAGCACTCATAAATACTTAAATAAATACAATATTTCATTCATTGTAATGTATCAAAGATTTATGTCAAATGTATTTATTATAACTACTCTCTATATTCATTTAAATAGAATTTAATAAGTTGCAAACACTAAGATAAGTGAATCAGATCAGTTTTTCAGGGATACAAAGCGAGCAAATTTTAATCATATTCAGGGAGTAGGAATCGGGCCGAACAGAGGCAAAAATGAAGTTAATAATTTGTCTTTTGAATTAATGCCATGAAAATGCGGATATCTGTCCCAATAAATAAAATGTTTGCTATATTATGACCATCTCCTATTAAAATTATATTAAAAAGCTAACGAATATTCTTTACTGTTTATTTAGAAAAGTTTACTTTTATTTCATTTATAAATATAGATGAACATATATTAACAGGATAAATTAAAATATATTCTATGTGTAAAAAAGAAATTCTTCATAAATTAAATTAATTTTGCAATAAGTGGTTATTAATTACATATTACACAAGATCTTTGCTTTAAAAATATTGTAAGCAATAGGGAAAATTAAAATCTATAAATATTTCACTCATTGATGTATTTTTTAAAATAAATCAATAGAAACCAAGTTTTTATGAATAAATCTCCAAATCAAGTATTTTTTCATTAAAAATTGAAAAATACCTGGTATAATTTTCAAGATATTATAAAATTAGACTTTTGTGACAGTAAATACATATGAAATCAAATTATCTCTATCAAATTAAAATTTTTTAAACACAAAAGTTTATTAAAAACTTTTTTATCTCATAGTTTAAAAAATACTATTTATCAGTATACAAATCTCTCTCATTGATTACTTATTTTACATTCTGTACAACAATAGAAATTAAGACAATGTATTAATGTTAGTAAACAACTTCTACGAGACTTCATCTTAATACTATTAAAAGCTGAAATAATTACAATTTAATCTTAATAATGCGTTTGGTTGGAAAATTGGAATTTATGCAGTATTATAAAGAACATGTTTTCTTTGATATGATAAAAAGTGAAAATAACTATCAGTTAAAAAATGAAGTAAAAAGATAAACTTGTATTATTCTTTTACTGCAATGTTAAAAATTCAAATATGAGAGTTAATTTTATGAAAATTATTAATAACATTATAACTGCAATTTACACACAATCATATATATCTATCTATCAATTATAATTATTTAATATACATATATTTTTGTCATGGCTAAAAAGTAAACTAACAAGCGCATATATATTCAGTTAATTACATTATAAATATAAATACTAAAAAATTTCAAATAAATAGTTAAACTGTTTCATACAAGCTATGGAAGGATATTTAATGAGTTTACCATTTTTTTCATAACTTTCCATCGCTTTGTGGGGAATCATAATACTGTCCTGCATATTTAACCAATATATATAATCATCTTCTGAAGAAATTTCACTTAGCAAGGGGAAGATTAAGGCTTTTGAACTCTTAACCTTGATAATTTGTAGCGACATCACTGTGAAATGAAAAAAATGTAATCAATAATTGAAAGAAAATGTTTTATGAAGTAACACAAAAAAAGTGATTTAAGGAAAATATGTATTGAAAGGTATGAAATATATTTTTGAAAGCATTTTTTTTAATAATTTTAAAATTTCAGCAGTAATGTGAGTAATAAAATGATTTTACTTTTCATATAAAATTTTTTCCTGATGTTATTCAGATGAACTTGTAATTAATTTATATGTTCTGGGAATCATTATTTTTCCTTTTTAAGATTTAATTTCTATTCCCAATCAAGTTGGCAATGGCATAATATCCTCCTTTTTTATCTTCATAATGAGATTAATAACTGCCTATTGATTTCTAAAAGAAATTGAATTGAAAGCAAAGAAGAATTTTCGAGAAATTATAGGCATTTATTATATAGAACAGTTATGTTTTTTCCATTCACGAATCGAGAAATAAAGATAATTTAGTGTGTAAGAAAAAAATTTAAATGCTATTTGTCTATATTTATGAAACACCGCACTTAATATCGTTTTTATATTGACAAAATAATGTCGATTTTGAAGTGGAATTTGATCTGAGATGTACAGTATAGAAATGATACAGGACCTATGTATTTTGCCACAGAGTACAAGATATATAGCTTCCATTTAAATTTCCATATAAATCTAGATTATAATGAACTTGTTTACTTCAATTATGAATAAAAAATTTATTGAACATACATTGAAATTTATCATATTAAAACGGAAGTACAATATTACAATTTTGACTGTCCCTTCATGTAGAAATTTTTGAATTAAATTCTTCATCTAATATTGAAAAATCTATGTAGAGAGTGAAAACCATTCGGTAAACGAAGAAGAATATTTAGGTGAAGATTACGATTACATCCCATCATATCATAAAGGGACAACAGATTCATTATGACTCTAATTTTCATTACGGTGCTCAATTAACATATTATTCCTTAGTTAGTTAGTATGTTCGTAAATACAATTGCTGCCCAACAAGAATGAAAAAAATGCGGAGAATAAAATGTATTTAATAATTTATTGCAGAGTTAAGAAAATAACATTTCTAGTTCAGGATATTAACGAAAAGATTACAAAACATACATCGCAATGACGCAAAAATGTAATTTTAAATATTTTACATGTGTGAAAAAGTATTTTTCTTGTCTTGTATTGCTGCTCATGAACCTTTTTAAAATATTGCAGAATTTAGAAGTGCAATGTATTTTACTTGACCAAATATACTTAATATTTAAAACAATGTGCCACATAACGTTTTCTAGAAGAGAAGTTTGGTTGGTTAAATTTTATGGTGCAAGGTCCAAGAATGTATAAATTGCACCATCAAGAAGTGAAGTACATTACTTACTTCCCAATTACAAGCAAGGTAGCTTCCTCTGTATTTAGTTTAGCCGGTGACATCAAAGTGTGGAATTGTAAAGGAATTAATTAATAGGGATATTTTTAACATCACTTTTTCAAGTTGAAATTATAATAGTCTCTCTCTCCATATATATATATATATATATATATATATATATATATATATATATATATATATATATATATATATATATATATATATATATATATATATATATATATATATATATATATATATATATATATATATATGAACTTACGCGAGTGAGCTGAAATTTTCTGGAAATGCAAAGTAGGGCATGATATGCAAATGATTAGAATTTCAGAATTTCAGACACGTAGCGCATGCGTATGCTGAGCAGAGCGCTCTGAATGGCGGATGGATTCGAACAAATAGACGGCTGTAGCGAGGAGTGTATGGTTATCGGGGGTTATCTGCTAGTGGTAAACGTTAGCTCAGTCGTTATTTATGCCTCTCCGACGAAGGAGAGCGAGATTTCAACAGCTTACGGAGTTTGAACGGGGGAGAATCATCGGCCTTCTAGAAGCTGGATTGTTTTATCGTGCAGTAGCTGCTCGTGTGCAGCGTAACTGCAGCACAGTGATGTGTGTTTGGAAGCAGTGGGTAGACGAGTGTCAGATAACTTGGAAACTGGGAGTGGATCCCGAAATGTGACGTCAGCGTGTATTTATAGACACCTGGTCCGCATGGCGCTGACGGATCGTACAGTTTCCTATAGACAATTGGCATCACAGTGGTCAATAGCTACAGGTGTTTCATTGTGTGTTTCATCGATTCGTAGACGTCTGCTGCAGCGTGGGCTGCGCAAAGACTCCTTTATACAGGATACCCTTCACGCTAAACCATCGCCTGCTGCGTCTACAATGGGCCTATCAGCATAAAGACTGCCGTGCTGATTGGTAGCATGTCGTGTTTTCTGACGATTTCTGCTTTAGTTTGTGGTACCATGATGGCCGGGTTCGTGTAAGATGATATGCCGGTGAACGCCACCTTCCGGAGTGCATTATCGAACGCCATAGTGGACAAACACTGGGAGTTATGATCTGGAGTGCCATAGCATATCATGGACGATCTCAATTGCTATGAATTGTGGGTAATCTGAACAGAAACCGGTACATCAGTGAAGTTCTACTGCCCCAAGCTGTTCTCTCCCTTCTTTCAAGTCTTGCCAGGCACTGTATTTCAACAAGACAATTCCCACCCTCATATTGCTAGGACTGTTCTATCTTTCCTTGCATCGTGGCAGGTACAGCTTCTTCCTTGGCCAGCGTATACCCCGGTTATGTCACCGATTGAACATGAGTGGGATTTCGTAGGTCGGCGTCCTCGTCCTCTTGCTTTTACAGACGAACTTTGGGTACGCATACAAACAATAATGAATGTTCTTCTTCAGGCAGACATTCAAAATTTGTTTGACTCCATGCCACGTCGTGTATCAGCACTTATTGCAGCACGTGGTGGCTACATAAAATACTGATTTTGATATCTTGCTATTGTTCGTAAGCTTTGAAATTTAAATCACTTATTTGTGTTACTACCACTCAACTGTGTATTAAATTTCCTTCAATTATGACGATTCCTTCCTGATTTTGCAATTTTCACAAACATTAGTTTATATATTTATAATTATAGGGTATAGCTACTAATACTGTTGAGGACTTCCTCTTAGAAATTTTAGGAATTTAATCCGAAACTGACTCAATTTGTCGTCAAAAGTCTTCAAAATATGTGCAGCATGCTGCTTTCTGAAGTTCTCCATAACAGCAAATGTGTAGCCGTTGAATGGTTTTAAGTGACAGCAAACGATTCAATCATGCCCCATTTGTATTTGAAGGGGTTCATATCTTGTAGTTTAAATAGTTAAGTTATTCGATAGAACTGTACTGTCAAAAATGTATTTTAAATCATTTGCATGTCTAGGTAATAAAGAGCATTATTTCCCCATGATTGAGCAAATATAATTTATGAATGGCTGAAAATGGTTTCCAATTACTGAATAACGTACCTCAAGTGATATGTTCATTTTTAAAAATAAGTCTATACTACATAAAATAACTTTCGCCAACATACATTGAACATCCACTAGCACAGTTCCTTGTTGATTACTTGAGTTGGTAATTTTCTGAGGTTTATTCAAAGCTCTCGCCAACTGAAATCATGACTAACCTAATAAACATTTTTCCAGTCATCTACGACCTAACTGACATATTCAGTTTCAAAAGAGGCACTACAGTCGATGGTATGTTGTTGCCAAATATACTCTTATCACTGTTTTGCTTCCATATCCCAGCACGGCTAAATTCTACTGCCATATGTTTTTATTAGTCTTCATTTGCTTGAAATTTTTACATACTTAAAATATTGGCTTTGTTTCATATATACACTGCTGGACAATTGCTAAGGACGGATAACACTATCATCCATAGCAACCACAAAATGAAAGGAGGCGAAATGTGGACAATTAGAATAAGTGCGGAAAATAGTAAGAAGAAATATGCGTATGAAAATTTTTTTTCCACGTCTGTTCATCACGTGATAGCGTTCATAAGAGCTTTAATGGTTTTGACGCGTGTGGACAGTTGTTTTTTCAAGTCAAAGTTTTACAGGAAAGATTTAATAGACGAACTTGAAATTTTGGCATGTCTTCCCGACATCACTTAAATGATTTTATGCGTGGCCGAATTATTGGAAAGATCGAAGAAGGGCGAAAAATAACAGATGTTGCCAGAGAGTTCGACATTTCTCACAGCATTGTTTCATGGCTGTGGAAGTCATTTAAAACTACTGGAATGTGTAGTAGGCGGCACGGGGAAGGTCATGTTAAAAGTACGACGCCTGCAGAAGAAAGATATATCGTCCTATCAGCAAAAAGGAACAGGCGCACCACAGCTCAGCAGGTGGCAAATCAGTTTCTTGCTGCCTTAGGGAAGTAGATCTCCCGAAAAACTGTTGACAGACGTTTGAGGGGAGGAGGACTATACGCCTACAGACCTGTTGTGTGTGTCCCATTGACCAGACAGCACCGTACTGCCCGTTTGCAATGGTGTCGTGAGCATCGCAATTGGACTGAACAGGACTGGGCATGCGTACTATTCTCAGATGAGAGTAGATCTGAGAATAGTACGCATGCCCAGTCCAACTGATCTGGCGCAAGAGTGGTACTGCTTATCGTATAGAAAATATCCAGGAAAGGGACCGATATCCAATAGTCAATGCAGTGTCATGGTGTTGGCCGGCATCATGATCAATGGCCGCACGCTCCTACATGTGGTTGCGAATGGGACTATGAGAGGCAAACGATACATTAATGAAGTTCTACTTCCTCATGTTCGTCTTTTCCGTGGTGCTGTCGGTGATAAATTTGTTTTTATGGACGACAACGCAACATGTCATCGAACACTCGCTGTTCAGGATTGTCTAGACAGCGAGGGTATTCAACGCCTCATATGGCCATCACGTTCTCCAGATCTAAACCCCATTGAAAATGTGTGGGATGCTTTGGGAAGGCAAGTCTACTGGTCGAAACTATACTCCGACAAACAAGAACAGCCTCATCCGTGCACTCCCAGAGGAAAGGGATAAATTGTCTAAACAGCTGCTGGATAATGTTGTGCAAAATATGATACGACGTGTGTAATGTTGCATCACACTCCACGGTGGACATATCCCGTACTGATACCTTTCTTAAAGGTGCCTGCGGACTTTTAGATGCATTGTTCCATTTTTCCGTATTCAGCATCAAATGAACATCTTTTTTTCTTTCAGATGTTTCACAGCTTTTGTACTTTCCAGAACAATAAATGTTCTTTATTCTAATGTCTGAACAGTGTGGCAACTATATTTTATCCTACTAGGCCTCATGTCTCGCTTATGCTACATTGCAATTTGTGATCCGTCCTTAGCAATTGTCCAGCAGTGTATTTTTGTTATAGAAACACACCGAATTTCTCTGAATGTTTAAATAGCCAGATGTTTATTACTCTACACAGAAAAAATGAAATAAAGCGTGAGATAAAGGTTAAGCTCTCTACTGAAACAGTTATTACTTTTCAAGGATTAAGCTTAAATCTTCTGTGCTCTTAAGAAGGTTAAAAATAAGACTATTATAAAACTATAATCAGACTTATTGTAACTTATGCTGCGGACACTTGTACATCTGGAGTGACTGAGTGACGAGAAAGAATAACAAAGAAAATATATAGAGGAAGAATGTAGGGTAAAAGAAAGAGGATGGATAGCTCAGAAAAGAGATGGCTGGATGCGATGAAATAGGATTTGAAAAATATGAAGATCACAAAAATTGGAAGACAAAATTCAAGGATTGGAGAAAGTGGAGGTATTTAGCGAAGAAAGCCAAAATCCTGCATGGATTGAGTAGCCATACAGTATTTTGGCCTTCACTGCTAAATTATTTATTTTAGAGTAATAAACTACTACCAGTAATAGTAGTAGTAGTTTATTATTCTAAAATAAACCACCTCATTTTTAACGAACATGTTATATAAATGAACAAAAATTAAAAAAAAAGAAATTTCCTTAGCTAGGCCAAATATCTCAAGGAATAGAGAAAGATCTAAGCTTCGATGAATCTATGAAGTGAAGAGAGATTGTGTAATCAGAAGAACTATGAATTGGAAGAAGAGAGTTTGGCTGTTTAGAACAGAGGGCAAGCAGCTAGTTCCAAAGAACTAGGTTTAGCTTAGATTGTCGTGCCATGCATGATTATGATGATTGTTAAATAAAAATATGCTAAAAAAATGATAAAAACTCGTAATTTTGTTGCTTTCTAGTATATTTTTTATCAACTTAACAAAAGTTTGCTATAATAAAAAAAGTAAAAAATTTGACATTATTATATAAGAGAAAAGAAAATTAAAACTATATTAAGAAAAGTTCTTATGTTAAGAATAGTTTTTAAACTTCAACCTTTCCTAAATTGATTTTTAAATTTTTCAAACTTATCTGAATTGTAAATTTCTCGCTGTACAAATTTTTAGTTATTTAATATAATATTTCCATGCTCACAATTCATATGTACAGTAAAATCCTTATTTATACTTACGGATATTATTTATATTTTTCTTCTTCAATAATTCGTTAATAAACTATAATTTATAAAACGATAATTTTGTGCAACAGTTTATCTATACGAAACGAGAATTCTATATTGATAAAAAATTTAATTAGATTAAAGTATTCAAAGGAAATCGTTTTTGTAATATAGGTAGTTGAAACTTACAAACATTACTCTTCATCAAAATAAAAGCTCCATCTTCGCTTGAAGCTTCAGCTAATAAAAGAGCACTTTGATCAAGGCTGTTGAGAATGGTTGATATGATTTTCTTTTTTCCAGATAAATCTAAATCTTTCCACGCAGGATCTTGTTTGCTGTCCAATAAATTGCTCAGTGTGTGAACGGATGACTATGTAAATAAATATTTTATTATAGAACGTCAAAAAATGATAGGAAAAATATGCAATAAATCACACTAAAATCTAAAACGTGTAATAGATAATGTAAAACGTCACGGAAAAATCCCCTCTGACAAGAAAAAATATGAAATTAATAAAAATAAAAATAATAAAGAATGCATTTAAAAACAATAAAATTTTCATATACAGTTATTAAAATTATTTGCTTGAAGTTAGGATAGGTTATTTTAATCAGAAAATTTATTGACAAAAGAACTTTTTAAGAAAAAAATTGGATGGAAAATTAGCATTAAATTTTTAAAAGTATAATTTTGTAGAATGATATCAAATGCATGATTAATTTGTAAGTATTGTTTACTAAAATGATAAAACTTTATTGTAATTTATATAAAGAACTTGAAAGATAATGTTCAAGTATTTTACAACAAATAAAAAAATTCTATAATTATATTATTTTACTGTGGTAATGCTTCACACATAGCATGAATAAGTTGTTTAGTTTAAATTTATTTCTTTTTTAACACGAACTGTTAAAAACGTGACATGTATGAGCTAAAAATTGTCAATTTACGTATATTTTGTACCAAAGAGACACGGGTGAACTTAAAAAGCAACGTAAAAATGGGATTAATTGGAGCCTTTACACGAAGGCTCATTAGAAATATTAAAATTTTTATCCTTTAGATGGAGGAATTATATATATATATATATATATATATATATATATATATATATATATATATATATATATATATATATATATATATATATATATATATATATATATATATATATATATATATATATATATATATATATATGTGTGTGTGTGTGTGTGTGTGTGTGTGTGTGTGTGTGTGCAGGGTGATTCTAAATTGTTTTTACAAACTAAGAGGTGATAGTACCCATCCAGACAAGCAATAATTACATAGGAATATAGGAGAAAAGAGGAATTCCCCCCAACACTCACAACAGTGTTGGGTAAGCGAATGAATAATACCAAAAGTTAAGCAATCATGTTTATTATTAAGTGAAAACCTCAAAGCAAATGCTCAAAATGCCGCCCATATGTGTCGTTGTACAGTTGACATCGGCGCACCCTCTTGAAGATTCTTAGTGCATTATTAATTTTGTCCTCATCAAAGACGATTCTAGCCACGAAATCTTCAGTTGAGTCCACAAGTGTCTCGTATACTAAGGATTTCATGTGTTCCCTGAAGAAAAAATCCTGTGGATTGAGGTCCGTTGAGCTAGGAGGCCATGCCACAGATTCGCTACCTCAATCCATCGAGCGGGATATGTGGCATTAAAAAAGTTACAGACCGTGAGGGAATAATGTGCTGGGGCTCCATCGTGTATAGCCATATGTCTCTCAGGATGGGGAGTGGAACAGCCTGCAATGAACTGGGAAGAACTTGTTCCAAGAAGTTACGGTATGTTGCGCCAGTCAAACGGTTTGATATGATGTAAGGGCCAATCAGGTAATCACCAAGGATACCTGCTTAGATGTACACGGAAAATTTCTACTGGTGTCTACGAGGGTTTGTAGAGTGGGCATTGTTGTCAAACCAAACGTATTGAATCCGTTTTTAAAGGACAACATCTACTCTAATTGACTTTCTCCGGAAATCAATCAGAGCAAAATGTTGCTTCTTCTCTGGGGAAATTTGCATACGGTATATATTAATGATAGATTCTTGATGCGTTTCTACTCCCCGCTTTTCTGCCTTTCAGAGTGAAATGCGACACTATGTTCTTAAGCAATTATTGCTTGTATGGATGGGCACTATCATACTTTTAAATTTGTAACAACAATTTGGAATCACCCTGTACGTATATATATATATATATATATATATATATATATATATATATATATATATATATATATATATATATAATTATTAGTTATCATCTATCAGTTATGGGTGATAATGGTGAGTTATATAAATAAAGCACATATTTATATGAATTTAAAAGTAATATATTTTACCCTCAAAATATGTTAAAAATGAATCTCACATGAAAAGTCAATATGGGTGTCTAGAACGAAAATATCTGAGGACCCGTCAAGAAATAACTTCTCTTTCAAGTATAATTTTCTAAGCGTAAAATTCTCATTGAATAGCTTGGTAGCGATAATTTTCACCAACTTAAAAATTCACTTATCCTACTTCTCATAATTCAAGATTTTTTTTTAAAATTTAAAATAAATTTAGTTGTTCAACGATTTTATCTGAGAGCCAATTTTTTTTAAATCATAAAATATGTAACGAAAACTTCTTCCTAAATGTTGTAGCGTATAGTGGAGAAGATATTTTAAAGGGAATTATTATTATAAGTGCCTAATATATATAATATTTATTATTATATAGTTTTGATTACAATCCAATTTACATAATTATGCATACATTACAATGCAATCCATTAATTCATTTTTTATAACAAATAATCTCATAGAATCGATATTTCTGTTAATTAAAGGATTCAGTGAGATGAGCAAGTTTAAATATCACACCCAACAATTTCTTTGTAAGCTTAATAACTCTGTGCGATTGCACGTCTCACACTCTCTCTCGCTCTCTCATTTAAAAAATTAATATCCAGTTTTAAGAAACAGCATTATTTATAATACATTTCGAGAAACTTGCAGTATACTCTCACAAAAAACTTGAAAACTTTGATAAAAGATTTGGTCATTGAATTATTTATGTTAATACTGTGTATAAGAAATTCACAAAAATATTGACTTTAATATAAATTATTAAAAATAACGGTTTTAGCGTAAGAGTATTTGTTAAAGTGAATCCCATAAATATTTTAATAAACTTTAGTTAATAGGCCAAATAAGTTGCCCATTCAGTGATGAATATCATTCGCATATATTTTATTTAAGAGTTTTGTTTACGTTATTCTAGTCGAGTCAAATAAATCAAATTTCAAGAATATGTTGTAAAGAGATTTTGAAATTTATACCTGTAACAATTCTCTGAGAACATGGTACCGGTGCCAAGTGTCTAAGTAATTTTCCATGCTATTCACGCTTTTATACAGGGATTGATGAATCATTTGACTGATAATTTTTAAATCTTCACTGAATAGTTGTTTTGAGATTGACTGCACAGCAAGTTCAGATGCCACGTTATTTATGGAGTCACCATAGTCAACCTAAAAAATTTACAGTTTCAAGAAAGTTAATGAAAAGCAAAATTTCGCAAGAAATAGTAACAATTGTTGAAAGTATAATTGAAATAAAACATTGGTAAATATGTAATTATAAATATTTTTTCAATCTAATTTAAATTTGTAAATAAAAATTTATATTAAAGATTGGATATTGCTTCAAACTTAACTCTTTTCTTAGTATCTTTATGAATGCATGCAAAATTTAAGAATTAAATTTTTTGAAGATTCGATGGGATGTTTCATATATAAGAAATTTAAAATACAGTTCGCTTATATCGTGGTAACATGTAATGTAATAATTACCGCATTATTTTTAGAAACCAAGTTTTTTCAATAAAATGCACCAATTATAAAACTCCAAAAGTAGTTTTAACTATTGAATTACAAGTGCAAATGGTTTATTAACAATGCCCTTTTAGCAACTATTCATTTGTGCGATATTTTTTATTTTTGATATTTTATATTGTTGACAGTTTTTTTATATGTATAGGAAATTAAACTAAAATTGTCAATTTTGTTTTACAGTTATTTTCCATTTATTAACTTTTCGACCGCCATACTTTACTCTTATGATTTTTTATGAAGTTATAACTGCATATTATTTATGCTAACTTTTGTATTATTTTTATATAAATAGAATATTATTATTTCCTTCAAAGATTAAATTTTAATTATTGCACACACACACAAATTTCTGTTTTTTTTTAATATTTCCTTATTACTGTGAAAACAGTTTGAAAACATAAAAATTAAATTGACTACTTATTTTTAAAGTATAGTGAAAGAGTAAAAAAATTTATTAACACGTTCAATATAAATTAATCGGTAAAATATTCACATCCTTATTTGTATTTTGAATATCAAATGAAGCAAAGTTTAGGAATTTAAAGCAACAGCCATTGATATAAAAAAAAGGAAAAAGTAGATTGCCAAATATTACCTTGTTTACAATTTACTTGCACAATTTAACAAATATAACAATATTAATTATATATATAGTATAAACCATCAAAGGATTTTTTAAGTTAAAAATATATCAACTTATATTATAATACTTTTTTATTTCGAATGTTTCAGAATTATTCTCTTTCCCACAAACACACAATT
Organism: Latrodectus hesperus; assembly: GCA_037975125.1. Taxonomy (NCBI): domain Eukaryota; kingdom Metazoa; phylum Arthropoda; class Arachnida; order Araneae; family Theridiidae; genus Latrodectus; species Latrodectus hesperus. Next base: position 93,700,616 of record CM075854.1, read on the forward strand.
TTTCGATTTAATTGACTTTTAAATATCATTAAAATTGCCTTTTAATGTTAATATAAATAAATTTTTCACAAATCAGCGTATTCCACTGCGGTTATATTTTAAATTAGTAAGAAGTATTCAGCCACACTAATTTATTGATACATATACATGTTTAAAGTACAATGGAAATTGTTTGAAAATATATATTCATTGGTACTCTGTGTTTTTTTAGCAAATAAGGGAAAATAAAAGCCAACAATATATTCTTATAAGGACTCATTATAAAAGTATGGATAAAAAATTTTTCAAATAAAATATTATTATAATATTTTAAATGAAAATCAAATTATTCAAAATTTTGGATAAAACAGATTTGTGATATATTAAGATTCTCATTTTGAGTTTTTGATGAAGTATAAAATTTTCATCCTATTTTGGTGTGGTAATGATATAAAGTGTTCAACACAATATTTATGCAGTGTATGATTTATAGTATACTATTAAACTTGTTGCTTTTTTTTAAAAGGAAAGTGGAAAAAAAATTAGAAAATTAGGCTTTTTTATTTTCGTTGGTTTATTTTACAATAGTTTATAATTGTAAATATAATGTGTTTTGATAGCAAATTTCTAGCTGAAAGTCCTAGAAGCAAATGTATTAAAGATATGAAAAAAGGGGATGCTTCCTTCTCTCTCACGCTCAAATTTCTAGAAACTAATTTACTAATAAAAAAATGTCTCGAATTCAAGCATTTTTGCTAAATTAAAGCAAATGGCTCCTTTAATTAAAAGTTATACTAATGGGACTGGAACTTTTACAAAATAACAGTGCTACAATAAAGTTTATTTTAAACTTTTAATTTGTGTTCAGATTGCGTCTATATGAATATGTTAAAACTATTCAGTACTGAGTATCTCCTTAAAAGTACTTGATAGGAATTCTTTCTAATGTACACTACTGGCCATTAAAATTGCTACACCAGGAAAGCCGCACACCACACACGTGAAATTTGCATGACAGGTAGAACTTGCTGTGATATGCAAATGATTAGATTTTCAGCGCATTCAACCAAAGCAGGCGACAGTAGCGACATCTACAATGTGTATAAAACCAGAGATTTGACAGCAGTTTTCTCATACTCAATTTCCGTTTCAACGTTGTTTTCGGCAAAGAAAGTTGTTGTAATGCCTTGTGTAAGAAGAAGAAATGCCTATCAGCACGTGTCTGACTTTGATCGAGGAAGGATTATAGCCTACCGGGATTGCGGTTTATCGTACCGCAATATTGCTGCTCGCGTCGGTCGAGACCCCATGACTGTTAGCAGAATATGGAATCGATGTGTTCAGGACAATCATACGGAACGTCATGCAGGATCTCAGCGACCCTCCATCACTAACAGCAGAGAAGACAGACATCTTATCCGCATGGTCACAAGGGATCGTACAGCCACGTCACGAACCCTGAGTCGAGAAATGGAGTCATTTGCAAGGCAACAAGTTTCTGCTCGAACAGTTCGACGACGTTTGCAGCAACATGGATTGTCTGCACGGCGATCATGGCTTCGGCTACCATTGACGCTGCGTCACAGACAGGAGCGCCTTCAATGGTGTGATCAGCGATGAACCTGGACGCGGGAATGGCATCACGTCATCTTTACAGATGAATCTCGGTTCTGTATACAGGACCATGATGGCCGCATCCGTGTTTGGAGGCATCGTGGAGAACGCGCATTGCCAGCTTGCATTGGACATCGCCATACTGGCCCATCTGCTGGAGTGATGGTATGGAGTGCCATTGGATACACGTCTCGATCACCTCTTGTTCGCATTACCGGCACTTTGAACAGCAACTGTTACATTTCCGATGTGTTAAGGCCCATGGCTCTGCCCTATCTTCGAGGCCTTCCTAATGCTTTGTTTCAACAGGATAATGCACGACCGCATGTTGCCCGTACTGTTCTGAACTTCCTTGATACAGAACTGGTTCGACTGTTACCTTGGCCAGCACGTTCTCCTGATCTGTCACCAATTGAGAACGTGTGGTCAATGGTTGCCGAGCGATTGGCACGCCATCACTCACCATCCACTACTGTCGATGAACTGTGGCATAGTGTTGAAGCTGCATGGACTGAGATCCCTGTACATGCCATACAATCTCTGTTTGACTCCATGCCTAGGCGGATAAATGCTGTTATTGCAGCCAGAGGGGGCTGCATCTGGGTACTGATTTCTCAAGATCTATACATCCTAATTTCCTGTAAAACTAATCACTTGTTCTTTCCACTATGTATGTGTCCAATAAATATCGTTCTGTTATTTGCATTCCTTCTTGGTGTAGCAATTTTAATGGCCAGTAGTGTATTTAGCAGTATGATTTTATCAAAACTTAAAGATATTGTTATTACTATAAATACAAATACTAATAATTACACTTGTTTTAATTTTTTTGAACTGGTATGATAAATAATAGTTTTATGAAATTTTTATTATTTGTTGGAGGATTGAAATTTTATTCCAATTAAAAAATTTTTATATTTAAATCCATAAAAGTTTTGTTTGTATTATCACGCTGTAAAAGGTTTCAAAATCTACGGGATGCTTTAAGGATTCAGATATGAAAAGTTTTGGAATTGACGTTGATTCCAAGATATAAATGTTTTCGTCTTAAATTTGTCTAAAAGTATCAATCCATTAAATTTATTCCATGCATTGAAGTAAAAAATACTAAGCAAAAATATTATAAGGAGAGATGAGAGAGAGAGAGAGAGAGACAAAACAAAGTAAATATAGTTACCCTGTCTTTTAGATTCTCTAACCATAAAGAACGACATTGTAAAAGGTCTGGAAATTCAGGATTCCAATGTGGAGGATTTCCTTTACAATACCAATTTGCAGTACCTGAAAGAAATTTAATATAAAGTAAAATGTTTGTAATTAGGTATCCTGGTTAAGAAATATTCATTAGATTAGTTTTTAAATTCAGAAGTATCACTTTTCATGTTGAAATTTGGCTTATAAAAATTGTTTGTATTTAAAACATTTTATAACTAACTGTGTAAGCATATTCCTCGGTGTGATTAAGAAACAAATGAATTTATGATGTTTTTTAGTTCTGGTTTCGATACAGATGTATGGCATCAATTATAATGATTTTAGATACCGCAAAAAATTAGTATGAAACATTTTGTTTGATGGATTTAGTGATTTAAAATATTTATATTTTTGGGCTACCATATCTCCCTTAAGTTTAGTGGGAAAGAAATCTATGAATAAACAAGCTAGGTATAAATGTCTTACCTTCGTGAAAATAGCATGGGTCTTTATATTGCATAAATGGTTGAAAAAACAGTGAAACATTTAGCTTTCTATGATAATACAAAGCAACAGTCTTTGATGTTGCGGTAGCATTGGTCATAGCTGATGTTAATTGGAATTCAGAAGATCTTTAGATAAATTTAAAAAAAAATAAATGAAACGCGTAATAAAAGAAAGAAGTCGATATATGAACCTTATATTGTCTGGCATGAAAATAGCTATTTTGAAAACTAATATTAAATTATTGGTTTTGGCAGGATTTATTTATTAGAAAACAAAGTTCTTGTTTATTAATTGATTTATAGAAAAATTATGTTTTTTTAATTAAATTTATGTCTTAATACATTTTTAAAATAGATTTATATTTTGCATAAATTCCTTAATATGTTTCTCACTTTACATCAATCAAAAAAAAAACTTGTAAAGTAAAACAATTTTTTTCCAGTCCTAAGACCAACTTTTTCATTGGCAGTATATTTGCTTACATATACTGGCAATGAAGTATATTTAGAGTATATTTGGTAGAATATTTGTTTACAGCCACAGAGTTTATTTCTGGGAAAACTAAGGAGACCATTATTCATTTTTTTTGAAAAATAATAAAGAAAGCATTAAGTTAATAGAGAGAATATTTGTATATACGGATAATAATTTATTAGAATTCTCTATCACTGTCAGAATAACAACGAACCAATTTTAAATAAACCTTGGAAGATAAGCTAAGCACAAATATCATGCATCAAAACTAACTCTGAATGAGTGAATATTCTTTTCTCTGTCAAACATATGCTACAAGTCTTGATAATAGGCATGAAATTAGTTACCAGATACATCAAATTTTAGAAACTGTCAAGTACGCAGTTCGTCACCAAGAGTTTCTAAAATTCTCATCAATTTTTGAAATCCTGCCATTAAGACTGCCAAAAGAGAATTAAAAAGGGTTGATTATCTATGATATCAGTATCACTGCAGAATAAAAGAGGACTATTAATCCTCATGCACAAAGCACTGTGGGTTACCAAACCTGCTTAATGAACAGTTGTGCAGTTAAGCTATTTTGGAATGATATTAGGAATTTTAATATTTAGAATAACATGAAATACCGTATTAACAACACATTACTCAATGAAATAGGGGTCATCTCTTTTGATTTATCTACAACTATGTAAACTCAATAAATTAATAAAAATTATTTATTTGAAATCTTATTCTTATTAATTCGCTATGGTTACTATTTGTAATAATCGTCTGAATGTGTGTTATAACTGTGTAGACACATTTTTCGTTGATAATTGTCATCTTGAAGCATGATCCAAAGCTAGTAAATTTTTTTCAGCAATGTTAAGGAAACTTAGTGAAAATGCTTTTGGATCCTTTATGTAATCTCAATGAAAAATTTATGAAATATTGAAAGACCCAGGTACAATGTGTGTGTGTCTAAGAAATAAAAGAAGTGTACAAAAGCACAAGTGCTTTTCATACACTTTCTATTCCTTAAGCTGATGCATGCAGTTTTTTCAGTAGTGATAACTAAAAATACATTTTCTCAACATGAACTCCTTAATATAACCCATGAAATATTAAAATTGATAACATTTCACTTTTTTATATTTATAATATAAGTATAGCTGGAAAGTTATTTAGAATAAAAATCTTCCCTGAATGAAATATATACATTCAGGAAAGCAACTGCAAAAGTAAACAAAAATTAATTTTAGCTCCAAAAATACATTAATAAACTAATGACGTGAGTGATTATTATGAAATAATGTAAATGTTATGCGGGTATTTAGTAGGAGAGATTCCAAGTAAAAATTTATCTGTCAAATAAAAAAGTTTCCCAATCATAGTGCAACTATAATCTGATAAATCCAACTAAAACTTTCTGTCAACTAGTATAAACAGTCTGGTGAAAGACGAATAATGCTTAGTATGACTGAAATTCAATAAAGATATAATCTGAAACACAATTTGTTTACTTTTAAGCAAAAATGAATTTATGATGGGCTTGAAAAATTCTTTGATTTATAAAAGTTTCAAAAATAAAATGAAATATTAGATTAGCCCTCCTATACTTATCAGGTCTAAACCTGAGTAGGGATTACTTAAGCAAACATTATCTGAACACAGGGTGTACTGTTGGAACTATTTAAAAGATACTGTGAAAGTATAGTGGAAAATAGTTATCTATTAAAAATCAGAGAATATTTAAGTCGAGAAAGAGATGAGAAGTAAATGAAAACTGTGTGTTTGTAAAATAAAAGGAAGAAATAAAAAATTTTGTTTCTATTTAATTTTTAAGTCTATTTTCATATTTTTTATTTAAAAGAAACTTCTAAAGATAAGAAGAGTTTAAGTTCCGGGAATAGTTTTATTTTATCAAGTCCAAGAAAGCTAAATTGTTTAACCAAATATGCTTCTATTTGATATCATTTCTTTGGATTTAACTTCTTATATATTTGTTTAAATTCTTATAAAATTAATTCTTTCAAAAATATTATATAATGATGAAGACTAGAGCAGTGACGTAGTGAGCATAATTGGTGCCCGGGTACGATACCTTTTTTGGTGCCCCCTTGAAAATAAAATAATAATACAATATAAAGATGGGAATAAAATTAAATAATAAAAGATATATAATAATATAGCGATATATTATACACTTTAAAAAATAGAATATGATTGTAATAAGAATACAATATAAATAATAACAGAATGTTGTACCCACTATAAAATAATCGAGAATATATTAATTTAAAGTATCAAGCTCATTTTTAAATTTAAACAAAATTCAATTCTAATTAAAAAACACTTATATTGAATTCGGAAATGTGTCATTAGAATAACAGGACTGATGTAATTTAGAATTAATTATAAAAAGATATAATTGATTTTATATACTAATACAATTATTTTAAGAAACGTAAAATTTTTTAAACGGGAAATAAATCATTACATATCATAGATATAAGCTGATGTAATTATTCGCAATCTAATATACTACACTATTCACATTTTTCTTGTCTTTACTGAAGGGAATTGATCAATTAATTACTTTATCAAAGTTTATCATTTCAAATTTTTCTTTTTCTATACTTAAAATTGTTAAATCACTTAGACGGTTTTGACTCATGGTGAATCATAAATAAGTCAAAATTAATTTTATTTTGCTGAATGAATGTTCATAGCTTGCAATTGATGCAGAAATAGTAAAAAATATTTGAATGGCAGCAACCTCTTCTCACTATCTTCACCGTTTGAGATAAGGCATATTAGAAGTTCTAATAAAGTTTTTGGTTTAATTTCTTTTCTACTGCTGAGTAATATCTTTCATTCCCACATTTCTCTATAGACTTCTTTTCCATGGAAATCTGTATGACAAAATTCACCCAAACTTTTACATTTGTTAATCACGGTGACTTAGTGCTCCCAAGCTACAGATCCGAGGTTCGATTCTCAGGCTAGGTCAACTCAGCCTTTCATCCTTTCAGTGGATCGATTAACTGAGTACTAATCATGCTTGGGAACTAAACACCGGGAATTTATGGGAAATTTTGCATTTAAAATAGCTTTTAAAATTATATAATTAAGACCAATAATGTAAACCAAAATCATTTTTATTGTAAAAAATTTAAATCACAAAACGTAATATTGATAGTTTATAATATTTCATTTTTATACCATTAAACATATTTTTCTGATTCCAAAATTAGAAGACCTTTGTTAATAAGTCTTCATCTAATTTCAGTTTAGATAACTAAATTATGCCATAGCATTATCAATGCCAATATCTGATGAGCAACGGAACGCCAATACAGACAACAAAATATTTTTCAAATTTCTAAAATCAAGAAACAAAATACACATAAATTTAAGTAAAATTATGTATATTTAATCTAATCAGAAATTTTCAGTCAAACAATATATATTGTTTTATTAAAAATACTTTTTTCTCAAAACTGATGCACTCTATATTGTTCTTTCAAGTTTTTCATTGATTCAAAATATTATCAAGAATTCCAATTGCTGAGATAAAAAGTATATTTTAAATGTAATATCGCTTAATTTTATTTAAAGTAATTTTCTCAATCAGTTATCGTAGTGGTGAAAATTTTCTTCGTATTTTTAAGGCATTTAATAAAACTGTTTTTCTAAGATATTAAAATATATTTTATTATTAAAATCAGGAGTAATTTTTATAAAAATGAAAATTTATTTCTATTAAGAATCATTTTGGAAGTGCTGCTCATGCAATGGCAGGAAGTTTTTTTTCTTTTTCAATAAATTTATACCATTTAAAGACGATCTTATTTTTAAAATTTTACAGTTTAAAATGAGAAATATGTATGTCTATATAAATTTCTTGAACGGATTTTTCAAGTTAGAAGATTTATTTTTTATATAAATTGAACTAATGAATTAAGAAATATATTCTGTATATTTAAGGCGTGCTCTAAAAGCAGCTAAGACCTGTAATAGGTTGTTACGTTATTAAAGAAGAATATTCTGTTTGTTTAAGCATACAGAAAAGAAAAAAAAACATTTAAAAAGGAAGAAGACATTCATAGATTTTTAATTTATACCATTTGAAAAAAGAAGTTTTTAATATAAGGTGCTAATGTAAAGCCTAGTCAAATTACTAGTCAAATAAAATTTATTTCCTCAAATAAAAACATTTAAACATTAAATAAATTACTTTTAAATGAACAATTTTAACTAATAAGTAATTTAATATTTAATTTTCAAAATTCTGCAAGCATATACTAGTAAATATTTGTACCAGCAAAAATATGAAATAAATATTCAAATTGAAAGAATACATAGTAGACAGAAAGTATAACTTATATATTTTAATAATATATATTAATATATATATGGAATCCTGACATTTAAAATATTAGGCGATAATATTTTAAATGTCAGGATTCCAGATTTTCAAAAGTTTACATTTTTGTTCCCATGAAGCGATGTTTTGGAAGAAACGAAATACTAACCGTGTGAACAATAAAAAGAAAGGAAGGTTTATGTGTTTTCCAAGAAATTGGAGATAATTAGTTCTCGATCCCCTCCATTTCTATTCCAGGAAGACAATTCCCTACGCGGCATACTGTAGTGCTATTTTATGAAAAATTTCCTCCCTTTCTTTGAAGGTCAGTCTGATGCCGGACACAATATTTTTGACAAAGAAAACAGCTAATATGAAACACATTTCAGCAGGAATTTTCTCACGAGTGTAACGCGACACTAGACTGAATGGCTACAACAGTAAAAACCTGAGATAAAAAATACGATTGTTTTATTTTTATTTTGGGACAATGAATAATACAATTTCACTAAGTCTCAATAACTACTGAAACTGGTCTTTCTATTTCGCTTCTTGATAACTTCAGTAAAATCGGACTTTTCTCTCTGTTATTAATAGTACATTTAAATTCTTACAATTTTCCATTAATAATATTTCAGTTATATGAAATTTTCTATTTTTGCGCATTATTATTTATTACGTTATTGTAATCAAAATTAAATTTTCACATTTTTATCATAAAAGTACATCAAAAATATTAGTGAAATACTGCTTGTTCAATAAAATTATTTAATGTGTTATGAGAAATTAAAAATAACACGACAAATAATATTTCAAAACACTGAAATTTCAACCAAAAAAAAAAAACTTTAAATTTTGAATTTTTGAAGAATTGTAACATAGAGAATGGTCCAGTGGAAATAATATTCATTGAACTTTTTTTTATATTGAGTAAAACAAACTTATTTGTTTTGTTAATATTATTGTTATGACTTTTTTTAGTATATAACTTGACTTAGATAACCTGTATAACAATTGAGTCATAAAGGACACTGTGAATCTTGGCGTATTCAAAAAATTAAATAAGGTGTCTTTCAAGAGCTTACTCTTCTGTAATCTCCCTATATATATATATATATATATATATATATATATATATATATATATATATATATATATATATATATATATATAAGTTAATATAGATCCAAAAATTACCATATAACATTAACACAAATAATTTGGTAAATAACTTTATACTAAAATGAAAACCACTCATATGCATTAAAATGGAGCTGACCAATCTAATATTCCAGAAATTTTATATGAAAAAAATTAAGATATTTTCGTTATTTACACATTTACAAGATTTGTAGTAGAAAACAATAATATCACAAACTTTGAAACTTAAAAAGGAAAAGATTAAAAGAATGAAAACCGATAATCTAATTAATTAAGAAATGAAAATCGGAAGCATTGTTAAAAGATCACAATTTTTAAACGGAACTAAACCATGCAAAATTATTATTAATAAAGAAATATAAGATTAAGAGTTTTGCTTATGGTAAGCTCCTGCAGCTCTTCCTCATTTTTCATCAACAACTTCTTTTCTTTTCCAAATCTGATTCCTCCCTCTGGGGTATTTTTTATTTTTCCCTGGACATGACACACAATAATTATAAAATGCAAAGTTTATTTCTCCGAATAAAATTGATATTATGATAAAACAAACATCGAAATTTTCGGAAAAATTTTGTTTATATTTGAAATGATTTGGCGCCCCTCTGTATGCTGCGCCCGGGGCATAATAGCCCCCCTTGCCCCCCCCCGTCGCTACGCCTCTGGACTAAAGTGCAAAAAACAGTTGAAGACAGATAAAAAATATACATTATTTATAAATTTATTGGAAAATTTATGCTTTATTACAATGAAATTCAACATTAATGTAGTATGCTAATGAAGATGGATGAAAAATGACAATTTAATGCTTATTGAATGATCTATCACATTAGTCATAATTTGACAACTATATAATTAAAAAAATTTTATTATTCCCAAACAATTAAAAAAAATATTTGGGGATAAAAGTCTCTGGCAATTAATTATCTTACATTTAAGATAGTTTTCTGCCAAATGATTTCTAATAACTTTTTGTGTTGAAACAATTCTCCAAAGATGACAACTGTTAATTAAAAAGTAGCTAGTTTCTTATAAACATATTGACGAGAATACTAAGGCGTTTCCTGTGAGAATATCTTTTTACTGTTACATTTCTTCTAACATACTGGGACTTACTGAACTCATATTAAGAGTACAAAGGCTATAAAATCTAAATTTTTAAATTGTGTTGCCATTTCTTTCAGATTCACAGCACTAATATATAATATAAATATAAACATATATACAAAATTTTCTGTCAATACTTTGAATAGTTTTTAAGATAATAATGTGTTCACAAATATTTTAAAATACCGTTAAATTTGGAAATTTCAAATTACTCCATGCGTAACAAAAATTAATAAAACTTTTCAGTTTTCTCACATACAGCTCCTTTTATCATTATAAACAAATGTTGCGGTGTTTTGTTTCCCTATTATGTAATAATAGCCAAAAAATACCAATTTAAATGGATAAATGCTATTTTTAAAAAAGAAAATCATAAAGAAATTCAAATTTTACAAAAGAAACAACATAATATGAAACTCACTTTGCTTTATACCATACATCGCAATGTATATATATATATATATATATATATATATATATATATATATATATATATATATATATATATATATATATATATATATACATACATATATATATATATATATATATATATATATATATATATATATATATATATATATATATATATATATATATATATATATATTTATATATACATATATATATATACATATATATACATATATATATATATACATATATATATATATATATATATATATACATATATATATATATATATATATATATATATATATATATATATATATATATATATATATATATATATATATATATATATATATATATATATATATATATATATATATATATATATATATATATACATATATATATATATATATATATATATATATATATATATATATATATATATATATATATATATATATATATATATATATATATATATATATGTATGTATATATATATATATATATATATATATATATATATATATATATATATATATATATATATATATATATATATATATATATATATATATATATATATATATATATATTAATGTAAACAAAAAATGTGGAAACTTTTGAAAAAATAGAAAAAAATTATAACGCGTAGAGGATTTCAAAGTTTTGAAATTGTTAAAATTATCAATTCCTAGAAAAACAGCATTTACTACAAAAAACTTCAAATATTGTAATTTGTCTATCATAAAACTCTGACCTTATTAAGTCGATTCAGCATCAAGAACTTTTGTTCAGAGAATAATATCTTCTTTAATTGTAAATGAAAATAATATTTACAAATTTTTGCTTTTTCTGGTACCCTCAAAAATTTTAACGAAACATGTCATAAAACTTTGAATATAAAATATTTCTTGTGGAGTCTCTTCAAAATTACATACACATTACTTTTCTTCTCGAAAAGAGACACACAGCGAGATTTTTGGATAAGCTATTGAGATAATTTACAAATTTGTTGCGCTTAATTTGAATGTTTAATTTTGTACCAGTTGAAAAATTCCTAATTGGTAGGTTGATAGTTTCGATGAAAGCATAATTTAAAAAAGCTGTCAAATATATCAGATTATCAAATTAATCTTCAATTTATATTTGCTTAAATAAGGTATAAGGCTCGTTATGATATTAAATTAAAACATACAGTTTAGATATCTTCAAATTTTGCTTAAAAATAAAGTGTCCTCAATAGTTGTCGATGTAATATTAGAGAAATATGATAGAAATATGATTAAAAAGTGAAACTACTTGGAATTGTTGCAACTTGGTGGCAAACTAAGAAACAAATAAAAAAAGAAAGATATGTGCAGCACAAGTTGACACTTTCAGCTTTAATTGAACAATACAGAAAGCTAGTGATTTCTTTTTCAATAATGAAAATAAAATAGCTGAGAGATCAGTGCAGGATTATTGGACTTTTTATTCAAGGGCGAGTAATATCAGACATGACTACACAATTTATAAAAAACCAAACACATTATATAGTTTGAAATTTTAACTGATAAAAAGTAATACACAACTCTACACATGCAAGTAGTAATGTTTACCGATTCAAAGATTATAATTTTCATAAATCTGAACTGAATATTTCAATTTAAAGGAAGATAGATATAATCGAAAATAATAGTTGATTTCAAAAATCATTACGAAAATGAGTTACTAATCACAAAAATAGTCGGCAAGAAAAATGTATCTGCACAATTAAATAAGATGCAGTTAAATCAAGAAACTTTAACAATAACTTTATTTGAAAAACATAACGCCATATAAGAAATTTTTGACAACTAACCATGATGTGTTATAATTCCGTGACATATATAGGATTAAAGCGATTAATGTTTAATGAATCTCAATTTAAAATAGGAAATGAACAATAAGGGCTTAATTAATTTAATTTGATAATTAGTTTTAATGACCTAAAAATCAGTAGCTTATGTAAAATAAATTATTGTGTTCGTGAAAGCAACTACTCATTCCTAGTATAATATTTAAAGTATTAATTGTTTTTTTGTGATCGAGATTCAGTTACTTAGCAAGTGACATAGCCGATCTGGCAGTGAGATGATTAGCGTTCAGGCTTTTAGTTATACAGCTCATAAGTTCGAATCCCTTCTGGGACTTGGGTGTTGTAGTGACTCAGAATCTGCTTTAAACTGTAGGTCCTAGTCTAATTAACTCCTGCGTGCAGACACACACACAAAAAATTACAATTGAGTGTCAAACAGATAATTAGCAAATAATATAATAAATATTGGATTATAGTGTTCATGAGAAAGCAATTATCTGTAACTTTTCTGTGATAGAAATGTAATGTTTATTGGGCTTACTGTAGTGGAAACTTATTTTTACTTGATTAAAATGGGCGTCAGCTACACTGATATATGGTATTTCAATAATAATACTAACACAAGGTAAACAAGAAAGTTCTTGTGGTTGCTAATGACCCAAAAGAACATGACGCATAGAAAGTGTAGCGTAATATTAACCTTTGAATCACCATAGATATCCAGTATCTTCTGTCAACGTGTCATAGTTGTGCAATTCCTTTGCTGTAAAACTCGGGGGGTTTGGATGCAAAGAAGTACGTAAGTGCTTGGCGCAAGTCTGCTTCAAGGGTTTTCCACGAAGATGATTGTCAAAAGAATTAAAGAGGTGGTAATCTGATAATGCAAGCTCAGGAGAGTAAGGAGAATGGCACAAGCAAGTATGGAGTTTCTGGAAGACCGCACGACATGCGGTCTCACGTTATCGACCAAGAAGAGTAAACTCTTGCATTTTGCACCGCTTAGACCGTTGGTGGCATCTCATAGTGAATTACATAATAAGTAGTCCACCAGATACAAAGTATAATCTTGCGTGGGTGCATAGGTTGTTTTGAGCTGTGCGAGACAGTATCCCAGGATGTCAACCAATGTTTGGAACACTTGGGAGTGTCCAACGGGACCCACGTTTCATCACTGGTCAACAATCGCTGACACTGATTGTTGCTTATGGACTTTCAACAATGTGGGAGAAACCATCTTGTTCATCCTATATGTTGTAGTTTGGTACGGCTAAGGCAATGAATAAGCTGGGCTAATGAATCATACATCATTTCTGAACTATTTCTGATTCCGGTTGAGCAGGTTCCCCATCACATGCGATAGTTAGGAAAGTGCTGCGCTAGGAATTATTAAGGGGTCACACGACAGGTGATTCCGATTTCCTATAGATGAGATGAATCGCATTTTCCATGAAGGATTTAATGACCCTTCTTGAGTTATTTTCTGTCATACCCATAGTATTACGAACTATTTCTTATGATTTTACTTTGGTACCAGTGAGTTATAATACACCATCTTTGAAATCAATCTCCTTGACCTAGTAAATGTTCATCTGGTGCTGGGAAACTCTAGAGAATAGGAAAGCAATCAGGGGGACCTTATAGAGATTACCCCATAAACTCTTCTCCGTAGGGAGAAATTTTAGATTTGAACCTTCATGGAATTCTCCAACTCCGTTCTCATGTTCGGACCCAACATTGAACTCACAGTTACAATCAATAATAAAACTAAAAATATTTCTTGTCTTATTTGCATTAATCTATCCCTCTAAATTTAAACAATTTAGAAACTCTCTAAAACATACTATAAAATAATCAAACAAAAAATGAAAATCTGTAAGTATATACAAAGAATCCAAATATTCAGCACTCTTCAAGCGATGCAGTGATTCAAAGACTCAGCATTTTAATGCTGTCGTCCAGATTTATGAATGACTGTGAAATTGAAATTTTGCAACATGAGTTGCTAGTAAAATAACCTGTTATTATTAGCATTTTTCTTCAACCAGACTAGTGGATTGTAAGGGCAAATATAATGGCAGCGCACTTTTTTGCGGTAGTGCAATAATTGGGTTGAGACTCTGAAAACTTACGACTTAAAAATAATATTGGCTTCTCTTTTCTATTTATTTTCTAAGCTAAGACGGCAGTAATTCCCGAATTTTATGCATCGGTTTACACGAGATACTGTTCCGAATAATTCGGGGTGTATAATACAGGAATACTACTTAGCTTTTCACTCAAATTAATTAGAGCTGCTACACATACCTCCGTTCAGCGAATTTTAGATTTCATTTCATTTTAGCAAATCTGTTAAGGGCTGGGAATAACTGGGAATATAATAAGAATAATAACCTGTAAGGCGCTAGAATGTTCTGACATAAGATTTCGTTTCCGACTGTAAACATCAAGGACTGCTTGTCCTTAACTAAGCGGGGTTTCTCAACCCATCACCGACAATGCGACCAAAATATTTTACGTGCTTCTGAGTAAACCAGAGCTTCAACAATTTTATAGTAAGTTTAGCTTTCTCAATTTTGGTGAGCGCGAAGTCCAAATGTTTCAAATGCTTGAAAAGATTGATACATTGTAGCGAAAATTATTCCTCCCGATCAAGGACTTCGTGGCTCAGTCGGTAAAGCATCGGACTCGTGAGCCAGAGGTTGCGGGTTCGAAAGCAAGCGAGGGAAGTTGCGTTAAAATTTTTTTCTGTTTGCTTTGTTAATTTAAGTTAATTATGCAAATTCATGTAAATTTACGTTTCCAATTTTCTGCGGGCCTTCCAAGTCTGGAAGGTTCCGAAACTGTATATAAGTAGCGACTGATTAGATTTAATAATAATAAAAATCTTGATTTAATATTGAACGCTCTGGTTTCCATTGGCTTTACTACATTTACTTCATCTACACGACAGTATCATTAATATAAGAGATGGCAAAATCATCATGAGTTTACTAAAAAATACGGTGCATTTTTAAGGCCAAACGGCATCCGTAAGGATCAAAAGCTGTGGTAAATGTGGCAATAACTGCGCCCTTTTAGTTAGAGGAATTAACCAATATCCCTTGGCTAGATCTGAAATAGTTATGAATTCGAATCCTGCTACCTGTTCTATCCTTTTCTCACTATTTGGTACTATTCGGTTCAAATCACCTCATTTAATCATAGATAGTCCACGCACAGACAAGGTTGTCGACCGCTAGTTTTGACGAAGAGGAGGAATGATCCATAGTCTGATTCGCCTACCGTAATTACACCTAAGATGTTAAAATCTTACCAATTTTCGCTTTTAATATCTCATTTTTGGCGATGAGATGCACGGTACGGTTTCGATCGTATAACTTTATTTGATAAAAATTCGACACCTTGCTCAACTATGTGTATTTGAAAAAAATTCCAGAATGTCTCCACAATATTTCTCAATTCCTTTCGCTATTCCCATCTAAGACACTCTTACAATTTATTTTCTTTAATTATTTCGTCATAGGATTCATTAGGATCCGCTTCAATAGTTGTTTCTCAAAATCATCTCCGTTTCTTCCGTATTTTTTTTCCCACACAGATTTCGTTAATCGTCTCTGGATATACTATTACTATGGTAAGTAATGCTCATACACCTTGACCTAGGGACGCGAACTCGGTAACTTATCTCCAAAAGTTGTTTCTCTATCCTACTAGGACTGAACCATTTCGGCCCTAATTTATTGAGTCGAGTAAGAGCAAAAATTAATACCTCGTCTCAAACTGAGAAGCTTCTTTTGACCACATCTTTGTCATATTTTTCCTTCCACTTACACTGTATCTCTCCCATATTTTTAACTGCGCGATCCTTTGCTTACTCTAATCGGCTCATAAGAGTTATATTATGCTTTGTTACTGCACTCTTGATTCTTCTTCTTGAGTCCAACTCTCAAACAAAAGTACCTCTGGGGTTTTGAGATTTTTATCGTATAACTATTCTGCGCGAGAATATCCTGTGCTAATGAAGGGTACCGTATGGAGAACCAGCAAACTTAGTGGCAAATGCCTCTCCCAAATCTCCCCATTTTGTAAACAAAGAACGCATCATAATTCCTTAAAGAGTGTGGTGAAATCTTTCAATAAGAATACTCTTCACATGACCCATAGAGCTACGTGAAATCTTTATCCCAAAACTATCAAAAATTCAATCGTTAAGTTACTAGTAAAGAATGAGCCATTGCCCCATTGCGCGGTTTTAAATTCTTCTGGAGATACTTTCACAAGAGCACTGGAAATTTTCTCATTCTTGCAGATTGGCAATTCCAAATCCTCATTGCCTCGTTCCCGAATTATAGCATCCTGCGTGGGATTTCTCTCTTCTATTCCTTGCAGGTAAGATTGAAGTTTCTAGGAATCCTTGCTTCCCCTTTTCTCTCTCTTGGGACGTTTGAGTTCGTGTCACCGAGTTCAGTGGTTACTCTTTCGCTTTTGTTTCAAGAAAACTAGCCGCCTGATTTCATAAAATGTAACGGTGAAAATTCGCATTTTTCCCAAACCACGTATTCCTTTATTTAAATAGAGCCGTACTTGGTTTCCAATCAAACTTTAGCTACGAGAAGTTCAATAGAAAATCAGTTGATACAGTGAGAAATTCAAACCGTTTCTCCATTATAATCTTTTGGAGTGATATATTTTCTATTTAAGACATCTATGTTAGCACCTATATCTTGTAACAGTTCGCAGACACGACCGTTTACCTATCCCAGGCTTATAAAAGGTGCTAAAGAATCATTCTCCGTAAGGGTGGTGCCGACGCCCTTTATATCCTACCTTTTAAGTTTTGGGCAATTTGGTCTAATATTTCCCAGTTCGTTGCAATAGAAGCAAATGAGCTCTACACTCATCTTTTCAAAAATTCCTAATTGATTCACAAATTGTGACGTTTTTATTTAGTATCCTTAGGAATTTTGATTTTAATGTGTTTTGAACGGTGCCAAATTTCTTGTAGGGTATCTATTTTTTAACGCTGATTTTGACGCCGCATACTGTCTCCAAATTTCAGAAGGGTGAGACTCCGTAAATTTCTTCACAAGGGTTTGGAACTTTTCTTATATAATAACTCAAACTTGTTTCTAAACTCTGCAACAATCTCAGGAGGAACAAATCTTTCCCACTGTCTAAGGTGGAATTCTTGGAACTCTCTCTCTCTCTCTCTCCATTTCCCGCTTTCACTGATTTACTAACATCAGATCTAATAGACTTTTATATGTATTTACTTTCAGTCCATGAACCCATCCTTTTAGATTAATTCTAATTTTGAAAAGAAAATTTTTCCATCGATCTCCCGTCTTGCGTACATGTTGTACGAATTTCTGTCTCATCGCCTCTGCAGATAATAAGAATCTTTATAACATGATATTGTCTACCAAACTATATTCTCCCGTTCCTATTACTTCAGCACGTAAAATTACATTAGAAAAAGAAAAAGGGCAGTAAGTGAATCAATTCTCCTGCTCAGTCGGTTGGTTGGCTGGTTGGGTTTTGTGTCAAAGATAAGGCAAGATGTGATAACCTCGCCTGTTTACTCATTTTCCGGAACTTTTAAGTGCTCTGTTATTCTTTCAAACAGACAAAGGTATAGACTGATGTCTGTCTGATCAGGATTGAAACGCTGCATCCTACCAGGCAAAGCTATATCTGAGTGCTTAGATGTCTCAACGGGTTGATTAATACTAGTGCTTTCTGTCATAATCTTTAGGCATTCTAATTCAGGATTCCATCTTTGTCACGCTCTCCTCTGGCTATCCAATCTTTTTCTACTTCTGCACGTTCTTAACACAAACGGCTCTGAAATCTGATTTAAAGGTAAAGATCTGACTTAGACAACCCTCAACTAATTTAATCTTCAGATGCCTGAATAATATTTTCAAAATCAGTCTTCTTCACGGTTGCATCTACATCGCCCACAATCTCCTTAGCTCACTCGGTAAGGTCTTATTTTTTTCTTTAGCGAAATAATACCATCTTAAACTACACCGCTGGCCACCCAAATTGCAACACCAAGAAAGACAAGAGATATCACAACAAAATTTATTTTCTAGAAAACATGTTGACCAAGTATCAAATGATTAAAAATATAAACTGTGTAAAGTGCAGTTCCTGCAAAAATCAGTAGACAGAGTAGTCGCCATTGAAGGAGATCACCACAGCCACACGCCTCGGCATTGATTCAAAGAAACTTTGATGTGTTTTTTGGGGTACAGCAGACCAAGCAGCTGCCTTGAGCTGGATGTAATCTGGGTGAACCCTTAAGCAACTATGGACCACATGTTTTATATAGGCGAAACATCTGAGAGTGAGCCGACCAAGGATGCAATTCAATCTGGCGATTGACAAAGTACCCTTATACAAGGTGTGTAACGTGTGGACGTGCATTATCCTGTTGAAATATGGTTGTGGACAAGCCCTGAAGGTAAGGAAGGACAACTGGCTCCAGTACCTCTGATATATAGCACTGGCTGTTTAAAGTACCGGCAATGCGTACTAGAAGAGTGTGAGAGTGATATCCAATACCACCCCATACCATAATACCCGGTGCAAGACCAATGTGGTGGTGAATAACGCAGCTGTTTAGCATCCTCCCTCCACGGTGTCTCCAGACTCGAATGCGACCATCGTAGTGTTGTAAATAGAAGCGTGATTCATCAGTAAAGACAATTTCATTCCATTCTGCCATCCACATCCTTGTTTCATTGCACCAATGGCGGCGGAAACGTCTGTGGTTCTGCGTCAATAGTAGACGAAGCAATGGACGTCTTGCGGACTGACCACTCTGCTGTAAATGGCGTCCAATGGTACACGCAGACACTGGAGGATGCGTTACAGACTGAATGTGCTGTGCTATGGCTCATGTGTTGCGTCCACAGGCGCGCGTGATATGCGTCTGTGCTGAAATTCTAATCATTTGCATATCTCAACTCCATTATTGCATGTTGTAAATTTCATGTTATTTTCATGCTTCATTCAAGGTGCTGCATTTACAGTGGTCAGCAGCGTAAATCACTAGAATACTTAAGAAATTTTTTACCAACTCAAAATAAAATTAAAATGCTGGTAATGTTAAGTGGAAAAAAAACCCTAAATTTGTTTTTGCTAATTAATCTGGTATTTTCTTATAAATACGTTAATAGTTTCATTAAGTATAAAATTATGTTTTGCTGCTTTTTTTATTTATTCAACTATGCAAATGACACTCATAGATCCCAACAATTTAAAAATAGTTATGCAACAATTTACTTGAATCAATAAAATTTCGCTTAACTTTTACCAGTTACTTGATGCAAACATTTAACACATTTACAATCAATTTAACATTCTTATTTACAATCTTATAACTTATAGTCATTTATTTTTCTATTAATTTTTAATTTGCAAAACTATAATTTATTGGAACATTATTTTATTACTTTTTGAATTTTATGAATTAACACGCCTGTTAAATCACAATTTATTATCAATTAAAAAAAATTTTTTTTAAAAATTTGCAATAATAGTTTAATTATTTACTAATACCTCTATCAAGGTTTAATAATGTCTTCAGTACTCAAGATATGTGTTTTCAATTCCCAGTTTAGAGATTCTTATATATAAATACTATTTGAAATTAAACTCTTTTCTAAACTAAAAAAGTTCTAATAGAATTTAATTAAAAAAATAATTTAAAATACAGTTCTAACACAATTAGGTTTACGAGTTTCTATTTTACTAGCAATTAGTACACTTTTCTTTAACACTGTTGGTCCAAAACTAGAGAAAAAAGTTGAGTACTTAAAGGTTTTTTTTTCTGCTTGCTTCCAACTGGATAGTGTGGTCACAATACAGGTTTGGTTTGGTTTGGTTTCTTTGTCACTCAACGGTCATTTTTTGCACACGAAGGCTAATTAGACCGGGACTTACGGTTTAAAGTGGATTCCGAACCACTACAAACATCCATGCCCAAGGTGGGATTCGAACCCACGAACTGTTGAACCGAAGGCAAGAGCGCCAGCTCGGCCACAATACACAGCATAGTTCGCAATCAGGAAACAAAAGTCCCACAGCTTGATCAATAAGATCACAGGAAAAGTTCCTTCACTCCGTTCTCGCTAATCCACCGCGCTACCACCAAAACAATTTAAATAAGCCGGTAGCATATTGAGCCTGATATGGCTGAGGCGATGGATAGGCTGGACCAATAAATGAATTGGGCTCACTTAAATGCGAAACCTTGATTAAACATTTATTCACAATCTATAAATTATTCTTATGATTATTTGCAATGATAGTTCATTGTATTGATCGATGAATCGATGACTATCTGCAAGGTCGATACAGGTTGTTTATAAGAATCTTCGATCGACTGGCGGGGTTTACAGGTACTGAGTTTTACCTTTCTAGGATATAAGCTGAAATCACTGGACATTTGGAGAATATAAGGAGGGGCTATTTGCATCCGAGCAACTCGGAATCTCTCTTAACAGGCTGAGGTCTTCCTTGAAAATTTCGGTCAGGGGCTCAGGGCGACTCACCCGGAGACATCTCAGGACCAGCATCTAAGGCGAAAAACGCAGGCAAAATTCTCAGTCTCTAGTAGCGCTCCTCTCTTTAAATATCTTCCTGCTCTCCGTCAACAGGCACTCCAAAAACTTCTCGAACATTCCCCGTATATTATTTCTGAGCCACCTGCTTCGAATCAAATAGGCAAATCCCAGCAACATGTGATAGTTAGGAAAGTACTGTCCAAGGAATCATAAAGAACTCATTAAGATATCACACTACAGGTTATTCCGATTTCTTGTAGGTGAATTGCATTTTCCATGAAGGACTTAACGACCCTTCTTAAGTTATTTTCTGCCATTTCCCATGGTATCATAAACCACTTTTCATGATTTTACTCTGGTACCAGTTCGTTACGGAGTACCATCTGGGAAATCAATCTCCTTGACAGAATAAATGTCCATCTCACGCTGAAAAACTCTTGGAGCTATGAAGGCAATAACGGGGACGTTAGAACGTATTACCTAAGCAGTACAAATGAAGTCTAACTGTTTCATCGGTTACGTTAAATTGTCTGGCTAGTTCACCACAAGTTTGTCTACAGCCCTCTTCAATGACCACCTGCAGGGCTTCGTCATCGAAGGCCTGTTGGTCATCCACTGCAAGCTTTATCACAGAGAAACAAATCTTCCTACTTGAATTTGTGAAACCAATTACTTGTCGTACGTTCATTCACAGCACTATCCCCAAATGCTTACATATTCGGCGACTTGATACAACAGTTGATAAGTCCACTTTGAAGTCTTAAGGCAAACAACATCGAAAGAGCTCCACCAACAAGCACATTTCTTTTCTTTACTCTACGAGTTACGATTGATGGATGCACGCAGTGGACCTGATTTTATAATTACTGACATTTCTACTTTCAATTTACTCGGTATCTCATCCACATTATCCACTAATTTGCTAACTTACCCTCACTTCCTTCAGTGGCAACGTGATAATTGCAAGAACTTTCTTGTTTACTTTGTAATACTAATTTTCCAAATATTATTCAATCATTATTTATTATGAATTTTACCTGAAGCTCCATCAGGGCATTTCATAGTTGTCATCTCTCCGACTTTAGTCCAAGCCCACTTGATTCCTCTAGAAAGTGTTGGTTGACAAAATTCATCAGTTGAATATATAGCTGTTGGTTGGGATGTTGTTGGCAAGAAGTCAACTTTAGCTGTGGAATCTTTGGTTGCTGATGTAAGGATGCTATCTAAAAATGAAATAGATGGAGAGTTAGAAAACAAAGAGATGAATATTCATATAAATCCTTAATTATAATTATCATTTTGTTAATTCCCCAGTGTAAAACTATATTTAGTTTCTTGCAAAACTTCTCTGAATATATTCATGTATATTAATATTTTTATATCAAAAGTAAAATTGTTTTTTTCTTATGAGAGATTAAGTAAATAAAAAAATCATTTTTGAGTGAGACATTAATTATTAATAAAGCAATTTAATTAATAAGAGAAATGCTATAATTTACAATTTTGAATAAACAAGTTTGTAATTAAATAAAATAAGCAGCATTTTGAAATAATATTGAAATCTAAGAATTATAAGTAACATTTTTTGTTTAGAGAAAAAATTATAGACCATTTTTTTCTTTACGAAAAGAACTTACCTTTTACTGTAGTCACTTCATTGGAAGATATCTCAGTTTTATTATGCAAAGCAACAGTAGGTAAAACATGATTTTGTATTGTAGTTGTAGTCTTCGGTAGAGGAGAAGTAGGTAAGAATGTTGATTGAATGCTGGATATTGTAGGACGATATACAATGGTATGTACTTTCACATGATTTGGACTTGCTGTAACATTTGGTGGTGGAGAAGCTTTTGGAAGAAGACTTGTAACTGAGCTTGTTCCAGATGAAGTAGTGACAAGGTCATCTAAAAATTAGAGTTTTATTTTAAAGAATTCCCCTAAAACTATTAGATTAGGGTTGATATAAATTTGCAAGAAAATTCACCAGTTAAATTAACAAGTATTTAATCTTAATGTTGCCGATCACACTTAACTATAAACACTGAAGTAAAAAAAAAATTACAATTCGCGCGGAGAGTTTTAAAGTACAGAAACCTTTACAAAAATTGATTTACATATTTTTATTATTGATTACAAAAATTTCTTTGAAAATTTTTTATAAGTAAAAGAGGAATCTATATAATTATTATATAAAACCTTTATATATAATTAATTATTATAGGCACATACTTAATTTTATGCAGTTTTCTTATTATTTGAACAATACTAGTTGTTGACATTTACATACAGTATATTTGGAAAGTTGCGCTATATATAAAGCAGTATTTTAACTGGCACGGTGTCTCGGTTAGTTAGAGTGGAGTTCTCATTATTGGAAGGTAGTGAATTTGAATTCTGATTTAATCGAAGATCCATCATGATCACTAAAGTTGGCTGGGGCACGTTAAATAGACTGAGAATGCAATGTCCTCTAAGTTAAATAATACCCCTGGAGATGGAATGTCATTTACAGGTGTGTCTTCTGCTTATTCCCTGCTTCTAAATTACGAAGACTCCTACATGGCTGCTTCCACATAACTAGTGAAAATCCAAATCTAAGTTAGGTACAAGGAAGTATGTTGGTGTTCTGAGTATTTTTGCATACACACGATCACCAAATGTGCATAACCAAATATTTCAAATTAGATCATTTTTCTTTTATCTAAGATAACTAAAAATAAATTTTTTCTAGAAATATGCTATATAGTACAGTTCTGAGTAGATATTTGAATACAGTACAGAAACTAAAATTTGTAACATTTATTGAATTAACCCATTTAGTGCAATTCAAAATGTCCTTATTTTTGATTAATATAAAGTTATCTTTGATCTATATAAAAATTTCCTGCAAAAAAATTTTAAAACATAAATATAAACACCAAATTAATTTCAGAACTTATATGTAACTAAGTTGATAATGCATTTTCGCTCCTTATTCACATGTAGATAAAGCAATACAGAGAAATTCTTAAATTTAATTATTTATTTACTAACGAGATTGAGCTTAAGGATTTGAGTATCATAATGTTTCATCAGGATATTTTAGTTATAATTATAACTAAAAATTTGATGGGGGATAGTGAAGTACTCCTCCCAAGATAAGTTATTTATTTAGAAATTGCATATAAATTTTTTTCAGACAGTATATTTTGTTTATTACAAATTAAACATATTAGTGCTAGATAGTATTATTTTTATTTAGTAGATAAGTTCAATGGAATTGACATAAATAACGTTCATTCTTCAAATTTAAGTAAAATTTAATCGTTATATTTATTAAAAGAATAAGCTACAAAAACTTATAGAGAGAAGAAAAGGAAATCAACATTAGAAGACATACAAACAAACTCTGAAAAAATATGGACAAGCTTAATATATTTAAAGATTAACACAAAAAATTAAAATTTTGCAGTATGCAGCCTTATAAAAATAAAAGTAAATACTTAATTCCTCATTTTACATTTTAGGATACCGGAACTAAAAACTATGCTGTTTTATACTTTTTTTTTACAAAACTTTCAGGGTTCAATAATAATATTTTAAATAGAAATTACCATACGATAAAAAGCACCAAAAAATCGTAAGTAACTAGCAATTGTATACAAATAACACGTTGATAATACACAATACATACATACATATTAAATGTTAATAATTATTCTTTAAAGCAATAGAGAGAATTACTAAAGAGAATTTCAGCTCATTCAGATTTCAGTTTATTTTCTCATGAATTAAGCATAAATATAAGCTTTTTTTATTTAAACATATAAAACAAATGAACATAAATTGAATTCTCTTACCAAAATACTATGGCACTATTTTCTGTTACTAAAATGTTATTCAAAAATACATAAAATTAACATAAAAGTCTTTGAAAATTTATTACCAATTTACTGTTTTCTTTTCAAGAAATTTAAATTTGGTTTAATGTTAATGTTTTATGAAATATTAACAGAAAATGTTTATTTTTATAGGATGGTAAAAATTTATTTCCTAATAAGTAGTTGAAAATTGTTACAGTATTAGAAGTGGGGTATGGTAAAAAGAGAGGGAATATACGAGTTAAAAATTATGCTTACTAGAGCCTACTTTAGAATAATGAATTCTGTAATGATGATTTTAAGTTCCTTTTTCCCAATATTTAATTAGTTAAACTCTAATCAGATTAATATAAGTATTATGCTTTAAAAAATGTGGCACAATTAATATTATGCATAATTAGCATTGCACAACTAAAATATGTTTTTAGGAAATATTTTCTCATTAATATAAATAAACTTTAAAAATAACAGTAACACATTAAAATATTTAAGAAATAACACATCTAAAAGTTTCATGCAATTTTTTTAACAAATGCTGTGAGGAGATTTTTCAGTCAGAAAAAATTGCATATTTTTCTTTCATTAAATAAATATTAAGATATTTAAAGTAATTTTAGAGTATTTATGAATGAAAAAATCCCTCTAATTAGAGTAAAAATTAATAATAAAATAATTCACTAATTAATGTTAAAATTAAACTAGCTAAATAAAGGATTTATTATGCTAATCTAAAATTTTTTATTTGATGCAAAACTTATTTTCAAATGATGCAGAAAAATCAGCGTTTTACAAAAATTTAATTGCTTACATCTTAAGTTTTGTATCCTCTCCTGTGTGATGTATAATTTTTCTTTCAATATATCTTAATTTATTTTTCATCATCATCATCAGCATTGGCACGACAGCTCTTTGTGGGCCTTGGCCTTCTTTAGAAGTCTCTGCCACTCCGCCCCTTTTCTAGAAATCGACCTCCAGTTCTTGACTTTAAGTATGTTGAAGTCTTCTTCCAGGCAGTCCTTCCATCTCTTTTTGGGTCTTCCTCTTGGTCTACTACAGAAAGGGATGGTGATGAAGTCCTTTATTGGTGTTCTCTCTGTACTAATTCTCATGAGGTGGCCTGCCCATCTCATTCTAGATAGTTTTATTGATTTAATGATGTCTTCTCCATAGATTTTGTACAGTTCAAAGTTATACTTTTTCGCCAGGTGTTATTTTCCAGGACAGCACCAAAAATAGTTCTTAGGACCTTTCTCTCAAAAATCGCCAATGTTTTCTCTTCCTTCATCGTCAAGGTCCATGTCTCTGAGGCGTAGGTTAGAACTGGCTTAATCAATGTCTTGAATAACATTATTTTTGTCCTTCTCCTGATTAGGTGAGATTTCAAAAAGGTCTTAGACCAGAGAAACAATGGTTTGCGGCAATGATGCTCTTTCTGATTTCAGGAGTGATGTCATTTTGGTAGTCAATCTCCGAGCCCAAATAGCTGAAGTTTCTCACAGACTGAAACTTAAATGTGCCGATCATAAAAGTCTCAGACTGGTATTCTTTTTTACCACAGAACATATGTTTTGTTTTTTTCATGTTTACTCTGCGCTTCATCTTCCTAGCTGCTTATTCCAATGCCAAAAAGGCTGTCCTCAGGTCAGTTTCAGATCTTGAAATTATGTCGATGTCATCGGCATATGTTAAAATTTGTACCGATTTGTTGAAAGTAGTGCCTCTTGTATTAATTTCAGCATCTTTTATCACTTTCTCAAGCGCTATATTAAAGAGGAGGCAAGCCAATGCATCCCCTTGCCTAACTCCATTGCAGACCTCAAAGGGGATACATTTTTCTCCCTGGACTCCTACCGCAGAGAAGGTTGATGTGAGAGTGAGC
Organism: Latrodectus hesperus; assembly: GCA_037975125.1. Taxonomy (NCBI): domain Eukaryota; kingdom Metazoa; phylum Arthropoda; class Arachnida; order Araneae; family Theridiidae; genus Latrodectus; species Latrodectus hesperus. Next base: position 93,727,568 of record CM075854.1, read on the forward strand.
TTTATGAGCTTAATTAGCTTTAATGGAACTTTAAATTCAACAAACGCATTGAGTAGCTCTGTCCTGTCGATAATATCGTAGGCTTCTTTGAAGTCTACAAATAGATGGTGAGTGTCGATTCCATATTCTTTACATTCCTCTAGAATTTGTCTCAACGTGAAGATTTGGTCAGTGGTCGATCTTCCTTTTCTAAAGTAACATTGATACTCGCCAACAACAGTATTAATAATAGGAGACAAACTGCTAAATAAAATATTTGAAAACACTTTATAAGTGACAGGTAGTAAACTTATTCCTCTATAATTTTCACAGTTCAGTAGGTCCCCTTGTTTGTGGATTGGGCAGAGAATACTTAATTGCCAATCCGGTAGTAGGATTTCTTTTATGGTAGGATTTCCCAAATAATATTTGTTAGGTCTTTTCCACCACATTTTATTAGTTCGGCAGGTATGGCACCTGGTCCAGCTGCTTTATTATTTTTGAGTTTATCAATGGCGGATTGGGTCTCTACAATAGTTGGGAGGTCAACCAATTGCTTTTCAGTTTCCCCTTCTAATGTCTCTGAATTAGCTGATACATCCAAGTTAAGCAAGTCATTGAAGTGCTCAACCCATCTATCCACAGGATTTTGTCCCTTTCATTAACTATACTTCCATCTCTATTTTTACAGAGAGTTATTCTTGGTTTAAAGTCTCTACGTCCTTCATTAATGGCCTTGAAGAAAGCTCTGCTCTCATGGTTGGACCTAAGGCGTTCGACTTCGTTAAGTTAGCTCCCTTTGTAAATTTTTTCTTCTTTTAATGTATTTTTTCCCTCTTTACGAGCATTTTTATGTTAATCAAATGCTCTTCTTGTAGCCCTTTTATTGAGCACATTTCCATAGGCTTTATTTTTATATTCATTGGCGCTTCTGCATTTCTCATCAAACCAATCGGGTCTTCTTGATTTTTTGGCTTTGCCTATCAGCGTGTTAGCTGTTGAAACTATTGATTTTTTACATGTTGCCATTTTTCATTCACTTCATTATCAGTTACTTTCTCTGAGTTCATTCGACAACTGTTTTTGATATTCTGTGCGAACTTTAGGGTCTTTTAGTTTCTCACAGTTGTATCTCTCAGAGACAATCTTTTTTGTCTTTCTGGCCATGAAGTTCGTTCCCCTAATTTTACAGATCACAAGGTAGTGATCAGAATCCACAGTGGCTCCTCTGTAAGTTCTCACATCCAGGAGGTTCGAAAAATGTCTGGAATAAATCACCAAATGATCAATCTGATTGTTATAAGCTCCATCAGGGGATCTCCATGTTGCTTTATGAATATCCCTATGCTGAAACATTGTGCTACCAAGTACCATATTGTGAGAGGCAGCAAAACTTATTAGTCTGGTACTGTTATCATTAGAATTGGTATGTAGACTGTGCTTTCCTACTACTGATCTAAATTGCTTCTCCCTGCCAACTTTGGCATTAAAATCACCCATTATGATTTTTACATCGTGTTTAGGGCATGATCCCCAGAGCTGGTCAAGATCATCATAAAAAGAGTCTTTTTCATCATCTTCCTTTTCTTTAGTTGGCGCTTACACATTAATAATAGAGTAGCTAGCATATTTTCCTCTCAGTCGTATAGCACACAAACTGGGTGAAACGGCCCGAAAATCCATAAGCAGGTGCCCTATCCTTTTGCTTAGGATGAAACCAGTTCCATATATATGCTTTGTCTCATAACAGCTATAGAACAAGGTGTAGTTTTTCTTCACCAAAACCGCACTACGAGTCCATCTTATTTCCTGGATAGCTAATAAGTCCAGTGCATATGAATCCATCTGCTCTATCACCATTTGCATATTTTTGCTCTGATATAGAGTACGTACATTCCAGAATCCAAATCTCATGTCCTGTTTTCTTTTCCTGGTCGAATTCCGTAAAGGCAGTCCGGCATTTACTTCTTTAGATTTCGGAACAAGGTTTTTTTATCCGGGGAGGGGTTGTTAGCCCCCCACCCAAACCAGGAGGACCAGGGTGTCCCTTTGGTCTGCCGCCTCCCCTCCGACCTGTCCGGTATGAGTGACCGACCCTACCAGTAGCTACGCTACCGCCAACATAGCTCTCAGGATTATCAGCACACGCAAGCCACCGCACTACGACAAAGCGGAACTCCATTCACGGTGGTAATTTATTTTTAAGATAAAAAAAATTCTGTTAGAATATAAAATTCTCAAAAGTCTGATTTATTTACTTTATAATAATTATTAATTCCTTTTCTGTTTTGCAAAAATTTAATCTTAAGATTTTGATACTTTGCATTATTCTAGTGCACATGAAATTAATTTAAGTAATATTGATTAAGAATATTGTCGAATGATGGAAAAGAGAAGAATTATGGAAGTATTTTCTACTAACAAATGCATAACGAGGTATGTATAACAATAAAAGTGAAATAATGTTTTTAAGCCCTTAATATCTTGCTAAATTACATATTTTTATTATTATATCATATAACTTTGAGAATAATTTTTTAGGGCTTTAATGTAGCTTGTCCATTTTGGACCATGTGCCAGAAAACCCAACTAACTAACTGAAAGCTTTGATGATAACTACACTTTAATAACTTTTCCCATGTGCTTTAATAATTACTATAATTTATTTTTAAAGCACATGGAACTGTATTTGAAAATCAGCTTAAAAACAGTAGAGTATTTTGATTAATTTGATGCATTTTTTTGATGAATATATGCTTGAATAATAATTGAAGGAATAGTAAGTTGATATTTCTTTGTATATTAGATTGGAAATTTAATAGTTTTCATTGAAATAAAAATAGACAGAAATAGTTTTCTGATTTGAAATTGTGGAATTTTAATAAATTATGAATAGAATGAGCGTTTGTTCAAAGATTTTTTAACGCTAATGCTTAAAAAACTTATTTTCATTGTATCGTTTCTAACCGCGGCATAACAGAGGTTTATATTACATAATTTGTAACGAAATAATTGTTAGATTGAAAACTTATAAAGGAAAGCATACCTGTTCCACAGTGATATTGAACCTCTAGGTATTTGAGAGTACCTGGGCATGGATCATGGAAAGTAACACTTGATACATTCACAGTGCAATTAGGTTTTAAACCACACCTAAAATAACATGCAAAAGTGATGCATAAGAAAATATTTGTTATTTTTGATTGAAATAAGAATCTAAATGGCACATTCTTTTGATTGATTACTTAAAACATTTTATTGCTGTGTTTAAAGTTGTAAAATATAAATTATGAAATCTTTTTGCTGATAACTAGGATATATAAGTCATCAGAAAACATACATACCTTTAGTATTAAAAATAATTTAAAATTTCTTTGTGCAATATTACATGTGACACAAATAACAAATTTAAAAATATCAAAAGGCTGTGATTCAAAATTCGTATATATTTTTGCATTTTACGAAACGTAAAATATTCTTATTGGAAAATGATGGCTAAAATTAACGAATGAAAAGAAATTCTCTTTCTACAGGTTAATAGATTTAACTATATTTCTCTTGATGGAATGAACAATATAACTGAAGAAAGCAATCAAATTTTGAATTTTAGTGATCAAAGATAAAAGAAAAATAAAACACAAATGTACAAAAAAAAAACAGATATCAAAAGATTTACGAGAGCTATGTAACATACAACATAATTAGAAAGTGTGAAATAATGAAATTCACTGACAACTACATGTAATTATATGAAGACTTTTCAGTTCTCAGAAACTCTCTGACTCATATACCTACGAATTATAAAATAAGCGTACTAAGAAAAGGAATGCTTGGACTAAAATTAAATTTAAAATAGATAACGATAAAAAAGCCCTTGATCTGAAAGGTAGATACTCCAATAATTACAGAGTGATTTCTCTAGCTTTCATTAATAGATAATCTCACCACCCATGAGATCAATAAATATGGCAAACAATCCTCCATCTATTAAGTTAAAATGAGGACTAATTACAAGTGTAAAAATTGGGCTCACCCAAGACCTTCAGAGTAAGATGTCCCGGGTTTGATCCCAACCATTGTTAAACAACGGGGGACGGATGTTGCAATTCTGCCTTCTGCATGCGCATCTGTTGGGGTGGATGCTTGGGAGTTTTCCATGTTTCCTGCCTTGTGATATTTGAATACGGCTTACTGCCTATGTAAAAAGTCCTTCGAGAAGGTAATTACTCCTTGGAAATTAAAATGACTTGGCCATTAGGTAGTCCACTTACATGGTACCAAGGTATAAAAATTATTGGATGGTAAGGTGCTTGTTAGACAATTTCCAAAGTGTTGCATAACCATTCATATGAAGAAGAAGAAGAAAACTTATGTTCTTTAGCATGAGGTGCATTTGAAACATTACCCTCTTGTTTGCATTGTCTTGATGGGTACGGACAGATAAATCTAAGCAAATCATGCATGTTTTTCATCTGGTTATACATAACACACCGTTCTATAACATGACATTTTTAAGGAGAGGGTATGCCATTGAAGAGCCAAATGTAATACATTAAGTACCGTATGTAATCTAATTGATGTGTTGATATACTTTATCCAATTGATAAATTATTCTCCGACTCGGAAGGAAAGAAACGCACATGAGGGGATGTAAAACCTTACTAAGTTTTATATTTATAATTATAAATATATTTATAATCATAAATATAAAATCCTAGGCAGCAGTGTTATAATTATAAATATAAAATCCTAGGCAGCAGTGTTAAGCTTTTACATCCCCTCATGCGTTTCTTTCCTTCCGAGTCGGAGAATAATTTATCAATTGGATAATGTTAAGCTTGGTTGACATAGGTTTTCAAACCATTATGCTTCATTAAGGAGAACTGTATTGAATAACTCAGGTGAACAGCCATCTCTTGCGAGTCCATCACTAGAATGACAAATCTTCAATTTTTTCTGTCTTGGTGTTTCCATAATCAGAGCAATTGTACTCAAGGCAAAACGATAGTGGGTTTTTAAATCACAGACTTGCTTCGTGAAAAGTCTAAATATGGTTCATGAACAGAGAGGAATCCTTATATTAGCTTGTTTAATTGAACAGATCATTGTAAGATCAGTGTGATCAAAGACAGATGATGACACTACGTCGTCCTGAACACTAGTTTAAAAGAGACATCATATGTTCAAAGTTCCAACTACCATTTCACAGAATACTCAGAACAAGCAGCCAAGTTAGCACCATTTTATATAAACAACGTTTCGCGTTTGCAAACCCACTGCAACTTGAGTGTTCATGCACGACAAATTGATATCATTTGTATAGCAGAAATAACGTGTTTACATTGTCTGTCTCTTTTTAGCTTGCTCTACACTCCATTTTGAGCTATTTTATTCACAGTAAATGTACACACAAGTAAAGGATCCTTATAATTTGTTTATGGTTACTTTATTTATGAAAAGACTAGATAAAATTGATTAACCAATATAAAACATAACCGTTAAAGTTCATACATTTATATTATTATTTAGATTGTGAAATTAACTTATCACGCAAATTAGCTAAATATTTTATAAATTGGTTAGTTCTTATACATTATTAGTTATTATTTTAGTCATGAGGTATTTAAAATTCAGTGAGAGTTTAATTTTTTAATGTTCTTCTAAATGTTAAAAAAAAAAAAAACTTTTAATTATTTTAAACGTGAACGAAATTCAATGTTATGATTTAAAATTTTCATAGCATGTTTCCTCAAATATTGAATAAATGGGCTACATTCTGGTGATGAAACTGATACGTTTTTTAAAAAGAGAAATTTAAAAACTTGTAAATGAATTTTAATTCTAAAATTGTCTCATGAACACCTCAATACCGTGTAGTGGGCAGTCAAATGATATTATTAAGTAATAGCCTTTGACTGCCCATTGCCACTAATGATTTAAGGCTAATGTAAATGTAATCCATTTTAATATCTACTGCGTAAATTGCCTTCCTGAAGGAATTTTCATAGATGGGGAGGAAAGTAGTATTCATATTTCACAAGAGAGAAAACCCGGAAAACTCCCAGGTACTAACACGAATAGACGTACATGCAGAAAACAGGAGCGCAATATGTATCTAGCGTTGCTCAACTGCGACTTAAATCAAACCCGGGACCTTTCTTTTGAAAAGAACACTGTTTTATCGCTTGGTTATCATTTGGTGACATGTCCTAGTGTTACGACAACGCTCTTAACATTTAAAATATTTGTATTTATTTTAGTTCATTTTTTGCATAACATTTTATAACTTTTTCAAATTTACATATCTGTAATGAATTTATGTAGCTTTAAGCTAAAAGAAATAATTTTCTTTAAGGTAATTTGCAGAATTTAAATTTTTGCGCTGAAATGGCAGTTCGCTGAAATTCAGATAGGAATAATATGATTAAGTTTGTCTGTAAATAGATATTGTGATTTCGTCTATTTTGCAAAAATATTTATTTTTCTTGTATAAAACAAGTTTCCTCCCAGAAGCTAAATATTATAAACCAAAGTTAATGTTTTGAAAAACATTTTTGTTTGGATAGAAAATGGAAATATTTTAACTGATGAAAAAACATACACATCTCCTTTTTAAATTACTTCTCCAATCTGTAAATATTTAAGAAAGCATATAAACTAACGTAAAAATCACAAGCTGAGAACACACAGCCTCTACTAGAAATAAAAAAATAATCATAAAAATTTAAGAAAGCAATGATTCTTTTGAGCTTCTCAACAATATGAAACTTTTGGAATAGATTTATATGAAGCATGTACTTTTTAAGGCTTTTCGGTAATTAAAAAATATTTTAAAAGGTTTTCACATATATTGCCATAACATTTCTGCAAATCAATATTGAAATCCTAATTGTTTTTTTACTTTATTTGAAAATTGAAGTATAGAAATTATTGAATTAGTTTAATGAATACCTCATGTAACTAATACAATTTTGCTACTTATGTAAGATAGCCAATCAGAACATTTTAAAAAAGTGTGTAAAATGATACCTAACAATCATTCATATCATTTCATAAATAACCAAACTAAAATTTAAAATTTTTAATGTATGGTAACAATAATTTTTTTTCGTTTAAAGAGATTTATATACCTAAATAATTATATTGTTCATTTCATGAATTAAAAATAAAATGTAAGTAATACAATAAAAATTTTGATATAATTAGCAGCAAATATGCATAAGGTTTTTATTAACAACTTTTAAAATACTTTATATTAATTACTCAAGTTTCCAGATGATTATCATTCAAAGAAATAAGCTCTTACAAATAGATGCGTTTCAAAAAAATAAGCATAGTTCTCTCTATAAAACAGGCTTAAAATAATGAAAGAAAAATAACTCTCAGTTCGCTAAGAAATTCCTCTATTGAGATAATATCGAAATTCATTACCAATGATTCTATTGTAATGAATTAATTATTTTTCAAATAAAATAATTAAACATAGTGGGATTGTTAAAGCAAATACAGAGGAAAGCAAAATGATTAAAATAACAGTAGACAGAAATTTACAAATGACAATAGAAATATATTATTAGAAATTAGTATGCAGCAAGTGGAAAAGATTATAAGTGAATAAACAATTTTTATTTAATTAGTAATAACAAGTTGCATTTCATCGAATATTATACCTGTATTGTTCCTTCTTAGATACATGGGCATCAGACTGAATGTTAATTAATTAAATAAAAATAGGCTTACCTCTGAACTATTCTCCAAAGTTTCACGCTATTAAAACCATTCATAAATTACGAACCATTCTTTTCACAAGAAAATACAATACTTACATTTATTAATTGCGTATTTTTAGCACTATTTTTACTTCCATTAAAATTTTTCTTCGGGTATCCAATATAAAGAAAAATGCTCAAATATTTCAAAGCATTGTGAACACATCATTTTTATAATCAATGACACTTTTTATGGATAAAGAACAGTTTAAAAAAACAAAAGATATGAAGAAAACAATGATAACAAAGAAAGAAAAATACTATTAAAATATTTCTTTTGCTATGTGAAGAAACAACATTTTTTTAAATTAAATAAGACAAAGAAACCGAACAATTTTAGAAAACGTTCTGGAATAATAAATATTTAGAAAAACAGATACAGAATCAGTATATTCTAGAAGTAAACAAGATTCATTTTATATTTATTAAGAATTACGCTATTTTTTTACGAGAATGAAATATGAGTTTAATTCTTATCATTATAACCATTATAATTATAATGATTTATAGCATTTTTTCATCATCACACATATTTCTTTCATTTTATGCACTGAATTAAAGCTATCTTTCATTTTTATAAAATTATGCTACTTTTGGAAATTATTTTTACTATGGAAATTATGCTGGTTTTATTTAAAATACTATTTTATAAACATATTTGAAATTAAAACTACAAATATGTGGCCAAATTTTGGAAATAATTTTATCCAAAATTAGTTTTTATTTTTAAATTAAATGGATTGCATCATTGATATGTAAAGCTCCGATTTTTAACGAAATTGTACTTAGATATGATGTGAATTTAATTGTTATTATAATTTAATTTACATTATAATTGCAAATTATAATGTAAATTTAATTGCTTTTAAATGAAAAAAAGTTAGTTATGAAATATAGTTTCATATCTAACTTTTTCTTTACTTTGTATATACCTAATACTAATGAGATTCAAATATCATTTCCTTAACTAATAAAGTTAAATATTTTTAATACGCAGTTTTAATGTGTAAGTAAAATACATTCATATCATTAAACAATATTTAGAAAGCTTTTAGAAAAAATGAAGTAGTTTAAATTTTTAAGTATAAAATATGTTTTTTATGAGTTATATTACTAAAATTTAATATGAGATGAAATATTTGATAAATTTTCATATTTTACATGTACTGAAATAATTTAGGACATAAAAGTTTACCTAATTAGTCAGAGATTAATTATTTGTTTCTTTTAATAAAATATCTTTATAATATTAATTAATTTCTTTGTAATATAAAATGATCTAACTGAAAAAAGGACAAAAAGATAATGGAAAATTAATATTTTTAAACTCTAAGCTAAGTATGATTTTATACCAAGCACTTGTTTCAACTAATTAATGATTTTTGTCTTATTGCTTAAAATATTTACTGGAAGGACTAAATTTTAAACAATATCTATATTTTAAATACAACAGTAAAATAAAGAGAGAAAATTTGAATTTTTTTCATAGAATTTCTTGAAGAAACTAAGCAGAACTATTATGAATTAGTATGGCAATATAATATCGTAAAATCGTTTTTTATATACTATAGTATAATTCAGCATACAAGAAATTTTGATGACATTAACAAGTAAATTCCCAAACCTATTACAGTTTTGGTGATTTAATTATTTTTTCAAATCCATAGAAATATTAATTCATAATTTTACATAATGTTCAAACAAAAAATGTTTTTACACCACCACATTGAAAAAACTATTAATTTAGCTGGGGTGTGAATAACCTTCTAAGAATAATGCAATTTAAATAACACTTTTTAATAATTCGCGAAATACAAAAAATTATAAATCATGAATGAAATCTATCAAAGAAGTATCGCTTACTAAAAAGTTATTTATATATTAGAAGGCAAAACTATGTGTCTTCAACCCTTTGGAACCAAATATAATTTTTTATCATGTGGCTAAATTGCATTTTATCAAAGAAAAATTAGCTATATGTTTTTTGAAATTGCATTATTATTGATAGTTTTATAACTAAATAAGTGAATATTTTAAATAAAACAATTGAAAATGGGAGTTATAATACATAAATTATTTTATAAAAATATTATGAAATGATTCCGCAAATTTTTTTAATTATTTAAAGGGTTGAATATTCGGTTAAATGCTCATAAGTAAGTGAACTGCTAGATTAACTAAGAATGCTTACTTTAATAATGAAAAAATTTAATGAGTGAGCACTTAGTTCAGGAATATTATCGACACGTAAATAACTATGCAATTTTTTCAAGATAAATAAATTTTTGATAAATAAAAGCTATTTTATGATTTTGATGATTTATATTTTCAAAATTTACACTAGATAATATACCATGTTTATTGGTGTTGGATTATTTTTAATCAAAAATTTGAATGAAAAATAATAAAAAATGTAAAAACATCACCAAGAATTTAAGATTCTAATTAAATTTCTTAACATAAAATATTATTTAAGTGAATAGAATTGATAGTTTTGATACATTGATAAATTAAACAATTTTTAATGTATTTAAAATAATTTCAAATATTTTCGAGAATATTTTATTGATAAAAAAAGCAACAAAATGAAACAAAGGAACAAATTGAATCTTAAATAGATAATAAAATTAAATGGTATATTTAAAATAAATAACTCAAATAATTATTCACATTTATGTTTTTCACAAATTAAAATAGGGAATTATTTAATTAAATATCTTTATAACGAATATTGCGATACAATCTTTAAAGGGGCATAATTTACTCATATATATTTAAAATTATAATTTGGGTTTTTCTACGAGAAAGATAAATCATTTACATTTCTAGAATAAATTAAATGTTTTTATTTATTATATAGGCATAATGAATTATTTAAAAGGGTATGCTTATTATTATTTTATAAAAATATATTTCCTATTATCGAAAGTGTTGTAGATGAATTTCATATTTGTTATAATTGTAGTGAAAATTATATTTTTACTATCTTGATGTGTTTTAAATAGGAATTGGACGAATAAATATTATACTTTTAACTAAGCGCAAAAGAGATTTTTTAAAAATAAAAACATGCGAAACAGGGAATTTTTACGATTTTATAGCACAACATAAAGGAAATGATTTACATGGTATGATCATTTATGAAATATTTTTATAAGTAAACTAATAAATATGGCATTAATTATTTAAAGTAGCTTTGAAACGTAAATACTTTATTTTCCTTGATAGGGAAAAATTGCATATTAAATGGCCTCCATATTTGTTTCTAGATAATAAATTTGCTTGATTCTTGATTTTTTAAAGCTTATTTTAAAAATAAAATTGCAAATACATTGCTAATAAATAGAAAAAGAATAATTTAAAAAATATATATTTTTTACTATTAGCTTATTTAAATACTACGTGTTCAAAGAAATATATATATAATACAAATAATTTATTTGAATTTAATAAATATTTTTAGAAATACACTACAGGTAAATTGAAAAGGAAGTCTTTCTAAGCTTTTTAAATTTGTCTTCCAATTATATTGAAGAATAAATACTTATAAACTACTCATTTAACTATATTCATGAAATCTAAAATAATTATATAAAAACTATATTTATGAATTCCAAAGAAATAGTTTCACTTTTGATTTTTTTAATTTCCTTTTATTATTTCTTTAACGTTACAAAGTTTACAGTTTTTACTGTTGATTTCTTAACTACTATTAGTATTTTGAAATTATTAGTCCCTTTTTTACTATGGTGAGTAAAGTACACATTTTTAACATTAAAATATAAATGATTCTTGTGTGTGTAATATTAAAACTCACTTTCTATCTTAAATTTCTTAATGAAATGGAGCAATAAAAGAAAGTAATATTAACTTTTCATCTAAAATTAATAGAGCCAAGTAATAATTCAGTCATTCTGTAGTTCAGTTATTCAAATTACGATCAATTTGCATAAATGTCATTACTAGGAATTTGACACATAAAATGTTTTGTGTTTTGATATAGTTATACATTTCTTATTAATATTCATATGAACTCTATATTTTTGTAATAAGAATGATTTAATTTTAATGAATAGAAGCTCTGAAGTCATATAATCTATTAATTTCTAATATGCGAGTATTAATATTCATTTTTATATTTGTTCAAGCGAACTGAGAAAGCATCTTATAAAATTATAAATTTATTTAAATAAATTTATAAAATAGATACATTTAAATTTTTATTAGTCTTAGCCTATTAAATAATGAATTACTCACGTAAAACTAATTACATATAACTAGAATATAAATAAATATCTATTTTGTGAATCACACATTTATGAAGAAAATTAAATTCTCATTTAGTATATAGTGTATAATGGACAAATAAGTATTTTAATTATTCGTAAAAAATGGAGATACTGATAGATATCATATTTATTAGCTATTTCGAACTTAAGATATATAATTACATAAAAATATGAATTCATGCGACATGAAATGAATTAGATGTAAGGAAATAAAAAATTCAATATTTAAAAAAAATGAAAGTAAAACAAAGTAATGTATATTTATGTCAAAAAGTCTAAAAAATGTAAATATATAACATTATTTATAATAAGTTTTATAAGAAGACAACGAGAAATCAATGCTTCAAAAAATAAAAACAACTATTAGAAATATATAATTATAACGAAATTCTCATAAGATATAAATATATCATAAATGGAATACTAAATTAGGTTAATAAACAATAAATAATTTATGCAATTTTGAATGATTTTTTAAGTTATTTGTTATATTTAATACTACAGGAAAAAAAGAAAATAAGTTACCTTTCCAACATGATTGGAAATGAATAAAGAGACATACAATTCACTCTCCATTCTAAATTGCCATGTTCATTACAAATGCCAATACTGAATCTTCCATAATTAGCTCTGATCAAATTTATAAGCCCTTCTTCACAAATCATATTCAATGTTCTTCCTTCACATGTGTATATTGTTCTGTATCCTGATGGCTCTGTAATTATTTATGAAATAAATGTTATCTTTAAGATTTTAAAAAGTATTTCTCTAAATCAATGCTACAGAAAGTAAATATATTTAATTTGAAAATAAGTGTTTTTTAATTGAATATTATATTGTTGACAAAAATATGCTTGTTTTTAAGAGTAGATATGAAACAATTATGAATAGATTATGAAGACATTCTTAACATTCTCTGTTAAGATATAAAAGCAAAATGTTATTGTAGTATAAATATTAAACATAATTAAGTCATTTTAGCTGTTTTAGACAGTAGGATATTAGATTAAGAATAAACTTCTGTTCATCTTGTGATTACAACTTAAACACATGAATATTCTTCTAACGCATAATAAGTATACTTCATAAGAGATTAATAGCAGCTTTGAAAGGTTAGTCTGTTTGTGGTATGGAAAATAAATATTGACGCATTAATATTATGCACCAGATAAATTTGACTTTGATACTTCAACATAAGATAAGGCAGAAAATTGAAATGTCACACAAGACATAAATATCACAATAACAAAATTAACCAATTACACAATAAAAGCGATGCATTACCATAACTTTGGTAAGAATTCCACTACTTTATTGAATTGATTAAATAATGTTGTTTAAAATAAGCAATTTACTAAATAAATAATTTCATACACTTAAAATATATTTTTTGAATTGAATTTGAAGCAACAGCTCTTAAAACCTTTCTATTAGTTCTTCAAAAATTCATTTTAAAAATGACATCAATAATTATATTTTAAAAACTAAAACCTAAAACAATATTATGGAGTAGAATAAGTATGCTAGATGCAGAGACATTTGCTATAATTAATAAAAGTAATACAGAACATATGTACATAGATATACTATTTTCAACTTCGGTAGTGAAAACCACTGATGGCAAAGAGCTAAGGAGAAAGACTAAATTAGCTACTCATATTCAAAAAGCCCTAACGTGGTTGCTTGGTGTTAGATTATATAATTGAGGTGATGTACAAGTAATTTCATTCAGAAGATAATTGCCCACGATCTCGTGTTATCACGTCCCGGGTTGTCTTTCATTATGGAATCATCATCTATTGCAGCAACGTACGTGTGTATATCAACATCAAGGACATCATTTCTTCACACGTAAGATTTCATGGTTTCACTTAGAGTCCTAAATGTCCATCTAAAGCGATATCTCACAATCAACACAGATTCTTACTGTTTTATTTAAATCTTTTAAATACATGTTGAATATATAATAGAACACCTTTTGTTCTTTCCATAGTATATAAAGGGTCCAATGGTTGGTCTTTTGTCTCACAAACCATTTTCATGGAGCTTTTCCAGTCTTGGTAATGTACTTCAGTAGTAGTACTTAAAATTAGTTAATTTCAGTTTTATCCAGATTTGGTTGCTGAATTTATTGTGCGTATTGACTTACTTTTGAAAGATTCATAGTTATTTTTGTAAATTTTGAAATCAATTATTGGTATTCTATCTTTAAAATAAAAAAAAATTTATTTATGTTGGCTAAAATGTTAAATATTTTTACATCATTCCTTGTCTTAAGAAATTCCCTCGGGTGATTGTAAGGTCTCTCAGCCAGTTTTAAATATTTTGTAAGGAATATTAGATAATTTTGAAAAGAATTTTTTATTCAAACAATTTTCCACAATGACTACATTTATAAAATTAATTTATCATTACAAATTCATTTATTTTTAAAGAAACATTGAAAAAAAATCAGCATGGTTTAGGAGCGGAGTTAAAATAAAATGGAAAAGACTCTCTTCAACTGATTTTTTAGAGCCACAATGGCCAGTTGAAACTTTTCCCTCTAGCTCTCTAGTTAATACTAAAACTTATATCTTAAGTATAAAAGTAAGTGACAAAAAGTCCACATTAAAATAATTGGATTGACACCCTTTAATATTTTATTTCAGATGTCAAATTTCTGTATTGATAACTAATCCGTAATCAATTAAGTAATCACTAAAGTTTTTTACGTATTTATTATTTAACATTTTTTAAAGATATTTTTAAATTAACAGTATTTTTTTTAAATCATAAGCCCAAAGAGTGTACTGATTAGGTGCGGGACCTAATACAGGGGTGTTTGTGCTCCGGGAAAACCCCGGAATTCCGGGGATTTTGAACTTTGATACCCGGAAATTCCGGGGATCGTCGCTTAAAAGGAAGTAGGAATAATAATGAATTATTTATTTTAATCTGGGTAATTTTGTTTGCTTTGAAAGCAGAAAACGCAATAATTAGGTCATTCAATACTTCATAATTGTAATTTTTCATTTCTCCCCCCCCTTCTCGAAACTCCAAAATGTCGGTAGTAAGTCCGTAATAGTTTCCGGGGATTTTTTGGGGTCCCACAAACACCCCTGCTAATATTATGCATTTCCTGAATGAGTCATAGTAATGCATTGCATATAATTGTCATTTTATATTTTCTCTTACGAGTGATGGAAACTAAATATATAAACACACTAAGCAAAACATTTCTTGCTTATTTAAAACATAACATAGAGAAAAGATTGGTTTTAGAAGTTTCATTATCTCTAGCAACTAAATCTTTGCAAAATTCATTGAAAAGCTTAGTTAAGATGATATCCCAATCCAATCCTTCTCACGAGTACCGAATGACGTCGTTTTGTCAGGAAAATAACTTCACCTGATCTTTTTCTTGAAATGAGCACTAATTTTGCTTCTCAATTAGGGTTTTGCTATGAACAGAGAAACTCTGAATATCAAGTTTGCCAGCTCACAAAAGACTTAAATTATCAATATTAAGAAACTCAGCATTTGATGTATTACATTTATCGCATGTAAGTTAATATAAGGTAATAGAAATATAAGCTAATGACATACATCAGCGAATATAAATTAGTTAAAGAGTCTATTTAATTATTATGAACGTAATAACTCTGTGTGTGTGATTAACACAATGATGAAATCATGCATCGCTAGTTGGTAATTTATGGTTAAAATAGTAGTCCATAAAGGATTTCTGGTGCAAGACACGAAAAAAACCAGAGGAACATGCAGTGGAATCGTAAAAACGATGAAGGTGAAATATACTGCAGAGAAACAAAATCCACCACTTTTTTCAATGAGAAAGTGATGTTTTAAATTACAGCAGCAAACATACATTGGAAGTAAACTCATATTCACAACCACATTAAAAAAGCATGGAAATGTTAGTAAAAAATGTATAAAAAAGACGGATGAAATGAAAGTTTTACAAATACTATTAAATGTTAAAAAATTAAATTTGAATAATAGAGATTATATAGTTTGTAATATAAATGTTTTTTTCTCTATGTTGCTGAATTATATTTTTGTAAGCACAACCTCTAAAAAGATGAGATTTCACACGACAAAGAATGCATACTCCTCTGTAAAAGGAGAAGAGTCATTTCAGCTACATTCAAGACTATTAATGAAGAGTAGATATGGGAATAAAAATAAGATGATATTCAAAAATATACGATAAAAATCCGTTTCTAGAATTATTGTTAGATAACAGCAGAAAAAGGAAACTATTTTCATAAAAGACTCAATTATAGTAGTTTTTGCTTGTTACTTTGGAAGTAGATAAAGTTTAGATGTTAAATATGAAATCAAGTAGCATTGAAACTGAAATGATTGTTCAGGAAATAAATAATTCAGAACACACATAAATTACAGTTTGCAGTTGATTGTTTTTATCAATCAAAAGCACGAAAATATATGGAGGAATTAATTGATTAGGACGAAAAACAAGGATGCAAATTTTAGATTTTGCTTGAACATAATTTTTTTTGCAAAACTTCAGAAAGGAAATTATAGCAAGAAATTGTTTTATACATTAGAAAGTGTATGATACCTTACCAAATACAATATAATTGTTTCCTTTCATAATGCTAAATGGATGTCTCAGATATTTTCTAAAATACTTGAAATTCTTTACATGCAAAAGTTCGATTAATATTTGAAAAAAAAAAAAAAAAAAACCCATCCTTCAATGAAAATATTGATCTGCTCGCTCTCATTCTCATGTTAACTACAATTTCGTATCGCCATCTGCACATCGGCCTGACCTTAGATTTTTGTAAGTAACTTGTAACAACAATATACAGAAGAATACCGAAATAAATTATATTTTGCTTTAAACAAATTAGCTCCAAACATTACACTGTAATCCGATAATATTTCTGCATGGCCATAAGGCTTATGTAATGTACGTACCAATTGCACAGCAAACAATATAAACTATTAAACACGCCACTCCCTTTTATTCTTCTAAATTGTGGCAGACAATAGGAAGCATGATTAATCAGTATCAGATTCGCAAATTATATCTGTTATTTATGTGTTCTGTATAAATATACCTTATGTCATCTCGTGGTGACTTTGAGGGCTGTTTTTCTATGTTTCACACAGCTTATATTGCTTTTTCTTATTAGCCAATGTTGAGTTATTTTGTGACACTCTATATACAATTCCTTAAGAAATATTTTCTATCGATATGCCTTCAGGCAAATCTTTTTAATGGTAATTCCAGATTACTTTAGATGGATATTAGTGTCAGTGCCTGACAATGTCATACGAAATGACAACTTCAAATGTGTTTCCTATTATAATAAATTCTTCGCTAAAAATCTTCCATTAATTGTATCAACACTGTTGTTGTTTCTAATAACACACAGTGAATTATTGATACCATCTACCTAAAATAAAAAATTTCTACAAAATCCAAAACAAAGGTATGAGTTTTTAAAATCTCTGGAGTCTTTTTAAATCTTTATTTAAAATTACCTTTAAGACAATAATGTTATTTATGAAAATTCTGTGAGAATTTATACACGAATTACAAAAAAAGTTATTTTTTCCAGTAAACTGACAATAACTTATGGTGTTTTCAGAATAGCTTCTAAATAACTTTTTTTCTAAATTAAAAAATTCTCAAATACACTCTATAAGGGCATTGCAACAATGTATGAGGACACTTCATTATTTTCTTTTGTTTTCATTTTCATAGATTCTTACTAAAAATGCTCTAATTTGAGCATCTTATATATATCGTTGATATAAAGAATAATTTGAATAAAGAGAGAGGGAACTTCTATTTAGAAATATCTCAATAAATCCTGCATGCCATCATAACAGCATATACATTGCTCAAAACAATTAAAGAACATTGAGATTGTGAGCTGCACATGCACTGGGAGAATTGTTTGATTACATGATACATTACTGACAGACGTAGTAGGCTATATAAGATGAAAGATATAAGATGAATTATTGCTTTGGATTTCTACTTTGAAGAAGGGTGAGTCACTCTTATTTTCAAGATGCTTTTAAATGATATAACTGAAATCGCACTTGCACTGAAGACTGAAAAAAGAGAAAAAATCAAACTTCTTCACAAGCTGTTATTTGGCGAAGAAGGTGATAGATTAAATCGTTCTCGAATAAGAAACTATCATGGTTTTGATTTCAAAAAAGATGATGCAAATTTTAAGTCTAAATTAGTTGATACTATAGCAACTTTTTCTTTAATCGAACTAATTTCGATTGCTAATATTTTGAAAATCGATATTAATGGAACACTTCCTGAATTGACAGAAAGAGTTTTACCATTCCTCACTGATTTGGAGTCTCTTCAAGTAAATGTAAAAAATTGTGAAATGACTGATGATGAAACTGAAGTGATTCCAAATTCTACTCAGTCGAATGTGCAAAGCGATAATGTGTCTCGTAAGAATAATGGGCATAAAGTGCATGATAGTCATATTTCTGATGCTAATTCTTTTCATACAAGATTGCCCTTTAATTTCAATGATATTGATTATTTAGTTCCTAAGTATACTGGGGATAAAAATGAAAATGTCAAATTGTGGCTTCAGAAATTTGAAGCGTTTGCTATATCATTTAGTTTATCAGATATTCAAAAATTAATTTTTGCACAAAGAGCATTAAGTAGAAATGCGTTGTTATTTATTAAAAGCGAAAGCAATATTCATTGCTATTCTGAATTGAAAATCGCTTTAATTTCGGAATTTGGTGAACAAATTAATTCAGCAGAAATTCATGACACATTAAATCGTCGAAAAATTAAAGAATCAATATTTTAATATTTTTTAATTATGAGAGAAATTGCTAGTCGAGCTCAACTCGATGATATGGCTCATTATGTTATTCAAGGCATTAATGATTCTCCCCAGAATAAAGCAATCTTGTAGGTGCCATTAGTTTAGTAAAATTTAAAACAAAATTAAAAATGTATGAAGAAATTCAAAAAAAGTTGTCAAAAAGTGAAAACTAAAACTCCTGTGATAGAACAAACAATCAAGAATCAAACTCAAACCAAAATTCAGACTACTCCTATTCGTTGTTTTAACTGTGGAAAAAATGGACATAAATCGATTAATTGTCGAGACAAAAGTAAGGGTTTAAAGTGCTTTCGTTGTAATTCTTTTGGGCATAAAGCCAGTGATAATAAATGTTCCACACCAATAGATAATCACAATTCAACAATTCGTACTCTTAACAATCACATCACTTTTCAACAAGACATGCATAAAATAGTTAAAATTTCAGGTATTTTGATAGATGCTCTTATTGATACCGGAAGCCATGCAACGTTATTACGCGAAGATCTGTATCCTCAAACTAAATTTTCTGAACTGACCGATTTTCAATTAACACTAAATGAATTTGGTAGCTCTAAAGTACAGCCTCTTGGTTCATTTCAGGCAAATATAGAAATCGATAATGACATTTTCTCTACAACAGTTTACGTTATTTCTCAACATCAGATGAGTTTACCCTTAATTATAGGTACAGATATAATTACTCAAGGAATATTAACAGTTATTAAAAATAGTATTTCTTTATGTAAAGCAGAAAATAATAATAATTTTTTCGTGCATTTAGTTAATGTTGTTGACAACACATCAGACATTGATTTAAATCACATACTTGACAAAAAATGTAAACAAGAAGTAATCAATTTAATTAACAACTACAAACCCAATAAGACGCGAAAAACAGAGATTAAAATGTATATTATTTTAAAAGATGATATCCCAGTTTGCCCACGAGCACGTTGAATGTCCATACCAGAAAAAGAATTTGTTTCCAAACAAATCAATGATTGGTTAAAAGAAGGAATAATTAAACCTTCTAGTAGCGAATACGCTAGTCCAATTGTTTTGATAAAAAAGAAAGATAATTCTACACGTTTATGTATTGATTTTCGTAAATTAAATAAGAAAATTATTTAATTTGCGAAAGATAATTATCCATTACCTCTCACTGATGATATATTAGATCAGTTACAAAGTGCAAAAATATACACTTCTATTGACTTAAAAAATGGTTTCTTTCATGTGGAAATTGTCCCTAATTGTACCAAATACACTAGTTTCATCACCAATAACGGACAATACGAGTTCCTTAAAGCTCCATTTGGTTTAACAATTAGTCCAGCCGCTTTCAATAGATATTTATCTTGTGTTTTCAGAGAATTAATAGCAGATGGTACTTTAATTATGTACATGGATGATTTTATCATACCATCTAAAACTGAAGTAGAGGGACTTATTAAATTGAAACGTGTTCTCGAAACTGCTTCAAATTACGGACTAAATATTAATTTTAAGAAATGCCAATTTTTGCAAAGAAAAATTGAATTTTTAGGCCATGATATAGAAAACAATACTATTTCATCCTCTCCATCAAAAATAAAAGCAGTAATTAACTTCCCTGAACCCAAAGACGTCAAACACTTGCAATCATTTCTGGGTTTAGCAGGCTACTTTCGAAAATATATTCCAAATTATGCCACTGTTGCGATACCTCTTAGTGACCTACTAAGAAAGTCTTCTACTTTTGTATTCGGTTCCACCGAAAAGACGGCATTTCTCAAATTAAAGGAATTACTCACAACACATCCTGTTTTACATTTATTTATGCCAGGTTAAGAATTAGAGGTACACACAGATGCATCTAAACTTGGATTTGGCGCTGCTCTCCTTCAAAAATCTGATAACGGAAACTTTCACCCAATTTTGTATATGAGCAGAAAAACATCTCCCCAGGAAGAAAAATTACACAGTTATGAACTGGAAGTACTCGCTATTGTAGAAGCTCTTAAAAAATTCCGCGTATATTTACACGGCACTAAATTTAAAATAGTTACAGACTGTATGGCTTTTTAAAAAACAATGGATAAAGCTGAATTAAGCGCAAAAATCGCGCGATGGGCTCTTTTGTTACAAGACTTTGACTATGTAATTTCTCATAGGTCAGGTAAATAAATGCAACATATTGATGCTTTAAGTCGTTACCCTGTTGTGATTATTTCTCTTGATGATATTACACAGAAGATAATACAGTCGCAATCTACCGATGAATTTATCATAAATATGAAGAGTGCAGTCGAAAAATCCCTTAATTCTGATTTTAGAGTTAAAAATGGGATTTTATACAAATTAGTCCAAGATCAAGAACTTTTAGTCGTCCCACAAGCCATGTGCAATTAATTAATTCAACATGCACATTCTAAAGGTCATTTTTCAGTACAAAAGACTACAGAAATTATTAAAAGAGACTATTATATTCCAAATTTAGATAAGTTAACACAAACTTTCATCGCCAATTGCATCACATGTATCTTGTCTTCCAAAAAATCAGGTAAACCTGAAGGATTCCTCTATCCAATCCCAAAAGGTGACACTCCTCTCGATACATATCACATTGACTTTTTAGGACCCTTGCCATCTACAAACAAAAATTACAAACATTTATTTTCTGTAGTGGACGCTTTTACAAAATTTATTTGGATATATCCTGTTAAATCTACCTCTGCACAAGATGCATTAGATAAGCTAAAATTACAGCAAACAGTTTTTGGTAACCCTCGTCGAATAATCTCAGATAAGGGATCAGCTTTTACCTCCCAAGAATTTCAATCTTATTGTAATGAAGAAGGTATTGAGCACCTACCTATCACGACTGGAGTACCTCGCGGAAACGGACAAATTGAGCGTATGCATCAAACCATAATTGCAGTTTTAACTAAATTATCTATAGAAGAACCCACAAAATGGTATAAACATGTGTCTAATGTCCAACGCATAATGAACAGTACTGCCTCACAAACAACAAAATTCTCACCATTCGAATTAATGCTTGGCATTAAAATGCGAAATAAAGATGACATTCACATTAAACAACTACTGGAAGAAGAACATCTTCAATATGTAGTACATGATAAAAAACAATTGCGTAATATTGCTAAAACTAATATTTTACAATATCAAACACAAAGTAAATGTTTTTATGATAAACGGAGAAAACCTCCCAAAAAATATCAAATAGGTGATTTAGTCGCTATCCAAAGAACACAGTTCGGACCAGGTTTAAAACTTAAGCTGAAATATTTTGGACCATACAAAATTAAAGCTGTAAAAGGTAATGACAGATATGATGTAGAAAAAGTTGGTAATCATGAAGGTCCCAATACAACATCTTCCTCTGCAGATATAATGAAACCTTGGTCGAAGATGTAAATAACTTTTATCAAACTATTATCTTGTGTATAATATATATTGTGTCGATTGCTGTACTATTCCTATATATATCGTTATTCCAGAAGAAATTTTCTTTTATATATAACCTTTTTCTTTAGCATTATTTCAAGTATTAGAGTATCAATTGAAAAATTTTTTTCTTGTGTGTTACATCAAGATGTTTGTGATACATTTGCATATGATAAAAATAAGCACGATGGAAGGAAAATGCGAGCAACTGAGAATTAAAAAGACGAAGAAGATGATTCATCAAACAGCTTACGAGGAACATTCAAGAAGTTAAGACGAATCTTCACAACATTGAACGACGCGACTCCTTCATTTGCTGTTCACTAAGACGAAAGATGAAAACACAAAATTCTATTTTGTTAGTTATTTCTCTTGCTGGTTGCGCTTTCCTCTCTTTCTTTGTATTTTGCAGTTGCTGTTACTCTCATCGCCAGGAGGACCTGAGCGTTTAGAATGGCCGAGTGTGAGATATGGAGTACCTGATGACGCACTTCAACATCATGACATCATCAAGTGCTTGCTGCTTCAACAGCGATCCTGGTGTCAATGGTTAGAAAAGGAACGATAGTTGATAACAGAAGACGGTCCAACTAAGACGTGTTTTGAATCTTAACGGTTCCAAAATATAAATGTTACTTTCATAATCCTTTTTTTTTGTAATTATAATTGTAAATAACTGTAAATAATGTTTAATATACTATTGTTAAAATGCAAATTCGTTGTATTATTATTGTATTAAACTAATCCACACACACATATATATATATATATTGTGTGATTATAAAAAACTATCTCGACAAATGGTCCCTAACTATCATACCATTCACAGAAAGTGAATGGAATTTTGTCATAAGGTATTTTGAGGTATGCGCTGAAGAATGATATGGGAAACAACAGTTGCGATTATAGTGAAAAAATTTAGAAAATATCAAATGGTAACACCAAATTTTTTGTATTGGAATGTGATCGATATTGTGAGAAATTCTAAATAGAGTTCGAATGGCAACTGTATCATGAAAATCAAGGCTAAAAGTGAGGACAACCAATAAGGCCGCATAAAATAAAGCACTTTATTGTGTTTCATAAATTCACATGAGATTTTGCATGCGACAGATGGTGGACAGCCTTGCAGCACGTACTATGACAACTGTAATCTCTTCAATCGTAGTTCTGATAACAGCTTTCAAATCAGACGCAGTTTGCGGACGAATTTGATATACTTTGGATTTCAGATATCCCTATAGTCAGAAATCTATATTTGTCAGATCAAGAGACCTTGGTGGCCAAGGAAACGATAAATGAGAGGAGATAACTCTATCACTATACTGTTGACTTAAGACACGTTTGACTGAAGACCCTACCAGTGGAGGAGCACTATCTTGCATCCACAGAACATCCTATAAAGCATTTTGTAATCACAATGTGGGAATCACATAACGAGTCAACATGTCCAGATAGTGAGCACTCGTTTTGTACAAACGTTTGCAGATCACCGGCAGTTCCCTCTTCAAAAAAGTAAGGGCCGAGGATGAACGTACTCCTTATACCACACCACCACACGTCACAGTCACTTTTTCCTCATGTAATGGACATAGATGCACATTGTGTGCACTGTATATATATATATATATATATATATATATATATATATATATATATATATATATATATATATATATATATATATATATAAATATAAATATATATATATATATATATATATATATATATATATATATATATATATATATATATATATATATATATACAGAGAGAGAGAGAATAATCCACATTTCATGTGAATCATTCTCTGCCCAGTGCAGACAATGTTTCGAATTCACGTTACTAGTTAACGAAAAAAGCGCTTCACCTGTCCACAGAATGCTTAAAGGCTAGCAGCTATCTTCATAGTATCCGTTAAGAAATTGATTCACAAAATCCAGTCGTAATTGATAATCTCGCGCTTTCAACATCTGGACACTCTGGAATCGATACGGTAATATGTTTAGAACAGAGAGCGGAATCTTACGGATAGTTGAATTTGGCAGATTCAGATCACGTGAAACACTCCATGTACTTGCGGAATAATCTGTACTTATCGTCTGATGAACTTCTGCAACAGTTTTTATAGGAAAGGAGGGTCGTCCAGACCGAGGTCGAACGCATGTGCAAACAGTTTCTTCAAATTTATGAATCAAATCTTGTACAGCTTTGACAGCGCACAGACCTCAACGTAATCCATGGTTTCTGCGGTAAACACGCATTGTCTCTGCGGCATTTTGTCCATTCAGGTAATAAATCTTTACGATTTCTCCTCGTTCTCTCCCTGAAAGCCTCTTGCCTTCGGTTCAACAAACAGTTCGTGGGTTCGAATCCCACCTTGGGCATGGATGTTTGTAGTGGTTCGGATTCCACTTTAAACTGTAAGTCCCGGTCTAATTAGCCTTCGTGTGCAAAAAATGACCGTTGAGCGACAAACAAACCAAACCTCCCTGAAAGCGGCATCTTGTTCCAAATGGCAGAAAGAAAATACGTGGCTCACATTTCACAGTGCTTTTTCTTTCACCTAGCGTGATGACGTCAGTCATGACTGTGTCTTATGTAGAACCTGAAATTTGCGTTTCTTGGTTTCTTTTGCTCGTTTTGTGGAGACTAATCAGGCTGGTATCTCAGCCGAAGAAGCAGTGTAACGTAAATTAAATGAACATTAATGCTTTGGTGCACGGCAAAGTCCATATTACCTTTTCCTTGCCTAGATCCACGGATTTTCATGATACAGGTACCATTTCAAACTATTTAGTGTTAGTGTTTTTCTGTATGGAAATCACATTTTAAAAGCCGAGCTGGCAGCCGAATGGTTAGCGCTCTTGCCTTCGGTTCAACAGTTCGTGGGTTCGAATCCCACCTTGGGGATGGATGTTTGTAGTGGTTCGGAATCCACTTTAAACCGTAAGTCCCGGTCTAATTAGCTTTCGTGTGCAAAAAATGACCGTTGAGCGACAAAGAAACCAAACCAAACACATTTAAAAAAAAAAAAAAAAAACTAGGTGTTGTCATTTGAAAATTTTTCACTTTAACCGCAACTGTTTGAGAGACACTAGTGTTTTCCATATCATTCTCGTTAACGCATACCTCAATACCTTATGCCAAAATTTCCTTCAGTTTCTTTGAATGATATGATAGTTAGAAGCCCAAATGTTGGAATAGTTTTTTTAAATTTTTTTTATAATCACCCCGTATATATACTTTTGGATTTTCAATTAACTTGTGATATTCTGCAATTAAATACAATTCGAAAGCACAAAAAGAAAATTATAAGTGGGATAATTTTTAATTTAAAACTGTTTTTACCTTTAGTCAATAATGGTGGCTTCAGTGTAACATTCCGAAATAAAACTGAAAAGAATTTTTCAAAATAAAATAAATGAATAATTGAACAAAAATAAATAATAATCAAAAAAGCGAAAAAAGGATGAAATTAAATAATAAATTACATAATTTATATACTTATAACAAATGCTTATAACAAATTTATAAAATTATAACACTTATAACTATAAGACTTATAAATTATAATACTTATAACAAATACTTATAACAAACTTTAAAAAAATATATACTTATAACAACTTATAACAAAATATTTAAAATAAAGATAAAATAATAAACATGCACCTAAGAATATAATTTTGAAAGGAAACACATGCTAATAATTGAGTAGATGAGCAAAAAATGTATACAGTCAAACATAAGACGAAGCATTAAGTCTTTCAAAAATAAAAGCATTCTTACATTAAAGTATTATTTTTAAGCCCATTTAAACCGTTATCGAACTTTATTATACCTTTTATGTTCACACTCATAACTATCACTTTCTTAATTAAATATATGCAGATATTCTTCTGCGCTTCTCGTATGCAAATTATCTGGTTATAGAAACTCACTTATTAGTATTTTATTGGAATTAGTATTTTATTTAGTACAGTTTTGTAGCAATTTTTTCATATGCTGTCTGTTTATACCGTAGGCACAGGAATCAAACATTGCTGCATCATCTAGAACACATGCCCGTCGTACATCACACACTGGTTGTTGCCTGATGCAGGAGATTGATTGTACTTTGTTAATGAGTATTTTAAACCGACGTCATTGGTCTTGGTCATTATGTAGATTTGGTAAGTTGCTGTTATTCCCATAGTGAAAGATAATAAATATATTTATTTTTTAATGAAGTCTTGATATTATTGATAACAGAACGTTGAATTCCCTTGCAGTTTCTGAAATGGAGACATCACAATGTGTATAGATCCAACTTGAAAAACTTTCACCTACAGGGGCGGTAAATTCCCCTCCAGTAGATATAATCATGACAGAAAATTTTTTATATGCATTAAATGAGAACAAATAATAGACATTGCAGTGTGTCATACATTTATAGTTTTGATTATACGATATTTAAAAAGACACGCTGACAGCTGAGTTTTTATTGCTTGGAATGACAATCAGTTCAACAGTTTATGAGTTCGATTCCCATGTATGTGACATGGGTTTTTCTAAAAGTTCAGAATCTTCTTTAAAGTGCATATGTCTTAAGCAAATTATCACTCATATAGATAAGAGGCTCTAGAAAGCTCTACAAGAAATAAATTCAACTGAATATTTGCAGATGATTATGATTAAAGAATTATATTACTAATTAAAATACACTTAATAATTCAGTGTATTTTAATTAGTAAAATAATTCTTTATCACTTAGTTGAATAATTTTACAAAATAAAAAAATTGAAATTATCCTTTGCTTTTCATTTTTATTAACTTATAATTATTAAATAAAATAAAATGTGTGTTTAGAAAATCTGCAGTCCATGGCTGTACAAATTTTTTTAATTTAATCTATTTGTAAAGTAAATATAATAAATGCATACCAGTTGAATTATATAAAATTAGTGTAATATTCATGTCATTATTATTTGCTTTCTTAAATGCTATTTAATAGAAATAATTTTTTATAGAATAATGTAAGAAATTCTCAATTCAAAGTTAAGCGAAATATAAATCTACGAAAATAATTTACTTCTTCATTAATAGATGGCGCTACTATAGTAAAATTCGGTAAACAACCTCAAATAATTTCTCCCACAATTTCTATTCGATGTTAAGCGAAAAATAAATTTACGAAAATAGTTGACTTTTTCAATAGTAGATGGCGCTACCATAGTAATATTCGTTAAACAACCAAATGATTTCTCCGGGAATTTCTATTAGAATGTGTACAAGTGATAATAATTTATGTACTAACAATGAAATTATCAAAAGTAATCAAAGTGCAATACGATAAATAATCTATTTTAGTTTGTAATTATTTTGTGAAAACATTAACATATTATATCTCGAATAATTTTTAGAAAATGAAAATTTATTTTAATGTATTTTATTATCGCGAACCGTATCTTTCTTGTTTCTAAAAAAATTCCTCAAATTACAAATAATTTGAAATTAAAATTTATAATATAAATAAAACTACAAATTTTTTGAATCAAGATTGTTACTCAATCTGCAACAGTACATGATACTAAAATAGCAAAATATGCAAGCTATAAATCATTGGAATTTCAAAATTTTTTTAAAAAACCTGCTTTTTCTTTTTTTAAAAACTAGATTTTTTAGACGTATTTTGTGTTATAGTTAAAGTTCAAATATTGCTAATAAAAGTGGTTTCAGGCTACATTAATTATTCCAATTATTTTTAAGTCATGAATAACGATTGGTCAAAGTAAACAAACTGAAAAATGATTGAAAAAATTGATTTTTTTACCACGAAGCCACGTTTTCTTTCCTTTAAAAAAACTGATAATGAACAAAAAAAATTAAATTTTAAGAGAATGAATTCAATATATTGTATAGACAGCTTCATTTTAAAGTTTTTTATTTTCATTTTTTCAGTTATTATTATATATCAGATTAAAGTTTTGTAAAGAAAAATAATTATGTTTATAAATTTGATTAATTTAACTTGATAATTTATTCAAGCATTTTTATAGCATATTTGAAGCTATTCCACTTTTGAACACCTTGGTTGTTCGTTAAAATTTAAATCACTTTTTAGTAGAAAAACAGGCATGTGAATGGATCTTTATTTTTTAAACCGATAAATTGAACTTAAATTAAATTTTCTTGGAAACACACAATTGTAAGCACCAAAACACTATGACAATAACTACTATTCACAATAAGAAGCCAAATTTTAATTTGAATAGTAATTATTTTTTATGTAAATCATTAGGGAATAAAAAAATTCAAAATTTATGTATTTAATGATGCTCGAAACAGAATACCTTATAAAAAATATTGTTTTCTATTATTCACTAGAACAAGAACTCTCTGTTTTTGCAATTAAATTAAAGTACAAATCATTATTTGATAAATTTTGTACCTTTACCAAAATAGATCCTCTCATTCTAATTTATAAATCAATGAAAACAGAGTATTGAACATTATGTGTTGACATCCCACCTAAATCATTTCACATTGCAAAATAAAATTTCAAATTTTCCATGAAATTAATATAAAAATAAAAAAAAACTATTTAAAATATATTTTCACTTAATTTAATTTTATCCATTTTGGCATAGAAAAATTTCAGGCATTGAATTACGGATATTCTGTAACATATTTGTTCACCAAATTAAAATGTTATCTATTAAAGAAAGTATGGTTTCTGTCTTAATAAATTTACAGACGAAATAATTTCATCTAAACTAAACTCATGTAACTAAATAAAACTCGCATAAAAATATTTACACGCAAAAATATTTTTAAATCATATATTTGACAACTACAAAAGTATATCAATCTGACATGTATTTTCATAACAACTCTCGTTAATTCAGAGAGATTTCAATTTTTGTCAGAATTAACTCTGCGAGAAGAATTTACGACCATATATTTATTCAGAAGTAAAAATAATCAATACAAAAATCCAACAAAATAGGAAAAAAATAGGAATCATTTTACAAAAAATAAAAAGAAAAAATAATCGAGAGAAAACTCAAAATATATTTATACCATTTTTTTATCTGAAAACTGCCAAATGTTGGGATAAAGAAAGCTGATAAACTTACTTATAAAAATATTTTGAAAATTTTCTTTCGGTTTCATTTTTAGAGGAGAAGAATTTTTCTGAAACTTAGATAATATTTGTCCGTATATATCCTTAGGCGTATCAAATGATGTATTTGACATTAAATTTAATACAATGTTTGATACGTCGAGGCATCAATATGAGTTTTAGATGCAAAAGAGAAATTTGTAGACTCTAATGAGCAATTTATATTAAAGGAATGCATTATTGACACGAGTCAAATGTAAAAATATTTATTTGCTTCTAAGAGGAGGAAAAATTTTCGAACTATCTAGAAATGCTATATAAAATAACTACTGATTACATGATTAAATTCTATTGAGGTCAAGAAGATAGTATATTTTAATGAATTAAATATATGAAAAATCCAAAAATATTTTCGTGCGTCACATATTCTGATGCGATGAAAGAAACAGAGTGATTTTTTTAAAATAAAATAAACGTTTATTAATACAGCTATAAAATATTTGCAATTTTCTATAATATTTATTACATTTTATTATATATATATTTTTTCACATAAAAATCTTTCGCAATCTTTTGCGGCAATTCTAAATCTCCTGCATGTTTGAAAGATATTGGAAAATATATGAAATATATATGAAAATATTTTTTATCGAAATTTGTTTTCTAAACTTTGTTGTATTTTCTATGAGGTTTGTATGCATATATATATATATATATATATATTTATATATTGCTCAATCATAAAACTGCAAAGTCAAGTCAAGAATCGGTGATGGTAATCAAGGGAAAATTCTTTTACCTTAGTGAGTGAAAAGGAATTAAATTTGATAAAACAGTCCATTTATTGCCGAAATATTAACAGCGTTATACCGTTTCTAAATCTTTGGTGTGGAACTTCTAACGCAAAAGAAGGAAGTTTCAAGTAATTTAATCATAGCCCGAAATGTCTATTAAAATATAAAAGATCTTTCTGATTACAAAAGGTCAAATTGGCTTTTAGGTCTCAGAATATTTAACTTTTGTTAAGGTAGTTTCTTAAAATTTCACTTGAAAAATTTAATGATCTTGATGATCATAGAATGGGCTCAACTTTAGGAAAGCATTCTTGTAACAGCCATGATCTTCTTCATTAAAAAATATCTGAGAACTATGCTCTAAGAGACACGTCGGTTTGTTTGTTGCTCAACGGTCATTTTTTGCACACGAGGGCTAATTAGAACGGGACTTACGACTTAAAGTGGATTCCGAACCACTACGAACATACATGCCCAAGGTGGGATTCGAACCCACGAGCTGTTGAACCGAAGACAAGAGCGCTAACCATTCGGCTGCCAGCTCGGCATGCTCTAAGAGAAGAAGACACATGATATTTCCTGGCTGTAGCGCTTACCTATGACTTCGTTCCGATTGCCATTACAGACAGTCAAAAACAATATAAATCTTTCACCTCACCAACATTTCAAAGTCCTGGTAGTTCACAATAGCAAGCGAAAAGTAAAATTCTGACTGTGGAGACTCATAGAAAATGCGACTGTTACCTGTTTGTAAGATGAATCTGGATTTTTTTAAATAGTAATAACTTTCCATTGAACAGGCGTGGAAAATTTGATGATGGTTATGTTTGGAAATTCTATTTTCAACTCATCAATTCTACTTTTTACATGGCGTGATAAATTATTTGGTCTGTTAGAGGGCATCTCTCATTTTGATTTTCAATCCTTCTTCAAAGGAAAACATTCAGCAATACCAGTAGTAAATCTAATTGCTACTCGTGTAAATATTTACGAAAATGCTTTCAAGAATATAAGGCGAAGCTCTGCTTCATTCAGGAAATGTATCATCAGGATACTGTTGATACCCTTCTACTATGAGAAGTAGGTACCAGCTTTTTTATCAACTACTCATTTACAAATAAAAAATAAAATGAAAAATAGCAATGAAAACTAATACAATAATATATCAAAAATAATATTCCAATAATAGATTAGAACTAAGTATATATATATATGTTTTTTATTTAACGAAGAGTTTAAAAAACGAGTATGTGTTTGCTAAATTCAATAGAATACGTAGAAATTTTGTCTATTATTCACTGTCTCTGTATGTTATTCGCTTCCAAACGAAAAAAAATGTTCTAATTTATAACAAATGCAAACAACATATTAGGATATTATACATTATATGTATAACACAATGATTAATGAGTTCAACTAATCATTCTAAAATTAATTCCATCTGTTTTATTCATATGAACTCTGATGAATGATTTGAGAATACGTAGTAGATAATTTAATAGCTGAAAGTTATGAAAATGTATTACTCATTGTTCAACAATGACTGATATCGAGCTTGTGAACTTCTGTTCCCATTCTGATTAAAAATTGGACACTGTGACACATTTTGAGATTATTGGTATTGATTACAGTATGTAAGCAATTTCAGTGATCGTTTCAATGTTTTTTCTGATGAGACTTTTTGTACAAGTAAAAAACAGAATTCACAAGATAAAAAACCAGTTATCTCTCAAGCACCCACTCATATCTGCACTGACATATCTGAAAAAGCAAAGGCGCAACAACCATCTTCCGTTATTTAACAGTGGCTAAGATCGAACCCGGGAAATTTCTTTCTGAAAAACGTGGGTCCTATCTTTGGAACATGATAAATAAATTATTATGACACGCAGTGAGTGATTTTTAACTGTGAGATTTAAATGAAGATAAAAATTTATGACATTTCGTGAGATTTTTTTTAAAACCTATTTTTAAATGTTGAAAAACATGTGCTATAGATTAAACACGTCCTCTACAAATATCTAAGTGTTACATTTAATGTCTACTGAAAAAAGGAAAAATTTCTGGTTTTTTTTAAAATGTGTCCTTATGTAAATAAAAACATAGGAATTTGTCAATTTTATTTTCATTGATCACTAGGTGTGAAGTCAAAGGCAACTAACTAGGTGTAGAGACAAAATATAGAAATATATTTTAATTATGTATGAATGTATGCATATTTTATGTATTCATGGTATCAAGCCACCTATGTTTCACCAATCGATAGTTGGAAATATTCTCCTTGACTGAAAAATGTTTCGAATTTGGTAAAATCATTATCTCATGGCTATTTTGAGACATGAAATACATATAAGAAATTGATTTTTTAATATAGTTATAAGATTATATTTAATCAAATTTTCTTGTCATGTTTGCAGTTACAATTTAAAAAATTTATTTATCTAATCTTAAAGTTGACAAATTATTCAAATTATAGGGAGTGCATTCCAATTTAATAGCAAAAAATTTTAAAGCATTCTTAGAATTTCACATAATATTGAATATTAGTAGAAACCTATGATATATAATTGTGTTAGTGTCGTTGATGTGTTGATAATGATTAAAAAAACTGTACTTAATTATATTTACAAAACTTACAAATATGTAGTACTGGAAAATGTCATAACTGTATTTCTTTCAAAGACCCACAGTCTAATTTTCTAAGTTCTAGTTCTAACAACAAATTAGGTGAAAAATTATGTTCATTTTTTTAATTAGCCCTGCACGCGTACAAAGTGACCCAAATGAAAACTAGCTTTTGAATAATCAAATTAATGAAAAATTGTGTTAAATTCCTCTATGATACAATAAAAATGAGCCATATTAGTTTTGAATTCCACCATTCAACGCAAAAACATTTTGAGTTAAATCACACAAATTTGCATTTTCACCGAAAAAAATGCTTGTGAATAACATGTAGAACGTTTAAACAAGTCTTATTTAAGTGTAATTCAATAAAGAAGTTTTAATATGTGAGAGAATTATAACATTACCAATAGTTAAAAAATGATATATTTTATTATATTATTATTATTAAATAGTGATATGAATTAAGAAAATGGTAATTCAGATCTCTCTAACGAGTGATTAAACAGAATTAATTGCTTGAAGCACCACAGATTAAATTTCTCAGTTACAGTTAAAAAACCTACGGGATATATTAAAAAAAATTAAAAGCATGCACTTTGATTTAAAAATAACCAAGTATAACAATTTTTGTATCTTAAAAATATCGTTTCTGCTAGAAGTAAACATTTTTAATGAATGGTTTTGAAAACACAAATGTATAGCGATATGTACATATAAAGTACTATATATATACATATTTATATATGAATGCATATATAAATATGTATATATATACAAGCTTTAAAACTTATGGAAAAAGCGGAACAGAGGCTTAGATGAAATGGAATTTATGAGCGGAAATACGGTTCAAGGCGAGCACGTCAAATTTACAAGTGTGGAGAAAGCATCTTGAAAAGGGTATCTTTGAGGGAAAAAAATACAATAATTTGCAATGTTTTCAGAACTTGTAAAAGACTTAAACGGAAACCTCTGACATCGTTTAAAATGCCAAAACGGTTCAGAGCCAAATGAATCATATAGGAATAAAATCAGTGGATCATTTTCTAAATAAGTAATAAAGTAAAGTAAGGGAAGAAAAATGCCGAAATTGGATAGTTAATGATTGATTTTAAATTGCTTACCCTTAATATGTTCACAATTAATCTTCCTGGGTTAGATGAAGTAAACTTGTAAGTTGCCTTAAAGGAAAATGATTTTGTGAAAATTGTATTTTGCCGAAAGTAATGTGTTTCTATATATTATAGAGTGGGGTGACCTATCTTCTCAAAGAACCGGACAAATTATGCCGGAAAGGTCAGAAAATATTACAAGGTATACACAAAATACTATAAAGGAAAATGTATACCCAAAATTATTTGAAACTTTCAACATTAACATCAGACATTGTTCCTAAATCTTGACATTAGCAGCAAAACGATAATCCCCCATGTCATACAGTGTAGTTTTTGCAATTGAGAATTTTAAATTTTATTATGATTTTTTAATTTCTGTTTCCATTAGTGTTTATTAAACTTGGAGTTAAAAATAGCTGGGTAAACAGTGGTATTCAGACATTATTCTGTTCCGGTTACGTGCCAGTAATAATATATCAAGTTTACTAAAAACGTAACAGGATAATATTAGTAAGAATGCAGGGTTATTGAAATGCTGTGTGAATCAGAAACTTTATATATATATATCATCCAATACAGTTGAAGAAAGCAATATGCAGTGAAAAAGAATGCGCAAATATCAAAAAATTGCATGGATAGTTTTTTCCATTACAATGCGAAAACATAAAATTTTAAGTTAAGAAAAGACGAAGATTTTGAAACATTAATTTAATGTTATCAATTAATCTTATATTGCGTTTCATATGTACTGTTGCATATGTAAAATAAAATTTATTCACGTTGTCTCATAGTTTTTGTCTTCTTACTTCAATGAAACACAATTTATTTATTAATATGTTTCATTTTTTGTGTAATATTTGCTATAAAAATGTTCCAGATAAATATATCATTATTAGAACATTATGTGAGATTAGACTATTATATGAGACACATAATGCATATCAATTTATTTATTCACTTAAAATAATGTAACTTGAAAATATTCTGTTCTAAGTACTAAAATAAAGTAATTTAGTTCTATTTTTTCTTCTTTTTTCTTAACATATATATTAAATTAATAAACATTTAACTGATTATAATGCTGTTTGTTCATTTGAAAAATTAATATAGTAAATAAATTTATAAGATGCAGAGTCAATTATTTTAAATTTAATTTAAGGAAATGAACTTTAAAAACAATGAACTAAACAAAGCTTTTTTTTGTTTTGAATTAAATATTCACTTATGAAATCTATAGATAAAAAGATGTTTGCTAAACGTAATTCATGTTTGCTAAACGTGAATGATTTGCTATATATAAATTGTTACTGAGAATAATATTGACTTTTTATATAAAAGATAAACAGAATAACTTGTATCAATTTACTCATTTGTAACATTTTTATAAAATGAATTTTTCATTAGTTTTTTTTAAAGAAATGAAAAATCATAATAACAATCAATTGAAATATTTATTAAACAAATAAATAGTCCTGAAAGTATTATATTTTTGAATATTTCTTATTTTAAATTAGTTTTCAAGTGTTTGAAAACGTCGGGGGCATCCTTTTAGTAAAGTTTCCTTATTTAAAACAAATAAGGCCGCTTGAAATACTGTGGTCTTCTTATACGATGAAACGGTGCATTTCTTCTAAATACGTCTATTTAAAGCCTCTGTGACCATCTAAATCTCTAAAGATTTGTGCTGTTTAATTAATGGAATGATGCTTTTACAGTTGTAACTAAACCATACCAAAATTTTATTGATAAATACTAAGTTTTCTTCTTCTCTATTTCAGTAAAAATTTTCTAAATAATTTAAACCTATGATTTCTGCATATAAATTTTTCTGAACTTGTTGGGTGTTCTTTCCATAAAGTTGCAAGAATTTTGCTTATTTTTCATGAGATACTCAGTGTTCTATAACAAAGATAGTTCCGACAGGGTTTATAAAGAAAAGTTCTAATATTGACAAATGCGAACAAAAAAATATATTTCAGATAAACACAAGTTGCATAAGATCCTAAGATTTAATAAGAGTTTTTGGACACGCCAAAAGAACTTTTGAAAGAAAAAGGAAAATTTGGTCAGACATTTTATTTGCATTACACACCATAAAAAGCAACTCCACTGCCCAAATATAAATAATTGTTTCACACGTTAAAATGTGATAAAATATTTTATCAGACCTATTCACATTTTAAGTTATGAAATATATTAGTTAAAATATGATAAAATCCGCATGCAATAAAATGTTATCTAATTTCAAATGATGCATAAAATGTTTCGAGATTATAATTATTATGTTTTCGTTCTCAGTAAAGATACATAATGGCATATGCATAATTAACAAGTCTGATTTAATAACAGGCAATTTATTCAAGCAGTCTTCTAAATCAAACCATTCACACGTAAATTTTGTTTCAGTAGAACAATAAAAATATTACTTAATTCGGTTGAACTTGATATCTATATCATTTTATATCAATTTATTTAAGAATGCAAATTCTTTTTCAAAGCAACTATTAACTTCGATTACTTGCAATAAAGTAAAATTATGAAATGAATAAACTTTGCATAGAAAAAAGCTTAAGAAGCGAAGCTTGAAAGAAAACTTTTTTTCCATTGAGCTTCGCTTCTCAAACATAATATGTTGTAGAAAAGAAAGAGCTTCAACAGGTGTTTCAATTTTCCCTGCACAGAATATTAATGCAAGACAGGCCACTACTACTTTGACGTTAAGTGATTATGAATCAAAGAAAGTATTCTAATGTCGGAGGGTTGTTCCTTAATTACTTGGTGAGCGCACCTCGAATGGATGAGCGGCGGAAGAAGGCTTCCCCCAGATCGCAGAGAAAGGAACAGGTTTCTAGGAGGATATATAATTTTTTTTTCTTCAATCTGCCTCGTTTTGCATCTGCCGCTTGAGACAGAGAAGCGACAAGACGCCGCAAAAACGAAGGGGCGTATCCTCAACAAAAGTCGTGATTGTAAGAAATAATTTTACATCAAGGACCATCTCAATTTTCATGGGCAGTCCTGTAAGAGCCCCACTTAGTTCCAAATTTTATTTATAGATCTAAGATTGTCAAATTATTTTCTGAAACTTTGCCTCATTATTTTTAAGAAAATGAAGATTTCAAATTTATTCTTTTTATGTTATTAAAAAAAAGAAAAAAAACATTCTAAAATTATATAATTTATACAATATGAAATTTTGAAATATATTTATCTTGGAGTCAAATTGTTTTAATTCTACGAATTTATATTGTAATGATAACGAGAAAGTGTATTTATATTCATGCAGTCAATTTTGCTTATTTAGCAAAAAGCTATTTCGAACTTTCTGCCATACATAATTAATAAATTTTTTAATAAAAGGTATATTAATTTGGGGAATAAATTATTAGTCTTTAATGAAACAATAAAATTATAAAATTTTGGACCCTTGTTTTATGGAAGTTTTTTTTTTTTTTTTTGAATAATCATGCGACAGTGCAATACTGAATACAATTCTTAATGCAAAATAGTGGTATTGTAAGTTAAAAAAAATTTATGTGTTGACAGAAGATAAAATTTTTATTTATTGTGTATGAAAATTTTCTGATAATAAAGGTAAGTATATAGTTTATAAAGTAATGGCTAATTTTTGAAGTTTTGCTTCTAGAGATTTTGTTTAGCTTTTAAAAAGAATAATGAAGCTCATGGACATTAGATTTTATACTACAGCCAATATAAAAACTAATAATGCATATATGCAACTCGCTTATATCTTTTCAATTTCAAATATTATAAAAATATATTTTAAGAAATTAGAATATTTCAATTAAGGTTATTAATGTCATATGTAGTTTCTGTATACTGCACCAATAAATTTAATTTATTCTTTTTTTGTTTTGATAATATTGCAATTAAAATATGCAATTAGAGGAATTTTTTAAAATTACTTCTAAAAAAAGTTTTTCTTAGTTCAAAAATGCTTTCTTAAATTTTAAAATTTGGCAAAGTATCTCAATATAAAGAACACAATTATCAAAGCTTAACAAGAAATATGTATTCAGCAACTCTTAATGGCAAAAGTAAGGTAAAATGTCTGACAAATATTCTCCTATAATAATTTCTGAAGTTAGTATTATAAGCACTTTAATTTATTTAAGGATTTTTCCTATTGAAGTAGGAATTTTCTTTTTAAAAAAAAGTACAGTTCTTTAAAAAAAGTGAAATAAAAATGTCAATTAAATTATTTGAAGATAATTTTAATCATTGCAATGTTTTAGTAAAATAATCCTCATTTGATTTTTTTACTTTTTTACTAACTAAGTAATAAATTTAAGAAACAGTGCATACATATTTAAATATAAACAAGATAAAATTATGTAATGAAAAATAGTTTAGTAAATTTCCATTAGGAGAAAGAAAGCAGTTCAAATCATAAGTTAATTTTTATAAAATATTTTCATTCACTAACTTTTCTTTAATGACCAAATACAGCTTATAACTAGTAACAGATACTCAAAAATAAATTACAATAATGGAATATTTTTGAAAATCATTTTCTTGGATACTGTGTTTATGTATATGCAATTAAATTATATTTCATGAAAATCTTTTATAAAAATAAGTGATAATTTTCTGAGTAAAAGGTAATTTAATGAATGATATTTGAAAATAAAAATAATAACTATTTCATCAGTAAGATCTTGATAGTTATAATTAAACTTTGATCAAAAAACTTATGAATGATATTAAAGTGATAAATTTAGATTAATTTCGATATTAAATATTAAACTACATTACATGTTTTTAGAGTAGTATGTTGCAACACACACACACACAATCTGAAGTATAAATATTTTTTATCTACAGTAGAATTTAAATACTTTTAAAATAATCACGCGAACGGAAAGATAAATCTTATCTTCAAGTATGAATTTAATTTCTGTTAAAATAAGGCTCTGTAATATCTGAATTAACATAAAATTATAGCAGTTGCAATAAAGTAGCATAAAATTATATCATGTAAATGATATAAAATATCTGATATTATGTATAGAGATTACCTTTTTGCTAGAACTATAAAACTAAATAAAGAAAATAATGATAATGCAAGGCATTACCGATATCATATAAAAATGGTATTCTGTTATTCTTTATGAGAAGGGCGTTTCTTTCTGCTTGTAATATATAGGACTTGATTATTATAGTCTCAAATTGCATCGTTAAGAGCTTGTTGCATGAAACTTGACTTGAATTCTGAGTATTTATTAAAGTCATTTTTCACTAGACTAGTCATTGGCAAATAACAACCGTTATTTGAAATATCTTCCTATTTTAACAAAAAGGATTCTAGTGAAGCATCAGAAAAATGAGAAGCCTCAGCATTTGATTACTTGCATGTATCTCTGATGATAAATTGATTCGAAATTGTTTAATGAAAATCTTGGACTTTAGATTAATTCTAAAATTACTTTAATTCAATAATCAAATGAAATTTTACTTTCACTAAAGATTAACTATTTTAGACTTGTGTTATTTTTCCTATTGAAATAGTTTCCTTCTACTATTAATTCTAAGACTTAAATTAAATATTTTATATTTGGATATTCCTCATTACCGAAATATTTCACACAGTTACCTAAATGAATATTTTAGAGTTATTCAATCAAATAATTTGACAAGGAGAAATTATGAAAATTATATGAACCTCATGATTTTCCTATTAGAAATGAATTGTTGATAAAGTTAATTTAATGTATTATATAAGAATGTTTGAAAACTAATTTGTGTGGGAGTAAATAGCTATTTAATTAATTAAAATACATTTGTATTAGAATGAATAGAAAAATGTGTTATAATATATAAGGAATCATTTATTGTAAAATATTTACAAGATGATTTTAAATCAAAACATACACCTCACAATAGATATTGATTTATAAAAGAATGAAAAATATTATTCCAAGCAATTCCTTATTATTGTTTGTAATCTATAATTTATAATGTATTACAATAATCTTGGCAGTATTGGTTAATTTATGCCAGCAACAATATATAAAAAACATTTGCAAAATAATATTGATTATTTGTACAATATGATTTACATAGGTTCTACTATTGCACTACATACAGTGTGATTTTACATTACTAGTAAGGTAATAATATAAATTTCAAAGTGGTGTCACAAATTAGGATGTCATTAGTTGCATATTTAACTAAACAAGGATTAAGAAGTGAATTTTCAGAAATGGACGATAAAAAAATAAGATATTATGTTTTCTAAGTTATATATCTTAAGAAATATAATTTTTATATTAGATACTTTTTATCATAATATCATAATTATAAATAAATGTTGTATTCGAAGATTTTATTGAATATAGAAAGAAGTTTTCTTCTATGAGTCTATTAGGCAGCTATAATTAAAATCCACGTTTTTTTCCACAAAACACCTGCCTCTCACAAATTTTTCTAAAAAATGAATAGCAATTTTGATGCTAATTTATAGATATTTGCATTTGTATTTGAGGCCTTTCATCACACTGCCAAGAGATAATGGATCTATGGTGAAGGTCTGAACGCATTCAAAAAAGCATCCGGTGACAATATCGCATAATTTTTAAACTGCAGTAAAAGAAAGGAGTACGCTCAACATCTGAACTAGGGAAACCTGCTTTCTAAAATTCTTCAAAACTGAATAGATTTTAGGGACTTATATGTATAAAGTACATACGTTTGTTATGCTATGATAGCCAAATAAACTAAGGCTATTGCAAAATCTTTTGTGTTAAAGACTCATTTTTCATTGGTTGATTCACGTATAATAAATAAATAAATTTAGATACTCCGATATGGAATTAAGAGTTTGGTTTGAAAAATTAAATTTTTTAACTTGAAATAATCACACAAAGAAGCAGTTCACAAAATACTTTCATGAAATGTCACCTCATGTGTTTGCTCATGTGTTTCCTCCTATAAATTCTAATCATACGTCAAGATTAACTATGCACATAATACTGAATATATGATTCTCTGGAATGTGCCCCTTAATGAGTATTGGGACAGACATATCAGACAATAGATAATAATTACTCTAGAACGAT
This sequence comes from Latrodectus hesperus, assembly GCA_037975125.1. NCBI lineage: Eukaryota > Metazoa > Arthropoda > Arachnida > Araneae > Theridiidae > Latrodectus > Latrodectus hesperus. The sequence continues at coordinate 93,768,633 of CM075854.1, forward strand.
ATTCTGGGTGTCTTCATGAAGGAAACGTTAATTTTTGTTAGTAAGAATGTTTCATCTTAATTTACCATAAGCAGACAATAGAGAGTTATTGGTCAATAAATATCAAAAGTTACATGTTGAGTAAGGAGAAAGCTTTATACATAAGAAAAGATTACAAAGCTCTAAATTTCAAATTTCTCTTTACTATCTTAAATAGTTATGCTTGTATACTAAAATATCTTTTATTTTATCGAAGAGACAGTGCATCTTAACAAAGAGGATGTTTTCTTATATGTGAATCAAACACGAATAGTTCTGGCCAAACTTTTGCGATGTGGTACCAAAATTTCACAAATTTACTTACATTTATTTGCTGGTAAGCTACACAAGGATTTTAAAAGTTAATTTTCTAAAAGAAATCTGTGGAAATGAATCTGAAAATTAATTTTTGATTAAATGAAACCTTAAAAATTTAAGCGAATACTGATTAATAATTATTTGTTCATAAAAGGATGATTGTCAGACAGAGGTGAAAACAGGAACTTGTTAGGTTCCTCATTTTCTTCTTTAGTTTGAAAGCTTATGGATGCTATTCCTATCACAGATGTGATTAGTTTATGAGATTAATAATTTACTTTTTTAACTATAGATCTCAATAAATCAGCTCTTGTGAATAGAAAATCAGTGCAGACAAACGAAGCAAAATCTAAATCATATCATAGAATAAAAGAAATAGTTATATAGGTATTCTTATATCCTATATATTATTTTCAAAATTTTTGCGACCGAATTTCACTCCCGAGAAAAATTATATTTTAGGAAATAAGGAAGAAATATTTTTTTCTTTCTTTTTACAATCCTTCATAAAATTCATTCATGCTTACCTATTATAATTTTAATTGTATTAAGATACAATGAAAAATATATATTCATATCTACTTTCCTCCTAACCAGAAATTATCATTAAACTGTCAAAATATTTTTCTGTAAGAATTCATACCATGTTTATGCGCATATATGCATCCATTTATACATATACATAAATAAATAATATATATATATACATACATACATCTATAGATATTTATATGCATATGTATGTGTTTAAAATAAATGGGAAAACTATAGTTTTGAATTAATAAATATCGTATAACCTAAATTTGTTTTAATTAACGTAATATATATCCAAAAGAATAATGACTATTATAAAACATATTTAAACTGAAATCAATGTTTTTAATATATTTCCTTTTGTTAGAAGTGAAACAAAACGATGGAATAGTCGTAACCCGCAGGAAATTAGCTCCTTGAAAAAACTGTTTTGGGAAATAATTATGGCACTACCACCACAAATTATTATAATCACAGTCCAGTCATATATAATTGGGACTTCAGTGCCACTGACAAATTGTATATAATTCGAGGAAAAGTTATCATTTTGATTTGAAAAGCTAGAATTCTGCTTCCTTGAGTGGTTTCTTATGCTTGTAGCTCGCATTTTTTAGATGAGTGTCATTCGATTACGTTTCAGTGTTCAACCAAAGAAGAATTGATGTCTACAGAGCGTGTGGATTATCTTTCAGAGAAAGTGATAATCGTGTCTAGAACCAAGCAGTAGTCTAGAAAATATGAAATCGAAAGACTAATTGATGGAAGTACAACCATCTTTTACTACTAAGTGTGATGATAGATATATTGTATGCAAGGGTCATACCCTTGCATACTATCCCATGCACAACCATATCACAGCGAATATAGACAGTTAACATACTAATAATTTGATGTCAGTTGAAGAAATGTGGAATGTTCACAAGATATTCATTGTTTCGATTATCACCCACTCTCAACGCAAGCATATGCATCTTCAAAGATGAACTGCGAAGATGGGCATTCGAATACAATGGATTATTTTCAATTAAATTAAACTTCTGCTTTCAAAACCACGATAGTTGGAATGAAATTTGGAGGTTGAGTGGTTATTAAATCATTCAAATACTGTTCTTATGCCGGAATATCGATTTGAAATGATATTAGATACAACTGTCACTCTCTAGAACTCATTATTGAAATATTGACTCACTAGTTCTGTATTACTTATATTACGTATAATTAGTTCATTTTCTTCAACTTCAAATCAACAAATCCAACAGAGCTATGCTAAAAAATAGGTTGCAAGTAATATCCAGATTTTTCGCACTTGCCCACGAAATTGATTGTTTCACATAAAGCATCATGCTTTCAAATTATCAATAAAAACACACAAAAAGACATTATGATGCATATTTGAAAATTATATAAATCTATTTAACATAAATACTTATTATTATCTATGATTTTAAGATACCCTCTTCTCTCTTGTGCACTTTTTATACAACCTGAAAAGTCTTGAGGAACATATTACAACTAGAAGGCTCGCAATTTCCTTACTTTTAATTAAAAATAAATCCTTTATAGAGTCAAATATGAAATTAAAAGAATTTCCAAAGTTTTTAATATTAAATTAACTTGTATAAAAATAAATCATCCTTGACACGTTGTTATTCACTTTTGTCCAAAATGTCCTTAATTGCACATGCGAACATTTAATTAGTAACGAAAATAAAATAAGTGCAAATGAAATCCTGAACATTGTGTGTCCAATGATCGCAATGTTCTGACTTATTATTCTCGTGGAATATTTAATGTGCGGCAATTCTTGTCTGGAAATTACTGGAGATAATGAGTATTTATTTTTTATGAAGAGAAAGCCAAACTTTGCTCACTTCACCTTTAGAAAGGGAAGTTGAACTCAAGCATGCGTTAAGCATATATAATGAGAAGACCACCCAGGAAAGTAAAATTCTTCAGTCTAGTTTATTAAACTACGATATAAAAAATTGTCCTTTTTCCTATATTAAAATTATTTTTGAAATATCTTAATTTTTATGAAATTGACTAAAATGGGATATTAGCTAAATTGGCGCATAATGTATCTTATTCTATATTAAAAAACAGCTGTTCAGAGACTCGTACCACTTACAAAGGATATTAACATAGTTAATATCGTTTCATTTTAAATTAATATGGAGTATTATTCATTATTAGCTTGTGTATTATATTTTAAAACACTGTACAAAATGAGTAAAATCCAAATTTCCTTTATATAAATTTAATTGTAAACTAAATTTATTAATTAAATTTAGAAAAAAATTACTACATTTGGATTAAATATGTTGTAACAATTAAACCTATAACTGCTTAAGGACTCAAACTACAATTTGATCTTATTGTCCATAAGCAAACAGAAAAAATTTCAATCATCAAATACCTTTTCATGAAAATTTGGAAATTACATACTTATCATAATATTTAGAGCTGTGTTATGTTAGTTACTAGGACCTTTAATGCATCTAATTATATTAAGAAAAATCCAAGATTCTAATTTATCGTTATGGATTTAATTATTCAAAAAATCAAATGTATTAGGTATCAAATATTGTTATTTTGTTGAATAAATTTGTGAGAAAGTGTTATATATTCTAATTATTTCTGGATTGCTTAGGTGAAAATTCAGCTTCCATTAGCTGTGGAGTTTCGAGAAGGCGGCGAAAAATAAGTTATCTAAATAAACTAAGGTAATTCTAGTATTCAAGGATGTTAAAATGAATAGTAACATTTCCGATGTAAATTAAATTAAAGTTTTAACAGTCTTCTAATTGCATGGGCGAGCAAAGACTGGTAGAAAATAGAATGTCTTCAGTGACTAAGGTCAGAGTTAAATCCATAATTTTCGAGATCATTGATGACAGTTTGTGTAACATTTAAGCTCAAGTTTCTGGAATGAACTTTTGTTGAGCCCAATGGATTTATGGATGATTATCGGAAAATGTAACTTATGTGAGTGAAATTTTAAAACTATATTATGTTAATCTTAAGCATTGATCCGTATAAATTTATTTCAGGAACTAATTCTCTGTAATGGTATTATGAGTGAATGATAAATCGAACAGTTGAATTTATATATATTTGAATAAGTTATCACACACACACAAATGTCTTTTAAGTAATTCTTGTAAAGTTTTCATAAATTACAGAACTTAAAAATTCGTTATGCTTCAGTAATTATCTGTAAATATAAATTTACCTTATAATCCAAATTTATATTTTATTACGCTTACTATTAGGAGTTAAAATGTGTTAATCCTTCCAATAAAGAGCTTGTTTTTTTCTTTATAGATATTTCATTCCTTTTAAACAGTTTTCCATTTTAAATATATTTTACATTTCATAAATATTATGAAACATTGAAAATGGGAAACCTAATAATATTTAAATATTTTATAGTATTTAAAATGGAATATGCTTAAAATAAATGTTATTATATTACTTGGTTTGGTGTATGAATCTGCTTTTTCCTTTAATATACCCCAGATTTCACTTATTGATGGTGAATTAAGCAGAATTTTTGAATTCATTTTAATATTACATGAATAGCAATAAATTATTTTAATATAAACTGAGGTTGTGTGTATAATTTACACTGTTCTTCGCTGATTAAAATCATAAATTAGGTATTGTATAGGAATTTTAAAGAATAAGTATTTTCTATGAATAGAGTAAATGTCGCTTAAAAGAACACTTATTAGAATCCTAGTTGTTTATACCCAAATTCTACAACAGTGCAATTGCCAATCAAATCTACAGTACATGCCTCAAATATCCAAAGCTTGTTTAACATATTTGGAGTTCCTTTTTTCATCAATATTTCCAGTCTATAACTTACATTTTTAAATGGTTTCTTTTGGATGTAATAAAACATTAACTGATTTTTATGATATAATTTTTTTTACTTCATTTAAGGGTTTTATTCAGTTATTTATACGTGACAGAGAATAATTTGCTATATATATAATTTATTAACATTTATCAAATTGTATGTATATGAGTACTTATATACCAGAATTGCTCTAAAACTTCTGGAGGAATTTTAATCAAACCTATGGTTTCATTATGTCATAAAATATGTCATAAAATAAGAAAAGAAACACCCTGAAGATAAGGCATTCCTAAAGTGAAAGGGTTGTACATATTTTTTCACATGCGCATGTACCACCTTGTGCAACATTTGTCATTTGAGGTGAGGGTCAAATTCAATTTCCGAAATCACTTTGATAAATATTGGTGTTTTGGAAGCAATTTAGTTTAAGTTTAAAGCTCATTAATAAGGGAGATGAGACAAAAGGATGACAAATAAAAAATAGAAAACATCTCAAATTAGTGTCGAATCCAATGTTTTTGAGATAATTTGCGACAAACAGTGACATTCACAATGCTCTTTGGGTCTCAATCCAATCCCTTATTACTATGGGGTGTCAGAGAGAGAATGAAAAATAAACTGTTCAGAATGATCGAGAATAGGGTCGAATCCATAGTTTCCGGGGTCGCTAGGCTGATTGATGACAGTCTCGATGACATTTAAGCTATTAGTCGAATAGAATTCAAGCATCTCGATGGGTGGGGAACAGTGTCAATACACAGGGTTTCTAATTCAATAGCGCTCTTGAGTGGAGTTATGTTATTCCTTTTTCTATTGTTAGTTTTGGTTTTTATTTGTGTTCCAGAGGAGTTATTCCTCGCTATTGCTATCTAAGTTTCGCTTTGCGTCGGAGAAAATTTGAGCTGCTTGCTTTTGGTTGTTTTAGCTTGAGTTCGAGTTGAGTTACTCTTATCTTCCACCACTTAAATTATGTTTTGTTTCTAATTTTTTGTTTTATCTCTAGGCTGTTCAGTTGAGTTCCTGTTTTCTGGAAAGCAAAATCAAAGCTATATTTTAAAGGACAGAAACATCAAAAATTTCGGTAACAAATAACAAGCATGTCATAAGAAACATGTTACTATTTGGTCTGACTACAAATTGTGAGAAAAATCATGTACATTGGAAGGTAGTGAATTCGAATATCGAGTTAGCCGAATATTCGTAGTGTTCTCTAAAGGCGGCTTATAACATTAAAAAGATCGTGTCCTTCAAGTCTTTCCAGTGAAATGATACTTTTGAGGGTGGCAGATCAAGTATTGTGTGGTATTTGCTCCTAAGTTGCGAAGACTTCCATCTAACTGGCAGAGTGGCTGGGGCTGGCTAGCAACTCTGGGCTAGGTACAATGAAGTTATGTTGGTGCAACAGCAACTTATCTTTAATTTACTCAACAATTTTAATTATTTTATGCAATAATAAAGTTTAAATTAGCAGTAGTCATTTGAAAGCTACATATACTAATAAAATGGTGGATAATGACCAGTATGAGTTTTTCATCGTCATGGCCCATTCAGTGACTGTTATATTCTAAGACAGCAACTTGTAAGACCTACATTTGTGAAAAGATTAGAATTCCCATGACTGTAGAACAAATTACACTTGAAATAGTGTATCAAATATTTTGGAAATGGTAATTTTAGATAATTTACGGTAGTAAGACATATTTGTAAAAAGTAGACTTTTCCTCAGAGTTCTGTGAAATTTAAACTCGTGCTTTGTTTTCAATTTAAAGGGCTGTTTGATATTATAAATAGATGCAACTGGGAATTGTTTCGAGATATAACAATGTATACTTCAACAATTCAAAATTCAATAATTTTACTATCAATGAAATTTCTAAAATATACAAATTTAACTTTGAGTAACCTTGAAACTATATTTTTCATCCAAGCACATAACAAAACTTAAATGGGGCTTTAGACTTAAATTAATGAAAAGTTTTCACATAAATCTATAGGGAATTATTCTGAACAATATTTAAAAAAAGCACTTAATAGAATGTAAATTTATTTAAATTTTAAAGCCTTAAATATGAATGAAATTAATCAAAACTTTTCATTTGAATTGTGTGAAAGAAAACTAATAAATATAATTCATTCTAAATTTTATTCTTTGTATGAAATCATTTAATTGCATGAATATCATGCTGAAAGTATGAAACCATGAGACCCAATGGTCAAATGTCAAGTAATTTTTGCAATGTTTGAGGAAAAGCAAATATTTTGAGATCATTATTAAAAAGAAGCCATTACGTGATAGTTTTAAACGAAACTCAGTATTTGTAAAACATAAGTAATTTGAAGCAGATTTGGTAAAAATGCAGTCATATAAAAAAGCCCATAATAGGAATAAGTGTTTTTAATGTAGTTCTTAAATATCTACATTGGGTTTTTAAGAATAAATTAGGAATTATAGCTTTGAAATCATTTTCATTCATAGAATTTTCAAATATTTCAAATGACTCGTGTTTAAAAATAAGATTACTTAAAATTAGCTTAAAAACATAAAACTTTTCCAACTCACAAAATCAAATAGAAAATAATTCATTGGAAAGGTATAACAGAATTAAACTTTGAAAACTAAACTATGGAAGTATTTTACTGAAAATTACGCTGATATTATTGATAAGTTTATAAAAAATTACAATCATACATAACGCAGAGGCATACACACAGAATATAAATCGAAAAAAAAATAATCATAAAAAGTATTCAAAATATGTGTAGAAAACCCTAGCAGCTAAAAACCTATATTACCATGTGCAAAACAGTACATGTTAATGTATAAATAAAGCAAACTTTTAAGAAAACATCTGCGAATACAAGATATATGAAAATCTAGCAGAGGCATACACACTGAATAACGCAGAGACATACACACTGAATAACGCAGAAACATACACACTGAATCTAATTCCGGAAAAAATAACCATATAAAGTATTCAAAACATGTATGAAAACCTTAGTAGTTAAAAACCTATATTAGCCATATGCAAAACAGTACATATTAATGTAGCAATAAAGCAAACTTTTAAGAATACATCTGTGAATGCAAGATATATGAAAATCTATCAGAGGCATACACACTGAGTAACGCAGAGGCATACACACTGAATAACGCAGAGGCATACACACTGAATAACGCAGAGGCATACACACTGAGTAACGCAGAGGCATACACACTGAATAACGCAGAGGCATACACACTGAATAACGCAGAAACATACACACTGAATCTAATTCCGGAAAAAAATAAGAATAAAAAGTATTCAAAACATGTATGAAAACCTTAGTAGCTAAAAACCTATATTAGGCATATGCAAAATAATACATATTAGTGTATCAATAAAGCAAATTTTTAAGAAAACATCTGTGAATGCAAGATATATGAAAATCTAGATTAGAAATATATTTTTATTGTTCCTCAAGCTATACAAAGAATGCAATTGCTTATAAATTGAAAGATTTATTAGAAGATACAAACGAAATGCCCTCTTAAAAGTAGTAAAAATTCTGATTTTTACTACGTTAAAAATATAAGTAGAAACTTGGGAGACTCTACGTTATATTTTGTAAGGTTTCTGGATTATATCCTAGGACATTTAATGCTTGGTAATTGCAGTAAAAAATATGAATGAATGAAGTGAATTATTATAAGTAAGAATACTTCAAAAATGTTTATGTAGAATCAAATTATTCTTCCAAATAACACCATCATTTGATAGACATCTGTGATATTATTCTAAGAGTAAAATATTTAGCTTTATAGATTAGTTGCATTCATCAATAAAGTCAAATGAGCAATAAGAGTCAGTCATAGAAGTGAAGATTATTAACTCCATTTACGATTAAGGGCAAATTAAAATAGATTTTCTTTTATGTTTGCCATATCTAAGGAAAATAGTACGCCCAATTTAAGGAAATTATTTCATCTGGAATTTACGAAAGTATTAACGATATATTGAAAGCAATGATTGATCCCCGTTATTTCATGACAGAATATATTTCGGCATCCATAAATCTATAAAGAAAATTAAAATCATTGCAAAAGATGGGTCTTCTATCATTTTTAATGATGGATTATGACAACTTCTTGATTTCGAAATTGCAAAGATTATAGGGACTCTACACAAAGTCAACTCATGAAAAATGCTCAGTCTGCGTTTTAATTCTTTTCTATATAAGAATTACATATATATATATATATATATATATATATATATATATATATATATATATATATATATATATATATATATATATATATATATATATATATATATATATATATATTAATTTATCAATATGTATACATAATTTTTATCTATTTACCTATATACATTTATAATTTTATCACCACTTAGAAGATTGTCTAACAACTGATAGTCTATTAAACTATCTGCCACGTGTTATCATCTTGTAGAATTTTTCACATATTGTGACTAATACTCTTGTGTTGCGAGGAAGAATATTGGGAAAAATCAAAGAAACCATTTTGATAGACATGCATGTTGAAAGTAAAAGCACAAAATACATTTCCGGTTGTTCAATAATGGTTGGAATCGAACGCGGGACCTCCAACCCGAAGAGCGTAGTCGACCTTTAAAGTACCGATACTGAGGAGTTAAAAATGAAAAGTGATGCATACGTACTGCTTTGTGAATTGTTTCAGTCGAAAAGAACATAGGTGAAACAGTTTTTCATGATGAAAGATATTCATGTGGAATTTCATATTCGAGTGTATAGTAAGAATTGCATACATATAAATCAAATTCAGCTAATACTGAAGGTAAACATTTTAAAAACTAATGAGAGAGAGAGATAAAATAAAATGGGAAATGAGAGGAAAGAGAGACATGTCAATGTATTTCCACATTATTTTATTTTTCTTATGTAGAAATTACATTAAATTAACATTTTATGCCTAATTCAAACAATACTTATTATCAACAATCGCCGCATATAAAATTACTGTGTTTTACACAATGTTTAAGAAACAATCTTCTTTTATAAAATAATGTGTTCGAACGGACATAATCAGAAACATTATCAATGATTTATATCATAAAGAAAGACTATTATTAAAAATAATAAACATAAAAGATAAGCTCATTTATTGTAAACAAAGTATTTAAAAAAATATTGTGACTTGTTTCTTTTTCCATGGAAAAATTCGTGCGGTACACGCAAAAGTTTGCAGTTGAAAGTGAATGGCATTATAACCCTGCTCTCTCTGTAAAGAATGTTCGATACAAAAGGAAATATATCCTTGGTACACGACAATACTTTATGCGGCCAAGTGTCTTAGAGAAATATTTATGAGTTAAATCAAAAATAAAACGTTTCTTTTTGCTTACGAAAATTTCTTTTCGAGTACGAACACTTTAGCTGAAATTTAAGTTGAAACGGCCAATATGTGCTTCATTACTGATGAGAAACTAATTTTATGAGAATAATTTTATTTTTGCGCACATCGAAATCTAATTTTAAATGCAAGAAAACTGCACAAGATAGAGAAATATTCACAGCTCGAGAAGCATGTTCAAATGATTTTATTTTGTATGTATTTCATGCGTGTTATGAACAGCAGGCTAATTTTGAAATTTTGAATTTAAAATTAGTTATTTTTAAAATTATATTAAAACTATTAGATTCTGATTAAAGAAATTAAAAAAAATTTAAATTTAGAAACAAAATTTGCTAAGAATACTATTTGCGTATTTACTGAGTTTGGAAATACGATAAACAAGTAATCAGAAACGGGCAATCATTAAAGAAATAAGATAACATTCCTTAGCGGCTGATATGATTCATTTTCTCCGAGGAAAGTACAAGATGATTCATCGCATACTAACAATCCATGCAACATGGAAGAAAACATAGGGAATTCATTGCACTTATCTTCTGTAGAAAGTTCATGAAGATTATGCGTCAAAACAGTTGCACACAAACTATGCAAACATAAATGTACATTGGAATGATAGCATTTTAAAGTTTGAGGGTTTTGGTATGTTTAATTTGTGTGAACTGGAATATTCCGTCATTTAAAATATATTTTATCCTTCTGGTACCATTTTATGAAATTATTTTAATATACTGGAATATTAGTATTAAAAGATTTTTTTTTCTAAAAGCAGTATTTATTTACATTTGAGAATCATAAAAATGTATTTTACAATATCTTTAACATCAAACTGCGCGTTTTCCGTTTTCCCTTCGCAAATATCCTTTTCTATTTTTATAACTAACTTAGCGGGAGCTTCACTTTTTGATATTCTTTATCAAAATATTTAAGAGTTTCATTTTCTTTTAAACTTTTTAATAGAAAACTTCATATATTTTTCTCTAACATTTGTCAATATACAATATTGCCATTTTCTTCTCGGAAAAATCTTTATTTTTAAGAATGATATTTATTTATGTATTGAGCTATGAAGTCTGATTTCTTCTTGGAAATAGTCCTCAGAATAATGATTTCTTTTGTGTTCCATGAATGGGACTGCTAATGAAATAAATGGCTGTCAATCTGGCGAGAAAGTTGTCACTAAAGGATGAGTATATCCGCACAGTTCTCTTTTCCAAATTGGATTTCATAAGCTTCACTTGTAGAAGTGATTTTCCAGAGGTTTCGTTATTGGTATATGAATGCTTTCAATACATAGATTGCACACTCTGCAGTGTTTTAATGATATTGCTTTAATTCTTTTTATTACTATGATGTGTATTTATTTTTAAAACTCAATATTAGGTGCGCCAAAGTTTAATGAGTTCCCATTTAGCAGCAAAAGAAATTTCTATGAATTTTTTTATCGATTAAAGAGGAATGATTAGGTAAATCACAGTAAAATAAATAAGATTCATCAAATGAGCACTAGGATTTTTTTAAATGCTATATTTTGCGGTAGTTCAAATCTTCCAAATCAAAACAATATTGGATTGAAGAACGAATTACATAAAAATCACTTCTTTTGTAGACTGTTTATGTTAACATGTTGGTTTCCAAAGTTTAAATTACAAATGGAAAACTGATGATAATTAAAAAAATATACCAAATAATCAGTCAAAAATGGATGATAACATTCATTAGACTTAAAATAAGAAAAAGTAGAGCATTAGTATTTTTTGATTTTATAACAATTGCATGATTAAAATAAGAAAACTTAGAACATTTATATTTTGTGATATTAACACGACCTTAAAATTTCTTTAGACCGGATACATAAACTAAACCCAAACATTTTTCTCTGTAATGATTACCGATTACCTCGAATAGCATTAAAAGTCTTGCAGTAAAGCCAACCATTGTTTATGAAGTCAATGAGTTGTATTAAGGGCAATATCTGTTTTTCAGGTAACGCAGTTTTAAATCAACATATGAATTGGAAAAGAGAATGAAACCAATTATATTCCTCACAAGAACATCTCACTCATAGGCAGTGTAATTAAAGTCAAGACAGTGCGTTAGCTTTACCATTTGTACTTCATTTTTTCTTTCAGATATTATTGTACGAGATGAAGACAGAAAGAGCCAACATTATTTGCAGGTAAAATGATGGTATTACCAATTATGGTAGTATATAAACAAACCAAAGTATTTAGTATGCTATTTCTGCATCTGTGTGAACACTCAGAATTCCTGTGGTAGCTTCAACATATCCGTGGACCCAATTAAGGAACTTATTCTCTACAAGAACACTACAGCTTGTTCTTTATTTCTACAATACGAGGTAAATAGAGTGCTCACTATGTGTCAAGTCATAAATTATGCTTAAGAGCTTCGGGAATCAACTCTGTATAAAAAGTGTCATATTAATAAATATTCTTGAACTCGATTGAGCTTAAATCCAATGAACAATGACTATATGCCCAATTCAAAAGCATTTCCTGATGGCAAAAAGTAAGTGAGATGTACAGTGCCGGTCATTTAACATACTAGTCCATTTTTTGTTGACTTCTGAGTACTGTCATGTTTACTATTGTCATTCTATGGATTTTAGTTGACAAGATATTGCAGTTTTACGACACATGAACTAAATAGCAAATATTGGTTAACAGCAGATGGTATAACCCTGGGCCGGTTAAAAAGATCTTCGAGAGTTTGAACTGTTAAAAATTTTATATATTTCCACAGTTAAAAACTCTCAGTATTTTGCCGTTTCGCGCTCTATCATTGTCCAAGACTTGCCATTTAAATAGCTATGCTAATTTTATTTAAATTGCTATTTTTATATTTTCATTGTTTCGAAAATGTTTTGATACACCGTATTCCTTTGAACAGTAATTCTCACTTAAGAAATTAGTTCTAAGTTATTTGTCTTTTACTTAGAAGATGTCAATGTCAATAGCACTTATTTTCATAGTTTTTTCAGTGGATTTGTAACATACCCAACGTATCAAAATCTCAAGACTAAATTTTAACCAATTTATCTTGAATTTTTTTATTTTAATCTTAGGAAATTAGTTTTTTAAAATCGAAAAAAATTAAAAAAAAATATTTTTGTTGTATTAGAGACTATTTAATTCCTCCGTTCCAGAGCAGGTGATTTCTTTTTATCTACAAGTGGGTGAATAATTCGATGTGGCTGAATAATTCGTTATATGGAAGACTTGAAATATATATATATTCTTAAGAAAAAGTTTTTTAAAATAATATATCTTATTTGTAAAATCTCCAAACTAACAATTGCAGTTATCATTTTTTCCCGATGATCAGAAATGACTTCAAGTATCTAATTAAGCAATATTTATCTCCCCGAAATACACATATAAACACACATAAAGACTCATCATATTCTGTTCTGAGATTTATTAATTAATAAAAGAAAAATTTTTGGAAGTTTCTCCCTAATAAGTTTTTTATTTCTTTCAATATTGAAGTTATTCTTAGTTCTTAATCTTAGATCTATTTCAAAGATGTTTAGACGAAATGCAATTCTAAAACATTTCTTGTTTCATCTTTATGAAAAGTAATTTGTCACAGAAAAATGGTGCTAATAGTTCTGTAATTGAGGATATTTTTGAAAGTTTGGAAAGAGGACGCACTTAGAAGAAAAAAATTAATCATGTTACGATTAACTAATTTCCTCTGAGAAATGAGTTATTTACAAGCAAACGGATAAAATGTTAACATCGTAAAAAGTTATTTTATTTCAAAATTTTTAGCCTGAGTGATATATAAACTAAATTGGGTTTTTTTGTGTTTAAACGTTCACGAATAAAATTTTAAAAATATATAATTTCCGCATTAACATATATTCTAATTTATTATAATCTATATAAAATTGTTTATATTATTTCATATTTAAATACACAGTTTTCTAAATATATATATTTAATATGTCAATCTTATCTCATAAAGATTAATTTATTTTTATTTAAATCAATTAAAACACGTGCATATAATTTCATTGTAAATTAAAACATAAATATTAATTATATTAAAAGAATTTGCATCCAAAATAAATTTTCAACAAAATATAAATTTTCTATAGAGAAATACTCATTTCGACAAAATTATCAGATTTAAATTCAAAATTCTTACTAAGCTTATAATTCTATAAATAATGGAAATTTAAACTAATGACTCTAAATAGTACATTTCGTGATGCATACGTAGCATTTCTGTTATAATTCAACTGGCACACATATTTCATTTTCTGTTGCACAGCTTTGTTATTCCTTAAAATGTTGACGTTGCTTACAGAATAACCATGCGTAAATTAAATGTGTTGACACATCATATTTATATTATGTTTAATTAAACAAACGCGTTCTTGTATCTTTAAGGAACATGCATTTTTTTCTTTTAAATTTTTAAAAGAGTTTTGAATCAAATATAAAAATATAATCCTATGCATTTGAGATTTGGATGTTTATTTTGTAGAGGGGGATTTTAAGATCCTCAGAGTAACTAATTGGAGATCAATTGTAAAAAATAGATCAGAATGAAGAAAGTTCTTGGGAAGGCATTGGCTTATCAGAGGAATTGTTGTGTCAATAGAAGAATAATGCATTGATACATTTGAATATGAAGAAAATCTGTTATATTTTTGTTGTGATTTTTTTTCCTTATCATTTTATATTACCTTTATACATATTGATGAAGGATATTTTTTGTGTATATAGTTTACAGAGCTTCTCTTGGGTTGAATATTTAAAGTTCCTTTTATCTCTCCGATACATAAATTTCAGATTTTTTTTTCAATATACATTTACTGTTAGTAGGAATTGTAATTTCAATGTAATTTATTTCTGCGGTTTTACATTCATAAAATTACGTACTTGAATCCATTACAAATGTGTATTTTGCTTCAAAAATTAGTTTAAAAGTTTCTCTTATTAAGCTGACATAAATTTTGGGATTTACAATTTCATTAAATTATTTTAACGTATAAATAATTATACATTTAATTTTTATTTTAGTGTTTTTACTTTTAATAAATAAAATATTTCTTCATTATATATGTAGTAATTTTGTCTCAGAGCATGTAAAACTGCGATCTAATGGATGCATTTCAAAAGATAAATTACCATAAGTGTTTTATGACATTTTTTTTATTTGTAATACCTCTTCTTATTTATAATTCCTCAGGAAGTTATGCGGCCTTTTACCATGATATATGAGGAAAGTTTTACTGTTGCCACGGTACAATTTTCATCTAATCGCTCTCTTTTTCTACACCTTGCGTGTCGATTTCCATGCGACCCAAAAAGATTAATTTTAGACTCGTCAGAAATTACAACTTATAATAAATCAACAGTCTAATTTTTATATCACTTAGCCCATATGTTGTTGGTTATATTTCATTTTTGCGAGATTAGAAGCTTTCTTAGTTTTATTCCTTGCTTATTAGGTTGCTGTTAGAATTTTTCTTATTTTCGTTAGACCTTTCTAAATATTTGGAAACACTGTAAAGAGAGCCTTATCAAAATTCAGTCTCCTTTTTTGAAGTATAATGTGAATATTCCTAAGAACTTCTATCCTCGAAAACGTTCTAACAATTTCAAAATTTAATAAAATTTGCCTTACTGAGAACTCACTTCATGTAAACGTCCCTGAAAATTGCCTATTCAACCACTACTGTGACATCACATCACTACACATCATCATCTTCATACCCAAAATTCAGTTTTTATCACAGTTCTGTAGTTGTGCTTTCACTGAGAACCACGCTAGAAAATGCTTCTAAGCGTGCACAAAGCTCTTAACTTTAATAACTTCGTTTGTTGAATATAATACAAATTATATATGACGTATCAAATTAAAATCAAAGATTTACACATTTCTTTACAATTGCAGACTCCATACATTTCAAGTTATTTTTGACGTGTATTACTACATTAACAGATTTGTAGAAACAAGTGAATAATGCTTTTAAATGTGTCAAGCATTATTTATGTTAAAATATAGATTTTATTAATTTCTGATTAGAAGATATATGCCAATACCACTTAGAAAAATAAGAATGTTTCATAATAGCTAATGAGAAATCGAAGCAAATTTTATACATTTATCCACATTGAAATTTTATTATCAAAGAAAAAATTGCATACATAATGATTGATATATTTTTCACATGCAAGTAATCAAAATAGTAAAAATGTTGAAATCAATTCTTCATTCAGATGGATGATGGGAAACGTAATAACTAACAGAACATACTATAAAGAATATTAATTATGATATGTGATGTGATGAATAGTCTATTATGTAGCAAGTACTTTATCGAAAAATAATCAAATTAGTAACTGGTACTGTTACTTGAAATTAATGACTAGTGATACATACAGTGTTATAGGAGGATGACAAGCAGGAGTTGTTACATGTCTTGGTATAATGTGAATTCAGTACAGGCACACATACACAGTTTCTAATGTACGAAAAATGCGTGGCACCAGAAACTCTTCTTGAAAAATGTTACAAAATAGTTTTGAAAGAATAACCCTGCCCTGATAACCCGATTAAATCAACATGCCTTTCAACTACCAATGCAGCAAAAATAAATATAAAAGTGTTTATTTACCATGTTTTATTCTACCTCACATTATTATTTTAGGGTTAGAGTTTGTATAATGATCTGTCTTGAAAGCTAAAATAGAACATACAGTGTTATAGGAGGAGAGAAACTCTTTTGAAATTTCTGTACAAATCACTATCCACCACGAGAACTGAGACAGTTGCAAGATCTATCAATAGACAATAATTTTTTAAAGATGATATTGCAATTTCAATATATACTATGACATCCCTTAGTGCAGAAATTTTGCTTCGATGCCGCATCTGCCACTAATACTAATTTTCAACATAAATTAAAGACGTACAACATTTTTTCTAAATTTTGCGTGTACAATACTTAATCTCTTACCCTGGCACATGCATCCAAATTAATCCACAGAAAAGTAAGATTTACAACTCACCATTTATCTAATAAGACTAGGGAGACTTTTGCTTTTGGTTAGTTAATGCTGTTTCACAAGTTCGTTGTTATTCTCATTCATTAGATAATGTGATATTGAGCAATGCTGAAGCGCCTAGTAATTTATCGGAGATATAAATAGGTACGTACCATTTAAAATATTTAGTTCTTTCACTTTGAAATAAATGATGATAACCATGATACGCAGAAAGCATAAGCAAACGTCTTATGCAACCATTATATTAATTTTGGGATGTTTGCTAACTATGTTTTATTCCCCATCGAAAATATTTACATGAATCCATTTAAACTTGCAATTTACATCGTTTCATATGCTTATACATACATATATAACGGTGCAGGTGAGCCCCAGACTGTACCTTATAGGTTAAGGGTTTTGGAATACTCGACCATCACCAAGTGCCTCGTAATTTTGAACCACGGTCAGGTGACGAAGTCACACCAGAGCTGGCACTCTCCTCTCTACATAAACGCCACACCAGCGGAAAGACTTTGGGCGTCACATATTAACGTGGACACGTCCCCAACCCACGTAACTCCAGCAACCCAGTGAGTGAGAGTACAGGGTGGTCACCCTCCCAATCACTGCCCGTGGCAAATGATGCTAGACTTTTGCCGCGATCAGTGATTGGGAGGATGACCAAGCATAGTAGGTTGAAAAAATAATTCAAGCCAATAAAGTATCTTCAAATCACCAATGACGAAATTAATTTGAAATAAGTGTCATTTAAAATGTCTTGCTTTAAAGAACATCAGCATTATGAAATCTGCTATGCGCAATTAAGCACTCTAATGACAATTACAGGTCGGAATCATCAATAAAATTTATATATTTCTAAATGTTTGAAATTTATAGAATAAATAAACAGCAGGTATTAAAAAATATTATTTTACGTCATTTGAAATCGGTAATATCTGACTAATACGAATTATCAAACTCCATGTAAAACCAAAATTTTATTTCTTTATAGTAAATTAACAATATTGATTATTTTAGGTAAAGCCGCAATTTACTGATATTGTAAAAAGTATCGATAAATAAAATATCAAATATTTTTCGCTTTTGTTATGCAAACCTCATTCAGTTTTTGTATTGTTTACTAATCGAAAATTTGCCATTGTACATAGAAGAAATGAAAGCAATACAAACAGTTAAAAAACATAACTGCAGATTTTTGTTCTACATAATAATATACTGTTTATGAAAACTACTTGAACTTATAATTACTTGAATAAAAAATGTCGTTAGTTTATTTCTGTAGCATATAAATGATCCTAAATTGTATAATCGAGAGAATGGGGTTGATTATCATAGAAATATATCTTAAACTGTCATATTTCCAGCGCAGTTTTATATTATATTTGTCAAACGAGAAGTTTATTCATACCATGTAGTTATTTAAATACTTTAAAATAGCATTAAAGGAAAATATTGACATTATATTGAAGATAACTACTTTTGTATGTTGAAACAGCTTTATGTTTGTGTTTCTAATATGCACTTTTACATAATTTAGTACTATATATTTTCTTGATATATGATATTATGTAATAAATTATACATTAAAACACTACTATATTTCATAAGAAATGCATCTTAAAAATTATATTTTACCTATGTATGTGAATACAATTTACTTATATCTAATGTTCAAGCTTTTACAGTACTTTATGATTGCTGTAAACGAATAATACTTTTTAAATATAAAGTTTCTGGTGTCGGTTAGGTGATTTCTCTTAATATTTGATATGCAATATTTCAAACTAAAGTAGTTCAAAACAGCAAGTTAAGCGACTTTTTATTGAAGTGAAAATTTTATGAATTAGGACTATCCAAATAGTTGTAGTTTGTAAGCAATTATAGCATTATAGTATGTATATTTTTGTAATAGTTGAATATTCTTTTCTGATTAACTGTGAAAAAATATTATGAATAAGACTATAAAAAACAAGAAAACTATATTTAATTGCAAAGATATAACCTACACTTCTTTCACTAATTATTGTTAGATTACTTATATTAAATTAAATGCATTTGTCACACACACACATTTAAGTATTTTTAAATAATTTGCCTCTTCATTCTTGGATTGAAAGTTTATTTTAAAATATCAAATGTAAGAATAAATTATAAAGAATTTTAGATAAACAGTTACCTAAATTTTGTTATAATGTAACCGAAAATTCCTAAAAACAGGATTATTAATTATTTAAAACTTGGTAATTAAAATTATTATAACTACAATTGTTTGATTTCTTAAACACCCAAACTTTTGTGTTAGTAATCAAAGCTACTGAATTGCATTATTTGCTCAGTAGCATCTCATTTGTTCACAATGTCATAAAATCAATTATAATTTCTGAGAAATCTTTATAATGACAGTCCCTTAGAAAAAAACAAACTTCGAAACAATACATACAAATTAATGTTCCTCTTTTTACTCACTGGATAATTAACTTTGGAAGAAATAAATTATAGCAAGATTATTTGCATCCAATGTTTAGGTAACTAATGTAAATAAAAAAAAATTCAATGTTCATCTCTGAAATAAATATTTGATTCAGTTCTTCAGGACAGCGAAATAATTAAATTTTATACACTGTTAAACTTCATAATAATATTAAGCTAATGTGTAACATTAAATAATTTTTATTTAATTTCAATTAACATTAATTTAATATTTTTTAGAAACGTAAAAAGCAAAAGGAATATCAATTGTAAGAATTTGAAAGAAAGAAGAGGAATTATTTGTGTTTGGGAATGTAAGTCCTTTTATAGAAAAGGCAAAGATTTCAAATAAAAATTCCATTATCTCAAAAAAATATATTTACAGAACAGCACTCATTTATGGCAATTTTGATCGCATATTTAAGACACAATTTGACACAATAGTGTTAACGCCATAAGCAAATTCTGCTATCTTGTCAATTGAAGGTCAACTGGCAACTACTCATTTATTGCAATGTTGACCCCTCTTCAGGAATAAAGGTTGACACAATGGTGTTGACATCTTAAGTAAACTCTGTGATTTTGTATATCAAAGGTCAATTGATAATTGGTAAGTTACTCATTTACAGAAATTTTGACCCTTATTCGAAGTAAAGATCTACACAATGGTGTTGACGTCATAAAGAAACTCTGCGATCTTGTGTATCGAAGATCAATTGATTATTGGTAAGTTGTCAAGCATGAAGTAAAAAGTAATCTAACTACATAGCATTTTTGTATTTTAAATTGTGATGTATAAGACGAAATCTATCTAGTCTTTTATCATTTAAAATTTTGAAGTATTCTATTGCATTATATAAGATACACTTACAATTCCATTGCTTTGCATCACTGTATGATTATATTTTATATATATAGTGCCTTTTTACTATATTTTTCCCATATATTCTCTTTAAATCATTAGATTCATGGAAAATTTCTTGAAATTATCTTCTTAAATTCCCTGATGAAACCAAATGGGATTAAGAAATATGCAATTAAAATAGCTTTCTCAACAATTTTTTTATTAAACTAGTTTTTTGAGTAAAGAAACAAATACTGCATATAAAAAATTAACTAAAATCAAAATAAAAAATTCGCATATAAAATCCTATTTAAAAATGAAACAGAAAACATAATAGAATCACAGGATTAAATTTTATTCAACACAATCAAAAAGCTATAAAGATATGCCATCTTTCTTCGAAGCAGTTTTTATTATCTACGCACCGGAAGCCATTTTTTAGGACTTAGTTTTATAACATTTATATTTTACTTGTGTTGAGTCTCTATTTATGTCATATTTCATACCGACTACGGAGCAATATTTCTGTTTACCAGTTGGTAGGAATAAAATTCACTTTTACTTCACAATCAAAATATTTTTGTTCTAAAACTAAAATTTCAAAGAAGTTTATTTTTATTTTATATTTTTTTATTATTATACATTCTCCGTATAAAATGGAATCGATCAAAGCGAAGTCAGAGGGCTGAGAAATATTCGATAATATGAAACTAGAACAATAAAAACTTTCAAATGGATTATAGACATTGTCTTAAAGGTATTTCGGTGAAATAAATTGCTTTTCCTAATCATGTGTAGAGAAAGAATAAAACTTAGATAATATTTCAGTTTAACGTGATAAAGGAAAACTATTAAAATAGGATTAAACGCATTCAATAAATGTCAACTAAAAGTCATAATATTACTGTCAATTGAAAGATATAATATTGCAAAAAGTGTACAGTTGCCTATTCAGCAATAAGCAAACATACACTTTTCGAAAATGTTTTATTAATGCATTGAACTTATTAACTAAATAAACAGAGCCTTAAATCGTTAAGTAAGCAATTTTAGTTTATTATATATTTTCTAGATTGCTTATTTGACAATTTATATATATGATTCTCAAAATGAGATGGTTTGCATTTCATTAAATGTGTGGAAATTGTGACATTCATCGCTGATAATGTATATGCAGGGTATTAGAAAAAATATTTGATAGTTGTAAAACGTTGATAACTATATTATCTTCTATAAAGTTTAATGCATATTTTATGTAAACAGTTCTAATTATAGCGTGTATGAATTCATAGGCTTCATAAATAAGTTATTTTAAGCATCCGCTGACTGAGATAAAGCAATCAGCTTTCAAAATGTTTTACAATTTTAATTTAAAAGAATATTATGAGTATCTGTGAATCACTTTTTCAGGAACATTCAATGGCCAACATTTTTATTTTGCCTGATTTTATTTAAATAAATAAAAATAGTTCATTTTTACCAATAATTAATTATTACTTAAAACCTAACTTAATTGTGTTTGATCAATCAGTTCTGAAATTTCAATGATTTGAATTAGAGGAATAAATTGATAGATTAAAAGGTTATAGAATGACTACTGTGTAAAAGTAGTTTAAACATTTTATACTGGATTTTTTATTAATAAAAAATGAAATTAATAATATTCTTGCATTTTTTAAAACTAATTTAGTTTTAACATCACATAATGAATAGCTGAAGGCTGTTGTAAAAACTTTTATCATTAATCAAAAAAAATTTCTTCTGAAAAGACTTTTCATTGATAATGAGTCTCATTAACAACAAATCCGGAAAACTCGCAAGTTCATCCCAGACTGATGGTCAAGCCAGTAACGGAACATCAGGAATGGTCATCAGTCAGTAAAATAACAGTAATATCATACTATCCAACTGTAAAAGAGATTGAATCCGGGAACAATCGAATAGTGCACTACTATCACTAATCTTTCCGGAAAAGAAAGTAACGATGAAGTTCTTTTTATGGCTTTAAACTGAATCAATTCATTTTGGAAAATATATACACGTAATGGTTAAGCTTTATTTTTGTTAATTTATTTTTGTGTAAGGTGATTCGTGCACACATGAATTATAAATGTTCTATGAGAATAGATTTCGCGAGCTGGAGAATAGTATAATTATTAGAAAATCGTGTTAAAATTGCTTTTGTAAAATGTTTTATGTAAAATAAATAGCAGAGCTAAAATAGGTTACGATTTCTTATTATTTATGTTTTCATATAATCATATATTTTTAAATATTTTCCTGAGAAGCATATATCTTTTGGTAATGGCTAAAATCGTGAAAATGCTTATATAGTAAAATTTACAATTAATAAATGATTAACAAACAATTCATTAATAGTTTTACTTTAAGTACTTATTGTGTAATTAAAGTGGAACTTAATGTTAGAGGGAATTCGGATTCCCTAACAAATATCCACTCTCGAGTAGGGAATCAACACCAAAAATTGTTGAAATGAATGCCAAGTCGCCAAGCAGTCTACTTCTTATTCGGCATTTAGTTAATGATGAAATTATAAATATTTTGGTTTTGAAGAATATTTTCTACTTTAAAGATTTTTTTTATTCAAGAGAAGACTGAATTAAGAGTAAAATTCTTTAATTTTCATTAACATTTTTCAATTATTACATTATTACAGGTATATTAATCGGAACATACATCATATTAACTTCATTTCTTAAATAAGTATCATAGTTTTACAATTTTTTGATCAAAAGAAATTTAACTATATTCGATCAAATTTAATTTTTATAATCAAGATTAATATTTTTGAAAATTTTAAGAAGTGTACTTGTGGTTTTATCAGTACTTCCCTCGATTAGTGGTTTTTCAATGTAAGCTGTCTTCAACGAAGTTATTTACGTCTGAACATTAAGCTAATCCTCTACATCAGATAAATTCATAGTAATTCATTAATAAGTAAATAATGAGACTTTTGAATTATAAATATTTATTTTATATCTCGGCAAACCATTTTAGTCAATAAATATTAAAAATAAACTGCAATTTTTCAATTAGAGTTGAAAAACTGAAATCCAAGAATTTTAAAGCAGATTTTGAAATCAAATTCTAGTGATATTCGATTGAATCCTTCTGATATTCAATTAAATGTTTTCTCTCAATTTCTACACGAAAAATTATGCTGAAAATTTTCTTGAAAATTATAATTCTACATTAAGGCAACACTCTATTCTTTGTATTACTTGCTTTAGTAACTAAAAAGTTGATCAATAGTAAATAATATTTTAATTTAATATATTTACGGAATACTAATGTAATGCAACTCAAAAGCAAAACATAAATTAATCGGTCTCCGCGCGCGTTTTGACATTTACTTCGGTAAAGGAAAATATTTTATAAACAACAAAAATAACCTGAGGTATAGAATAAAATAATAGGAATATTTTTTTCTGTTATTTTTTTCGAATGCAAAAATTTTATTTGCAGATAATTGCTTCAAATTACAGCTTGCATCTGAAGGGATATTAACAGATAAAAGTCATCCTCAAAGTTCAAAGCCTCAAGTTTATAAGGAGTTCTTAGAGGAAGAAAATGAGAATTAGATGTATTCTCTATTTGAAATCCTTAAAAAACCACTGATATTAAGATCAAGGGACAGAGGATATCATGTGTGCTGTTTCACTTAACATTCATTACGCGCATATAATTATATCTGAAAACAACGAGTGACACAAATGACGAATATAGGAATAGAGGAGGCTCTCTTTGAAAAAACAATGTTTCTAATACAGGACCGAAATGGTTTGCCAGAATAATACAATATAAATAGCTTTTATGTTTTCATCTAAAGTTTAAGAGTGTTGTTAAGTTACAGCAGGATATTTCTTTCTACGCCATCTCAGATCCCGTTAACTATTTCACGACAGAGAGTAACAAAACATTCATCAAGGTCTAACCTTATGATACTTCATTAAGAACAGAATTTTTCTCTTAGAATTCATATAGGCAAGCTCTTGATTGAAATTCATCCTGGCCTAGTAGTAGGACAGCGTTCTTCAAAGATAAACGACCCGGTTCGATCCCAGTCACTGATAAATAACGAGAGACATCTATGGTACGTGGGATAGATTTGGGGGAAACAGCTGTGTTTCTGCCTTCTGAATGCACGTCTGTAGAGGTTGGCTCTTGGGAATTTTCCGAGTTTTCTCCCTTGCGATACGTGAACATGGTCCACTATCTATGAAGAGCTTACTTGAAATATTATTTATGGAATGGATAACAAAATGCCTTACAACGATTAAGCTATTCTGTTAACTGTAAGGCGTTAAAGAGTGCATGACTTATAATTTCCCTTTCAGTGATACAAGATAGCAGATTAAAGTGACACTTAGACTATATTGGGTGTTGGATTATGGTATTTTGAAGGTAGATGTTCCTATTGTACTGTCTCACTGTTGCATTTTACATTTAATAAAATTTTTATGCCGCTTCTGTATTTCAGCAATATTATGACCATAAACACATAAACTCGAAATGTGTTACCCTTTACAATCAGTTTCCGGTTTCCTCCATGAAGGGAATGCAGTAACATTAAAACACTCCGTAGAGCATGTCTACGATTACACAGTTCAACAGTTCGCTGGTACTATTTGTAGGCGATAAAGTTATGCTTAATTTAAACTTCAGGTATAAATCATCACAGAAACGACATTTCTTTGCATGATATTTAGAATTTTTATAATTCAGTACCATGACGCGTAAGAGTACTCATCATTACACATTGGGTGAGCATGAAATGTTGATTTTTGGCATTCTTCTTATAATAATATGGTACAAATTCAATATTTAATACTTATTTACAATGCCTTAATTAATATATGAAATAAATTTCTTTTTTTCCGATATTCTTCCAACGTTGCAAAATCCAAAAATGTAGTGTAATTTTTCAATCACACCGATACAATTTACCAAGGTGTTTTCCTTTTCCTCATGATGATTTTTTTTTTGGTTTTACATCTATTTTAACATAAACGTAATGTTAGTGATATTAATTGCTTAAATATTAAAAATATATTCAGTGTTGAGATATAACTTCTTTTTTTATTTAAAATATTCTGTTTTAACGAACAGTTACTTCGTACTTTGTTAGCAATAAACTTATTGATTTTTTTATAAAGTGGTTCTCTCCCTATATTTTTTTTATCTAACAATACATCAAACTTGAACAGCAATTTTTTCTATCACTTTTTATTCATATCTTTATTAAAACGCCAATATGTATTACTCATTCATCGTTTTATTTAATACTTTTTTTAGAAATGAGTGAAAGTATGTGGCAAAAAATTGAGTAAAGAAGAAATGCTTTTTTTTATATATAAAGATTTAGCCAATCTGATTGAGAGTAAGGACGTGACTGTTTGCTTTGATTTCGCCGCTGTCATAGAAGTTTCAGTGCCATTCTTGACATGGTCAATTTATGGAACCATTCGTATGATTTTTTTTGTTACTTTGAGACTAAATCGATGCTTACTTTCGTTAATCCAAGTGACATTATGTTTGCATTAAATATGAATTGTTTACTAGAACATACTATTTAATATTCTGTTTGAAGAAATATTTTCCTTGTTATAGAAATCATGAATATATCTAATCTTACTAATCTTGAATATTTTAATCCTGATGGTGATTTTAGCACTTTAGTTATATTGATTGATTTTAATTTCTTAAGATCTTTGTTGAATCTATTTACGTAAAATTAGTTACCTATTTATGGAATTATTACTGGAATACTTCAATTTATAAGCAAAGGCAATCTTTGTAGAAATTTTAAAGTTATACTAACTTGAACAATTTGATGTTTTAAAGGAGATAGTTGTGAATTGATTTTTAATTGAACTTTAAAAGTGAGCTTTTTTGCAGTTTTACTGATACTATTATTATATTTACCTAAATGTCTTTTGATGATGATATAAGTATTCGTAAGTTTTAATTTATACGCAAAATATATAGTCTTGGTTAATTTGTTAAAGAATATATTTTACATTGTTGTTTAATTTGACTGACAATAAATTTTAAACTAAAAAGAAGATTTCGGAGTAGAGCTCTGTTTTATTTTGTGAACATACTTAGGAGCAAAAATTACCTTAAATGAGAGATTTAACTGAAAAAAAAAATCATTTTGAGAGGGGGAAAAATTTATATGTTACATTATTCACAGAAAATTCCAATTATTAATGATATTCCCAATATATTTTATGCTTTATATCATATTTTATATAGTATAACTGATAGTTGCATTAGTTGATGCTATTTATAAAATTTCTTAGAAATTATGAAAAGTCATTAATATTTAAAACATAAATAAAAAGTTATTAAATTACGGAGTTTTTAGTTTTCATACATTTATGACAGAATTATTGGTATTTCATTAAATTATTAATAACATATTTAATGTATATAAAGTAATTATTATTGTTTTTAAATTTGCTTACAAAAACTGATGAAAATAACCTGCTAAATATAAAAATTATTTTGATTTTTTTTGCGGAAAAATCACTTTTTATTTTAATTTTCAAAATTCATTGAAGTTCATAAGTTTATTCGTTTAAAATTCAATATTAGTATTTTGGGAATACTACATAAAAATAGGTCATCCACTAAATGCAAACGCTATAAATAATAACTATAATATACAAAACTATTCACTTATTTGAGTTATATTCTAGAATTTTAGTAAACTTAGATCTTAATTTTGAGTGAGGGGTTTACACCGAGCTGAAAAAACTTTAAGCACTGGTTACCATAAAAAAATATACCTTAACAACAAATATATGCAGCATTCTTTGACAAATAATAAATGCAGTAACTAATTCAATAATTTTATTCGTGAATTTAATTAGAATTTTTTATGTTACAAGTAATATGAAGCATATTATATAACTGATAATGTTTAATTGTAAAACACAGTCAATACTCATTACAGTGAATTTCTTTTATATTTAAAATATGATTTAAATTGCAATTTAATTCATAAATATTTGATGAATCAATGTTATTTCTTTAAAAAAATTCGTTTCTAATGTACATGAATTTCAATAGATTATATTCAATCCTTTACTTTTTAGTTTTATATTTTCACACACACTGGTTATTATTTTTATAGATTAGAGAAAACTTTTATCTCATTTTTAAAACACAATGTTCACATATATAAAACTTCAATAAAATCAGCCTAATTTGAGAAATATTACAATACTATTTTAAATTCAGAGATATCCCAGGGTACAATTTAATTGAAATATTTTTTAAACATACGCTTCACTAAAATTATGATTAACCATTTAATACAAATTTCTTGAAATTTACGGTAATTCAATTATTTATTTTCTAATTTTTTTAAAGGTAAATCTCTTGATTATTTGGACGTGTTTGAGAGGTAAATTGTTATTCTGTTCTTAAAACTCATTCCAACCAAGGCATTTTCAGAGAAAAGATTAAACGTATTTCGAGATAAAAGCAAATACTGCGAATGAATTAATCCCTGATTAAAATAACTTCTGGAATTTAATCTAAGGTTGGCATTTTTTTATCATCAAATTCAGAGCTTAAAATATAGAAATCATTTTTAATTTTAGGTTCATTTACTTTAATTAAAGTTTCACAATATGATTTATTATCCTGGCTCAACAGGGGATCGGTTGAAAGAATAGATATTGCTATCAACATCGTTGCTAATTAGTTGGGCGATGTTAAATCCAAAAAGATTGAATTGTTGGAAACTTATTTATTTTGGAGCAGAAAGAGTGAAGAATGGTAAGGGCGCGGAGAACAATAACTTTTATCAAATAGTATTTTCCTTCGTTTATTTTTTACTGTCAATGAATATTAATCTCGTAAAAATCTCTTCTCGGTTTTTCTGTGGTTAATTTTATTAGACTAAAATGAATGCCTTGAGGTTGATTTCAGTAACATTTTGGAGCAAATATTTACTGTACCAATTTTTAAGAATTAATAAAATTAACTTATTATCTTTCACTAATGACATTACTTTAACAATAGTGGTTAGCTTAATTGCTTCAGACGGTTCAAAACGTTTTGAGTATCAGCTGCCCATGAAATGGCATGACGGAGGATTTTTGGTAGATAATAAGATAGGTGCTATTCTTCAAGTAAATCTTGAAAACTTCCCAAACACCGATCTTAACAAATACGCAACTAGAAAGCAGAAACATATTTGTCTTCCGTAGTCCAATATTTGTTAGGATTCAGTTTAAAAGCTTTTATTTAAAATTATGGGATTTATCAATGAACTATATTCAAAAAACATTATACATGTTATTTTTTGCATTTAAATAAAACAACTATAAGTTACTTCCCATGACACACAACTGAATTTAAAATGAAGAAGAAAAGTTGGTAACTTTTGGCTCAGTATACCCTAGTGGTTCTACAGTGCTCTTTGGAGCAATAAGGCCTTGGGTTTGATTTCAGCTACTGTTGAACAACAGGACATGGATACGGTGTTTCCGCCTTCAGTATGCACCGCTGTTTGGTAGATGTTCGGGAGCTTTCCTGGTTTCCTCCTTTGCGACATGTATGTACGACTCACAATCTATGAAATGCCCTCTCAGCAGGCAAGTTACGTAATAGATAATGAAATGCCTAACAACGAGCTTCGGCTGTTAGACTGTCTATTACGCGGTATCAAAGCTTGTCACAAATTTCCATAGAATGCTTTATATTCTATTCGAAGGACATGAATCATAAATGGAATCTATTTATATAGTTTGATGACATGGGATATACTTATATACTGATGAACATGTTCAAATACAGTAGAAGTAACGTAAAGTGAGATTTTAATGCTGCAAGTATTTGATAACTTCAGAGAGTCATGAAAGGGATAAATCTGTGAAAATAGGCTTTTACATGCTACACTTGATTGAAAATTGTGGCTGATCTTGTGGTTTAAAACTAATATTTGATAAGGTTTTTAGATATTATATATATATATATGTGTGTGTGTGTGTGTGTAAATTATCCGCTTAAAAATAATACTTTTCAAATAAGAAAGAAAGTGTGACTCAAAATTACTTCGATTACAAACAAATTAAATTGTATAAAGTTTACAGGGGTAATGTCTTGTATTCGATAAGCGTGATACATTAGAATTATGCTATTGGACACTGGCAAAAGAGTTTCCAAGCTTAAAAAGTGGTCATCAATATTTAAAACTGCTTCTGAAAACGGACATGCTGTGTTATAATGTAATCCAAATCATGGAATCTCCAAGAAGACTCTCACGTAGCTTAATACAAGCAAATTATAAGTCACATAAAATAAAGTTGAGTATTTTTTATAATAAATTTAATTATAATCAAAAATATTGACTTAAAGTGAAAAATCTTACTTTAAGCATATTTAGCATACATAGATCCAAAGTAAAGTCCAATATTTTATAAATATATTAAAAAATATTTAATAATTTTTAACTTACCTCCTTTTTTAGCAGAAACACAGGTGATTTCTATGCACAAGAGAGCGAAAATTGCCAATATTTTGTACGACAGCATTATTTTTCTGAAAATAGATTTAAAAATAATTTACAATATATTTTTATTATATTTTTAAAGTAAATATATATATATATATATATATATATATATATATATATATATATATATATATATATATATATATATATATATATATATATATATATATATATATATATATATATATATATATAAACAAGTAAGTTTTAAAAATTCCTAGTGATTATTAAATCTTTGATTGATATTTTTAAGTTTTGAAAACTGTTTTCAGCATAATCGAAATTTTGTTTATTGAAATTTGAATGGAGTTTAAATTTACTGAGAATGCAAATAAACACTTGCACAAATACTAGATAAATTTAAAAAAAAAATGATTCAAAATAAATTATTGTTCAGAACTGAACTCTTAAACCACATAACAAAATTTTATTTTACCCCACACCCGTTTTCGGCATCTCTGCCATTAGATGATGAGTAGCCCAATAAATTGATGATGAAACACAAAATGAATTAAAATAAATTAGCCTCCTAAAGCTGTCTTCTTGAAACTTTAACACAATGGAGAAATGCTTCAGGTGGTCACCATCCATTTCCTGAATGTTATTTTTGTTGGGATAACAAAAATAACATTCAGGAATCTGCTTAAATTCTTTCGTATAGTAAATATATTAAGATATACTTTAAAATTAACGAAGTCGAAGTTGTTGGAAAATATAGTGATGATTGGTTTTTCAGGTGCAAATTCTATTTCTACACGTTTATTACAAAAAAATAATTATTTATTACATTCTGTTTATACCCGGTTTTATAAATTAGGATTAAATTATTTATTATGTTTGCGTGACATACATAGAGATATTTGGTGACTGTCACAGGGGAAGTCGTGAGAAATTATCTGTAATTTCACTTTTTTAATAATGACTAAGAAATCGACATTTGAAATAGTTTTTTCCTTCCTATTAGCTGATTTGAAGGTACTATTTAGATATCACAAAAGTGCATCAACGATTCAGCAGCTGTATCATTTAAAACTGAATGCTATTCACATTTCCAAAGAGTCTATTAATTGTTTCAATTCCCACAATAAAATAAATGACTATTAGAATAAGAACATTTAACTATTAAATCATAACTAGGTAGATTTACACGATAACGATGAGTTATAGAAGTTATTCTGAAAGAATTTAAAAACAATTTTTAACTGTAGGAATAATTTTTAAAAATATATTGCATCTCAATAACTTATTGTTGTTTACATTATAAACTAGACATATTAATTATTAAGAGTCGAAATTTCCCAGATTTGGTTAATGGTTGAAATTGAATAATAGAATGTTAATTCATTTGCATTCAGTTCATTCATGATCCTGACTTATGAACTGTATTGCCAATAAACGGAATTTTATTTTTGACTTTTCAGGTTCTACAACTTCATTTGACTAAAGTGGTCTTATTTAAACGTAGAAATATGTTATTCAAATTTGAGAGTCAGTATTCTGGTCTAATTTTAAACTAAGACTCAAAAAATTTGTTTTAAGAAATTATTTGGAATATTTTTCATTTAAATAGATTTGATTTATTTTTCATTGGTTTAAACACAAGAGAAAATTCTTAAATACACTTAGATTCATACTTAAGAGGGAAATCGAAACCAAGAATTTAAGTTATGTTTAAGAAATTTTATTCATAAATTTGTGCATGTAAATGAAAGCATATTTTTGTATTACACTAAAATAAAGTGTATTGTCATAGGCAGACTTATATCCCTACATAAACTTATAAAATTATTGTTTTAAATAAAATTTATTTTAGAGTTAATAAAGTTAATACTTAAGGAACAAAAATCGAATAATACTTGTTTTATTTTTGTTCCCTAAGTAAAGAAAAAAAGCATTCAAGAGTTCCTAATTGTACAGAAAAAAGTATTCAAGAGTATAAGAAAAACCAATATAATAAATGCAACTTACTTTTGATTCACGGATTTGAATATGTTAGGGATGTAAGTAAAGTGCTTTCGCCGAAATAAGTAAATCAAATTTTAAAAGTAACTTTACAAACTTGGTGTACGTACATTAATGTAAAAAACATCAGCTGCGCATTATTGTCAGGGTAAAAGAGAAATGAATAATTACCTTCATGGCTGAAACAGGATCCTTTAAAATTCAAATGAATTTATATTAATATCGTTCGAAGAAGAGTGCAATTATTTATTTCGAATGAAATTTTCCTTTGAATAACGAATGAACCTTATCAGCGTGTGTGGGCAAAGCTTTTTCACTTAGAAAATGTTGTATTTTCTCAGAGAAATTTTACTTTTGGCAGAAAATATTTTCATAAAGAATAT
Organism: Latrodectus hesperus; assembly: GCA_037975125.1. Lineage (NCBI taxonomy): Eukaryota > Metazoa > Arthropoda > Arachnida > Araneae > Theridiidae > Latrodectus > Latrodectus hesperus. The sequence goes on from CM075854.1 coordinate 93,801,032, forward strand.
CTACATTTATTTAACGAAAAGAGTTATTTTTAGTGAAAAATGATAAACGCCTTTTTAAGCAATATACAAAAAATATCAATATTTTGACGAATTTTTTTTATTATTTATAGTCGTTATAATGAGGAAAATCGCACATAGCTTACAAATGTTTTGAAATTCACCTCCATTAACTAGTTTCATACATTCCTTTTATTTCGTTAGTTGTAAATAAAAAGTTAAAACTCTATATCTCTTATGTTTGATATTTTGATACATAAAATGAGCTTAGAAAATTTCTTAAGCATAAAGTTTAAACTGACAATTCGAAGAGGATACAAGAACAAATTGCAAAGAATATGTAGTAAAAAAACTCAAATTACTTTTATGCCTCTATTGACTATTTCTTAAGAAAAAGCAATATCTTTGCTAAGAATTTACAAATGAGTTCATGGTATATTAAATTAATATTTTCAATATATTTTTAAGTTTTTAATCTTAAAGAAATTTCCTCAACAATTAGTCATCTGTCTTTACTTCTTTTTCTTTCAAGAGTTGTGAAGTTTTTGGAAAAAAATAATTCAATTGTAAAATGAAGAATAAAAAGTCAATCATTCCAACTTTATTATGTATATAAATTAAAAGAAAATTAAACACAAAAGACATTCTGCAACACTTTTTAATGAATTGGTAATCATAGTTAAACAAATTTGTCATTGGTAATAAGGTAAATTATTGATTAATGAAGAAAATGGTTGATATTGATCAAATAAAAATTGTTTATTCGAATATTCTGAATGTTAACAGCAGTCTTAGTAGACATTAATTTTAAATATTTTTTATTTTTTTACCACTCAATGAAAAACTTTATAACATAAAAGATTAATTTACATAAAAAAGCACCAGTGATTCATAAATAAAAATATCTATGCAACTCTATCATTGTAAAATAACGAAGAATAGCATGTGACTTGGAGTCAGCTTACATGGAACAATGGAAATGCTATTCACAGATACAAATCATTATTTTTCTTTTTAAAAAGTGATGAGAACATTATATGGGAATGCGTTCTTTTGTATTGCTGTTCTTTCATGTCTAACATCAAAAATGTATCATAAAATATACTTATTGTATACAACCTATAACTATGTAATGTAAGAACGTATACACTTTAGAAATAAATATTTCCATATATTGTATATTATGCACGCAATATATATTTATTTTGATACATTTGACATAAAGATTTTTTTAGTGTTGAAATGCTTTTCATTTCAAAATTAGAAAAGCTAAGTGAAGCAAATGTTATATATATATATATATATATATATATATATATATATATATATATATATTGAGTATACATTAGAGTGATTCATGATGCATTTAGTTTTTAAGAAACAATATTGTTTATTATTAATAAACAAAAGTATGATTCTTATTGAGTTGTTAAATTAAATTTTGAAAACAGGTTGCTTCAAACTTCAATACTTGATTATTCGGATTTACTTAAGGTTATAAACATTATTGGAAATTTATTTTAGCTGCTTAAGTTATCAAATCAAATGTATTTTTAAGATGATAATTACAGGTGAGACAGTTTGGATTCATTCTTATTTTATTTATAAAAATGGATGGAAATTTTGTTTATTAACATTATTCTGATAACTAAGTAAGTTTATTCAATGTATTGAAAGAATTGAAATGATTTTTCTTAGAATTCAGTTGCTGTGTAAATTCATTTGTATAATTTTCTTATTAATCAATTAAAAAAATCAGCAAGGATTCTATAGATTTTAATTTTGATTAATCAACAGATGAAAAGAAAAGTTTGAGGATGTAGCGAGGGTAAAGGCCAGGGAAAGTACTTAAGCTAAAAAAGAAACATTTTTAGAAAGCTTATAAAGTTTTTTGGAAAACATATTAATTCATTCTAATAAAATCCTTATAGTGAAGAGGAAATGTCTACGTTTAATACAGTTTTGAATTTTACTTCATACATTGAATAAGTTAAACTTCCACATTTCCAAATATTAGTTCTGTATAAGAAACGAATTTAAATAATTAATGATTAAATCATATAGAACAGGAAAATATAAATAAATATTATTAACTTTTTAATTTACCCAAAGAAAACCATGTTTACTTTTGCTTTTAAACAATATACAAAATTTAGTAAAAATGTTTTGATAAAAGCAATTACAATAAAAAAATCTCAAAATCAATGCAAAATTCAGTAAGAATGTCTCGATAACGACAGTTACAATCGAAAAAAAAATCTCAAATGATGATTCATTTATAATTTGAAAATCTTTTTCAGCTCTTTTAAATCATTCTAAGTTCAAAATTAAAGTCAATAATTTATGATTGTAATAAATTATGGATAAAATAATGACAGTTAAATATTACATTACATATTTCCCGTCAACTTATCGTGCTGACATAAACTCCAACTTAACGTGATAAGTGTTTTCAATTTGTTAAAGAGTTTCAATCTTGACTTATTCATGACTCTGTAGGAAAATAAATCATTCTCCTTTTTTCAGTTGGGGAGCAAAAAAAGTTCATTTATAATATGTTTCAAATTGGATTTCTACTGCCAACAATAGATTTAAATGTTTAAAATGAAACACATTTCATCGCTTCTTTCTGGCAGCTTGATATTAACATAATAAGATTTTATATACAAAGCGAGGACTTCAAAAAATGTATTTTGTTTTGAATGTAGGAAATACAATTTAATAGTTTCAAAGACATTTGAAGTTATTTGGAGTAAAAAACATACTTTTATTTAAATGATAATATATATACCAGGTGTATGCAAATGAAATGAGACGATTGTTTTTAAAAATAACTCAATAAATTTGTGAAAACTGTTACAATTTCTTTATTCGAAATAACATACATCGCTAGCTACACATTTTCCCCATCTTTCGGATAATTTGTGAATACAATGTCAAAAAAATAATCGGTCTTTTGAGGCCAGCCAGTCATCAAGCAAAAAATTGGAATTTTCGTGAGAAGTGAAGCGCTGACCAGCTAATGCGTGTTCCATTGATGCAAATAAGTGGTAATCGGAAGGAGCCAAGTCGGGGTAAAAAGCCGCATTCGCTAAGGTCTCCCAGCCGAGCGCCTTAACGATGTCCTTGGTCGGCTTAGTATGGTGGCTAGGTGCGTTGTCATCAAGGAAAATCACCTTGTGCTGCCATTTCTTGTATTGCTAGCGTTTTTCCAGTATGGTATCATTCAAATCAAGTAATTGTTTCCTGTAAAATCAGTATTAACAGTTTCGCCGGGTTTGAGAAGTTTATAATATATTGGCTTCTCCTGATCTCAGAAAATACACAGCATTGTTTTGCGGTCGATATGGATGGTTGTCCGGGGTCAACATATGATCGATTACGTTTGGGATTCTCAAAATAAATCCAGTTTTCATCGCCATTCACAATACAATGCAGATATGACTGGTGTTTGCAACGGGCAAGCAACATTTCACACATGATTTTTCGGTTTTCCTGCTGACGGTCCATTAGCTCATGTGGTACCAATCTACCAACCTTTATTATCTTGCCCATTGCTTTAAGACGACGGGAAACAGCGCTCTGGACAACATTCAATTGTTCAGCAAGATGTGCTTTCGTTTGGCCATCATCTTCATCGAGTAATGCTTGAAATTCACCATCTTCAATTTTTTTTGCTGGTCTGCCACACTCCTCGTTTCTCACATTGAAATCACCATTTTGAAACTTTTCAAACCACCTGTAGCACTGCACATGACTCAGAGCATTGCCACCGTATGCTTCTACAAGCATTTGATGCGATTCGGCAGCATTTTTCTTCAGATGGTAACAAAAAATTAATGCTGTCCGCGAATCGTGGTCGAAAAGCATAAAATTCGACAGTTTCAACACAGTAAAAAAAACACAATGCACGCTGAAACTCGTCCAAATGTAAACTAAACGTGAGTATCAAAGGTCAAACTATAAAAAAATCACGTGTCATGGTTTCGTAATGTTTGCATATATGCGTGGGGACATCAGTTAGCAAATCGTCTCATTTGATATGCATTCACCTGGTATGTTATTATATATATATATATATATATATATATATATATATATATATATATATATATATATATATATATGTAACATTTACATGGAGAATAGCCAATCAACATGTCTAGTGGTCAGCGTGCCTGACTACGGATAAGGAGGTCCTGGGTTCGAATCCCGGTTCGGGCATGGTTGTACTTTCTCTCTCTATCTATCCTGTCTTTGTCCTTTCCTTGTATGAATGAGGTGTGAATGGTTGCCTACCCTATAAACGGAAAAGTTTATAGGGTAGGCAATCTATGGTATGTGTGTACTGAGGAAGTCGGACTCCACACCAAAATACAGTTCAGTTGGAAAAGTAGAGCCGCGCACCCCATGTTGCCAGCCTAGCTGGTACACGACAATGAATGAATGAATGAACATGGAGAATATCACTTTAATTTAGCTGTTATAATCAATTTTGTAAGTTATAAGATATGACTTCAAGTTTGAATGAAAAAATATTACTTGAGGCAAATAGGAGATTAATCATTGGATAACCTATTCAAAATCACTGCTATGAAATAGATTACATTTTTAACTTAATAAATTCTTGGAATTTTATTTCTAGTCAGATTATTTTTATACTTATATATCGCAGTTACAAACTAATCATCACAATTGAAATAACAATATCACAAATAAAATAACACTATCACAATTACTGTATTGTGATATATAGCTTTCTAGTAATACACAATTAATAAGTAATACATTATTTGTAGCAAAAGTACAGAATAAAAATGCACCATATGACTAAGTAAATAATTTGCACTTTACAATAATGATTGTCACTTTGAATTTCTTGATTGTTTTTGTAATTATCTCTCAATAACGATTTAGAATGTAATTAGAAGTTATAAAGAATGATTAATCTAAAACATTCAGTCAAAATCATTGATTCGACTGTTTTTTTAACAATTTTATCAGTAAAAATCATCTGTATACATAAAGACTTTTAATTTAACTTTCTAATTATTCTGTCACATTTTTTAGATTTTAAAGTTGTAATTGTTATATTTTGATTATTATCAGTTTAGTGCAGTAGATATGAGATTAATGAAATACTTAAATGCTCTTTTTAACGATGCTTCAGATTCCGTTTTCTAGAAAATCATCGAGTACCACAATTTTTGTAACTGTATTATTTTTGTAAAATTCCCATAACATAATTAAATTATTTCATAGGTCTTACGCTGTAAAAATATTGAGTGGAATTCCAATCATATTAGGTGAATTTCTATTTTTCGGTACCTATATATATGTACATACATACACACACTATATATATATATATATATATATATATATATATATATATATATATATATATATATATATATATATAAAGCTACCAATTTTTTTAAATTAACTCTTAAAAATTTTGCACTGAATCCAATCGAATTGGAATAATTGGAATATATATATATATATATATATATATATATATATATTGAGAAACATTTCCTTCGAGATTAATGTTTTGAGTTAAATAAATATTTTAAGAAAATAAGAAGTAGAATTTAATTTTTACATTTTATTGTATTCTCGATGTGAATTTCTTAAAGGAGAATTTAAGATTTTTATTTGAAATATTAGATTATTAAGTTTCATGATTTTGTTGAGTTTTGAATCTCAGAGTTAGGGATGAACTGCATTATATATTTTATGACCGCATTTGAAATATTTTTCGAATTCTTTCTCAAGATTTTGCTTCAGAAATAATAACAGAATATAAATTCACTCGAAATATAGTTTTTTTGCAACGAGACAAAAAATGTTCCCTATATATTATTAGTAATCGAATTTCAGTCATTTCTTAGCCTACAAAAAGAGCAAATAATTCTTTGGAAAAGTTACAAAAGTGGTCATCTATGTGGTGAGATATTTTGAATTGGATTATTATGGAACATTATTGAATGCTTCAGATAATCTGCCTCAAGAATAAGACAATGAAAAGAAGCGATAAGTTTTGATGCGTATAATAGCACTTGCTATTCGCACACATCAAGAACAAAATAATAGGATATTAAGAATGGGCTTCCGTGGTTTTGAAGTTACCGTTGACGTAAGAGCGTGCTAATGGACGCTGAGGAAAAATAGCTCTTCGTGCGATGGAGTCTAATAACAGGTCGTGTAACAATGCATTTTGTATCCCTTACGGTTATAAACAGTCCAATAAGAGAAATGATTTCATTCGAACAAAGAACTGGCAAGGGAGAGAAAAATCCTAAGGATCATAGTTTTAGGGGCTCTTACTCTGGATAATATGGGGAAATAATAACACAGAACTCTCATCATAACTTTTGACATCTGCTTACGACTCGTAAGCTGTTCACGAAGGCCTATGTGAGATGCGCCTGTTCTGTTAATTACATAGGATAATCAAATAAGATGGATGCGTTCGCAGCTGTGATGAGGGGCGTGATTTATCTCTTAAAATACTGCAGTAAATTTAATTTTCATAACTGTCCTCTCTACATAAAATCGTGTACTTACACACTCACGTGTGGCTAACATGATGTAATTATATTTATATTTGTATCTGAACCAGAAATTGCATCAAGGAAAATTAGCGCTTATTAACATTTTTAGGTATGATAGCATAATTTTTTAAAAACACTAAAGCAGCATAATATATTTTCTACCATTTTTGTTATTTCTAATTTTTTTTCCATACTTATTAATTACTTAATGCAAAATTAAGTTATTTATTTTATTTGTTCTGAAAAAAATCGCCATTCAGTATTTTATAAGCGCACAGCGTCTTTTTACAGACTCTAAAGCTATAAAGTGACCTACAGAAATTCCCTGTAGGAATTTGCGCTGGCATTTGTAATTTCTTAGACAAAAATACTCAGGAAAATTTAATTTTCCCTTTACTGGCTATATATATAATTATGTCTACATTTTTATCTGTATCCATATTCATATCTCTATCTACACATTCACGCATATAAACTAGCATAAATGTGTGTAAAGTATATACATTTAAAAACAAAATGATTTTGTTAATATAAGCCTTAATTAAGTTCTTACAGGAAATTGAATACCTACACAATTCAATGCTAACTACGCAAAATGTAACTCCAAGAAAACGTTGCAATTTGGATAATAAACGGAGAGAAACTTACATAATTTTACGGAAACTGTAAAATTTTGTAAGTTTTTTAATTGAATTTTACAGAGAGATTTAAAAAAAATCAAGTCTGTTCTCTTAATCTTTACATTTTCTTTCGAGTTTTGCTTTGCACAATGTTTTTTTGTAATTGATTGTATCTTTTGTAACCTGAACTCTGATGTCAAGGTGGTGTTTCAGAAGAAATGTGACTCTTCTTGTATGGTTCTCCAGTCATCTCACACAAAGTAGAACCGAGCTGGCAGCCGAATGGTTAGCGCTCTTGCCTTCGGTTCAACAGTTCGTGGGTTCGAATCCCACCTTGGGCATGGATGTTTGTAGAGGTTCGGAATCCACTTTAAGCCGTAGGTCCTGGTCTAATTAGCCCTCGTGTGCAAAAAAGGACCGTTGAGCGACAAACAAACCAAACCAAACCAATCACACAAAGTAGAAGTCCCTGGTCTAAAACTTAATGAATTCCACCTAACTGCCTTTCTTCATTAACGGTTCCATTCTCTAAATCTCGAATGCATCTGACTGATGAATAACAAATGATTGGGCCAGCATGAATACTTTCTTTCTAATTCAGATCAACTATCAGATTATGTGGAATCTCTCTCTCTCATCATAAACTCACGCGCATATCATAATTCTCTTAGATTCTTTCTCAGTATAAAATACCGATTTCATAATGATTGTTTTACAATTTGAAGTATCTTCTAATCATTATTTATATTCTTTGTTATCCTTTTTCATGAATTTGATTTTGAAATTAAAATTTCTTGTCCAGTTTGGTATTGCACACTGGATACAGTACATTTTTTACATTCGATAAAATTTGAAATTAGACTCAATCAAATGAATATTTCAATTTATCAACTTTAAACCCAAACGAATAGTTTGTGTTTTTACTGCTTTGGAAATATTCATTTTGTAAGTAATACTTGCAATAATTTTGTATTAATTTAATCATAATATTGAAAAAGGATAGTTAGTACTTTCTTATCTTCGTTAAAAAATTAATGTACATATAACTCAAATAAATAATGAATAAATATTTCACTGATTCAACTAAAATTATTGCTCTAATCTCTTGCTTAAAAATTGAGTATTTTGTTCATCTCACAATAAAATGGAAATTTAAATCTTCAGCAATAAAAACATTTGTCGAATGTATCATATTTTCAGTAGCTAAACCTAAGTAGGTCTCCATCGATTCTAATAAAATCCTTTCTCATATAGTTCTCTGCAGTTGTAGGTAAAAGCACCGTACTATCTCCAAATTTGATTATGGTTATATATCATACTTAAGCCACTTCATCTTCCGATACGTATGGTACATACACACTTTGCAAATAGCCCCATCCATCAACAAAAAAGTCAATAAAAATGTAAGCATTTCTAGGCTATAACTTTTTGGCGTTATGTGCTGTACATTTTAGCCTCCAATAGGCCCTTCTCATCATTATTGATTAGGCGTGCGGCCAGGCACGTTAGCAAGCAATCATTTCACATTAGATGGAAATTTCGACAATAACGTCGGAAGCAAATGGCACTCAACGTTTCATCAACAACCATTGAGTAGGGATGATTCCAGCTTGCAAATCATTTAAATCAAGTCAAGTTTGATTTTACAGTCAGGAATATCCTCTAGACAACTACCTGCGAGAGAAAGCACAGGAGACTAGTAGGGCAAATAATTTTGCATCGATTTCCAAGAATTTGTGATTAACCGAATCTTTAGAACTAGTTCAGGTTCACGAGATATATGAAAGCTTGCGATACATTGTGTGGTATATAATGGTGAAATACACTGTTTTAAATCAAGTAGTATATAAAAAAGAAAAAAATATATCATGTTGCTCTTTTAACTTAAGTAGATTCTTACTACGCGACTGATTAAAGCTATAATTACACACTCTATCCAATGATTATTTATTTTTCCTCGTTTTGTTTTATAGGATAAGTCGTACGATTTCAGCTTCTAAGTTATCTTAATTTTGTTTTATTAAAGGATTACATTTAAAAGAATGATAGCCTTATATTTATGAGAAACTTAATGGAGCATTAAATAAATATCTCATAATGAATTCATCATTCAACTGGTTTTTTCAATAATTAAATATTTCTAGATTACCAGTGGAAATTCAAAGCAAGTGAGAAATAATTTCATGCATATAGTTGATTTTCTTATACAGAATTATTATTTGAATTATTGACGTCTTCATAGTTAAAATAAGTTCTACATTTATAAAAGAAGTATGAGAATGAAAAATGTAATTTTTGTGGATTTTATATACAAAACTGAAACATATTTTGTCATAAATAATGGCAGGAATAAAGATGACATGTATCATAATGAAATTATTTGGAGCAAAAAATTAAAAATTCTTCCGTACGAAAGAAAATATAAAGCCAAATAATTTTTTAATTATTAAAATATATTACGAAAATATTTACTACATCGAAATACATAAATATTAATGCAAAACGTATAAAAATACATGTTTTATAAAATAGATGAACTTTATAAATTAGATACCAAAATTAAATAGTAGGAATATTGTTTGATGACAAAAGCTGAAATGGCAATCAAATATTATATTTAATTATGTTAAATTTTTAATTTATACGACATAAAATATAAGAATTTGGTATTCTCTGCAACTGCTGAATACACATATCTTGAATTTATGTCTAATTCGATGAGTAGTAAGGTCTAACTAAATCTTTATTATTTTTATATTATATTTTTTCTCATTTAATACTGCGAAGAAAATATTTGTTTCACAGGATTCACTTCAAACAGCAGGGTTTGGCGTCAAAAGAGTGGCAGAAAATCTACATCAAGCACCCTAACATTGCCAAATCATGTACAATGATAACATAGCGTCTTTCTTGGCTCACAGTGGATTAGTGCAGGGTAACACTCTACAAAGTGCAGGGTTCCGTGTTCGATCTCAGCCACTGCGATGGTTATTAGGCATCTGACTTCTTTATACGCATCTGTTAGGATGGGTACTTTGAAGTTTTCTGAGCTTCCTCCATTGCCACCCGAGACCACGGCTTACCACTCATAAATTGATTTCCAGGAAAATAATTTAATGTTTAAAATCAAAAAGCTTTACAACAGCTTTAGCTTGTTAGGCTCTTCTCCACGTGGTGTCAAATCATTGTGACTTTATGTTTAGTAAATTTTTAATTTATATAAATTTTTATAAAAAGTAAATTCTTCAAAAAAAAAAAAAAACGCAAAAGCATGGCTACTTTTATTGACACTTGCGCTCAAACTGTTATATTACTAAGGAACACAGTAATTAATTATAAAAGTATAAAACAACGAACAACAAAATAGGAATCTAATATTCTCTTTTACAATACAAAGTCATAAAAGACGGCCAAAAATATTTAATAAAATAAATAAAAAAATATTAATTTTTATGTTCAAATTTAGTTAATAAATATTTTGAAAAATTAAATCAGTTTTCCTTCAAATAAAATTACATAAGTGATTTTCTCACTGTTGAATGCACAGTTTAGACCAAAGTCAAGTTAATACGGATAATATTACAAGAAATACAATTTTATATACAAAAGGAATGAAAGAAGCCCAACTTTATTTTTTTACTTTCTAGAAGACTGAGCAATTAATATAACTTCTTTCTTATTAGATTTGAGAAACGACCTTAATTATCGAATTTTCTTTTTAAGTTCATTCTGCTCAAACTTATTTATCACACTTATTTTCCAATTTCTGCGTAACATATTTTTCATTAGAAATTGAAAGAAAGTACATCAAATTTGATGATAAGAAGAATGCAGTTCTTCAATTGTCTTGAGAAATAAAACTATTTTTCTGCTAATTCCTCTAAGGTTGAACAGCGAAAAAAATATATTTAATCGTAAAGATTGATTATATAAAAAACAACTTCACATTATAACAATACACCCTTATCTGAAAGATCAGGTGATTCTAATTTAAAAAAATAAGTAGTTGAAAAATACACAAATTTTATGGCATCATCTTATATCAGTATTTAGGACATATTGCGAAATGTCATTACTCAGATGTATATATTGCCAAATTACAAAAAAAAAAAAAAAAATTAAAATTATGATTCCGAAGAATTTTTGACAATTAAATGGTGAACATACATTTTAAAAAACATCGTGTTTTCAAAACACAAACACAACTTACTACAAGAGGAATGATTAAACAACAAAATTGGGATTTATTAGTAAAGCACCTACTAACATTAACATATTGCAATACTGCTTAATGTAAATATTGGCATGACTGCTTTATGTTAATATTGACATGTCTACATTATGTTAAAATTGTATTTTTTGACAGTTACCAATACAGCAGAATAGTATTCAAAAACCAATATTTAAATTAAATATGAACTCCCTCAGATAAATTATCAAAATAATTTTAGTTATTTTAAGAATAACATGCTAAAAATTATTCAATAAAAATAACAATATTTATCATCACTAGAAGAATATATTGTAAATTTAAAAGAATATATTATTTATGAAAGAAATACAAAGACGAATTTTATTGGGAAAATATGTCTTAATAGACATTTTACATGTAGATTCATCTTATATACTTTAAGAAATATGATACCAAGAAAGATAATTTTTAATAGCTTTCTTAATTGGTATCAAGTCACAAAAAACCGCCAAAAGAATTTTTAGTGCCCCAATTTCAAAGGTGTCTCACACTGCTACTAATTAGGTAACAAGTATGGGAGGACCCCTTCATTAGCAGTGGAAACTTTCTTTTCTTAGAGTCTTTCCTTTCTTTTGCCTTTAAGGTTTAAGAACCCATCCATATTCAGTGACTTGGCCCTACTCATTTCCTCTCTTTTTAAGATGAGCCAATCAAAAATTTCCAGTTAAATGCAGAAATCGCAGACGTCTCAATTAAATAAATTGGTGAAAGCTTTGGTTTTATAAAGTATTTGAGTAGCTTGTGTAATGATGATCAGGAGAATTCAACATATTGAAACTGATTTAAAGTTAAGAGTAACAAGAACCATCTTGAAAAATTTTACTTTGGCTAAACTTTTTCATGTATCAAGTTTTCTGTAAAGTGCTTGTTCTTGTGATTTACGCATTTTTGAATAACACTTGATGTGTTTATTATAATTATCGATCATGGATAAAATAAGATTTGACAATAAGTTGAAATGTTATATTTTATTTTTATTATATTTATTTCTTGAAAAAATTTATGTTCAAATGTTTCCTGAAACCTAAGATATTTTTCAAATTTATAAGTTTATTTAATTAGTTTTCATTTTAACTGTGAAATTTTGAATGCGAAAAGTAATTTTTAGCCTGCTTCTTATTAGTTTCATCTCCTTTGAGATTCGTATTCTATACAAATTATCAACTATAAATTAAAAAAAAATTCATTTGTAGAAACAAAATAATTTTTTTAATAAAAATTCTTTTTTAACAAAAATTTTTAATTAAAAATTTACATTTCCTGTTTAAAAAATCTGCAATACCTTTATATATATTACATAAAGAAACAATCAAAAAATATGCTAATTTATCTGTCTTCATTAAAGTTTGTTTATTTTGATCTAAAGCTTTTTATAAAAGAGAGAGTAATGCATAAAAATTTGTTTTTTTGATTAAATATATCTTTTGTGAATTTTTTTTCTCTCTATTAATTTCCATATTTCTTACGCACAAAAGAGATACACGATAAAATTACACAATGACAAATTCAAGTTTGAATTCCTTAAGACTAACCAGCGTGTTTACATTTTGTAGCATAATTAATAAATGTCCAGAAGAATGATTATTTTTTAGATGTTTTTTTTTAATGTATCATATAGAAAAAGTAAATGTTGAATTATTCAAGTACTATGTAAGGTGTTAATGTGGAACTTGTTAATACAGACATGGGAGACATTATGAGTTTCTTAAATGTTTATTTTATTGCTTTATTTATATGTACACATGCTCTTATATTTTTGAAAAAACAGGTAACTTAAACACGTACAATGACCAAAACTCTCAGTCATACTAATTTTAAGCAGGTTAACTAATTGGTTACTGACATAAACACTATAATAGTTTATAATATATTAATTTACACTTATAAAGATGGGTGTCTGCTTCTCCAGTATTTCAAGAGAAAGGATTTTCTCAAGAAACTTTCGGCTTCAGTGTCTTCAAGTTGTGATTCAACCATAGAATAAAGAATGGCCTGAACATTTAATTTTTAGCAATGTTACTTAAAAGTTTAAAAATCCTTAAAAGCAATGATTCTAATAAGAAAAAGGCAATAAACTATATTCTTTTATAAAAAAACTATATAAATTTTATGACAGTTAAGTATGTGTTTAAATTTAATACACTTTTCAATAAATGGCATTGGTGTACTAAATCTAAATATTTCTAGTTTAAAATGAAGTGTATACAAATATTATTTTTCTAATTATATTTTTTATTTCAAACATCTAAAAAGTATTGAATTCCATGAAGCAATTATTAGTAGTATCAATCTATATGTTACAATAAATATTACAATAGAAACTATATGCATATCAATTATTATTGTTTCCATTTTCCCTTAGTTTTTCAAACTTATGAGACATATATATTTCGAAATTAGCAGTTTCTTTATTTGAGCATGCTTATTGTCATGTAAATTTAATATAGTTTTTAAGAGTAATACGTAACATTTTATTGCTGATAGAAAAAATGAAATACAGAAGTATTGGAGTAAAATAGCTTATACTTAAGAAATTAAACGGACTTCTTTAACATCATATTTTCTTATCATGGGTATTCTTCTTTGACTTGTAATGAAAAGGTTATTACATTATCAGATTTCTACATTTGACACCATAAGAGAGTTTGTTTTATGTATTTATTTTTATTTCTGCTTCAAGTGTGTTCTTTGTTTAGGAGAGAACAGTTTACTGTGTGTCTGTGTGTGAGCAGAATGTTCTACCAATAACCGGTTCTTCGCGACGAGAAACTATTTTCCCCGTTCCGCTTGCTAAGAAGTAAATTTTTGGGCAACGAAATAAATTGTATAGCAATAGCACAATAGAGCTTTTTATGCCATTTAATTACTTTAAAAGGTTGAAATTTATTAATTTAATTAATAGTAAGCAATAGCCTTTTGGCATTCCATCAAATAGATGGTGTTTTAAGTAAGTCATTCTATCATATAAATGGACGAAAAAGAAACATAGCAGCTTATACGCTTAGAAATCGTTGGTTACACAGTCACTATCGCTGTTTGCGAATTTATTGTTAATGCGAAACCTATGTGGAAAATAAAGTGCCTCTTTTGATGGGAGTTTTTTCCCCCTTTTCCGAATAGTAGCGATTCCATTAAGTTGTGGCTAATCATGGATGAGTCTAAGTGGATAAATTGAATTAAATCCAACTGTGACTGCTGAAGAAGATATGCCAGGGACTATAAATGATTGGCTTTTCAAATGGATTGAAGGTGTGCGGTTGTCATTTGGATGCGCTGAGGATAAAAATTTATTCTCTTCTGGAAGAAGCTTTCCGAAAAGATTTTGCCCACTTCAAAAATTTATTTTAATCGAAAAGTGTAAATTAACACATCGTTAAAAAAAAAGGAAAAAAATGGTATTATTTTAGAGAAATAAATTTATTAGTAGAAAATTCTAGATATAATTAAATTAGTTTTATCTCGTATTATCAGTCTATTAGAATAACTCAACACAGACTGCATAAGAGGAAAAAATAGTAAACTGGAGTTTGAGAAATATGAGATTGAAAGTTTCGTGTTGTTAAACTTCAATGAGATAATGGTCACAAATTACAGAATATAATATTCTGTATTGATTAACCATTGTTTATACCACAAGTTTAAATAAAAAAAATTAAAAAATGAGTAGAAAAAGTAAAAATAGGATGTCTATAATATAAAGGTTCAAAAATTAAAGATTGTGTGGCTTTCTATGGAAATTTATAAAATCTAACTGAAAACAAGTACAATTAAAATATGAAGTAACTTCGATAAGCAAAAATGTAGAGATACATATATAAATTTAATATAATGAAAGACATATTTTAATGTTTTTAAGGATCTTAGAATCACAGTGGAATTAAAAGCTACTATATGTAAATTATCTGGAAAAGGCAATTCTAATTTAAAATATGAAAACTTCACTTAAAAACTTGAAGGATAATAAAGCCTAAACAGAAAAGAAAAAAAAATAATTATTTAAAAAATTTTAAAATAAACATAAGAAAAAAATTTTTCTAGAATTTATACATACAAATGCTTTCTTAATTATTTCATATTTTCGATTGTCTATTGTGGATTATGATATTGGAGGTTTGGAGAATGTGAATCTTTTCGATAAGATTTATCGAGAAAATAATTAAAAAATACTTTTCTGAGCAAATAGAATCATCCTTTTAGTCCAGACATCTATGTTTTCTTTCTTGTAATATTTCTCATTGTTTATTTGGTGAAAATAAAGCTACAAGGTTTTCGGTTTTCTTACATGGTATATTATACGGTTCCTTTTTCGAAAATTACTGGTACCTAAAGTTTGAAGTACACTACTGGCTATTAAAATTGCTACACCAAGAAGGAATGCAAATAACAGAACGATATTTATTGGACATTATAGTGCATACATTATAGTGGAAAGAACAAGTGATTAGATTTACAGGAAATTAGGATGTATAGATCTTGAGAAATCAGTACCCAGAGCAGCCACCTCTGGCTGCAATAACAGCATTTATCCACCTAGGCATGAAGTCAAACAGAGATTGTATGGCATGTACGGGGATCTCAGTCCATGCAGCTTCAACACTATACCACATTTCATCGACGGTAGGGGATGGTGAGTGATGGCGTGCCAATCGCTCGGCAACCATTGACCACACGTTCTCAATTGGTGACAGGTCAGGAGAACGTGCTGACCAGGGTAACAGTCGAATATGTTCTGTATCAAGGAAGTTCAGAACAGTACGGGCACCATGCGGTCGTGCATTAGTCTGTTGAAACAAAGCATTAGGGAGGCCTCGAAGATAGGGCAGAGCCACGGGCCTTAACACATCAGAAATACAACGGTTGATGTTGAAAGTGCCGGTAATGAGAACAAGAGGTGATCGAGACGTGTATCCAATGGCACCCCTTACCATCACTCCAGCAGATGGGCCAGTATGGCGATGTCCAATGCAAGCTGGCAATGCGCGTTCTCCACGGTGCCTCCAAACACGGATGCGGCCATCAGTCCTGTATACAGAACCGAGATTCATCTGTAAAGATGACGTGATGCCATTCCCGCGTCCAGGTTCGTCGCTGATCACACCACTGAAGGCGCTCCTGTCTCTGACGCAGCGTCAATGGTAGCCGAAGCCATGGTCGCCGTGCAGAAAATCCATGCTGCTGCAAACGTCGTCGAACTATTCGAGCAGAAACTTGTTGCCTTGCAAATGACTCCATTTCTCGACTCAGGGTTCGTGACGTGGCTGTACGATCCCTTGTGACCATGCGGATAAAATGTCTGTCTTCTCTGCTGTTAGTGATGGGGGATTGCTGAGATCCTGCATGACGTTCCGTATGATTGTCCTGAACCCATTGATTCCATATTCTGCTAACAATCATGGGGTCTCGACCGACACGAGCAGCAATATTGCGGTACGATAAACCGCAATCCCGGTAGGCTATAATCCTTTCTCGATCAAAGTCAGACACGTGCTGATTAGGCATTTCTTCTTCTTACACGAGGCATTACAACAACTTTCTTTGCCGAAAACAACGTTGAAACGGAAATTGAGTATGAGAAAACTGCTGTCAAATCTCTGGTTTTATACACATTATAGATGTCGCTACTGTCGCCTGCTTTGTATGAATGCGCTGAAAATCATTTGCATATCACAGCAAGTTCTACCTGTCATGCAAATTTCACGTGTGTGGTGTGCCGCTTTCCTGGTGTAGCAATTTTAATGGCCAGTAGTGTATATTCTGAATCGCTATAAATTTCTATGCCGCAGAAAGAGTTGAATCCAAGAACTGCTAAATTGCAGACCAGTGTACAAACAAATAATAATTAGTTTGAATAAATAACAAAATAATTAATTTTAATTATAAAGGAGTGACTTACATTTATTTTAGGGAAAATATAGTTATCTTTGCGTATTCGTCTTGTCTTAAATTCGCGAAATCAATATATATATATATATATATATATATATATATATATATATATATATATATATATATATATATATATATATATATATATATATATATATATATGTGTATGTGTGTGTGTGTAGTGTGTGTGTGTGTGTGTGTGTGTGTGTGTGTGTGTGTGTGTGTGTATATATGTATATGTATACATATATAATTTTTTTATGAGATGAAGTAAAAATTATTGACAGTATGATAATAATTATTTAAAAAATTTGTTCCTTTTTATACGCAGATGAGAATGGGATTTCATAAGTGATCATTAGAAGAAATTTATTGACACATTAATTAATTTGAATGCAAATTAAAAACCTATTATGAATAATTACTATCACAATTCCTATGTATAAGTAACACAAACCTTAGCAATATTCGAAATTTTAAGACTGCTCAAGTATACGATAAATTTAATCAACTATTGAAATGGAAGTCAAACCAAGTGCTCCGCATAAAATAAATACCCTCTGTGTAATAATTTACAGATTCCATTACATTTAATTCATACAGACTAAAATGGAGCTTAATTTCAAAATAAATAATCAAAAACACATTAAAACCCTATTTGTGAAATGGGAATTAATTTACAATAAGGAAAATTATTATTTTAGCTATTATTTACTTGCATTATTATTATATTCATTTATATAAAATATTTATTAAAAAATTAAAAATATAAAAAAGTAACTATTATTAATGAAGGAAAAGAGAGAGACAGACAGACAGAGAGAGTGATAATATATTATAATATTAAACACAGCATATTTAATTTAATTCTCGAAGTGATTCAATCTACGAAGAATACATTTCAGGAAAAGTGTTCATGTTTCACTAATATTTTATGGATTGCTGTTAAATAAAGATGTGCTTTATTCGAGACCGGATTAAGGAAACTAAGATCTATAAATTCTTGCATTTCAATTAATCTGAATTAATAAGCTTTAGAATAAATCGGCTTTCAGCCGCGTATTTTCAATGATACACAGCAGAAATTCGAAGCTTAACACGTTCGCAGCCGTCTCGTACAAGAACGTAATGAGATATCAATATTAAAATGTCAATTCCCGTCCAGCGTTAACGTCTTAGTAGCCAATCACCCGCTTGGGCGGGATTAGACGCGCTTTTTCAAATTATTCCCCTCTACTTTAAGCTTTATATATTAGACTGTCTTCTGATATTAGTGCTTAGTAAATATTGTAACAGTATATAATTGAAGCTAGTATGTAGTTTCGAAGTTAGATTTGCTAAAAATTTTTATCGTTAAATTGCACAATTCATTTTTTACTAAATTAAGCCATGATGTACTCGTTAATGGTAGTTATCACTCAAATTAATTTTTTTGTGAATAATATTTATTAATTAATAACTCATTTTTCTATTTTATTTTACATGTATAGAATAATTAATATTTACGAATAATGTAAGTCCTGCCTCAAATTCTCATTGATAGATTTATTCATATTTACTATGGAATAATTATGTAAATTTCTTGATTGAGATCAGAAGGCATTTTTCAAAATTGCACTTTCTATTGAAATAATTTTATTGCACCCTATAAATTATTATTTTCAAATAAGGTCAAAGAACGAATGTTTTTAAAGATAACAATTTACTATAGTTCTTTATATTCTATGGATTATATATATACTTTTTCACATATAATCTGAAATTTATATAAATGATTTTTGGAAATAAGATTAATAAAAGAAAATATTATTGTGTTATGAGTTTCCGACGCATGCCTTAGCATTTTAATTTATCATAAATTTTAAGCAAAGCACATTCAAACATCTAATATAAATTCAACCTTCAACTAAATATTTAAGCAAAATTAATTTTGTTTAAATCAAAATTGATTCAACCTTTTGATACTTATTGTAAGTTCCGAAAGAAAAGTACACGTTTTACTTTGAAAAAGTGACAAAGACCTTGAATAATGCAGAAGCACACTGAGGAAATATATTAATAAAAAATTAAAAAATACAAAATAAAAAAGAAACTTAAAATAGATTTAAAAAAGATAGCATGTGTAAAAAGTACGACTAAAACTAATTGACGTTCCGACGTGAACTGAATAATTTAAACACGGCAAAAAATGAAATACAAGGTGATTGATATCTTTTCAGTTTTATTTTTCACTTATTCATTTAAGCATTCATTACCACATTGCAATTGTCGCTTCAGTTTTCGGGATAGTTTCAATATTTACTCAATGCTTTTTGTAAGTATTTCCATTCTATAGCATTAAACTTTCAGAAATTTTATATTTCATTGAATTTTTTAGTAACAGAAAAAGAGCTCGCTGGTAAATTATTAGCTTAATAATCTCTTTCAAATTTTTTAAATTAAAAGTATTTTTTCCTACTATCCAAATAAGTTTTTTGTATTCATTTAATAATAAATTGAAAATTGGAATGCCTGAAAATTATAATTAAAAAACTTTTAAATAACACGTCTCATGAATTATTATTAAAATGTGAAAAATAATTTTTAAATTGATATTAAGAGATTTTATTTAGAAAATGATGTAAATAACTACGCGCGCATTTGTGAATTTCATCTCGTAATTATGAACAAAATTGACTTAAAAATAAAATACATTTTATATATAATACAAATTCTTTAATCTCCAAGTATATATATTTAAATTCCTAATGATATTGAAATGAGTTGAATTAAAAATAAATAAAATATAAAATACGCAAGTATTAAAAGGACTGTTATTTAAAATTCCTAATATTAAATATGACTTTTTAATGAGCAACAAAAATTGTTAAATTAAATCTAAACAGTCTCATTTAAATGAAAACCAACTTTTTTAGAATATTCCACTGCTATAATTTGTATTTTATATCAACATTAAGAAAGTTGCACAACATTCTGATATATGATTATGCTATTTCGAATAACATGACAGATATCATTAGATTGAAATATTTTTAAATTTTGGAGATGAAATTGTTTTAAAGAATGATTTAATTAAAATTACAGTTGATATAAATTTAACATTATATAAACAATGAATAATTATTATAGAGCTTATCAACATTAATAGTATAACCTACACTAATTTTTAGTATGACAATATGTTTGCTTTTACTGCTTTTACAAATAAAGAAGAAATATATTTATATGTTATTAAAAATAATATAAGTTTGAGAAACACAGGAAAATTCAGATACAATTCTGCTTCCTTCAATCATTCATATCATCAAAAAAAAAAGCCTCCCGCCCTGTCTTGTGGTCAGAGTGCCTGACTACGGATAGGGAGGTCCTGGGTTCGAATCCCAGTTCGGGCATGGATGTACTATCTCTCTCTATCTAACCTGTCTTTGTCTTTTCTGTGTATGAATGTATTGTAAATGGTTGCCTGTCCTATAAACGGGTCCCTATGGCATGTGTGTACTGAGGAAGTCGGACTCCACTCCAAAATATGGTTCAGTTGAAAAGTGAAGCAGCGCACCCCATAGTGCCAACCTAGCTGGCACAATACAACAATATCAAAAAATCGAATATTTTAACTGGATAACAAGGAGCTTTATTTGTTGAAAGTATATTTTTAAGTCTAAGCTGTACTTATTTGGAAGTTTAAAAATAGAGGACTTTTTAATGTGGAACTCAACTTGTTTCTTTGAAAGGTAATACGATCTAATTTCGTAAGGCTGTACGAAAGAAACATTAGTGACAAATGATAGAAACTACCTGCCCTTAATACACTTTGCAAACAACATTTTCAATTAAACAGGAGTATTCTTTACTTTATATCCAGAGATTTATTTTTTAATTTGTTTCACGAAATACCGACTATAGAAAAGAGTTCTTTAACTCTGCACTCCATTCTTTCTTTTTGAAGCTATTTCTGACCTCAAAGCCCCTGTTTAAGAAAAGCAATCTTCAACAAAGTAATTTGACTTCTCAAGTTGGAGATTCACTCCTTCGGGAAGAGTTTCATAAAATTGTATTTAAAAAGGGAACTTGTAAAGGTTATTTATTTGAAATGAATTCCTTATTCGAAATGTCTACCCCCATAAATGTATGATAACATAGTAGACCATTTTCTTAAAATTCTTATAATTAACATTTCTACCATGCGTCACTATTAATAGAAATACTAAAATATTCATGTAAATCTATTCTTTGTTTATGTATATATAAATTAGGAATCGTATACATAGAAATACATAAAATTTCATTTGTGCAGAAGATCGTAGTTAATTTTTTTTAAATTAACTTTATTAGAGAAATGATTTCAATTGTTCAAAAGCAGGGTCAAAGTAGCTACATGTCTTTGAAAATGAATTTTAAATTAAGAAATGAAAGTTTTAAATTATGAATAAAATTTTAAAATATTAAATAGTTTCCTGCTGCATAAAAATATAAAGATTGAAGTTTTTTTATATACATAAATTAAAATCCAAAAATGAATGCTTTAGAGGAAAAATCCATGAAACTACAATTTTTACTTTTCATAAAGAAGCAATGTCTGAAATAACACATTTTTTTATAGGTAAACATAGCTGAAAGGTAGATAAAATTTTATGT
This sequence comes from Latrodectus hesperus, assembly GCA_037975125.1. NCBI lineage: Eukaryota > Metazoa > Arthropoda > Arachnida > Araneae > Theridiidae > Latrodectus > Latrodectus hesperus. The sequence goes on from CM075854.1 coordinate 93,822,982, forward strand.
TATTTTAAAACTTTAAAAAAGATATGAAATTATAGATTAAAAAAGTTTGAATTTTTAAGGAATTTGTTCTAAAAGGAACACAAAAAAGGAAAAAGTATTCATTGATGTATTAATATTAAATTTCTAGCTTAAATGTTTTAAAGAAATAGCAATACTACACAAGTACAATAATTAGCTCTTAATTTTATTAATAAGATAAAATAAATGATCGTTCATTTAATATATCAAGTCACACAAATATATTTTAATAAATGAATGAGCTTAAGAAAATAAATAAAGCATTTGGAAAACAAAATTCAAATGACTCAGAAAATATCTAAAATTATTAAAATAAAAATTCTTATACAAGAAAAATACTTAATTACTTTTAGTTTAGGTGATGAAACAATAAAATTACTTAAGTTTAATATTTAAATATAACTTTTAATCTCAGGAAACACTTTCAATAGAATTATTGTCCATAATTTAAAAATCGTTTTAATATTCAAGATCCAAATTATCATCAGACAACTCACATTATTAATTTCTTTTCTAGAAAAGAAAACAAAAATTCTTAAAATGTTGAAACACAATTCTCGAAAAACATTTTCTCGACAGATATTTTGAGGAATAAGTATAAGGAATTTAATCTAACAAAAGTTTATAGTAAATATATGAGCACCTTAATTCTAAAAATATGTTATAATAAATAATACATCTAATTAAAACTTAATAATGTGAACTAAATTTTGCTTGATAATATATTATAAGAGTTAGAATTAATATGTTTTTTAAATTTTTATTGTCTTTGCAGAACGAGTAAAGCAATTAATATAGAGATATTTCAAGATTGAGGAAATTATGTTTATCAATTTAATAAAAATCTTGAAATTTAAATAATAGCTAAATTCAAAAAGGCTAATAAAATTGACAGAAAAATACTATAAATTATTCAATAATTAAAGATTAAAACAGAACAGGAAAAAATTTGATTTGTTAAAAATCAAGCACCACGTTTTAATCATTATGGAAATAAACATGGAGAATTCACTGAAAACACGTGAAGTATTTCCAAAAACAGTTTCAACAGTATATTTTTACTCCCGACATATTTACTTTTCTGTTAAAAAATAAACATTTATTTTTTTCTACGTCTCATTTTCAAAATTAATTACTTAAGTGAAGTTAACTTATTTAATTTGACAGATCTTAAGTGAAGAATTCTTTATAAAAAATGTTTCGCGTGATTATACATTGAAGTAATTAATGAGAATATAATGTACGGATCTATCTTGTTACTACTATTTAAAAATTATTGCACTGTCTTAAAAAGTTAAGAGTTTACCCATGAAAATATGTACATTATTATTTAAATAATGTATAAAAATAATGAAAAAAAACTGATTTAATGTCGAGAAACAAAGATAAAAAAAGAAAAGATATTCATTACGAAGCATAGTATTAGGAATGTAAAAATTATTTAACATTATAGCTGAAACTATACAGTTTTGATTATGCAGTTTGAAAGACAACTAATGAAATCATTAGCAAGCCTGGGATACTATTATTATGCTATTTTTTTGTGTAATACCATAACCTTTTTAATGGCATTTTAAAACCTTTTCGTCCCGGCGGTACAACTGTTGTACCACGAAAGTGAGTGTCTCAGAAGACGGCTGTGGTACAACAGTTGTACCATGGATTTTCCCCCTTTCAAGCACCTGACTTTTTCCCGCTCAAATTTCTTTCGCAGTTGAGGGTGATTTAATTGCTGCTCTTTTGTGTGTGAAAGTCGTAAAAATTGGGGACTTGTCTGAGCGGGGAATTTTGGCGAAAAACGGGTTTCATTGGCTCCTCTTTTTAAAAGGGGAGCATATTCATCCTCACTTTAGCAAATTTTTTCATTGTAATCAGTAAAAAATATTTTTGATGGCTGCCCGTCGTAAAGGGTTGACTGATGAAGAAATTAAAAATTTATTGGAAGAATTAGAAGAAGAAAATTTAGAAGACAGTGATTCTGATTGCTGTGATGAATCTGAATGCAAGGGTATTAGTTTTTTTGACGGCAATAATGATGCAAATTCCTCTGTGTCACTTGATTTTGATTGGCGTAAGGCTAAAGCAGATGATAAGCCTATCATTTTTAAATTTACGGGGAGTTATGGTACTTCTGAGACAATAAAGGATTTAGTTGAGGAACACGAATTTTTTTATTTATTTTTTTCAGAAGAAATTTTAAACTTTAGTGCAGATGAAACAAATATATATGCTTCTCAAATATTAGAATTCCATCCGGGAAGTAATAAAAGAAAACATGGGACTAAGTGGAGTAACATTGATGCATCAGAGTAAAAAAAATTTCTTAGGACTTATTCTTTTAATGGGTCATATAGATAAAGATAACATCAAAGATTATTGGTCGACAGAGGAATTGATTGAAACTCCTGTTTTTAGAAAAATTATGTCCCGTGATAGATTTTTTAATGTATTGCGATTTTTATATTTTACAGACAATAAGAATAAACCAAAACCTGACAATAAGAATACGACAGATTGTGGAAATTACGAACGATTTTTGATTTTTTAAATAAATCTTTTAAGGAGTACCATCATCCGTCTCAAGAACTTGCAGTTGATGAAGTCATTATAAAATTCAAAGGAAGAGTGATATTCAAACAATATATTTCTAAAAAAAGAAAACAGTGGGGAATTAAACTTTATAAATTCCAGGACCACATTGTATTTTTTAATCTCACAACAAAAACATGCGAGTAGAAATAAAACAAATATAAAAATGAAAATACTTCCAATCATAAATTGAGATGACGGTAGATATATAAAAAAGTTGCATTTTAGTTGTGTCAGTCTTTCTTCTACGTAGTTTTAATTTCTGTGTAAAATTAAACTAATCACGGTTTTGGTCTTTAAAAATAATTTTATATGCATAGTTTTATAAAAGCTTAAAACACTGAAGATAAGAATTTATTCCCAATATAAAGCTAATGTTTTCTTGCTAATGTTCTGACAAGAATTTTATAAAAATATTTTCTGAGACTAATACGAGTATATTTTGGAATGTACTATTTGAATCAACATTTTCAAGTTCTCAGTCATTGAGAAATGAACCGAATATTATACTATTTATTGTATGACAAATGTAGTTTTATTAAACAATCAACCTGAATGCTACATATAAAGGAGAAACTCAAGATTCGTCTGGCTACATTCATTGTGCAAAACGTTTCATACTTAGTTAAAAAAAACACGCAGAAAGGAAAATTCCATTTTTAAGCTTTTTCCTTAAAGGTGAAAGATAAAAAAGCATATATTTTAATCCATTCAATATAGAAATTTGTTATAAATAAAAATACTTAAATCAAAAAAGAAAACTGAAATCATTACTGTGTTTAACATACAGATTACTTTTAATCTTTTTCAAATGCAACTTCGGCAATTTGCTTGTACTTACTCATAAAAGGAAATATTTGTTCAAAATATCTTTATTTACATATTTTAATATCAGGCAGGCTGCTTTTAGGAATGTTTTTGAAATATTCAGTTAGTTTATTGCTTATCAATTTTAATTATAACTAATTGCAAATTCATTACTTTAAAGAAGTCTGTAATTATTTTAAATAATTATTTCAGAAAATTCTCTGTAATAAATTAATATACGCCTTATAGTTTTTGAAACAGACTAAATTTGTTTCAAAAATGCATGTATATATATATATATATAATCTTAAAATTCTCATAACATTTCTTAATGTGGTATGTAAAACAACGAATAGAAAAAAAATCGATAGTTTGTCGATAAGTATAGTATTTATGGTAAACACGTTTACATTTTCATGAGAATTACGGCAGAGGTAGCGCGGAGTATCTCCCTCAAAAGATTCGTCACGGTGAAAACTTCAGCACTTAAATGGGGTGAAAATGACCCCCTCCTTTCGGTCAAGGGGGTAGGAAATGTCATCTTCTCGCGCCATCCTAGGAGCAGTTTTTTGAAACGGTGACGCCGGACTCAAAAGGTTAAGTAAGTTTTACTGCTTGTTTCCCAACAACTCAATTTTTTTTAAATATTTATTTTGATTCGTATTTTATAGAAGCACTGTTTCAGACATTAATTACATTTTAAGAAACACTTCTAAAAATGACTAGATAAAACTATGAATTAAATAGAGTAGTATCGAGAAAATGAGATTCCACGACACGATTAAGAAAACAATTAAATGAGGAGAAAATAATACATACATGCAATTAACATGTACCTCTCCCTATGCACTTACCAGACAATATACTTCTTTTTTTGCTGTTTGAAATATCACGTTGCTGTCTTTTGAAATAAGCAGATCGGAATAAAAAGTTGACATAAAAGTTCAGCTGAGAATAGATGATCGTGCACCTCTTAAAGCTACCCTAGCTGCCATTTTCAAGCGGTTATTCTGAACACGGGAAGAATCCCTGGGCGAAAAATGTTATGGTATTCCCAGGGGTGCGGCTTTAAATCAGCTCCCCTTGCTATTGAAGGACCGCGGTTTTTCATTCCCACTCAACAGCTGCATCCATGCGGAAGATACAAATAAAAATGAATACAAAAGAGAAGCTAAATACTTGAGCAGGGAATTAAGTCGGGTTCTTTTTAAGGTGTTGAAAAAGTTTCCCCAGCAAGTTTAACTTCTGAAGTTTTTTCGACAGCAGATTTAATAAAGTATGCTTATTTATATATAGCCAATTAGTTTCTTTTTCAATTTAATTCCAAGAGAGAAACTATGTTATGATAATATCTACAATTTACCGCCGTCTCAAATAGTAAATTGCACATATTATACAAAGTTTGACTGACAAAAATGATTCCTAAGAAAAAAAAAATTTCAAAGTGAAAGATATTTAATATATAAGTAAAAATCAAATAAGACTACATAAGTTACATTTATCGGAAATTATATAAATTAAAAATATTTTGCCAGGCTTTTTTATTCTGCAAATAACAGATTTTTTAATTAATAGAATTCTACTCTTTTAAAATTAGATTTTTTTAAAGAATGATAGTAAAAATCTAACCAGACTTACATATAAATATACATCGTATATGGAAGGCACAATTAATAAAGGATTAAATTAAGAGTTTATAATACATATATAAACTAATTAAATAAGCTATAATTTTTTTTATTTCATTTTCATGATATGAAATCATAAAATAAAAACTACTAATGAAGATGTTAATTAAATGAAAACTATTTTTGTGAAATTACCCCATATAAAGTTTCTTAGATTAGCATTTGCAGGTCTAGATATGTAATTTAATTTAACAAAGCTGAATAAATGTTTGAATCTGAGTTTTCTCTGCGAAAGCTTTTATATGGATAATGTTAGTTTGTTTTTAATTGAGCTAAAAAATCAAGATCATTTTCTGCATTCGTATTTAATAAACGTTTTTAAGACGCTACTAAAAGGGTTCTCAATACCGAAAAAATTCCATTGTTGTTTTTTAACACGATTCATTAATTCCAATTACATTCTGAATAAAAGAGATCATAAATTAAATAATCATTAAACAAATTATAAAAGCTTAAAACATTCTACAATAACACAACTTAGTTTATCATTAATATTTGAAAAGAACACAAATAATAATAAGAAACGGATCATAATTTTATATAGAATTAGGTATTATTTTGAGATTGTAAAATATTTGAAAACTGGATTATATTATTGCACAATTTATTACTGATGTCAATCACCACTTTCTTTAGATCCAGAAGCTTAAATACAAGGAAAAAATTTATAAATCTATTTCAAAGAAAATAATACGAAATTTATGATACAAAATTAAAAATTTCAAATACTTAAGTTAATTTCTTAATGTGCCGAAATTCACAAATGAATCAGGATTCTATTTATGCAAATATATGTTATTTCTATAAAATTTGATTTGAACTATTGATTGTTGTTTCAAATTCTAAATAAATTATTTTAACTAAAAATAACACTGATGGGAAATATTCGATAAATTTTAATACTGGGACTGAAAATAAAATTTTTTAACTAACAACTGAGAGTTAATTAAAGTTTATACAGAAATTCACATTTTAGAACTTTGAAAAACAAAAAGAAACATTTTATAAATTAAATCTTAAATTTTTCTAAAATAATAAGAATTCTTAAAATGCATAAATTTTTTTATGTCCAATATTATAAAACTGCAATAATAATAAATGCACTAATTTTGGTTCCATATAATATTTGAAGTATTAGGATATCTAATAAAAGTTTATTTCAACAAATATCCATTTTTTATTGGACAGTTAAAAAATGTTTGAGAATTTGTTTGTAATTTGGAAAACAAATGCTACAATATTTTTTAAATCTAAAAGTGCTTAAGCATTTCTAAACATTTTTTAACTTAATAAATTTATTTCAATCAAAATGAAGCACTCATTTATAAGAGCATGTAAGGCATAATATTACAGTACACTCAGATTTTTACTATGATTGATTCGTTTGATTGGTAAAAAATATGTGTTCAAATTACAGCCCTGATTTTTGAATTCTTTGCTAAATCATAGTTTTTTGAAATCCTTTATTAATTTTTTGAATTCAATAAACTATCTGAAGGTTACCAAAAATATGCAAAAAATTATTTATTATTTAAATTATAGCGTTTGAGAGTAAAATATTCTTACATAGAATATAGAAAAACATTTCAACCAGTTAAAAATATTAAGGAGGCAATAGATTTTTATAACTTTCATTTTCTTGTCACTTTAATACAATATATTAATCACTCACTAATTATGACAATAAAAGAATGATTATTCATTTATGACGAGAAGAACCAAAAATGTTCAACAACAAAAATTTGATCACTTCAAAAATGTAGGTACCAGAAACAATTGATTCATTATTTCCTCATAATGGTTTTTTCCAAATTCAAATTAATTTAACACAAAAATTGAAAAAGAATGTACTGCAAATTTTATCTGCGCGAGTCCAAATTTAGATATATTACTTTATTTTGTTATGGCGCATTTATCAATTATTTATTTAACTTCCAAAATCTTGTGACCTGCGAAATTTTGATTTTTGAAGTTTTTAAAAATATGAATATATAAAATAATCAATAATACAGTGTATTATATGTATTCTTAATTAATGTTATACACAATAAAGTCTTATGCATACGTGATTAATATCTTTCAAGCTGCATCAAAAGTGAGAATAATTAGTTTTTACAATATTTAGTTTCTTTCAAAAAGAGATTATGCCTCTTTTACATATAAATTAAATAGTAGATTTCACATAAAATAAATGGTAGATTTTAAATATAAATATTTCAACGAGAAAAATACATAAATATCTCTGAATTAAAGAGTGTTCTTATTAAAATATAGAGTTGAACTATGACTTTATTCATAAAAGGTGCAGGTTTTTGGAATTCATTTTCATTCTGGAACACACAAAACATAAAAGCTAACACTTTCAGAATATATTATATTTTCTTAATTTACATAAGATAATTTTCCTTCTGAAAAGCATTTTAAATTATGAATAGGGATTTTTTACTGTCAGTATTCTAATGATGCGCATTAATACATTATTAATGTCAAAAGTCTAATTTGGCTTATACATTACCGTTGTTACATAAAATATTAAAATATTCGTTATTTCAAAGATTGACCAATACTTATAAACCCCAATTTTGTTGCATTAAAATTTATCACATGAAAATAAATTTGTTTCTCATATATGATGTTAAACGTATAATACTATATACATGCGCGCATACAGAAATATCAATATTCATTTAAATTTCATACAAATTACAGTCATTCAATTTCGTTTTTATTTGGTTTAGTTTTCGACATGAAAACCGAAGACAAACCACAACTTTTTAATATTCCTAAAATCCATTAATACTTTATCAAACACATTCTCACACAATGAATGTATTCTGAGAAATATCAACTTAATGCAGGAAAAAAAACTAATTTAAAAACAGTATTGGAAGCTTTGTGCATCGAGAGAAGCAGAATAAAGTGGAGTATCACAAATAAATTTTTCGTTTTTTAATAAAAAAAAATTTCGTGAAACAGCTTAGTAAAAATTCACGAAAAAAAAAAATTAAAAAATGCATCAGGTAACAATTTCAATAATAATAAAAATAAATAAAACACTTTGGAATGAACATTATAAGCACGGCTCACTCGAAAACTTGACTCTTAACTTCAGAAAAGTCGCTTAGGTAAAAATTTGTTCTATTTTTTTTTAAAAAAGGTGCGAAAAAAATATGAGATGAGAAAAAAAGCATTCTTAGAATAAATAAAATAAAAACATTTCTCCTGAACAGAACGATTATCTGGGGATTCCAAAAATTCATGAAATATTCTACCTAAACTCCCAGCATGTAATACTCTCCATCTTTTGTAAGACAGGATGCTCCCCTTTTTTTAATCCTTCCCCTTTTCTTGAATAAAGTGACGGAATCCCCCATAATCTTACTTAAAGATTATTTCACCATTTTTTTCTTGCATGAAATGCTAATAAACGAATACTTTTTTTATTATTATTATATTTTTTAATGTGAGGCTAAATAATTTCTGGTGTCGGTGAATTATTTCGGGGAAATTCCCTCATATGCATTATTCATACTCCCCTAGCATAGCCTAGAAAATCCTCTGACACTAATGAATTCTTTCACATTAAACATTTCTGTTTGGATTTTAAAAAATTCATCACTGCTTTTAGAAATAGTTCAGTGTTATCAAAAAGGGGAATTTTCACTTAGAGTTATATTTTAGTTGTATCAAGTTTCATTTCTTTTAGATTGATAGTTTTTTAGCCTGTATTGTTTACAAGTGAAATTTTTAACTATCATTTCTTTTTGATAAGTAAGGAATATTGTTATTGATTTATATTAAGATATTATATAGATATGATGTTTAAAAAAATTCTTAATATTAATTAATTTGATAATCGAATAAGAATAAGAGAAAAATAATGATAAATAATGTATATAATAAGCATCAAAATCTAATTTTTATTATATTCATTTAAGTATTACTGAGAGCTAAGTATTTTTTGACTGATTTGGTTTCAAACCAAATCAAGCGTATTTTCTTTTGGTTAAAATTGTGTTTTATTATTTTTTTCACTAAAAGCAAAATGTTTATGTAATTTAATAAATAACTGAAATTATTTATGCAACATTTTTTTTTGGATTTTTTCAAAAAGAATATTTTAAAACTGAAATACAATATGTAGTCACACATCTCAGGAACGATTTATAATTATTCATGAAGAAGCTGAAATTTTTGTCAAACTTCTGTTTATGGGAGATATTTAATTAACTTATTAATTTTAAGTTTCCTTGAATAAAGAGATATGATTTTAAATAATGTAACTAATATAATGTAATCAATGTTATTTTCATAAAAAGTTGATTAACCTGAAGTGGATATTAAAGTAATTATTAAAAACGGAATAGTTTTAAAAATTCTATTTCATAGCGTTTCTTAAAATTAAATTGTTTTTTTTAAATGAAATTTATTCTAATTCAAATTAAGCTTATTATTAGCTTTTAGTTTACTAAAAATTATCCTCTTCATACTTTAAAAGATTTTTTTTTTTGATATCCACTCTAGCTAAGCTAAATATTCCCCGCATCAACACTAGTAATCCTTTATGCATGTGTAGTTGGCTGTGACTATAATTAATTATAATAACTATAACTTGTCCATAGGTACTTATCTATACTATTTATAAATGTATATAATTGAGTATTAAGAAAAGAAAAAGACTTGGTAAATCCAAGTGGGATTTAAGATGAAAATTTCCCATTTTTCTCACTAACTCAGAAAATTAAACCCGTAAAAAAATCCAGTACTTCAGCTTGCAAGTAGCTTGTTATTCAATCTGTTGGTTACACAGTACTAACATTATAATTAATAAAATATATTTTTTAAAAAATCCCCGAGTTCGTATTTCTGAATTAATTTGTAGTCTTAAAAAATTCAACACTCAAAATTGAAAAAAATATAAAAAAATTTAATTTATTTTTATTTTTGAAATTTATTGTCCGCTAAGAACTTAATTGCTTAATTAACTTTTATCAAGTATTTTTTTAACGAGCCACAGTTGAATAATGAAAAAAACAAAATATTATTCTCTTCGTGGTACACACGCAGACATGACACGCATTCAGAGAATCGCTTTCTTGTAACTTAATTTGAAGAAGCGTGAAGCAGAAACAGCTTTTTTTTATTGCCGATAGTTCTCGAGATTTACTGGCAACAGCATCAATATTTTGGCGAAAAATTTTTTTTCTGAAGACACGATTTTATTCAAATTGTTATTTGAATATTTAAAAATATTGGATTTTCTTATGCGATATAAATCTTTTATTATTCTTTGAAAAACCGTTATATTCTTGGAAATATTTTAACTTATGTTGTATTTAAATGTTCAACAGATTTTTACAATCTCAGTCGCTTAAACCTTCCAATCATTTCTTAAAGAGTTTATGATAAGTATTTCATAGCTAAGGGTTAAAAAAATTATGTACAATATAATCATGAGCTTGAAAACTATAATCACGAAATAAATCCAAAGAGTCATTTTGTATCTTAAAAGACATTTCTCCAAAGATGAGCAAAATAATAAATGAATGCACTGACTTTTTCTATAAGATGTAATATGATCTATTTATAATTAATAAAATAATGATTACTTAAAAATTTGTGTAGAAAGTTCACGAATCATCAGTAATGTAATTTTAGAATACCTTTTGTTATGTTGCATAAAACTTTCTGATTCTTCGCTAAGTATAATAGTAAGCATTTTTTATAATTCTTTAAGTCGAGAAAAATATCATGTAGAACGTCTTACTGAAATATTATTCATTTAGATTTATCATAATAATGAGAATCTAGTACAAACAAAATTATTTATTACAAATGCCCAGAAAATTTGTTAGGACGCCATTAGTTCTCTGACCTCCCAATATCTCTGAACAATGCATATTAAAAATACAAGTGCAGCGCACGAGTCAAGATGGTTAGTTTCAAACATTTGATCTCTTTTACACAAAGAACACAAGGGAGAAGTCCTAAGTTTAAGCAGATGCAAATATGGCGGCAAACAGCCATGGCCCGTACTATAAACAAATAGATTATTGTAAGTTATTTTTCTTGTATTCCAATAATAATTATTTGAAATTAAAAAAGGCTATAAGGCCATGTGTTTAGTACATTCAAAAAGGTTTCAGTTTTCATTAAAAAGAAATGTTTACTTAAAAGCTCCACAGAGAAATATCTTGAAAGGCATCAGGAGAAAATATGTGGATTATTCTGCGTATCTCATAAAATCATCCCTTAATGTTTTATTCTCTGATTACTTAAAATATCATTGTTAGTGCTCTGTTGTTTTCAAAATTTCTCTAAAATTCAGTTTTGCTATACTAAGCAACAAAAGATAATGCTGCAGTTTTGTCGATTTTAAAGTATCCCTAGTGGAATTCTCTATTTATGAAATGGGTGGTAAGTTCAAAACACGCAGGACGTACAATGGCGAAAGAGGATTTCATTCTAATCTCTTCTAGAAATAAGGTAAAGTGGGTTATAATCCTTCATGAAAGACATCCCTTTTCACGTGGCCAATTTTCCCAACCAAATACTTTTATATATAAGCTTATTTTCTCTCTATCTTTTCCGGAAGAATTCCTTTTGATAGTTACGATTTTGTTTATTGAAAAACTAAAGAATTACAAGTTTCATTCATATCCAGAAGATCTTTAATGGTTGCATGGGAGGTAAAAGTTGAACAATTTTAAAAAGTATACCGTAATATACTTTTTTAAATTGTTCAACTTTATTTAAGATACTTCCATTTGTTATTCTTAACCAAAGTAATATAGAAAAGAAAACCAATCCAGATGGCTAACAGGCACATAAAACTTTTGATAAGACAGAGAATTTAACAAATTTCATGGCTACGTAGAAACATTATCGTTAAAATAAATGCCAGTTTATTGTTCATAAAAGTGATTTATGATATACACTTTTAAATTAATGAAAATGAGTGTTTTTACGTGTAAATCTTTCAAATTGAAATAATCGAATACCTCTGAATTAGGACTTAGTTTATACTTAAGATAAACAAATAAAAAAATGACCAATTTTGTAATTCTTATTTACTCTGAAAAATATTAAACTACAAGGAGTTGAAATAGTGAACTATAACGTTTACGGAGTAAGTAAAGTAACATAAGTCACTAATAATTTTATAATATAGAACCGATGTAAATAATATATTTATAAGATAATTTTACTTAAAATCAAAGTCATAATACATCGAATTTCAGTTGCAATTTAGCAACATGAAATTTAAAGAAAATTTGATTCCATATACATCTCATCAAAATAACGCAGTGAAAAATTAGTTAGGGTTCGAAAAATAATTTTAAAGTCTAAAAATTGAAAAGGTCAGTTTTAAAATTAATTCAAATGACGAAAATAATTCTTGAATCTATAAAATAAGTGGAAACATATTAAGCCAAGAACAGTTAATACCTTGTATTTTTGTTTAAATACATCCCACTGATCATAAATTCATATCTTATTTTTAATAATGTGATTATCATGGCTTTAAATAATTGGACAGTAAACTAATTATTTACTTAAGAGATTTTTTTTTGTTTCAGATAACTTGTCCAATATTAAGCTATATTCTGCTGAGTTCTCATAATTTTTGAAGCACAAATGGAATTAAAAATTGTCATCATCTATTTTGATAAACTTAATGTTATAAAAATTAATTAAGTAAAATATCAATTGGCTAATATGTTCACTTTTAACAAACCTTCTAACACACATAAGAGTTGAAATCAAAAAATATACTTATTATAAAATGCGCAAAATTTATATAAATGATAAAACCGTTCTAAAAATCTAGCGATATCGATAATGTTACAATTGTGAGAAACAAAGAAGTTATCTCTAGTAATGAGTAATTTTTTCTTAACTAGAAAATAAACAGAACATTACACATATATATCTATAGTAATTATTATCTATATACATTTACAAAGAAATAGTTTATAAAAGTGTGATCAACAACCCAAGAAAAACATAAACTTCTCTGCTTTGCCGCTGACGTGGAAACATTAAGAAAATCAGAGAACTATTGGTTGGATTTTAACCTGTCCATAAATTACAAAATTGAAATTTTGATTCACGAGGTTGGTCAATAACATGCTTTATATAAAGATCTTATTTCTAATTTTGCTTCTAAATATCGACATCTATGTTATTCTTTTAAAAAATGGAGCCTCACACACACTGCATAGTAAATTCAAATTTATAATTTCGATGTAGAAATAAAAGCTTTTTAAAAAAGAAATCAAGAAAGGAACACATTTATTGAAAACATTGAGAAAACAAGTATTGACATGGTTTTTGCACTTAACAAATATGATGTTTATTTTCTTTCTCTCTATTTAAATTTGTGAAAGGATGCAAGAAAAATTTAAAGTCATAATAGGTGAATTGTTAAAGATGTCTGGATATTGAATTCATTATTCCCCTGAAAAAATTAGGAAAATTGTCAGATATGTTTTAAGAATAAGATAGAAATAAAGCTGATATTTATTTTCAAAGAATTATCATTAGGAGAATAAACATTTCTTCAAAAAAATGTGCAGTTAAATCCCAGGGTTTTCATTCTCTTATTCAAATAACATTATTTTATTTGAAATGATTGAATTTAGTTAAAGAGGTGACTCTGGTGCTAATTTAAACTAAAATAAGCTACAATGAGTATAAAGAGTCGAAAGAAAGCCCTCAAGCAGAAAAGCGTAAAAGCCAGCAAAACTTCAAACACTCGAATTCCGCTTGTTCAGCGCAGAATCAAGCATTTCCTCAACTGCACAAACGAAAAATTGAGAAACTCTTTGCCTCTCTATAAAAAGGAATTTATACACCTAACATTTTTAACACGAATATATTTTCATTTCAAAGTCGCAATGGCACTTAACGCTTGTTGACATTTTTATTCTTCAGAAGGCAAGATCCCAACCTTTAATTGCTCGCTTGTGAAATTTAATTAAATTTCCCTTGTTTTCCTCGATACTTACACAAGAATAGATACAGCACAGGAGCTACGTGAAATATAAAGAATTTTCCCAACTAAAAGCTTCACCTATTAGCTGTGTAGCGTCTTGTTTTGAATGGGTGCCTACCATGCTAATGCAAAACAAATCTTTCCGTGCTGGTATGCATTTCAGAGAACTTGTTCTTGCATCGAAAGCAGCTTTAATTAGTTGCCATTCATCTTAACGAATCGGTGACTGTACGAAAAGGAAGTGGGAAGGAAACAAATTAATATAAAGTGCTCAATTAAATGACTGCTGTTTAGTTGTTCTGGAAAGAACTGTTGCACGCGGATGTAATCTAAGGTACATGGGGGTAAAATGCATTCGATTGTAAATGTGAGTTCTTTTTGTTTTTTGAAGAGCTACTTATTCGGCTCTCGGATGTGATTGCTTTTTGATTGCTTTGGAATTAACAACAGTTGAAAGTCGAAGGGAAGTGAAGGAATGACCTTTAACACACTGTAACCTAATACCCCTACCTACCTCTGCACTTTTACATGAATGCTTGTTCGTTCACGCTTCGATTTTCACAGATCAATTTTTTGGAGGATTGCGAAAAGCAATAAGAAACTCAAAAATGGAAGGTATGCTCTGATAAGTAAATCAAGTCCTTCCGTTACTTTCAAGAGCATTATTAAATCTAAAGAAAATTAATGTGTCAAAAGATAAATGTAATATTTTTAACATCATTGCATGTGTTTAAAAAATTGCTAAATAATTTGAAACGATTATTAAATGCACATTTATTTATTCATAGATAATTTTAAAATAAAAAGATCTCATGTTGGTTACAATAACATTATAATAATTTATTATACATGCAAGTGAATGGGGTCCTAAAATTTACTATTTAGAATTAGAATTTTATAAAAGTATTTAAATCAATTGAGTTAAATTAGATAAAAGTATTATCAAGCAGTACTATACGATATTCCAGTCAAGAAGCTGCATTGTTATTAGCTTGACCTTTAGATCAAAAGTTTATACCTTAGATTCCCATTTCTGGCCTGGATGTGGGGTTCGGACTCTACTTTAAAATGTGGGGTCTGGTCGAAGTAGCCCTAGTGTGAAAAAAAGGACTGAAGAACAGCAACTAAACCAAACCAACATGGTAAAAGATGACGCATTTCTGTTTTTTTTTGTCTGAGTTATGTAGGCACTGATTTTTAAATAATTAAATATTCTCAACAATATTGCTACATTTATGCTTTTCTCCATGCACTTAGCATATTTGTGGATATTTTTTTCAACTAATTCACAAATATAATTAATATGGTTGTGCTGTTGACCCATATAGTTTTCTCATAGTATTTGTATCTCTAGTATTTAAAAATATAAGGAATAATTGTCAAAATAAATATACTTAATAGGAAATAAATGAGAGCAAAGCACCTCGTTTTAAATTTCTTAGTCTTTGTTTTTTCATACAGGAAAAGGATGACAAGTTTTGACATTAGAAAATGATTATAGGTTTATAATGCTAGAGAGTTAACCTCTAGTAATATAAATATTCTAAATGATATCTTTTATGTCAATTAATGCTTCTTAAAAAATGTCGCTGTTTCTTTAATCAGTCCCTCAATATCTACATTTATTAAAATGGTAGACGCGTTTTCTTTAAACTTAAAAATTATTCTCTATTTAAGAAAGAATTTATTTGAATTATAGACAATGAATTAATTTAAAAAAATCTAACACTCGTAAAAAATCGTACATTAAAACATAAAACGAAAGATAATTAACAACCATTACATTAGAAGGAAATGATATTTTCAATAACATAAATGTTTTTTTTTTATAATAGTTTAGAACATAATTTAAACTGTATTAATTTGCAAGAATTATTTTCTTTCGAAAATCAAATCTTGAAGAATAATATTGCACAAAAACAATAATTCTCTGAAAACAAAAATGGCTTTGACAAAAACATTCAAGAAAAACAGTGCTCGAAAAACAAGTCTGAGAAGTATTTTCCAAAAATGTTAGGTTCCTTTTAAACGAGTTTATAAATTTTGTTAACTGCTTGAAAGAAGTAATTTGTTTCCAACTTACAAAGGAACGAAATTGGACAACTTCTCACAGTTTGAGATGGAACATTAAAAACAATGGAAGTTGTCTGAGATTCCGAACTTTGCTATCTGAGAAAGTGCACATGGCATTTCAATTCAATTGCATAAATAATCATTGATATCTTTTGATACTACAAGATAAACTTTTGAAAATATTTGAAGCAGTGTATAAGATTACTATCAGAAGTAAAGATTTCTTTTAAGAAACTTCAATGAAATAAATTTTGAACAAATTTTCGTGAGCGGAATTGTTAATTAGTTTTGCAGAAAATAATTCGCATTTCACTGAAAAGAAAATGAAATAGACAATGAGGATACATGATAAAGTACACGGCATTTAAAGAATACATAAAAGAGGAAATGAGGATAAACTATATGAATAAGCCTTGAAGCTTAATAAAAAGAATTAGGTTTAACTATGACTACGCTTTCCGAAATTATCTATTTTGTTTATAGTTTTAATAGAAGATTTTCAGTTTTATACCTTTCAAAAATCATAATTTGATTAAAAAGCTGTGAGATATTTTCTTTTACCGTTATTGGAGCATCAATATTAGTGAAATAAAAGGCAATAAAATGGTTTTATACTGAATGGCTAAAAGCTGTGTAATAAATTTTAACAGCATACATCGCATAGCAGTATTTTTTTCCGGTAGTGAGCAATAATTTAATATGGTATCGATTATTTAAGTCATTGGAATCCCTTTGAAAAAAATATTTGGCAAGTTTTTTCTGTATCCGTCCAAAATCGCTAATTCATGATTTTGCGCAAGAGCTCAACTTTCAATCATGCCTCTTACATGTTCGAAAGAAATCAGGATGAATGATCCAAGTGGTTAAACCATTTTAGGAATGAAATTTAATTATGTTCTCGAAATCAATAAGAAAGTATTTTGTAACGTTTTTAAGGCTCATTGTCATTCTAGAAAACCTCAATGTAGTTTAGATACAGAAAAATTACAAGTGACTGCAAATAGTCATCTCTTCTGGGTGGGTCTTTATCCGTAAAAACAGTCCTCGCCATTATGGAGTGCTTTATTGACAACTTAAGAACATGCATTTAGTAAGATCTGCTTTACTTTTTATCCCTACCACTAAACAATAATTTAAACTGACCAAATAAAATTTTTTAATCGCCTAGAGTACGGTCTATTCAAGAGGTCAACAAAAGTCCTGCAGCCGAGTAAGTTACATTAGTATGGCGTATCGGTTCTTTTAATTCCATAATCATGTCAATCTCATTGCACTATTCTTAAAAACGTTTTTGTGTTATGTCTCAGTTCATTTTTGCCACGATTTAATGCAAAGCTTGTATTCTGTTTACAGCGATTACGCTGTATCGCGGTTCAAGGACATTAAATTGGAGCTATCATATGCATTGAATTATTCAGGTATGGAGGTAATGGCAGATATTATATATCCATTGCATACGTTTGATACTGTGGATCAAAGAACGGTGAACACCCTAGCAATATTTTTACTGGAATCTTTTGGGTTTTTCAACTTCAACTAGTATTTTGGGTTTAAAGTCTGTTAATGCCAGTCGTATGGCTAGAAAACTTTTCACTTTGGTTGCTTGACTGATTGAATATAAGTACAACCTTGAAAAGCGTTCTCATTTAACGGAGCCAACGGATATGATATTACCTTCTGAATATTTGCATACTACGATCCTATGAGTTTTGGTACTTCACGTAAAACTACTTAAGATAGTTTGAATGTAAATTTTAAATTTATTGCTTTAATTTGACTATTATATATTTACAATATTAATTGAATTACAAAAACTAAAAATTTAGTGGAAGTTGTGCATTATCTAAACCTTATTAAACAGTTTTTAAAACAGGATTTGGTCTAAGTATTAAAATAATTCTTAGATTCTATTCATATATGAAGTACAAAAAAGGTTATTTCTGTTACCTTCAATTATATTTATTCTATCATACAAAGACAATGCATGAATTATCTACCGGAGAGAATAACAATTTAATCAAAATCTTTACACATGGGTTGATAAATTTGTAAATATCTCAATATATTTTTAAAATACTGTAAGTTGCTATCTTTCATGAATATGAAATTTAATGTGATTCAAACAGGGAATTAAAACATGATGATCTATAGTTGTAAATTAAAATAAAGCTTATGGTTCTTAAGTTTATCTTAAACTCCTAGAAATTTTGCAAAGTGTACGGAAGCAATTTTTAACTAAAATACAAAATTAGGGCAAAATGAGAAAAATATTTGGAAAATATTAAATACAAAATTACTTAAATGAATATAATCCGATGAAAATCATAAGAAAAATTTTAAATTGCCTATAGGTAACTCTTGGATAGCAGAATATATTCGTGGTTGTTCTCTAGTACATTTTGCCATTTTATCTTATCGATGACCGATTAAAGAAGCAAGCATTTCCTAAACATGTCAGAACAAATTGATTGTCTCATGAGTCATGTAACCAAGCTTCAGCTTTTAGAGTTGAGTACATAATACTGCTAAAAACATATTCATTTAAGACGATATCCAATGTAAACTCTTTCCTTCGTTTTATAAACACATGTAATCAATTTCGTCTCCCCTTCAAGAGATTACAGTTGTTTATTTAATGGCTAATACTACGCATACAATTAGAATCGAATTATACATCGTGACTATAGTATGATAAAGGGGCGTATTAAGATGGAATATAAGTTATGGATGCAAAATAAATTTTCCGTTTGCTGTCTTTATTTTTTTATATATCGAAAATAGTAATATTTGATACTAAAATTTGCAGTAAGATAACAAATACCTTTAAAAGTCGAAAAGCGGCAAATTATTCAAAATTACAAATTTAAAAGACAATGTAAATTAAGAGGAAATATATTTGATTTAGAATAAATAATAATTTAAAATAAGTAATTTCAAGGAAATGTACATTTCCTATTTTTTGTATAAATTTAACCAAGAAATTCATATGAATGAAAACATTTTTTATAATAATGAAATATATATTGTTTTTATATTAATTCATATTTTAAGAATTTAAATTTTAATTTCCACCTTTTTTTGAAAACAAAATATAATTCTTAAAATAATATTACATTTCTACTTAGTGAATATTGAATTCTAATTCTAATTAAATATATATAATAATCTTAGTTATTTAATATCTAATATAAAAGCATTTTAATGGTTGGAAAAACTTGAGGTAATAGAAATAAAAGGTATTTATTTAAAAAATGCCATTAAAATTTTTTCTTCAAAATGATTGAATATTAGAAGTAGAAGTACAAAAGAGAAGTTCACACAGCTTTTAAATTCAATAAAGTAATTTTTTTCCTATTGATACGAGACAATAAAAATGTACTCACTGACTGAAAATAAATAAGAAGCTATAAATCATCAATTTTCCTTAAAATGCATAATACTATAATTTGCATTAATTTGCGACTGAAAATAATTGGAAGTAAAGTATATCAAATGTGCAATAACATCGCGACTAATGCTGTAAACAAGTACTGACTAAAATCGTTAGTGAGACTGCTCGAAAATGGAGTTGCTTAGGCTTTAAATAAAGTCGGTATATTTATAGGCAATTACATTATCTGCTCAATCGTCCAATGAGATGATCTCGAATACACCCCTTATTTTCTTAGACCAATGAAATGCCTCAAACATCACGTGAGCATGATGCCATCCAAGTATATATAAAACAAGAAAAATATTTGTAGAATTTATCTGAGATTGGGAAATTCTTCGCGTAGGCGGATAATGATTTGTATTGCCCGGAAAATTTCATTTAATTTCCATCCTAAAAATTTTTTAACAAATATCAACAGAAAAATTTGATTACTAAGCCTATATAATAAATCACATTTTAATGTTTAATAAAAATAAGAAATGAGTTTTTTTTTAAAAAAAAAAAAAACTTTTTATATCGCAATATAACATGTTAATATCGCGATATAATGCGTATTTCATTTGAATTTTCGATATTTAACAATATTAGGTAGCAATTGTTTCCAAGACCAATTTTTTTTTAGTATATACAATTTTAGAGCCAATGAATAGAATATTTACTATAAGAATACTAATTTTGATTTAGAAACAAGAACAGAAATGAAATTGAAACAAAAATTTAAGATAAATTCTGTTTCTTTCTTTCTTAATGCTAATTTTTTTCTTAACATTTTTCTATTTTCAAACGCAGCAAATATTATAATAATTTTTTATGGTGGCCAATCGAAAATATTAACAAATTAATTGCGCTTCTTTTTTGATTATTTTCCTTCTATAGAATTATTTAAAATAAGTAGTAATATTTTAACAACGAATCATAATTTATTAGACTTTAATATAAAAATGAAATACGCTAAGGAAAATACTATTCATTACACTTCTCAACCGTGTTATGAAAAGCAGAGAAATAGAGGCATAAAACGAGAATTGAAGAATTAAAATAGTTGCAACTCAACAAAAAATTCACTGAGGATATTCTCCTGTGGAATAATAAAAGCATTTCCAGTCTACTCAGGTAAACTGAGAAGTGGGATGGGACTCTGAAGTAATAGCGAGGCACTTGAAATATGATTCCCGGAAAGAAACAGTTTTTCAGATAGCTGTTCCCTGAGCACCTGGTGGATGGCAGGGCTAGGGAAAACATACGACGTACAAAATCCATGGACGACATACAAAATCGACTACTTGGTTTGCCAGAGAGAAAAATATTAAAACCAACGGCTCTGCCTAATCTTAAGTTACCGGCTTTAAACATAATTCGAAATACTCCAAGAGAACAGAGACACACGAAAAGAAGAAGATTAATAGAAGCTATTGAAAGAATTGAGTGTGTGAGTCCACATATATATATAAATTATGCGATACAGAAAATCAATGTGATGGTGACATTAAATGCCTTAAATGCAATGAATATTTAAAAAATATAGAAGAATTGAAAAAAAAGAATATTATGCGAAGAAAATACAGTGAAATTCCTTAAAAATGAGCAAAAAAGGAGTCGAACTTCAACAACAAGAATAATTAAACGTCAGAAATCAAATAAAAAAATTACTTTTAAATGAAATACAAAAATTAAAAACGAAAATAAAATTACTTCAAAAGGAGAACGTTAAACTTAGGAAGATGGGAATAAATAATTTATTCCCTTATAAGCGTGAAGATGAAGAAAATAAATTAAGAACGAAATGGTCATCTGACACTATTTCAAAATGTATTTTGATTCGGTCATTATCTTCAAAATCTTACGATTTTTGGCGAAATAAAATGGAATATTATATGAGATATTGAATAAAGATTTCGGGGAAATAAAAATTTGCCATAATGAAGCCCCAATTTCAAACTGTTAAAGGAAATGAAAGATAAAACGTTACAGCTGCAAAGACATTATTTTCGGAAACTACTGCTAAAGCTATATTACATTTCACTGGAAATACTAAAGCGGCTACATTTTCTTCATTAATCGATAATATATTTGATACTATGAACACCTTCGTACCAATACCTCCCAGTAACAAGCCCTTAAAAGCTGCTTTTTGAGTGCAAAAGTACTTTGATACTCAAAAAGAAACTTTAAACGCAATTAAGGAGGAAGTTTTCAATTTACGTGTATTTGGAAAAAAATTGGTTTGACCTTTTAAGAAAGGGATTATTGTTTCAATTCACTCTTTTTATGGATTATATGAAGACTTAAAATCTGTAAATGTATCTTATATTTTAACAAGTAGACTTACTCAAGTTGCGCTCGAAAGCCTCTTCAGCCAAAATAGAGGTCTTGGGAGATTCAATGACCAACCTTCTTCTTCTGAAATAATTATTCGCTTAAAAAATATTGCTCACAAATAAATTACCAAATTTGTGACTGAAAGTAAACTCTTTAGAAAATGGACCAGACGTTTATTTAACAAGTGAAATGTTAGACTCTGCATTTAATTTAAAAATACGTCAAGAAATTATCAATTCTTTTGATTCTCAAGATGATGAATTAAATCGTGAATTCTTAATTAATCCCTTACCTTTATCTTGGGAAAATGAACTTGCCTCTTCCAATCCAAATTGTGATATATCTCCATTTGAAAAGAAGCTATGGTTTATGTGGCAGGTTATATTGCTTATAAAATTAAAGATAATTCACTTGGAACTATATCAACAAATTCAGTCTATATGCCCAATCATTCCAAGTGGATTAATTTAATTTCTGCTGGGGGACTTACTGTTCCAACAAAAGCATGGATGGAAACTATAAAACAAATAGACTTAATGTTTCGCAAATTTCATGGCGACACATTTTCTAAAGAAAAAAATGTCATAGCAACATTAATAAATGAAACAGAGTCTTCTTTTCCTATTGTAAATCGAAAGGCAATTAAACTTTTTTGTCGCTGGAGAACATTTATACGAATTAGGTATTTAAATAGAAATGCAGCGATAGTATCCCATAATAAAGCTCAACAAAAAAGTAAGAAATGGGTCACTAGTCAAAAAATCAAGATAAACTGAAGCTAAGTATATTTTTATATTGGTTATGCAATTTTAAGTTAATTTCAATATTAATAATAATTTTTTTGGGGTTTATTAAATAATAATTCCAAATTTACTAAATATTTGAGAGGCATTTGTAGTTTTTTTCACTCTGATTAAAAACAAAATGAACTTAAAAATAAAAAATAAGTATTTTGCTTAGAAACTCCAGGCACTTATTCTCCTTCGATGCCTGACTACGTCATCAACAGCTATTTCCGGTGAAAGTTTTGGGGAGCATTTGAGCCAGCCCTTCTCTTTCCCTAGCCCTGGGTGGAAGGTATCTCGCACGGACCCGCCCCAGTGACACATTCACCCTGTCAAGCGAAACTCCTTAGCTAGTTGTTCACCCAAACCTACTCAATCAGAGCTTGTATAAAAAAAGGGTCTTCCCATTTAGAACGAGTGCTTAATAACAAATACGCAATGAAAGGACAGTAGTAGCCGTAATCGCAGAAGGATATTTATCAAAATTGAGTAGCTTAATTACAGAATTCCACAGTATCATAGTAGGAAAGTTAGTTTTTTTTTCCTTCTAAATTTTGGCATTGTTCATTACTGTCTTGTTAAAGCTGTCAACAAAGAAGATACGCTGATACGCTTTTCTGTTCGTTTTCAGTTTCCAAGCTGAATAAACGAACAAAACTTCATAACTCTCTTCTTTAGGTAAGAAGAGTTCTTTCTCTTTTCTTAAAATAAGATTCTGTTAGTTCACGCCCTATTGAGTTCAATATTAAAACTTCAAATGAAAGTACAAAAATTGTCATCGATTTAGGGATTAATATTGCGAGTTTCTAGTATAGTATTTATTCTTAACGATTAAGATTTGTAAAAGGATTCTGCTTCTTAGTGAAAACAGAAATTGATATTAAGAAAAGAGAGAGAGGGAAATAAGTGACTATATATATATATATATATATATATATATATATATATATATATATATATATATATATATATATATATATATATATATATATATATATATATATATATATATATATATATATATCAGCTTCTGCTACTCGATCAACGAATGTAGTTGAATATCGTCTTTTTATTTGAGTTATATTTGATGAGAAGATTCGTCGGTGTTTCATGAGCACATTTGGTAACTCCTTATAACTCATTAAAATCGTTTTGTAGCGCATGTTGCCAAAAGCTGGAAGATTAATACTGGCAGGTGGGGTGAAATAATGAAGCGCCTGCAGTCTGAATAAGAAGATTCCCTCAGAGAAAAAATTGTAAAAGAAATGATAAATTTAAGTAGTTGAGAGATGATTCAGCCGCATTAAGAAAGGCTGCTTCTCAACTTTCAAAAGAATCATTGTTCTTCTTCCCCTCGTTCTGGTCACTTAAAAAAGATCTGAAAAAGCAGTTTCATTTATTTAATTGTCCTCACATGGAGCTTTAATAAAGGTACTAGTGTTTTTTACTACAGATAAGCAAAGAATTGAAGAGTTAACAAGTTTTGAAATGACTGATTCCAAGCTTATTTGATTAACCAACAAATAATAAAAAAAATAAAATAAATTCGAAACAAAAGCACAAATTTAAAACGTTTAATTTGTTAAAAATAGGTTTTCGTACTTGTTATTTATTAACTCATGGCAGTTATTATCCGTTATTATAAAGTACACACATTTATAAAAATTTCAATTTATTATGATTCGAACATATTTTTAACACATCATTTTACGATAATTTTAAGCAAACGTAAATGATCAGTGATCATTAATATTACACATTAAATGAAAAGGATATAATCCTGATATCAAGGAAATCAAAATATTTTAATTGTAATTGTATAATTTTTAGCAGATTAAATTCACAATTTATTTATAGTGGTGTAATTGTATAATTCCACCACTATAAATAAATTGTGAATTTAATCTGCTAAATCAATTGTGAATAAATTGTGAATTTAATCTGCTAATATCTCAATTGTTTATAAAAGTGTTTTATATTACTTATTGTAATGGAGCTATAAATTTTCAGTTTTTTACAATATTTATCAATAAAATTATAAACTTCATTCTTCGATATTTAATCGTTTTCCCCATAAGCCCTGATTTCTGACTATTTCCTACCTGTTTCGTTGTTTTAAATATCATCAAATCTAATTTATGATTTTTATATAAGTCCCAGGAAATATTCCTATAACGTATAATTAACTACACATTTAAACTTAATATATCTTTTTGCAATTTGCAACACATTTGATGTTTGTAATCCATAAAAGCATCTGACTTTTACATAGAGTGATTTGTGAAATAGTAGCAGTTTAAATTTAAAAAATTGAGTTTTTATTTTTTATTACGACCTCTCTCGATTAAAAAAATATATAAATGAACCTGTTCTGAAAATAAAAGGGACAATCTCAATGGGACATAATCCAGAAACGTCACCACTGGGAATCTTAAAATAAAAATTAATTTGAAAATAAAAAATAACTTTAAGATACAGTTTTTCTCATAATAAAATTGTATTACTCTTTCTGAATAATGATTTATACTATTAGTATTTTTAACTTTCAATCACATCCAGAGATTGAAAAGAAATAAGTTTGTTGACACGTTTAATGCTTAAAAATTTAACAAACAGTATTTTAAAGTAAATAAAACTACAAATGTTTATAACATTTGCAAGATTATAAATCACTTATGAAACTGGAAGACATAAGAATATTTCAAAGCTAAGTATTTTTGGCGATGGGAAAGATAAGAATTATGTAACGCTTGATAATTTATCCTTCAGATTGCTTCTTTCTAAAGTTCCTACATAAATTGTGCATAATGTATTCGATACAATGGCGCATGAATTTTAAATATCAAACGCATCAAACAAAAAGTTCATGTCCAAGTCATTTTAGAGCATATTTTGATACTTTTGAAAACAGTAATTATTTAAACTTCAAGTTGTGAATAACTTCTACAGAGTTTACATTTACCTGTATAGGAATACAGGAGCTCTGAGTACAAAAGAGAAAGAGAGAGAGAGCTAAAAAGAAATGTGTATTTTAATTAAGTTAAGTCGCAGTTTTTTATTTTATTATTGTTTTTTTTCCCATACGAATAATATTTTAAGACGTTTCACGAGACTCTTTTCATGAAAAGATTTAACTGCAGATAAATATTTAAATGTAATTAATTAATATTCATTTTATGAATATTAAAAAAAATTATTATTCAAGTGTTATTATTAAAAATATAAATATTTTTATATTGAAAAAATTTCGTTTAATACTAAAATAAATTTTCTAAAACGAAAAAAAAAAAAACAGATAGAGAAGGTATTTTTTTTAATAAATAACAAAAATTCATTTTTGGCTTTTACGTAACAATTGTTTTCACTGACAAAATTTATTGACTGATTTCTTTTTAATAAAAATATATTTTTAGAAATAAAAATTATCAATTTATCAATAGTAGAAAAATTGCTGTCTATTGCATACTTTAATTAACTCTGTACAGTTGACACATTCATTTTATTTTGTTGTCCCCTCAACCATTTAACTTTTCACTCCGTAAATGGAACCAGACATAAGGGTTAAGAAGTCAGAGTAGTATTAAACCTGTTTAGTGGATGAAAAGGTTCTAGCAGAAGATTATTTTGCTGTCAATATCGTGATAGAAATTGTTCATTATATAACAATAGGAAATGAATTTAGTTTTAAGTTCTTGAAAGGATTTTGGAAATCCAAACTAGTAACTTGTTATATATGATGACAAATGAAACTGACTTCACATCATAGTATTTGAGATCTTGATAAATATTATAATTCATGAAAGAATTTTAGAAGTGACAATAGAAAATTATGGATTAGTAAAATTTCAAGTTACCTGTACAATTTCAGAATGTATTTTAAATTCAGTAAATCTTTTAAACTGACTTTCTGGTATAGATAACCAGAAAGTTCAGCAATATTTCCTTGGAGTTCGTTTGGATTATTTAAGGAAGAACTAAATAGAATAATAAGATAGAGTATAACATTTCCCCATTAAGTGGCTAAGGTTTGAAGCTAGGTGAAGGTAATTGGAAGTTTAGTGATATTGATCTCCTGATCGTGTCTGAGGGATTCAGGACTCCAGTATCCAGCGAATTTAAGAAGGCTCAATCTAGAACTCATAGTTATAATTGTAGTTTACTGAGTAAAGGTTGTAGAAATTAAAAAAAACAATAATAACTTTATTGGCTTTAGACCAAACTTATATTAATGTTGCATGCATTTTCATATACCTAATGCGCGAACTTAATCAATACCATTTTTTTCGCTAAAAAATATCGAGTGCAGTAAATTATTTTCAGCATTTTACAGTTGCATTCAAAGTAGATGAAAAAAGGAAAAAAAAATACGAGTAAATTCATCAATGACATTATACATAGTATTATTAAAAATGAACATACCGAGAACGAAGTATATAAATTTCTTATAAAATTTTAAAATCTTTTAAAGAGTAAAAAATTTACGGAATTAGGTAATGAAATGGATTTATCGCTCTGTTTGTATGTCGTAACCTTATTTTTGAGTGTTAGATCAATCATCGTAAAAAGCAATTATCTGTAATTAATAGAAAATATGAAAATTACTTTGTTTGCCATGCAAATTACACTTCTAAAGTATTTTAGCACTGAGCTAAAAAATACTCACACAGCATTATATATACATACATACACACACACACATATATATATATAATTTTAAAAACATTAGTATTTTTATGAGCGCGCGTCTTTGAAAAAGAAATAAAAATGCTTTACGCTACCACCCGGCTGATTCTTAAGTGTAATTATTTTCACAATTGAAGTGATTAAGTTATCAGAAATAAGGGAATGTATCTCGACGTAAGAAACACTTGAAGCCTGGTGGGAAAGAGTACAGGCTTTGCAAACCCAGATTTAATTGCCAAAGGGTTAACTAAACCATTCCAAGTGTTAGTGGAAACGCTTTTGAACAGAAACTTAATGCAGACGTTCATTTCGGCGTAGATAATTAATTACCCGGGTCACATCATGCATCGTTGCTTTCTCTGTTCAGTGCTCATAAAGGAGCCGAACAAAGAAGCTTGGCTCTTCATTCTTATCACCAATGGGACATTTCAGATGTAGGAGGAAACATCCCACAACGAAGACACGTTTTGGCAATTATTACTTCATTCTAACTTTTCTCCGCAAGGAATTACATGTCTTAAACTTATTATTATTGACGGAGTTTTTATTTTTATATGAAGGGAGACGTTTTCAAAACTTTCCCGTCAAAATGTGCTACGATTTTTGTTGCGTTAAACCGGTTTTTTCCCTCGGAACTTTTTGCTTTACTTTTTGAAAGAGGGAAGAGCTACATATATGTAGACTTGAAAAGGGATGTCAAGAGGTTAGTAATCACCCTTCTCCTCACCTAGGATCCATCAAAAGGCCAAGTCTACCAGCATAAAAAAGCCCTTTTTTTTCAAATATCTTTTCAGGCCGCCATTGTTTTAGTATTTAAATATAAGTCGAGTTCAAACAACTCAAGTTACATTGGGAATAAGAAAACTATAGGAAACTAGATTACTCATTTATTAAGTTTGTGTATTTGAAATAATGTCAATAATTAAAAAAAATCAGTATAAATGTCTAATGTTTTTATTTACAATAAATACATCTGTTTTCAATTTTTTTTTCTATTTTCAATCTGTAATAAGAAAGTTTTTAAAAATATGAATGCGTACATAAATTAATTATCAGTTTATAGTCCGGTACAATTATAAGTGCGACCACAGTGTTGGTTCACCACATTCAAGTCTTAAAATATGTATCAATAGTTCGCTTTGGTCAAAATGATTTTTCTTTTTTGACCCCCCCCCACCTGACTTTTATTTATTTTTTTATTCCTCTTCATTTTAAGATTATGGTCAAGAATATTGCTAAGTATCTACTGTGTTTTTAAAATAAGACACGTTAAAGGCAAACTTAATGCTTACAAATTTTGTCTGTCTTCTGCAAATCTAATACATTTTAAAAGTCTTCTTAGCTAAACTGAATTTGTATGAAAAATTACTATTCAGAATTAAGATTTCTGTCATCTTTTAATTAAAACATGCAATAATATATGAAGTAAATTGCTTACAGAACTGTGTAAAAAGAAGTATTTATACAAAATTGTAAGCTATATAAATCCTACTTGAAAGATATCTGAATGATTAATAAAAATATAGCATAAAAATATTCAAAGATACCTTGTTATTTTTCAGGAGTTAAGGCTTTCTAAGTAAAAAAAAGTTACATATCTTAGTATATATACGTATTATGTATGTTTAAAAAATTATTTAAAGGAAATATTAATATTTAATTGTTTGTGTCGATACGTTTAAAATCTCCTTTTAGAAAAGGATTTCTCTTTAATTTGATTATTCTTTGTACTTAAGAATAACTATTAATTCTTATAGAAGAAAGAGATGAGAAAGTATGTAAAGACAGATATAATGCTACACATTTCTCTGATAGGTGATTCTATATATAGAAATGCACTTTGGAAAATTTTAAAATCAGATTTTTTAGATAATTTTTTTTATTATTGATCTTTAAAGTCTCGCTTGAAAAGCCCAGCAGTTGAAGATTTCCATAAAAATTTTTTCTATTATTAACTTCCTGGAGTATTTTTCACAGCGGGCCGTATTCACATATCACAAGGAAGGAAACCAGGAAAATTATCGAAACACCCACCTTGACAAATGTGCAAGCAGAAAGCAGAAATGTAACACCCATCTCTTGTGCTTCCATTGTGAGTGAGATAGGGGACTCAATTATTTTCACCCTAAACTGCGTTATACTTCATTACGCAAAGATCTCCATAACGCAATTAAGTTTATATAAATGAGAAAAGAAAAGAAATATAAAAATAATACATAATATAAGCTCATTTATATTTCCTTTGATAAAATGTAACGAAAAGGGCATCCTAAAAACTTCTAACAATATCAAGTTGAGATAATTTAAGAGAGATTTTATTCTTTATTTTGTGGTACTTTTTGCGATACTATTAGAATCCAGCATGACAATTGAAAATAACATTTCCCCAGTGAGTGGCATGTGACAAGATTAAGGGTGGGAATCTCCGATGGAAATTATCCATGGTTTTCAAGTATTACCTGCTTTTGCAGTACCGAATTCATCTGTTTCGATCCTTTCACGTGATGGGCGTTACTTGGGGCAGAATGCTCTCCCGACAATAGGCAGAAATTGGCCCAATAAGGGAATTTGAAGGTTTTTCTTATAATTAGTGTTTTCCATGTTATTTATTACATATAATTTAATAATTATCTATCTCAAAATAAAGAGAAATAACTAAAAATTTTAAAAATATGAACATATTTCACGTAAGTAGAAACATATTTGATGGGGAAGCGTAC
This sequence comes from Latrodectus hesperus, assembly GCA_037975125.1. Classification (NCBI taxonomy): domain Eukaryota; kingdom Metazoa; phylum Arthropoda; class Arachnida; order Araneae; family Theridiidae; genus Latrodectus; species Latrodectus hesperus. Next base: position 93,853,095 of record CM075854.1, read on the forward strand.
AGTATGCAAAATATATATATATATTCTCTATATATTACAAAAAAGTTCTTTATATATTACAAAAAAGTTAATCAATTTTCAAGATGTCAGAAAATTTAAATTTTAATAAAATAATAGTATTTTAAGGTATGACAGCCTGGGGCCTGAGCAGCTACCAGGCATGTCGGCAGGTGGTGATCGCCGAACGTCCTGTAGGAATGACAGGATAGCCTTGAATATAGAATCAGAGGCCGCGAACCAGCTCCCGTAAACCCTGGTGTTATGCGACCCGTGGCTAGGGCTATTTGGCACCGAAATAATGGTGTCTTAACGGAGCCTATAGTTGCCTGGCGACCTTTTTTGCCTTGCCCAGTAACTCAGGGAATGCTGGTTGGACTGTTATATTACCTGAGCTTATTAATTATTATCTTGTGGCTGAAAAGACACAAGAAATAACAAACCTTCCTGCATTTGCAGGTGAAGCCTCTGAAGTAGACCTTGCTGAAAAAGACAAGGGAACTCAGAGGCAATCTTGTGAAGGGGCAGCAATGAATCCTTCACAGGAGGTAGAAGTGACCTCCAAACCATATTCTTCTGTTGAAAGTCAGGAAGCTATCGATAGCATGACTGACTCTCTGATCAGAATCATCTGTGGATCATCAGCGAGGATTGCCTCTGAAATTCTAAGATGCTCTAGGCAGAAGACACGTTTAATCGTAGGCTTCATAACTGGGCACTATTATTTCAGAAAACACCTCCATAAAATGGGACTGTTTCAGCAAGACCCTATTTGCAGGAAATGTCATGCAAGAGGAAACGGCCAAGCATATCATTTACGAATGCGAGGCCCTTGCCCTCCCTAGATTAACTACTTTAGGCATCATCCATACTAGAGAGTTACACCTAGACTCCATTAAAGAACTCGGACTTTATTAATAAAGTGGGTGACCCGAGCAACTGGAACTAGGAAACATTGGGTTTGGAGTTAACAGTAAGAAATGCTGATAAAAGCAGAGGTGCCCAATGACATACAAACCCAACTCTAAGAAGAAGTTATAACAGACTGATTTTTTAAGACACACATGAATGATTAAAAATTCAAAAGGTTTAATAAATTCAATACTTTTGTAGTGAGGAAAATATAAAAACTGTTGAGAAGACAGGATTAGTTAGTATTTTAAAATAAACAAATGAGGAAAACACATTCCATTATTTTCTCACTATTTAAGATGATCCCTTTATGGTAAAAACTAGTAAATCATTATGATTATCTTATTTTTCATTATGATTAAAATAAACAGATGAATGTAACACATAAGAAGCTTCTGTGCACATTATTATAAAGATAATGATTTTGCATAATTTATATTTTAAATATCTCATATCTCGTTGCTTTATATGATAATTAGAGTTTATCAAATTGTAAATTATATACAAAATGCAAAATTGAATACATTCACTTCCTTAAAGCTAATATTTAGAGTATCAGTAAGAAATAAAATTCATTTATAAAATCTTCGTTATAATTAATATATATATATATATATATATATATATTAATTTTAAAAAAATTGTCATGAATTCCTGCCTTTACTAAAATTTCACTAAGTATATTATTTCTGTAGAATTATTTTCAAAATTCGTTTAAATATATTTATTGAAAAATCATTTCTTGACAAAGAAAATGAAGATCACAGAAAATAAATATTAAAAAGATTATTTTTAACATTTTTATTAATTAATGCTAAAAAGAAAATGAAAATTATTATAAAAAGAGAATAAATTGGATTATTAATTAATTAATGATAGAAATTAACAGTTCTCGTTAATAATTGTAGACAAATTGAAGGTGATATCGGAAATCATAGCAACTAAAATTAAAGAATTAGTTAAAATTAATCAAGAAAGGATTTTCACTTTACTTATATTATTTTTATGAAAAAATGCATACTAAGAAGAAATTACTTTTTGATTATTTTGAGATATAATTCTCAAAATCGATTTATTAAGCACTTAAAGAAATACTTTTTAAAATAAATAATAAAATGGGGAAAGGTATTTAAGATTAATAATTTTAATTGAATATTAGATGTATAACATACCAAACGTACCGTCCTCCAAAAAATATTTTGAGAAAAGTAAAAATTCTTCTACTTGTCTATATATACAATATTACATTAATCTGTAAAATTTTTAAGTAATGAACTTTTTACAATTTTTTTAATTATCCTTAGAACAGACCAAATTAAAATTTTATGCACAAGTCTCGTTTTGTATACATATATTTAATCAAGTCTCAGCAGGTTTTTTTGTAAATAAATCACATAATAAGCAAATAAATAACTTATTAATTTTTTAAATAGTATTTGTAATTTAAATTGTCGAAAACCTATAATTATACTATAAAATTTTTAAATAATTAAAAAAAATTGTTAATAGATTATTCTTTTGATTATGTTTTATTATTTAAGTTATAAATAAAAATTAACTGTGTGATTGAAAAAAATCTAAAACTAATTAATATACAAATGATAAATTAAATTAATAAAATTTTTAGCAAAGAAAATATTTGTTACTTCGCGAGTTTAATATCTAACTCTTTTTAATGGTTAATAGCTAATTTTAATTTACAGAATTAAGTTAGTAAACGACCAGTATTTGAAAGCATTTCACATAAGATCTTATTAAATAAAAAACACCATAAAATGTAATTAAAATGCAATTTCATTAATAAGTAAAGGAAAGTCTTAAAAACATAGAATTCAAGGGCTAAGATGTTCTAATAAATTTTACAAAAAAAAAAAAAAAAAAGAAACAGAAGAAATTTAGAAAGCTTCAGTGACCATTCTTTAAAATTTAAAAATTACAATATCAAATTTCATGAATTTTATTTTACATGATAAAAACAGAATTTTACTAATAACTTACTAAACTAAAATTATTTTTTATATTGAGTAAATTTTAAGTTTAAAATGATAACTTTTATATAAAATCTAGAAAATTAAAAATTTAGAACAGAAATATTGTAAAAGCGATATATTCTGGAAAAACAACATATATGATATATTTTCAAATATTATTTAAAAATTTCTTATCAAATCAATATATCCAATTCCTTAATTTCAGTTTAAAAAAATTTTATAATACAAAAGTAAAAACAAAAACTAAATAAAGAAAGGAAGTTTGCTTTTAAACAACAATAGAAAACTTTTCCAAAAAAGAAAAACAATCAAACCAAAGCGCGCGACTGTCAAACGTTCCGTAAACTCATTTTTCTAACTTTGAAACAAACCTAATATGTCAAAAGATTCAAATATACTTGTTCAAAATTGCAAAAATTAAAATTTTCAACTTACATTTGGTCATATTAGTCAGTTCGAAGATCAGGTGAAAAGAAGAAACAAAAGCTGTATCTGCAAATTGCCGCCACTCGTCGAAAACTTTCCTCGAGGAACTGCAGCAACAGACGCTTTACCCCTCGGAATGCCACCGGTCGATTGCTACCAACGCTGGTCTACCCCGACGCGAGCGCCCCCTCTAGACAATTACCGTCAGATAAATAAAGTAAAAATCATTACCTCACATTTAAATTCCTTACAACTTGCCCGTTAAGAGAATGGGAGTAATAATATCTGTTTCTTCGCGTCTTTTAATTCTTTCTTGCGAGTTTTGAGAATTGCGATCTTCTCTCTGTCCCAAGAGATTCCGTGGGGATTTTGTCGAGAAAAAGAGAGACATCGGAGGATGAAATAATTACTAAGGAATGCACATGAAGAAATAGAAAATGTCTTGATTGTAGCGTAATGAAACTTGAAGCGATGAGAACGAAATTGAGAACGCAAATTATAAATGTTTAAAAGATTCGAATCTGGAAATTTTTCTTTAGGTTGATTGGAATGCGCATGATATATTCGTTCCTGTTTGATCCGAATATTAACAATTTACACCATTTTTGTAAGGAAGCATGATTTAAATCATGATTGAACTTTAAATATTTTTAAGCGATATCAGGTTTATATGCATGCGAATTCAAATATTTATCATATGAAACAACTTCACTTTATTAGGAAATTTCACTTAAATTTCAATCTCTTAATAAAAGAATTGTTCAAAAAGTTTATTATAAAGAAATTTATACAAATATCAATCTTTACACACACATGTATGTGAATATCTATGTGTATATATGAGTTATGCCTTAATTAAATAATGTGAGTGAGACAAAATAATATTTATTGATAGTTTTGAAAATTTCGAAATCATAAGAAAGTAAATGAAATAAAAATAAAAGCAATGACAATAAATTAATAGATCGTGCTGAACAGTAAATTTTTCACATAAATCTTTTAATAACTTTAACATTCTGTTGAAAATGATTTTCTCCATACAATAATTAAACTACCAGGTGAATTACGAAGCTTGATTTCTTTTAAAATATGAATTTATAATGTAATAGAAAGAATTGTATAGCGAAGATATACAATTCTTTCTATTACTAATATCTAACTTAATAATAATCTAACTTACTAAGAAATGCATCTGAGGAAAAAATTTGGTTGTTGCAAGTATTATAACATTATTCATTTTTTAACTTTCCTTTCATGGCTTCAAGTTTGTTAACTATATTTTTATTAATAAAATTAAAATTAATTTTTTAATATATATGCAACATTTTTAGGAATATTATAAGTTTTTGCAAGGAAGTTGATTAAAAATTCTATTATATCTTTTACAAACATTTCACATTAATATTTTGAACTCTATTCCGGAAAAAGAAATTAATCAGTCATTATTGAAAGGTAAGATTTATATCAGAACATTCATAACATGTTAGTGAAGAGCTAATCATTTGAATAAATATGGCCACAAAAGTTAACTAATCAGAATCATTTTATAATCATTAACTAATTAATTGTTCATTATATATTTTAAATTAAGTACAACATTATATTTTCAGCAAACTCAATGTTGACAATGTTCTTAGTGTTGCAAATAAAAGTTGCATTTCCCCTTTCTTTATTCATTTTTGTCGAGGGGGATGCTTAGAAGTTTTTAAGGTTTTCTCATTTATGGCACGTGACTACAATCAACTACGTTAGAAAAGTTTTCTAGTACAAGGGGATAGCCAAATAATTCATTGGCTCCAACCGTTAGTCTATGCTCTGTGTGGTGTCAAACAAAAGGTGACATTTACTTTGACAAAATAGAAGAAATAACTTCAAGCGCTGATATCTGTTTCTTTATTGAACAGGTATTAATCCTATACTTTTTAGCTCTGATCCCATAATTTTAGATAATACTCCGTATATTTTATCGTTACTGTTAAAAGAGACACAGCTTCTTTTTATCCTGAATGATCATTGCAAAGAACTCCTTAAATGCATCGTAAAATGTTTTTTTATGATTCAGAATACAAAAATAATATTAGAAATATTTGTAGATCAATGTAGAAGCGAAAGATAATTTAATTTCAAATAGTTTTCTGGTATATAGAGATATTTTAAATAATAAAAGAATGGTTAGAATAATTATGTATTTTTTGAGATGATTTTATGATAAAAAATAATTAGGGATAGCACATGTACTCATCCAGTAATGTTTTAAAATCTACTGAATGAAATCATTCCAATTATTAAAAGTTCAGGAATATATTGTTAAGAAAAATAAATGCCTAAAATGCTTTGAAACTGTCTGTTATGTTTAGAATTTGTTATAGACTAAAATTATGGAGAATATTATAATAAATAAAATTGATTGTAAAAATATATAATAGTATATATTAAGAATAAAAATCTTCTAAGTTAGCGCGCGATAAATTACTATAAAATATAATTCACTGAAATAGATAGCCTTATAAGTTGCAAATTTAAACATTTTGTAGATAATTAATTGATAGAAAGTATCCTTTTTTATATATATGAACATATTATACTCTCTCTCTCACACTCACTTTATTCGTGTGTTTTACTTAATAGTATGTGTTATACTAAAATCCCGAAGTCTGATAAATGCTATGTTTTATCTATAAAGCCTAGGTTTTAGGATATTGATATGGTAAAAATCTAAAGTACACGTTAATATGATTCCAATTTGGTCTTTTACAAGCCTTTGTAATAACACTTAGGAATTACCAATGCCTTCTGGTAAAAGCCTGCAATGAGATTGGATTATTTACTAGCAGATATGTTACAGACCACAAGAGTCCTAAAAAGATTAAAACTTTCTTTAATTTTTTTACTGATAGTATAAATTGTAAAAGTTATCGAAACAATTGCTTTTCAAAGAGAATGTCACAAGAAATAAAAACAAAAAAATATGATATTATTAACTTTTTTGCAAATAAGATCTCTTACTAAAACATGAACTAATGTGCAGTTCTCTCTATAATTACCGAAGAAATTTTAATAACTTTTAAACGAAATTTGGGCAGTAGCTTAAAAATTAAATTGAAATATCAGTAAATAGTAAAAATAAAAACTATGAAATTTTAAAAAGGAGAAAAATGTAGTATATTTCTCTCTAATTCTGTAACTTGTTGTAACAGGTAGAAATAATATTTCTTTCTACCTCTCTGTTAGAGCCAGGTTGACTCTTATGTAAAATCGAATTACAAAGTAGATCAGCTAATTTGTATTGCTTCATAATACACTTCTTTAAACAGTTGAATTTTTTAAGTTGTCATCTCCTAATTAAAGAAAGTTTTTTCTACCATTACACCTACACTTATTTCTACAGTAAAAACTTCTTAGATGTTTGAAAAATTTCTTTGTAAAAGGTGAACTGTTTTCTTGTGTATAGTGATTAGTTAACCAAACTTAAACCAAAAACAACAATGTCACCAAATATATAATATCTGTAAATATCTGTAAATCTGTAAAAATAGTAAATATATCTGTATAGTAAATATATATAGTAAATATATCTATAAAAAAATAGTATCTGTAAAAATAGTCATTACTGATTTATTTTCAGTCATTAAAATCAGATACTTTTATTTTCACATTTGTTAAAGAGTTGGTTTAAAAAGGTTCTTAATAGACACAATCTTCACATCCTTTGTCTGCTTTTAATGTCTTAAAGTAGGTAAAAAGAACCAGAAAGGGGCTATCACAATGGGTAATTATTATAAAAATTCAAAATGTGAAAAATGTTTAGAGAGACACTTAAAGAAGGACTTAAGAAACTCATTCTTATTTGGGAAAAGGATTAAATGCATTTTTTGTTTTTATTTGTTGTAACTCTTTGAAAATTAATTGCGAGACAGTTCCATTGACATAATATTAAATCACTTTTATTTTAATCTTTTTTTTATGTTAACATTATTTTATGTTAACAATTAAGAAATTGAAGTGTGTTTTAACTTTTTGGGACACACTGTATACAGTGTATCTTGAATAAAAAATCCTATCATATGCAATCCCTCGTTTCTGGCTTTTAACGCGAAATCTTGGTCAAAGGTTGAAATGGAATAAATTTAAAGAATATTTCGGACTCTTTAATCAAACGCTTTTGTTAAAAGTTACGCTTTATCGGTAAAATTTAGAATTTAAAAAAATTCGGGCTTTTACAGAAGCACCTTGAATGTAAAGTGCTTGGAATATTTCATTCTAGAATTCCTGAAACCAATTATAAATATTTTCATTTGTATTATGATTTTCGCTTAATTTTTTTATTTCGTTTTATTTCTAATCTTATTAATAATTGAATTTGAATAAAAGCTGCCTAAAAAGCACGTGCAAATGAACATATATACATACATACTTACTTACCTGTATGTATACATGTACTATAACTAAACGTGATCTTATCGTTGTTATGTTACACATGTCATATCACAGAAATATTTGTTTGTTGGAATCTTTCCGGGTTCTACACTTTTCCGCAATTCATGACTCAACTTCTAAATTTCTGAACTTGTTTTCAAAATAAACATAAAACCCCGATGTCAAACAAAACTATCACATGGTCAAAATGCCAATCAACATTGATTTTATCTTTCTGATAAAGGAGTCAGTGGCAAACAGGTGTTTTTCTTATCATACGGAATTGTTTATCACTTATCTGCAACTACAAGTATGTTTATTTAAATTCTAGAGAAATCTCTTCCGTGTACGTTTGTGGCCAAAGTCTTTGCTTAAATCTCATATACTATGAAGGAGTAGAAGAGAGATAACTTATTTACACTTTTTCCCGGAATACTCAGTTAAACTAACCAGGAAATGAGTGTAGGAATGCAGGTAAAGCAAATCAAAGAGTAAAATTTCGAGAAAGAGATAACTTTTCAAAATAAATTTATTTCTAGTTTGAAAATTACCGCAAATTTTGAATCTTAAAGCTATTCAGATGGAAATATTTTTAAAAGGAAGAATACATAGGTCTATAAAACTAATAAAAGTAAATATATATTTTATCACTAGTTATTTTAATCAAGAAACGTCCTAGTTACCTGTTAAAAATACTTTAATTTATTAAATCATGCAATTAATTATAAATTTAGGGAGACATGTTTTTAAGTCTTACCATTTATATGAATGGATAAAAAACACTAGTAGCTTTATGCAATGTACACTTTTATTGCTTGAATAATGCTTGAGTTAGAAAATTTCTACAAAGGCACATTTTATGAATGTATAAATTTGTGAAACATCATTTTTCTCTGAAGAATGCCATAGAATGAAAAATTCCATAGAATAAGAATGATTTCAGTGTTTGAAAAAGATTCACACACACACTACTATATATAATAATTTGCGTACACAACTTATTAATGTTTATTTAAATGTGTTATACATAATAAAGAAAGTTTAAATTTTTTTTGAACTAAGCAGAACTTTTACTAAGTTGATATAAGGTGAATAACAATTAGCTTTAGATTTAAATAAATTTCTTTTCTAAATTTACTGAGTACACCCATTAGTATTAGTGTCAGTATGAATTATAGTACCGATGCAATGAAAAAATATGTATAATTCATTAAATTTTCTCAGTACCTTATTAACAAAATTTTTAAAACTTAAGGAGTCATTTTTGTGCCACTTTAAATGGATTCTGTTTTAATATTCATTTGAATTTTTTCATATTCATTTGAGCACAATACTGACATTAAAATCTCACTCAGCTATTTTCTTGCACATAAGCAGGGATAGTATGCTGTCATTTTGCGATATCTGAGATATCTTAATAGGGTACTCAGTTTTAATAATAATAAGACAATAATTTTTCTAGAAAACTATTCTATTAATGAAAAAACATTTTATCTTCATGTTTATTATTTTGTTCATTTAATAATATACATTACGATTATTAGGAAGAATCTTTTAATTTCTATTTAATGATCAAAGATATATTGTCAGGATTTTAGGATGAATTCTTTTTAAAAGATCTTTCCGAATTCTTGTTTTCTTCAATAATTAATTAGCTAGGTAATCGGTTGTAATACAGAACATTATCGATGCAATAATCAAGCAATGTATTGGAGCATTATTATCAAGAAACTTATTTTAGGAAATCAGCCCACAGATGGCGGAGTGGTTAGCGTCCCTAACTTCAAAGCAGTAGGTCCCAAGTTCGAATCTCTACTTGTGTATGTCTTTCTTTATCCCTTCACCATTGCAGTGAGGATAGCACACCCACTGGGTGCCTCACTGTAAAAGATTCCACTACATTCACCCATTGTAACACTGAATAGGTAAATCCTAAGTGCAGATGGGCATTAGAAAAAAATTAGGAAACTATGAATTCAATTGTATAATTTTATGCTATTTTTTAGTTTATGATGCAAATTTAATTCTTCCAAGCTTGACTCTTATTCTAAACTATTTATATGAAATGTCACTTATGGACTTTTAACAGTTCTATTCAAGCTATTCCAAGCCCAATTTAATTGCTTCTGCAAATTTTTTTACAATTTTTCAAATCAATATGCAGTTTGTACATTTTTTCTATCTATGAATTTAATTAGTGATTTTGGCTGTAAAATTGAAACGTACGATCATAAAGATATATTTTAAGATTCAGGAATAAAGGTATCTCTTCAATGGTATTGCCAGATTTTTTTTCAAATTTTGCTTTTTTACATCTTACGAGTTTTTTCTCGAGTCTTGTTCCAGATTACTTATTATTCAATAATGGATGTCTTTGATCGAAGAAGATTTTGAGATATTATTAAGAGAAAATTAATATATATATATATATATATATATATATATATATATATATATATATATATATATATATATATATATATATATATATATATATATATATATATATATATATATATATATATATATATATATATATATATATATATATATATATATATATATATATATATATATATATATATATATATATATATATATATATATATATATATATATATATATATATATATATATATATATGTATATATATATAGATATATATACATATAAAGCTGTCTATTATATTTATATAACAATACAAAATTAAACACTTTGCTATAAATTGAAAAAGAAAGTCTTTGATACGTTATAATGACTTTTGCAAGCAAAACATTAAATGAATTTTATTTTTACTTAAGAGTTTCCAGTTTCCCTTTTATTTTACTATCCATAGTGTAATCTTGAAGAGTATAAAACTATAGATATCGAAGCAATAATTGAGCATCAGTTACTAAAAATTTTGATTCTTTTTCTTTTTCTAAAAACTCTCAACAAAATCTTCCAGAAATACGTGCATTTCACTTTGAGAATCGCAAACTGAACTATACAAAACAATTCATCTATACATTTATTTTAAAAATACTTGTTCGATAATAACGATTTTTTACATATAAACCTTCCAGTAAAACATATTTTCTAACATAAATATTGCAAATTTTTTTGACTTTATTTATGGTCCCGAAATAGCAATGCTGCATATATGCATAAAATTATTTCTCTCACATCTTTCTTATATCTTGCTAAGTCATATGGTATAATACTAAGAGAAAAAATTTTTATGCTTTATATACTTAATTTTAAAATTAAAGTAAAAAATGTGTTATTTTGTATTTATTAGGTGCAATTATTTTACACATCTTTTATCGCTTAATGTGTATATGAATAAACTATGTAAATGTAAAATAGAGAGATTTCAATTCTATATAAAGTACCTCTCAAAACTCAAGAAGGGAAATGGAAAAACTTTAATCATTGTGCTATAAGAACTTACTCAACTACAGAATAAAAATAATTTAACAATTTTAAAAGACAGCGAAAAAGCGTTATTGATTTCGAATGAAAGCCAATTTTCCTGCCTTATCCGCTCTCTTGACTTCGAAAATATTGTATAAAAAATGCAATCATACACGCATTTTTTGGATTGCTGTCTATAAATTCTAAAATAATGATCTGTCAAATATTCAGTAACAAATCGATCGTAAAGTATTATTGGCATATTCAGCATTAATTCAATCTATTTAATATCAGTGATAAAAAATGCAGTCAAATAATATTCTCAAGCAAAATAACATGACACACACCCTTGCTGTTGATATCTTTCCAAATTATTGTATATATTATGCATGCAATCTTAGTAAAAGTAATAGCACAAAGGATTGTATCTAGCAACAAAACCATAAGATTAATTAATTTTTATTTTATACTATGTTGTTCCTGTTTCTAAAAATATTGTACCGTTGATAACAACTATATTTTAACACTTAAGTAGAAACTCACATCCATATATTAAATATAATATATACTTTCACTTTCACTAGAAACTATAAATAATCCAAATTGTATTTTTCCCTAAAATAATATTTTTGCATTTTAGATAGTATCCACTTTATGATTGAACATTCATCATATTTACATTAGTATACTAATGGTAGGTAGTACGCAATGTACACGGAGTTTGTATTAAGACGGAATGTATTGAAATATGTGAATAATTACAATTTCAAAGCATTCTTAAAAATCAAGTAACTGCAAAAGAGATTTTACAGCAGGACAATATTTTTGAGAGTCATTTTCAGATAAAAAGATTATTTACCTCTTGTAGGAATGATGCTTTAAATACGTGTCTAATTTCTTTTGAGGATGGATTGTTGTCTATCGGGATAACGGTATATCACATTGCATTATTACTGTCCTCGTTGGTCTAGTTTTCATCACTATCAGCAGTATGCATAAGCAATAGAATTCTGGTATTCATACGAAGTGCATAAGGAATCTTAGCAGGACAAATTTTTAGGACTGAGAGCATAGACATGTCATCAGTATATATTTAAGATATAGTATTTTTATACCACGAGATATGATTTTAAAGATTCGTTTGGCACAATATGTCATTTTTTGGATTTTGCACCAGGTAAAGACTCTCACTCACTCACTCACTTTCATACCAAGAATTCTTTGCTATGAAATTACATCAGTTCCAAGGCAAAAATAATCGACATCAAATGTTCGGTGATGTTGGCAGTAATATTGACAATTAGCATGGCGATCAGGGGTTCATATACCTTTTATGTTACATAATTGACTAGAAAATTCTGAATGGTGTTGCCCACATTGTACGTAGATGCAGAAAAAGTATATTGCTTTATTTTCAGAACAATTTAACTTCCATATACAGAAATGTTACCGATATGAATATTTGTCAGTATCGTAGAAGAATGTTCCTAAACAGAAAACAGTCAACAGCTGAAATGTAAGTATAGTATGTCATTTGATTTTCAACACTATCAATTTTCAACACTGTTGAACTATTGCAACGTTATTTGTGAGGTAAAACAGAAATGGATGCACAGAATGTTACGTAATCCTGTGATAAATTTATTTTTGATAAGCAAAATTTAATTAAAAATTTTTACATTATCATTTCTAAAATCAAATGTTAAAAATTCTCATAAGGCAAACTGTAACGCGTTGACCCAAGTATTTTGACACACTTAGCAACATTGTTTGTATTATAGACAAAATTTCTTTAGTTAAGATACATTTTAATTCATCAATGCTTGTAGAATTTAAATGGGAAACCCAGTCTTTCAGGAAAGTCCCCAAAAGTATTTAATGGGGTGTGGTCTAGTGATCTCAGTAACCAGAGGCCTATAAACTTAAATGTTTATCAAATAAGGCACCTTAAGCACCTTTATTATTAAGTCGTCACGTGTGAAACGGCTCCGTCTTCCTGAAATCAGAAGTAACGATCCTGCATTTCTAGAGAAGCAATAAAACTTGAAATATATGTAGGTACATATCGGAATTGATGGTTTGGATAAAAAATTAGACCTATGAATAAGGCACCTTAGTTGTCTTTCATAATTTTATGAAATGAGTTTCAAAAATAGTAAAATTGTTGAAAAAAGCAAACGATTTACTCAAATTATTCGTGCAGAATCAGATTAAAAATTACTAACGCTACAAACTCGAATTTATATTCAAAAAACGAGTTTCAGCATTTAGATAGTGAAAAAAAGAAACAAAAACAAACACAAACGACAGCCACATATTAAATATATAATATTAAACAAATAATGATGTTGAAAGTTTTGCTCCAAGTAAATATAGATGTGAATAAACTCAAAACAAACGGGTCTTCTTTCAAATTGTAATTATCCCGTATGAAGACTTTAAAAAAATAAGATACAGTACATTTAAATATGTGCTGCTTTATTTCATTTTAAATAGAATAGCTAAGAATAGAAACCTAGGATTATTCAAAGGTCAAAAATTCAATAAAAGGGAAAAATGTTTCACGTTGATTGCTTGAGTTAAATATTTGTTATTGCAATTTTTTAAAAGTGTTTTTATTCTAATTTATTAACAGCGTTATTATTTATTATTCAAATAGATAACTGACATAAATTTTGTTTGCTTTATTACTGTCACAATAAATATGAGAATATTTAAAAATTGTGTATGAATTGAATTCAAATTTTGAAATTTTTAATCTTATATTATTGAATCCAAGTAAGTTTGCATGTAATTTTTTCCATAATAGATATAAAACATAAAATATGCGCGTGGTATGTCTTTAAAGAAGCTGTTATAATAATTGAAAATAAGTTTATATGCGATTTTTTTATTCAATAATCTATATAAAATATGCGTGATATTTATAAATATTCGACTGTTCAAAATTATTTGGTCCTATTATCTGCATTTTGATGAAATACCGTAACATCATATAAAGGACCTAAGACATTTTAACTAAATTGTTATTTCTAAATCATGTTAAGAATCTCTCAAATTACCATTGCAAACGGGACCACAGAGTGCTATTGCAGATGGATTTACAGTGTCTTGGAATTAGAAAAATGACATTTCATATGGCGTGATCCCAGCCATTATTGAACAGTCTGGGTTTCGATTTTGTACATTGCCCATCAATAGATGACACAACAAGATCAAATGTAATTGGAAGTTTCCCTGGTTTCGTTTTTTTTAATTTGTAAATGTACTCTATGAAATATTCCTCCGAATAGTATTACGCGGATTATGTTTGCAAGAGAAGTTAGAAAATTACGCGTTATCATGATATAGTAGGACAAAGCTATAAAAATTATCTGGCTTTTTCACGCGTAAGCTGTGTTTATAGAAGTGTTATTCCAAACTGCATTTTAAGTACCTAGTTCTCGTCGTTAATTTATACATTTTATTGCAAACATTTCTAGTGTAATAAAGAACACACAGCAAATATTCGTTTTCAATAAAATTTCTTACTTCTTTTCATATTGACATAGATAATTGGCAATATTTGCAAACTTGGATCTACTGATATTCTTTCGATATTTTATTTATATTTTGATGTTTCTTAACCCCATGATATGCAATGAAGAGTAAGTCTCGTCATTCATTTCCTGCGTCACTATAGAGTTTGATGAGAAATTTCATCTCTTGATACCATTTATGTCAAGAGATGAAATTTATGCACCAGTCTGAGAAATAAAAAAACCAAATTTTATAGTAAAATATATCTTTCTTAGTTTCCACTTTCTTATTCAATAGAGTGAAATTAACTAGTATTTTTCCCTCGCCTCAAGTTTCATTTAATTTGTATGTAAAGGGTTAATTTAATTGAAAATCTTTTAAGCTATAAGTACAAAAGATATACAATATGCTATTAAGCTATACAAGCTATATACATAGTGGGGAAGTATCTTTCTGTTGAAGAATACGAGAGAAATACAGAAACAGATAAGTAAGTACTAATTTGTTGATTTGCGAGCAAATATTGCTACTTACGTTCAGATAGCCATAATTCTTGTTATTTTTATTAGATATAAATCCAAATTTTAGCAAGAATATTTTTATTATTATTAAAATTTTAATTAAAAGTATATATTCATCATGGTAAAATATGCTTATTTGAGAGGAAATATTGCTTCTTATGCTTATCAAATATATATTGAAGTCGGATCAAATTTGTAAATATTGAAAAGAATATGTTATTGGCCATTCTAGTATGATATGAAAATTCAAATGCCATTAGATTTTTTATATCTTTCGTTAAACTATATTTCTCTAACTCTTATGATAAACAAACAACATTTTTCACTTCATATTAGGATTCGCTGTATATTAAATTCCTATATTGTTAATGGGTATCAGTAAACAGAGATGGGATATTTTAAATAATTAAACAAGTAATTAGTTTTCAGGTTTGTGTTAATTGATTAGCACCTTAAAAGTAGAAGTGTTTTAACTCAACCACTAATTACTGAGAAGATTAATTTTTGCTAAGACAATTTTATTTGGTTTCTTAAGCGACTTATATTCAATAAAATATAATAAATTTTTAAATTCAAGTTCCATTAATAAGTA
Organism: Latrodectus hesperus; assembly: GCA_037975125.1. Lineage (NCBI taxonomy): Eukaryota > Metazoa > Arthropoda > Arachnida > Araneae > Theridiidae > Latrodectus > Latrodectus hesperus. The sequence continues at coordinate 93,868,865 of CM075854.1, forward strand.
GACGAGATATTTTTAAATAGATCAAGAATTTCTAATTTTTATGGAAATCTAAGGAGTAATTTCTTCACATCACCCAGAAATGCTTACTGAAAGAAAAAATGAGATCTTGGTCATATTCATCTTAACCTAAAGAAATAATGAGACATTCATTGAAAGTTATTTCCCTGGAAATTCAGAAAAGTATACGTCAACTTAGTTATTGAACCAACCACCCATAAAAGCTGCATTTACATTTGCTTCCGTGGCCACGCATATTCTTGATTCTTCCTTACTGAAAAGAGTGGACTCTTTACATTAAATATTTATATTTTTGTATAACAGAATGGAAAGTATCATTTTTCAGCTTAGAAAAGTCGCCTTTTGGCAACTGGAAGAGAAGCTCGCTGTCATGCAGGAAATGAATTTCAATAGGATCGTAACCGATAGATTGTTGCGCTTCTCTTTTCTAAGAGCGACAACAATGTCAGCACACAGGAACTTGAAGGAATGGAAATAAGCAGCATTATAATGACGAAGTGAGAAAAGAATCCATTGTAGTTTATAAAGTGGGTATTCATCAAGAAAGATATTGAGCTAAACAGTCTTTTTGACAGGCAAGTGCGTTATGCTTCTAATGGAAATAACCTCAACAGTTGTTTCGACTCTTAATTAACTTTGATTTTTGATGAATGAATGAAAGAGAAAATTTTTTTCTTTGTCAGAACTAATAACTCAGAATCAATCTGAGAGGATAAAAAAAGACAGTCATAAAAATTTAATTAAGCTGTTTAATTTTGTAAAAAGAAATTTAATATGAGGTTGAATGTAGAAATATGCTTGTTTGGCTTTAGTCTGACAATAATATGGTTTTTTATGCTTGCTAAAAAACAAATGGTCATAGGAAAAGGATTTCCGTTCCCTAGTTGACAACATAGTAATGATTGCTGCGCACTTTATCAAATATTTCTTTATACATACATACATACATACATGCATATATATATATATATATATATATATATATATATATATATATATATATATATATATATATATATATATATATATATATATATATATATATATATATATATAATGAGAGAAATCTTTCCATATTCACATGATATTATTTGTACATCAATATATTTTATAAACATTCATGATAATTACGTCTTCTACAATTGTAGATATATATGGCAGAAAGGTACACATTGAAATGACGTCTATTGATTGAAAAATCAGTAAAACTACATAACGAAACAACTTGCAACTCCCCTAGCAACGAAATGTTTTAAAAATAACGTTTTAGGATAGGAAAGGTAAATAAAGTTTTTCATCTTGTACCTGAATAGCCTATTCTGAAAGCCCTTTTATAAGAGAAATTCTTAAGTTTTAGAAAAAGTAAAATTTAAATGACAGTAAAATTGTTATAATTTTAAAGATACTTGCTTAAATAGTAAAATTTAATTTTATTTTTTTTAAATTTTCAAAGAGTTATAAAATCAAAGTAATTTGCTTTTGTTTGAATAATCGGATAGCTGACACGCAGATCTAATATCAAATTATATTCAATGAGAGGAACCCAGATAAAATGGTTATAGGGCTCATATTTAATTGATCATAAAATAAAGCACCACTCTGTTGTGATGTGGTTGAAGAAGTTTGTACAATTAAGTGCATTTTCCAACATTGATAATTTAATTTGTTAACGCTATTTTTTTTTTTTTTTTTTTGCAGTTGCTACATTTAAAGTAATAATTTTTAGTTTATCGGTATTTTTAGTCGATCGACTGTCTATGAGTTGGTAAAAATTTAATAAATGAAAAGAGAAATGATATAATATTTGAGAAATAATTGAGCGCCTTTTATTAAAACAATGAGGAAACAAAATTTTAATATGTTAAAAAGTTTAAAGTTACCATGCTGTAATGAGTTTTATGATTGTTATTTCAAATTTCCAGTGATAAATATTTTTATCAGACTACATTTTAAGGATTGTTTTAGCTTAGCATCATTTTAATTCAATAATTTTTTTAATGAAGTAATTTATATTATTTCATAGTTCATTCACTTAACTTAAATATTAAGGAAATAATATTATGCAAATAATTGTACGTATTATATAAGGGTCTCCTTCAAAAATGTTTTAGTGATTAGAACGCCAATAAAAATTTAGCTATTACTTTTGCCAGTCTCAAAGATCGTTAATTACATTAAAATAAATCAAGGAATCACTTGAAATATAAGCTCAAAATAATTGGCATAAATCAATTAATTCCAATTTGGCATTTTTTTCAAAATGTAGCCTTCTTAAAGATTTTTTGCTCACCAGGAATATATCAGATATTTTTTTGTCAGGGGAGGATTTTTCGCTAATTATAATAAGGATAATTCGCATTCCAAGAGTGCAAGTGTTTCGCGATCACACAAAAGACAAGAAGTTCATTTTGATGTCTCAATATCTTAAGAATCAATAATTTTTAATTAATTCTGTCATAGAGATTTTCTTTATTCCCCAAATCGCTTTTTATTAACAACTTGTTAATTAACGGAATTCCTTTTAAAATTATCCAAACCCGTGTAATGACTGAATATTTTTTATTTCAAATATTTAGTACTTCGTATCGGAATTAATTTTTCTATTCTTTTATATTTCAGAAACAAATGCATTAATACAGCTCGGGGACTGATTAGAGCTTAATATGCTAATTAAGCTTCCATAATAGCATTATCGAACAAAAGGAATTATTCTTACTATTTTCCAAATAGAGTTTCGTAAGCACATTATTAATGTTTTAAGGAAAATGTTTCGATGCAGGTGATAAATTTATTAAAAATATTCGCATTTGCTTATTAGCTACGTGTTTTAAGATGAGATAACCTTATGTATTGTTTAAATAAAAATAAATTTTGTTGTTATTGTGTTTTGTTAAAATAATATTGTACTTAATATGAACAATTAGAAATAAGATGGATTCTTTTCAAAAATGTGTGTAATGAACAACTTTTTTCCTTTCTTGTTTTTCTTCTTTGCCCAGCTTGTTGAAATTTTAAAAGAAACTGAAAAGGCTTAATAGCATCTGTAATTCACTGAAAAACATGGAATTTGATGAAATTTTTAAGCAGATAGTATTTTTAATTTTCAGCTAAAAAGTGACGGGACTAAATTTAACTACAGCTTATGTTCAGTTTTCAAATTCAGGAAATAAATGAAACACTAAATTGTATGTGTGCATATTGTATTATGTATATATATATATATATATATATGTATATATATATATATATATATATATATATATATATATATATATATATATATACATATATACATACAACATAAAGAAAAGAGTATTTTATCACACACGCACAAACATTGAAGTTTTTACAAGAATCCTGAAAATACACACCTCTACTTTCACTTTAAATCTCTTTAAACATGTTTAACCTTAAACTTGCTGCATGGTTTCTTAACTCCTCTTAATTTTTGAATTTAGCTCGTAATATTCACAAATGTTTTCACGCAGCTATATTTTTATCACAATTTTTAAATAGATTCTTATTTACTGGTACTGACATTTTTAAAGTATATCTTTAGTTATTTCTACTATGGGTTTGTTTACTTTCCTTTGATATACTTTTTTACTTTTTGGTATAAATATATTTTCTTTCCTTTAATACAAACACTCTTCGAGGAAATTGTTCGAAGATTTTTAGAAATATGTCCTTCTTGAATGCCAGAAAAGAGTGTTTATCTTGCATAGCTGACCATATCCTTCCTGATGAAGACGTGGTCCCAATTCTTTCTTTCTACTGCCCGACATTAAAAATACAACACCAAAAAGGAGTGGCCAGAAAATTATGAAAATTTCCGTGTATATCTACCTTGTCAAGTGATGGAAATGATGTAAAATGCGCATCTCCCCAGCTCACGTTGGATAAGATATAAGGTGAGGAACGGGCAGATTGTATAATATTCGCGCCGTTTCTGCTGCTTAGAAAATTATAGTTGAAAGTTTGTTCTTGTCACATATAGGACGTCAGTAATTGAAGAGAATGCCAAGCCATCGTCGTCGGAGTAAGTTCCTGCAGAAAGACGAATTTAAGAGGGGCATGTTGATCTGACTGAGAAGAGAAGATTGATCCTTATGACAAATCGCAGCTGACAGACACCTGGATGTATCCACAGTTTAAATGCTGTGGCGAAGAAGTTTGGAACAAGGAACTGGGGAATGTTTGCGTGGATCGACGCATCTCATGGGAGTGGTGGTGGCCCCCCAAAACACGTCTACCGAAATTCTGCAGCATGTGCAAGACACACTTTATGCACTCATATTAAGCAGAACCATTTGCCATAGATTGGTTGCTAGTGGCTTGCACTGATGGTGTCAGTTAAGAAGGCTGTCATTGACTACACAGCATAGACACTAACGTCTGGAATGGTGCCGTATTAGAGCAACGTGAATGATGAAATAGCAGACGAGTCAAGATCTGTTTCTTCACTGATAGCTGCCACGTACGAGTGTGGCTTCGACGTGGAGACGGGTCCTATCCTGCAACAATTGTTGAACGTCCCACCGAATGACAATGAGACATCATGTTTTGAGGCACCATTGTGTACGATTCTTTCTCTCCATTTCACTTTTAGACCTTATTTATGGCACTATGACAGCCTAACGTTACGTGGACGATGCGCTGTTCTTATTGGCACTCCCCTATCTGCAGAGGATGCCGAATGCTCTTTATCAACAGGATAACTCTCACTCGCGCATTGTTCGCATCAACCAACATGCCATACAAGATGCTTTTCTGATCACCGTGCTCGCCTGATCTCTCATCAATCAGCTGCTTCTCTGGTCACCGTGCTCTCCAGATCTCTCATCAATCAAACACGTTTAGAATATGATTGGATGCCATTTGATGATCTTGTCACTGCCTCATTCAGAAGACACACGTTGGTTATTGGTTGACAGGGAATGGATAGGCATTCCTCAGGACGGCAGCCGTATTCTCATTTGCTCTGTCATAAACGAGTTGCTTCGTGTATTGCCTTCCACGGTGGTCCAACAACTTACTGACCCTACTCTGTTCTCGCTCTGTATTACGCATATCATTTAGAAATACAGATTACTTATTATTTGTCTCTCTCTGTGTACCGAGTTTTGTCATTTTCTGGCAACTCCTTCTTGGTCTTGCATTTTTAGTGTCGGGCAGTGTATTCTATTATTTTATTCTCGTCAATGATTTTCAAATTTTATCTTATTACCTTTACTGTTTCTTCATATTATATATATATATTTGGTTGTTAGGAAAGTAATTTCGTTTTTCCCACATGGATTAGCTTTTTGCTAGTAAAAACCAACCACTTCATGAGTGTGATATTGTGCTACTTCCAGAAAGATGGTAAAATCTATTGGACTAGAATGAACAATATGCAATGCAATACGATATTTATTCGTTATACGTTTTTCATTTTCATGATAAATGAAATTACTTTTCGAACAATCTAATATATATATATATATATATATATATATATATATATATATATATATATATATATATATATATATATATATATATATATATATATATATATATATATATATATATATTTATACACTTTGTGAAATTTATTCTATATGTGGATTAGGTTTGAAATTTCTGCTTGTTGAGAGTTGTATTTCCCTAAAAAGAAACTTCATCAGAATCACAATGTCAATGAAATGATGTGTACCGAGCAAATATCCCTGTTTGCTTGCTTTCAATTTACTTGTTCTAACATTTTAAAAATGCTTCTGAGCAAAATAACAAATAAGGATTGCAAAGACTGAATATTATTTGAAATTACCAATTTTCATGCAAGTATGTTCCTCTATCACAACAATGTACGCTATTTAGTAATATGACTACTAAATCAGAATACTCAATACTTTTCAAAATTTCAAAACATAAAGCAATGCTGAAGAGAAAGCTTCAAGAAAAAACATTTCACTTGTGTAGTATTGCAAAATATCATTACTTCTTGGTAGAATTTAGGTTATGACTCAAAGTAAAATTCGTATTTTAAACACTTGATTTCCAAACTGACGAGGCTATTGCAAGGAGAAATTACTTCGTATCATATTATTTAAAATAAATTTCTAATAGAAATATACAAAATTAGTTTTATATACTTTTGCAATTTAGGTTGTATAAAAAGAAACTAATTATGATATTTAATGAAGAGCTATTCAATTTAAAATATTATGACGCAATACTATATTTTTTATACTTTCGAACTCATGCAACAATTCTATAATATTTCCAGATATTGTTGTAATTTGCTGGTGCAAATATGTTATGAAAGAGTGCAAATTGGTAACCTTACAAATTAAAGGGGGATTAATATATATATATATATATATATATATATATATATATATATATATATATATATATATATATATTGGAACTTTTTATTTTTATCCTACCGTAAAATATTTCTCTGCTGTTTCCTTATAATAGCTGATAGGTGCCCACTATGAAGAATCAATATAACTTTTTGGAAAAAACAACTGTAAATTCATTATGCATATTCAACAGATAATTATGCTTAGTATAAACGAAATTAGTATTTTGTGCAAATATATCATATTTTGAGAAAGAAAGATATCATGTGTGCGTGTTTAAATTTTCTCAAATGTATTGTAAAAATTAGATATTATTTATTTTTATTATATATATATATATATTCATCTATGTATGTAAACATACACAAACATATGCAATGAATTTGAAATTGGCTTTTGATTATCAAAGTAGTTTTTTCAAAAATAATTTTATAATTAGTATAATACTATGATCAAGTATGCTAGAGATAGAATTGAATGTATTAAACAATTTTTGCTTCTGAAAGGAAACTGATTTGTTTTAGTAATTGGTTTGAATTTGTATATCGGTTGTATACTTTCTAGCTGTGAATATTTGAATAGAGAGAATGAAGCTAATCGCGTTATTTATTTAATGAAATCTCCTCATTCGGAATGACTCCAAAGGAGAGAATATCTTAACTTATTCAATGAAGTTGTTCAGGATTGCGTACAAACTGGATTATCTCCATTGGAGGAAAGTGTAATTATTTGTGAAGTCACCATATTTGCCAACAATTATGATGGCATGGAAGATTGAGACACAGTCACTTATAATTTTCAGTAGGCTTGTCAAATAATTTTGCTATCCAATGACTCCTTATATTATTTATTAATATCTTGTTTCCCTCTTTAGTCTATTAAAATGAATGGATAATTTTATTTCTCAATTCATTTTCAAAATTGTCTGAGTGATTTGAATTAATCGAGAGGGGAAACCACACAACTCTCTTAAATTAAAAACTTTTTCTATATCAATATAAAAATATAATTCTTTAAAAAGAAATTTTGCAATAATTATTATTATGCGTTGGCATCATGCAATATGGAATAGTGATACATTTTATATAAAATTACATTAAAAATGATTTGAATCAATATTAAGAAAATCAGGGAATGGTTTGGATCAATATTCACATCTTTTGATGATGTTTAATAACTTTTATTGCTATCGGCATTTTTAATAAGAATTCAACTAAAACTGCTACTATAGTCATACACATGCCCAAAAATTAAGGATTATCTAGAAGCAAACAGAAATTGAATGCGAAAGGAAAAATACCCCCGCAGAATTACCCCACACATGGTTAAGCCTTATAATCAAATTACAGGAAGGCACCTGATGATACCACCAAAAATATGAAGGTGTAAGAGAAAGATAAATAAGGACCTATGGCAAAGAAGGAAATGTGTTCACAACCGGTCTGTATGGCGCCCAGTGTCCCGACCGTATAGGTATGACCCAGAGGATGCATTTAGATGATGTTCTACATGGTGGAATTATAGGGTACCTGGAATGCGGGAGTACACAGATGACGAGGAACTTTGAATCACCCAAATGTCTTTTCTAGGCTGCGCAACGATTACAAGATGATGGAAATGTCAGTAGACGTTATAGTACTGGTCGCATTCCAGTGACAACACTGAATGAAGAACAGTATTTAGCAGTAACCTCCAAAAGAAACAGACGGAGAAAACCATCAGACCTGTCGCATCAGCTATCGCCATCCACGGGTACAACCGTTTCAAGGTAAACCATGTACAGACGTTTGGGATAGTATGGTCTATTTTTGCAAACCTGTCAGATGTGTTTCGCTGATGGCAACTCACTGTCGCTAGCGGATAGTCTGGAGTAGAGAACATGCAGCGTGGACTCCATAGCAGTGGGTTTGTTTCATGTTTTCCAACGAGTAGAGATTTAGCTTACAGCTGATTCTTATCGGACGTCCATATAGAGAACGCCAGGTGCCCTATACCACCATTGAACGCTAATGTTACGGTAGTGAAGGAGTGCTTATTTTGTTAGGTATTATATTGAGCTCTAGAACAGAGATCTGCATGTTCAATACATGTGCAATGAATAAATATAAATAATTGTCTTACAATAAACTCACATATGAGGAAAATATTAGATATTTCATATCAATATTTTATAGGTTATAATAATAATTTTTTCTGCATTTTTTTAAGAAGTTTTAAAATTTTTATTTTCAATTATTACTTTAGCAGTATTTTGTAAGGTCAGTTAAAAACATATGACGTTAATTTTTTTAGTGAAAAACTTTAACTTATTTCGTTATTTTTTGGTTTGAGAAGACTTATTTAATAGTTATTCAAAAAATCTTAATTACTTGAATGATTTCACTTGAAAAACACTTTAAAATCTTGGGGATTATTAAATCTGTGATTCATCTGCAAGAAATCGGAATAACCTGTCGTGCGACCCCTTAATGAGTTTTAAATGATTCAGAGAGTGGCCCTTTCCTAAGTATCACATGTGGTTGGGAATTGCCTATTCTACCGGGAGCAGGTGGTCCAGAAATGACGTACGAGGAATGTTTGAGAAGTTTCTGGAGTGCTTGATGATGGAAGACAGAAGGATATTTAAAAAGAGGAGCCAAGATATTCCTCAACAACTACAGCTAGGTGAGGTCTTGCTGTATCATAAGGATGAAATCATTAATAATTGCACCGGCATATGCATCAATTATCTCATTATTATGTCTCACACCAGTCACAGTTCCTCACAGGAACACATTCAAGTGAGTGTGACCACAGAGTGAGATCTCTACCCAAGCCATTATTTCACCTTTTCAGTAACTGTATCTTTCGGCAGTGTTGCATTCATGGTATCTATTGCTTTGTTCTCTCCAGATCAGCATATGTCCCGAGACCTCTCTCTCGAGGGAATCTTGAACTCGTCTGTAAAAAAAAACCTATTGCTGTCATATCCAGAAAACGTGTTCTTTTGTCCGAAATAAATAGGCCCTTGTCTGTTCTCCAATGAGAGGGACACATACAACTAGTCACCTGCATAGAGACTTGCATGATGAAAAATCCTTCCACCGTATTATTGTATTTTCGCTTTGATGCTGCAGAATGGTCTGCAAGAAGTTGCGTCACTGAAATGATTCTTCTTCGGGTCGAAAGAGCTAATGAATTTCTGTAGGTGATGTAGCTCATGATCGGTCTGTAACATGTCTTCTGGACACAGAACCATCGATTTAATATTGATTCCAGAGATGGTGAACCCCACAGTGGGACACATTAAGGCGATAACAGCATCAGCCTGTGACATCCCCTTTTCCACCCTTCCGACCGCTACCTTAACGAATCGGGCAAACGACATCTTTCAAACATTGAGAGACCCCACTGACTATTGTCAATGAATCTACAAACACACACAAGAGTTGAAAACCAACAAAAATCACACCAGTATTTAATTACGAAAGACATGTTTTCATATCTTTCTCTCACTCATATTTACGTGTTCTTTACTATAAAAAAAGTGGTAGCTAGCACTTTTACATTAATTTATGTAAGTTTTTATTTCTATCACATCTCTCTCTCTGTATATATGTATATATATATATATATATATATATATATATATATATATATATATATATATATATATATATATATATATATATATATATGTATGTATGTATGTATAAGTGCAGAAATTTTTAATTATATATACATTATTATTCAAAGAAGGATTTATGTTTGAATTAAAAGCATGCGTAGGCGCTGTTTTATTGATTTATATTGAGGCCAAATTTAGGTTTGCTTAACTTTAATCCTGGTATTTTAATTTTAAATTCAACAAACATTTTCATGTAATATTTATATACTAGAATTACTATTCCAAGTAAATATTTTTTTACTATTATTTTAGGTTTAAGAACAATTTTTGATCAAATGTTACAAAAAATATAAAATTAGAATTCGTATTATCATCGATCTGTCTTTATAGGTACTTAAATTGAACTCCGAGAGTTACTGTTCTTCATGTCAAATAGATAAAATTTGCAGTAAGGCGTATGGTAAAATTTTTGTCTTTGCAATGATAATCAAAGAAGCAGTTGATTTTTCCCGTGACATTCAGTTTGCTGCATGCATTGGAAAAATTTATATTTTAAGCAATAATTTATTAATGTGAACTAGTTAACTGGGCAGCAAATGAAGACAGTTGTGAATGACTAAAAATTTTTTTTCTTAAAACATTTTTTTACTACTTCGATATTGGTATCACTTATTAATCATTGTATAATTTCGATTGCTATATATTTCAACTTTTAATTCTATTTCATATATGAATTGTGTTAATTTTATGTTAAAAATTTAACAATAGTTAATTTATTTTAATTAGAATTAAAGTATTCACACGCGCATACATATATATACGTACATATAAGCACTGTTGGGTGAATTTTTATTTACTGTTACATAATATGTAATTCGGCAGGTAAGTTGCACACTTCCTAATTTATTTTTAGACTACTGGCTTTTTCTTTCACTGGAATTGGGAAAAAATAATGTATAACATTACCTTTTCCAATTCTTGTGAAATTTATATAAAATAAAAAGAAAATAATGTGAACATAAAAGAACATGATAAGTTTTTGTTAATTTTTTTGCGGTTTTCTGGACTCTTGAGATTTAACTTGTAGTCAGATTAAAAAAATCACCTTATTTCAAGCAAAAGTAAGATCAATGTTCTGTTAAATGACACTTTTAAGAATCTAAGGTATTATGAAAAAAATTGGAATTTCGTTTTTCCTTTAAATTATTCAATTTTACAATTTTTCGCAAACAAAAACTTTTCTAATATGATATAGTTGCTATTTTTTTAGAGTATTCTTTTTTCTGCTTCCCTCCGTATATCTTCTTATATAAATGTTTATATTAATTTATATTTATAAAATTATGTATATAAGCAATTTTTTCTAGTTTTCCACTAATAAATCTTAACAATTATATATATATATATATATATATATATATATATATATATATATATATATATATATATATATATATATATATATATCGTTCTGGTACGCCTGGAAATCTATAAAGCCATTTCTTTTATTCTATCATGTGTAGGGAAAAATAAATACCGAAAAATTATTTTCGGAAAGTAACTAATAGGAAAGAGAAGGTACTAAAAACAGTCCTTCCATAGTGTTTCCATAAACCAAAGAAAGAATTTTGAAACCGTATGGAAAATCAAATGCAAATTATATGTGATATAAAGGTCCGATTAATATCGACAATAATTCTAGAAAACTAAGAAATTAATTATTTTATTTATATTCTCATACGAGAAATAAAAATCAATTAAATATACTGAAATAATTTGGTTAAAAATTTATTGATGTAGCTTAAACGATAAATGCTCAATATAACGCATAAAAGCACACATATCGTATAAGAACCGTTGAAGAATTTCAGGAAATTGCAATTATAATATATTTATCTGCTAATAATATGTTTCAATTAATAAAATTGTAATGAAATTGGGTCATTTTTGAAGAATACATAAAAAATGTTTAATGTCTATATCAATTATAAATTTATACTGTCCTCATATTATTTCACATATTGTGCAGTGAACTCAAATTTTCTTATTGTACTGTCAGTTATTTAACTTATTGGAATAAATGCTATTTCTTGGAAATAAAAACGAGGAGAATATTTAAGCATGAATTCAAGTAGAAGTTTTCCACATGGTCATGTCAGTGGTCTTTATTTTTATAGGGCAGTATTTTTATACTCCTACGATAATAATCTGTCCTTACTTTCTAAACATACATCAATCATTCTTTAAAATGTTTCTTCTGAATTTAATATTTTGTATCTACATTTATTCTTGACAATAAATTATTGAAATTATTATCCATTACATATTCATACATCATTTAGGATATTATATTTTAATCATTACCTTAAAATTGTAATTGTCACTATATTCATCTTTATGATAAAAATTGTGTGACATAAGACACCTTTATAGGATATGCAAGTAAATTTCAGAATAAAATTCTAAAGTGGAACAGTTTCTAACGCTTGATAAAAGTTAAGTTTTAAAAGAAGAGTAGCATGAATTTACAATTATTCAAAGTCTCTTGAAGCTTAAATTTTTATATTTATTAAAAATGAATATTTTTGTAACTTTCCTCTCTGATCTGAAAATTCAAAGAAAAAGTTCTTGATACGTTGATTGAGGCAATATATATTATATAGTAAAATATATAAAACTATTAACCATTGCAATAATATTAACTGCTGTGATTCTATGCTTATGTGTTAAGAAACTGTTTCATTTCGATAAAAATCTTATAGAAATCAAATAATTTATTTTCTAAGAGATGTAGAGCTGACGAAGAAATATAACTGATTAATCAAACTCTTTTCTTCAATCGTATTTAGTATTACACAAGCATACATCGGAGCTCTTTCCTAAGATCATCGTGTCTCTTACACACGTCTATCATCAGCAGCTTATTATTTAGTAACAGTGTTAATTTATTTACAAAAAATTCAATTACTTTTTTAAATATGAGTTGCGGTGATTCGTTCAGCTCATATGACCAAAAGGTAATGGGCTCGTCTTTGATTAATCAAAGACCCTCATAATCATTAATTCTGTGCTCAATTTAGTTTATAGCCTTTGTTTTAGTGAAAGAGTTTAAAGGGAAAGGTAACAAATCATGTTTCGACATCATTACTTGCATTTTAGTCAATATACATTATTGCAACTTACCATACTTTAAAAATAAGAACACTGATCTCATGTATAATAGTTAAGAGATGTAAATGCAAATATACAAGCAATTTTTAAGGATATTAAAGTATTGTTTTTTAAATTAAAAGTATATAGATTGCTGTCTAATTTAAATTATTAAAGCTATAATTTTTCTTCATACTTTCATTTATTATGAAAACCTATATCTATATTGATTCTGTAAACACATTGTATATCAAATAAAATATATATCGAAATATTTTTCCTAGGATTCAAATTTAAAAAATGATCAGTTATATTTTTAATGTTATGTTTAATATAAAATGATAAACAAAGTTAAAGCTTTAATGCTCTTTCAAATGCTTGTTAAACAGTTAACACAATTAAGGTTAAATGCACGAATCTCACTCAATTGTGCCAGATTAAATGTAGATTCATTTAAGTAAGTCGCCCATATTTAATCTTACTCTAACAAAATAGGTTTAAGATAATATATATATATATATATATATATATATATATATACCTGGAGCAGGAAAAAATATTAATGCGATTTACTCAGATTCTCTTTAATTTAAGTAATTAGGACAAGTAGGATTTTCTTTCTTTTAATTTTTCGTCCTTGTGCATCATTTAATTAGAAATTTAAGTTAGCTTTCGTGGCTATAAAATTTTATGTCATTGTGTCGATCGGTGAACAAGTCACGCGAACATTTTTAAAACGACACAATATGCCCCCTTAGCCATTAAAGAATAAAAATAATGTACCCTGCTTGTTAATTTAGAAGTTCAAAAAATTCACCAAAATGTTAAAGAGACTTGTCGGGAAATAACTAGGAATTTTATTTGTGATAAGTAAGACATTTTTAGTTGATTAAATATTCCACGCGATCACTCTTTCAATTTGCTTGGGCAGGATGATAGATTGAAATTTTAATCATTTTCTGATTTACATAGCTCTCGAAATAAGGTGATTAAATACGAGCGTGTCCTTCAAGAAGTGTCAAACTACAGTTTTATACGTTTTTCAAACAGTTAAGAGTTAGATTAATGTAATTTTGAGCCATAATAAAAAATGTATGGAAGGATGATTTCGTAAAATTTAAATTAATGGTGAAAAAAATATTGTCTGTAAGAAACATGCATAAAACCAAATAAAGGAAAGGAAATTAATGTTAATCAACTGACTTCATCACAATAGCATACATTTCATTAATAAAAATACTTCCGACAAGATAATCACGTGGGCATATGACTCAGAAACGAAATCATAATTTTGGAAGAATGTTCTATTTCACTTCATATTTAAGATATTAATGATGATATTGCTTAATTCCCCCCTCCCCAAAATGCGTTTTATTCTTTGTTCGAATTCAAAAATGATGTCTCATTAATTATTTCCTTTGATTCTTATTTTTTAGAGATATTAATATTCAAAATTTGTTTTAGTATTCTTGTTTTTTGTTTCATTTTATGTATACATGCGTTGAGCCATGGAAAAAGTCTAATTTGAAATGTTTCTCAGTCAAAATAAAGGAGAACATAATTAATTTTAAAAATAACGAAAATATTTTGAGCAAAATTAATAGGAAAAAAAAACATATGAATTTGCAAACATACATCAATGTTGTGGATATATAAAGTTTTTCAAGAAAATAATTAGCTATGAAAAATAATGAGGTAAAAAGTCTCCTGTACAAGTAACAAAAGGAGGAATAAATACATGAAAATGAAAATAATAATTTTTCTTCCGAAAAAGAAAGGACTCCTATCAAATGAATTTATATATGATTTTTTTGGGCTTAGACTGAAACAAATAAAAAAATTCTTGTTGTTAATTTTGCATACCGATGGTGAATTGTAGTGTAATTAATTAGTTTCTGGAGACAATATTAGTTAGACCTAAATTTTCGAATCACTACTGATATAAAATTAAAATGCTTAGATAAGAACATAGATTTGAAAAACCTTTATTAGACCTAAATTTTTAAGGCAAGATTTATTAAAATATATTCAAACAATAAGGATTGAAGATTGTGAGCAACTTTCGACATATTTTTTGTGATTTTGCTCCAAATAAGGTGTTTGCATAATACGAAGTTTCTCAAAGTTATTTATGCATTTTTCAAATCTTCTTTACAGATGTTCATGAAAACTTGTGATTATAGAAAAATTTGTAGCCCTTTCTGACCGTGTTTTTACATATTGTATACTGAGGAATAATCATATTGTATACTGAAAAATAATTTTTACATGCGAGGGCAATTTGAACAAACACTTCAAAGAGAATACTGAATCATTACCATTATATTCAGTATTCTCTTTGAAGTGTTTGTCCAAATTGCCCTCGCATGTAAAAATTATTTTTCAGTATACAATATGATTATTCCTCAGTATACAATATGTAAAAACAAAGTCACTGTACAACTCATAATGCATTGAGCTGAAGACTTGAATGTTGAAAATTCAATTAACATAAAGTTTGTGTGATTAGAATTATTATCCATTAAATCATTCTTTTGTTGTTTTATGATCACTTTTATACATAAAGTATAATTCAACTGAAACTTGCAAGTAAATTCTGGACCCCGTAGTTATTTGTAGTTGACGTGGAAGTAGAATCCATTATATTAAAAGATATAGCGGTAGAAGAATTTGATGATCTTATCTATTTAATTATTAAAGAATATTATCAAAGAGAAATGCCAAATGTGTTACTTTTTTAACTATCCATCTTTTATAATATTTTTTAATTTTATTTAAAAATTTCACATATTTAGTTAATTTTATAATTAATGAAAGCTTTAAAATCTTGAATTTAAATCAAACAATTATTCTTTATATTTTCTGGAAACACTAAATAACTTCGATGCAAAGAAATGAAATAAATTAACTAGCAAGAGGAAAATAAGTGAACGTGACTCATTTATGCGTCAGATATTTTGTAAAAAAATATAACAATAGACCATAGAGTTTTTTATTGAATGTATTTTACTCATTAACGCCAAATTTATTCATTATAATCTCTAAAAAGTATTTCTTTATTTAATACTATTAAAGATTAATTTTTGCCTAAAATACTGGTAAACATTTAGTTGTGTGGTATTTGCGTATAGCTCATAATTATATCATATTACTCACTTAAATATAAATAAGTATTTAATATTAATAGTATTACATCAAATATAATTTATTTTATATCTTTTATGACAAATTTCCTCACAAAAAATGTATTCCAAATTATACATAATAATATTTTTTATTTTATGTAATTGTTATTGAACTAATGACTCCATTGATGCAACAATTTTTTCCTGAAATAGCATTAAACTTAATATTATGAAATTTTTGTATGAAAATTCGTGATCCGACAAAAGTATAACGTTAGGAATTATTGATTTATTTACTTAAAAAAATAAACTCAAATCAATTTAATTAAATAAGTTGCAAAATAAATGTTTTGATATCTCCTCATTAACTTATTTATTTTATTCGAGGAAATTCATCATTCAGATAACAGCAATACGATTTTTATTTGTATTAGTACGTTTCCTTGTGACTGTGACTTTATTTGTAAAGAAATCTATACTAATGAACCGTCTTCTATTTTCTCTATTTTCTGAGACATTCATTACGAAATTCATTACCTTGAATGTGGTCAGTTCTGAGAAAAAGATCAATTAGATTCATACTTATAAATATATTATTTATTTTATATTTATGTTAAATGAATCGTATATAGTTTATTCAATAAGATACATTTTAAAAAATAAATAAAGGAAAAAAAAACTTCTGTTTTCATCATTATGATTAATTATTAATATAACTCTTAGATTTTATTTGATAGTGCAATTTTAAATAAAAGCCACGTTTTCCTGCTGAATATGGAATTGGAATTAACGCCAAAAGCGTGTAGTGATGGAGTACCTACCATATATTTAAAAGCCTTTCGATGTTTTCACGCCAATTCCATAGTGGGATTTACGTAAGCATGACTTGCCTCTACGGCAACGCCATTTATTCAAATTCGCCAATTATGTAGGACATTTGGGAAATGATTTCTGTTTTTGTCTAAATTAATTAAAAGTGAACTGACCTTATTCAAAGAGATTAAGAGGGTGAAAAATTTTTATATTCTGCACTGAATATTAGCTTAATTACTTCCCATTTTCACGATAATTTACGTTTCATTTTTAGAACGAATCTTTTCAACCAATTGGATAATGGATAAGTGGCTGTTATTAATTATGTAGTAATTTACTTTGAAACAAACATAATTCGTATTATTTAATTGTTTTCAATTTATAGGATTACAGATCATTTATAGCATTCTAACACTGGTAATTAATCTCTTGCAATTTTCCTTTTTTTAACATTTAGGCTAAAATTAATTTAATTTCATCACATTTTTAAGTATGATGATGAATTTAAAAATGAATCTTTTCTTTTGTTCTATTTAATTGCACTATTTAATTTATTTAGTTTTTCATTTATATTAAAAATGCTCTTATAATAATGTTAGTTATAATTGACTTCCCAAAATTATTACAAATTTAATACTTTTTAAATAAATGTCAAATTATAGATTTAACTTGAAACACATTATTTAAGAGCATAAATAAAATTTTTAAAATGCTAGTTGATTTCTTAGTTAGTTTCTTTTTTTCTTAGTTGATTTCTTTTCTTTTTACAGTTTCACATATAAAAGTACATTTAGATCTTTGAAATTTATAATTTTTTTCTTTTTAAAGAGCAAAAATTAATTGAAAGAAATTTAACTGATTTAACAAGCCCCATTAAAATCTGAAAAAAATGTTCCCTTACTCTCCCTCTTCTTATACCTGTTTATTCATGTGTCAGCTATGTATAGTGAATTAAGCTGTACACGTTAATTATTAGGTATCAGAACAAGACAATGATATAGCTGGAAAAATTTATTTATTTTAATTTTGGCTGATTGATTTATATATTTACAGTGTGTATTTAATTTTGGAAACCTTATAGTGAAACTGCAGAATAAAACGTATATTAAAAATATTTTGAACAACATAATCAAAAATGTAAAATTAAATATTACTAATGAGTAAAATTAAAGTCAATGATATATGTTTGTAAGCAATAAATAATAGTAAATTTAGTTATAGAGTCCTTAAAGAATAACAAACAATTTGAAAATGAATCGAAAGACAATAGGAATTTTAAAAACTGTATTAAATACGAACAAATCCCTAACTATATGAATTGCATAACAATCCAATGATATCCAATTTACTTTGAAAAATATAATTTAAAGATTTATTTAAAGATAATTTTACGTAGAAAAATATAATATTACAAGAAATATGAAAAGTACAATTTTGCACCATTTTCTTTGGTTACATTAGTGATATCAAGAAAATCAATGTATAAAAGTCATCGTGTTATAGAAGCCAAACATAAATATTCATGGATAATTGAGTGAGATACAACGCATTATTTTGAAGTTTAAACTTGAGACCCTGAAAACGAAAATGAAGTGCATATTAATGGAATGCATTTCTTTAATGCCATTAGAATTCGAAGTGGTTATTTGAAATTAATTTTTGCTCATACTTAGTTTTGATGAAACGAAAATGCAAATGTAAAAAAGAATGCATGATAAAATATTTGAAATCAATAAACTGATTACCAAGGTGTTCCTTTTTGTTTTAATACTGCATTCAAATTGCTCATTTTTTTATTCGCACTTATGGTTAAGAATGTTGTATTTATAATTGAGTTTTGGGTGTTCTTATTTAAAAAAATTATATTCAGTAGTAACGTGCGTAAATGACACTAAAATAAATGAAATATTGAGAAAAATTGATAAAAAAAACCGCCATCAATTTTTCTATTTATTAGTAATTGATTACTAGATTATTTAGTAATAATAATATTCAGAGGTGAAAACTCATTTATTGTTAAAATGTTTTTGAAGTGTTGGCAATAAATTATTAATAAAGCTGTATATAATTGCAGAAAAGCATTTTTTTACTTTGCCTGAATATGTTCAATATTTATTAAATTAGCTGAATGGCTTAAGAGTTCAATTTGTACAAATTAATTAACTGTTACATAAGGCATTAAAAGGTTAAAAATACCTGAAAAGCAAAATATATTTCAGAAAATAAAAGATCTAATAAGATATTACCTAATAAGATTTGTGGCTATCTTGTTTAGTATCGGTCAACATAGCGAGTTTTCATACTGTTAATAAGGCTATTGATGAATAATAGCAGCAGTAATTCCCATTCTTCACAAAGTACCGATTGGAATGTTTAGAGAGGGAATCATCAAAATGCAATGGCTTTTTCCAGAACATCCCACCGGTGCAGTATTGTCTGGAAATCTCGCTCGTCACACTGTTTGGTGGAAGTCCTCTTCCTCAAGATAATAGGTGATAATTTTTATCAGGCTTTAAATCCATAAAAAACTAATTGCTTTCTCACTTCTTCTATCCAAAGTTGCATGTAGGATTCGAGGATTACTTCTGTGCAGTGTTCTTCAGTCATTGTACAAGAAAAGGCCGTTCAACATTATTCCTCCTCTTTCAAAGACAGTAATGATTACAGAAATTAAATCTTACAATTAAAAGGAGTGTATTAGCCAATTTATTCATTACTATAATGTTATTGGAATTATTTTCTATTTTTAAAATAAAAAAATTACACAGAGTGTTCCCTCAGAATTTGAAGAACTATCGTTTTGAAACAGACTATGTTTTCTGAAAAAACGTGAAAATATTTTAAGGTAAACAGTATAAGCTATTCTGGATAAATGAGAATTATTCGTGAGTATTATTATTTATATTAAAATCGAGCTACATATATGTGATTTGAGATTTATTTGAGAGCTCTTAAAATTATTAAAGGTTCAGGCTTTGTAATGTTGAACTGAGTGTAAAATTGTATATTTTATTCAAGCTTAAATATCATATTCAGACAAAATACATCAAATACAAGGTAAGCATGAAAATTCTTGCCTTTTTTAATGACCCACAAGTACATGACTGGCAGAAAATGTAGTCTATTGTTAGTCCTCGAAGTAATCACCATCGACATCACGGAATTTCTGCCAACGTGTCTTTATTGTGCAATCCCCTTCTCGCAAAACCCGAAGATTTTGAATGCAAAGAAGTTCGTGAGTGTTTGGCGCAAGTATGTATGATTGTTGAAGGAGCTTTTACAAAAGTGATTGTCCAGAGAATGGAAGAGGTGGTAATCTGATGGTGCAAGGTCAGGTGAGACGGAGGTTGACACGTAGCCTCCCATTCAAATCGATGTATGATATTCTTGGCCATCCCCGCATCATGTGGCCTCTAATTATCTGTTAAAGACAGCATACCCTTGCGATTAACTAGTTGCAATGCCTGTTACACATGCTCCAATTGTTGCGAGTACAGGTCCAAAGTAACCGTTTGACCCGTTTGTTACATCTCATAGTGAACCACTTGATAACTAGTCCACCAGGCACCAACTTATTCACAGAGGGGCAAATCTCTCTACCTGAATTTTGGAATCCAAAACCTTGTCGTACGTTTATTCACAGCACTATCCCCAAATGTTTAACATTTTCGATGACTTGTTGCAGCATCTGATAAGCCCACTTTGAAGTCGTAAAGCAAGCAACACCTAACGGTTTTTTCCACTCATTCATTTCTGTTCACAGCTGTACGAGTTACTATGTGGGTTGCTTTTATATCGAATGATTTACCTATTCTTGATTAACCGGTATCACATACACTAATCACGTCATATACTAATTTATTCTCACTTCATTTAATGGCAACGTGAAAACGGCAAGAATTTTCTAGCTTACCTTATACATCTAGTTAAGGTATATTGAAAATGCGGGTAAGGATCATGCAATAAAAATTTTGATACAGTTTGAGACACGATATGTTTATTGACTTCATTGCTATTAATTTTTCTCCATCGTAAAAAAAAATATTTTGTTAGTTTTAATTTACATTAACAATTGTTAAAATTCAAGACTATATTTTATGTCATAATTTATAACTTTAAGACTCATTTATAGCAACCATGTCCCTTTAAAACTTAATACTGCAAAATTAATATTTTCAATGATTAAAATGCAGAGCTCCTAAACATAATTTCACAAAATATTAATTTAAAATAGAATTTATTTTTTACTATATGTCAAACTATTTTTTTAATTTTTGATACCTTTTAGTTAAATAAATATTTGACTACGTACCAGAATTTTTTTAAATTGAAAATACTACAGTTTACATATTCGCATCTCCTTTTTAAACCGAAGAAACTTTGTTGCAAAAATAATAGGTTATTTAAACATTATAATAATAGCTTTTTTTTGCAAAAAAGTATCAAAAGGAATTTAATTCTGATGTGATGGTTATTTTTCCTATAACTCTTTTTATAAAAGTGAAAAATATCTTATTCTGTTAAACGTAAAAATTATCATATTTCATGGAAATTAGCCTGCTTCCATTTTTTTATGAATAATCTTTTCAGTTTGTATAATAATTGATGAATCAGTTTTTATTAATAGAAAGCAAAAAAAAGTTAATCTTCATAGATTTTTTAAGATATTTGAAAATTGATACTTTTTTTTTAAAATCACGATAAAGTAGTTTCTCTCATTGAAAGTTTTCATATAGCTGTATCTTACTTTAATTTCAAAATTATACTTTCTTCATTTTTTTGTACATGTCTCAAAATATTTTTTCTAGTATTAATTAATAAGGACCATGTGATTAGAACTGTATGGAAAAGAAAAAAATATAATAATGAATATCCTCCATCACAAATATGTATCTCAGTTAATTAAAAAAATTTTAGTCGAAATTATATTTGACTGCTGTGAAAGCATCGCCATAAATTATCTTTTATTTTCTGTTCGCTAACACACAAATGATTTTTATTAAAATAATTTACTTTATAATTTGGTTATCAAGGTATTTTCTAATTTGATTAGATTGCTAATTTTTAACTTTTTTAATCATCAAAGAAATCATTGTCAGCACTTTTTTAAAGAAAAAGTTAATTAATTATTTTGGATTAAAATAATTTATCTCTCTTTTTGTCAAAAATGTTTTGCAGTTTTTATTCATAATATCTTCAAAACTTACATTGAATTGTATTTTAGATTTATTTAAAAGAGTGAAAAATACAAAAAAATAAATTTAGTTTGAAGATTTTATTCACGTTATAAAATTATTGGTTACTTTTTTTGCGACACTTTCTTTAAACCTATAAGTCATACTATATAGACCATATTTACACTCTTAAAAAAGCAATTATCATTAATATTTTCTTATCATGATTTTCAAGTCTAGAATATATCTGAATACTATAAAATCTATCTTAACAAGCTTTTAAGCGAAAAAATTTTATTTCTTGTATCAATTCCGATAACCAACCATACTCAATTACTTAAAAATTAATATTATTTCGTCAATCAATATGATCAGATTTTCAGTTCTTTACATTTAAAAATTTTCCCGAATAAATTTTCAATTTTTTCAATGTTTTCTTACTTTGAAAATTATTTAATGAAATTTTTTATTTTATTAAAACAAATTACACAAAGCAAGTAGAAAATGTGTGACCGTTATAAACTTATTGTCGGTTTTATTTAAGCATATTGAAATAATGTTCTCTTATAATAAAGGATTCTCATTTAATAATTTTCGTCAGATTCAGAGGAAGATTTTATTCTTAAATTTTTGTTCATCGTGTTCTACATAAAGTTATTACAATATTAACAAATGGGTGATACTACAATTAATAAATTTCATAGTCATCTGAAAACTTGCAGAATCAATTTCACCTCTCCTTATTTGTTTGATCATCAAATTAGCTTTAAATACCCTTCGAAAATGTCAACTTCAATTAAAACGGAAATTCATTCGCAAGTCACTTATCTGTGAGTGATTTATTTATTCGAATAATACTGCCTTGGAATATATGTTCTCATTGAGAAGCTACATTATTTCCCATCTACGAAAAAAAAGATACCATGTTTATCTGAATGGAAATCTTTTTTTACTTTAGTTATAATAGCTTCGGTATTACATACACTATTTGCACTTCATTTGTCATAAGTTAGAAGCTCCCTTTTGGACACCGTGAAGTGGACAGCTTAACTGCCTGAAGCTATTGTAAAGCATTTTAAAATCCCCCATCTGGATTACCTTTTGAAAATATTTTTTTACGAATAATTTGCCATAATTATAATTCGTAAATGTAAAAACCCGGAAAGATCCCAAGCACCCACCCGAAAGAGGTGCGTTCAGAATTGAAACATCCAGTCCACCATCTGTTGTTTAAGAAAGGGCTAAAATCAAACTCAGAACTTTCTTTTTTGAACAGCACTGTTCCACTACTTGGCCTCTTAATGTAATTTATAAATTGAAGATTTACTGATTGAATCACAGAAAAAAGATATAATGGTCTTGAATATAATACAAAATGCTATTCGCCTATTAATTCGGAAAGAACACGATTTTTGAGTCAGTTATTTTTACAATTTAAGTTTCATAGTCCCTGTATCACATTATATCCTTAATATATGTATTCTCTCAGGTATTTTCTACCAGAAGGATACCAGAAATTCATTTTCGTATAAAATTGATTTTTAAGCTCATTTGACAAACTGATAATTGAGTTACAATTCTAAATATGCATATCAATTGTCTTCATTTCATTGCCAAATATTACCGCAGTGTGTGCAATATTCAATAAAAATATAAAATTAGTTAAGAATAATTAATGGGTTTTCAATAGAATTTACCATAGATAAAATTTTTTATTTATTTAATAAATCTCCTTTAATTTCATTGGAATATTCAAAATTATAAGTCATGGTTATACGAATGTAATAATTTTCTACCACCTTTCATAATATATTTATTATTACTTTTGAAATTTCATGATAATTTTGTGTGAATACGATAAATAAGATAAAGAAAGAAATTTTCTTAAAAATACACAATGAAAAGAAGACGTTGAAAAAGTTATGCCATATTAGGTAGATATTCTATATACTTACTATCGCTGAACTATTTCATGTAAAATGCACTTGAAATTTTTCTGTTCTATCTTTTTAAAAGTCTAATCGAGGTAATGCAGATATTTTCCTAAAGCAATCGAAAAATTTAATGAATGCACTAATGTTTATCATTAGAATCTATTTTAATGAAATGTATTGAAATAATTAGAAGCCTGTGCTAATCTGGTTTGCATTATTTGATGCATAAATTATGATGCTAAACTTCCGACATAAAATTGATTCCCAACTTTTATTAGTTCACAACAAATATGGAAGTTAGTCTATAAATAATATTATCTAAAACGATAATAGTATTTATATTATTAATATTATCAAAAATGATGATATTATTTTGTTGAATATTTCCTTCTACAGACTGCCATGTCTATCAATTTTTATTGCGCGAAAATTCTATCAATAGTAAAGTTTGTATTCAATTCTCCTAGAAAAATTTCGATTTATTTTTATCCTATTCTATTTCAAATAGTTGATTTAAAAAACATATATTAATATAATTCCTTTGTATAATAATAATAAATGAAATAGACAGTTAATTAATGGTTATAAAATTGAAAAAGCTTCGCAGTTATTGCTCCATTATCATACCTTTTCTATCAATATTCACATCAGCAAATATTTCTCTAATCAGAAGTCTTAGCATCAGAACTGCGAAAATTCTATCAAAATTTCAGTCAAAAAAATTAATATCCAGGGACAAAAATCATACAATTTATTGCATCTTAAGATAACTTTACCTATTTAACTTCAGTTAATAAAAGCCTGAAAGAATTGTATAAGCATTGCAAGTTTTTGTGTTTTTGTAAAGAGAATATTTTACTTTAAAAATTTCTTGAAGTGAAATATTCTGGTCATTTTAATTTCATATTTACTAATATTTTTAATAATATTCATTTAGTTTTCATACAATTTTCCTGTTTTAAATACTATAAAAGTCTAATTAAATATAAATATCGTATAGTTATCAATATCTTAAGGTTACCTTTTATTTGGTTTAGTACACCGTCTCATCAAATAAGATATTGGTTTGAAAAATTTCCTTCTTTTAAATTTTTATTATAGTAGAGATTTGAAAGAAACTAAGAGTTCGGTTCATCTGTTTATTTCGCGAACAAGTTATATTAGTTTACTTTTATTTCATTCTTATGCAAAAAATATTTGCCTCAAGTGGAAACTTAAAAAGCAAGAGAGAGGAAGAGCTAAAGTACTCTCTTAGAGATATTTTAAAGATTTATAAGGGTATAAAATTATTCAAGATAGAGAAGTAAAGAATATAAACTGTAGTTTTCAGTTTAATTTTCAAACGGAAAAAGGTCCTATTTTTTTAATGTTCTTACTTCACATTTTATAAAAGAAATTATGCATTTTAGTTACCGTTAAAATAAATGGAACACATATCTAATTCCTCCGCACATTTTTAATACTTAAATGCAATTTACACCCACATGATAATGTAAAAAGATCATAGGTGTAAATTGGAGTCATTTTATATTGAATTTAGAAATTATTTTATACCTTAAAATCAGAAAAAAATTTTTTTGAAAGAAGTAGAATTTAATTAGTGTACTTTATTTATGTCATTTATATATAATTTTATTTTAAATAAAGTATACAGTGAAAAAATTTAATTTTTATATAGTTTTAGTCTATTGGAAAAACTAATATTCATATTTTTTTACAAGTTTTTTCATTGTATTAAATACAGAGCATTTTCTGGTTTTAATTTGATTATTTCAAGAATGGTATCGCAAACAGTTAAAAGTCTAGTGGTAAACTAAGGCTTCTGAGAAGGTAAAAATTAGTTATTGTTATTTTTTCCTGTAAAGAAACAATCAATTAAATAATGTTTCTGAAAAAATAATGACAATATTTTACTGATTGCTTATAAAGAGAGAAATAATTAAAATGGAGTAATATTAAAGGGTAATATTTTTACTTTATGCATATTTTACCTTACACTATTTATATATACAAGTACGAAGGGAACTTTTGCAGTATCTCTATCAATGCCATTATAAGAATTATCGATATTTTTCTTCTATCTACCCAGCGCACAAGCGGGGTAGCTCATTTAGATTTAATGTAATATTCTACTGTGCCCCATTTACCATGTTCATATTATCGTTGAATAACGGTAATTGAAAACAATGTTTTGTTTTATAAATACATGTTAGAAAAGAGTAAGTATGAGCTACGTATTGATATTGATTTTATAGGACTTGTAGTAAAGGGAAAATATAGAAATATCATTATAGTACCTACCTACTCTTGAGTTCTCAAAATAATAAAAACAAATGATCCTAAAAGACATAATAGCATGCAAATATAAACTTTATATTTTGTATAAGCAGAAAGTTTTTATTCATATGTCTTTATTCAAAGATTGAGGGCATTCAGATCTCTCATTGTGATTTTTTGATCTTGAATATACTTAAAAATATCTGTTTATATATCTGAGACACCTAGAAAAAGGATGTTGGATGTTGAAAGGATGTTAGTGGCTTTCTATAAGCTTTTCAGGAAAGCGTTTTTATGATAATGGGAATTGAATGAGAGAGAATTTTCCTGCACTTCTACAGTGGATGTATTAGCAAAAATGTGGAATGTAAAATCATTGTCTGTCATTCAATAACACTTGGATGATTCCGAAACTCTACATACTATAGTAGGATACTTTACGACATTTGTTAAGAGTTTCTTGTTCATTAAACAACTTGAGATTAATGAACATGAACCTGTTAACAAATGGCTTAAGAAATAGATCGTATGATGTTTTTAACAAAAATATTATAATTTTAGAACTAAGTATTCATTTCAAACATTATTTCAAATATTAGTGCAAAACGAGCAACTGACACTAGTATGTCACAACACAAACGTTCATAGGAGTTACATAATTAAATTTTTACATGATGAATTTTTCAAGAAATAATATTTTCACAAAATACTTATAAGTTGGGGTTTCCAAAATTTCTCAAGATGTCAACTCTTATGGTTTTTCTTTCTGGTATCCATTAAGCATATATTCTGAAAGAAATCTACATTTTAATATAATATTACAGGCTGAAGCAATGCCTGATTTCAATGCCAGAAATAAATTATTTTTTTGTGCATGAGCATTATACACATAGAAAAATTGAAGTTTGCTGTTTGCATGTTTGAAGTTAAATGTGGAAAATATTTGGCTTAAATGTTTTGAAACTAAAACTTTTAAGAAGATATTAGCTTAGTAGAAATAGAAATATATTTCATCTTGTAATACTATGATCACCAAAAAGCTCTTTCCTTCTGTTTAACACGACTAGCAAGATTTTCCTCTCTACTAACTTTAAAGTTTCTCAGATTCTATTTGTTCATGGTGATTTTGCAAATTACCTGTTTCGTTTCAGTCTTAGATCAAACAATTCATGTGAACATTCAAAAAGTATCTCAAGATGTGGAACATTTCATTTTTCTCATGATGATCAAAAAATTACCTCTAGATTACCATTTTACCCTAGATTATACTTACAGAATGACTTAAAAATGTTTTTCTTAAATTGGACAGTGAACTAATCTGTTTTCATGAAGTCTAGACTGCTGTTTTCTGCTTTTGCTAGTATTAGCTATGCAGTCAATAGTTAATGTTTTAGTTAACTTACACTTATAAGCCATATGTTGTACATCTGTGGTGTTTGGGGAAATTGTATTAAAAAAAATTACAAAGGTTCAGAGTTAGATACTGGCTGAAATGATCAATGGATTGAATTTTTACAGTTCTATGATTATTTCGAGAAGTTATGATAATAAATAGAAATCCTCTACTAGTTAGGGCATCTATCATTCCTTCAATAGTGCAATATATTGTGAGAAGACATAGTTCTCATCAACAGCGCTCTTTGCCTTTATCAACGGGTAGATATAATTTGATAATTGAGATCGTTTTTGTTCACTTGTACTTCACTAATCCAAAATTTTTTGTAAAGTGAAGAGGAAAAAAATTCAACTCTTGATAAATTTATTTAAGATAATTCATTTCAATAAATAAAATAATAAATTATTATTAATAAAGTAAGAATATAAGAATTCTTTATTAAGTATATAATTAAAATATTTGAATAGTTAATTTTACTTTTTTTTTAAAAAATAAATTAAGTAAGAAATATATAGTATTTAGAAAATTATTTTCTAAAAATATTGTGAATCAAATTATTTTATTAATTATTAAAAATAATATTATAAATTGAGTTATAATTTAATAAACTTAACATTTCTTATATCGTCTTCAAAATAACAGATTATTTAAAGTTATTATTTACATTTATTAAAAGTAATAAATGACATCAATTGAAGTTTCTAAATATTAAAATCGATTACTTTGTACGTAAAAACATTATTTGTAAGACAATAATATTATAAAATAGTTTAAACAAAAATAAATACGAGTACACACATATGTATTTAACTATTGCCCTACCCTCGTTGTAACCGAATCTGTTTCCTTATGATTGTTTGTTTGTATGTACTTATGCTTATACATATATGCATATATATATATATATATATATATATATATATATATATATATATATATATATATATACATATTTAAAGCAAAGTGAAAATGTGGTCAATACTCCCTGATGAAGCGTACTATGTTGGACTGTTGGACTTTATTCTATTTCTATGTTCATTTTGCTCTCAGTATAAAATGTGAATTTCAATTTCATTTGCACTATATTTATGTTCTCTTTTGCCTTTTAATATTTTTATTTTAATTACATACTTTAAATTTTAAGATTAAGAATATCAGTCTATCAAGTATATAATATATCTCTCTCTATATATATTAAAGAATGTAAGCTTTTTTGGGCTAATGTAGTATTGCATTTGACACGCCTTATCATTTTTCAATATTTTTACCCTTTAATAATCATAAAATATGTCTTCAGTTTAAAGTATAAAATAAAGTTTAAAATTACAAATTAGCTTATCATCTTTTTACTAAATTTTTTGTATCCTTTTTTAAGTATTTTAAGTTTTCTGTTGAAATGCATCTTCGAAAACATGCAAGCTTTTAATTACTTTATTTTCATTTGCATTCAACAGCATTCGCTTAAATATTTTTATTATCGTAAATAAATACATGTCGTAAGAGACAAAATTATTTACTAATCAAATATTTCAATATTAACAAATAATTAAATCTTTCAATGCTTAAGAAAGAACATCGAGTTCTGGCAGATAAATGGTATTTAGTGAACATTTTTAGTAGAAAAAATACAGTTAAAATATAGTAAAGGAAAATGTTACTAACTAGTAACATTTCATCAGAATTATTTAGTGTATTTACTTAATTAAATTGTTGAAAGAAAAAATCAATAACAAACAACTCACATAAGCAACTCAATTTTTTAAAGTTAAACTTCAAAAAATTTAAACAAAGGAGGCTTGCGAAAATATTTACAAACTTTTTATAAGAACTTGATATTTTTTTAATATTTCTTTGTTGAATCCAATGCTGAAAACATTTTCACAAAGCAATTCATTATTTTGCCCCCTCTGTTTACTCTACACTAATAAGTTTGCTATTCATGAATATGAAGCATTTTTCTTTCTGTCATGAACAGGTGTTTCGCATTGTAATTACGAGAGTAAAATATTTTTTATTGTTTGCGGTACATTATTTTCAGGTAGGAATGCATTTGAAAAGCAACTATTTGTTCCTAAAAAATGGTTTGACTTTTGAAGTAAATTATATTCATTTGGCAAACAAGTGCTTATATCTTTTTCAGGAAACTAATAATATATAAATTGATACATAAAATATTTTAATTAGTTCACATTTGTTTTCCTTTTATTTTTTTTAATAGAATATTTATGTAGCGTGAATAAGAACGTAGCTGTTGAGATAAAAATACTAGGCTTCCACAGATTGATTTATAATTATTTCAAGTTTTATTGATGATAAGCTGATTGGAGTATTTATGCTTTAATAAGGGATTTTCTTATTAAATCGGCTTGATATCACAAAATGGTATATTATAACTGATCTTGTTAAAGACGCTATTAATATTTAATAGCGTCTTTGGATATATTCTAATTCTTCCCATTTTGGTGTAAATGTTTGGATATAGAGATGTAATATTAAATATCGACTTACTTTGCTTTTCAATTGTGTTTTAAAATGTTATTGAAAAGCTTAGAAAGCATCATAGGTTTTATAGGCTAATTTTTATTGAGTTTCAAGTTTGCATCTGGGATGATTATTATGGCTCTGGTTCTTGGAATGACAACATCAAGTCCAACATTACTGCTTACAGTAATAGTGCTTAAGATAGTAATCTATATATTTTCTTTTAATATTCTATTCATAAGCTTGAAACTATAAACGCATAATTTGTTGCGGAATTCGTTTCCTTTATTCCTCATGTTTCAATTAGAGATAACTATATTGAAAAGCTCTTGTACTTTAAATGTTAATAAAAGCTATCATACTTCCTTTGCTGTGCAGAATTACCTGCTATCTTATATATCTACTTAGATATTTGATTTTGTTTCAAAACTATGAATTATTTATAAGTGTATTTTAGGATTTTCCTAGATTTTATTTATAATTTATTGAAAGGATCTAAAACAAGAGGCTTGACGCTGGGTCTTAAATAACAATATAGTCTGGCATTGTCGCCTTCCGAGAAGTTACTATACATTCTCTCTCAGTGTTTATTTCATGGTTTAAGATTATAGGAGCCTAACTAGTAGAATAATGATTTTTTTATTCGGTCAGAGAAAACTGCAGAAAACATGAAAACACTTTAAATATTAGCTAGGAAATTGAAAAATAAAATATAAATTGATATAAATGATTTATAAAATATAAAAATAATTTTACTTTTCTGATAAAAATCAAACTGATTTTTGTAACTATAGTACACTGAATTTTATAAAATAATTATACCAAGTCAAAATGGCAATGTTAATATTTAAATAAAATTTATTCCTTAAAATATTAACTAAAATTACAATTTTGCCTATAAATTTATAAATTGTTAAATTCATTAAGGAATTGTGACACCAATCTTAATAGTATTAAAGCGAGGAAAACTAAAATATACATAAAATTTAATTTAATTTTATTTGTATTTGATTTAGTTTAATTAATTTTTCTCACATTTCTAAGTGAACCTAATAATTTGGAATAAGTTATCTTAATACTCTCTATAGAGAGTATTCTATTTTTAATTAAATTATTAGTGACATTACGTACTTATGAACTATAATATATGAAAAGCATAACTTTTAACTAAATAAATTAATTAACCACATGATTTATCAAATTAAAGGTTTAAAATGTTTCCTTAAATAAAAATTATACTAGAAGTGAAGCATGTAAATAAAATTGAATTCAAATATTCTGGAAAATTCAATTTTTCGTGTTAAAGTAAATGAAATATTGCTAATGTGACATATTCAATATTTTGTGCCTGATGTTTTTCAGTCATTTTCATATAAATACGAATAATATAATTTTTAATCAATACAAATGAGAAGTATTATAAAACGAATATATGTGTAATTTATTTTATGTCCGTGAAAAGATAACCATGGAAACTATTTTTTGAAGCAAATTACATTGGCTACATAGAAAATGTTTTTCATTTGCTGAGGTTTATTTTTAAATTTTTTTCAATATATTCTAAAGATATTAATGTAAGTCCTTCTAACTGCAATTATACGAGTTTTGTTATTTTCCTTTTTCACCATCTTTATTAAAATTTATATCTACCGTTGAGATTTTTTTAAATTTCCAGATTGCATTGGCAAATTTTTTTTGGATGCTTAAATATTAAATGTTGATTTAAATATTCTTTAGTGAAGTCTTTATTTGATAATTTTATATGTTCTTATTTAAAGTTAAATAAAATATACTTTCGTGGGAATATGAAATTTTTCGAACACATTTCAACAGGGAATTTTAATAACTATTTGCTATATCATTGCAATATTAAAGATTCATGCCCTAAATTTTTTAACGTACTTTTTGACAGTGTATAAATTAAGAAGAAATCTATAGAAAAATTAAATCTAAAACATAAAATTAAGGGAAAAACTCATTAATCATTCCATTTGTAAAATGTTAGCTCCTGTGATCACTTTAATTACGTTGTTTTATACATAAAAAGGTTATATTTTATATGAAATAAAAATTTGAAATAGGAAATTATATATAAATTCCAATATATATTTAAATTATTCATGAAAACGAAACATCCTCTTGAACATCCAAAAGAACCAAGTAATTATGTGTAATTCTTAGTGATTTTTTTATTTCTCAGTAATTTGGTTTTTCGAAAATGTGAGTGTAAATAATATAGAGAGAACAGCAGATGTAAAATTCATTTAAATGTCATGATGTAGAAAAAAACTGTTTCTATAAAGAAAAAGTTGAATGAATTACACCAAAAAAGTGAAGATGCTGCATTAATTTTAATAATTAATGTTCTCGTTGACAAAATGTTAAAAAATAAATTTAATTTTTTTTGAATTTTTGATTTTTAGTATTTTAAAATAATTGAATTGTATTTTATTATACATATTCTAAAAATTAGTGAAATAGCATTACAGATAATTACTTTTTAAAGCATTTGAAAAATATAAATTTTAAATATTTGTATGTACTTGTGTTTAAATATTTTCATGCAATTTAAACAATATAACTATAATAATCTAACATTAATTTGCTCGCAAAAAAGAAATGAATCAGTTTTTTATATTAAAAACCCAGTATTAATGCTTAAGCTAATATACAAGCTATGTATTTTTTCCCCACATACACACATGTCCATAAATTAAGGATTATCCAGAAGAACACAAAAATCGAAAGCGAAAAGGAAAAATGTCACCTGTAGAAATATACACATGGTCAAGCATTATATGCAAATTACAGGAAGGCACCTGATGACACTGAGCATGCGCCACAAAGACAAAAAGTGAGAGAGGATTATATTAGAGCCTATAGCAAAGAACGAAACGTGTTCACTATCTATGCGTACGATGCTAATGGCCACGACCGCATAGGTATAACACAGAGGACGCTAGTAGAAGATGATATACGTAGTAGAATAATTAGCCTCCTGGAATGCGGGCGTACGCAGATGGTAGTAGCCGAAAAACTCGGAATCGCAAAAATTCCATCTCAAGGATGTGACAACAATTCCAGGATGATGGAAATGTTAGTAGAGATTACAGTACAGGTTGCACCTAGTGACAACACTAAATAACAAACAGTATTTGACAGAAACCAGACGGAGCACCAGAACCAGACGGAGCACACCAGAACCAGACGGAGAAAGAACCAGACGGAGCACACCAGCAGCCCTGTCACGTCAGTTATCGTTAGCCATGGTACGACCGTTTCAAAGCAAAACGTGAACCAACGTTTGGAACAGTATGGTCTACATGCTTACAGGCCTGTCAAATGTGTTCTTCTCATTGTCAACAGCTGTTAGCCTGAAGTAGAGAACATGCAATGTGGACATCATGGGAGAGGGTTTATCTTATATTTTCCAACGAACAGAGATCTAGTTTGCTGCTCGATTCACATTGGACGTACATATAAGGAACGCCAGGTATCTAATACCACCAAGACAACAGCAATGAACGCCAATGTAATGCTGAGGCAGAAGTGCTCGTTTGGGGATGCATTATACTGGGTTGCAGAGCAGATCTGCATGTTAAAACAGGACCCCAAGAGACTAAATTTAATAGGACATCATTCTAGAACAACGTGTCCATTTGCTTAGGGGCACAGTGGGAGTTAAAACTGTGTTTATGGATGATAAGGGCCATCCTCATGAACAATTGTTAACAACTGTCTTCATTTCGAAGAAATTAACCGCATTGAGTGGCCAACGTTCTCACCAGACTTTAATCCGATAAAACCTGTGTGGGATATGTTTAATAAGCAAATCAGAGCCTTTAAGCGACCGCCTACATCTGCATCGTACCATTGGAGGGCATTGCTTGCTCCGTACAGTTCTCTGCCCCAAGTGCAGGTCGATAATGTGAGCCTCAGTATGACTCGGCATTGTACGTATTGTATTTTTCGTATATTTACTGTTCAGTTGTTATATGGGTGAGATGTAGTGTAAGTGATCCAGAGAACCATAATGGTTTGTATGCCTGGTATCATACATACATCATCTCTTCAGTTCTTTCTCATTTGCTCAATACGTAGGCTTTTTGAATAAACCCTATTTGCTTTGTTACTGCACTTTTATTTGCCGATTTCGGCATTATCCTTAACTTATGAAAACATGTGCAACTTATATAGCTTTTATTTTAAAAAAAATCCTATATTTTAGAAAATATATTTGAAATTGAGTTTATTTAATATGAATGTAATAGATAATCCTGTTTATACGTAGTTACTGTATTTAGAATATTTAAATCTTGAACTTTATAAAGAAATGTTTCACCGAGTACCATTTTCAAAACTTAAAACAGAAGAAAATCATTCAATATGATATATATTATATACAGGATTGAAAAAGTGGTTATATTCAAAATATTCTCAACCATGTTTTGTGATGATTATCTTTTATAAGATTGATTCACCACTGTTATCCAAAAGTACAGATCCCAATGAGAGTGATCCATTTTGTGACATCTAGCTTTGTCAAACTTCGGACAAGTCTTGCATTTATTGTGTTGAAGCCAATAGATTGTAAACAAATATTTTTGAAAAATTTACTTTATTAGAACATAAAAAGTAAAGTAAATGAATGAAGGCACATTATTTATCATTTAGGCAAATATTCGCATAAAAAATTGTAAAATAAGAATTCAATTTATTGTTTTATTGTGTTTTTCCTAATTTACGAACACATTTAATAATACTTTCGATTTTCGATTTAGATTTTTAATGTTTTTTAATATTTCATAATGATTACTAAAAATTAAAGCTATCTTGAAAGAAAATGTTTAGTTAAAGTTGGTGTA
This sequence comes from Latrodectus hesperus, assembly GCA_037975125.1. Classification (NCBI taxonomy): domain Eukaryota; kingdom Metazoa; phylum Arthropoda; class Arachnida; order Araneae; family Theridiidae; genus Latrodectus; species Latrodectus hesperus. The sequence continues at coordinate 93,904,058 of CM075854.1, forward strand.
TTTTATACAATCAGAAAATAAATTGTAGGAATAAGATTTGTTTCGAAAAAGATTATTGAAAATATGTTGGTTCGATTTAGAGGAAATAAACATTCTTGAAAATGCGAAAAAAAAAATCATGATAAATCACTCAAGTACATCACTCATTTAAGTATAATAAACCCTTTTAAATTTCTTTAAATAAATGAAATAAATCACACATGATTAAATTATAAAGAATTGATGTAAGTCTTTAAATTTAGAGGTTTGGTAATTCTATGGTATGAGAGAAAAATTCTATTTAATATATTTTTAACAATAAAAATTCGAGTTTTAAAACTTTGAGCAAAAAGCTCTAACTGTCCTAAGTAACATCGCATTTACTTTATTAATAATTTTTTCTAATTAATTTTATCATTTTAAATGTTTCATAAATAAAAAAACACCCTAATTAAGTTTGACGTTGAATGATGTGCATTCAGTATACTAATTATTTTTTAATAGAAAAAGAGTTTTACATTATTAACAAACCCCATTTGAATTTTTAAATGTTTTGTATCTAGCTTTAGTTACTACTTTCTGCTAAAATTCTGCGTTAAGGAATTCTACGAAATGCAGCTTACATAAAAAAATGTTGCAGTTTAAACATATTCACTTCCAGCTGTTTTCCTGTTAATGATATTTATGTTGAATTTAGCAATGAAAAAAGAATAATTTAAAATAGGATTCTAAAAGTATTTTTGTCATTAAATTGTTTTTGATGGTAATATTACGTTATTTAAATTTATTGATTGATGAAATGTGATTTACTGTTTTATTGACTTATCAAAAAATTATTTACTGATTGATGAAATGTAAAAATAAGAATATCTCTGGCTATTGAATTTGTGTAAACTAATTGAAGCGTGTTTTTCCTTGAAATATTTGTTTCGATACTCTTAAATTCTCTTTTTTTCAGAAAATAAATATGTTCAAGTTTTTAATAACTCATTGATTTAAATTTGTTCAATTCAATCTAATAGAAAATACTTTTTTATAATTTTAATAATATCTAAAATTTAATGGAAATTTGATACATTATTTCCATTTCTTTTCCCTTTTAGCTACAGCTTTATTTTAAATATTCTGTACTACATAAAATAAGTTTAGTGTTAGACTGAAACCGATATTTGAAAAACAAGAATCTTTAAGCATTTAGGAACTAAAAATTTAAACAAGACACAATTCATTGCTATTGATTTTGTTGGTGAGTATGAGCGATCGATCCAAAATTCTTTAGACCTTGTCTGTTGGATTCTTCGATGTGTACCATTCAATGCAACACTGAAACTGTGATATCAAGCTTTCACAATTTTAGTTTCAAGTTAATATCAAAATTTGTTAGTATCACTATTTAATTCAATGTAAATATCACAGTGTGGAAAAAAAGTTAATTATCCTCTTTTGCCCAATATCTGATTATATTTGCATCTATATGTGTCTAGTTAGTCAAAATGGCAAAAATTAATTTAATGATTGTTTAATAGAGTGTTTTTATTGCTATACGCTGAATCATTCTTGTTTAAGTATTAATGTACAATGAATCATTCTTGCTTAAGTATTTCTTTATGTTTTCCGGTTAGTTTCATGGAAAATATTAAGTTTCAATTAAAATATTATATTTTTTTAAATAAATTTTTTATTTTGTATTTGACCGTATTTTGTAATCTTCTCGTATATTTTTGAGAGAAAAAATCTGATATAATAATATGTACAACTTTCTAATCATTTTAACTCATTTTTGTTTTCTCAGTACTTCAAAATAAATAATGTAATATTTTTATTTTTTCTACAGCAAGATTTGAATGTATTGTTTCGAGAACATCCTTTCTTGTACCTTTCAAAATGTAAAATTTGAAATTTGGTAAAATTCAGTTAGGTACATTAAGAATAGTTAACTTATATTTAAAAAAAGTATTGATTATCAGATTAATATTTATCAGTGGTAAAAAATGTGCATTACATAGGAAATCCTAAGAAAATAATCATATTTAGTTAATATAATCTTCAATAAAATTAAACTAACTAGAAAAATTCCAGGTTATATGATTTTTTCGCCTGAGAATCAATTAAAATTTTATTTAACATAGAAACATTAATAAATACAGTAATATATTCCATTTTGCTATAGCATTATATTGATTTTGTTAAATTTTTGATTAACTATAAATGTGTAATTAATAATGACTTACATAAAATGTTTCTGACTTTATTAATCATGCTAAGCATATTTGTAACAAAATAATTTTCTTGGCTTAATATAAATAAGGACATTTAACTCTTTATGAAAGGATTATGTTTGTAAAATCTTTCTTCACAGTAAAATATTTCATTTTAGTACAATTTGTAGAAAATCATGAGTAATCAAATTACTTAAAAATATGAAGTTTATCTTGTTTTTAACAATTCTTAACATAACGAATTAATTACTTTTATGTGGAATGTGTCAATCAACTAATTAGCATACCAAAATATAAAATCATTTCTTTGATCTTAATCTCAAGATTTTATCACAATATTAAAAGATTGTTCGAATAATGACTACATGTTCTTGACATAAAATCCATATTTTATTGAACTTTATGTCTATTGAAATTTACAAGATTTTCTGGATTTTTTTTCTTTTCAATAAGATACATGAAAATTGTTATAGTACAAAAACACTTGACTATAAACCAGAATCACATGCTTTTTAGATAATCATTTTCAGACAAGAATTTATATAGAAAACTCTATGATTGCGCATTCTAATCGTATATTAAAAAATTTAATTGATTCAGTTTTCTCTTTTTTAAGACATTATATTTCGAGTAGAAATTTGAGGTTATAATTTGTATTTTTATTACTTAAATACTTAATTTATTAGAAAAAAAAATAATGGATGAGAAAGACACAGAGTAAAATATATCAGCTTTTCATATACAGCCTGTATATATATAGCAACATATAGAACAATGTATATGCTCCGACAACTTGTATGTAGGATCATTCATTATTATTAGTAAAGTGCTTTTTGTTCCTTTTATTTTATCTGATATATATTGATGTAAAAGAGAAAAACTTTAAACTATCTAATTAAAAAAACCTAAATTTTTTAACAAATTTTCAAATAAATCTTTTGTTTGGAGAACTTGGAGAAAAGATTTATTAGGTATGTGTAACTGTTGAACTTCATATCAATATTTTTCTCTGCATAAAAAATTGAATTATTTTCGTGGAAATTTTCTTTCTTCAGAATAATTTTTATTATTTGAAACCACTCCTGGAAACATTTTCTTGTAGCTTAAAAAAATCAATTGGGGATTGATGTAATTTTATAAATAATTAGAAAAGTGTCTCCTTTTTGAAACCAAATAGGATGATGCTGGAAAATTCAAAAAATCATTTCGGGAAATTTAAAAACATTGAAGATCACGCTTTTTAGAATTTTTAATCATCAATCAAAATTTAATAATATTTTTATGTTTCTGTGGTTTGAAAGTATTATCTCCAAGTTACAATGTGATCTGTTGGAAGGATTTCCATTTATTTTTTTATATACCATCAATAGTTTTTAAATATTAGTTACATTTAAGATTTATGTAACCATTAATTGAATTTTCTATGAAAGTGTCAAAGATCATTGATAAAATCGAAAAAATAGTTTCAAGACACGGTAAGATCAGCACTACTATTAGCTCGTTTCTTTTCCTTTCTTAACACACTTGCCTATATAGAGGCAAATTACTCCACAAATACTTAACAGCTTTTGGAAAAGACGGTGTTTACCAATCAAACCCGCATTTCTCAGTTTAAAAAAATGGTACTCTCATTAATCGAAAAATCCTTTGACCAGATTTTTCGTAAAAGTTAAGAGTATAGTCATTATAACGAGAATATTTTAAAGAGAATTTTAAAAAAAATGAAAGAGGAAGAAAATAGTTAACAATAATGTGCTTATAATTCCTTTGAAGAGTTTTATCTATTCTTAAGATTGTGTTTATCACGAATATTTTTAAATCATTTCCGCCAATCCTTTTCCTTGCCTTTTAAAAGGAAATTTTACTCAGTTCTATGTTTAAAAAATAGGAAACATTTTTTGTGTTTACTAAATGGGCATAACAAGCATTAGAATAAGTAAAACCTTTAAAGAGATTGATATTTAAGCTGAGTATATTTTAATTAAAATGTGCTTAAGTATACCTAATATGAGGTTCAACTTCTTTGAGCATATCATAAACTAAAATCGAAATTCATTTCAATAAACGTAAACAATTTTCTAGCTTCGAATTTTATAATAATAGTGCCTATAATTAAATCTGTACATTAGGTTTATATAAATAGTTTGAGATAAGCTCTCGAAAGGAAACAACAGTTGGTACCGATATCTTTCCTCAGAGTTAAGACTGAGACTTGTGTGCGGGTTATATTCTTAAATAAAAATATAAGTGAAGGAAAAAGATATCTCTAATTTTTATGTTTATAGTAGAGTTAACATTCGGAATATGTTTGTATATAAAACAATTAAAATGATCTGTTAATATTATAATTAATGTTAAATGAACTTTAGAAATTTATTAAAATGATATGTTTATAATAATTGTGTTTTTAAGGTACAACAAATTACCATTTAATGTATATACAAAATTGTCTCGCATGGATAATGATGAAAATCTTTAACAGTTTTCTTAGAATGAAAAAGTTTTTAATATATAAATTTTTCCTTCAGTTTTCATAAAAATGGACAATATTTTAGATATGAAATTCTGTAATACATATGCAGAAAAAACAAAACTTGATTTAAAATTCTTAAAATATGTAACTGGTTTGAACATTATTAGTAAATTAAAAATAATTTGTTAGTTTAATAAATTCCAGATTATTTTTCCAAAATAATATATAGTACTATCAGAAAATAATAGAAATGTAGGCAATAATAAAGAAACAAAATTTTATACCTGAACTTTATTTAAGAGTAAAGCCTTTCTCTAAATTAAAGCATGGAAAACATAATATATGGATATCCATTAGTCAACTATTTTTTTCAAGGAAATTTGAAGTAGCAATTTTTCAATTGCTGAAAATAAAAATTATTAATCTATGTTATCACAGATTACTCAAAGAAGCATTTTAAAATTCAACGCAATGTTTATTGATAAAAATGAGCTGCTGCTTTTGAAAAGATTGTATAAATTCATTTCCACTGTAATCCAAGATATTAAAAATTCATAAAATAATGGACATTTTAATGGGTACTTTCTATATATAATAGTGTATGTAAGCTGTCATATTTAAATAATATGCATAGAACTAAAAACTATTTAAGAATAAGCGTATCTTAAAAAATCACTCTATCATTGTTATTAATATTTTATTGTTTTTATCATTATATTTTTAAACAATATTTATCTACAAAATATAGCTAATATATTGTAAGAGATTTCTCTAAACTAACTTTTGTTTTTCAGATATGTTTAAATAAAAACAATATTTTAGCTAAATTTATTTTTAATAAATACTGCCAAATAATCAAGCAATTTATATGTATTTAAAGAAAGTCCATATGGAATTAATGACACTTTTTGAAAAATAATAAGTTGATAAATGTTACAGGTTAATTATGGTTTGCGTTTCACAGGTGAAATCTCATTTAACAATTTCAATTATATATGCAACCTATACTTTATACAATAAATATTGCTTAGTAAAATCATTTTATGACATTTCTATCTTCACATCTAAGAAGGGAGTACTCAAGAAGATTTGGTCCTTTTCTTAATTTGTTGCCTGATGATACGGATACATATATTCAGTCAATTAGTTATAAAATTCCCTTTTAGGAAGCAAATAGCATTAATATATAGAAATGTCTAAAAATATTTTTTAACTTTTTGAGCTTTTATTACGTTGACAAATTTGATTTAGACTTCAACACGAACACAAGTTACGAAGAAGATTAGATAAATAACCATTAATTTATGAAATTTAGTATTGCATATTTATTGCATTTCTAATTAAGCCATTACTCATTGAACTTGTATGAAGAATCAGTTGTAAAATTGGTACTAAAATTATCTTGTAAAAGAAATTTTGCAAGACTGTCTTACAAGTTTTAATATCTCATTTTGTAAGAGCTGTTTTTTAAAGCTTTTATCTCTTAGTAAAGGAATTTTGAAAAATATCAGAAACTATTTTTTAAGTTCATTACTATTTTTGATAAATTATACTTGATTTTTTTTCTTCAAAACATTTTTTTACTATATCTTTAATATACTTTAAACACATTATATCTTAGAGCTTTACATTAGTTTTATATAGAAGCATTGTCATGTTTGTAACTTTAGGAGATTGGAACAGGTTTTCTTAGATAACATGTATTTCATTAAGCATATATAACAAACACATATTCTATTGACTTACAAAAAAGCTGATTAATATTAAAAATAAAATCCAAACTGGATAAAAGGAAACTACTACTAAATGATGTGGAAAAATGAAATATTTTTAATACCAGGATAAATGCCTATTTATTTTACACATATGGTATGCTAAGTATAAAACATGATTCCTGATGTTCATACAAGGTCAACAAGAAAGAGCTCTTGCTATTTTTACTAACTCAAAAGAACATGACCTACAGAAAGTGTTGGCTATTGTAAGTACTCGATAAAATTACTATCGGCATCCAGTGACTTCTACCAATGTGTCTCCAGTTGTTCAATTACCTTGCAGTTAAGACTCGGAGCTTTCCGACACAAAGAAGTCCGTGAGTGCTTGTCGTAAGTTTACTTCATTAGTGAAGGATTTTCCCCGCAGATGATTGTCCAGGGAATGGAAGAGGCGTTAATCTGATGGTTCAATATCAAATGAGTAAAAGGGATGGCACAAAGTCTCCAAACCAAGTCGCTGTATGGTATTCCTGGCCACCCGCGTGACAGGTTTCCTCGCGTTATTAGCTAAGAACAGTACACCCCTGCGATTAACCAGTGTTGGCTCTTTCTGTTGCAAATGTTCCAACTGCTGCGAGTACAGGTCCGCAGAGACAATTTGCCCGTTGATAGCTGCTCATACTAAAACACTTGACGATTAGTCCACCAGAGACCAGTTTCATCACAGAGGAACAAATCTCCCAATCTGAATTTGTGAAACCAATGCCTTGTAGTACATTCATTCACAGCATTATCCCCAAACACTTGACACATATGGTGACTTGATGCAGCAGCTAATAAGCCCACTTCGAAGTTGGAAAGCAAACAACACCAAACGAGCTCCTTCGACACGCCCATTTCTCTTTGCTAACCGTACGAGTTACAATTGATGTATGTGCGCGGTGGATCTGATTTTATAACGACTGATATCCGTACTCTCAACTGACCGGTGTCTCATCTACGTCGGACACGAATTTGCATACTTATTCTCACTTTATTCAATGACAACGTGAAAAAGGCAAGAATTTTCTTGTTTATCTTATATAGAATATTAATAATTATCAATAGTTATGGGGAATTTATTCTAGTTAAAGTAAAAGTCAGCATATACTATAATATAAAAATAGTAAGATAGAAGTTGTGTGTATTAAATAATAATGAATTATCATCAAAGATTTTATTGAGATGACCTTTAATATTACATTTATAAAATAACACTTTGGTGTTCCAGGCAGAAAATGTCTGAGGATTTAAGTATTGATACTTATGTAATTTTGTATTTAAAAATTTTTTTTTTTTGAAAATAGAAAAATTTAAAACCAAAAATGATTGACTAAATACGTGAAACTTGTAAATGTATTTATACTATTTTATGATTTAAAAAAGAAACCTAAAACCTTTTAGCACAATCCAACGTAATTTATTATTTCAGCTAACAAGCAATATTGTTTGAAGTAGGTATTATAGAGTGCTGGTAATTCTTAATTTTTGCTCCACATTATTCGATGGATGAAAAAGAGAACTAATTTCTCTTTCGTCGAATTAGCAGCATAATTATGTCACAAAATGAAGAGCAAGTGAAGGAGAAGGCATTCGAGGGAACTGCGCCATTAATTAAGCAAATTTTGATTTTTCATTTATTTGATCGATCCATAATAAGCTCAAGATGAGTTCCCAGAATTTGGTAAAATATTTTGTGGTAAGCAAAGTTAAAACATTTAATAAAGCATTAAATTTCAAATTTAAAAATTAATGTGCATTTGTAAGAACGTGTTTTCATTTGAATATGATTAAATACTGCATTAGCTCTGTAAAGCTCATAAGTGAATTAGAATAATTCCAAGAATTGTTTGTTCTTAAAATTAAGGAAGGAATTTTGAAATATTTTCGGTTAGTAAATAGAAATAATGCAAATGTCTTAATGGGAATAAAAGCATATTTTGCTTAAAATGATTGTTTATTGTTTTCCTAATTGTTCATCTCGGAGTGATTTTGATGTCGTGAAGGAATTTAAGGTATTAGAAGTAAATGACATTTCCCACACACACACGCACACGCACACACACGCGCGCGCGCTACAAGGCTGCGTATTATCAAATATTTTGCTTAAAAGACGGTATGCAGTGACAGTGAATGCTAATTAATGAAGATGTTAGTGAAAAATTACAAACTTAGTAACATATAGGAAAATTATTTGAAAAAATTGCATCTGATTTTTAATTATGTAAATAAATGTTCCTTTATACAAATACATGTCATCACAAATTGGAAAATTAATTTTTCATATATGCGCTTGAAACTCAGCATTTTTTTTCCTTTGAAAAAACGTAAATATTTATTAATTTAACAAAGCTTTTAATTTTTTGCTTTCTTTACTATTAAAACCGGAAAGATCTCCTTGTGCGTTAATGAATGGTAGTTAAAATATTTTAGATCATTTACTGGACTAATTACTTAAAGTTTTGGTTCTCACAACTAAAAGTATTTCAACTTATAGTTTTCTAAATTTAGTGAGAAGTTTTAATAGAATTTAAGTTTTGAATAAAATGTTCAGTACTGAGTATGTTTGTTGAAAGATAGTATATATAGGTCCAATTATTGTAAAAATAATATTTATATTGAGTTTAATGTCCCTTGAAGTAGATTTAGTGATACATTTATGATTTTTTTTCTGTTCTGCATTTAGAATTTTTTACTTTAACTATTTTACTTTAACTTATAAAACTTTATTCAGAAAAACTGTGATTAACAAATATTCTTTGAAATTAATATATTGCTTGATCTTTGATAGACGCAAAAATGTAATAATCTTTTTATAATTCTTTAGCACACCTCTTTTACATCTATCTCTTATTTTTAGGAAAATTAATATTATTTTTTTGTTCTGGAAAAAATAACAGATTTTTGAATTTCTACTGAAAAGGCAAGAATATGTTATTTTGGAGAAAAACAATTTTTGAGATCATTTGATATACATTTAATATAACCTTAATGAAAAAAGAACTTTCTCTTAGAATTGCAATTTCTATTTGAGAAATTCTTCATTAATTAAATTCATAGTGATGATTTCCCAAAAATCTTACTGATACAGTTAAATTTTATAACTGAAATATTTTACATTAAAATTTAGTTCTAAATGATCAATCGTTAATGGTGTTACAATAAAGTTAAAATTTCTATCCATTCCATGATTCAGTTAATAATGCAATTATTTAAATCATCCTGTATTAATATGATTCAATAAATTAGAAAAGCTTAAGGATCGAATTAATTTAAAAAAAATATCGAAGCAAATCCAGTTTAATTGGAATCAAGTCTTTTTCACTCAATTAAGTAACAAAATGAATTTATTTGAAATCGTAAACGAGTGACTCTTATCGAATCACGGAAATTTAAGGAGTATTTTTTAGAATGTACATATTTCAGTAAAATATACTGAACTGATTTTCTATGATTTCTTTCATGCATTCCTCTCGATGTATAACATTGAAATCCCTTGTCTAGTAAAATGAATCCCATCTTTATTTATTTAATAAATTTCAAAAAACAGATATACGTTAAATAATGCATTTATTTTGAGTTATATTTTTTAGTTAAAAAATCCAATTTTAAATGCATCTTTATATCAAGTTCATTTAGTGGTACAGTAGCATTTAATACCACTGTGCTTCTCATTTCCATTTGCTACATCTTCTTCCAATTGGAAAATAAATAGAATTTTTTTCGCAATGTTTTCAATTTCATGCTCGAATTGACAAGCGGAGTCTCCATCAAAACTAGTAAAGCTCCCGAGGCTGAAAGAGATCGCCACCTTATACTTGTATTAAAAATCTACACCAAATTTTAGTTTTTTTAGGTTCTCCTTTGATTTAGGCACTACTTCAAGATCAAGTCTTCGATTACAAACTTAAAGTGAATGTTAGAATACATACATTTTAATCGAAACAAGTTCAATTCTCAATGAAAAATATAAACATCACTGTTTACTCAAATTTGAAACAATGGAATTTAGAATAAATTGATATATATGATGATTAAAATTAATTATGAATGGTTTGTATGTTTGCTTTTAAGTTTTTAATATTTATGTATTAAATCACTAAAATGAAGTTCAAATTAGTGCGAATGATTACCACAATATGTACATCTGCTCTAAAAAAAAAACTTAATTTATTGAATTTTTCAGCAACTTTGGTAATTCAAAAATGTTGCTTACTTTATTTATATTTCTTATTTAAGTATTATTTTTTGTATGAAAATATTTTGTATTTCCTAGAGAGAAATATTTTTTCTATATTTCTATAATTTATGCATATGGAATCAATAGTTTAAAAATGTTTTAAATGTTTTTTTTTAATTATAATTTTATATTATAAAATTCTTCCTGTTACCAAATTTCTTAAAGATATCTCAACTTTGAAAAAACCTAAAAAACGTTTGCTTAAAAAGTAATTTTTAAACATTAGGGGAAATTCATTTACAGATGAATGGTGTTGAGCAATGTTGCAAAAAAGATACAATTTTTAAGTAATAAAATACAAAATCATTAAAGGTGATAATTATTACTTATGAGTGAAATAGAAAAATTTTAAGCGTTATTTTAATAAAAATATCTTCTTATAAAATATTTATAGAGAAATTTAATTTAATAAGAGAGTTTTAATATAAAGAGAAATTCACTTGTGTATTTGTATAATACAACTTCAAATCTTTATTTGATATCTTTAAATTCTGATCAAAGTTACATGAGATTCTTTAGTTATATTAACACTTCATATTATTTGTTTCCTTTAATGTTGTCGGTAATTTGAAATTTAAGTGGAAATAAAAACAGTTTTTATGGAAGATTTTATACAAGTTGAATGAGTCTTATAAATTTTGAAATCGAAGACATTGATTCAATATAGACCTTTTATTTCAAGAAACAAATAAATGACAGATTAAAACCATTTTATTCCGCGTGTATATAGTAGTCCTTTTATGATAAGCAATTTACAGAAATTCTAAGTAGAAATATTATCAAATGATAAAATTAAAATTGTATTTTTGAAAGTAGGCCACACTGATTCACTAATTTGGCTTCTATTTGGTATGGATTTGCACACCGAAACAATAATTATCTACAAAATTACTTTTGTTTATGTTTGTTTTGGTTTCATATTTAGAAGAAGATTCCGAAAGAAAAATATTTTAAAAAGCAAAAATATTTAGCTACAGCCGTAAGCCTAGATAGGAATTTAATTAATCAAACACAATGTCTTAAATAAAATACACTAGTAATTTGATTAATCAGGAAAATAGATTACCACTTTAATTAAAATATCAAGAAAGGAAGGTTTTTATTTTATGAAAAGACGCCACTTTATTAAAATGTGAAGAATAATTTGAGTTGGGTAGCATTATTACTAACATAAATTTTAAGATTTTTGTATCGCTGTATCATTAAAAATTTTCAACCAATTCAATTAAGGTATACATTGCGTCGTTTAAAAATTTTGTGGAAGGCATTATTTTTCATAAAATATTCGTGGGATTAGACCTTGTTTAATGCAAAATATTCGGTAACAAAAATAACAAGAATTAAAATTGTAATCATTTGTATGTATTTAAATAGTTGGCTTACAGAAAGTTAAAATCAGTAATCATATTTATCTAGATGATTATGTTATCAAATATACACACTAAAATAATCTTTATTTATGTAATTATTTTATTGAAAGCATTTATGTGAAAAAACGAGGTGTTTTCTCATTTTATTCTTTTCTAGAACTTGTCTGCAAAAAGTTGAATTGCAACATATGGTGTACGATCCAATATGCCTCGGTTGCTATGATAAATCCATTCAAAGAGCCATTTATATTATAGGAATCTTTCCAGTGTGTTTCATTCTTAAAATATGAAAGTATATTTTGACACTTAAAAAGGTTAAATATAAAATGTTTGGAAAACAATTTTAGTTTTGAAATTTTCAAAAATCAGAAATTTGTCCCTCAATGAGAGTCGTATCCTTTATGTTAAATGACAAAAGTGATGGGAATTTACTTCTTTATCATGGGGTGTATCAGCATATACATAATTTTTGCTTAATTTTTTGATTTTGATTATTGTGTTTTTAAATTTCCTATTCATGTATTGTTATTAAAAAATCTATTAGATGAATGAAAGAAGTTTTGAGTTCAAATAAAAAAATAAGAAAACTTCTTATAAGAGATTTTCAGTGGATTGAAATGATAATTAAATTATGTAAACATCTAAAATCGCAGTAAAAAATAAACAATTGATGTCTTTAAATTAACTATTGCATTATTATTACAAAATACTTTATTAATTACAAACAGAATTTATTTTAATGATTGGAAATAAAAAGGGAAAGAGTGTACTTAGAGATTAATGTAATTATTTTCGTTAGTTTTAAGAAATGTAAATTTAAATTTTTTAAAACTGTCTACACTAAGTAATATTGAAGTTTAAATAGATTTAAAATGATTCTTATTGTGTACAGATACCAATTCATGAGCATAAATAGCAGTCAAAATCACAATTTTATTTAAATCAGAACATATCTGTAATATAATGTTTGTTCAATATTTCTTAAAATATATCAGTTATTAATTCCTTCATTAGAGTACAGCTGTAGTACAAATAATATTTTTAGTTTTGATGGTTATAAATATAATTATAAGAAGTTTGTTTATCTCATAAAATTTAAAAATATGACAAAAAATAATTTTTCAAATACATTTTTAAAACTTCTTTACTGAGGATGGTAAAGATAAAAGGAGTTTTTTAGTGAATTTTCATATAAAAATGGCTGTTAAAAACAGTTCGTGCTACAATCTACGTTTTATGAACGAAATATATTTTTAAACTATGTTGACCTGAGAGGAGGTTTCAAACCGGATAAAGCTAGCTTCCAAAATACTAAAATAATTTAGCTTTGAGAATCTTAAGGCAGCACATGATTTGTATGCGATAAATCTCTGTATATTTAGAGACGACAGAATCTCAGAAATTATGTTTCTTGATTCATTAAGCATATGATCTGTATTTCTTAGGATTTTGAACTTTCTTTTGTTGTTGTTGTGTGCCAGCCAGGCTGGCAATATGGGGTGCTCTGCTCCATTTTTCCAACTGAACCATATTTTGGTGTGGAGTCCGACTTCCTCAGTACACACATGCCCTAGGTACCCGTTTATAGGGTAGGAAACCATTCACAACCCATTCATACAAGGAATGGACAAAGACAGGATAGATAGAGAAAGTGCATCCATGCCCGAACCGGGATTCGAACCCAGGACCTCCTTATCCGCAGTCAGGCACGCTGACCATTAGACAAGTTGGTCAGCTGAACTTTCTTTTAATCAAAGATAAAAAAATTATATTTTTTTCCTGAACTGCTCATTATTAAGTATATTAGTGCTTATTTAGATGGCAGAATTAAGAAAAAACATTAAATTTTATGGAGAAAAAAACATATTCAAATTTTGTAATTTAAGCACCATTTTTTCATATTCGATGTAAAAAAGTAATAAAAAATTTGAATTTTTTGTTGAAGAATATTTTGAGATTTACATTTGCAGTTCGTAGATATAGACAAAATGAACATTTAAGGATATTAAGTTTTTTATTAAAACTGAAACACACATAATTTTTAAAAGCTGATATACTGAGAATCTGATAATTATAAAAATATATAAAATTTTCTGCTAACAATTTTTATATTTTCAGTATGGTTATCTAAATTTAAACATCTTCGTTTCTTAAACCTGACTTGATATTTACAGATACGTAATAAAGTGTTTTCTAGGAATGATCTAATTTTTTTATCGTGTTTATAATTGAGGAAACTCCTTAAAAGCTTATCAAATTTTTATTAAAAATAAGTAGGATTTAAGGATCAAATTCCTAAAATACTCATAACATTCCTTGTTAAAACAAACATTATTTTATTGATAGAAAAATAATATAAATAAAGTTTTTTGAAATAAAATGTCCTTGTAACAATATGAATTAAAATATTTATCACTCTCTATGAGTATATCTTGAATACTTCTATGCCTCATAAAGCTGTTGAAATATAAAAATATCTATCTAATTTTATTATAGCTTTAACTATAACATCCATTTAACTTCCATGGTAAAGTATTCTGCATGGTAAAGTTTTTAAAATACAATAATGCTAAAATGTTTCCAAAATCTTTCAATTAAATTATATTTAGCCTATCTGCAAATGTTAGCAAATATTTCTGGGAATTGTATAAAAATAAGAAAAATATTTTGAAATATATTTAATTGAACTACCTAAAAATAAATTTATTTTTTATAAGAACAGTTTTTCCATTAAGTGCATTTCTTAAAAAGGTCGAGTGTAATTCATTAATGAATAAGCATAAAATTTAACCCCCTTATGGAGTTTCTGCTTTAACTACATTCAAAACATTTAAAAAGTTTTCAGGGACCACAATTAATCAAAACAACAGTATTTGATTGGAAACAGAAAATTCTTCTCAAATGTGTGTGATTCGGAATTATTTTATCATACACTTCTAAAATCAATACTGAGATCATGCTGGAGAATAAGTACTTAATACCATCGGTTGACTATAGGAAATATTATTGAAGATATTTCTGTATTATTTCATTTCCGTCAATAATTTGGAAAGAGTATTTTAGTTTGCGATGCTTTTCTTTTCAAGTTACATTAAAAACTTTGAATAAATTAAAAAATATGTTCAAGAAGTTTAAAACATGGCTTTCTGAAAGAGATTTCTTTCCGAAACATATTATTACCAAAGATGAAACTTCAATTACAACTTTTGGTGCAGAAAGAGCTAAGCAGTCAACTCCGAGTAAAAACAAAAAAAAAGTTACATCAAAGCGGCTCAAAAATCAATACAGTGTTGACTTTTTTATTGATTGCTGGAGAGTTGAGCATTATTTTTTTTATTACCAACTGCCCAGAAAATAAATAAGGATCATTTTTTAAGTGCTCTGTACCCTTTGCGTCACGCAATTCTTTGAAAAGTATCAGAACAATGACAAAATAACTCATGGTTTTACACCATGATATTGCATCTCCCCAAAGTTTGTTACTTATGAATTTTTGACAAAATATTTAACAAATGTCGACTCTTAATTTGGCCTCATTTGTGCTTTTATTTACTGTAGCTGTTAATATTGCATCTTTAAGATCAGCTTCGCAATACAAGAAAATTCAATAAAAGAATTGAATTCAATAAAAGAAAATTTTTTACGGTCACTGAAGGAGTCTCTCAAAAAAGACATTTTAAGATGTTGCTTTAAAGTTGTAAAGAAAACTGACAAAAAGCCAACACAGAAGATTAAATTGTGAGAGATGTAACAAATTTTAACCGATTAATTAATTTCTTTTATCTTACGAAAACAATGAAGATACTTTTCCCATGGTAATATTTCTTAGATCTTTTAAATATTCTTTAAATTTCATTCTATATCCGCCATAATGTATGAAATAAAGAATATTAAACTAATAATTTTAAGAAACTACATAGAATTATATCATATGTGAGTGTTAGACGTTATTAAAAAGTGTATTAAAAGAATTTAGGGATATATATCTTCAGATTGTCTGACCTTTTATGCAAGATTTTTGATTTTAAGATCCTTAAAAAAATATCAATAGTATTTGTTTACGTTAGATCTGTGGATTATTTTCTTTTTTATGTAAAGCATAGTTTTATCTGATTTTTGTAGGATTGAGATGATAAACATTTTATATTTTATTGAAATTATTAAGAGAGAGTTGATCATTTGCTAACCCTTAAATAACTTGAACAAAATTATAAAAATTTACATTTTTAATTAGTTTATTTTGAGAAAAAATGTTATATATATAGTGCCTTAGTTTTTGTACCCAACAAAAAATTATTATTAAATAATCATAATGTTAAAATGAATTTTAAATATTTTTTATAAACTATTTTTCATTATATAATCTATATGATATTTTATTATCCTTATTGTTCGATTAAATAAAATCAAATTGAGGACAAAAAAGAATGAATTCTTATCGTATATTGATTGATTGTGAAATATTACATTGTTAAAGCTGAATAGTTTTGTGATTAAAATTGGTTTTTTCCTCTTCTGTACTGAATAAATAGAAAATTAAATTTCATAAAAGCTATGAGATCAACAAGAGAACTAATTTGATAACAATGAAAATTTATTACTTACTAATGAGCATATTCATCCATTAAGCATTGTATTAAAAGTCTTCAACAAATATAATACAAGCATAATTCACAACTTAGAGTGCATGTATGAAATGCAATAACATTTTAAAAATATTTATTGATATTGTTATTTAGAGTTATGCATATTTATGTAGAATAAATTTGAATTTAAATTTTGAAAACAATTCCAGGGGTCTAGAAAGCTCACTTATGCCTAAATTAAAATATATTTTATAATTTATGAGTATCTGAAAATATTTATTAAATAAAATTTACTATAGAAAATCAATGGGAATATTATTTGAGTTAAAGTGACCAGAATAGTTGTTCTTTTTAATAGGATTATAAAGTAAAAATTGATTATACGAGGCATCATTTTAAATCATTTCTTTTTAACTATTTTCTGGAAATGAGAATATTCGTATCTTTTCAATCATGTTAATATTCACATAAAAATAAAGTCTTTTTAAGTTATATTTCTTTATTAACTTCATTTAAAGGATTACTTTTCAAGGAATATTTCTTTATTAACTTCATTTAAAGGATTACTTTTCATGTTATAGTATAATGCATGATTTTTGATTTTGACCAAATATGTTTGACAAGGACAAATATAAAAGGATGACATTATCATTTCCGTTACACCCAAGGATTTATTAGAATTATAATGTGAAACATAAGACTCGTAAGTCCACAGACAAAACGATGAGCACTTCTTTAAGCTCTTCTTTAGGAAAGCAAGGTGCTTCTGTTTCTGACACCAATCAAGCGAAGGAAAGAATATCCGGTGCTCATTATAAAAGAGCTCTTCTCCATAGGATCGTCTTACTTTAAACCTGTCATCATGATTAAAAACTAAATTTGATATTTCATTATATGATATCTATCTTGTATAACCTGTTTCTAATGGTCATTATTATGACTAAATATCGTATTCCTGAAGGGAGGAGATCATTTTCAACTGTTGCTCATTATTATGGAACAGTGAGTTGGATGTATGTATCTAGCTGTTATAAGCTTCTAAGAATAGAAATCACATCTATGAAATAATTAATAATTTATTTTATATAAAATGCTATTTTTTTAATACGCACGTTTGATGGATTTTTTAAAAGAAACTCAATTTTTTTTATTCTTTTTGTAATAGGTTTAACGTAATTAATCTAAAATTAAGTGTGATTAAAATTTGAAATTGAAAGATGAGCAATCGATCAATAAGACAGGGAGAAGAAAAGTAGTTTTGATTTTTTGATCCAATCTTATATGCAGTTAAATAATAAAATTGTGAGCATATATATAAACATAAGCATGCTTATTTTAAATATATGATAAACATACACACATATTTATGATAAACGCAAAGGTATTTATAAAAATACTTTCTCGTAAAACGTTTTCAAAAAATTACTGAAAGTCTTTCTTTCTCAAAAGAAAGGTATAAACATAAACATGTAAGAAATGTAAAGTATTCTCATAAATCTCGAAAGTAAAATCTGCATATTAAACTTCAGATTTTATTTTGCACATAAATATGACGGAAAAGAAAATGTTCGCATAAAATCCGAAAGTGAAACCCTCATATTAAAAGCACACACTTGAAAATAAATAATTTTCATAAGTATATGAAGAGAATACTGTTTTCAAAAAGAAAATAAAGTTAATTTCTTTAAACAGATACAAAAATCTGTTTTCGATGCATATAAAACTTATAAATTGTTTCTTTATTTATGAATTTAAGAAGTAGAATACCATAATTCTACTAAGAAGTAGAATACCATATACCTTTAAATTTTCTGAATATTCATCCGGATTATTTGTATAATACTTAAATCATTTTTGCTTAGCTACTTGATCATTATTCTTATTTGTTGTTTCAAACATTTCTTTATAAGCCTATACAGCGACGCTATGGAAAACTCTTAGGAGTCCTTAGAATATATATAGTTTCCAGGTTTATATAAGCCTATTTCAAGCTCATCACAATTTAATTTTTTTTTCATCTTCAGTTTGAATACTATTTTATCTTCTTACTACAGTTTTTGATGAAGGTAGCAATTTTAAAATACTATTTCCCTCACTTTCCTGCTGAATTGGTAAATGTTACTTTAGAAGTTGTTATTTTCAAACAAGGTTTTTTATTTATTTATTTTTTTTGAAAATTTTTTTACGTATTTTTACATTTTAAAGTATATTTTCTTTTTTGTAAATTTTCATAGTTTCAAACATATCGAATGCAAAAATATTATTGTTTGCCATCATTAATGACGGTGAAAGTAATTATAGCGTTAACAATTATGATGAATGTTTTGGAAAGGGTAGATTATAAGGGACATATCAAGCTTTAAATTTATGATATTATTTTGAAAATAATTCATTTGATAGTTTCCGAAATTTCTCACTAAATCTCTACTATTTAATATATGAAATTAAATTACTTAGTATCAAGGCTCTCTCTAACAACAAGCTATCTTCGATAATTATTTTCAAATAAAATTTCCTTACATTAAAAAACATTTTGATGTATTAAATGTGAAAGAATCGTTCTATCACACGTTTTTGAATTAAATTAATTAAGCATTTGAATTTCAAAGACATTTATATACAAACTATTTTATTAATCACTCATACAAATTAATTTAATAATTCAAATAATTATAGCAGAGATAATTGTTGTCTATAATTACAATAAATAATTCTATTTAGACAGTGAATCAGTTCCCTAATTTATTTCCTAATATATAACTTGAACCTAGGAATTACTAAAATACCGTTACAATAACACATGAGTAATAATTTTGTATCTTATTTAAAATATATAAAGCCTTTTATTTCAATCAATTTGTCTAAAGGGATATGATTTTATCAATTAGTTTAGTTCGAATTAGTTAAACTACCTACTAACTAATTGAATAAAATTGAACCTTTGATTTTAAAGTATTTGTATTGCGCTGTCTTTAATAACTATTTTCATCCTTTTATGTTTTTTATTAATCATTAAACAATTGTCACTTTATCAACAGCTTAGTAACGTAACAAAATTTTAATCTCTCCAAATTTTTATTGATCTTATTAAAATGAAAATCATAAAATTATATAAAATTAAAATTTTTGTTTCTATTTTACGCTTTCAAGTTAAAATGAAGTTATTCTGTTAGAATATTTGTGTAATCTTGTTTATTCTGAAATCAGTGATATTTGTATTTCAGAAAAACTTGAAAAGACAAGTGAAAATTTTGAGCAATTGAAAGGAAAGCATAAGTGTATGTACAGTTAAATGATAAAAATAGTTTAATAAATGATAAAAATTAAATGATAAAAAAAAGTGATTAAACTTACAAAATAAAATCCTTATCGGAAAATTATTTTATTCTCTTTATTGTAAATTAGATCATATTACTTTGAAGTTTGGATTCTAATGTAAAAATGATTGAATAACTGATTCACACACAGATATTGTCTATGCGTTAAGGAAAAGAGTTGAAAAATAATTAAAAATTGCTCCCTGAAATTAATTATGATCAATTTCTACTGTAGTTTTAATAAAATATAGAAAACTTTGATTGAATTATTTCATTTGAGATTTAAATTAATTAATTTTATTAATTTGAAATAATTTACTGTTTGTAATGGTAATATATAAAAATGTTATATCTAAGAATAGGTAGAAACCCTATGTTTAAACAGAACTTTCTATTGCTCATCATGAAAATTTTCTCTTGTACTAGTTAATGAATTGCATTGAAGATTAATATTAATTTTTAGTTATAAAATTATTAAACTAGAAAAAATTCTTCAAATTTGGTAAAATTTTGATTTACGTATTAAAATATCCGGATTATATAATTTATTCATAGGAAAATATTTTTAATTTAGTACAACTGAATAGCTTCGTTTATAGTCTGCTGATATCATAATTGAGATTTTCCGTATAATGAAACATATGGGATGACGCTATTTAAATAGAAAAAATAATTCCAATATTCTTAAGGAATGTTTTTAACACTTTTAAATTTATAGAAAATTGAGATTATATCTATGTAAATATTGTTTTATATGTTCATTCCAGATATGCAATTTTCTTGAATAGGTAATTTTAAATTTATATTCAGTAAATTAATGTATTTTTAATGTGTATCTGAATGTGTTAGTTTTTCGCAATTTCAATATCATTTAAACAAAATATAACTTATTGCTAAACCTAATTTTTATAATTAGTTTTAAAGTTTTAAATTGAGCTATTGAAAATGTAAAAATTAACAATATATTATATATATATATATATATATATATATATATATATATATATATATATATATATATATATATATATATATATATATATATATATATGTATGTCTATAAAGCAAGATTGGAAGTATCATAAGTGAAATTGAAAGGTACAAGAATAGATATAAAATTGAAAAGTACAAAAATAGATAAAACACTTATGTTTAGCAATACATTCAGCGCAGAAAATACCATTTGGTATTTTCAATATATTATTCTCCATCTAGTATTTTGTTATTAATTTCATAAAAATGTACTATTAATTACATATATATATCTCAGTTTCAGATATTATTTTAAATTATTGAATCAGATTTTGCATTATATTTGAAGTATGCTAATGCTTGTTTTCTGACAAATGCCGATATTGGTTAAAATTGAAAATTTGACTGCCGAAAAAAATCGGGTAATATCAGATTTTAGATAACTCTTTTTAATTTAATATGCTTGAAACAGAAATACATTAAATTTTTTTGAATATACTTATATGTATTTAAGACATAGATTCAACAATTTTTTTTCTTGAAGTATTTTTGAAAATTTTAATCAAAAATAATATATAATTATAAACTTGAACTATTTTCAGGCTTTTATTGTATGATTTTTTTGAGATGGATTTTGCATAAATTTTAATCCTTAAACTGGTTTAATAACCTTAATTTTTGAAATATTTATTCTCCTAATAATCATTTGTTGGACTTCAAGATAAGGTTTATACAGGTAAAATAACTCCAGTAGTTGTACAGTTATTCAAGGTGTAAGAATAGTCTTATGATCAAACTAAAAAATCAAACGAAATAATTACAAGCGGAAGAAATAAACAAAACCATTCCTGAAAAATAAATTTGATATAATAATAAAGTTTTTGACATCAGACGAAAATGTGATTAAGTTTCCATCTTTTACAATAAATTAGATTCTCGATTAAAATCTATAAAAATTTGGATACTGTGGCTCAACTGTAAAATATGGTATGAGATAAAGATGTAATATATGTAAAGATTTAAATGTGAGTATGCTTGAAGCTACATTTGTGATTTCTGCACTTAGAACATATATGATCAATTAACATAATTTACTATAAATTCCAATAATAGTAAGTTTGAAATTGCTCACTTTTAATGATTTTCGAAACCTTTATATGTTCTTCAATGTAGGTGGGTTATTATACAATTTATTGGTATAAATATAAATATTTCTACAGTAGAATAATAAATGATCCTTCATTATTCTGGTGCATACCCGATTTAATTCCATCAGACAAGATCAGCTATTTGCATACTTTTAAAAAATAATGCGGAATTAAAGAAAGCATTTAGGCAAAGTTAATTTTAAATCATTTATTTTTCATAAGAAATATGAAATGAAACTTTTATCAAATTAATTGTGGTTTTTAGCAAATTTTCTTCCTTTTTATGAAGAAAATTAAGCTTTAAATAACTCTGATTGTTGCAACTAAATTTTCGAGAAATCAATAAAAATTTTGCTAGATGTTAAATTCAATTTCTTTTCAAGATGCTATATATTCAGGTTAAATTTTAAATAGTTTTAAAAATTGTTCTTTTGAATTAAATGATTCAATATGAAATTTTTGTTACCAACCTAATTTGATGTTCATAAATAGTAGAAAATTAAAATGTGGATCTTATATTTGCTCTCTCTCTCTCTCTTTTAGAGTATCCTATTACAACTATTATAACTAAAATATAAGATGATCAAATGCAAATACATTGTTAAATTAAGAACTGTTTGCGAATTTTCCATGGAATCCTGATTTAATAAATGTCATTGGAATCTAAGTCAAACTTGCTTAACAAAATATGAGGGACCCTTGTATACAGTTAAAGAAACTAGCATTGTTGTGTTTGTTTAATAACAAAAATTTGCAAAGTTAAAGTAAAATTAATATAAAAAATTTGAAAACTGATATAAGAGCTGAATTTTTTCATATAATTATTATTATTAGAGGGAGGATTTATGCAAATATAATATATATGTGAATTCCTTTATATTAGTTACCATTTGGAAAAATCTCTGAAGAACAAGCCCAACACATTTTTCTGGGGCCTTTAAAATTTCACAAACAATATTTCCAAAATTTTACTTAATTAAAAATTATAGTATCTTACTAAAATTTGATTTTAAAGAAATAACTTTAATTTCTTGCATGCTTAAACAATATTCTAAAAGAGATTCTAATTTTTAATTTGAACATCATTTATATTTTATGAATATTCAATAACAATTGGGGCCTTGAAAAACATTAAGCTTCAGAAATTGATAATACAATTATAGGTAACTTTCAAATGTGAATGAATTTACTTTTAATTTTACATTTACAAAAATAATGATTTACTGACATAATTATAAATTTTTCATGAAAGCTTAATGGAATATTAAAAGAAGTTATCAAAATTCAAATTTAGTTATTCATAAGAGGTAACTAACATAAAGTTATCAATTCAAATTTAGTTATTCATAAAGGAATTATTTAAATCTTTATAATAATATATCTACTTTAATACATGAAATTAGAGCTATAGCATTTTATAACAGTGTGCTGTATTCATGTGAGCAAATCGGAAAATCTTGAAGCAGCTACTCCATAGAGATACATGCAGGAAAGAGAAAAGAAGTATTTCACTCCCACTCTTTAACAGCACCCTAAACTGAACTCAAGAAATTCTGCCCCTGATTCCACGTGATAGTATTCCTGCTAAGCCACCCTGATTTTACTCAAAATTAATTTAAAATTAAAGAATTTATTAAAAGAGAGGTCAGCATAAATGGTATTTAAAAATTAGTTATACAGTAAGGGAGGATTGTTTGAAGATCTTTAATTTCTTACATATCTTTCTGTGTGTATTTATTAATGACAAAACATTGGGAAAAGTTCCTATCTAAAGACTTCTTATGAGATTTCATAAAAAAGGAAGAAGAATTATGATAATTAATTTACAAAAGTATTTAAATAAACTAAAATACCACAATATATTTTTTAACTCACAGTTAATAGGAAGTTGTGTTTTTGTGTTGCTAAATACATTGAAATACGAATTATCAATTAGAAGTGTTAAAAATTTTTTTTAGGCTTTTAATTATCATAGAGGATTTTTACTTTCGTAAATTTTTCTTTAAAATCACATTTGTTTTCTTTCAAAACAAAGGAAAATGCGTCCATATTAATATTTTATACAGTATAGAATGTTAAATTTTCCAATGTCGACCGATAACAAAATTCAACAAAATGAGAGATTTTATTTTTATTTTTGATAACAGCGCCAAATTACAGAATTTTTCAATTAAAAACCCTAGAAGAAAAATAGAAAGACTCACTTACTAGCTATGATATTTATGCAGTAAAGCAAAAATTTTTGAATGAGAAAATATTTAAATTAAGAGTAATATAATTTAATCTAAGGATTTAGCAACCAATATATGCAACTATGCTAAAAATAGAAATTTTTTAAACATTGTATCATTGATAATTTCATTAAATTCTAGTGCTTTAGGTTTGTCTCGATTTACAAATACATCAACAAATTCTAAAAGGTATTATGAAAAAATTTAGAAAAAATCTCAGTTAAGCTACAAAATTTACTAATTCTTAACCGAAATAAGAACTTTAATTTATTTACGTACCTAAAATTTGAAGTAAATTGTATGGTTTTTAATTCCACGAGGTTTGTTAACACATTGAATTTTTTTCTAAATGCTTTGTAAATTTGATTAGAGTTAATCTTCATTTAAATGTAACGCATATATTTAACAAAAAAATTTGAATTAAAAAAGTGAAACAAGAAAATTATCAAACTAAATCAATTTCTTTGCTGCTAAATTAATTGGCGTCAGTAACAAAAATATAAAATTTATCAATGTTTTATTTACTTCAATCGAGCAATTATTAATTTCTTTGTTAAAACCGTTTTATTTGGTATAAAAAATCTAACACCAATTTCAGAACCATTCAGAGAGCTCTTAACACATTTCGATGCAAAAGATAAATGAGAGCTGCTAATGAGCGAAACATGGAATTCTTATCATTTAGTGACATTTAACTTTCGTAGTTCTTCTCTAACCACTGTAATTCTTTCTGGAAAGCCATCCATCATTATTACTGCCATACTACACACGTGCTCTCAGGGAATAACCGCAACCTGCTGCTTTTGTGTTGACAAGGGAAGTTGATGTTGTTCTTGCGACATCGCAAGTCAAGCATTTAAGAGAATCAGGAAAAAGTCTGTTCGCCACTCACTTAAGTTTTTATTATTTTCAATTAAGATGTAACTGATAAGTTTAAAAAAACTGCTATTATTTGCTGGAGATGGTAGTTTTAAAGAATTATTTTTAATTTGATCAATATAATTAAGGTTTATTTTTTTAACATAAGTTCAACTTGGTTTAAGTCTTTTTTATTTGTTTATTTATTTTTTCTGAGGGAAAACCTTTTCTAATTTTGATGTGTTGATGCGACGGTAATATTATAATAAATGGTTTTATGAGTTTCTTTATTTTAAATATATATATATATATATATATATATATATATATATATATATATATATATATATATATATATATATATATATATATATATTTATATATATATATATATATATATATATATATATATATATATATATATATATATATATATATATATATATATATATATATATATATATATTTATATATATATATTTATATATATATATATATATATATATATATATATATATATATATATATATATTTATATATATATATATATATATATATATATATATATATATATATATATATATATATATATATATATATATATATATATATATATATATATATATATATATATATTTATATATATATATATATATATATATATATATATATATATATATATATATATATATATATATATATATATATATATATATATATATATATATATATATATATATATATAATACATTAGTTTGTGATTTATATTTTAGTTCGTGATTTATATATAAGTTTTGATAAATTTATATTAGTTGGATTGTTAATAATGGCTTTTATGAATTTATATGATAGTGATTAATAAATGCTAGGTGTTAAATTTGCCAATTGATTATCTTAAAATATGTTGAGAGATTTCATTATGAAATCAATATTTTATACAGTTTCAAGGAAACATAAGTAAGAGAAAATTATGACATTTTTATTATTTTTTTATCACAATAAAATCAATGAAAATATCAGATAATGAAAATAAGAATCGTAAGCCTGTGTTTAAAAATTGAATTAAAATAATATATTTATTTTGAAATGTGATACGTGCTTACTACAATATAATATAAATTTGAAAACTAGCACCTGAATATGTTTATTTACAGTTCTTTTATCTTTTAAAGCATTTACCAACAGTGAGTATTTATTTTTTTCTGCGATAAAATAAAAATTCAACAATCAGGATATAAATTTACTGTCAAAATGTAAACAGAAAAAGATGTTATCAAACATCAAATTATAATGAATTATTAAAATGATATAAACACATTTAATCTAGAGAAGGATTAAAAACCTATGGAAAAATTCTGTTATTCCAATATGTGTCCACACTTCGTTTAATTTGATTACAACTTGTTAATTGTTGACAGATAGAAACAAACATTTTGACAGATTAAAATTAAAGATACACAATAAATATTTATTAAAAATCTGTTGGTAGCTAATTTTACTGATTTGTGTGCGTTATAATATCTATAATTTCAGTATAATAATATTTTCTTTTCTAAAATATGGATATGTCTTATCATCAGTAAAGCATGTGGTTTTCAATGATACATGTAATCTCTAAACAGTTAATTTATAAATGCCGCTTTATATAAGTATTTTTATAAAATATTTTTTAATTAAATTTTTTAATGTTTTTCCTTTTATTCTGCATTCCATTAAGTATTTAATTAATTCATTAAAATATTTAATTCCTTTAAATACAAAAAACTGTTGCTTTTGGTAATTCAGTTAAAATGAAATTATTTTGGTATTTTCTCTTATTTTGCAGTAAGGAAATAAAAGTTAAATGTTTCATGGGAAGGCGTGGTAATTATGAAGGTTGCAAATAACAAA
Organism: Latrodectus hesperus; assembly: GCA_037975125.1. NCBI lineage: Eukaryota > Metazoa > Arthropoda > Arachnida > Araneae > Theridiidae > Latrodectus > Latrodectus hesperus. The sequence continues at coordinate 93,931,095 of CM075854.1, forward strand.
ATGTATTTCAGATGTATTTATGAAAGCATTCATGCAATATTCTGAAGTTGCGTAGGGTGATATCAATGGTTAAGGAAATTATACATTTAAAAGAAAACTCAAATGAATTCATTGTGCGTTTTCACAGACTTTAGGATAACTCATACCTTTATTAAAAGAAATATTTTAATAGAAACAAAATATTTAAGAAATAAAAAAAATACTTTAATAGAAAGCAAACTCTTAACATAAGCAGTAGTTCTCTAAAGTTTCATTTCCTTGTTAGTTTTAGTCAATTTCCTAATTGCTTATAAACTGAGAAAATGCATGAATATTTTGTGAGTATACAATTTAAAAGTGTAATCCTAATTTCTATTGCCTCTATATATCCTAATTTCTATTGTAATATATTGTTTTGAAAATTTAATACGATCATTTGAATTAAATTTAGTAGAGATTAGATTTTCTCAGTTATTAGATTTCTGAAACACACTTCAGTATTTTTGATTTGGGGTGAAACTTAGTTTGCAAGCGCTTTTGATACATCTAGCTGTTTTACTTTTAAAGCATAAATTTGTTAAATAATTATTATATGTGGAGAATGAAACATGCTTCCTGCTGGAACGTAATTCCATTAATCAGTCTAGCTTCAAATCACGGATCGTAATCACGCATCTGTTTCCGAACTACAAAGTATTTGCTCACGCTATCCTATTTACTCTTTCTTCCGAAAATTTAGTAATTATTCTAAATCTGTTAACTTGTATCAAACTTCCAAGTACAAGTTAAAATTATAACAATGGGGAGCGATTCATCAGTGTTTAAGTTTAAAGGAAGTTGAGGTAAAATGTTTGGTGGGAATTGTAAGTTGTAAGTTTTCTCTAAAACAATTTGAAGAGCAAAAAATAATTGATAACTTTTAATATAACTGTCTGATTATATCACTTTAATTCCTTATTTTAACGTGGCGGAAAGTAATAACAGATGAGAGCTAAAAGGATATTTAGAATGGAAATCTTTAATTCTTACTTTCAAATATACATATACACGTAGTTATCAAAATAGTGGTTACGTCTATGAATAAAAATAACATTTTAAATGCATTTTGTTAAGAATTAAAATATAATAATATTGTTATTAGTTTATTATGAATAGAAATGTATATATTCTGATATCATGTTTTAAATTTGTTTTACAAATTATATTTATAATGATATTTGTTTGCTGGAGCAAGGGTGATCGAAACATTTCAAGTTTTAAGTATTATTAGAGGTACGGTTTCTCTTAAATTATGACTGCATACACACAAAGCGTCAACACAAGCTCGGTAAAGCTAAACTGTAGAAAGAAAAAGTAGCTTAGTAAAAGTGGCTGACGATTAGTGATCGTGCTCTGTCGTCTTGAGGGATTGCACGAGCACATCGAAATATAACATACTGAAAAGTGATTTTTTCGTCACCATTCTTTTGTCAAGCTCGTTTCTTTATATATAAAGCGCTTGAAAAATCTAACATTTTTAACAGTTCAGTGACGATGATGGCCGTCCTAAGTGACTTTGTAGCTTTTTATTTTCCTTATTAAAATCATTAGCTGTAATTTATTGTTCCAAGTGCCCATATCAGGGAAGAATCACTATGCAATTGAATGACTGTCCCTATTGACTACATATTAGAATTTGATAATTTGATCTAGAATTATATGCTTAAAATGGTTTTACTGCTGTAAAACAGTTTTATTTATATGCAATGCTCACTGTCTTCTTCTTTTTTACCACCAGAGCGATCATCTATAGAATAATTAAAAATTTTGCAATTAAATAAAATTATTATAATAATACTCAAGAGCAGATCTAAATTTCACCTCCGTCTCAAATACTCTAATCTGTTGGACGACAACATATTGCTGAGTCAAGTCTATATTCTGTTGAATCTTTATTACCGGCCAACAAAAAGCATTCTTCACCATTTATATAATTTCTTATATGTACTCATTGTTCTCTTATTTATAAATGTAATTTTTGTAATATTAGTTTATGTAATTTACTCACAGGCCAAACTCCCTAGCTACAGTGAGTAGTGACTTGCTCTAGAAAATGTGTATTTTGAAAAAAAGAGAAAAAGTTACTAATTTTAACGTTTATTATTTACCAGAGATTGCTCCGTGCCACGAAATGAATTCAATCGCATGCATCAGTTAAGAAAAAATCGAACTGGGTGGAACGCTTAAATGTATTCCTTTCTAGTACGAAATAGATAAATATAAAATTTGGTACTTTTTAATATTCATTTCTGATTACCAGTTATTAAAAAACTGAAAATACGTTTGCTGTATTAATCAAAAATAATTTTTCAAAAATTAAAAAAAAAGAAAAATCGAGAAAAAAAATTGTAAATATCGTATTAGACTCAATTTCAAAAAATACTTTTTGTGCATGAACTTAGAAAAAGGGGGCATCCGGAAACTAGTGTATTTTTCCCCCTACCAACAAAACAATTACGCATGGATAACAATTTTAAAAAGAGAAAAATAAACACACGCCTCCCTTTCTGAAGCGATTAGAGTTCCAGAAACATCATTATCGATACATGCAATTTTATAATGATTAAAAATCAGTATTAACTACAATTTGAATTAATAACAAATCTTGCATTAAAATTTTTTAATGGAATTTAATTTATATATTAAGATAGCAAAAGACCAACAATCTGGTATATGTTTTATCTCATTCAATACAACCGCTTTCAATTCAACCCCAGATAAAAATTCCGCAAAAATACTGACCTTTGAATGAAACATTTTTAAAAATTTTTAACAAAATATCAATTAAAATTATTTTGAAACTGACAACTTTTTATTTCTTTTATAAGTTCCTTAAAACAAATTTCTACCACGTTATTTTTTTATAATATTCTCTTGAAAAAATTTAGAATTAAAAATATTGTTTCCATTTATGTAAACATAAAAATAAAAACAATATGTTCATTTGTATTGAATTGAAATCTAGTGAATACGGTTTCAGGAGAGTTACTGTTCATCAACTGGTTAAGCGTTTTGTTAAGTCACACATCAGATAAACCGCTAGTGAAGATGTTCGGAGGAGAATAACCAATTCGGGGATAAAATGTTCGATGTCCATCAGCATTCATTCATTTCTTTTGGTATCTTGTGCCTGTGGGATGTAAAACAAAACGATTTCCTTGTAAGTGATCTCGTGCCATTGTGACAAGCTGCGTGACTGAGATATTACGATTTTTATTCTATATCACGCTTATTGTATATACATAGAGAACTTATATTAAATCAAAACTCTTTGGTAGTGAATTGCTTGTGATCCACTGGTTTCTTAGGAAGAACATTTTGATAACATCATTATATCCCGTATATTGGTATTGCAGCTTAGTTGTAATTGAAAATTTTAAAATTATTATTATTTAAAATCAGCAGACATTAAAAAGAGAAATAAAAAACGTATTATAAGTAAAAAATATTTCTGCATATTTTTTTTTATCAAAATACCAGATAAATTCTATTATTTTCGTTCAACATCAAACATTATTCTTTTCTAACATAAAATGAAGATTATAGTTATGGAGAATTATAATGAGAAACTTTATTTGGTAAGTTTTAAAGATTATTTAAATTTTAGAATATGATTAAGTTTATAAAGGATTTAAAAATAATAGATCAAGAAGGTTTGGAAATCAGACTTTTAAATATATATATTGGTAGTTAAATGATAAGACATTATGGCCCAATTTTATTCTATTGTGTGCTTTAGTTTCATAAATGGGGAAAAAAAGATTTCAGTTTCTAAAATGTATAGATCAGATATTTTGACTTTTCTATTCCAGTTAAAATAACAAAGACTGCTTAGTCAATTATTTTGAAAAAGAAAAACTTACTCTTTACAACACAGTGGATCAATATGTCACATAAATGAATAATAAAAATTCTAATTGTGCTTGGGACACTATTGAGTTACTTATTCTAAATAATACTACGCAATGTTTATTCAAAAAAGTTAGTTGAACTATAAAATAATTAACTTTAGAATTCCAGTTATACAGCTAAAACCATCATTAGCAAATGTATTTATGTGACTAGTGTTATCCGCACAGAGGCTCAACTTATGAAACAAAAGGCTTAATTACGGAATGCAATTCGGATTCAATCTCGGAGCAGACTGTTCAATTTAATCCCATTTATCTACTTTATAGGATTTTGTCGTATTCCTCGTTTCGTGAGTTGCGATCGAAATTTGATTCGGCAGATTTGAAAGCATAAACATCGCAAATATATTATTTAAACTGCAACATTGGAAATTCTAAGTGTCTTAGTATTTAATTCAGGTGGAAATTGTTAATGTTATTAATTTACACATTTTTTGTAAATTTTTGGTAACATAAAATGATACGCATGCTTTTATAGTGCATATATTTTAATTTTAGTGAAATCTCGATGATATTATATGCACTAATGCATGCCCTTTTATTTACGGAATGACATTTAAGCTAAAGGATGAATAAATATAATTAAACGTTACCCTTTTTTAATGCTATGTAGCTAAATATTATGTACCTTATGTATCTTTTTGTTCTTTAATTAATTTAATATAATTTTTTAAATCGTTCTCATTAAATTTCTTATTTTACAAGACGACTTAAGAATGGTAAACATTTACTCATTTGAATTACCTGGGAGATAATTTTGGTTGTTTTGAGAATGATTAAATCAAGTAAGAGTTTTATTACTGAGTTTGATGCTTAACAGAGTGACTGCATAGATTTTTTTTGTAACATTAATTATCTACCACAATGTGTTATTACAAATTTTTGTTCTCCTAGTATCACTTGTCACAAAAAAACCTATTGCTTAATAGTAACAAGACCAAATACCTTTTGCATATATTGTTTACCCGATGTAAAGAAGTAAGCATACATTTAAAACATTAATTGTTCATTTTATTTTCACCAGACTCTTTTAGGTTGAGTTCATTCAAAATTCTCACCAAGCAAACCATTGAATCATTAGTTCTCTGTCCTTTTTTTAAACAGCTCTCTTGTTAAATTTCCACTTTGTGAGAAAATGTTTGAGATGATTTGCAGTTTTTTGTCAAACCATTTTGTTTCACCTCCGAATTAAAAAATGGTATTCATTTCAAAGAGTTCTTATTTAAAAAGGAAAGGCAGGTAATAAAATTCAAGCATTTATATATTACATGGAATCAGAAGTATTATAGCAAATAATGTGGAGGAGAGAATATATACTACGTGCATGAAATTTGTTCAATAGATCCTTGATCAATGCTTAGTGTGGCTAGATCTAAGATTTGAACACTATGGAAAAAGAAGTGCAAATTTAAATTTTTGAAACATGGAATGTGTTGAAATTATCGTCATAGAGCGAAATACACGTATTTGTTTTAGAACTGAATACATGTATGAAAGATTCCAGTGAAAAGAGACTAGGAGCAAACCAATTTACATTTTTCGTACCATTGTTTAAACTTTAACAATGTAAAAAGCTTTCACAAAAGTATCTAGGTGCACATTTTTATTTAAAGATTTATTATAATTTTTAACTCTTAACTAATTTATGTATGTGTGAGTTTAATTGTACATTAGAAAAATTCATTGCTGTTTCTCGGGATAGATAATAAAATATATTTACGTTGAGCCAACAAATTAATGAATGTTAAAATACGCGTTTCAGTTGTATATGTGGACTCAACATTTCACCTTACCTCAGAAAAAACTTCCAGACTGTTAAATCATGGCAGCAGTAAAAATTACCATCTTCATCAGAGAGAAATAAGTCACGAAAATGTAAATAAAGCACACAATTTTTTATTTTATATATAAAATTGTTAATTATAAAAGGTAAAAGCAGGAAAAACTTAATATATATAGTTAAACTTAATATAGTGAATATTTATTTTACAAATTTTTAATGACATATAAAATACAGTTGTCTAAGTACATGCATGTAAAAATTCAAATTGAACAAATAGTTTTATAAAGATACTTTTTGTTATGAGTTATCTAGTATTTAATTCTTCAGAAAATTCCTTTATTCCAAAATTGTGTCATCACAATACCAGATTAAGTATTTCATACATCATTTATGTATAAATTTCCAATGTCAGTTCCTCCCGTTTTTATTGATACTATCAGGTCATTTAATCTCAATGGTTCTACAATATAAATTTGTGTTCTGGTTAGTACTCTCGCTGTACAGTACCCTAGTTTCTGCTGTTCTAGTCCCACTATTTAACTTTTCTTGTAATATAATGGAAGTTATAGCAAGCGCTTAAGTAAAATTGAACAATTATAAAATTCTATCAACCATTCCTTAATGTAAATAGATTTTAGAAAGAGTTAATATGCACTTTTAATTTTTACATTTGTGTTTTCCTGTTTAACTATGTACTCAGATTGAAAAATAATTTATCATATCTCTTTAAACAATAGTTTACTTTACTTTGTGTTTTACAAGAGATATTTTACCTTTTTCTAAATGTCTATCACTCATATGATTAATCATAATAACAATATTTTATACACGTTTATGTAAAAATAGCAAATTAAAGTAAAGTACTAAATGGAAGAGTGCTGAATTTCTCACTAATACTTATTAATATTTTAGATCAATTTATTCAAAACAAATGCAAATTTAAACTGAATCGCTATGTTACCTTTTATACTTATTATGATAATTAGGCATACAATTACATTCTTTTTCAGTAAGGTTCATTAATAAATATGGTTTTTAAATAAAACGTCAAATATGTTCAAAAGAGAGTATAAAAATCAACTTGATTGCATTGAATATTTCTTGTACCAAATTGAAGAGTGATGTGTTTGTCAGAAGAAAAAATATTCCCTCAGTCTATTTTACCTACGAGGGTGTCATATCGATTCCTAGAAGATGCCCTTAATAAGACTAAGTTTCTAAAGCAAGGCAAACTCCCTTTTCCCGCTGCCAGGGATAAAAAGGAAAAAAAATTCTCTTGACGTTTCTAACACGCAGCCTGCCACAGAGACGACAACTAGGGGACAAGGCGGGCGAAACACGTCTTTTCTTCCAAATAATGAAGCCAGTTTGAGAGGCGTTCTTCCGTCCCTGTTAAACGTACCACCCTCGCTTCATGGGAAAATTTTAGGCACCCTCGCAGATATGCGATAAAATTTGAGGAAACCAAATGGATACTTGGTATGGGATTAAGAGGAAGTAAGGATTTTATGCTCGAAGAGGTTTTTTTTAAAAGAATAGCTTTGTATCTAAGCTAAACTCATCCTTTTGGAATTATGCAAAAGGTGTTGGAATAATTTTCTACGCTTACAAATCGCATTTCAGAACTCTTGCAGCTGCCGCAAACTCTTAAAATAAGTATTTTCTGTCGAAGATTAATATTTTCAGTCTCTAAATTAATGTATTTTCTTTGTTTTCATATTTGAAGGAAAAAGCTGCTTATGAAATTATGATTTTGTGATTTTCATATGAATTTCCAGATTGGCACACAAGGTTCTTACAGAATAAAATATAAATAGAAAAACAGGAAACTTCTGACATGCATTACATAATTTTAAATCAATCGCTTTGATCTCGCTTAACACAAAGTTTTTATATAGATGAGAAAAATTCATATATCACCTGACCAAACTTTATTAAATTATAAAACATTGAGGTTTCTGATTTTTATGTCTTAAATCATTTGGTAAGCATTTTTTGATAATTTGGTCAAAATTGGTCCCTTAACAGAAATTTTTTTTTGATTCTTCGAAGTAATTTTGCACATGATTTCATGAAGAAGTTTTGCTAAATGAAACTTACTGGCTCACAAGACAGTAGAAAATTTAATATTTTATAATTTTTACAGTATTTTGATTTCAAGAAAATTTACCAAAAATATTAGTTTATTTTAGAGAATGTTACCTAATCTTTTTATTAAATGTTACCTTATTTATCATTTTTAAAATTGAAGTAATTCATAAAACCCAAAAACACGTCTGTGTGCTAAGTGTTTAAATTTTTCTCTTCAAAAAAAGAAATTACAAATAAAATTTTAAAAATTCCAATTATGAAGAGAGTTAACATAATTGGTATGAAGTTTTGATTCTATCTATGTGTGAAAGTTCTATTTGTAAAGGAAAAATAAACTTGTAAAATAATGCTATTTGATTAATGTTTTTAAAAATTGAAATATATAGCTCCCGTTAAGATTCGTATGTTAACACAAAGAAAATTAATATATTTTTAAAATGTCAGCCTTTTTGTAATCATGTACTTCAGGAAAATGATTCGTTTAAGTTACTAATGAAAAATTCAGTTCCTCTTGACAGAAATAAATTAGAATAATTTGCTTGAAAGTGGGATAATAGGGCGATATTAGATGAATAAAAAGAAAGATAAATTACATAATTCCCAAGGCAATCAATAATTCCTTAAGCTGACATTAATTTTTATGTCTCTATTCTTTTATTGAAGTGAAGCCTTTATGAGATGCTTACTAATACGAAAAATTGATTTTAAATTTTGTGTCCATAAAATTCCTCAATTACAAAAATAATACTATATTTGTAAATTAAATTATGTGGAAAATTATCTCGTTTAAAAGTTTCCAACTTACGTCCGACTGCCTCCAACGAGTAATAAAACTCTGTAGATGAACATTTTATCAGAAGAAAGATTCATTTTTATAGGCAATAATGAATGTAAGATATTCATTGCCGCAGAAAATAACGATGCCTGAAAAGAGATGATTTAGCCTTCTTAGTTTATTTTGCCAAGAAAAACGCATTAAATTCCTTCAGCATATTTTCCGAACCTAACCCTGCTTAAGACGATCTTGTCTTCATTCCCCAATCCTTTTCTTTCAGAACCCACTATTGGCTATAAAGGAGCAAGCTATATTATTTTCCAAGGAATACCGCTCTATCATTTTTTCTGCTGTTCTTGCTCGAAGAACTCAGAAGGAATGTCCTCATTGAATTAGATTAGTCGTCCCCTCAAAAGAGTTGTGTATTTTAAGGAGATTGTTTTGTGCGGTTATGAAGATCCACGATTTTCGGAATAAAAATATACTCCTGCCTAAAACGGGATAAGCATTCAATTACATGGTGGCGTTACTCATTCGTTGGGAGAATCAAAAGGAAGCATGGGAGGTTCCCTTTTTTTGTCGCTGTTTAACAGAGGAAATGTGGGCGTCGTTTTGTTAGAATATTAGAGATTTTATGCGTGTTATCTCATGTCCACTTGTTCATAAAGCAACTTTTAAGAGCTCACTGTCAGGGCAAACTTTACATTTATATGTTAATAAAATGAGAGCCTCCTTAAATAATCCATAATTCTTGAATAATGTCCTTTTATTATTTTCGTTAATAGAAAAAAGACCTATTTATGAGAATCACTAAAGCCATAACAAATTCATTTAGGATCCTTGTGAAAGCAAGATTCCCAAAATGTGTACCGACGCCACTAGTTAATGTGGTCTAAAAGCTCATTCGGAGATTTTCCCAAACATCCCCGTCCAATAAATATCCGTGTCAAACTTTAAAGGCAATTTTCAGAATGATTCAATGTAAATATTATTCTACCAGCTGGGTTAGAATTATGCAAATTTTTTCCCTGCACTTTAAAGTATTTCTGAAATGATACACGTGTTCAGAATTTGTGAATAAGAAATTAAACTATGAACATGGACAAGCTAAACTTTTCATATCTTCTTTGTTAAAGTTCTTTCATTTCATTATTTCTACAGAATTATTTGCTTATCTATCATGGGATCAGAAATATGCAGTAAACCACTTGGAAGCAAAATATTTTTTTAAAGAAAGCAATCAGGATGTCTCCTACATTTTCCATCAGTTTATTCATAGTACAAATATACGTTAGTATATGCTATTGGAAAATTTGTATGAGCTTCAATTTTAATATAGTGGAAAGCTGTAGTCCAATTTGTTTTAAATTTTTCTGATCACAATATTAGTAAATATTTGGAGTTCTATAAATTTTATCATTATTTTAATGCATTGCCCAGGTTTTTATATTAAATATTTGAATATGAAGATGTTTCTATATCAAATATGTTACGTTAAATTTTTATATTGTAGGAGCATTTTGTTAATATTATGGCCTCAATTAATTAAGCAACTTTGTGAATTATTATGCTGTTCAAAAATATTGTTTTGAGTAAAAGATAATTAAAGTTGATTTGCATAGAAGAAATATTTGATCTAAATCATATTTTTAAAATTGATGTGTTTAGTTTAACTGTCTATAATTTTATGGCAAAAACTCTCATATTAACTTGTCACTGTTAATTTCGTATAATAAAGAAGTAACAAAAATTAAAAGTTACATACATGTCTTAAAGAACTTTCTCTTTAATCACGATAAAAAAAAGTTTTAAGATAAAAGTAAATTATTATAAATGACTTTTTATTTTCTATCAATAATATAGAGAATCTCTAAATATTTTTTATTTTATTTGAATATATGACGTTATTATAGTTTCTTTAGCATATTTGAAATACATATTTATCTTTGTTACATGTAGCTATGAAGATTATCGTATTTATATATAGCAAACAAAGTGAAATATGTATTTCAAATATAAATATGAAGATTAGCCAAAGAGATTATAGTTGAGAATAATATTTTATATATATGTATGAAATCGGTGTTGTAGAAAAAAATTTCCGATAAAAACTACTTTTAATTTCAAAACATAAAAAAAATTAAAAACTTAGTAAGGGCAATTAAGTGTCAAAACTATGTGTATTTTGTATTTAAAAATCTCATTACTTTTAATTAAGAAATAACACTGAGATTCACAATTAGTATATAATTATATTATATATTTGACAGCTATATATACTTGAAAAATATAAACTTTACTTAATTATAAAATTCTACAAAAAATGTTATTTTGAAACATTTTTAAAGTCTCATTAAATTATTTAATAACTACATAATTTCAATTATTTATATTTTGTAGTATTCCTTAGATATCTTTAATTTTCTATAAATGATGAGTTTTAAGATGTGTCTTATTCATTTCGGTAATTAAGTAAAACGATGTTTATACTACTCAATTTCGCATGGAAATTTGTATATTCCTATCATTTGACATATTTTACATTGGAATATATTGTAAAAATTTTTTTAAAGAATATTTATTCTTACATAGCTCTAATCCGTATTATCAATTAAGAACTGGTTTAACTGTATTTAAAAATATTTCTAAATATAATTAAAGTCAATTATGTGTCTATTCATTTATATTTAATCTGTGAAAGTCTAATAAAGGAAACATGCAAAGGATGTAAAAATTCAATTTGATGATGCGTTTTTAATTTTTGTTTTGAAAACTATGTCAATTAGTAATTTATTTATTATAAAAATTTTATTATTTTATTATTTCTTTTCGAATACAAAATAATGTGATTGTTTCTTTTTAATTACAAAATAATGTACATAATCAAAATCCATCATACTGGGCACTTAGATATAAAAGTATTTTATTTTTTTCTTCATATAAATATTATTTCGTAGACACTTCTGTAAAACATGTACGTAAAGTTTTTAGTTATTTTTATGAATATTGAATAATTTTAAGAAGATTCACGGAAGTTTCATAATTTATTTCCCGCATAAGTACTTGTACCTTTCTTATTGAAGTACAAAACCCCAAGTAATTTATACATAAAGTACTATAGAATTGTACAATATAAATAAATTTTTAAATTATTAATTAAATTTCCCCTCTACTCTAAAGTGATGCGAATTTTATAACAAGATATTTCTAAATGCTTAAAAGATTAAAACATAAAACTACATGTAAAATTCTAAGGATTTTATCTGCAAAACTTCTCTATTGTCTTTAACAAAATGAATTTTTGACAGGTAATTTGAATTTTCTTTAAATTAATTAAAAAATGTAAAATAACTTAGTATGATGAATCAATTTCTCACTGTTTGATTGAAGAATTATTTTAAATAATATATAGAGTTTTCAACAATAAAAAAATATTCGTGTATTCTTTTACGGATTAACTGCGCTCATTTCTGACAGTTTAATTTGACATTTTCATTAATTTTTGGAATAAATAATTAAATCAAAGTTTGTTTAATTAAAAATAAATATATTTTGCGTTTTATATAAAATTCTTCTAGAAATTCATGTGTAAAATATTAATCAAAATTTTAAAATTGCAAAAAAAAAAAAAAAAAAAAAAAAAAGCTTTGTTGAAATCTCTGTATGTGGGAAGTGTCTTTTGTTATTATTTTTAGCATCCAAATTTACCTTTTTAAAAATTTAAAAAAAGAATAATAAACTCATGCCTATATGATTTTTTTATAATAGATTTCCTCTTTAACTTTTTATTCTCCCCCTTCCCCCATTTGCAATATGCAGCAAATTTAAATCTTTTGGTCGAAGAAAAAGAGAATTTTTCCTTCTCCTTCATAAGCCTCGAAAAGATTTTTTCCCTTTTTTTCTTTGATGTTTCTAGACGTTCTATACTTTCCTTTCCGAATATTTTATAACATTTTTATATTCTCTGAGAACACGATTATTCTCTTATTTGTTTCCTTGCAAGCATAAGTGACATATTGTCGCGGTTGTATCGATCAAACTGAAAAGGAAATTTGTCGGTTAAAATACAAAATTTTTTTCTTTTTATTCCACCTTTCCATATTCTTAGCTAATAAAATGGAAAACGTTTACTAGAAACGCAAAAAATGATGTAGCAATAATTGAGGAATAGTTAAATACATGTGAAATAATACTGATTTTGAAATATAAGTATTTTTGATCGAGGAACTATTTTTTTTCTGTCATCGCTGGATTATTTTGATCACCGTAGTTTTCGACATTTAAATTACAACTAAAACCAATAAATTCTTCTAAAGAAGAAAATTAAATAAACTTAATTTTCTTTAAAGATAAACAGCATTTGAATTAATTAACAGCTCAGGGAACTGAGGGAAAATATTATTTGAGTTTAATTTCAAACATGTTTTTGCATAAAAATGCGATTCATCAAAATATAAAATAAAAGATATTTGTAAAATAAAATGGGCATTTCATATGTATGCGAGTGGCAATGACATATCATATTTTACTAAAAAACATGTTTTTAATTTTGAAAGTATTTTCATTAACTTCAATAAATATAATGATATACAAATTAATGATCTTTCAAAATCAACAAAACATTATTATAAATAAGTAACAACAAAACACTTCACTGAGAAATGATATAAACTTCAGGAAAATTTATTTTTTTATTTCTCTGTTATTGACACTGAAAAAGTCTATTTTTATTCATATTTTCATTGAGTCTTAAAATATTTGCGAATTTTTTTAAAGCTTAGTATAAAAATTTCGTAACTATTTAAAAAGCTTCTGGAAAATTGTCTTTTTAATGAATAACAAGAAAAACATTTTAATTAATTCATGATTTAGAATTTCTGATTTATATATATATATATATATATATATATATATATATATATATATATATATATATATATAATATTTCATCTAGGGTACATTGTAACACTTAAATAAATTAACTCATATTTTATCAATTAGCATAATTAATGGTGTATGATAGGAATTAAAAGGTGACAAATAAGCCATACTTATATTTTTAACGTAAAAATGCCACGTTTATAGTTCATAAATGAGGTAGTTTTACGTAATTAAAATTATTTTTTGAAAGGTTGTGCTCGAAAATGTTTTCCTTTTTGAAATTTAAGTTAAAAATAAAAATTTTCCGTAGTATATGTGACTAATAAAACTGTCTCTCTCTCTGTATATATATATATATATATATATATATATATATATATATATATATATATATGTATGTATGTTTTGAAAACAATTTAAGTGATACAGATAGGATACAATTATTAAGTGAAATTATGCTGAATTACTTTAACACAATATAGCGCTTGCATGAATGAATTAATGTGTACAGAAATACTGGGATTAAATGTTATTAAATGTTTAATAAAGGAAACGAATAAAATAATGTCGCACAAAATCATATAGCGTATTTAGCTGCTACATTTTTGATTTTATTTATTAATATCAATTAAAATCAAATATGACTTTCAAAATCATACAACCTATTTAGCTTATAAAAACTGTTATCTCAAAAATTGTTATAGAATATACCATATTTACGCGAATCTAATGCGCATCGTTTTTGGTCAAATGTAGTATTCAAAATTGGGTGCGCATTAGATTCAATGGCGTATCAGATTCGAGTGCAAGGTCAGCAGTTCCCCAATGACGTCAACCAAATTTAAATCGCAACATTGGATTACTGTATTTTTCGACTACATTTACCGTTTACAAATTATTGCATAGAGGATACAAACTGCAGAGTACGTAGTCACGAAATAGAGGGCAAACGGAGAAGAATGTCATATGACGCTTCCTTCAAACGTAAAGTAATTCTTTATGCAAAAAAATGGCAATAGAAAGGCAAGGAGAAAGTTCAACGTAGCTGAGAGCACTGTTCGCTTGTGGCGGCAACAAAAATTGACCTGTTTGCAACTAAAGCAAGTAGAAATAAATTCACTGGCACTCACAAAGGAAGACAGCCTAAAATTAAAGAAAAAGTTTTGTAATTTGTACGTGAAAGGAGGAAGAATGGACAATCTGTGACTAGTGACAACATAAAAAATAAACCAAAAGAGGAGGCTGAGTTCTTGAATACCGAAACAAGAGTTTAAGGATAGCCATGTATGGGTGGATTGGTTTATGAAGCGATTGGGCTTATCTTTAAGACGCCGTATCTTTAAGATGCCAAAAACTTCCTTCAGATTTTGAGAGAAACTTCTAAATTTCAGCGGTATGTCCTCACACTTTGGAAGGAAAAGAATTTTTCAATGGGGCAAATTGACAACGCTGACGAGACGCCAATTTGGTTTGATATGCCTTGTAACTACACCATTTCGAAGAAGGGAACTAAGGTATTATCATAAAAACTTCGGGATGGGAAAAACAACACGTAACAGTGATGCTGACAATAACCGCAAACGCATGCAAACTTCCCCCATTCTTAATCTTCAAACGGAAAACATGCCCTAAAACCTCTAAGAATGAAAAGCTGTTCCCAGATGATGTCCTTATTCGAAACCAAGAGGAGGAGTGGATGACGGAATCATTAATGCTTGATTGGTTCCCAAATGTAGTCCCGGTGGGCTCTCTAATCCACCATCAATGCTTTGTCTGGACGCATTTCGTGGTCATCTCACCGACGACGTACAAAAGAATATGCACAGCTTTGGCAGTGATCTTGTTATCATTCCTGGATGGATGACGTCTATGTTATAACCCCTGGACGTTAGTATAAATGAAACTTTTAAGCGGTTCGTTCAGGCGGAGTACGAAAAATGGTTTTATGTGCCAAACCGTGAATTGACCCCGATAGAAAAAATTAAGCGTGCTGCACCGCACATTGTTGCACACTGGGTTTCTGCTGCCTGAAAAAGCATCAAAGCACCAATGATTGTGAAATCTTTCAAGAAATGCTTCATTTCAAATTCATTGAATGGCAGTGAAGATGACGTGCTCTGGAACGCCGAGGATGACGATGATGATGACGAGGAAAGAAGAAATGAATCTGTTTCTGACGAAGAGAGCTGCGAGAATTTCAGTGATGAAAACATTAGTAAATAAAGACGTTTACTATTAATTACTGATTGTAGAATCTGTTAGCTAGATGGAAATGCTACGATTTATTTCATGTTTATATTTTACGATAGGTACCGTACATACGGTTGTGGTAATTAACAATGATTGTTTCACATAAAAATAGCCCACCAATAAGTTAATTTTATGTTCTGCTACTTTATATATAAATCCATTGTTGTATAAAATATGGTATCTAAATTTAAATAAAATTATCATATCATTGATTAATAATTTATATACAAATCCATTGTTGTATAAAATAAGATTCAATAAATTTTTCATACCATTGATGAGCATTACATTCGCCGACAAACAGTTTTTTTATTATTTAAAGTTTTAAAATGGGGATGCGTATTAGATTCAATGACGCATTAGATACACATAAATATGGTATCATTATCACAAAAAAAGGAAATTTACAGCTTTGGAAATATTTTCCGTATATATTGTAATTAAGTCTTATTTAAATTTTAAGTTAAATTAACATTTGCTTGAGTCCTAGAAAAACATCAACCAAATTTCACTTTCGAGAAATGCTAATATTTTGATACTTCTCTAAAGACAATTTAACTAGATACCTTTATTTAATTTCTTTAAAATTCTATGATTCAATTCATAAAAAACTAGGAAATTAAGAAATTCAAAAGCTCATTTTTTTAAAGAAAATTAAAGTTTATTATATTTTAAAACATATTATATTGAAATTTGTGCATTTAAAGTAAAACTTTTATATTTAAATGCGAATAAACCTCTAACTTCATTTATAAAATATTGGCAAATGAAATTCCTCATCTGAGCCCTTTATACTATCTTTCAATTGCTAAAATTCTTATCATACCAAAAATATCAAAAAGTCAAATGTACAAAGTAATATCAAAAGCTTCCTATTTCTCACGTCAGTGCACAAACTGAATTCCATTTTCTCAAGCTTCTCCTATTTGATTATCGATTGAAGTTGGAAAGCTTGGAGTTCCTTTTCGACGCGCGTTTCTCTCTCTTACTTCTCAGATTTAGAGTGGCGAAAATCTTACTCGGAGAAAACTAATTCTTTCCGTCTCGAAATACAGTCTCCCTTAAATTGAACTGCACATTCTCCTCTTACCTATATATTGCATGCTGGATGGTGAACAAAATTAGACCACTGAACTGTTTCGCCAATTAAATATTCCAATCTTGGAATCATGTATTTTGAATGAGATGACGTTGCCACCATCTCTCATTTCTGGGCTTTAATTAAAACATGAGAAGTACGCTAGGATTTGAGTCGTTTTATGGCACTTCTTGGAAGAATTGTGAATAAGCAGTATGATTTGGAAGAATTGAATTAAGGTATTGAAAAAAAAAATCTGACATTGATACTCTCTTTTATTTTTCAAGCTTAGCATTTGAATTGTCTATATTTAATTAGATACAGATAAGGTTATTACTTGTGTTAACTTTATTTAATTGCAAAACTTTTAATCTAATGTAAAGGTAATTGGCCTGATGCAAGATACTTTGGTCGAAATTACTTAAATTATGACAATACCACTAGAAATAAATATGTAACACAAATAATATAATAAAAGCATTTAAATGATAGGTAATAATATTCCGGTAACATATCTTGGTAAGCTTCTGAATATCTTTATAAAATAAAAAAATGCATGAACATGTAACTATTTTATTTTGGCTGAAAAAAACATTGCACTTTTAGTATCTTAAAATCAATAATTGGATAGAAATTTATTAAGAGAGCTTAACATTATTTTAATTTAAGAAAAAGAAATATATTCTTTTTAAATTTGGAACAATATATTTAGACAATATTATAGTATTTTAAAATTACCATTTTAAAAAAAAATCCCCTTTAAAGTGTGTCACTCACTTTTCATATATAAATATAAAGAAATTTATTTTGTTCTTTCTATTCTGAAAGATAAAATTACCCTATTTTAAAACATCTCTTAAAAATATTTTATGTATTCTCTTATTAAATCTTTTGAATTCAAATCTTAAGTTAATCACCCTAACATTCTAATTAATAAATATTTACATCCATATTTTCATTTAGGAGAATGCTTAATTATTCTCAAACAATTCTCAAACAAAGTTTTATAACAAAAGTATTATGAGAGTTTTATAACAAACTTTCCTTTTGTGATTCGAATTTATCATTATTGTAAAAATACTAAATTTTCTTGGGAGACATTACATTTGATTATATTTAGGTAACACTCATATGGGGGATGACTGAAAAATTAATTCAATCATATGAAAATAATAAATGGATAAAAAAATAGAGAAAGCAACTTAATCTTTTCATTAATTTTCTTTTTATTTATTTCTATCTAATTTAGAACTTGCTTTTTTTCTTTATTTGTATCCCCAAATTCCTCCTGAAGCAATACCAAAAGGATAAACTAATAACCCTGCTTGTTATAAGGCAAAGACTGGACAAGAAAAAGAGAGAAATAGAAGAGGTCTTCAAACAACATTTATGCGAAACAAACAACGGAACTCTTCTAAATAAGAAACTCGAGTCCGCTCTTTCCCAACGTTTTTCTATAAATATTATCAAACTACAGGAAGATCTAGATGCCGAAATCTATGTCTAAGCAAAAGAATTTCTTTTCACTAGGTTTAAGAGGAAAGCAGGCGACAGCTGTGTTGAGATTCTAAGGAAAGGAATCCAATCTTCCTGTCCTCATTCCTCATGCAGTAGAATAGGATTGGCAATCCGGGAGGATCTAGATCCCGATCCTCAAGTCGTAAGTCTTTAGTACTACCGACTGCAAGTTTCCGGAAAGTAAATTAACATGTTAAACCAGATGTATCTGGACATGAAAAGATCACAAAGAGGTTAGATTTTTTTTTTTTGCTGGTCATGAAGGTCTTTTCTATTTACTTTGCAATCAAGCGACGCAAACTGACATTGGTTGTGGATTTTTTCTTCGACATTTAAATTTTGACTCTTTCTTTTCCTTAAAGTTATATATTTATGTTTAGTTATTCGAATACTTTAATTTTTAACGGATTTATTGTATATAAAAAAAGAAACTTAAGAACTAATAATAATTTGTTGTAATTAAAAATTTTAAGTAGTAAATAACCTCATTTGTGTGTTTAATTTTAATTGTAAGCAATAAAAATCATATGTGAAATTTTAATCAATTAAAAATGCGATGTATATATCAGCTAAATATACACCTCAACGCTAATAGATATTAATAATTTTCTTGCATTGGTTAGTAAAATTAATGCAGAGATTTTAATAAATTCGGAATTGAAAATAAAATGAAAGTATTTAAAAAAAGATTAACATTTCATAAAATTCATTTTTAAAGTTTACAATTTTACTAGAATGAGATTCCTTATAATGAAAATTAAACTTTCATATTTAACATGATTTATGTTGATTAAGCGTTAAAAAAGGAGTAAGAGAATATTTTATATTTTTCATTATATAGTGCTTAATTGTAATATTGATAATGAATAATGAATATATGTGTAATTATTAACTTTGAAATAGAATACAAAAATACATTTTTATTAGCATTATAACTAAAGAAACTCTTACAGTCATAGATATTTTAAAAAAAAATTAGCGTATTACAAACGCTAAGTTCACTTAAGCAAAAATTTTGAATTAATAAACTACACAGTTTTCTGAAATATATATATAATTAAAGGATTCTAATTCTTATTTATTTTGAAACTAATGATAAGCACAGTTATTTTAATATGATGAAAATGAGATATAGAAAGTTAAACTTATGCATGATGTATATCTTGATTACAGAGAAAAATTATTAATTATTTTTCGAAAGCAGCATTGTAAAATTTCTAATTAACTAAAACAATCTATTAAAAACGATGTGAATATTTATTCGAAAACTGATTTAAGTATTTGTTATCATAAGTAATTAAAATAGTTTATTATTTCTTAAACACCATAGAGAATGAAAGTTTGAAATTAATTTATTTACAATTTTTAGTTTATTCTTTATTATTTCTTCATTATCTTGAATTTTAATCAATGGGGTAGGCTGACGCAATTTCCGAGATTCTCCGTTGTTAATTTTCTAACACCTACACAAGTGGAGGCATCAAAGCTGTGACTAATTAACTTTTCTATCAACTTTACGATCTTGAACTTGGTATAGTTCAATTCTAGGAATTTAAAATCCTATGTAAACAATGTGAACGTATTCAAAACTATGTGTCTTATCCACACTAGTCAGAATTTACTCATTTTGTTAATTATTTTTAAAAAAAATGGTTTGAAAAACTCTTTTGGGAAGAAAATGAGCTAATTTAGTTAACATGATAAATGCAAAATTAAAGTAGCTACTTTTAATACAATTTATCATAAAAGCAATGAATTATAATTAAATACTAAGAAAAACATCATTAAAGAATTGATGAAAATTAAACTAAATATGTAATTAAATTTTGAAAAAGTCAAAATTTAAAGGTTGTGCAACAAATTGTTGTAAACTATTTTTCATTGTACATTTTGTGCAATGCTTACAAAAATTTTAGGAGGAAATGATTTGCAGAAATAGACTTCGAAATTGATCGTACATAGTCAAAAATTGAAAGATAGGTATGATATACACCAAAAATGAGTGAAATCTTGAATTTATTAAAACCTAATAAATTGATTGTGAAATTTTACGTATTTCTTCCCAAGTAATACGAAAACAAGTTCATCAGCATGGGATCTTATGAAAGAAAATGTAAAACACGTTGATGCTAACTCAATTTCATGAAGAAGCGCATGGAGGTTTGGATTGTTTAAAATTCATTCTTATTGGAAAAAAAATGTAAATTAGAACGAGTTATTTTTAAGATCTAATCACATTCCTCAATTTTTCATTTTTACATCTTAATAGATATTTCAGAAAGACCTCTTGTAATCTGTACATCATCATATATATAAATAGGTACGAAGAATACTTCTGAAAAAAGTGAAGGATGCATTTAAATGATGTAAAACTTTTCACTTTATTGTTAATTATTGCTCACTTTACTAGTATTTTGATTACTTTTGGGCCGTGGTAGCCTGGTAGTTAGAGCATCAGTCTTTCGTCCGGAGGGGTGGGGATTGATTCCCAATGCTGCAAAGACCCACCAAGTACATGCGATATACGTGCTCGTTAAATCTGTGGAATTGAAAGCCATGTGGTCGCTCTTTAAGCAGTTACCATGGGTACAATGGTTGGAGAAAATACTCCCTTCAAATCAATGTCAAAATTGAGGAAATTGATTCTCTGGTGGTGCCATCTATCGGAGGATTTGAAGAGCAAAGTCGTACTTTCCTCTTCGTGGTGTTCTGATTAAAAGAAAGACACACTCTACTGACTTAAACTCGCATAGCCAAAGCATAGCGAGCTTGGTTTGTCCAAGTGTCATAAGTTACAACACAACAACATTACTTTCGAGTTCGTAAATAAGCTCTATATGGTGACGCTTTAAACTCTAAACATTAACAAAAAATTTAAATTAAATTATTGTTAATTTCTGAGAATAATCTTTTTAAGACTTGTTGAAAATACTAGATTAGATTGAATCACCAATGTACAAGATCTTGATTCTAGAAGAAATTATTGGGAAATTTTGCATCCGAATAATATAGAATAATCAATTAATGCTTAAGAAATGTGAGTGGATATTATTGAAAATATCATTGTAAAATTTATGCACATAAATTTCTCACTAACATTCTTAAAATAAATGTAGATTAATTGAATGCTTAGGTTTGATTAAAAATAGACAAGTGTTTCAAATTTCTTCTGTGAAATGTTATTCACAAAAATCTGTTCATAAATTATTTTGATATTTTAAATTTATAATATAGATTTTTCGTTTCATAGATATATATTATTAGGTATTATTTGTGTTGAAGTTTATTAATTTCATTATGATAAATACTGTGCGGATAACTTTTATTTATCTATCTCTTACATAGACAAGAATTTATCAAACAGATTTGCTTGCAAATTTATGTGATTTCTGCTTTTGTGACATATAGAAAAAAATCAAAATTAAGATGGTAATTTTTACTCTGTTGAAAGGGTTATTTTATTCATGAAGCATTGAGAAATTGGTCTGAAGTGTATAAAATGAGTCAACATAATTTTTAATTTTATTTTGATTTTATAACTGATTCAAATATAAAAATCTCAACAAATTATTTAAGTTTTAGAAATATGCAAAATGCTTAGTTTTAAAAATTAATATTATTGTTTTAAATAAATATTGTAGTAATATAATTTTTAATTTTAAATAGAAAATACTTAAATTATATCTCTTAGGATTCGTTATGGTTTCAGTATTATTTTGAAGACAAATTATGTATTAATTTTCTTTATCTGACGCTATAGTTATTACATTTACAAGTATTTTCCTAACAATAAATATTATAACTATTACTTTAAATATAAATTACCAGTGTCAATTATTTTCCACAAATTCCAAATACTAGAAGATGACTTTAATAAGACTAGCATTTATTTTTACTCAAAACTGTCTATGTTTTGATTATCAATGCTGAAATTATTTTATTTCTAGTTACATAATATTTCGAATGATTGTTGAGATTACTTTACTAATCATTAAAAGACAAAATTTTAATAATGTAAATGAAAAAGTGTGCAATAAGTAAATTCTAATGTAGTCTGCAATTTGAATCTACTGTTACCAGAGATAAGCCATGAATCTTACGGTTCTTCTCAAGCTTCATTACATTGTAGGATTATATATAAATATATTGTTTAAGATGTTTTGTGAAGCATTTTAAGTAAGTCAAAATAAATTTGTAACAAAATGTTGTTGAATAGTGATGCTAAAAATTCTGTGCTTAATATTTTATACAAACATGAAGCATACAAACAAGATAAACCAGAAAGTTCTTGCCATTTTTCCTTGCCTACGGAAAGTGTAGCCTATTGTTCCTCGAAGTAATCCCCGTCGGCAACCACTACAATCCGTCAACGTGTTTCCAGTTGCGAAATTCCTTTGAGTCAAAACTCGGTGGTTTTGGTAGCAAAGAAGTACGTAAGTGCTAAGCGCACATCTACTTCATAGGAAAATGATTTTCCACGAAGATGAATGTGCAGGAATTGGAAGAGGTGGTAATCTGATGGTACAAGGTCAGTGAGTAAGAAGGATGGCAGAATATCTCCCCACCAAGTCCCAGTATGTTATTCTTGGCCATCCGCGCAACATGTAGCCTTGCGTTATTGCTCAAAGACAGTACACACCTGCGAGTTGTATTGCCAGTTTCACACGCTCTAATTTCTAATTGCTGCGAGTGACAATTTGTCCCATTAGTAACATCTCATAGAGAACCACTTGATGATTAGTCCACTAGGCATCAACTTCACCACAGAGGGACAAATTTCTCGACCTGAATTTGTGAAATCAATGCCTAGCCACATGTTCATTCACAGCAGATGATAAGACCATTTTGAGGTCTTAAAGCAAACAACATCGTACAAGCTCTTTCAACACGTCCATTTCTCATCGCAACTTTACGATTCACGATTGATGAATGTGCGTTGTGGATTTGTTTTTACAACGACTGATATTCCTACACTCAACTGACATGTGTCACATTCACGTCGTATACTAATTTGCTTACTTTTTCTCATTTCATTCAATTTCAATGTGAAAATGACAAGAACTTTCTTGCTTGCCTTGTAGAAAACTTTTTTAATCCTTCTCCGCGTAATTTTGACATTTTAAGAAAAAATGTTATTTTTAAGTAAAAAAAAAGGTGAATACATCATTCATAATTTCATTCTAATGAACTCTCAAATCAATTTTAAACCAAAGAACAATTTTTTGTAATGAATATATATCACCAAAACTACTACTAAAAAAAAATTAGATCTGCAGGTATTATACATAATAAAATAACGATTATTTGTATGTTTATATTCTTTTTTTATGGTATCTATTTATGCTCTAAAATTTAACCTTAAACATCATCAGAAAATTAATTAAAATTTGGTATATATATATATATATATATATATATATATATATATATATATATATATATATATATATATATATATATATATATATATATATATATATATATATATATATAGATATATATATATATATATATATATATATATATATATATAATATATATATATATATATATATATATATATATATATATATATATATATATATATATATATATATATATATATATATATATATATATATATAATCTCCTGTAAATATTTTCTTACTTTTTAAAAGTACTTCAAAAGGAAATATGTTTTCCTAAAATCACGCAAAATTTTTTTTTATTTAAGTATATTTCTTATAACTCTGTTTAAAACTTGGTTGCCTTATCTTAAGAATATTTACAAAATCGGATGACTTTAATTTACATATAATAATTTTTAATGCAATTTTCTTATTAATTGTTGCCAAAAGTCTCATAAGAAATGACAGTTTTCTTAATTTGTATGAAAATATTTGTTTTTGATGCAAAAATGCAAATATAAGCAAGTTCTTTTAACGTTTTCATTTGCTTTTTGTCGCTTTCATAACTCATTCTGTACCATACACAGGGCTCACATTTATGTTTGATTCCCTTTGGGGCTACTTTGGCATAGTGATAGGACAAAGTTCTTTAAAGAAGGAGGTCAAGAGTTTGATCTCGGAGTCTCAAGTGTTTGTTGAACAATGGAATAGGTATTATGTTTTTGTCTTTTGTGTGTATTTCTGACAGTGTGGGTGCTCGAAAATTTTCCAATTTTCTTCCTTTCCCCCATGGGAATACTGTCCATTGCACATGAAAATTTATCCTGGTAAGCAAATATACAGTGCATGCGTTAACTTTACAACATTTTCCCTCCATTTGGCTCTACGATACGGTGTTTAAAAATGCTGTCTTATTTATTTCCTGTTAATATGCACTAATGATTTACAGATTAAAAATCACCATGACTTTTATACATATCTGTTTGATTTAAAGACAAATGATTCTTCAATTAGAGAAAATTTTAATATTACAAAAAAATATAAGAACTGCATTAAAATTGAACATCATATATCGGATGATGAAATACGGGAGCTTAAAGCAAAAATATGAAATTCATGCAAGCATATTTTGGCTTTTAAAAATAAAATAAGTTTAATATAAGTTTGTTTTTTAAGGATTTTGAGATTATAAATGGGTTGGTAAAAACAATTATATTTAGATTATGGCATCAGTTACTTTTTTAAAGGCAAACCTGTAAGTCCTGATTTGCAAATTTTGATAATGTTTATTCTATTTACATTTAACAATGCTTTTTTTCGGGTAATATCTGTCTACTATCGAATTTTAATAATTTAAATAAAGCATCTATGTGCAGACTATCGTTTATGTGGCCAAAATTATAAAATATTTGAAGGAAAAAACATAACTGAATTGAAGTTATAGTTCATTTATTGTCTTTTCCCTCTTAACTAATCATTTGGTTTTTATTGATTAATATGTTATAAAATGTAATAAAATAATAAATTAATATGCATTTTTAGAAATATTGTGTACATTTATAAATAAATATTACGCAAAAAATAAATTATTGATTTGGAAAAATATGTATTAATGTAGCTTTTAATCCTTGACTTACTATATTTTGATGCAATTAACTTAATATATTCTTTCTGTTAATCATACATATGGGCCTAGTATGATTATTTATATAAAGGCATATATATATATATATATATATATATATATATATATATATATATATATATATATATATATATATATATATATATATATATATATATATATATATATATATACATAAATATAATAAATGGAGTAATTAAATTTCTTAAGAAACATGAGAAAATGTTATAAAAAAGTACTAATATTATTTTTTCTAATAAGTAAAAATTTTTTCCTTTTTAAGTAATTTATTTAAATTACGCTTATTTACTTTCAAGGAGTTCATTATTATTCATTTAATCCTATGAGTGATTTTTTATTTTTATGAATAATCTAAAACTGAATAATATGAATTCACATATTTTGCTATTCATAAAATATTAAAAAAATGTACATAAAGAATTCATTGAAAAAAAGAACGTTATTAAAAATTCTAAATTAAAATAGGGTCTTTATGAAAATTTTAAATTTTACTTAACTCTATACTGCATTTTTTTAAAATTTGTTGTGAAAAAATATTTAAGATGGCAATAATAACTGAAAAATATATATGAGAATTAGCAGACTTTGTTATTTATGTATGATGTGTGTGCGTGTGTTTGCACATACTAATAAAGTCTTACTTATTTTAAAATTATAATTTATCCTTGCAGTAAGAACTGTATTATACATTTTAAATAATATCAAAACAAAAATGAATCAATTCATTAAATGTGAGTTTCTTTTCTCCGATATTTATATTCAAATAGAAATTCCTAAATCAAAACGATAGGGGTATATAAACTAATAAAAACTTTTGAATTTATTTATCGTAAATTTTCATTATTTAACTTATTATTTTTATGTTTTAATATTTTATATCTTTATGATTTATTAAAAATAAGTCACAAAAAATGTTTTTTCGTGTTTTTTTAAAATTTTTATTTTATTCATCGATTTGGAATTTTTCAAAAATTTTTTCAAATACCCAATTTAAATGTTTTATTTTATAATTAATTTAATTATAAATTATTTTTATTATTATAAATTTATTATTATTACCATTTCAATTATAAATGAAT
Source organism: Latrodectus hesperus (assembly GCA_037975125.1). Classification (NCBI taxonomy): domain Eukaryota; kingdom Metazoa; phylum Arthropoda; class Arachnida; order Araneae; family Theridiidae; genus Latrodectus; species Latrodectus hesperus. The sequence goes on from CM075854.1 coordinate 93,957,532, forward strand.
ATAATTAAAATATAAATTTAAAAACTAATTTAAATCAACTTATAGATTTATTACATAACAGTGACAAGCCACTGCTGAATATGTATGGCAATATCCTTTTAAATAATTAAGAATTTCAGTAGCCTATTTCAGTGCTTCGAGATCACGTCGTCATTGCATAAAAATTACTAAGAAAGCAGAGGCGTTTATGGTGACAAATTTGACCCCTTTCTTGTTATTCTAAAAATCTACACGTTTTTAGATTTATCTTATACTTGGCGTGATAGAATACAATTAATTTTCTTCCTTGCAATTTGAATTTCATATACAGTACAAGTAGAATGGTTACTTGACAGAGGATCCCTGCCTCACGCACCTGTGATTTTGCGCACCGTAGCCATGCTAATTGTTGTAGATAAACCATTATGCCCATTAAGTTAGATATTTGCCGTTTGCTCAATGTACTTAATTGACTGTCATTCACGGGCAATTTGCATAGAGATTCAAATACCATTGCTACAGTGGTACATGTTTGCCTAGGTGATAATAATTTGGAGTCTTTAAAATAAATGCGAAAGCATTCCTTAGAAAAGGTACTTAGAATGTTCTAGTGTGTTTGAATCGTCAAGCATAACCTTTAATTTTAATTAGATATGCCAATAATTTTCAAAATAAGAATAGTTAAGGTAACGTATAGAAACAGAATCAATTATTTCTCGTAAAAGTAATATCTTTTAAAAAATATAGATCATTATATACTGATTGTTGATGATATAATATCATACTTTATGATTTATTTAGAATGATTTATCATGAATAAGTAGTTGGTGGTTCAAATCACTTTTTAATTATTCATATTATAATACATTTTATTCATAATGTGTAAGGAAATTTGTTATTAATACATTATGTAACTAAAATAATTATTAATACATTTTATGAATTATATGCAGGGCAATTTTAAATACGTCATAATAAAGCAGATTGTATATTCTTAATACTGTCTGATGGTGAATGAAAAATTATCTAATGTAGGAAATTTTATTGAAAGTTACACTCAATCAGTGAATTGTTTTGATAATTATTTGAAAGAATCATTTTTATATATGATTACATAAAAACTATTTATGGAGAATGAATGTATTATTTTTATTCTTATAATTATAAAATTTGTGTGTTATCATTAGTTTTAAACACTTGATTATAAATTATAAGTTATGCTTTAACAAGTTTGTAAGTAAATATAATTCACAGCATTGAAAATTCCTAATAAAATGTAATTTTGATTTTTTTTCCATAGACCTATACACATATATACATTTCGTAGAACTATATACAAAAGTAAATACTATACATATTCAAATATATATAGAGGTAATATACTACATTCACAAAATGTGAAATTAAAAGCAGTAAAAATTTATTTGATTAAATAAAACTAGTTTACGAAGGGTTTTTTTCAGCTAGAATTAATTTTCACAATACAAAAAAATTTAAACAAGCTGTTTATAATATAACTAAATTTTAATTAAAACATTTTTAGAATATATATATATATATATGTATATATATATATGTTTAATGTTTTTTAAAAAATAACTTTAAAGTTTGTTACAAAATTGTACATTTTAGAAGGATGATTTATTTTAAATGCTGCTTATTTAGAAGCCTTTGATTTTCAGAATAAAATACGAATAATTTTTGCAAAAAAAAAATAAATAAATAAATAAAATAAATAAATAAATAAATAGTTAAATAAAAACTCTTCCAATCAAGATTATAGATTATGTGAATCAAACAAAAATAAAAGAATTATTTATATTTATTACAAAAAGTTAATGGAAACATATTGGTTGAATTATTATTACATGTGTTAAAATAAAGTTAATAAATTTCCTGTCTCCCCCCCCAAGGGCAAGAGACAGTACTAAGAAGTTTTCAATTTAAAGTTTGACTCAATTGAACACTAAAGTGATTGATCTTCTTTAAACAATCGATTAATCGATTGATTACACAAATTATTGATTAAATTAGTGAATAAAAAAGACTATAATGAATCCTAAAATGATTGATTGACTAATTTAATTGATCTTCAAATATCTTCAATTCAGGTACGAGAAGTTTTGTTGGATTAAATAATTCTCATACACCTTTGTAAAATTAATCTGTTAAATTTTATTTTATTATGTGGAGATTATCAGGATTTCCTCAAATTTTTGTTCTTCATGTTAAAAAATCCACATTAATAAAAAATACCAATAATATTCTTGAAATTTGTTACTAAATCTAATTCGAAAATGATATAAAACACAATATTGCTTCACAAAATATAAAGGGAAAAGGTAAAAGCAATAATAATATTTATATATATATTCAGAAACCATTTTAACGCAACTCGAAAATAAAACATTTTCACCAGATTTGCATATATTGCTTTTCAGAAATTCCAATAAAAGCTAAAATAGAACCCTTCTGCGATTTATAAAGTATAAAAATAGCATATGAATTCTACTATTTTTATATTTCTGCCATCAATTGTTCTTTTTTCATTCTTTTATGATTTACATCTCTTTTTTTTATCAGTTTGATAATGAGACAATGATGGCAAATGAGAGAGGATAAGATTTAGATTTAGTATGCAATAGGAGTTAACATTGCTTAAGAGGAAGTTTAATAAAATAGCAATTCATAGCACTTCCATCAATATTCTTTTAGAATCATTTTTGGTATGAAAATTTCCTGATGCCAAGAAGTAGCATAGATTAAAATGTTAAACGAATTTGGATGAAGAACTTACAGATGTCTCTAGTACTCCATCTACCCATAGAATTGAAATTCCTATTTACAAACTCTGCATCACATATATTTTCAAACTTGCAGGTTACATGAACAGATATTTGAAGGAAAATGCATGAATATTGCGTGGAAATTAAATGACCAACGATTCAAGTTCATAAAAATCGCTTCAGTGAAAGTTTCAGTTTCAGAAAATCGGGGCCATATTCATTGGACTTAAAGACTGTCACAACGTGCTCTTACCAATAAATCTTTATGTGCTTAAAGAAGTCTTTCTTGATGTATGAAATTGTGGGTAATGGTTTTAAGTGCTTATAATCCATAAAATACACTGCTTCAGGCGTATAATTGTGGTGCATAAGCGTGAACTTCCTGCGAATTTGGTCACTTTCTTTATTGAAGAATCTATACATTGAAATAACAATGCACTCGGCAATGCTGTCCCATAAATTTATAAACCAATGAGTATTATTTTACTTTGCAACTTTACTTTAAAAGTGTCTTTTTCATGCCTCACAATCTAGAAAATTCAGTAAAATATCTTCTTTTTACATTTTTGAAATTGTTGGTTATTTTTCAGAAGCAGTGTTATTTTAGTATTTTTTTATTATTCTTTTAACGCTATAAAATTTTCTTAAGTATATAATCAAATAAATGTAATAACTTTATATTTAAATTAACATATTTTGAACTTAACTATTTAAACTTTTCATCGAAAAAAATTCAATTTCGTTAAAAATGAGATATGAAATAATTTCATAGATTATTTCTAAAATATAGTATACATTTATTGTTTATTTTAATCCAATTTTTACTCTAAAAGTTTGATCGAGGTGTGATGTACTTTCTTTTATTGATGATAATATATCAATAAAATTTAAGATTATCAATCAATAATGTATGATAATATATTATTGATGATAATCTTAAAATATGGGCATTATTAAATCTAAATAAGTATATTTCATGTAGTTAAAGTTTTGATAAATGGGGTGAAAATAAACTTTTTAGCTTTGAATTAAATAATAAAATAAATGACAGTTAACATTTTGATCTCATGAGATAAAAATATGTAATGATAAAAACATTGAACCTAAATGCGCAATGATGGTAATGAAAAATGTTAATACTTTTATCAAGCTCTTAAATCAATGTATTAATTTAAATCTAATGATGTAGAATAATATTAAAAACGTATCCTTTTTTATCTTATTATTAAATGATTATTCCTGGCGTAAAAATTCATAAGCCAGTTGATAAACTTCATTGGTATACGCCAAAATGGTTTTAATTCCTAAAATGCTTACAACTCTAAAATATAAATCTAATAATAATTTGTTTGTAATTTAACATATGATATTTATTATTTGATTTCTTATTTGATATTGGCTGATTAATTATAATAAAATATTTATGTGTCTAGAGATTCGCATAAATAGAAATATTTTGTCTCCTGTGTTAATTTTCAATTAGCCATTTCCTTTTTAAGACATTGCCGTTTTGCTGACAAACATTTCTATAAAGGGCTTTTGTACGCTTCTTTAATTAATAATATCTATTTTCCGTTTCCCTTAATTCCTTGTGAATTTTGTAATAAATTAAATAAATTTTTTTTTATGGAGAAAGGCATTGTAATTATTAAGTAATATACTTGAATGGATAAAAAATAGTGAATTTTTTCATATATTTAAAATAAAGAAATACCGTTAAAAATAAAAGCAAAATAAATATTGCTTTTACTGTGAATTTATTACAATTTGCAAAATAGTTATGAAAATATGCTTTCAATATAAAATAAGTTAAATATTTTAATTTATTTAAAGGAAGTTTATTTAATAAAAATGTTATAAAATTGAATTAATATTTAAAAATTTTGCTAGTTTGCAAAATGTTCGAAATTATATGATATTTCCTGGGAATAAAATTTCTATTTTCAATTACTTATTTTCATTTATTTAGGCAATTTTAAAAAAGAATTTAATAAATAATATTTTGAGTTAATTAATTCAGCTTCTTTAGCTTTAAATGAAATTTCATTACAGTTTAAGAATAAATATATTTTCTCATTTTAAATTTTCTCTAAATTTTAAGTCATTACTTAACGATGGTTTCAAATATATATTGTGCCAATATTATGAATTTATTTGTACGATCCTTTTTATATCAATAAATTAATTCTAAGAGTGAAAAAATTTATTTTGGGAAAATTAATATTTGAAAACAGAAGTATTAAGCAACCTAATAATTGAATTGCTAAGAAAAACTTATGAAATAGTTATTGTTAAGAAATAGATAAAGAAAACTTTATCTATAATAACTTAAGAGGTTTTGCTAGAACTCATAACTATGAAAGAAATTTAGTCGTAGTTATAAGTACATCATTTAAAATAAGAGAAAAAATATTGGGACCTTTATTGAAGTAGAAAAATAAAAAAATAATAAAAACCAAAATGACCAGCTCTACGATTATAATAAAAATGATCAAAATCTAATTATTTTTATAGTAATTCCAAACATTTTCATGTTATTGTTAATAACGTAAAAATTTAAATGTATTGAATCATGGCAAAAATCATAACTTTTCCTTACTGAAAGCTTAGATAAGATGAATAAAATATTAATCTTAAACAAGAATTTAAAAAATATTTTATATGCATATTTGTGTGACTGATTGAACTTTATTAGATATTTTTTAATTTTTAATTATCAGGACGGAATACACATGTTTTTATCATGAAACATTTGAAAATTATCTTGACGAGAATAAACTCAAATATGTTTTTAATAAAATGTCATGTGATAATAAAGTAATATTTGTAGCAATATAAAATAAAAGAAAACATCTTAAAATAAGTAAATTGAAATGTTTAAATAATTTCATTTTGTAGTAAGAATGGTTATAAAATATCTGGTATGAAAATGCTTGCAACCTAAGCTATTTCATCTTCGTTACTCATGGAAGAAACTTAATTATTCAAATAGGATAATCAAAATTACTGAAATTTATAACCAATTTGCCAACTAAATAAACGATAAATTAAAGATAAAGACAAGAGAAAGAATATTTAAGAACTGGCCATCATTTGTTTTAGTGGGATATGAGATAAAAGATATAAATGAAAAATTTAACATGTATCTCATTTCTTTTATTGGCATATTCAGAAAACGTGATCAAATATTCGACCAAAACAACTTTATTATGTAACGATAAGTAATAATCTTAATAATTTTTGAGAAACTCCAGCAACGATAAAAATCAATTCCTTCAAACGTGTGAGATAAATGTTAAAAGTTTAAATTTAAAAGTCTTAAAGAAAGCTATTAAATTACAAAAACATTTTACTCTCACGAAAAATGTTGGAAGCATCACCACGAACATTTCTCAAGTATACGGATTCTATATCGATTAAGTAGTGAAGTGAAATTCCCCTGAATAGAAATTAATCTTTTCTTTTTGAAAGAAAGAACTTGTTATTGTTTATTTAATACTTACTTCCACTGCTTTTCCTTGCTTACGGTGTTATAAGCTTAATAAAATCACAATCTCACCAAGAAATTCCCTCGCCCTTCCTTCTTCTGTCTCAAATGATTGATTTTCCTTGTGTGAAGAGGTATTTCAGATCCAATGGCCTAAAATACATCACACACAAGCTTGTTGGGAATGCTAAGTTCTAGGCTTTATGACGGCAGCGAAAATGAATGTGGTTCTTTGGCTCAAGACGGATGTTTATCTTTAGTCATTCTTGTCAGATCTACTCTATCTTACTTGAAGTATAAGCTTGAAGTTTTCTTTTTAATACAGATTTTAATGCTTTTATAAAAATAATGCGTTTATATTTTCTTGATACTGCTGAAATTATACACTGTGCATAACACCATGATAATGTAGTTAGTAATAAAAATAAGAATCCATAATTTCTTGTTAATTTTATTTTTATATAAATACATTATAAATTTAGATCATAAAAGTGATACAAATGACAAAAATAAACTTTTTTATAAAATATGCTGCTTAATTATTATACTTTAAGCAGATAATAAGCAGCATTATAATTGCATTATCTTAATTATCAACTTACATGCAAAGAATTTTGCATGTGTTGATAACTAAGTAATTTTCAACATAAAATTTTCCTAAAAACTATGAGCAAACTAAAATTACTATTACATTTTATGCACTAAAATATAGTTATGTATAACATAATAATTGTCATAATTAAAAAATCTTATTAAAAAGCTGGCATCTATCTATCTATTTATTAATCTATTTATCTATCTATCTATCTAACTATATATATGCGACAATTAATGACATAAAAATAAATGGCTTCAATTATGAAGTAAAATTAATTAACGACAAAATAAAAATACCTATCTCCTTTTTAGCTAAACAAATAATACTATTTATTTGTTTAGCTAATTATCAAAAAACGCTAATACTATAATTTGATTGAGAACTGAAATTATGTACCCTTTTATTTATTTCTATACATTTTTATTCTCTTTTATTTTTCAGTAGAGATTATGCTTGAAACTTTATAACTTATTAGCACTTAGAAATAAAGAAAACAATATTAAATCTTTAGGTATACTTAGATTTGCTTTAAAATCTAATATTGACGATCGCGCTTTAATGGAGAAACTAGTTTCTCTTATTTTTAACTAGTTTCTCTTATTTTTAACTAGTTTCTCTTATTTTTATAAAAAGAAATTAACGTTTAATTTCTTCGATATTTATAGATGTAAAAAAATATATATTACAGATGTTAAAATTACAGATATTTACAAATGTTAAAAATGTAAAAAATAAAGTTTGTCCAATTATTTTTATATCTTCTGAATTGCTTTTTAAAATTTTTATAGATGCAATGTATTAAAGAAATTATATTTTCACTTTGACTATCGAAGTTCAAATGGAAGTGAAAAATATAGATTTTGATCATTATTGCAGATTATCCTATCTTTTCTTAAAAAATATGGGATTCATCTTGAAAGCTCTTAGAAGCCCGGTTAATAGCTCTCAAAATAATAAATGTTCTCTAATATAGATATTCAAGTATCATTCTAAGAATGAAGTTACTTATTCATTTGTTTTCAAATGATAATTTATTTGTCAGTACTTTTAGGACAAAAATATTTAATACCGATATTTTTAATGTCTGTATTAAATATTTTTAACATGTGTATTATATCTGACTATAGTTTATATCAGTTTGTTAATGTTAATATCTATATAATAGGAGTGACATCCAACTTTGAGGAACGAAAAACAAATGGGAAATGTATAATAACTCTTCTAGTATTATTTTAGATATATCTTTTCATGAAAATTGTGAAAAGGAAAATTTACTTTTTTTTGCTGTAAATTTAATTTACTGCTGTAAAAATAATTTACTGCAGTAAAGGTAACAGCAGTTATTATTTTTTGTTGTTAAAGACTGTATTTCCTCTGAAACTATATATAAAGAAAAATATATAAAGAAAGAAAGGAATACGTTAAGCATTTTCTGTCATAAATACTAAAAAATTATTTAATATAGTCTTGAGATAAAACGAATAAAGAAATTTCTAATAACAATCTTTATGATATTTTATTTAAACAATAGGATTAGGGTATGCATATTTTTACGAAATGCTGGCAAATGTAAAGGGTTAAAATCTGGAATTATATGTATTGTATGATAAGCATCTTTTTATTTACCAAACATTCGCATAATACATTTCAAGCACATCTGTGTAATCAAATGTTAAATGTACTTTGTATATAAGATTCATTGAAATTCACCTTTTTTTAAATTGTTAATTTGCTTATTTTATAGCGTTATAATTTTTATGATAGTATATATATATATATATATATATATATATATATATATATATATATATATATATATATATATATATATATATATATATATATATATATATATATATATATATATATATATATATAATATAAAAAATAGAGTTAATAAAATTTGGTTATAAACACATATAAATTATTTCCTATAAATTAAAGAAATAATAGCTTAGAAATATTTCTTGGCATTTTTTAAAGCTGGTCTGAAAAAGAATTTATTATAAGGTAAATATATTAAGTAATTCTTAGGAAAATGAATAAAAATAAATTCAATTTCTTTGCACAATTAAGCATTAAACATTAAATTACAACATTATAAGCGTTATTTCCCTTTTAATACTTCTAAAGAAAACTCCATTTAGTTTTCCTATTACTATTCATCAAATTTACATTCCGAATTGCATTTTTAAACAAGTATCATTGTCTTGAAACTTTTGGGAATTTCCAACCATTGAAAGTGAAAAAAATATATTAAAAATTTTTATCTTTGATCTTATTTCAAATAATTATTTATTTAAAAGTACTCTTTCTACTTAATCCTCGATATATTCTACACTAATATCCTGCATAAAGATGTTGCCAAGAACAAGTCATTACTTTTTAATCTTAAATCAATGGCATTTACCGAAATATTCAATACCATACGGATAAGTGATACTTGTACAGCATAAGATCATTTAAACTAAAATAGCGCCCAGTTTGGATTATTGCCATGCTTCTATGAAGTTAAAGGATTGAATCATTAAGGCTATAAATGGTTGTTTAGATGTGAGCCAATTAAGCGTTATCTTAGCTCGCAGCCGAGATGGCTTCATCCACTAACTTGTGGAAAATTGCTGTCGAGTGGATTTGGAAATGTTGATAAAGTGAATTAAGTCTTTCGGTAATATTTTAAATGAGTTTTACACAAAGAAGCTCATATAGGATAGAAAGTAAATTATTTGGTTTTAAAAAATACGCATTTGTTCTTCATAAGGATAATAAAGTGTTGCTTTCAGAAAATGTTATAGTCTAAGGCAAAAGTTTAAGTGTTAAGGATCCAGAGAAGTCTTGAAAATCATGTGTCATATAAATGAAAAATAAAAAAATCTCACATTATTGTTCCCTGTATAGACCAAAAAAACTATGGAATAATTTTCATTGAATATTTATTTAGGAGTTTCAGAAATCAATTTGTTTGTCATTGCGTTTGTTTTTACATATTAATTAATATAACCTTGTTTTATTGAAATGAAGAATTGTTGCTGTATTTATAGAATATTTTAAAACTTCTGTTTTTCTGCTGAAATGAATTTTGAATATTAATAATGATAAATTTGTTTCTCAAAGCGGTAGAAAATTATGAACCTTTATATTAAGTTACATTTTCAGTTCATAGATTATTCGTCGTATAGATTTAGATGACATAAAGGAATAAAATGCAAATGCTTCTGTTCAATAATAGGTTCATAAATGCTCTAAATTCTTCTTCTTCATTAATAATTGTGTGATATCATTAAGCCATTCAAAATTTAAAATGTTTTAACCTGAAAATTGTGATTAGTTTTTCACACATTGTTAGTAAGAGTTTCAATTCCCTAAAGTTTTTGATTGTTGATCACTTGATTTTCTAGATCTGGTTGATTTCCTATAATCAAACTTTTACAGATAACCCGTTATAAATCTGTAGATATATTAATATGCAAATCATAATAATAATAACATTCGCATTAAAATTATTTATTAATAACTGTCTGTGTTTTCTTAATATTTTTCATAGGGTATAATGAATAAAATTTAAATTTTGCGAGTAATAAATTATTGTAAATGATTTCTCATGTAGCTTTACTTATACTCTTTTATCTATTTACAATAATAAACTTTATATCAAATGTACTCATTTATATTCACAGATCAGTTTAAATATATATATTTTTTTCCAACGGCGGGCACTTGAGGGTTGAACCCTATGTCACAACAAGGCCAGAAACTGCTACTCATTTGTCGTTACCCAGCGGGGACCTATGAACCAAGTCACGGAGGCGAGTAGCGTTACCGGCGTCATACCACCACAAACCCGTTTATAGGATGGGCCACATTCATATATCATCACGGAAGAAAGGATAGAGAAACACAGAGAGAACAGAAAAAGAAAGTAACATCCATGCCCGAACCGGGATTCGAACCCAGGACCCACAGCTCAGGAGCGCTAACCACCCAGCCATCGTTTGGCGTTTCAATATATATGGAAATATTTATTTGAAAATAATTAAAAACAATACATAATTCAGCTTATTATGATTCAATATTTGTTGTGAGAAAAAATAAAAATTAATTATATAGTTAATTGCATAAGTGCCATTGAATTTATAAATTTAATTGTGTGGTAAAATCTGAAGTTTTGAAATAGTAAAAAAAAAAACTACTTGTTCTTGAGATGTTGAAATAATAAATGCAAATAATAATAATGAATTCCTGAAATAAGTTATAGTTGTAAATTGTGCGTGTGTTTCATATAGACTAATTTAATTACTATAAATTGTATGTTAACATAGTATTTGACGGTTACAAATACTGCTTTGTGCTTAGAAAGTGTGCAGTATAAGTGTGTTGCCATAATGTTTTACACTATATTCTTGTGCTATATTTTTTGTTAATCCAACAAATAATGTTTTATTCGATCAGACATGCAAAACCGACTGATATGCATACTTTGTTTAAAATAAGGTTGACCTATCAAAGATAAAAAAGAAAATTTAACTGTCTTACTGTATAGATAAGCTATACTTTATTTGCAAAATATATGAACACTCGAATGTGAGAGTATAATAAAGAGAATTATAAACATAAGAAGTACCTAAATATTTAAAATAAAGAGACATCACATTTCACGATTCAACAAAATATATACTTGTTTTAATAATAATTCTTGCTTTCAAAGGACGTGAGTATTTAGTATGAATATTGTCATCGTGATATAAACGGATGATTTCTACCTAAGAAAATTGTTATTTGAGAATACAAGTTGATCATTCTGATTTAAATAATGCAAAAAAAAAACATTTTGTGTTTCCAAAAATTGAAACGAACCATCTTATACTAGTTTACTTGCCACGAGAAACGGAATTTTGCATAATTCTTAAGAGCGCGCAATTAAATGTAGCAATCTTATAGACCAGCATAAAAAGCAATCTTATAGACCAGCAAAATACAATTACTTTTTTTTGAAAGAAAGAAAAAATAATCCAGTATTATCAAACCACAATTAATATGTTTCTTACATTCCCACAGTAAAAAAAGTGATTTATTCTTTAAGAATTCTCAAAGGTAATAGATGTTCTAGAACTTTGTTACGTCATTACAAACGTAAACGCATATACATGTTCCAATGGAAGAACTTCAAATTTTATGATAATTTTCTTAGTACTTACTAATATCTTTTCTAATGTCTTTTCACTTTCTCCTCCAATAATGATCCGAGAGAAAGTACAGTTTGTAATACGAACAGAGCATTTAGTAGTAATTTGTGTTATTTTTCCAAGCACTGCTTTCTGTAGCTAATTTACATTATTTAAGCACTTTGAGAAAGAGTGTCATAATAATGCTTGAGCAAGTGGAAGTCCTTATCATTACAAGCATGATCTCCAAACTTTATTTTAATCGAAAGCTGATATGATTACCAAGAGCATGAAGTTGTTTATTTTGATATGTTTGATTATAAGCATCCCAGAATTTCGGAAGATTTTTTATATAGTTCGTTATAGCGATGCACAGTATCATTATTTACTTATTACATTCTGTATAAGCCCTATATGTGGTGTAACTAGGTTATAGGAGTCACATTATTTGTGAAAATTATTATATTTAGAAATTTTGCAGTAGTATACTTTTATATAAGCTTTGTGTGTGTGTGTGTGTGTGTGTGGTACAGTAAAATAAATTATATTTTCTATTCTTAAAAATCTTTTTTAGTGTTCTAATTTTACATGATTGTATTGTATATTTTAATGTGAGTGTTCTTGTCAGTTATTGAAATGTTACAGAAACATAAGTGTTTTTCTGCTGACCCTATTATCTGTCATTGCACTGGGTTGAGTAAATTACTTTATTTATCACGCATAATATAATGGAAAAATAAAGCATTTTTCCTTTTTTTAATATTCGGCTCGACAGTTAAAGAGTACAAATTCTAGTATAAGTAATAGTTTGGAATCCACAAACTTTAAACTGTAGATACCGGTCTAACTAGAACCGTGAGCAAAAATAAGCGTTGAGCGATAAACTAAGTAATTGACCAACTAATCCCTTTCTTTCAATATTATTAATTTACGCCAAATGAAATAATTTAATTTTAATGATGTATACTCTTATTAAGTTTTATTAGTTCACAATAATTATTACAATTATTATATGATAAATATATTGTGTTTTCTTGAGTGTTGTATAGCTCTTCTAGAGAAAAATTAATACTCACTTTTCAATTATCTTTCAAATTTCAAAAATTTCAAATAAATCAAAATGGGTACATTAAAAAAGGTACTTATTTTCACATTTTAATTTGGGAAGTATATTTTAATCAATAGATTTTTAGCAAAGTGGTCTTTCTGCATAACTCTTTTAATCCGGAAATGAATTATACGAGTGTCACAGATATTCCGTGATACAGATCTTTATTATGCATGTAAATTAAAAAATAGAAGTAGATTATTGTTTTAATTTTAACATTTGTATGCTGTTAAAGACTGAATATGAAGTTTCGTGTTACAATGTTATTAAGTCTCACTTTTGAGCCTAGCTTTCAGCTTGGTATCTTTATTAAATAATTTTCACTGAGAAAAGCTGCAAATAAATAATTAATTTGTTTAACGCTTCTTGAATTTTGATAGTGAGAAACAAAGAGATGTAACAGGAAAGCGCAGAGTTAAAATTTTAGTTGGATAAAATAATAGTTACTAATTTCTATATCGAAGTTATGATACATTTTTCCTATTTTCAGACTATAACACAGATATGCAATCTTTAATTGGCTAATTTTTATTATGTAGAGAATATAATTCATGTGTAACAAATTCATATTATCGAGAAATTCTTAAAAATGTTTCGTGATTTTAATGTAACAATTTTTGATATTTTACTACTAATTAAATTTTTGTAAAGTTCGTTTTTGAAAATTTTTATTTCTTTCAAACTAAATTTTATAAACGCATAGCAATTTATGTATTCATGATAGCTTAATGATTAGACATGAAGTTTTCATTAAAATGTTCGTGTTTATATAATCCTCTTAAACCACTCTGATAAAACCATGTAGTCGTCTAATACACTACTGGCCATTAAAATTGCTACACCAAGAAGAAATGCAAATAACAGAACGATATTTATTGGACACATACATTATAAGGGAAAGAACAAGTGATTAGATTTACAGGAAATTAGGATGTATAGATCTTGAGAAATCAGTACCCAGAGCAGCCACCTCTGGCTGCAATAACAGCATTTATCCGCCTAGGCATGGAGTCAAACAGAGATTGTATGGCATGCACGGGGATCTCAGTCCATGCAGTTTCAACACTATGCCACAGTTCATCGACAGTAGTGGATGGTGAGTGATGGCGTGCCAATCGCTCGGCAACCATTGACCACATGTTCTCAATTGGTGACAGATCAGGAGAACGTGCTGGCCAGGTTAACAGTCGAACCTGTTCTGTATCAAGGAAGTTCAGAACAGTACGGGCATCATGCGGTCGTGCATTATCCTGTTGAAACAAAGCATTAGGGAGGCCTCGAAGAGAGGGCAGAGCCATGATCCTTAACACATAGGAAATGTAACGGTTGCTGTTCAAAGTGCCGGTAATGCGAACAAGAGGTGCTCAAGACGTGTATCCAATGGCACTCCATACCATCACTCCAGCAGATGGGCCAGTATGGCGATGTCCAATGCAAGCTGGCTATGCGTGTTCTCCGCGATGCCTCCAAACACGGATGCGGCCATCATGGTTCTGTATACAGAACCGAGATTCATCTGTAAAGATGAGGTGATGCCATTCCCGCGTCCAGGTTCGTCACTGATCACACCATTGAAGGCGCTCCTGTCTGTGACGCAGCATCAATGGTAGCCGAAGCCATGGTCCCCTTGCAGACAATCCATGCTGCTGCAAACGTCGTCGAACTGTTCGAGCAGAAACTTGTTATCTTGCAAATGACTACATTTCTCGACTCAGGTTTCGTGACGGGGCTATACGATCCCTTGTGACCATGCGGTTAAGATGTCTGTCTTCTCTGCTGTTAGTGATGGGAGGTCGCTGAGATCCTGCATGACGTTCCGTATGATTGTCGTGAACCCATCGATTCCATATTCTGCTAACAGTCATGGGGTCTCGACCGACGCGAGAAGCAATATTGCGGTACGATAAACCGCAATCCCGGTAGGCTCTAATCCTTCCTCGATCAAAGTCATACACGTGGTGATAGGCATTTCTTCTTCTTACACGAGGCATTACAACAACTTTCTTTGCCGAAAACTACGTTGAAACGGAAATTGAGTATGAGAAAACTGCTGTCAAATCTCTGGTTTTATACATATTGTAGATGTCGCTACTGTCGCCTGCTTTGTATGAATGCGCTGAAAATCTAATCATTTGTAAATCTCAGCAAGTTCTACCTGTCATGCAAATTTCACTTGTGTGGTGTGTCGCTTTCCTGGTGTAGCAATTTTAATGGTCTGTAGTGTAAGTATCATCTCCTAATATGGTATCATCCTTTGACGATAATACCGATAAAGTAGCTTAAACCTAGAAAATTTTTAACTTTAAGCAAAATGCTAGATCAACAGAACATCAATCAACCTATCGTAAGAATAGCAGAAAACAAATGATAAATTATGAATTATATACCAAATTCAGTCATGAAAAAATTCTTTTGACAACGTCAACAATTTCATCCACAACATAACGTTTTGCTTATACGTATCAAATGTTTCTTAAATTTGAACTGCGAAGCGAGTAATCAGTAAGATAATTATCTAATGCAAAATTATAATTAGACGTATTTGAAAATGGCTTTGAGCATCAATGTTTACGATATACTTTTACATAAATAAACATTTTCTTCTTGAAATATTTGCAGGAAAGTTAAAAACGCTGGAATAATCCCTGTTTGAAACCTTAATACATCTCTACTCTATTTGTATTATTTTGAAATAATGCACCAATTTATGTTTTTTCAAGATTTAGTTATCTTTGTATTGTTAATTTATAATTCATGGTTTCAATTAAAGCAAGTTTTTATACTTAATCATTAATATTTTTATTTATTATTCTGCGTTACAATACAAATTTAATGCATTAATTTATGAAAACAGAAGTAAAAGCCTTTCAGTATTTAAAAAAGGACTCATTTTAATATGATACTGATTAAGTAATGAATAAAAATATAGCGTAGAAGAAAGATGTAGCTATGAAAGATTTCATACTTCTTATTTTAAATGCATTGCTTTTTGTTTCAGTGGAGCAAATAACACAATAAAAAATGATTAAAAACTTTCTGCATATGTTTAGGCTACGTAGAAATATTCGAATACTTTCAATGTCATCAAAAAATGTGACCATTCAATAAAAATTTTGATTAATAAAACTTGAAATAAAAATAATCAGGAGTGAATATAGAAAAAAATTCTAATTTCAAACACATAGGAGGTTTTCTGTTAAAATTTAGACTGTTAAACAATGGATTATACTGTGCAAGAAATAATTTACTTAACTTTGAAATCATTAGGAAATCTTGATTTTGCTTAAGATTGCTATACAATTAAAGATAAATTGTGCAATGCTTATATAATTGTAAATAAAAATTGTTCACCATGAATATACCTCTTTGGGTACTGATAAGGTTTACGTAAATGTTACCTGATTTATTGAAGGGTATTTTTACAAGCACTTAGCATTGTTGAGTTTATTTATTTTATTGAAAACACCAATTCACTCAGTTGCAGTTGCTTAAAAAGGTTAGGATGGATTACGAAACTACTAGAGATTCAAAATATAAGTTTATTTTTAATAATACGAACATACATTGTGAGGAAAACATTTTTGATCAAGAAAGAGAAAGAGAATATTTTGGTACTTAAAAATGTGCGGAAATCTACTAAATCCTTTTTAAATCGGTAAAGATGCGAAAGAATGAGTTTTTGCTAAAAATTGTTTTCTTTGATATTAATTTCACAGATTAAATAGTAAGTTGAATAGCTAAATAATTTATTGTAATAAGTTTTGAAAACTAACAAGTTATTGTCTTAATTCATAATTGGAAAATTAAGATATGTAGGATGACTAGGAAAAATCTGTATTTCAATATAATTTTATCTTATATTAAAAAAAATTTCAACTGATTGATACGTAATAAATTATTGATAAATTTCCTTTTGTTGAATATCATTTCAATCATTTTTTAAACTTATTTCTGATGATTTTAAATATATATAATAAACTTAAAATTTTTGTATAAAATTTTTAAACTTTTTAAAGAATTTTAAACAGTTTTTATTAATGTCTGCAATGTTTTTTCTCTTACATTTTTTGTTTAGTTATAAACAATGTGCAAAATTAATATTGTCATTCAACAATTGATAAAAGTGTTCAAAACATTTACAGCTAATAATGTTAAATTTTATAAACAGCTGTGCAAAAAATACAAATAATTGTTTTTTTAGAGTAAAGATAAATTAGAGCTCCTGCAATAAGAGGGAAATATATGGGGATACAAATGTTGGCAATTGATTTTAAGGGTTAAAAATTAATATGAAAACAGCATTATAAAGGATATGATAATGTAACGAATAAGTATTAAAGTAACACAATAGAGAGAAATACAACGCTGTGGTGGTATATTTTTTCAATGACATCGAAGAGTTATCTTATGGAAGAATTTTCTCAGACAATATATAATGAAAGAAACTCCTTGAAGTATCCTTTAAATTTTGTATGTAAGTTCATGTTATTCAAAATCTTTGTTTAAAGAATAGAGGCCTCTTTTTTGCAGTAAAGATAATGAATATTTTGTTTTTACTTAATATCTACATGTGTCGGGACGGGTGTCTGGATATTTTATAAATTTATTTTTTGCCACAATTGAAAATGTTTCATCATAAGAGATTTATCTTGAAAGACAATATTCCGCATGCACACACACACACACACACACACACACACACACACACACACACACACACACACACACACACACACACACACACACACACACACACACACACACACACACACACACACACACACACACACACACACACACACACACACACACATTCAATATCATCTTACTATACAATAAACCTTCCAATATATACTAATTTGACCCTAAAGAAATAATCAAACAGTCAAAAGATTGAATCAATCAACCACTATGCAGCAGTGTTTTACCGAAGTTCTAATTTCAAACATAGAATGGTGTTGTTATATTTTCTGCCGCTATCGGCCCAAATAGAAGAAATTAGGTGAAATAATTGATTTAAAATCACAATATGTAACGTAAAATTCAATTTCAATAAAATCATATAATTTTGAATTTCACAGACTTGTATTAAATGTTTTATATAATTTTATTATTTGCTCATGACTTAAGAATTTTTAGTTGCTCTTTTAATAAAAAAATCGTATTTTTATGTTTAATTTTTTATTTACATCACAGTAAAGTCTCATAATAGTATCCTTGAAGTATATTCTTAAAAGAGCATTTGTAAGCAATGTCTCTTGCATTTGGGAAATAAGCTCAAGTAGCGAAATACAATCATGGAAAACTTTGAATGATTACCTTTTCAACAGATATATTTAAAACTGTTCCAATTGCTACCCTTGAGTATGAATTACTTCAATTACAGTAGTATAATATTGCTATAAAAAGTTAGTACTGAAAGATATTTGAATAGATGAATCTATTATAAAATCTGGATATCAAGAAAAAGCTTTGAAGGTAAATATATTACACTCCCATCGTTAAAGTACAATTAACATTCCATATGAATATAAATTATCTCATATCTAAAATGGTTCCTTTGTAACTATCATTTTGTGCTTATATAGTATACGTAATTGAACATTAGATATTGTTTAAAATACTATGCGAAATATATTTCTTACAATGATAAAATTAAAATAATTTCCAAGTTAAAGCAAAGTAAAATACAGCTGCGTTATTCAACATGGATAAAAATAACATTGCAAAATTTATCTGTCAGAAACATTTCCAAAACTTACGAAATGAAATTTTAGAAGGGAGAGTTTTGTTTGCCAAGAACACACACACACATAAAACTGCCACGCATAGACATTTTTTTTTTCCGAAAGTCTTTCGTTCTTCTATAATTGAAGGGGAATGCGTAATTAGGAAAGATTTCATCCTCATTCACTTTTGTGAAAACAAAATTCTCATCTTGCCATGAAAGTAGTTGTCAAAAATTTTGTTGTAACTTTTGTGAGTTCATGTCTGGTTAGGATTTAAAACATAACTTCCTATTTTTCTGTTCAAAATCTTCTTTCATAAAACATCTTTACGCGTGTTTTCTGAGATATGGGATCATCTGAGAAATATTAACAGCTTTTAAATTAAAATAATCTAGTTGAAACTCTTTTAACTTTAGTTTCTCTTTGCTGTCAGTTTATTTGTTAAAAACAATGTGGTTGGTAGTGAATGTTAATAGATTTTTATTATTTCACGACGAATAAAAATTTTTCTCATACACAAAAGGAAAAAAGAAAAATTAGAAATATTTGAGTCGGTTCAACAAATTTAAAGCATTTTTTGAATAAAATAATGCTGATAACTTTACTGAATTCGTAAAGATGTAAAAAAAAAGTAAAATTGATTTTCTCAAATCAAGAGTATGAAGCAACCTAACAGAAATGAGAGGGTTCAGTAAATATTGATATTTCCATTAATTCGATACAAAATGCTTGAGCCAACAGAAATTGTGGTTTTCTTTAATATTTAACTTTTTTTATAGAATATATTCTTTGTAAATTTGAATTTGGGTTGATCAGGGTAAATTGAAGAAAAATGTCATAGTTTGTTTTATGGAGAGAGAAATTCCTTAGTAATTTATCCAATAATAAAAAAATATACGTTAATATTATTTAATACAAAATGTTTAGTATTTTTAATGAGTAAAAGACAAATATCAAGTGTGATAAAATACTTCCTAAAATTAATAACATTTTGAAAATATAATGATTAAAAATACCATTATATAAAAAGTATTCCTAATTATAAAATCCACTATACTATTACTTAAATACGTTATCTTACGAGAAACTCAAGTGATATGCCTAATTCGAAGAGTTAGAAGCTAGCTCCATGGGCATCAATACATTACCAAATCATTTACATGATAATGCCCTTAAAATTTCATGGTATAATTAAGTAATACTGGAGCAATGCAAACTAAATAAAGACATAATAGGCAACAGAAACACTGATGAAACAGATATGACTTCTCTGTTGTTTGCAGCCTAATGATTAGTGCTCTGTTCACGATTCAACGGATCGTGGGTTTCAATCCAAGTTCGGGCATGAACGTTTGTTGTGATTCGTAATCAAATTTAAACTGTAGATGTCACTCTAATTATCCATAGGTTTGCAAAAAAACTGACAGCTAAGTGGCAAACAAAAGAAACCAAACCTGTGTTGACTACACGATCCTCTCGGGTATTTATTAACTGAGAGAGTTGAGACTTGGCGAGAATGAGATACATTCTCTGACTCCCATATGTTAAGACCACGAAATTTCCGTATCGTTTCAATCAAAATAACAGCAGATATGTCAATTACTTCCATCTGCTTCTTGAAATAATATAATGCGAGCTTTTTTCTCGCTGAACATTTATTCGTATTGCCATTAATATTGTTTTAAAGGAAGTCCCTGTTAAAATCACATATATCAAAAATGGTAGATTATTTTCAATTACGAGTAATTCAAACGTAAGGGTTTGTGCCAATTATGACCACTCCATTGACCATCATGGTTTACATATGAATGAATTACCCAACAAATTAAAAGATATTAGCATGGAAAATTTGGTTGCACTGGATTTTTCTCGATGATCTTATTATTTTTTTGCTGCAGAACGTAAAAATATTATTCTAAAATGCACTTATCTAGTTTGGATTTTCCAAAAGTTACTCAGAAAGCATGAAAACTTGAATGAGAAAATTTTAATTTCAGTTTACACTAGTTTTCTTATTTTTTTTTATTTGCTGAGATTTAGAGATCCTCATATTTTAGCATTTTGGCGAACCCCCTTCTTTAATATGTAGATTTCTACGCTCTCATATTTCCCTTTTCTCAACATTATTTGCATTTTGGGGATTCCCCAATGGTATACGAAGACAGGAGGCGAGGGATTCAGGGTCATACATATCTCCCCTCCTACATTTCACGCACGAGAGTGTGGGAGTGGGAAAAGAGAGGACTGGAAGCCCAAGAAATGGAAAGCTCCCTCCTAGATGCTTGGATTTGAAGTGCATATTATGATGCACTACTACAGTATAGGTACCATCACCTCTTACACGGCAGAGAGTTAAAGAATTCACAGAATATTTGAATTGGAATATTGAAGAGGTGCGTGCATGCTTTCTCTACTTCATCTCCTCGTATGCAGTATGGTTGTGAAATATTTCATTTGGAGGACGTGGAAAAGGAACTCCTACAAATCCAATTAAACATAATTGATTGTGAGATTGAGAGAATTTTAATTAAAGTATGAGTACATCAAATAGATTAGGTATGTACAAAAATGCACCTTTAACAATAATAACTGAAAACCAATTTTCTTTTGTTTGAAACATACTTAATTTGTATAGATTAACTTAACACTTAAATATTTATAGATAAATTATTATAGATAATAATTTGATATTCATAGATCTTAACTTGCACTTAATTGATGAATTTTATTTAAAAAAAATTATAAGAATATGAATTAAACTTTTGTAAAAGCTTTGCTTTTCAATGAACAGAATTTTATTAAACCAAAGTAAACTTATGGTATAATTATTTTTTAAAATGACACATTTAGACATTTTACATTCATTAATGTCACAACTGGATGGAAGTATAAAAAATAATCACAAAGAAGTTTAAATTTAGGAATTTCTTTAAGTCCGTCCTTTAAAAAACGTTTCTGTTCTTATTCTTGCTTTAAATTGTAATGTTTCGCTCTACAAATTTCCGAATTTCCAAATATTCAGAGAGAGTATGTTTGAATTATGTTTTCTTAAAAATATTTTTCATTTCTTTTCTTCATATGAAAATTTCGAAAATATTAAAAGATTAAATTATACGATTAATAGATATTTCTAACTACAATTTTGAATAATTCAAGGAAAATGTTTTCTTCTAGAAAAATGTGACGAATTCCCTTGAGATAAATAAGGAAACTGTGATAAGATTATTAAAAGCACCAGCCATTTTAGTACATTTAACTAGAAATTATTACAAAATGAAATTTACTAGAATAAAATTCATCAATATTATATCATGCAAATAAAAATGAATGGCATATAAAGAATTCGTATGTCAGCAGCTATTTTTCAATTGTAAATTTCTCAGTTGTTTTTCATCTCTTTATATCGAGAATTAATATAAAGTGTACAGATTTATTATGGGATATTATTTATTTACTACAAATAATGCCTACTGAGTGATGAAGTAGCAAATTAAAAAAAATTTCCAAAATGGCTGTGTTTTTATTTTTACTCTAATCATTTGATACAGCAATTGCATTTCTAAGTACAAAATTTTTCTATTGTATTTTCTAATTTCTTATTTTTAGCGCAAATAGAATAATAGTATTCATAAGTTGTCAAAAAATTACGACCATATTAGATTCATTAATAATGTCAATAAGTGAAACTAGTAGATAATTTTAAATTTTCATAGTTCAATGAATAATAAGAAAACCAAGTTTTTTAATGCATAAGTAAATTTATTTTCAATATTTTTTTACGATATAATACATAGAAATAACGTTATAGTTATAAAATAGTGTTTTATTACAATTACATTCACGCCAATTCCCTGTCGGCCCAAGTGAAGTTAAATTCAATCAAGCATTCATATAGTTCATAAGCATGATTTCTGACGAATTGTTATGAGAAAATAATGATAATTTATAATATTTTAAAAACAAATACACACACACACACACATGAAGGTTCCTTTCAAGTAAACTTCATAAAAAATTAAGTACCAAACCATAATTATTTTTGCCGTTCCCATGAAATGTAACTATTTTTCAGGATGCATTTACAATAAAGGGGAAATTCATGCTATAGAACTTGCTTATGCAAATATTTCATGAATCAAAAACTTTCTGATTAAGCGAACATTTTGAATTATAAAATTTGCTTAGTAAATTGAATTTTTTGGAATTTAGGTTCCATTCAAATTCAAAATTAAAAAAAAATATTAAAAAACTCACAACTGCTGATAAAAGTTTCTTAAAAATATAAAATTTCGTACAAATATTATTTTGAACAGTGTGAATAGCAAACGTTTTGAATAGTTAAGGTAATTCATACAAACACTCTCTGTGTAATAGAGTGTAATCAGATTTTAATTTTTTTCACACGTTGTGAACTGACTCATTGGTATTGAGCTTCTTTTAATCTAGTCTAAAATTTAAACTAGATATTACATTCATTTGATTGGACTAAATACGCTAGATACACTAGATTGATACCAGTTCTTATAGAATTTCTCCCCAGACTTCAGTTCACTCTCCTAGTCTAATGTATGACGTTTTGAATAAATAGAACCATATATTTACCAAACTGTGTGGTATTTACATTATGTACATAGACTATTAACTTGAGAAGAACAAAATCTTATAACATCTTAAATGATTGTGTATTGTCTTATTTGAAATTCTTTCACACATTTGGATATTATTATAATAATTATATTTACGTAGCTGATATCAGTAATTATGTAAATATTTTTGTATCATTCCTCTGGAACTGGTCAAAGCTTTATCTAATGTTAGTGTTTCAATTTTACACTTTTATGGCACTTATTCGTGTTTTGAATTTTTATGTCATTTCATACAATATTTATAATTAATGAGACCAAAAGTTCAATTTATGGTACATTAAAAAACAAAGAAATCAAAAATAATATTTGTATTATTAATTTTTTTTACTTTGATTACTATAAATCTAAAGTTACTATATCTATCTAAAAATTACTATATACCTGATAGTTTGCTTTCAAAATTATTAATTCTAGTTAAGTAGTAATATTAAGTAAATATAATTCTACGAGTTAAAATTGTGGCATTATAAATACATTAGTATTGAATTAATCTCGTACAAAGAGAGAGAGGTAGAAATTCATAATTAGATTCGATATAAATTCGCATTGTTATTTAAAATTAAATATCGAAGGAAATATTGCTTAATACAACAAAGTGATTAGCCAAGAAACTATACATATTTTATTATCTGTCTTAAGTCTTTAGATCAAAAATTGTTTAGTTTACATTATCTTTCAGAATATATCCTACCTATATCTCCGTCATAAAATTCATTAATATTTCAGACATTTGTATCTATACCCCTAAAAAGAAATGATTTGCTTTATGAAAATGGCAAAGCAATCATCCTTAGAATTCGTATAGACTAAGGAAGCAATGAAGCTTATTCAGCCTGCAAAGCATCGTCGGAGGTATAATAATGCGACAAATTTGCCTCCCCTTTCCGACACCAGACGACATGCTCTTTCAGTCAATTTTCCAGAATGATATACCATAAGAGACCTTAGTTATGTCGCTTTCGGAGATTAGCATGTGATGCCTGCTTCCCTCTTTATGCTGAAGTGTTTTCAGCTGCTGTCACTCTATCGATCTGTGAACGCACATTTCATCTCTGTTCGTTCGAAGTTTACACTCCGTGCTCTAATTCCCATGCCTTCGAATCTCAGTCTTTGTTGAATGAAATAGCTATTTGGCGAAATATGTGGCGTTTTATAAAATGAGATTAAAATGAAATTGTGGTTTATATTTGAAAAATATGCAGAAAGGAAAAATTCTATAAGCTTTTGGCTAAATTTATTTCATTGAATGATTTGTTGAGTATAAGTATTAATTTGAAATTATAAAATAAAAATAATATTTATTCATATTTACTTAAAAATATAAATAGCTATAATAATTAAAAATCAAATTTAAATAATATGCGTAACCGAAACTGTATAAATTTAGTTATTAAAACCAAATTATATAAAAATTTTAATTTACAAAGGAAACAATTGATTGAAAAATGAAAATTGCATTATGACAAAAAAAAGAAAAAGAAAAAAGGAATTTGCAATGGTCATTGTCTGTTTTTGGTAATCAAACTTTCGTCTTACAGTATCTTCGGAGGAGAGAAAAGTTGTGGGATTTCAATGAAGAAGATTAATCATGTGTAAAACCCCGGATTCATGTGAATGAAATAAGATTAAAATCTTTAACTGTAGATTTGCGGAAAATCAAGCTTTCATAATTTGTTATTGAAAAACGGAGATATGTGTGTGTCTGCAATTAAAAGAGTTTTTATAACTACTTTAAAATAGTGATTTGGAAAAAATATCATGTATTTTAGTGCTTGAAAAATATTTGAAAATCAAGAAAAATTAGCTGAAAAATTCAACTATATATATATATACATATATATATACATACATACTATATATATATATATATATATATATATATATATATATATATATATATATATATATATATATATATATATATATATATATATATTTAAAAATAAAATAAACAGTTGATTGTAAAAATAATTTTTAAACGGGTATTTATGAGCGAATGAAGTATAATACATATAATATAAAAAATATTTCTCATGTTTCTTGCTTTTGTAAAGATAATTGATTTGATGAAAAAAATTACATTTCCATTAATTTTTATGGATTTATTGTATGATTTCATGAAATGTGTGTGTGTGTGTGTGTTTTAATAAGTAATTGTATGTGTGTGTGAGAGAGAGAGAAAAATAATCTTGATTACTTTGCTGTAAGTATCTAAATTTGTTTGCTTACTGAAAATGTGTGATATTCATCTTTAGTTTAACAATTTGATATTTGAATGTATATGTTTCAAACGTTTAAAGTCAAAATAATTAAGTAATTCTGAATTGTAATAAATATAAGTTGTATATAGAAATATGTATATAACATCAACATCAATTTTTACAGTTTTTCTTAAGACTGTAAGGACATACAACGTTTTTAAAATTTTATAAAATTTTTGGGTTTTGCATCTTTTTTAAAATAATTTCAATTTAAATTTTTTGTGAAATATTAAAAAAGTTTTACAAATAAGTAAAGCAGGAAAAATAGTTTTTTATAATTATAAATACATTTACAATTTTAATAAATCAGTGAATGTATATTTAGAAATAAATCTGATTTTTTAAACTGATTATCTGAATTAATTTAAATATAAACTCCTAAAATGTTTTGAAAAGACATTAGTTAAAATATTTTCAGAAAAAAGAGTTACTAAATTCATCGTGAGAAAATATGAACTTGAAATTACTATTTGTATTCCACCTATAACCAAATAAATTCAAAGTTCAGATAGTGTTGATGAAAACGAGAAGTAGATGATAAAAGAAATTTGGCGTAAAATTCAAGGTGTCGTATTAGAAAGTAATGTTCTTTGACATTTGTATTACAGAAATGATTACTCATCTAAAAATAGTCTACCATCTCTAACCATTAATCTTGATTACTGTAATTCAAACATAATAATTATTCATGTTTTAAATAATTGCAATATTACAAAAAGTATTAAAATGCTTGAAAATCCTAAATGGATCAAAAGATATAAAATGATACCAAGTGAAAATTTTAAAATCGTTGAAAAACAAAGTTAGTTTAAAATATTATTTTTCCGGGTTAAAAAATGAGTTAGTTGCTTCAAACCGTTACTGAGATAATGAGAAATGAAGGAGGAAAGTTACACAGACAAACAGATATTTAGGTAAAGGAACTTTTAAGATCTCGAGAAATTTTACCTAAAGGGAAAACTAATGTTGTAAAAGAATATTATAATATGAAAATTAAGCAGAATCAAAGAAATTTTTTTAAACATGCAACGGATAATCATGTTTTATTTCCAGTTTCATAAAATATAACATTTTGCTCAAAGTAACTAAAATGTTGATGTTGACCATAAATATACCACACTTAAAAACTATAAAAAACATTTGGGCCTAAATTGTAAGAAATATTTAAATAAATGGGTAATAATATAGTATACTTGAAGAACTTGAAGTATTTGTTGTTCATTTAAACCTCTGTACAAGATAAAATGAATATATAAAATAAATTTTAAAAGTATGTGTGTAGACAGAATGGTTTATTATCAAACCAACTAATAAGATCTTCTGTTAAATAATGAATACAAAACCGTAAAGTAAAAAGATAAAGTGTGTAATTTAATATCTAAGTTGTATATATATATATATATATATAATATATATATATATATATATATATATATATATATATATATATATATATATATATATATATATATATATATATATATATATATATAATTTCAGTCAAAAGTATTTAATTTTATTCCTTATTTCTTATATCATGTAGTTTTTAGAGTACCCGAAAAATGATATGCATATGTCAATATCTTAATAATTTAATGCTAAGTAAGCTGTCACATTTAAACGATATCTACAATTATCATTGGTTCTTTCTCTGTGTCAGTCAAATCTCATAAATCATCTCCTGCAAAAGTATTCTCGTTTCATTATTTACGAGAAGGCGGTTGAGGTTTGACTTCGATAAATTAAGTTGCCAGGCCACTCTGGAAAGCTGACACTTTAAGTGCCACAAACTTAAGTTATAGTTGGCTGAAAGAAACTTTCACACTTGGACTCGCTTAGTAGTGATATATTTCTATATAAAGTAACCACAGTCTCTTTTCATCACCATGGAACTGGTATAGACAATTATGATCCATTAAAAATTCCAGAATCATGATGTGTGTGTAGACTACATTCTCTTGATCTCTAATCATTTCTTAAGTATTTCACGTTAAAAGAAATGCACGGAACTGAAGTTGTGTAAATGCATGATAGATTGTGTTATATTATTTTTAATGTGATCTTTTTTTTAATTTTCTGCTTTAATTATCTTAGAATAGTATTAAACCTTTAAAAATGTAATAATATGGACAATGGAAGTCTTATT
Source organism: Latrodectus hesperus (assembly GCA_037975125.1). NCBI lineage: Eukaryota > Metazoa > Arthropoda > Arachnida > Araneae > Theridiidae > Latrodectus > Latrodectus hesperus. Next base: position 93,985,434 of record CM075854.1, read on the forward strand.
TATTGAAGTATCAGATTAAGATAAGGAACTATTTTTTTAATACTGTAAACATTAAAAATAATTTATAAAACCAGAATATATTAGATAATAAGTTTCTTATGTGAAAAGACAAATTAACCCTAGATAAATTAAAACCATCATAATAGAAATTGATCTAATTTTAATGATATAAAGTTATTGTCGTGAGATTGTGCATGTACCAATGTACTGTAATTACTTCGTTCGAACATAAAACTTCCTCTCATATAATTTTTATAGTTATATGAAATATAATTAATTTTAACTGTTTATATACGTCAGTTGAGCCGAAATTCAAACTAAGGATATCAATGCATTTGAAATAATTTAATGAAACCTATCAGACTTTGAGAACACAGTGGATAACTTAATGGCAATAAATCCTTTGATCATGCATAACATACTGTCTGTTGATTAAATTCACGTGTTACCAGCGACGAAACCTGGAAAACTTCCAAGCATCCAACCCAAGAAACGTGCGTAAAAAATCCAGATGCTCAACACCCATTTACCGTTGTTCAAAAGTGGATGAAATAGAATCCGGGACTTTCCACTTCGAAGAACGTAATTCTACATTTTTGCTTCATGAATTTCCATAAAATGTTTTATGTATCAGGTTATATAAATAAGTTAATTCAAACTTAAATTATCTTTTAAGTAACTCTATAGCTAATCCTGTGCCGCCATTGCAGACCATGATTTGTTACTAAATGCAATTAAACAAATTTTCTGCCTTAAATTTAGGCTGAATTTCACAGAATTGTCCTTTTAAGCTCGTATGTCTTATTAAAGTTAAATTAGTTTTAATAAGGCAGTTGTTGCTATTTCATAGAGCATTTTTTCTCCTTTCATTATAGAATTTTCAACATAGACATTACTGCTTTAAATCAATAAATAAATGTAATCAATCATACCATACTTTATGACAAGATAAATCTTGTATTATTAGCCCCATTTCTGGTATGCAAAGTCAAAAAAATAATGAATATCTCTGTGATAAGAAAGAAGATATAAAGAAAGGAAATATAAAAAATAATATATGAAGAAACAGAAAGTCCCTTATGCATTTAAATACATTTATTATTTCACCTTCATGGTCTGTTGATTTTTATTACATTATTATAAACAAGTCAGTAAACATTTTGCAGGTATTTTTTTACTACGAATAAGAGCTATGATAGTCACCCTCCATTTATCTTTATCTGAAATCAAAAATTCTTTTAAATGAACATCTTTGATTTTTGTATAGTTTATTTTACACTTCTAAAAATTATGAAGGTTAGAGAAGAATTTTAATCGAAGCATATAAAATCACAATGTTTCTATGAATGTTTATCCTACATAATTTATTTTAGAAAAATAACTCGTACTTAAGAATTCTAACAATGTTAGACATATATTCTCAGAAGTGATTTTTGATAACACACACACTTATATGTATATATATATATATATATATATATATATATATATATATATATATATATATATATATATATATATATATATATATATATATATATATATGTATATAAATTATTTTGTGAGTAAAATATATATACAAAATACATTAAGATTTTGTAAGTCACACACACATACAATTATATTAAAAAATATAATTCTCTCTCTCTCTCTCACATACACATTACACCTACTAATTTCTTACTTAAAATGCATCTTAGATGCTTCTAGTAGATATCAAAGAAGTCGTTTAATTTTTGAAGAATTTTTCATGCTACATTAATTAATTCTATTATATTAGAAATATACTTAAAACATCAATTTCTTAAAAATTTATTTGTAATACTTGAATGCATTATTAACATTAAATAAAAACAATATTATACAATTAATTATAAAGCTTAAACTACTGTATACAAATATTTCAAAGAGTTTATTATTAAAAGACGATGTTCACAAATAAAAACACTCTAACATAACACAGGTTTCAATTTTACACATTTAATTCCAATTCATTTATTATTAAATGAAATGGTTTAATAAATTTTAAGTTATATATTCACTACTTTTGTGAAATTAAATAGATATTGTAACTGTGTGCTGTTATATGTTGGGTGTGATATTAATTATATTTAAGCATATAAATTTTACAAATATTTAATACCTCATTAGAATCAGCATATAAAAGAAATTAAATTTATAACGAATATTTACACCACTCTTTCAAGAATTTATTTAATAAAAATACAACACTCTCTCTCTAAAGATAAAAAATAGTTTAAATTCAAGACTTCCCTATATCAATATACGCATATTAAGAAACAAATAAAATTCACGGGAAGTTTATTTTGTACTTAACTAGTTTCAAGCATTTCAAAGAAATATGATTTATTCCCTAAGTGACGAAATTGCGCGAATTTCTACTCAGTAAACATAGAAAAAGGAAACTTTATAATAAATTAAACTAATTTGGAATCAAAAAATTAAATAATTAATTTGAAATAACAAACTCGTTTTACATTTGAGTTTATTTGAATAATTATTTAAAATAATTATTTGAAAAGAAGATAATATTCATTATATTTTTATCATGTACCTTCAAAGAAATTAAAAGTGCTTTTATTTGATATAAATTCTTAGTTATAAATATTTTACTTTTTTGCTCTCTTTTGTTTTCACTTGTATCTGGTCTTAAAATATATATATTCATGATCTTTCACATCTTTGCCAATTTATAAATTTAAGGATACATTTTTTTCATATTATCGCGCTTCCTCTAGAAAATTTTAATATCAGCACTTTTTTCTTAAATATCTTTGTTTCTATGACGAATGGTTTTCGGAAATTTTATGATTCGCCTTTTTTCTGGACAGTTTTTATATACTTCCCTGTGAAACTCACGAATATGTTTGAAAGGAGTGGAAAATGGCTAAAAATCAAAATCGCGTAGGAAAAAAGAAAATATTTAAATATATACTCAGCTGCTATGTATGTATATATATATATATATATATATATATATATATATATATATATATATATATATATATATATATATATATATATATATATATATATATATATATATATATATATATATATATATATATATATGTATATATATATATATATATATATATATATATATATATATATATATATATATATATATATATATATATATATATATATATATATCAAATATCAAACGGAAAATGTTAATTTGTCTACTTTCTCAAACGATAACACACTGCTTGTGGAATATGTATCACAACAATGGCAAATGCAACGTTGGAAAAGGAATCTATATGCGTTTTATAATATTCACTAATTGTATAAAATTACTTGGATTTTCGCTCACATCACAGATTTCTGATAGTTTTTGAACAAAAATCTGTCAAAGAGTAAATTCTAAAGTAACGGGAGATACAAACAAACAAATGACGTTGCAAAATTTGTTAAAAACAATGTTACGTGTGCAACAATACCATCATGTATCTATGTACTATCATTAGTGATATACATTGCACTGCCGCAGTTTTAAAATAACATAATTTTACAATACTATGGCTTAAGAGTTGGTTTACTGTGAGTTGCAGATATTACTGCTCTCTTCGGAGAAAGTCCTGAATGTAATACCAGCTGCTATTAAACATCAATAGACAGCTTTTAGTATTTTTGCTTTTTACATGTTTTTTGCTATTTTCAACGTACATATTTATAAAAAAATACCTTAAGAAATTCAAGAGTGCCTTTTCTAGAGTGTCATATGCATATTATATTATTTATCCTAGTTGGTAATTTAATATTTTTATTGTAATTAAAATAGTATGAGCTTGTCTGTAATTTTCATTAAAAAATAAAAAAAAATCACCTTCGCTGACTTTTGTAAATATTTATGAACTAAAGAAAATATACTAATATTTTAAAGAATTGTCATTTGAGGGAAGGGCTGAAATTATTTTACTTTTTCAGCAAATGATAATAGCGAGCTTGGCTTGTCCAAGAGTCATTAGTAAACAACAACAACAACAACAAATGATAATAATTACTTTTAAAGTTACAAATGTTAATTAAATTTCGTTTATTCGCTTTTTGAATACTTTTAATGACAATAATCACAAAATAGTTGAAATAGGAATTGAGGAGCTAAAAATATTAATTGGAGACAGGATTATGGAAATGCTGCTAATATTAATGCCTAAATCTTATAATTTGTCCCTTTTAATTTTTTAATTTAAAAAAAATTAATTTGAAGATGTAATTTATGTTATTCCGAAATTAAATGAATTCAAGAAAGTTATAAGTACAGTTTAAAATTAATGTTTAAAAGTTTCATGTCAGGTGATTGAATCTCTTAAATGGAGTTACTTATTGCCTTTATAAGTTTAAGAAAAAAATAATAAACATAATTGAAAAGTGACAAAATATAAATAAGACTGTATCAATTCAGTGAAATGTGAAATTAGATCATTAAACTGAATGGTATCATTTTTATCTATTTTATCGAGCAATATTATTCATTTTTACTATCAGCATCTTAAAAGATATCTTCAGCTATCTTAAGCCAGTGTAATGGTTAGTTAAAGCGAATGACGGCTTAAGTTTATTTTTTGCACACAAGAGCTAAGTAGATCGGTATCAGTATTTGCATACTTTTCTGCCAATGGTATGAATGAATAACGATTGCTTAAACAAAAAGAAAGAGCGTAATCCCTTCAATTGTAATGAATAAAAATTTTGATTACTGTGGTTATAACTGTATAAAATAGAAATACCAACGAATTAAAAAAATATGGTACTAATATATCATTATTTTCAACGATACTTTATTTTTTTGAGTTGCATAATTAATATTGTTAACTGAGGAATGCATTAAAGGGTAATTGGATTGCAAATTTCAAAGCAAATCTTATGGTACTTAAAAAAATCGGATATTACAAATGATTACGGTGATCATTTTGTTAGCGGAATTATTATTGTTTGAAACTGTGTTGTCCCTCAGCACTACCAGCATGCGTATTGTTCCTTCTAGTGACCGAAAATAGATATTTTACCACTGAAATTTTCATTGTTATTACTAGCTTATTTTCAGGTTGAGTAGGTTTTGTAATATGCTACAAAAGAGTCTTTTCTGGCCTACATTTTATTTTCAGATATGATATTAGTTTGATTTGTTTATATGTCGGCCAACGGTTATTTTTTGCACACGAAGTCCAGACTGGGACCTACATATATAAAATTTGAATTATGTCTGTTCTTTGCGCAATGTTAAAACAAAATTCTAATATACACTCGCTTATATTTCAGGTTAATCAACAATGATAATAATAAATGAGATATTCTTTAGTTGTCATCAAATGTTTGTATTGATTATAATTCTTTTCAATTAAATATTTTAATTTAAATGTTAGTTTTTTCTTATTTTCATACTCACCATAAGAAAAAATTGCTTATAATAATGTCATTCTGAAGATAAGGAATATTTTGTTATGAAAAACTCACATTTATAAAGAGCGTAATTCCCTTATGTATAAGAACATCCTTTTCGGCATTATATAATTACTTACTACATTTAAGGATTTGTTGCAATTGATCATTAACCTCGGAAGTCTCATATTATTACCTTCTGCTGGCAATTCATATGCTAGATAATCAGTGTATTTCATGCCCGATTAAAAAAATCCGTTGAGAAACTCTAAATATGAGTTTCAGTAAGACTTCAAGAAATTAACGGTGAACATTCCAAAACAAGAGATGTTTCCTGGAGGTATTGAGTTTCATCGTATCTTCTGTCTACTCTCTCAGTGTTGAGACACCTAAAAATTGCTAAATAAGCTAAGAAAGCAAATATCTAATTACTGGATCCTTGCTTCAAACAATATATTACTATTTTTTATTAAAACTAAAAGCGTTTCTATACGATTTATAATTTGGAATTGATGAAATTTGGAGAAAGCAGTGACAGCATCTCTTAATGAATTGGTACCAGGAAAGTGTGACCAGTTATGTCAAATATTTAAATCTAGATTTTGTAGAGAAATTAAAAAACTTCACATATGAGTAAAAAGGTGTTTTTTTTCAGAAAATTTTATTTCACCTTTTTATATTAAAGACAGTTTTTACTTTCTCTTATCAAAAAAAATTTTTTTATAAATTATATAATATTTTATGTAATATAAAAATATTTGTAGCAATAATTTTATTTTTAAAATGCAGCTACAATTTCCTCTATATTAAGAAATTAACTATTGAAAATAATTTTAACAATATTAATCATAAAGGTATATAATGAAAAGATATAAAATGTACGAAATTTGATTCCATCACCTCAATATTCCTATTTTGATCTATTCAAAGGATTTCAAATTTTTCTTATGGTTTCTTTTGATTATTTAACGTAGATATTAAAGTACGCCACTGACGTAAATATGATACCAGGAAAGGCTAAAATTAGTTCAATTGGTCGAATATTTTTCTAAGACATGACGAAAGGTATTTTTTTATAAAAAATGGGAAAAGATGCTTTTTATGCAGTCCACGAATGTGTCATTTCTGATAAAAATTGTATTTGAATATATTTCTTTTACTAACAAACAATGGTTCATGCCCATCTTATTACAATTTATATCTTTCCCAACGATATTAGTAAATGTATATTTATTGCATTAAGAGATTTCATGAATTTATTACACATTAGCATTTAAAATTAGTTCTCGTATCTTTGAACTGTATTTATTAAGGGGCAACTGCTGCCTAGTGAGGATTGAGGATAGGCTCCGTTATTGTGACTTCCGTACCTGACCTAGGCACAACTCACCGTTCTGATATCGATTAAGTACGTTAAGTTTCTTAGAGAATCATATGTATTTTCTCGCATGTGGTATGGAGTGGAGAAGTTGGTAGTAGCTCATATGTGTTGTTCTCTTAAAACTCAAACAGTTTTCAGAATTATGAAGTGGTTGTCTGAATTTAGAGGTTTCAGCTGGCAGAAATAGGGAGTCAGAAACATGCTCCATGTGTCTAATCAGTCTTTATTAAAAATTATATATAATCTGAGGATTAGCATTTGAATCCTCAGATTGATAATATATTTTGTGTTCTTAGAAGCCCTCCAACATTTTTTAATCTTTAACTTAGATTTACACTTTCAAATTTTTTTTCAAACTGAGTGAAACTTTATTTAAGTTATTTCAAAACTAAAAATACACACACACTCTCTCTCTCCTATTTTTAAGAAATAGATTTATTTTTTTTCTCTGAAACCACAAATTCTTACATTTTAATTTATAGTAAAACATTGCACGTATATTTCGTTTCCAAAATTAAAAGAAACCGCTTGTCTTATATTTATGCAATTATCAAATCTTTTTGCCATAAAACATATTAAAAATATTTAAATGTTTTGCTCTTCAGTATTGTACCTGAGAAAAGTAAATAAACATTATATTTTTCTATAATAATGAATAAAAAATTATCTCCTCTGAGTATGCAATTTTATTTATTAGTTTACTTACAATGAAGTTTTAGACATAAAGTAAAATTTGTATCCTTACGATTATATAAATTAAAGGAAGCTTTAATACACTACTGGCCATTAAAATTGCTACACCAAGAAGGAATGCAAATAACAGAACGATATTTATTGGACACATACATTATAGTGGAAAGAACAAGTGATTAGATTTACAGGAAATTAGGATGTATAGATCTTGAGAAATCAGTACCCAGAGCAGCCACCTCTGGCTGGAATAACAACATTTATCCGCCTAGGCATGGAGTCAAACAGAGATTGTATGGCATGTACGGGGATCTTAGTCCATGCAGCTTCAACAAGCAATTAGCAGCTTCAACCTATTTTAATGGACTCTTTTCAATAGACTGTTTTTGATTTATAAGCTCCACTTCAAATTCTTTTTTTCAGTGTGATTTTAGTCATTATTTGTAATCCTTTGTATTTTCATACATTGTAATTCTTTCACATTGTATTCTCATCATTTGTAATTCTATGTTTTCCTGTAAGTGTGAAATTCTACATATTTTTGCAACTTGTTCCATTGCTTTCGCTAAAGGCGGCCGGGGCACACTAAATCTGGCCACAATGTCCTCCAGGTGAGGTAACTCATCTGGGGGTGGCAGGTCAAGTCTTGGGAATCTTCTGCTTGCTCCCTGCTTCAAAATCACGAAGACTCCTATCCAGCTGCTTCTATCCAACTGGTAAAGTCCATCTAAGGGCTAGGTACAGGGAAGTATGCTGGTGCAACAACAACAACAACTATGCCACAGTTCATCGAAAGTAGTGGATGGTGAGTGATGGGTGCCAATCGCTCGGCAACCATTGACCCCACGTTCTCAATTGGTGACAGATCAGGACAACGTGCTGGCCAGAGTAACAGTCGGACCTGTTCTGTATCAAGGAAGTTCAGAACAGTACGGGCAAAATGCGGTCGTGCATTATCCTGTTGAAACAAAGCATTAGGGAGGTCTCGAAGATAGTTCAGAGCCACGGGCCTTAAGACATCGGTAATGTAACGGTTGCTGTTCAAAGTCCCGGTAATGCGAACAAGAGGTGATCGAGATGTGTATCCTATGGCAACCCATACTATCACTCCAGCAGATGGGCCAGTATGGCGATGTCCAATGCAAGCTGGCAATGCGCGTTCTCCACGATGCCTCCAAATACAGATGCGGCCACCATGGTCCTGTATACAGAAACGAGATTCATCTGTAAAGATGAGGTGATGCCATTCCGCGTCCGGTTCAGCGCTGATCACACCATTGAAGGCGCTCCTGTCTGTGACGCAGCGTCAATGGTAGCCGAAGCCAAGGTCGCAGTGCAGACAATTCATGCTGCTGCAAATGTCGTCGAACTGTTCGAGCAGAAACTTGTTTCCTTGCAAATGAATCCATTTCTCGACTCAGGGTTCGTGACGTGGCTGTACGATCCCTTGTGACCATGCGGATAAAATGTCTGTCTTCTCTGCTGTTAGTGATGGGGGGTCAATGAGATCCTGCATGACGTTCCGTATGATTGTCATGAACCCATGGATACCATATTCTGCTAACAGTCATGGGGTCTCGACCGACGCGAGCAGCAATATTGCGGTACGTTAAACCGCAATCCCGGTAGGCTATAATCCTTCCTCGATCAAAGTCAGACACGTGCTGATAGGCATTTCTTCTTCTTACACGAGGCATTACAACTTTCTTTGCCGAAAACAACGTTGAAACGGAAATTGAGTATGAGAAAACTGTTGTCAAATCTCTGGTTTTATACACATTGTAGATGTTGCTACTGTCGCCTGCTTTGTATGAATGCGCTGAAAATCTAATCATTTGCATATCACAGCAAGTTCTACTTGTCTAGCAAATTTCACGTATGTCGTGTGCCGCTTTCCTGGTGTAACAATTTTAATGGCCAGTAGAGTATTATTAATAATTCAGTCATATATATTTAAGTAATAATTCTGAAAATTAATTACCAATTTCTTAACGCAAATTTAAATGAAATATATTTTACTTTGCTTACATATTTTACTCAAGTTTGAATAATTCTATAGTATGTATGCAAAATTTAATCAGCTATGCAAATTATTTTTTCTGATTTCATTAGGATAAATAATGATGATAATGTCTTTCCGTGAAGAAAAATTATGTTTAAAAATACCAAAAAGTAAATATTTTCTTATATATATATATATATATATATATATATATATATATATATATATATATATATATATATATATAATATATATATATATATATATATATATATATATATATAATTTTATATATACATATATAATACATATAATTTTACATCTCTTTCTTTTTTAATTATATTGAGAATGTGTCTTTTTTTCATTAACTAATAATTCATATCATATTGAAATTCCAATCAATTTACATTTCCACATTTAAAAATTAAATTTGAAAGTATAGCTTTTTTTAATGATTAAAATTATTATGCATATATATGGCTTGTAGTTAACTAAGTTTGACATTTTTCAAAATTTTTGTCAAAAGTTATCTAATTTAAAGCCCTGCAGCATTAAAAGTTCAGAAAACAATTTTGAATTTTTTTCTCAAAATTATTTGCATTATATAGTCAAACACTTAATTCAAAATTCTGAGATGCAAATTTTATGTACTTTTTTAAATATTAATATTGAATATAATGATAATTTTTCCAAACATTTTTAAGTATTCATCTAAGTAGTTATTGATATCTAAGTGAAACAAGTCAATGAAATGATAAGTATGATTACAGTGTTGATAAGATTAAATAAATATGTAAATGTGTACCGCTTAATTAAACGCTATTTATTTTGCTTCTGATTTATTTATTACAGAATATTTACTTTATTTTATTTCTAAATATATAAATACAATATAATAAGGTAAAGGAGATTTTGAAAAGTTACATATTAATCATTTTAGTATAATATTATTTAATGATCAAATACTTCACTGTTTTGCTTGAAAAAACTTGGCATTATTACTTTGATGTCTGCATTATTTGCTTATTTGTCAATGTTCCGAATTATATTTTCGTTTTGAGATTAATTACCATTTTAGAGAATCCAGAATTAAGGAAAAAACGTTGATTAAAATATAACTTACTTAAGATTTTATAAATTTCTCTTAAAATATTAAATAAACACAAGATATATACAGTTAAATTGAACAACTCTTTTAATAAAAAAATTAAGGTGACAATAACTTACAATGCATTTAAGTATGATGTAATCACTTTTGCATCAAGCTTGGTTGCTTTACAAACAATCATTGTGTGAGAATGTCAAATCTATTGACAACACCTAATAATTGTTAAAGTTAACTTTATATTGTTGCATAAATATTTACTATTAACAGAGATTACACAACCATATATAACTAAAATCTCGTAATTTTAAACTGAAATATATTAAAATTGATATGATTTTAATGGAGAATAAATGAACATTTGATAAATTTCAAATCGTGGTGACATTAGATAAAATTACTTCTAAAAAATATTGGATTAATTTTCTGATATATATGCTTAATCAAACAAAAATGTTTTACTTTTTCACTGCAATATTTGTAGTATTATATTGTTTACATAATTTGACGTAATTCTGAAAAAATGAACCATTCATTAAAAGATATATATAAATAAAATTGTATTACATAATTTAATAACATATACATAAATTTAAAGCTCAGTTTTATAAAATGACAGTTTTCTAATTACATCTTGATTTGAAGTATTGAATTGAGAATATCGTATTAAGAATACTTAATGAAAACTCTGAAGCATACGAAATAACAGCTTATACATTAATATAACAAAGTAACTGAAAAATGAGCTTAAATATTCTAGAACTTTTTCTTAGAAATATTTCTTTTGACTTAAACCTTTATATAATGTAATAAATGTTTAAATGTGAATATTGATTGTTGCATTTTTTGATAAATGTTTAAGATCATAAATATTTTATGAAAGTTTTTATATTCACAAAAATGTGTGATATTATCTTTAGTTAGAAACTCTTTTTTGAAGTAATAACTATAAAATCTATTATGTATATATATATATATATATATATATATATATATATATATATATATATATATATATATATATATATATATATATATATATATATATATATATATATATATATATATATATTTTAATGCTTAAAATAGAGTAGTTATTTAGTTTTGATTTTTTATAAATTGAGAAAAGAACAGTTTTTAGAATCATATATTTTCAGTATTATCAAGACATAATTTATTATTTTGATACTGTTATTTACCTGTTATGACTTTTAAACATTCATATAAAAATATTAGAATCAAACTATTTACGCAAAATAAAATTACAGTTTAAGAATATTGGGCTGATCAATTAAAATTTAAAAATCTACTTCTTTTCTTTTTTAAATTTTTCTTTTTTTAAAAATTAAAAAAAAATTTTTCTTTTTTTAAATGTAAACATTATAAAACCTTTACAATATAGGTTTCCAAAGAAATTAAAAAATTGAAAAGGAATTTATCATAAGAATAAATTTTATAATCTAAACTAAAATAGTAGTCTTTACAAAAAATATCTACCTGAACCTTCTGAATGAGCTGGCTAATAAATTGCGCTTATTTTATTTACTGAATTCAAAAACAAAAGAAATGGGTTAATAAAATAGAATGCTAATTATACACAAAAATGAGTACTAATATTATAATTTTAAGGTTATTTTAGCTGACAAGATTTCAAACACAGATAATCTTTTTTGCACCTCTGAAGTCAACGTAAAAACAAGTATCAGCTTCTTTATAATTATATTTAATTACAATTTAATATATTAAAATACTCCTTTTCAGACCTCTTGGTAAATTATTCAAAAATAAATTTCAGAGAAGCTTTTTCCAATAATACTTACCGGCGCATTCCATTTCGTCTCTTAAAGTATCATTTATTCGTTCAAATTGTTTGAAATAGTTGTGGACTGCCTGGACTATTGGAAAGATTTCATTCAACTGTCTGCAATATTCAAAGAAAATTTTTATTTTACTTTTTTATTAAATGATTATGATTAAAATTATTCCTTTTTGCTGATTTAATTTTTTAAAAAAATATTTTCCTGATACAAGTAAAAGTTGACTGATATTGTATTATTATTACAGATTTTGTATTCCCAATGTTTTAGAAAATATTTTGTGAAAATAACAAATTATAAATCATTGGTATTACAATTACATGTACATGTACAATTAGTTGCTAGTATGAACATTTATGTATTAAATATGAATGAATTATATTTTCTAACTATTTGCACATTAATTAATTAAATAGTGCATTAGAATTAAAGCCGCCAAAATTGTCTAGTAGTCAGCGTGCCTGACTGCAGATGGGGAGGTCATGTGTTCGAATCCCGTATCAATTATGGATGTACTTTCTCTCTCTATCTATCCTGTCTTTGTCCTTTAATTGTATGAATGGGTTGTGAATGATTGCCTACCATATAAACGGGTATTTATGGCATGTGTGTACTGAGGGAGTCGGACTCCGTACCAAAATATGGTTCAGTTGGAAAAGTGGAGCAGTGCACCCCATAATGCCAGCATAGCTGCCACACGACAGCAACAACATTAGAACTGAAATACCTTTTAAGTTTTTTGAGCCTGGTACTTAATTTTTATTGGAAAATATAATACGCAATATATGTATATATACATATAGGCAATATAATGTGTTACAAGATATATGATGAAACAAATAAGCATTCTTTCTTAGAGGCATGTTTTTAAGATTGTTTTCTTGAAGGTAAGGCTAAATTAGATGTTCAATTTTAGTTGGAAAAAGTAGTTGTAAAGGTAACCAATTACTTTTTTAAAAGCAGCAAATACATAGAAATATTTATGCATGGAGTTTAGGTTCATTGTTTAAGGTCATTTAAATTTGGAAATGATGTAAAGATTTAATATTAAATGCCATGCACATAAGGAATCAAAATTTACAAGGAGGGAAACATGCAGTTCATGGAACTTGAAAACTAGTGCACTGTGCATCGCAACTTCATTTTTTTCTATCAGCTACTTCTGGCTTTTTCTTCGGAGTAAAACTGCCTAATTACTTCGTAAATCATAATAAAAAGCAAAAATAAGCTTTCTATTTATTCGTTCTTAAAAGCTTCCTAAAGAGAAGTAGCTATTGAATTTCGATAACCACCTTTCCCTAAATGCTTAAATTTGTTTATTTTCGGATAAATAACCGATGAAATGTAAAGACGCAAGTAATAGCTGTGCTTGAGTGTGTGAGGATTATATTCAATTCAAACAATTTTCTCTTTAAACTTTTCTCTTTTTTCAGAAAGATGGTTATGAACGAGGAAACCGTATTTTCTTTCAGAATAAAGGCAAAGAAAACTATTGCGGAGTATCGTAAAAGCATTCGTTTGGGGGAGAGGAAAGAGGATAGACTTTTATATAAGGTCTTTTTTGATCTTTCTTGAATCTCTTTTGTTAAAGAGGTTCGCAAGAGTCTGATGAGTTTGATTCTTCCAGGCATAAATAATATCTGAACACCCTCCCTCTATTCTTCCCTTCCTACCTTTCGATGACTGATAATTCGAATTTTTCGAATTCCATTTTTATTCGCATTTGCATTTCATATCCACTACTTAACATTTACAGATCGAAGACTGGAGTTGTTTTTAAAAAGAACTTACGGTGTTACCGCCTTACAAGATTTTGAGCTTTGTAACGAATTTGGAAACATTTCCCAAATCAGTATTCGGAAGTTAATCGATTCGCAAATGAAGGAGAAGTTGAATTTAAATAGTTCTTTTAGATTAACAATCATTTTAGGGAATAGAAGTCCCGGTATTTTTGTCTTTTAATGTTATAAAAGATAGGCTTTATAGGAAGTTATGATTTATTGGTTTTCCATTTAATATTCTATTTTTAAACTTCTTCGAGAATTTATATTGACCTTTTTTAACAGTTTTAGATAAGTTTTTAAATTTCGGAAGAATTTATTTTCAATTCTTGCAATGAGATATATAATCAGTAAAGCATTAATGTTACATAAAATTCTATTGAAATCAAATCATTAGTTAACCATTACAAATATCAACTTTTGCAGAGAGACTATAATTTTAATTCTTAAAAAATCTAATAACACAAAGAGAAAATAAAGATATCAGAAAATAGTCAATAAGATTACATTTCAAATGTTTTAATTAATAATTTATTTGCAAGATACATCATTCATACACACACGTATTGACAAAAAAATTATGGTATAATATATAAATATAATGAACATTCCCTCTCTGTTTTTTCGTGTATTATTTGTTATTCGCAGCAACTTTTGAATTAAAAGTTAGGCTAAGCACATAAAAAGATAAAATTCGAAAATATATAAAAGTAATTTATGATAAGCATTTGAACTATTCATTTTCGATGAACTTCATTAAGACATTCTGACTTTGAAACTTATCTCTTTTCCGTTACAATTTATATATATTGAAGAATTCTTGCTTATCGCTATTTGCTTCACATGTTAACCTATGATTGATGAGCTTTTTACTATCTATAGTAAAAAGTATGTAAAGTAGGATGATGCTTTTTTACCTTTTTTATTTCTCAAAGCTATTGCTTAATCATTTCTTTATTTGAAATTAGACACTCATGATAGAAATATTATTTTAAGCTAATCATTTTAATACTTAAATTAATTTATTTTCAGTTAACATTGTAGATGTATAAATCACAAATCAGAATTTTTTTTTTAAAAATTTGTTCAACAATGTATTATTAATATGCTACACTATAGGTGCTTTTTGTCTGTTACTGTTAAAAATTTAAGCATAATGAAGAAATATTAAAATAAACTATTTATCATTTTAACTAATCTTAATTTTTTGATAGTTAATATAATTTCGTTTAATAAGTTTAGGTGAATAGCTTGCTTTTAAACTCATATCTCGATTGGTTTATGTTTCGATTGCTTTAACATTTCCATGTAATTTTATTGAATATTTAAAAAATAATTGAGTTTTTAAGAATAAAATGTTTGACAATATGATTTCAAAATGGAACAGATAACCACAGGAGTATTTATTTATCCAGGTAATAGCATTTTTAATATTCTTCTGACTTATTATTAAAATTGATTTGCTAACTAAAGATATTTTGCAAAATGGGGCTTGAAGTAAAGTATGTTTCACTAGTGCTAACAGTTCAGATGCTTAACTGTTGATATAAATTCCTTAATATTGCACTATAAGCTTTTGTGCTGTTATATTTATGTTAATTACACAAACATGATTTAATATAGATATTTCAATTTATTTATTTTATTACTTATTTATTTATTTTAGAACAGTATGTGTAGAATAATCGTACTATTTCAAGAATTACAAATTTATTATCCGAGTGCAAAACACATTAATTCGAAGTGGTTTTATGTAATTAAACATTGCTTAGAAAATGTGAAGAAATATTTAGAAATTTACAAACTAACATAATCGCAGTTTTTTAGTAGATAAAGTTAAGTGAAGGTTAATTTTTTTTTATCTGCCATTTTGATAAAAAATAATTTAATTAAAACCCAACACTGTAAATAAATTATTAAGGAAATCATATCTAACAGATTCTAAAAATATAGTTCTTGTCATCAGGTATTTTTCACAAATCAAATACTTAAAATTAATTGATATTGTATATAGTATTTCTGTTGATTATAAAATGATTAAACATAATTTGAGCTTTATCGCAACAATGAAACAATTACATGTTTATAGCATTGAAATCACCCATTACTGAAATAAACATCGAAAATATAATATTATTTATTACTATAAAATACGTTTAAAAATTTATACAATATATTTCGAATGTAATTGTACAAAAAAAACTTTTACAGTAAAACTAAAAGTTGGATACAATGGAAAAGAAAAATTTTATTAAAACAAATAAAAATCTATTAAAATAAATCACAAGAAGTTAAATGAAAATAAAATAAAAAGATTAAAACAATATATAAATAATTCAGGGCAGATTAAAAAGGATTAATATTTTAAAGTATTAATTATTGAATAAAGAGTGAGCAAAAACAATATTAGCTAAATAAAATGATAAGTTTTTAATTCGTCGAGTTTGTGTCAATCTTAACTCAATGTTCCACACAACAGTTAATTCAGCCGTGTCTATCAATATTGAATTTTCGTTTAATGAGAGAAAATAGTTTATAATTGGGCGAATGTATACAAATGATGAGAGTGCTATATAAATTTAAATAAAAAAACAAAACCTATGAATGAAATCAACTAAATAAGTAAGAAATAAAGTCTAGAAAAGAATTTCAAAGAATCTTTCCAAATAAAAAAATCTAGAAAATCTTTATTCTTTAATTATCCGATTTCTGGAAATTCCAAGTTATTCAGAAACCGTGAGGAAAGTAAAGGCTGACTTTAAAATTGAACCATCCCAAAAGAGTGCCTCAGATTCAAATTCTCATAAGGTTCCTTAGCTTGAAAAGAAAAATAATTAATTAAAATGAAAGAAAATGTAAAAAATACAAAATACTTCAAAAGGATTTTGAAATTTACTTAAATTATATATATATATATATATATATATATATATATATATATATATATATATATATATATATATATATATATATATATATATATATATATATATATATATATATATACAGGGTGATTATAAAAAAACTTTGCCAACATCTGCACTTCTAGCGTCCATTCTATTTAACCGATCAAGATGATACTTCAAATATAGTTCTTTTGAGATATGCGCTCGAGATTCTGTGAATGGCAACACAGTGGCCCTCGTGGTTACAGTTATAGTGACAGAAACTCGAAATTTTCGAATGGCAACGCCTACTTTTACCATCGCAAAATGTTCAGCATATGCGAAAACCCTAAATAGCGTTAAAACGGTACCGATATGTCCGAAAACCGACGTGTTATACACATACAAACAGTTCTTCAAGGCGCACGGAGGAATAATGCATACGACAGAGACAAGACACTGCTCAATGATGAGAACACATAGGGAAAAAAATCTTTATTAATTTCAAACATTTTCCACATGAGTGCCATCACAGGCAATTACGCATTGCATGCGGGAGACGGTGGACAATGTCGCTGCACGCAACATGGCACGAGGGATGTTTCCAATCTCACGCCGTATAGAATCCTTTAAGTCCGACAATGTTTGAGGATTGCACAGATAAACTCTGGATTTGAGATAGCCCCAAAACCAGAAATCCATAGGCGTCAGATCTGGGGATCGCGCAGGCCACGGAAAAGGATAATAGCGTGAGATGATGCGATCACCAAAATGCTGATCCACGAGCCTTTTAACTGAGCTCGCTATATGTGGAGGTGCGCCATCTTGCATCCAAACAATGTCATTGAGTGCATTCAGCCGACGCAACTCCGGTAAGACATAATTTTTCAGCATGGCTGCATACCGAGGGCCCGTTACAGAACATGTTGCAGGGCCAGTCGGGGTCGTTTCCTCAAAGAAGAACGGGCCCAGAACAAATGTAGCTGTAATGCCGCACCACGCAGTCACTTTGGCGTCAAATAATGGTACTGGCGCCACAGCATGAGGATTCTCCTCTCCCCAGTGCACACAATTCTTTGTGTTAATGCTGCCATTTAAGGTGAAATGCGCCTCGTCCGTCCATAGTATGCGAAGTGGCCAGTCGTTATCCGCATCATATCGTAACAAAAATGCATTTGCGAAGTCCAGACGTTGTTGTGGGTCACCCGGCTCCAACATCTGGACGCGCTGGAACCGATAGGGAAACATGTGAAGTACCGAGCGCAAGAGCTTGCGGACCGTTGAGTTCGGAATATCCAACACACGCGCTATGACTCTTGCGGTTTCTGTGTGTCCTGCAGTCACTATATGGTGCACTTCCATGACAACGTCCTCAGAAACAGTTGGCCGTCCGGAGCGCTGTTTGTCACAGGTGCAGCCTGTATCTTCGAATTTCCGCACTAAATCACGCAGAGCTTGCAGAGTACATGGGCCGCGTCGTTGTCGATGATTGCGGCGATACACACGCAAGGCTTCCGCAGCGTTCATCCCATTTTGGTAATAGAGTTTGATCAATTTACCGCGAACTTTCCTAGGAAGACTCATATCGTCGGCATGTGCGAGTTCCCGAATGACGACTTCGCATACCCGCTTGGTATTTTATAGGTTTCCTACGCTGAATATCTGGCGACCGGCGTTCTGTGATTGGTTTCTTGACTCTGTCAAATGCAAATTTATTGCGTGCGCCCAGATCGTGTTTTATTGCCCGGTTTTCAGAACTCCTTTTTTGTGTTTGCAGAACACGTCCGTTTTTAGACATATCGGTACCCTTTCAACACTATTTAGGGTTTTCGCATGTGCTGAACATTTTGCGATGGTAAAAAGTAGGCGTTGCCATTCGAAAATTTCGAGTTTCTGTCACTATAACTGTAACCGCGAGGGCCACTGTGTTGCTGTTCACAGAATCTCGAGCGCATATCTCAAAAGAACTATATTTGAAGTATCATCTTGATCGGTTAAATAGAATGGACGCTAGAAGTGCAGATGTTGGCAAAGTTTTTTTATAATCACCCTGTATATATGATTATGGTTATACAAAGATTTATTAAAAGTTAAAAAGCTCTACAAATCACTTTGGTATATAATTAAATATGTTTCTAAGTCAATTTAAACTTAAATATAAGAGTATTTGTCTTTGATTTTGGTTACATATGTTGGTGTTTTGTTGTAATAAATACTCAGTAAATGATCTTTAAATACAAGTATTCTAGTTTTAAATAAGAATTTAATTCTTCGGTTGTTTTCTTGTATTCTGAAAATATGATAAATTTTGCAAGACTTAAATGTTTATAAGAATTCTTCATTATGACCTAATTTTTACAATCGGATATGAATGTAAGGGATTGGAAGTGTCACTTTATTCAATAGTTTCGTAGAAAACTTTTATATTATTTATCATTTTACATTATATTATTACAAGAGACATTTAAAAGGCAAAATACAAAAATTAATTAAAAATTAAGGAATAACATCCTATAAGAACAATGAACATTTTTATAAGTATTCATAAAAACAAAAACTATTTCTCACTGATGGCAATCAATGAAGTGACTTATATCTAAAATTACAATGAATACACCTTTTTAGTGTAAAATAATATCTGAATTGATTTAATAACTCTGCTAAGACAGTTATCATTTTATAGATTCGTGTATCCTTTCCAAGATCATAAGACAACAGACTTTAACTTGAAGAATTTCTCTTTGTGCAAGTATTACTAATTAAAAATTTTTTATTTTGATATCATTCTCTTGCTTTTCGTGAACATCAAAGGAAAAGCAATGCAGTTTATATGTGCATATGAATGCATTTTTTATCATTAAATGATGGCAAAACTTCTTATTAATTGAAATGGTATTTTTAAGGTTCTAAATATTGTGTCTGGCTAATATAAAGCAACATTTTAAATTATAATGTATTTATTGTTACATGAATGTATAGCATAATTTGTGTGTATGTGTTTTTTACAGTTATCGGTCACATTTTGGCCTTTTTAAGCTCAAATTTCAAGAGCGGAAAGTGAATCTTGAAAACCTGAAAGACTTAACTTTGCTGTTCTATAACTATTGAGCATAATTTGTAGTAGTACACAAATAATTTGGGTACATTGCACCTTATTATCCTTATGAATAGAAATAAAAAAGAAAAACATTTTGCATGAAATTTTTATATATTTTTGCTTAGACTATGTTAAGGGAAATATCCAAGGAAACAGATTATTCTTCTATTTACGAGCATGTATCTTCTGTCATTGCACTTCTATACTGCCATCTTAAGAAACTAACCTTAGCTTTGCATTTGTTTAAATTGATCCTATCAAATCATTCAAAAAATTTCATTCTTACATCAAGTTTGATAAAAGAAAGACTTAAATAAACTTAAGGACAGAACTTAATGTAGAATTTTCAGCACAAAAGAAAGCTGAAATATTGTGATGAATACCAGTGTACAGACAAATGAGAGATATTTAAACATTTTTATTCATGGAAATTTTTAATACGTTAATGAAATTAGTAGAAAGTAGTATCATATGTCACTGCTTACAAGAAATAGCTAAACGACATTATAAATTCAATCAGATTTCGTAAATGACAGCTTAGAAAGAAAAGTTTCCCACACCGCAGAATTTTGAAGTTAGGTTACTGCGGGACTGTATCACAATCCTCCTAATACATTAATGGTTGCGTTCTGCTGTTTATTTAAGACTCGACGATGCACAATTTATTCTCGTATACACTTGGTTAAAATTGTATCTATAATAAATACGGAGATAGGGATTTTAAATGAGAAAACTTGCTATCCACACGAAAACTTGTGCTTTGAATTTTGTTGATGTCATCCGATCCTCAACAATCTTTATGATAGTTGTTGGAACAGTTTCCAATTCATAAATATCTTCTAAAATATAGGAATCTTAAAATTAAAAGTAATCAATTATTGAAATGGTCATTTCTTTTTCTTTTTGTTTTGAGCTATGGATACGAATCAAAGATTACTTCTGATTGATTGCCTGGCTATTTTAGAAGTATATTTATTGATATTTAATGCGGCTTAGCTTACCTAATGTTTTATGCTTAATTTTAGGCTAATTAATATCAAAATTGATAGTTTCAGAGGTTTACAATCTTAACATAAGGACATTTTTTATAAAGATTTAAATGCACACACATAACGATATTTAATGTTCCTGTGTGAATACTGTTACACTTCAAGTTTTAGTATAAGCAGGATCATGCAAAACTATTAGAAAATTATGATTATTATAAAAATATTTTTATTTTGATATAAATATAAATTGTAAGCAGAAATTATGTATCGTCATTACATTTTCTGTGTCTTATAGAGAAGGTGTGCTCAGATATGATTTGAGGTTTTAAAACATTAGTGAGAAAATTTACACTGGTAAATGAAATAGTCATTGTAATCAAGCGGACAAAATTTGAAACATGGAAAATATTAAACTTAAACTTTCCTAGATTTTAAACTAGATTTTGTTATAATATCAGTAATTAAGCTATAACGTAATCAAGTTATTAATAAATAGTTTTTGGTATAGTAAGGAGTTAATTTTTGGTGATAAAGAGAAAAATGATTCAAACTATTAGAAAAAATTATTGTTTTATTTTCAAGTTATTTTACTTAATTGAAAATCATCATAAATAATTATCTTCTTGTATCACATCTGTATCATCGGAGCAAAACTGTTTCATAATTTGTTGAATCGAAACATTACTTGAATGAATTTAATTATTATAATGCCCTTATTATAAAACTCAATTTCAAATAAATTTTATATGTTTGAAATATGCACATTTTCCATATGTTTGATAAAAAATACATCAATTGAATTAAGGTGGTCATAGCCTGGCTACAGCTTTTAATGATATATTAATATGCATGAAATGTGACATTACAAAGCATTTTATTTTTATGATCCAAAATTAAAAAGTATCCTCTTTTGAATAAATGTAATACAATTTTTATTCGTAACAATAAAAAATACAAAATGACTTATGCAAATTTATGAAATAAGCTTAACCTCTGACTTGACCTTAAATTCTACTTTAAAAAATTTAAAAATAAGAATTGCTCCTGAAATTCCTTTCGAGAAAGGGATACAATTTTAATGATAACACAAACATGAACTCATAAACGTGAACTCATGAATTGATCTCAGACAAATTATTTCGCAAATAAGTTGTCAAAGCTATTTATTAACATCCATTTGATTGTAATTGCCCTATTAATTTATAAATGTTAGTGTAATTCAAAAGACATATTCCGGTAATATTTTACAAAAGGGAATTTTGCAATAGAAAATTTCTATCTCAAAATTTCACCGAAGAAGCATTTGTAAGTTTTTGAGATGAATACATTATTTCTTGAGTTAGGGAATAGAATATTTTGGAATAGAATTAATTTATTAAATACAAATAGATAGTTAAGACTTTCTATTATAAATCAAATGTGCTACATGATTTTTATTAAAATGACTATTATTTAAGAATTCATTTCTTAAATATTTTTGTTCTTCATATTAAAGTGTGTTTACTATAAACATTGATAGAAGTTAATAAATTGAAATTTAATCCTGTTATTTGGCATTGAATTTCATTTAAATATTGTTAATTAAATCAAATACTTAGCACAGATCAATGTTTAACTTTTTTTTTATTGGAGATCAAATAAGAATATCTAAATGAAAGCTGAGTATGTAATGTTCTTTATTCCATGCTAAAAATCTTTTCCTTCCTAGAAAAAGTAATAAATATTCAGCGGAAAACATTTGAATAAAAATTGCTTTTCCTTTTGATTCCATGACTAAAGACTTGTTTGCATTTGTGTATTGATAATCGAAGTCAGGAAAATTTGCAATATCAATTTCCTTTTGTAGATGTTGGATAATGACGTAAAGTCGGCAAAACTCAAGGGGTATTTTTTTATACATTTTGGAATACATTTGCATTTCTTAAGAATGCTGATGTTTGATATGAAATCTGGAATTATAAGATGAATAATAACAAATTTCTATGCGTAACAATCGTAAAATATGCTAAAATTTTGTATCCAATAAACTGAAGTATGTTTTTGGAAGGATAGTTTGTATAAAGAATATTTGACTCACGCTTCTGTAAGATTTTGTGATTGCAAATATGGTTTATATTTCGTAATTTTATTTCTAAAAATAACATTCAAAATTTACATATTTTCAGCCATTTCTCCATTTAGTTAAGTTTATGTTATTTTCAATGGTTATTTATCTTCTAACAAAAATATTATCAAAAATGGATTTCAAATAATGAATTCTTCCTCCACTTCATGAAATATTTCATGGAAACTAATATGTGCATAATATTACATATAAATGAAGTTAAATATTTATTATATATACACACACACACACACACACACACACACACACA
Source organism: Latrodectus hesperus (assembly GCA_037975125.1). Classification (NCBI taxonomy): domain Eukaryota; kingdom Metazoa; phylum Arthropoda; class Arachnida; order Araneae; family Theridiidae; genus Latrodectus; species Latrodectus hesperus. The sequence goes on from CM075854.1 coordinate 94,008,965, forward strand.
CACACACACACACACACACACACACACACACACACACACACACACACACACATATATATATATATATATATATATATATATATATATACAAAGGGAATTTTTTATAATAAATATCATTTCTCTTTCAATTCAATTTCGTCAAAATTTGAGCATATTTGCATATTTACCAATACTTTGCAATATTTTTCTCATTTTCATATAAATAAAAGTTAACTAAATCCCTTGTTTTAAAATACCAAGTAATGAAGAAATTGTATTAAAATCATCATTACAACAAAACTATCTGTCATTATATAAGCTTCCTTAATTTTGTTTACTTAGAAAGGAGGAATTTTATTTATGTGGCTGTTAAAGAAAAAAGACTTTGGGCAAATATATTTTTTTAAAGTTAGTTAAAAATGAATTATATATAAAAGAATATCTTAAAAAGTAATTATGAATATTGTGTTATCTTATAATATACGTTTTTTGCATTCTACTACTGGAAAAATAATACATCATTATTTTAATATGTAAACAATTAAAGTAAAAATATAATAAATTAATATAAGTTTAAAAAAAGATAAAAAAATATCTAACACATTCCAAAAAAACATGGTTCCTCAAATTATCTGCTGTTTCTTATAAAGCAAATTTTAGTTAAATATATAATATGAAATTTATTTTATTTATCTAAAGAATACCTTTCTCATAAAATTTATTGTGCAATTTTCTTTTTTTACTTTTGATACATTTTACACCTAATTTTCTTGATAAGGTAACTGTAACTCGAGAAATTTCGTATTCAGCAAACAAGTTCTATGTTTTTAGTTATTGTATGTTTAGGTGCAGGAAGATTTTAATGCAGGGATTAATTAAGTTTCTGAATAAAATGTCTTATTACTAATTAAAGGTCTTCCATGTATTGTTGCAGAAGTATAGCCTCCAGTTTAAACATTTCGCCTCTTTTGAATCTAGTGCTACTTATTTTTATACCTCAAGAAAGTATCGAGAATTGAGTGAAATTCTTAAACAATCTACAATAGAATAACTCTATTGTGCGACTGTCGTTAATGGATCATAATGGATTTCTCTCTCTTCTTTATGATTTTATGGCTTAAAAGATTAAATAAAGCAAATTTTTATACTTAGATATTTATATTGAAATATGATTGCTACTTTCACATTACAGTTTGAGTTTTGGTTTCTTGAATATTCGGGTTAATTAAGGGTGAAAATGTTCTCAGAAAAATGAAAAAAAAATATTATGTATGGCAAAATTATTTTACGGTACATTAAAATATAATTTTTTTTCTGCAGTAAATATCACTGCAAAATTGTAATAATTGTATCTTTTTATTCCAATTTCAAATAGAGATTGACACTGTAGGTCTTGGCTTACAGGGGCTGTCATGCCACAGAGTTTAGAGTTGTATTCCAATTTCAACAAACAAAATTTATATTTAAAATTTTGATATTTTTCCATAGAAGTTATGATTTAGAGTTTTGAGAGAATTTTTTAATAGAATCTCAAAATAAGTCAGAGAAATGACATCAAAATCCTCTATCAAATACTAATTTCACTTGTTGAATTTTAGCTATATGCAGACATTTTAGCTCATCGTATACGAGGGTTACTCTGAAAGTTTGAGATACGCGCAGACGAGAATTTATAAAATAAAAATAACAGTTTAATTTTAAAGTACAAAGTATTTTAACTCAGAAGACGATTTTTTACTGACTTACTTCAACTTGCTTAGCGTGGAATAAATTTTAAACAGAAGAGAAAATGGAGTTGACGCGAGAACATTTTCGCGCTATGATTTTCTACGATTTCAAAGCAGGATTAAATCAAGAAGAATGCGTTCAACGGTTGCAATTAGCATTTGGTGATGAATCTCCAGCTCGTGCTACTGTATTCAGATGGTTTAGAGAATTTAGAAGAGGTCGCAATTTTCTTCAGGATGAAGAACACACAGGAAGGCCGCCGTCGGCAGTAATCCCGGATAATGTGTCTGCCGTACGAAAAATGTTAATGGATGATAATCGCTGTAACTATCAAATGATACAGAAGGAACTTAACATTGGATCCGCAGCCATACACAAAATCATTCATGAAGAATTACATATGAAAAAAGTAGTTTGTCGTGGGGTTCCCCATAATCTAACTGAACATCAAAAAGAGGAGCGTGTCAGAATCAGTAAAGAAACTCTTAATATGCTGAATGATGGTGGCCTCCGCATCATTTCTAAAATTGTAACAGGTGATGAAACGTACATACCGTTTTTTGACGTTCCAACACGTCAAGAAAGCAAAGTTTAGGTCTTTGAAGATGATCCCACACCGACAATGGTAAAAAAACAACGCGCACTGAAAAAAGTGATGCATGCCGTTTTCTTCAGAAGTACGGGATTGGTCAAAGCCATCAAGTTGGAAGGACAGAAGACAGCAACAGCAAACTGGTATACCACTAAATGTCTTCCAGAAATTCTACAAGAATTGAATGTTAGGGGACTAATGCTTCACCATGACAATGCATCTTCACATACACCCGGATTGATTAACAGTTGATTTTCTTAAACAAAAACAAATTAAACTGATCGAACATCCGCCGTATTCACCTGATCTAGCTATGTGCGACTTTTGGTTATTCTTTAATCTAAAAAAGAACTCACGTGGATGTCGTTTTCATTCAGAAGAAGAGATTGATGTGGCTATAAATGCATTTTTTCATCTATTCGAAGAAATGAATGGCTTGAGGCATTGAATCTGTGGAAAATTCGTCTACAAAAGTGCATTGATGCTGGAGGAGACTACTTTGAACACACCTAAAATTTTGTAAGTATAACTTTAAAAACCTAGTTGCATCTCAAAAATTTCAGAGTGACCCTGGTATAAAACAAACTCTAATGAATATGCACAGTTTGTGATCCCGGTTAAAAAATTCCTAGTTAAATTTCGATCCTTGTATCTTTGAATATATTGTATAAACTTTTGAAAATTTTGTTATAAACATGTAATGTATGAAAAACAAAAGGAATTTACAAATCTATTCTTATCAGTGTAGAATATATTTTGATTTATTAAAAAGTACTTTTATACCACTGTTTCATGATAATTTAATTCATAATATATGCGATTACTATAAAAAACACGTGATTTTAATGTGCATGAAAAATAAATGCACAATATGGATTTTAGAAAGAAACTTTATTAAAAGGATTTCATTGAATTCAAGGCATTCATTTAACACATTGCAACGAGTACAATAACGTATTGTAATGTAGAAAATTATTTATTTATAATTTTTTTTTAATTTTGCAAAAGAACATTTTAACACAAATTAAAAAGACTAAAATAAATAAAAAAATTAGCAATTTATAAGTTTGAATGCCTGTGATTACGTGAAAAATTTGATGAATCAGTGATTTATTTTAAAATAAGAAAGGATGAGATATTTTGCCATAAATGATATTATGCATTTAACATTTAATTATATAATTAGTAAGCACGTTAACTGAATGTAAGTCATAATAAGAAAAATAGATAACGATAGGATTTTAATTTTAAAAATTGTAATACAAACATTAGTTTTTAATCATCCAGAAAATAATCTGAATTAGATGTACTAGCTAAAAAAAAGGGGATTTTATTTCTCAATTACCTAAGATTGGTATAAGCAATAATTATTCATGTTAAAATGTAAATTTGATGCAGAGATTGTTATTTAAAAAATTGGTTTAAAATAATGTTTCTTCATATATAAAAAATTAACATTCACACATTCCTGTATTCAAATACAAATTGATAGAATATCCACCACGTTCTCCAGATTTGTCTCCCCATGATTTTTAAATGTATCCTAACTTGCATATAATGTATGGCAGTTATTTTTCTCGAATATCCTAATCATATTAGTTTTGCACGAATATTTTACTAGCCTTCGAGGGATATCTGTTTATCAATTGAATAAACTTTGGGAGTGTAGTGGAACAAATGATTCCACTTTTATGAGCATGTAAATTTGAAATAAATATATCTCTCTTTAGTTTAAAAAATTTAGCTGATCTACTTCCTGTCTTGCTTGAAATACATTACTATGTTATACAAATCTTATCTAGAGAGTTGCTTTTTAGGATTTAGATTTTGTATTTTGAAGTAAGAACAGAATATCTGAGAGTTGTCAAACTCAATGTGCAATAACAATGGTGTTTACTAAACATTTTAATTTTTCCTACACTGTAAGTGAAATAAAGGTTTTTTTAATCCTTTATAATCATTGAATCACATTTTTTAATTCTGGTATATTTTTAATTATAGTGATTATTTTAATAAATTATTCTTAAATTCATTTATTTTATTGCAAATTTGCATTAAAAAGAAATTACCATGAAATGTATTTTACACACACAAATATATTTATAAATTTTTATGTATACACTTCTGTTTCTCACAAAACTCCTAAATAACAAAGCCAAATTTAACTACATTTTTGCTGATAGTTTTTAAGGACATAAATTCCAATTATGTAACAAGTATGCGTTAGCAAAATAATTTTTAAGAATTACATAAAAATGCATCAAACACCATATTCTTCAGTGGTTAAATTACTCAAAAGTTGGTTTAAGGAAAATATAACATAAATTTTTTTATTTCCAAGAATGTTTTCATTTTTGGCACGTAACAAATAATTTTCATAAACTGTATAGAAAGTTTTTCAAATAGAATACCTAAAGTGTGAAAAACTAAAAGATTTATGCAAATTCATAGCAAAGAAACATAGGAAAAAGGTATCAAAGAAAAGCAGAAGAAATTCTTTTTAAAATTAAGTGATTTTAAGAATTCTAAAACAAAGATAATAATTGAGAAACATTTTTCTTCAAAAACAGTCATTTATTTTGTTAGTATAGTGTTTTTAAATTTCACTGTCAACTCATTTTGCAACAAAACGTTTTCTTTTTATAAAATATCATATCGTTAATAAAATTGCATCTATAAACTTAAGTAAGTTTTAGCTAGATTATCCAGAAGTTTTTCTACATTTGAAATATAACTATGCAAAAAATTTGGAATTGTTATTTTTGTTAGCAACTGTTTTGGATTAAATGATAGATGAAAATGCAATGATCTATGAATAAACATATTATCAAAACTTTTTACCCTAGTTTATGATATTAAGAATGTCATTTATGTCATTGTTAATATCATCAATGTCAATGTATACATAAATAAGATTATATCAAATGGATTGTTCGGAGTCATTTCGTTTTTCATGAAAATGAAAAACGTGCAGCATATAAATATTGTATTGCATTGCACATTGTCTATTCTAGTCCAATAGCTTTTACAATCTTTCTGGTAGTAGCACGATTCTACAGTCATAAAGTGGTTGGTTTTTACTAGCAAAAAACTGATCCATGTAGGAAAAACGAAATTACTTTCCGAACAACCCAATAGTTTGAATGAATTCGTAAGGTATTCTGAACTTTAAATTAATGACCGTGAAATTAATTGTGCCTATGTAAATTGTTAATAACTGTGAAATTCTTTTCACTAATAAACTTAATGCTTTTTATTGCGTTTCACATTTGTATTGCAATTTAATTGTGTTCTGATTTTATGTCACTAAATGTCCGAATATACTTGTCAAAAATCTATGCACACAATTTTTTTCATTTTCCTTTAAATGCATTTCAATTAAATATTAGTTACCCCATGTGAGTTTAACTTTTTTACACCTTTGAGTATTTAAGTATTAATCTGAGAATTATTTATGGGATTTTAAGTTCATTGTTTTGCTATAAGTTTTTGAATTTCAAATAAGAATTTTTTGAGATACCAGAAGCATTTTATCTTGTTACTTGATACAGGCAGTTAAAGTTTACTCATACTAAGATTTGCAGCAAACTATGGAGTAAAAGTATCTATCTACAAGAACTACTTTTCAAAGAACATATTCATCCACTTTTTCCCAAAATTATTTTGAAAAGAGCATAGATATTCTAAGCTCCCTGTTCCTCTCGAAGAAGCAGTGGGAAAAAAAAGGGAAAGGAATTTTTTAACTTTCCTCGAAACTTCCCTCCATTCGATAAGATGAGGTGATACGATACGAATATTTAGCGTTCTCAAGCAAGAGAAGGGCAATTGTTAGGAAAGAAATGAAAAAGAGCTAAGGAATGTCTGAGACTGTCACAAGACGTTTTCGGATTTTTTCTTTTTTTATTTGTTCTGTCTTTTCTGGAAAGCAAGTCTCCTTTATGCTTCATTACTTTGCATCGATCCACTTTTTGCCCCACTAAACGCATTTACCGATCAGCAACAATTACTTTTTAACTAGTCGGGTAAGTCTAATCAACTCTTTGTAATGTTTTTCACACTCAGGGAATTGTCCTTTTGGTAATTAGTATTCTTCAAAGAATATCTTCGAATTTTGAGAACTTTATAGATTAAAAGTCTAAAGCTAAACCTTTTTGTATAGAGGATCTATTGTTTTAGTGAAGTCCTACATTTTCCTGATGTAAGTTTCTTGCCAGACATTTGAGTTTAAACTTAATTTTCAACAATAAACTGAAACATAAGTGGATGTTTAGCTTATATATATATATAATCAAATATTAAATACTTTTTAATATTGATTTTTGTTAAACAAACCTGTGGGTAAATAAAATATTCTATTGTTACGTTTATGCATTCTAGTAGTAATATATTTAACATACAAGAAAATTACTTTTGTAATCTATTTCAAAATGTTTCTAATAATAATCGTTAAAATAAAGTTAAGTACTCTATCATAAAGTGTTAACTATTCAAGCTTTCTATCATACGACCAAACATATAGCTTTATATTGTAATTTATCTCTTATTACTTGCAATTAAGCAAACCAAGGAATACTCTCGTATATGTCTGTTTCTGTAAGTGATATATCATTGTTTACATGCATATAAAGTGGTCTATACATATACACGCTCTAGTGGTCTATACATATGCTCATATATGTATGTAGTGTATGCATAATTATCAGTGTTGACATAGAACTTATGTAGATTTATTACTCATAAATTTAAGTTCTTCGCCGTAGAGTAAATACGTACCTGGAATTTAAATTCAAAGTTATATCTCAAGGAGGTTTAAGAATGAGAATGTATTTTCTTAAATGCGTGTAATGTTTTATGAATAGCTATTGTTGAAATGAAATAATCTCTGATTTTTGATATTTCAGTCAATATAATTGTCATTACTGATGCTAAATATTTTTTTCTTATTACTATGCTATTTTGAGAACTAATAAATTTTTCCATGCATTTTTCCTAAATGCTTGTTTGATGTTAATTTATATATTTTTAAAAGGAAATGTATTTATGTTCTCCATAATGAGGTATTTGATCTTAGAATTTATATTTCTTAAAGTTAAATACAATGTTGTGTTCAGTTAAAACTTTAATATATTACTAACGAGAAATGATATTTTTATTTTTATTCTTTCCAAATTCCTACTTTACAATATAAGAATGTATGAAAAACATTTATTTATCTGTTTTTTGTTATTATTCGTAATTAATTTCATAACAATTTATAAAGAATGCATTCCTAAAAATATCCATATTCTAAGAATACATTTATAGAAATAATTTATATGTTGGTTTTATCCTATTATTTATATTTTATCCTTTTATTTATATTAATCCTTTCATTCATGTTTATAAATAAAATGTTTTACGTCGTTTTATTTATATTTAATAATAGTTATGACTTTTAGAACAGATGACAGCGAGAATATTATTTAAAGTTTCTTTTATACTATATTTATAAATGATTGAATTTTTCTATTAAATAAAACATGTTTAAATAGTAGTTATTCATATCTTTTATAGACTATGTAAGAGTTATATTTTTATAATATGGATAATAACGTATTTACTTGATTTATATGATTCAATTAACTTTTTTTATCAAATTTTACATGACGTGTATTTTATTTTACTGTCTTTGACTTATATTCTATTTTTTTCAAAGGGAAAATATATCAACAATTTTATAATTCTGTTTACAAGAATATTGTAGAATATAAAAGAAAAATCAAAAATTTCTTTTTAGATGCTACACCAATGTAACTTCAATCGTGATTCTTTTTAACAACATAACAGAAACAGTTGTTGCTTATTGAAATGACATTAGTTTTATCATTCTTAGACTGCAACTCATGTCAACCTTTTTACTTAATTTCTGTATAAGATGAAACTTTGGCAACAGGTATTTCATAGAATGCTTTTCAATGCACTGTATTATTTTCATTATCTTCACGACATAAAATTGTAATTACAAATAAGAACAGAGTCAAGCAAATTCATAGCAAAAATGATCGTATCAACTTTTTGTCTAATATGAAACATTGCTTTAATCAAAAAATATTATCAAAAATTTCTCTTATGTTAACCAATGATTATTTAAAAAATTTCTGATTTTCGCAGTTCATTTTTTATTATACTTATAACTGTAAAAAATAAGTTATAGTTTTAATTTATTTTAGTGGAATTTAAATTTGTGCTTCTCATAATATTGAGTTTATTTGAATTTTACGACTTTTAATATAATAAAATTTGATAACTACCTATAATTTGAATTCATTAATAGTCACTCACTACTGACGAGTGAATGATAAAGATACAAAATATGTATTTACAGACTGAAATAATTTTTTGTAACAAGTCTTACAGTTTAAAATTTATATATATTATTACATATATTTAAAATTTATATTCAGGGTGATCTTTTTTAAAGTGACAGTGTTTGGAGCTCCCTGTAGCGCGATCTAATAACCGAAATGACACCAAACTTGGTATTTAGACTAATCAAGACATGGGAAAAAAGATTCTGTAAAAAAAAAAATTACTTTCAAAAGTGACCGCTAGGGTATTTTATGGCGTTGGTTAACTTACAATAACGAGAATTAGCATAAATAAAAACGGGTTTCAAAGAAAAATGCAAATGTTGTGCAATGACAGTGCCAGCAATAGGGGCCATAAAAGCAAATAGTAGACAGCTCCGACAAATAATCTCAGCTGAAGTAAACGAGCTCCAGTGGCCATGCCTCTCACGTTACCGGAACGTGCGTTTATGCTGGTGGAGTATCAAATTTGTCTATTCTAAAGGACAACGTAACAAGGACAGTGCGGAATATTCCTCGTGATATGTTACATACGGCTGTGGAGAACGTTGTGCACAGAATGCACGGTGTTATTTCTGAGAACGGTGGTCACATTGAATGCGCTCTAATTCCTTACCGGGGAAGATAATGTAGTAAATTAACATTAATAATTTAACTTTATGATTGTATGCGTTAGTATTTTTCTTTTCTCAGATTTATACATTGTAAAACGCCACAAAATGCCCTAGCGGCAATTTTTGGAACTAAAATGTTTTTTCACGGAATCTTTTTTCCCGTGTTTTGATTAGTCTAAATACCAAGTTTGACGTCATTTTGGCGATTAGATCGCGCTACAGGACGCTCCAAACACTGTCACTTTAAAAAAGATCACCCTGTATATATATATATATATATATATATATATATATATATATATATATATATATATATATATATATATATATATATATATATATATATATATATATATATATATATATATATATATATATATATATATATATACATGACAAAATAATTATCTATATTTTGTGTTGCTTTTTCTACATCTGTTTTCATTGCAACCGTTTATATGAAGAAATTTTTTTATTTAATTTTTCATCATATTAAAAGGTTTCCAGTAAAATCGTAATAGCCAAAACAGAATTGCATCATTTGGCAGATGCATTTAAACAGCAGAAAAAAAAACAGTATTCCTGAAAGAAGAACCCAGAATTTTGTGTTTCTTTTAGTACAGAATTTAATTTTGAATAATTATATTTGCTTAATGTGCGTAGTTATGTAATGTAAATAGATTACTTTAAACTAAATAAATGCTATGTAAATAATAATTATATGATCATTTAGATTGAAACTCTATTCAAGAAATATATCAATTCAATCATCATCAATAATTTTCATCATTAATTTCATTTTCAGCTTTGATAAAATTTTTTATTTGTATTAAAGTATTAAATTTTCTATTAATGAGTTGACGTTTGTAATTTGAAAAATTTTCATCCATTTAAGAAACAATACGTGATATGAATCACCAGCCTTTGTACTTTTATTGAAATTAAAATTACAACACAGTAAGCAAATCATCGCCACTGGTAAATTTTAAACTATATGTTTTGCTGCTTTTTAAGAAATTCAACAAATATATAAAAATTCATTATATAAAAGCTAACATTTGTTATTTATTGAATATTCAAAATGAATTTCTAATGAATTTATACTAGATACATTTATTTAAAAAATTTCTGTTGGAAACAATTGTTTTACCAATCAAAATATTTCCCATAACTGCAATTCCAGAAACAAATTTATTCCTTTTTAATTATGTATTATGTTTTCAATAATAAACACTGTGTATAACTCATTATTGATGCAAATAAGATGAATGTTCTAAACTTAATTTTTAATATGAACAGTAATTTTTATTCTTAAAATTTTTTTTATCCACGTTTTAATCATTAATATAATTGCTAAGATAATACTTATGTCAGTATTATTACTCTTTTCAAACACTAATCATCTCTCCTCGTAAAAATTTGCAATTTTAAGGAAAGAGTGATCATTTTCTAATTTACAAACACACTATATTAAGGAGCCATTTTTCTTGACACCATTCTCAGGGAAACATAAATGGCACAATTTGTCTTTCAACACGGAGCGTATATTCGTATATCAATTAGCGTTGATTTCAAAAGAGTAGATATGGACCGATAACGGTTTTTCTTCGCTTCAACTATGATCAAAGCAATGGCCGTAGTTTTATGGCCAAATAACTGCTGCTAAATTAAACAGTAAAAAAAAAAAAAAAAACAACACACTAAAAGTGAGACTAAAAGGTGCGTGAAAAGTTCTAAGAAGCCATTAAATTTGTAGTTTTTAGGCTAGAAGAAAAGCAATGGGTTACTTTACAGAGTGTGTGCTGTAACTGCAGAAATAATGGAAACCATTTATTCATGCTCCAGGAAGAGGAGTTCAATCGACACTTCTAGCTGCATCGCTTAATATAATGATAATGAATATGGGGACACACTAAATTGAAGATTTTTTAGTCATATTCCATCTTTTCTAGTCTCTTACAACTCTATCTTAATAGATTTTGATGTTTACTCCCTGAAATTATGGACCTCAACACAACAATAAAGAGCGCTTATTTGATTGGTTTGAAATTTAAGGAATGTTCTTTTATAATCTCGCTAATTACTTCTGAAATAACTATGTAAAGTAAATAATAAAATATTTAAGAAATGTAAATTACATTTAACAAAAAAGCAGATTAAAAATATAATTTTCAATAAAGTAAGTTAATACTCTTCCTTAAGGAACTGGTATGTATACAAAAAGAAGATAAGCTGTGATGTTTCTCATCTTATTCGTAAATTTACGATATTTATAAATACTTATAAATACACAATCTTCATTTATATGTGTCGAAGAATAATATTAAATTTTTTAAAAAAATATTTTACAACTTTAAAACTATTTATGTACGTAAAGTTGTTCTTAATAAACCATCAATTCTGATAAATATTCCATAGGTATTTATTGATGATATTGTATCATATACTTCATAGATTTTTTTTCATTTAGATTCATTCTTTCTTTCATTTAGAGAAAGTAATATCCGTGTAATTTAACATATAATTGTTTAGATATCTATACATAGAAAAAATATATATACATTATAAAACAAATCTGAATAACGCATTAGAAAATAAATTTAGGTGAAAAAATTTAATCTTTTTTTCAAAATAACTTGTAATGTCCTTTCTCAGTATATGTTTATAATAGTCAATAAAGTGATTAATATTTAGTATGCACACATGTAAAAAACAATGCTTGACTTTATTATTCACATATTTCATAAATTAAAAACGATAAAAAAGAAATAAATTATCTCACAACGATATTATTTCTCTTTTCCGTTAAATTTTTTAATATGCCTCTCCACTATGAAAATCAGCGCAGACTAATGATGGCATTAATTACAAAATAAAATAACTTTCATTAAGGAAATAATAACTTTATTTATTTTTCTTATTATTCAAAAAATTATTTAGCTAGTAAGTTATTTTTGATATTATTATAAATATCTAGTGACTTGTGTGTTTATCCACCGTTTAAATAGTATTACACTGATTACAATATCTGTTTTTTTACTTAATAGTTGATATAATTATATATCCAATACATGAAAATCTTCAGAAAATTTTATAATAATGTCATATATTTATCCTGCATATAATTTATAATTATATGTAGCAGTCATAAGTCTTTATATATCAGTATTTAAAAATGATGTTACATTTTTATTTCTATTTAAAATTTAAGTTATAAATTTCCATTTAAATTTGGAAATTCATGATTTATTTAAAATTTAAGAATAGTTATTTTCCCCTTAATATAATAAAATAATCCCCTTAATATAATGTAAAAATATTTTTATAAAAAAATATGAAAGATATTTTAAAATGTATGAAATACAAAAGAGTACACTAGATTGTTCTGTGTCATTTCTGTTGATGTTTTTAACAAAACATCAACTAATTTCAATTACATTTCATGTAGAGTGCATATTTAATATATTCTATTCATTTTGATGCCTTTCTTATATAATCGCAAACAAAGCGTGTAATTTATTGAAATTACTATGATTTTTTTATTCATAAATTACATCGCAGTTATTAATATGACGTTGTTATCACCCACCATAATTGATTTTCATTAACAACTTACAATTTCATTAATATTAGCTACACACAATTTCACAGATATTAATTTTTATTTTTATATGTCTTACCTAATTGAAGTAAAATTTGGAGTCTATTAAAAATGTAAATTAACAAAAAGTTAATTTGTACATTTTTTATTTATTTTTGCAAATATGAAATAAATAATCAAGTTTTTCTTTTAGAAAAGCTTATTTCACTTTTGCAAGTTATTTAATAAAAATATATTAGTGTTACACAATTGGAAACCCTGTAAGAAACCCATCTGATTTTTATTTATAATTTTATGTCATTGTGATTTTCGACATTTAACTTTTCTTTTTGTAATAGTTAAAAACAATCTCATCTTATTATGATCTTATTATAAGTTTAATCTGATCTTATTATAAGTTCAATATTATACTAAAAAATGCATGTAATATTTTAATTTTTCCCCCTGAATTCAGTTTAAATAATTTTACAGAAAACATTTTACCTAAAATTTAAGCATAATATTTTGATTCATTGCAAGCAGATATAATGCTTTTAATAATTTAAAAAACATAATTATACGTAATGATATATATATTCTAAAACAAAATTAGTTAATGAAAATTTTCATTAAATGCTTTAGCTTAGAGTTTCCAAAAGTGAAATTAATAATTTTTACGTATTTTCTATACGAGATAATAATATTATTTTTAAATCCCATTATATAATTTAGGTTGATCAGAAATATATCTTAGCTTCTTCTGTCCTTAAATTTATTGTTATATGAGGATTTTAAGTGAATTCCTAAATTACATTATTTTCTTCCAATTTTTTGCATTGAAATTGAATTCCTTTAATTTATTTATATTTTTCAAGATATTTTTGTAGAATAAACGTGTCTTAGGTAAGCCTCTCATTGATATTAACATAAAATACTGGACTTGTGTGTACTTGTCTATACAATGAAATGTTTATACCATATTACATATGATAACATATTATAACAACGTCGTATAGCATATCATAAAATGTAACTATAATACCTTTTATGATATGTTTTATGACTATAATGCTGAGAAATTACTTATCTTTTCCACTTAAATATAAAGTAATCGTTGATGCATGTATTCTAATATTGCAGCAATCACTCAGACTTAAATATGTCCTCAAGATTCTTTATATTTCGAGATTATATAGAGGAAAGTATTACATTGGAAACAGTTTTGGAAACCATTGCCATAAACATAAATTTTGGTATAATTGTCCTGAGGCATTTTATTTATGCGTTATTATTTTACCACAATTAACATTGAAATTCATTTTGTCGTACTGCTGTGCCAATATTAAATAAATAAAAATCGATCAAAAGGACATTTATTAAACCAGGAACGTCTATCAGGGACATGTATTAAAGCATTTTTTTCTATTCTACGAAAATTCTTTCTCGCATTTTTTGCTTGCATAACATTCTCAAAATAAAAAAACAAATCAGCTTTTATTCTTAGCTTTATTTCAAACAGAATTTTAATCATGATATCCTGTGTACACAGTTTTTTGTATTTTGCTGTAAAAATTTCCAATACGGTTTTGTATGTGCTTTGGGAGTTATTATAAAATTATAAAAAATATTTCTTTCAAATTAATTAAAACTTACGAATTCATTGAAATCAACTCTTTGCTAGTCTAAAAATATTAGGTAAGCTTTTAGAGAAAAATCTGACAAATGCAATTTATTAATTTTTTTTCCTATTTTTATTCTTTTCATTCCTTTTGTATCGCCCATATCTACTATGTTGACAGTCAGCCAAAGGAGAAGAATCTTTTTTCATGAAACATTTTTTTATTTCCTTCATTTGTATAAGTTAATGAAAACGTGCCCTTTTTCTTTTTCTGCTCCACAGTATGGAGTCTAAAGCTTTTACTGCCATTTAAGCGAGCGCTTTCTTCTCTTTAATGTTGTGGTGAAAAGAGGAATTTATGAGAAATAAATAAAAGGAAATCCAGCGAAAAAACAGAGAGTTGTGACAAAATGATTGTCTAAAGAAGAATGGAAAATATATTTTTTTTCTCAGAATAGAACTTTGCGTTTTTATTTTCCCCACAAAACTTATGTGATTTAACTTATTTCCTTTTACAAATATTTATTTTTCTTTTTATGTATTTAAAAAAAAACGCATTTTAGTTTAAATGTTATGATATTGTCAATTTAATATCTATAAAAGAATACATGAGAAGAATCTATTATTAAATTGCTTTTATTTATATTAAGAATTATTAGAAATTTTTAATTCATTTTCTAATATTATCCATGGTTAAAACAAAAAAATGGGAAGTCAACGAGCACTTGCCAATGAGACTGAAAATTTTTTGACTGATTTATATTTCATTATATAGAAATGCGAGTTGTTACCACACAAATTTTAAAAAGATTTATTTTGTAAGTAAATATTTCATACATTTGGATTAAACAGCGAATACAAATTTCATCAAGGTGAGAGTATTTCTGTGTATCATAAAAAAATATGTATCAGAACAATTTTACTCTATTTCGGGCATTGGTATTTCCTTGTAAGTACGCTACTGAAAGCAATTAAGCGATATCATTCATTTAAAAATAGTTGATAAAAATGGGCCTGGTTGGTTAGGGCTCTCATAATCAAGAGGTAGTGAGTTTGAAACCTGACTCTACCGAAGACCCGTCTTGTTGGCTAATGGTGATGAGGCACAAAAAATATGTCATAGTCACAATGTCCTCCAAGTGAAAAAAAGCTCTCCGAGTGAGAGTAATCAGATTCTGAGAGTCTCCAGCTTAGTATCTGCTTTTAAATTAAGAAGATCCCCCGCATGTTCAGCTAAATGCTTTGCAGATTGAGGCAAAAGTCAAACTTCAACCTTTGGTGCCTCTCGGTCTTGAACCTTCTGAAGCTGTAGATCAACCACTTGATCCTAACCCGCACTGGTTCATGGACTTGATCGGTGTCTTTGACGATCAAATGGGATAAGACAACAACAACAGCATACATTTCAAAATAACTTATATGTAAAGAGATGTTCACACACACATTTGGTTGAATTATGATCAATAGTTGTAACATTTATGATAAATTATGGGTCTAACAGTAGATAAAAATTATATGTTATTCCCAATATTTAATAACTCGCCAAAAATGCACATATCATGCATGTCATAAAAAGTAATATGATTTCTCCTGTTTAAATGTATTTCAATAAAAGAAATGAAAACCCGCAATTTCTATATGACAGACTATAATATTTCACACTTATAGGGCAGAGAGTCAAAAGGAGATTGACAAATTCTCTCCCATTTCTAAAAATTGTTTTTTCAGTTAATGAGTGGTTTCTACTGATGGTAAGGGAATAGCAATCTTTCTTCATAGAATGTCAGATGCACATTCTATTGAGTTCATGTATCAGGAATATATTGGAAAATTAATTTGTAAGATTATTTCATCTAACTGCCCTGGAACGTTGAGACCCTGCATTACAATGCATTTTCCCTATTTGCCTTACATTAAAGTACTGCAATAGTCTTAATAAAAGATAAATTATCTCAGTATAGAATTTACTACAAATGCCACATTTCTTCAGAAAACAATCCGTTTCTTGTCAGGTTGATCATTAAATAGAGACTTCATTCATAAAAAGAATGTTTTCATGCATCTTATCTCTATTTTAGATGCTCATTTGCATACTTCTGAGCCCAGTGTGGTATCTCACTGCTGATGAAACATAAATCAAAGGTTTTGAATATAGAAAGTAACATAAAAAAGCTTCAAGAAATTGATACATATTAGCTTTACGAAGAAGAATCTATAAAATAGCATTAGAAAGTGAATTTTCTAGTGAGTAAAATTAAATACTGATCTCCATTTCGCGTTGCTATTTGCTTACAATTAATTTAGAATCAAGGATATCATTTCTCTAAATTTCATTGCATTACAATACAAGATAGCAATAGTTTTTGTTTTAAAGTACCAATTTTTTAGCATATAAAAATAATAATTTGGGACATTTCCAAAATGTCCCCCCATAAAAATGAACAACAAAGCCATGCATTGTATTTAATATACATCTAAATGACCAATGACACGACATGCTACCATTTCATTATATTATTCGGGCATTGTGTTCACTATTACAAAAAATAAGACATATCTTAAGACATAAATAAGACATATTTTATCAATTTTCTAATCTCTTTCTACAGAAAGGTTAAAATTACATTATATTCTTAATCCAAAATGCTTTGAATTTCATTGCAAAAATAAATTTTTGTCGTTTAAAAGTTGGCGAAATTTTGAAATTTTCTATTTAATTTCTTTTGTTTCAAATATGTTAAAGTGTAGGTGATTATTTGATTGTCTCATATTGAATTCACAATACATATACTTTTAATCATTTGAAGCAACATTCTTTTTTATTTCAGTTTTTGTAAGAAAAATATACTACATATACCAAATACATGTGTGGCAAAATATTAATATCAAAAGTGTATTTTATTCCTAAAATGTATAATTATCCTTTGTTTAAAAATTATCTTGCAGTTTTTATTTTATTTGTTTTGATCTTGAAGTTTTTATTAACTAACACAGTGGGGTGATGATAGTGTACCACTTGTTTAAATAGAAAAAAAACCCAACAGAAATGAAATTTATATAACTTTTAGTTAGCAACATAAATTAGAGAAATAAAATCCCTTAT
The DNA here is from genome assembly GCA_037975125.1 of Latrodectus hesperus. NCBI lineage: Eukaryota > Metazoa > Arthropoda > Arachnida > Araneae > Theridiidae > Latrodectus > Latrodectus hesperus. Next base: position 94,026,526 of record CM075854.1, read on the forward strand.
CGTTTGTGAACCACAATAAGAGTATGCAGCACTAAAACTTTGAAACTACAACTTGAGTAAAGAGAACATGGTTACAAAATTGTGGTTCACGTGAATTATTTCTGAAGTGAAAAAATATAATTTATATCAACACAATATGCTTTTTTATGAAACGATACTCAATAATGAACATTTTACTGATAAGGTAAAAATATCAGAACTGATGTGGAATTGTGTTATTATCCAGACGTCTCAGAATAGAAACAACGTTTTAGACATCTGAAAACATGTGAATTCACCTTGATATCATTATTCGGTAGTTGATTCTTATATTATTGAATAAATTGATCTTGATATCCTTGAATGGATTGATTTTGATATCATTATTTGGACTAAAGTTCTGAGAGTTTCAAAACTATTGAATTCTCTGTGAAGAAGTGAAATGGTTGGAAGAATGAAAAATAATTTTGATGTAATAAAAATAACCTAAAATGACAGTTATAAAAACCAAAAAATGTGAATAATATTTATTCACATTTTTTGTATTTAATCTATATATTTTAGTAATATTTGCTATTTTCGATTCGGTTTTATTATCCCATTCACAATATGATATCTATTTTATAGAATTTAAATAAGAAGTTTTAAGCTCTATACAAGAAAATACCATTGAGAGAGTTTGATTAACACGCAATGAAGGCTTCACAGATAATATATTATATTTTAATGAAAGAATGTGATAATGCGAAATTTTCTTTCAATATTTCTTGTTAATTTTATTTTAAAATGATGCATATCTTGACTCTTTCCCACCTATTTACAGAAATGTTTTAATATAAATGATTTCAAATAATAATTCTATATAATTTACTACCACTTTACTAAAAAAAAAAATTCGAAATGAAATATAAACAAACAAATGGATATCCAACCACTTCAATTAATCATTTTGTGAATGTGAGAAAATCCTATTATGTAATTTAATTAGCCAAACATCAAGTGAAGCTAATTATTTTAATATTAAAAGATTACTTTCTAATTCACCTCAAGGAATGAAATGTTCTGGATTAGATCAAAGTGATTTTAATCGATAGAAATGCCGTGTGAGTCTCAAAAGAGACTTCTAGTTTTCACGTTTGGGTGGCTCTATATTCCGTGATGCAATCAACCGTTGTAAATAGCTTATATTGTATACTACACACAAGAGCAGAAAGTTAGATGATTGCAGAGCATAGTCAGATATTGATCGACTCGGAGAGCTGGTTACTCTCACGAGCACTCGGAGAGCTTTTATGGAATAGGGAAAATTGCCTGCAGGGCATCAAAACTTTTTTCTTTATAGGGAATATATGGTTACTCTTAAGTTTTGGCAATAAATTAAAGAAAGGGAAAAACGCGCTGCCCTTAGTTTGAAGACATAGTTCTTACGGTTTTTAAATTAGATTTTTTTTATTTTGTCCTAGATATGGTATAGTTATGTGTGTGATGTTCAATAAATTATTTTAAATATTAGTGAGCCAACAAATTTTGAGAAATAATTCTGCCATTCAGTATAATTGCTTAAGTATTTTGAATGTATATGAAAAAATGCATAATGCTGTTATATATACTTTTTCAGAAAGTTTTAATCTCTTAGATAAATTGTAAGTTTATTATTTTTATCTTCTTGTTTGTATTGTCATTTTTCTGTAAAAATATATCGCCTTGTTAATTTTATTAATCGATAATGTTGAGAAAGGTATGTGTACTATAATTTGTTTGGGAAGTAAAAACATGCTGTTCTGAAAAATTGACTGCCATTTGTGAAAGCGAACTTAATATAATTATATGCATATTGAATATTTTCCCAAAAATATATGGTGTATTCTTAAAAAACCATTTATTTAAAAAAATTAATCTGAAGTTTTTGTTTTAGCTAATAATAAGTAAAATAAAATTTAAACTTGTAGTTAATTTCAAAAGTTATATAAAGTAATGCAACTAAATGGTACAGCTTCAAATATTGATTTGAAAAACAAATTACAATTATTAAATATATTTATAACTTGTACATATTTTTAAATTAACAAAAAATCCCCTAAATTTTAGATAAAAGTCCTTCATTTGAATATAAGTGTACTTAAATTTTAAGTCAGAAATTACTTTATTCCTCAATAGTTGAAAAAAATAAAATTTCATACGTCCTTTTAACTAAGCATCTTTTGGTTCATGGTTTTCTTGAAACTTAACAAAAAAAGAAAGAAAAGAAAACGCGCGCGCGAGTGTAAGCAAAAAGAAACTTAAAAGTAAACAATTTAAAAATTCAGATTTTGGTTATACGTAAAACTCATTTGCTTTTAATTAACGTGACCATTTCACTGATATAAATCCCAAACGTTAATATAAACATTAATTTAGTGCAGCAGAATGGATTGAAAAATGAATACGAATTACACGAATATATTTCCAGTCAAAAAATGCTAAGTCCTTTCTAAAAGTTAATTTTCATGCCGCACTGGCCATGTAAACGGCAACCTAACAGATGAAAATCATTACAAGTTATCTTATAATCAGTTGTCTTCTAAGAGAAAATTTTAGCGTATGCAAATCTCACAAAAAGGGGAACTCGAAAAAATCTCAAGAGATGTGCATACGGAAAGAAATGACTTAAAACAAATTTTGAGTTTTCAAATATGATTTTAAGAACATGTTTAGAACTTTTCTCTCTAAAGAACGAGGGGTATCGTAAGTACTTAGAACTCTAATTTAAAATTTTAGATGGAACCTCTTTCCAATCTTTTCAGTGTTTTAATATTTTGGAAACATAATGTCATAATTAGACAATAAATATGACATCCAGCGTATTCCCTTAAAAGAATATAAAATACGTTATTTCAGATATTGTTTTCTCAAAATTATTGAAGTAGTACGCATATTGCTTAAAAATTATGTCTATTATTTAAAAAATTAAAATGTGGTATTTCATTCTCTTAATTTCAAATATTTTTGTAAGTAATTCCTTAAAAAAATTTCATTAGTGCTTTATTAACCATTTTAGAAAGATTATATATAAATAAATTTGTAGACTGGATATGAGACTTTTCTGTTCAATACATTTGTTTCTAGTGGGAGAAAAGTGTCAAGTTAAAAAAAAAACTATTATTTTTCTTCGTGATGAAATTAAAGGTACAAAATAAATTTATCTTCTTGTTATAAATACTACAGATGTAAAGTCATTAAATGAATCTGTATGGGACAGAAGCGTTTAAGATTCACTGAAGAATTTTAGTTAAATGAAAAAGAAAATTAAAAAAAATATATTTCCCGACTATTTTGAAACAATGAGTAATATTTGATGTGATAAAAGAATTTTCTTTTAATATATTATTTACATGAACTGAATATTCAAACAATTACAATCTAATCAAAATTCTCTTAATGCGTATAAATTTCAATTTATGCTTAAAATTCCTAGCAAAATGTTAATAAGGGGTAATAAATTTAGTATCATTAATCATCCTAATTAATGATAGTAAAATTAATTTAATGTCATTTGAGGAATAGAAGAGAATAATTAAATCAAGACGACAGGAATTTTAAATAATAACAGTTAGAGACGTCGTGTAAATAACATTTTTTGTTTACATTTGCCACTCTAAAGTTAGCTTTCACATGACAAGACTCTTTCAGTCAAGACAAACAGCTTAAAATTGATTTAAAATCACTTCAAATATCCATTTTCAAGGTGAGGAAGATATATCTCTAAACTGTTGAATCTATAAACAGATCAATGTCCATTTATCTACAAACTTTTCAAGGAAGAGTTTAGAATTAAAACGATTAGATTAATAATTATTAATTATTTTAAACTATTGTGTTATAATGATTTTAAGTAGTAAGTATATAACATAATTTGGAATTTCATATACTGCGTTTTTTGCACAGATCTTCTCAAAGGGTATTTATAACGAATGATCCTATATTTAATAGAGAAACTTAAGTTTTACAGAATTGTTAATTATTTTAATTTCTATTCATTACAGATAAACTTGTTTCTTTTGAGAGTTAATGTTGTGGGAATTTCATAAACAAATTTGATTCTTTAGATAAAATTATGTGATTCGCATCTGATTATGAAATTTGAATTTTAAGCAATCTAGAATTATGAGAATCACAGATTTATTTTTATCAATATAATCCACAATATTAAATGAATTATAATACATATCATTCAATATTTTTATTAATGCTGATTATTTAAATAGTAAAACAACAAATATTTGTAAGTTCTTAAACAAATATCTAATTTTAACACAGATTATCAATAATTGCGCATAGATGTTTTTATTAAAAAAACACAAAAATTTTTGTGAAAGAATTCTATATGAAAATGTTTCTAGATATATCAGATAAAAATCAATTTTCTATACTAAATATTAAAAAAGATAATAACAGTGATAAAAGTTTTCTGTAGGGTACTTCTTTCTAAATAATTACTTCAATTTAAATTTATAAGTATTTTAAACAAGGTAAGTGGAATATATCTTATTTCTATTAGCAGTTTTAGTTATATAATTTAAGAAACAGAGATGAGCATTACTTTAGATAATTGATTTAACTGAATATGCATTATTATTTATTAACGATATGATTCGATTAACGATACGATATGTTTCTTTCTAAATATACATTGAGAACACAGTTTACCTAAGAAAATATCTGTAACAGACATAGAAGAGAAACAAAAGTTTTTGAATACCATTAAATTCAAGAGAAAGAACACATTCAACAAAACCAAACACATCATTGTCAAAATGATTGTTGGTTGTTCATGTATATTTTCCTTAGTATACCTTCAAAGAATTCATTACCTTGAAAGCAAGTGTGAGTTTCTTATAATGAATATATATGAGATGAACATAAACTAATTCTTTCAGCGCCAACAAGCAGTGCTGGTATCATGGCTGTGAAATACGCATATTGTTTCATGACTCAACTCTAGAAATCGAATCATTCCTCATTTGAAGACAGTTCCGTCAAAATCAGATAACACTACAGTAGGAACTGACGCACAGTGTTGCGCACGCAAGCGAACACTTTGAATGGGAAGCACGGTGACATGTATGCGCGTTAACTTCCCAAGGGGATTAAGAGAAACCATGGAAACACGTATTCGTATAAAGGCTCAGCCGCTGAATTTATCTGCTCACTGTGGAATTAATATCAGGTTGGTAAAGAGACCGCTCAAAATCCTTTCTCTATTAAGAATATTCGAGGTACTTAACCTCTGACTCTCAAAATGTATAGCGTTGGAATAGATTTAACTTGCAAGTACTTAAATTATGGCTTAAAGATTAAAATTATTGTAGTGGAAATACTTAGTAATAGTTCGCTTTTAATAGGAGGTTAATTGGAGGATATGAAATATAGCATGATTTAGGTTCCTTTGAATTATTTAGCCTATTTGATTAGCATTTTTGAAGCAATAATAAATTACCCAGTATCGATGTAAATTTATGTGTCAATGCCATACATTGCCAATTATTATTAACAATAATTATAAAATAAGATTTTCGATGTAATTTTTTAAATATATTTCAATAGATTTCTGAAACTCATTTTTGAAGTTTAATATGGAAAATTGTGTAAAAATTTCAGTAGTGCTCTAAATTCTATTAAAAATATTTGTAATAATGATTTTTTTTTAAATTTTGAAATGGATAAATGAATGATATAACATTCATTCCCCTGCAATAAATTATAAGCTTTCAGGGAATATTGAGTTAGAGAACGTATAAAACAACACATATCTGATAAGATTTGATTCCTTATGTTGATAATTAATATTTTTGTGCTAATATGTTGTAAGAAAATGCACCTCCTAATTCCTTTAATTAGTAGCAAATATTATTTAAAAGGAGCATTCCACAAATATTTGGTAATTGAATCAGGTTTTTTTACGCTAGTTTCAAAGAAATAAATCTTCTTTGAAAAACATCAATTGTACCAACAATTGCCTGATTTTAAAAGATGTCGTAAAATGGAATTAAAAGAAGTAGGTTAATCAACAGACGTACTAGCTAACATTTTAGTTGAAGAAAAAATGAAATGCGTGATCACAGCTCCAGTGAATCAGATAAAAATTTGCAGAAGAATAATTAATGAAGTTCTGTGACCAAAAGCATAAAAGTATGTGTCCAAATGCAGAAGAGCAACAACGCAGAAATTAGAGAATGCAAAAGATGAAATGTCTACACCAACATCTCATATACCATCTATTTAGGCAAGTTTCAAATTTCTATTGATGTAGTATTATATTAAAATGTCTAAAAATGACTCTTATCTCAGAACAATTAAAGCAATTGACACGAACTTCACTATATAGTCAGTGCCATCTGTTCAGGTGTCTATTCTAGATGAATCAACCAGTTCCTAATTTTAGGAATATAATCTTCGACAATGGAGCTGAATTTTTGGTCAATATGAAAGAGTATCATATACAAATGTGAAAGAAGTGTGATCAGCAATTATAAAGGAATCTGTTAAAACTTCTGATTACCGTTAGTTGGGATGGATTGCACTTTGACATTTTCTGGGTATATTGACAACATTTTCCACCTCACAGCAATGCAACCATTAAAATAGGTACTCAGAAAAAAAACACACGAACTGTTGATGAATACTACTGTTTCGGAGACCCTCATTTCAAGCGTTTGGGTCACCAAACAATCTGCCTTCTGCAAAGTCACTTAGAAGCAGCCATTTGCATAAAACAAAATATAAACACAGAATGCTTTAAATTCTTCTGAATAAATTAAATATCATTTCAAGTCACCCCCACACGAGATACAGGTAAGCTCATTGTCAAAGGGATAAGATGATCATAATGTTTTAGTTCTTCATTGCAAATAGCGAATTACAGAAAAAAATTTTTATATTCATTTATCCATAAATTTTGTTTTTAAAGTGCCTGCATGCGAAACCAATATTCAGTAAATTGTGATGTTTTGAGAAAGACTTTTTGAAGGAAAAACATACTTTTGTGCGAAGAAAATATAAAAAAATAAAGAGTTCACATGTATTTTAGGTTTTTTACAGATATAAAAAGTTGCCAAGTAAGAAATAAATATCTTTACCACTGATTTTCAAAAGAAAATAATACCTTCTTTGAAATAAAACTTTTAAAACAATTTTCATAATTTCGTGTATATATATATATATATATATATATATATATATATATATATATATATAAATATATATCTAGATAGATAGATAGATAGATGGATAGATAGATATATTTCAAAAGAAATTAAAAACATTCTACTTACTTTCCCATTAAAATTCTGTACTGAATTAATTGCATGTGTATTTTAAGTATTATGAAATACATATTAAATAAAAAAAACTTCCAAAATTGTAAATGTATCATATAATATTTGTTACAATATATGTGCTTCTATTAATTTTCAGCTATAAACGAATATCAAAATTTCAAACTTGAATAAATCAAAATAATATACTCAGAAATTATAGGAAATATAAGTATATTTTTGTTTTCAGTGTAAATTATTTCTGCATCTTTAAGTTAAAAGGAAAAATAAAGAGATTTCTAAAACATGATAATATAAAATACTACACTTAGGAAGTTTCAAATAATTTCATCCACTCTTAATAGATTTAAAATCATGTCTCTCGCGTACCGAAGCATCTCTAATATCAATATATATATATATATATATATATATATATATATATATATATATATATATATATATATATATATATATATATATATAAATAGAGAGAGAGAGAGAGAGAGAGCGATAGATATAAATATATATTATATATATATGTGTGTGAGTGTGAGTGTGTATTGTGTATTTGGAAATAACGTTATTTTTTGCCAGTAGAAAAAATAATGCGAATAATAACTAGATTGAATTCATTGTTAAAAGTTTAGTCTTCTATTATATTTGATGTCATATTGTTTCGAGATTAAAAGCGAACAATTCAAAATGTATCATTTTTCTGAAATCAAAATGAATTTAATAATCAAATATGAAAGAAAAAAAGAGAACTAATAAATTAGTTTATGAAAATAAAAACTGCATTTAACATACAGATAATAAGTGTTAATTATATAATTGTTTTGCAGAGAAGTAATCTGTGCATTCAATGTTTTATTCTTCAAAATTATAATATGTAATCTCTTAACTATTTGATTAAATATAGTTAAATTCAAAGATTTTCTTGTTATGTACAGACAATATGGTAACTGTTTGAGTAAATATAACATAGAGATAATTTTCGCGGGTGTATATGCTTTGTACTATAAAGAAATAAAAATTACTATAAATCAGGGATAGTAAAATATTAAAATGTGATATCTCTTAAAATATTGCAAGGATAGTTTTTTTAAATTAAACAAAGTTTAATAATGTGAATGCTATATTGGGAAACTTAAATAAATAAAATACATGGAAATATCTCTTTTTTGTAATTATAGACCTTTGTAAAATGATTTCAACACATTTTCATCAAAACAAATTCAATTTGTATGAAGTAAACTAAAGATAATATTTTACAATCTAAAAACCCTCTTTAACCTGTACTATTTAATTGAGTATATATTGCTTCTTTGCGATATATATAATTGAAGTAATCACAGCGAAGTTTTAATCTCATAACAGGAGATTTTATGTAAAAAAATCGATAAAATGTCTTCCTTTAAAGTAAAATATCTTGATAATTTTAAATGAATACTCTTTTACTAGCAAATAAATAATTGTGAAAAATCATGAAGCCTTTATGAAAATATATGTGCTTAAAATGTTAAATAAAATATTCTAAAGGAATTCTGAGTATTAAATAAAACTTATTTTGAACTTTAAATATTTATATAAATCAAATTGTATGAAATTTAAAATCTTTACATGAATTGCAAAATGCAAAATGATATGCTTCAAAATGCCAAATAATTTTATTTAGTATTGCAATTAAACAGCAAATAATATTTATAAAATTTAATTTTTTATAACTTAGTTAATCATACATACATTTAATTCATGCATTTCTTATGCATAAAATTGTGATTTTATTTTATTTTCATATATCATTTAGCATAGTTATATATAATTCGTATAAGTAACTATAGATTAACATATATTCGTATATGTAACTGAAGAAAATACGTATGTAACTATAGATTCGTATATGTAACTATAGATTGTAAAATTCTTAAGTAAAATATAATTCGCATAATATTTTGCTTAAAATTATATTTTGAAATCATTATAAATGTATACATTTAAGTATTCTTTTCACGTTTTCATCGCATTACGTTTATTTATACTTACTTTTCGAAAACAATCATTAACATTGCACTCAGTAAAACTTAATTTTTATATTCTTTCATTTATTAAATAATAGTTACCTTTATAAATTGTTCATTTGAATTAAATTTTGTTTTGGGAGAAAAGGCTTAAGAAGAGAGTGAAATAAACAAAATGATTTTGGAATTAACTCATAAATAAATACAGGACATACTTGCAAAACTTCATCATTAAATATTGCCTAAATATAAGACCAATGGTGGGGAGGTTATCATCCCTCCTTCGAAGCAGTAGGTCCTGGGTTCGAATCCTGGTTAGGGCATGGATGTTTTTTTCTCTCTTTGCGTTTGTCTTTCTTTATCACTTCACTTTCGAGGCGAAGATGGCACACCCACTGGGTGCCCCACTATATGGGATGCCATCATCACATCGCCCATTATAGAGTTGAATAGGGCAAATGCCTAAGGGCAGCCGGGTATTAGAAAAATATTGCCTAAATGAATAGAATAAAGTACTTCTTTCTAAATTAGCCAATAAGTTTTTGACTAGACATATTTAGTTAATGTCAGAATAAGCAGAATGCCATAGTATAAAAATAAACACAAATTATCTGTATTTTCTATATCACATTATGAATGCATTATTGATTAAAAGAATGTATTTTAAGTTATGTAAAATGAGAGAAATTTTAAACTAAATACATTTATGGAAAAAGTTACTTTATCATATTGCTTCTACATTTAACAGTGCATCTTAGTAAATATATGATTGTGTGTGGACCTAAATTTAAATCATTAAAAAAATTGACAAATACGAGAATTCTTATTGTATTTATATAAATTAAACATAAGTATTTGTGGCTAAATATTATTGAATTAATAAGATTCTTAAGTCTATTAAGGGAAGTGCATAGTTATATATATGCTTAAAAATATTGAGAAAATCTTTTCCAGTATTTTCATGAATTTTACTAACTATACCTTATTATACCTATTTTACTAATTATGTCTTATTTGTTTTTATTTTTAAATTTATTTAGATTGATAGTTAATAATGTGATTCACATTTAAATAGAAAATCATTTAGATTCTTGTAATAAAAATATGTTATTTTTAACTATTAAATTAATTCAATAAGTTCTTATTAGAACCAGAATAATATTCGTTATTGTTTGTTCGTTATTGTTATAACAAATCAATCGATGAAACAAAAATTTAAAATATTTCATAGCAAATGGACAGTTAAAATATCAATGAGTATCATTTAACTATGTAAGAGAAAGATGAAAAATTTAGATTTTGCATTCATGGTTAAAATATATTTTCGGGTTTGAAAGTTCTCTTTACTTTATTTGAAACCTTTTTTTAATTTGAAAGAATGTTTCAAGGACAAATATTAAAAAATACAGTAGTACAGTCACAGAAGCAATGTCTATGAGTAATATTGTGATTTATTTTTAAAATTAAAGTACATTTTTCAAACATAATTTTTATGCATTTATAATTTTAAACATAATTTTAAAAAATACAAATAATTAACTACTTTTATTCAATAAAACACCAAAGAAATAATAGTTAATGCAATTATAGTAATAATGAAATGCATTAAGGCAAGATTGAAGTCAATTTTCTCTATCACAAATTAGAAATTTTATAATCTTATTATAAAGAACTATTATATCATTTTCTTGATTTTCGCAAAACATATTGCTTTATGCCTTATTACAATTCTCTTTAGTTGAATGTTCTGAAGTTTTATAAAATCTTTATATAGTTTTATATAGTTTTTATATAGTATAGAAGAGTTTTACATAGTTTTATTTATGATATAGTTGTGTAAGTATCCTTAAAAGCATAAATTATTTACTAATAAAAATAGGCATATATAAATAAAAAATTATAAATCTCTTTTTATAATTTAAAACATTTAAAATAAAATTTAAAATTAATAATTGACTATTGATATAAATAAACTATTTTCTAAAACATCGTTGCTATGATGTTATGTCACCATCTTGTGCAGGAAAACCCTTAATTTCTTATACAAAAATTGTTAGATAATAACGCTAAGTATGTTGTTACCACACCATCTTTGTATCAGAAATCTATTTTTTGAGATTTATATGCTAATAAAGAATTTTTGGGATTATATCTGTTGATTTGTATGCTGAGATAAGGAAATGCAATTGTTTTTAAATATAATAAGAAAGCATTTTAAATTCGGACAAAATCTTAATCAGCACTCAAATTGTAGTTTAAATGCATTATAACTTTTTGTGCAGTTCCATATTTTCAAATCAACAATTAATTTAGACTCTTGACGGTCTTTGCATAATTTATTGATATTATGTCATTTTCAATGGCTTCCTTCTGCAAAATTTGAAGCTAAAAAACTAGTGTGTTTCCAGACCAATGTAAACTTTCCAAATTCAGACTTTCAATTCAATTCAATTCAATTCAAAACTTTCCAAAGTTTCTAACGATAAAAAAATTAAAGAAAGATACAACAAACTTAATTTTCAAGTATTATAAACTGTATTGTACTGCAAGAAAAAATTCTTTTGTAAAATAGCACTATCACTTTGAAGTTAAATACTGTCTGTACATATTTTAATTAAGACTACACAATGACATTTTAGGAAGAGAATTATGTAAATAAGTACACACATTTTCTATATGCGCTTAGCTATCATATATTTATGACTAATAACACATAAGAGTAAAAATTTTGATGTGTTCAGAATTATAATGATACCATATAAAATTATAACATGAATTTCAGATAAAATTTGTATTTCAAAGTGATTAATTAAATTAATTTCTTTGTAATAAAATAGCTGCAAAGTTGCGGTTAAATGTTGTATATTTTATTATTTCTTAACGGAATAAATTAAATCATCAAAATTAATCGTCACCAAAATTTGTGTTTTACTATTGAAAATGTCCTTTTGATTTTAATTAAGTTATATAACCGTAAATTAAGGGATTTTGTACGTAATTAGATACTAGAGATTCTAAAACACCATGGAAGAATGTTGAATAAGGAATTTTTCTTTAAACAAAAGTATTCATCATACTTTATACTCTAGAGATATGATTTATATATACACTCTATTCAAATATAAGTTTAATATTTCTTCGAAATGTACACTAACATTTTGCATGGTATCATATTAACAACAAAAACATTTTATCCTTTGCAACATACTTGATCATTATTAAGTATTTATTTGCTTATTTATTATTTACTTACTGGTGTAAATATTCCATCATTTAATAATATTTTTAATTTTATCAGCAGAAAAATTTTCACACATTTGTTTTGTATATTCATAAAGCTTTCTTTTATATATTATTTAATTATAAATGTGCAAAAATCAATGACTATACTCAATTATATTTTAATGTAATAAAAATATTTGGTTCAATGCATAATCCAAACTTATCTAAAAATTCTTGATTAATTATTTATGCTTAATTAAATCTCAAAATATTAAATGCTAGAAATATTACTGGAAAATTGCTCAAAGAAAAACAATTTCGTTCTTAAAGGAAAACAATATTTGGAATTAGGTTTTAAATTTATATTCAAGTTAATATTTTTATAATCTAAAATTTATATTCGAAATTTTTTATTTTTTATATTTAAATTTTTTTCGTGATATAAAATAAAAATTGTAAATGAAATTTATGTTTGAATAAGAATTTGTAGCAAATTCTCGAATAGAAATAATTTACATAAATATTGAAAAAGGAAACCCATGACATGACAGCCCATGTGGGCCAAAACCTACAGTTTCTACATCTGTTTTCCCGATAGAGAGCTGTGAGGTGTGAAAAAAATGTCCCGTTTAGGTGGTCAGCCTAAAGCAAAACCGCAAGTTATTCAAATACACTAATTTCTTTTTGTCTACAAATGTCATATAATTCTGTATCAGTAACTGTTTATTATATTCTTTTGCTTTTATTGGTTATCGAATATGCCAACCAGAATACACGTTGACCTTTAAAAATGGCACATCATCACTTGAAGTATTAGCTAAATAAAATCGTCCAAACATTTTCATAAAAGCTGTGGAGGTGTACACGTACAACGTGCAAACAATGCGCTCTTTGCAGACAGATGATTATTACTGCCGGGCAGACATGGTCAGGAGATACTGGGAATGAAGAATAACAATTCACAATTTCCTGCATTAGTATTATTTAGTGAAGAGGCTACATTCAGCAGAGAAGGCATTTTCAACATGGTCAATCAACACGTTTGATCCGACAGCAATTCCAACAGTACATCCCGCGTAGACACCAGCAGAAATTTTCCATGAAATCTCTGCTGATAGCTTTGGTGATTACCTGGTAGGCCCTTACATCATGCCAGACCGTTTGACTGGCGCAACATACCGTATTTATTTCGAACAAGTGCTTCCCAGTTTATTGGAGGCTATTCCACTGCCCATTCAGAGAAACATGGGGTTTATACTCATTGCAGACCCAGCACATTTTCTATTACGGTCTGCTACTTTTTGGATAACACGATGGATTGCTCATAGCTGACCTGTGGCTTGGCCTCTTAGCTCACCGGACCTAAACCTGCTGGATTTTTTTTCAGGGGCGCTTGAAATCTTTAATGTATGAGACGCCTGTGGACTCAGCCGAAAATCTCGTGGCCTGAATCATTATTTCTGCGAAAAGAATTAATACGACCCCAGGAATCTTGGAGGGGATAAGCCAGTCATTCCTTCGCCGGTGTCAACTACGCAACGACACACGTTGTTGAAACTTTAAGCATTTGCTGTGAGGCTTTCACTAAGCGATAAATATGATTCTGAAACTTTTGGTATTCTTCATCCGCTTACCCAACACACAACTGTTTTAAGTTCAGGTAGGAATTTCTTTTTTCTGCCAGTCAGAGTGGAATGCGACCCTATGTTGCTAAGTAATTATTGCTTGTCTGGATGAATTCATAAAAACAATTTAGAATCACACTGTATGCATATATATATATATATATATATATATATATATATATATATATATATATATATATATATATATATATATATATATATATATATATATATATATATATATATATATATATACATATATATATATATATATATATATATATATATATATATATATATATATATATATATATATATATATATATATATATATATATATATATATATATATATATATATATATATATATATATATATATATACATGTCCATAAATTAAGGATAATTCAGAATTACACAGAAATTGAACCCTTAAAATCAAAATTTTCCATGTACAATCATCACACACAACTTGAAGAATAATATGCAAATTGCAAGAAACCACCAGATGGCGCTGATAGTACGTCACAATGACGAGAATGTAAGAGAGGGGGATATAAGTTATGGTTGCAAAGAAGTAAAATTGTTCACAAGCGCTTTAAATGCCTTTCAATACAATAACCTCATAGTTATGGCACGAAGATATCATTTGGATGATATTTTATATGGTAGAAATATCGGCCGTCTGGAATGTGGACGTACCCAGGTGGAAGTATCCGAGGAACTTGGAATCACCCAGAGTGTTATCTCCAGGCTTTGGCAACGGTTCCAAGATGTTGATTATGTGAGTAGACGTTACAGCACAAGTCACTCCCGAGTTACAATGCCGAATGATGACCGGTATTTGGCTGTTACTGACAAAAGAAACAGACGGAACATAGCATCAGCTCTCTTCAGCTACTGGTGCGACAATTTCAAGGCAGACCAAGTACGCATGCTTAGGTCATATTGGTCTATATATGCTCGTAGGCCTGTCAGATGTGTTCCACTTACCGCAACTCACTGTCACCTGCGGTTAGCCTGAAGTAGAGAGCATGCATTGTGGACACCACAACAGTGCTCTTGTGTGATGTTTTCTGACGAGTCCAGGTTTAGCTTTCAGTCTGACTCTCATCGGACTTTCATATGGAGAGGGCCAGGTACCCGTTACCACCAAGAGAACACCATTGATTGACACCGTTACGGTAGTGAAGGATTGCTTGTTTGGGGAGGAAATATTCAGAGTTCCAGAACTAACCTGCATGTTTAGAATGTAATTATGACAGTCGACATCTATCGGGATGTCATACTAGAACAACATATACCTTTGTTTCTGTGGGATACGGGTGCAGAATTTCTGTTTATGGATAACAACGCCTGTTCTCAACATGAAAACATTGTAGATGAATGCCTTCAATCGGAGGATATCACCCGTACCGGACTTGAATCCAATAGAGCATGTGTGGGACATGATTTGCTGACGAATTGTAGCCTGTCAAACCCCTCTCACATGTCTACTGGAACTTCGTAGAGCATTTCTTGATAAGTGGTGTAACATTCCTCAAGATCATGTTGAAAATTTGATACTCAGCATGCCTAGGCTTAGGTGTTGCATCGTCTGGGGCATACAATGTTTTAACCATCATACCAATCATATTATATTGGTTTTTGTAAATTTGTTCTTTTTTGAAATATGCTTTAGGGAGTAAAAATCGCAATTTTTATAAATGATGTCAAACATGTAGCACCTATTTTGTTTAATAAATAAACTTTACAAATAAGTCACATTTGTTTATTTCTGTCTCTTTCTTTGCCTGAGCTTGTGTTATCCTTAATTTATGGACACGCTTATATATATATATATATATATATATATATATATATATATATATATATATATATATATATATATATATATATATATATATATATATATATATATATATATATATATATATATATATATATATATATATATATATATATATATATATATATATATATATATATATATATATATATATATATATATATATATATATATATATATATATATATATATATATATATATATATATATATATATATATATATATATATATATATATATATATATATATATATGTCAGAATAGATATCATTCATGAGAATGTCTCAAAATAATTCAATGATTTTTAAATGATTAATCATGTGATTATTGCACATTATATAACCAAAATTTTAGTATTCACCATTATTAAAATAATATTTCAATTTGATTAAGTGTATATACTTCATTTTTAAATGAAGAAAGAATATTTGATATCTTAAAGCATGTTCAAATTAAATGACTATCATTATTAAATATATCGATGAAAAAGAATTGAACTTCTACTAGATGAGTATTATTTCAGAATTCATAAGTAAGTTTCATTAATATAAATTTTTCATTTTTTTTGCATTATAAGGAAAGATGAGCTCATGAGACATAATATTTTTACGAAAAATATCTGATAATTACATTTTGAGTATAATATAAAAGTGATTTCTCTGAGCTAATAGTTCAGCTAATTTATAAAAATGAAAATATTTCATTTATATTTATATTAATATTATAAAAGTTGTGTCAACAAAAATAGGAAATCTGATCATAAAAATCATTGTCATTAAAGAGAAACCTATAAATTACATTCATCTTTATATGAAAATATTATCTTTTCCTGAAACTATACGCACAAAATCACAAACACATTTAGTAACATCAGTTGTTATCTAAAGTAGTTTTATGAGTTAGGGAGGAATGAAAGAAATTCCATTATTAACTACAGAAGACATTTGTAAACGAATAAATATTAGCAACTAAAACGTTTGTTGACAATAAATAATCCCTTATTGCTGTCATCATAATATTTTTAGCAATTTTATTATCATCTGAGGCAATATGGGCTTACACGTATTCTGTTTCACTTACTAATAAAGCACCAGAAAACTTTATTATAATTGTTAATAAATTTTTGCAGTTATTATTTTATACAGAAATCAAGAAAAAAATCAAGAATTTCCCTTTTGAATTAATTGTTCATTATTTTATACACATTTTTCACTGTTTATGAAAATTTAGTGAACATATTTAATTCAATCAAATTATCAAACGGACTATTAATTAATAACTTCTATTTTAAAGATCAGAACGCGCGATAGCTTTTAATGTTTTGTTTATTTGCTTTGCAGAAAAGAGTCCGATATTCTTACAACAAATGGGAATTTCGTTTTTAAATAATTGCTTAAGAATATTTTTTTTCAAAAGGTGTGTGTAAGCTGTTTAAATCAAAAAGACATCAATTTCGCTTAAAGGAATGTCATATAATGATAAAATTCTGATTTCTTTTTTCATTCATAAACTATTTATTTTAAAGCATTTATTTTACGTGCCTTTATTGTAGAATAGTTTTACGTGTGAGAAATTTTTAAAAATCTCTTAGCATTTACAAAAAGAAATAAGAGAATTTAATGAATCAATATATTTTTGAATTGATCACGTAGGTACATCCTGATTTTTCTTATCATACATGAATAATTACTAGATTAACTAATCTTGAGATTAAAAACCACTAAAATATTTTTACAGGCTAAACAAAGCAATATTATGTACCTAAGCAGAAAATTAGTAACTATTGATTTCCGCAAACTGCTTGCCGTTTTCCAGAACATTAATTAACTAACTGAATCCAGAACTAATTCAATTAACTATGAGTTATTTATGTACTAGCTAATCTATCTTTCTCTAACTGTAATTTTCATGGGAATGTACAATAATTATTCTTCCACAAAGCTTTAACCGTTAAAACTCTCCCAAGTTTATCTTAACATAATGAATTGGTACTTGCGTGTTATTTTTGATATAAACACTTCATTTTGGATTGCATCATGTCCTTTACTTCTAGTTAACATGATTACGCGAAGAAATAAATGATTTAAGTTAAAAAATATATTGTAATTAGCGATTTTACATACTGTAATTTTTTTTAAATCCCTGATAAAGCAGAAATTGATTCCTATTATAAATTTTTTTTATTTATATTAGCAAGTTATTTATAAGTGTATAGTTATATTATATAATTTTAATGCATTAATTTCCAAAATTGTTATATTAAAAACATTTAGAAATATTGCTCAGTTGGAAATACTGAAGTTATTTTATTTCAGTTTTATATTAAAAACGATTTATAGTGTAGGCACAAAAATATAGATTTTCTCGCATTTAATTAAAAAAGAAATGTTGTAGATTTGATTATAATGAAGGAAATTTGTAATATATTTTTACAATTTTAAAAACCACAATATGAGAAAAATAAATTATATTTATACATTTTCCGGACGTCAAGAAAAATGTTTGTAACCTCAATCATTTCACTATAAAAAGATCGTTAAACTTTACATTTACAGAATTTTTATTTATGACAAAATTAATAAAATTCAAGAAAAATTAGAAAGTAAATTGTATGAACAATACCAGGCCTTTAAATACAAAACTTTATAGAAACTTCATAATGGAGTGTTATCACATAAGTATGTAATATTATCACATGCAGTATAATTGATCCCATAAGTATGTTAGAAAAAAATAGAGAATATTATCATCAAATATGTACTTTGCTAATCAAATCTTTATGAATCGATTTTCAGATATTTAAACATTAAGGAAGTCATATATATCCTCTAAAAACTGTTTTCAACTTTACATAAATTACTAATGTGTGAATTGCAACGTCAAAAAAGTAATATATAATTTATGGAAAAAAACAATCTAAATATACGATTACGCTACGATTTAGTGAAAATTTTAACTTGAAATAAATTTTCTGTAAAGTCACATTAAAAATATTCTTTAGCTTAACTCTAATTGAAATTTTAAAATAAATTAATTAAAATTAAGTAACAAAATGTATATAAAATTGTGATAAAAGAGTTTGATAATTGTATTTAATATTTATGTTTATATTCAATTTGTTTTCAAAGAATGTTTAGCTACATATGCTTATTAAAACTTATTTTATTAATAATTGAAGTTCTACGCGAATATTATCTTTAATTTCTTTCATAAAAATATGCGAAAAAATTGTGTGATATTTTTGTCACTCCTATTGTCTTTTTAATTGGAAAGCCAAAGTAGTAAACCAAAATGAACTTGACTTTTACTCAACAAATTTGCTTTATTTTATTTATCAAATTTTTTCTGTATACAGAGATATTTTCATAAATAAAACACTTACTTAAAAATGACTAACTAACTAAGGTAATAGCAAACTTTCATAAAGAAACAAGCGAAAAATTTTATTCTTCGAAAAAATTAGCTAATTATCAAATTTTCTTAATATGTTAAAAATGTGTTTTATCAGTTAATCGTTGTTCACAAAATAATTTTATTCTATGAAGCTTAATAAGAAAGTTCTTATCTTTCATATCATTTCATAATTTCTAGTAGTTTTTCAACATTCTTGTGATAAGAAATACCTTTTATTAGTATGTTATGAGATAGTATACTATGTCAATAATTAAGGTTATGATTCAAAACAATTTGAAAAAAAACCTAATCTTTCATCTGTAAATTAAATTCAATTGGAAAATTGTTTTCTAAATTATTTCATCCATTCTTTTGTATAGTTTATTGTCCATTTTTAAGTAACGGCTTTTTAAATGGAAAATAATTTTACATGAAAGTTTAATCTCATATTTCTCGTTTTCATATTTTAGAGAATTTTCCTGATTTTTAACCAATTAATTCGAAGTAACAATTATCTATGAATCACCTGTTAAATTTTTCTTTCGTTGTTTTTCTTTAGTATTATTCACTGCCGGTATTGAAAATGAAACACCTTGTAGATGTGGCCAGAAAAATTATGCAAATTTCAGGGTAGACGCACTTTACAGAGTAATACGAATGATGTAAAATGCGCAGCTCTCCAGCTCACGTAGTATAAGATATAAGATGTGGAGCAGGCTTTATTCACACCACTGTTGCCTTTTGAAAAATAATTGTTGAAAATTTGTTCTTGTCGCAAAGGAAGTCTGTAATTGCAGAGAATGTCAACGAAGTCAGTTATAGCAAACAGATGAGTTTACGAGGGGCATGGTGACCTGACTGAGAAGGGCAGGTTGGTAATAACCGCAAGTTGCAGCTGACAGACACCTGGCCGTTCTTCCCACAGTGCACAGGTTATGGCAAAGATGATTGGAACAAGAAATTGTGGAACGTTTATGGGATGCCGGTGAAGCTTAATAAGCCAGAGTGACGTCAACATGCGTGGATGGACGCGTCCAACAGGAAGCGATAACTGCCCAGCAAAGCACGTCTACTGAAATTCAGCACGATGTACAAGACACCCTGAATGCTCCCATATCAAATGGAAGCATTTGACGTCGATTAGCTTTTAGCAACTTGCGCTTATGTCGTTAGTTAAGAAGACTGCCTTTGACCCTACAGCATAGACGCCAACGTCTGAAATTGTGCCGGATTAAAACAAAGTGGACAACGGAGTGGAACAAGATTGTCTTATTAGATAAATCGCGCTTCTGTTTCTTCAATGATAATCACCGTGTACGAGTGTACAAAATGGAGACAGGTCTAATCCTGCAGCAGTTGTGAAACACCCCATAGTAGAACAACGAGTCATCGTGTTTTGCCGTGCCATTGTGCATGATTCCAGGTCATCTCAAGTTCGTAATCACGGCACTATGACAGCTCAACGTTACGTGCATGATAAGCTGCGGCCGGGGAGATTACCCTACCATCAAGTGGTGCCCAGTACTCATTATTAGCATAGACATAGACATAGACATACGCAGTGGAACACCTGGTCTGTACCTTAGGTTATCAGGTATACTCATTATTAGCAGGATAACTACCGATCGTAGATTGCTCGCATTAGCCTGCAAGGTCTACAGCAGATTTCCTTGCTACCGTGCTCCCTAAATCTCTCACCAATGATAAGATATGATTAGACGCCATTTGCAGACACTACCACTGCTTCTTTTAGAAGACGCATTGTGACAAATGGTTGACAGGAATGGAGTGACATTCCTCAGGGTGCCGTCATATTCTCATTGACTCAGTGCCTAGACATGTTGTTTCGTGTATCGCCATCTACGGTGGTTCTACAGCATAGAGACATACCTTGTTCTCGCTCTGTAATACGGATATCATTTAGAAATAATGATCACTTATTGTTCGTTGCTTTTTCTCTCTGTTCGCCCAGTTTCCTCACTTTCTGGCAACTTCATCTTGGTGCTGCATTTTTAATGTCAGACAGTGTATTTTCACAAAGAAAGCATAGTGATGCAGGTGTCAATGAATTAAGTGAATTATGTTTATCGTTTGTCGTTAAAGTTGTAGTTATTGACAAGGAAATTTTTTATCTATTAAAACAACTGATTAAAAAATGCATGACATGTTTATCATTTCAACATATATATAATAAAATAGTTATTTGGAACAATTATGCCTGGAAAATATTAATTATGAAATGGAATATTACTTTTTGCTAATATTGCTTGATGTGTGTAATAATTATAAGCTAATGAAACATGGGGGCTTATTTTGTTCAAGTCCCATGTCTGCAGGAGAATTGCAATGCATTTTCTATTGTTAAGTGACGAAGCTAAAGGAAAATTTTAAAAGCAGTAATATTTAAGTTTAAAAGTTAAAGGATTAATTAATGAAAATTAGTATTTGACGTTCTTTTTGATAAAGTTATATTCGAAAAACCGCATTCATGACTAGTCATTCGGCGCATTCAACTGCACTTTGCATCGCGTGTTGTTGGGGATTATCCTCTTTAAAGATCTGACATTTGTCTGATCAACTCCAATAAATTGTTGAAAGTCAGAAAGTCGATGACTATCTGAGGATTTGAGGATAAATCTTCCCGGGAAAGTCCGACGCAATCCAGAATATATTTCAGTGAGGCTGGATGGTTACAGCAATTTTTACAAGTGGGATAATTTTTTGTACTGTTTTCAAACGATAAGCATTTTAGATGTCCACTTTAGAATCTGGCCTAGGCAGTTTGAGATTTTCGGTTACATTTTATTTCCAGAAGAATTCCAGGAGATGTTCCACAGTACCATTGGTGCGTGGATGGAATATGCTAGATTGAATTTAGTCTAGATTTTTCATTAGAGTAAATTTCCTGGTATGTAAGTGATGAAATAGTGGGCGCATCTTCCCCATTGCCCTCTTTGGCCAGTCTATTTGCGGTCTCATTGTCACTAACATTTACATGGGATTGAATCATTTGGAGATGTACATATAGTCTTGGGAAATCATCTTCAAAATTAATAAGATAGCGCACACCAATGGAACTTGTGTGTTACTTTGAAATTAATGAATAGTCCATAACACTCCTTAAAAGAAAAGACTATTTCTACATCTATCTATCTGAGCAACAGTAAATTAAAACTAAAAACAATAGTTTACTTTTTAGATTAATGGTTTCAAATGGTCTCATTCGAAGCTCCTTTAAATGTTAGGAACATAGAAATTAGTCTCACGTTTCTACGAGAATTAGAACCAATGTAGCTTGGGTAGAAAAAGCACCGAGATCCTGGCTGAATTCTTGTGCATTCGAAACCTTGTCAAACAAAAGGCAGCCATGTTCAGGAACGGTGGCTGGGGTTTGTAAAATAGTTGTAATATCCTCTAAGTGAACTGAACATCAGAGAATATTTTGATTAGACCCTGTCTGTAAGTGATGAAAACCCACTCACTTTAGAGGTAACAAATACACAGAATACCTTTTCATATAAGATGAGATCAATGTTGACTTTTGTTGTGATAAAAAAGAAAACGAATCTCAGTGGCAGGAATACGAAAAAATTATTAAACTGAAATATTTTAAATAAAATTGATATTACTTGCATTAAATGTGTAGAATAAAAATTATTATTTATTATATATACATATATATAATGTATATAAATGTTATTATTTTATATTATATATGTTTATTATTATTGACTCTAGAAATATAATTTCTCTACTCTGCTATACGTACACACACATATATATATACACATATATACACGTATATAATCAACGTTTTCTTTTCATACCTGCACTTGTAATACAATATGTCTATTCTTAAATAGTCTCCAGAAGCGCCTAGGCAATGTGAATATAAGAAAGGTTCACATGAATAAAGAAATAGATTCTAGAAAGAATTTTATTTCATACACACAGAAAAAGTAAAGAAAAATAATTTTACAACGAATTTACTTGGCACTTCATGATAAATATTCAATTAGTTTTTTATTTATTTATTTAATTACAAACAATATAATAGTACATTTTGAATGAAATACTGTGGAAGGTTTTCTTGAATGATATTTTTATTTAACAATACTTATAATGCTTTGAAATAACGGCTGACCCACTGATGCAACAAAATTTTATGGTAATAGGCAAATAGCGATTGTAGTTATCAAAACGATGATCTCCTTATTTGCTGCGAATTTATCAAGAAAAAACTAACAGGAAAGCAGAATTCATTTAAAATGAGATTAGAGGGGATGCGCGAAGTCTTAAATCTCTGAAGAGCGAGAAAAGAAAAAAAGAAAAAATGTTTACTCTTATCAAACTTTGTAAATACATTTTCTCGGGAAGTGTTTTTCATTATCTTTCTTCATCGTAAACTTCATTTCGAAAAGTGTCTAACGCAGCAACTTGAAAATTTGCCAAAATTTTCAATTCTTATATAAATACGTATACATAATTTACAACTATTTACTTAATTTAATTTATACTTTTGTTGTATACTAAATGCAGAGTATTTTAAACTTATTTATTTTATTGACATTTTTAAATGAATGTTATTTTATTCATAATTATCAAAAAAATATTTACAAACAATGAGAATAAACAAATAACTCTAATGGATTTTTAAAAAAAGTGACTTTTCTTATCGAAAAGTAACCAGAGAATCTTTTCTTTCTACAATTGTTGTTGTTATATACATTTTTTTCTTACATTTATTTTTATATTTTATCACGCAAAATTGTTTTGCGCATTTTCTGTTATTATATTCTATATTCCTTCAAATTTAAAAACTAATATTCTCAACTATATTTTGATGAAAATTTATTTATATTTGAATCTCATGTAAGCAAAACATATAATTGTAATTTCCATTAAAATTTAATTTGAACATTTCTGGAGCTTTAATTCTTCAATTTTTAAACTGTTTTTGAGTTTGAAATATGTACGTTATAGAATTTAAGTAATTTTACTTTTTTAAATACGTTATTGAAAATTTAAATGATGATATTTACCAAAATTAGCTATACACAATATACATACATATTTATTGGAAACTTTATAATATAAATTGTATAAACATATTTCATTATTAACAATCAATAATCATCTAAACTTTATATTTATTTTTTCCAAGAAATTAAAGATCCTATTCAAACTTCATTTCATAAGTGAAACATGAAAAAAATTCAACTATACTTTTCAATACTACCCAAAAAATTCTTCTAAAGAAGTTGAATGATGAATCTTGCTTAATCCATGGAGTAGAAACTCGAGAAGTATTGAGAAGAAAACATTCTGTATGAGAAAACTTGTGAGAAATAAAAACATTAATAACGTCTGTTTTATTTTAGTTTCTTTTCCTAACCGAGATATAGCATGGCAAGCTTAAAATTGAAGATTCAAAATTATTTTTCAGAAATAACCAATTGGAATGGATTATGGATTGGGGCGTCAGGCGCATACGGCAGCTTTACTACAAGTAAATTACATGCTCCTATAGCATGAATAGTTTTTAACTGCAACTGCAGATGACAAAAACACCGCCACAAGAGTCATTATTTATTTCATTCCAATCTAAAATGAATTCTTTCTGGGAATAGAAATGCGCTGTTTTTTGGAAAATTTAAGATTCTGACGGCTTAAGACTGCTTTTAAAACATTTTTGACACTATTTTCGTGGATAAATTAATCTAGTTTTTTTTAACTCTAAGTATTTTGAGAGAGCATATAGTTGCATAAGCTGATTCGAAAAAGTTTCATTTCACTTTAAATGTGAAGCATTTATTTGTAATATTTTATGACAAAAACATTAGTTCATTGATTATTTTTTTACACGTTTGAAAAATTATAGTTTATTTTAAATATATTTTCAAAGTAAATTTTGAAGTTTCCGTAAATACAAGCTGTTTATTTACTACATAATATGCATTTAAAAAATTTAGTCACAATTAGTGAATGTAAGTTTTAAAATGCCTAAAATTGTGCAGTTATTATGAAAAATTTTGTAAAATGATTTACGATATGATATATAATGATGTAAAATTTAATCTCTTGGGCCATCGTATTTTTGTCATTTATATTTTAATAGTGCTATAGATATAACTTAAAATTAAATATTTAAGTATTTTTATTAAATATTTTAAAATTAAATTTTTATGTATTCATTTAATTTTAAATGATTTAAAGGCTCTTTTAACATTTCTTGTTTCAGGAAAATCTGTTGATTATTGACTTGGTAAGTTATGCTTGAGAAATAAAGAGCACGTTTTTATTAAAAAAATGATTGTAATAAAAACAGGTAAAAAATTTTTTAAGCAAGCATTATATAAAATTATAAAATTCATATTGAAAATAATTATTGATGAATAAAAATATAACATTAATATGAAAATTTTAAAATCAGAAAAAATATTCATTGCGATGATAAACGCGTTCAAAACACTGCAAAATCAAAGTCTAAAGTTTGTTATGTTATTATATAAAATACTTAAATTTTTAATTAAATATCTAGTACATCAAATTCTAGTTCTAAGGCTGAAATTTTCCATTTAATTTGAATTTTTTAAGGGATATTTATGAAAAAATAGCTATGAAATTCGATTAAATTTTACGCTGAATAATACCTTCTGCATTTTTTGTAGAGTTTCAAACTTCAACTTTAAAAAACGTAGAGAATATTCTAAATTAAGGGAGATATAATGGGAATTTACTCTAACAGCTTATATTTTTATGAATATATTTCTGCAGTGAATCTTTAAGAATTACAAATGAAAACCTTACTTTAATCTAGCTGCAAGCATTAAATAACATAAGATTTTTCAAGTGTTATACTGTATTAATCTTGTTATACTTTAATAGAAAATTTTAATCAAGATTTTGAACAATATAAATCTGCAATGCTAAAGTACAAAAAACTAAAGGCTCTTTGGAGACTACATTGCAATACAGATATTTTGTAATTATTTACATTTTTTAAAAACAAGTCATGCATTTTCCATTCTACACTTCATATCATTTTTGTAAATATTTTAACTGGAAATACATCGATACAATTACTTAATTTGTTTAATAATATCATGTTAAAGTCATTGCGAGCATGTAAAAATGCTTTTAAGCCGAAAAGTTTAAGTTTAGAAGTGGTAAATTCGTATTTAATCACATTGCTGGTAAAACACTTGGGAATTTCTTTATATTACTTTCATGTTTAGGTCTAGGACCACTCCTCTATTAAACATATGATATTTTCATTGTTAACATTAAATTGTATACCTAATTTTTAAACAATTTGCTTCATTTACATTTTCTTGGTATTTCCCTTTTGAAAACGATGGTTGAATTTGGTTAATTTTTTTCTGTTATAATGAAAATGTGAGATTATTTAATATTTTTATATAGATTTTGTTGCAATTTAGTTTCTTTTTACAACTGAAGGAAAAAATGCACACGAATGTTTATTTGAGTGCTTTTTGAATGTTATAATCATATATGACTCAAAAGTAAGTTGGGTTAATGTCAAAGCTATATGTATAAAGTTCAATTATAAGGGTATGCATAATTTGAAATAAACAAAAAGGAAAATAAAATGTAGTACTTGAATTGGATATTTTATTGAGATGTTAAATTGATTTTTCGAAAAATCTCTTTCATTGCTATATAGAAATTTTAAGGGAATAATGCATTTATTTACTACGAAAATATTATTAAGTAATAATTTCTTTCAAATTGTTTTTCATTATTGCAAAATAATGTTTTAGTGGAATTTGTTATTAACATTAAGAATAGATAATTTATTTTTTTTAAAATAGTATTATTTCAAAACGTATTAAAAATATAGCTGAAAAAATAAATAATTAAAAGCTGTTATTGTACTGTTGCCACATTTCTGACAGAATCATGAAGCAGTATAAATATTAAATCTGTATTAATATAAACTATAATATTTGTTAAAAGCAAACTATTTGCTGCAGTTGGTAATGTAAACTTGTCTGTTATATCTAGCAAATTAAATATCGTGCTTGAGTTCCTTTCACAAGGTAAGATAAGAAATAAGGTACTCAGACGTTTCGATGCCAAACAAAATAAAATGGAGTTTAAGAAAGTGATTGATGCATCTCGCTTGATCCACGAAGCAGAAACTTGAGAAAGAAGGAAGAAAAAATTGTTACAAGGAATGTTGTGAGAAATGAAGTATAAATAAACGTCTACTTTATTTCTGAGTAGGATATTGCGCGGCAACAGAAGATTCGAAATTACTCCTAAGAAATCATCAATAGTAGAAGATGCATCGTGACTACAAGTAAATTACATGCTCCGATGGCTTAAGGAGTTTTTATCTGTTGAAGACATCAGATGTTAAGAACACAAAAAAACATTGCTTATTTTATTTCAGTGTAAAAATTGTAGAAAGGGACATCTAATTCTTTGTCAAATTTTTAGGAATAAGATGGCTACAAACTAATTGTTTTTCTTAACTACTAGCATTCTGAAAATTCACGAGGATAAATTAATAGTTTTTAAGGGACATTCCATTCATTGTATAATTTGTATAAAAAATATTTAGCAGTTATTGTAATTTCACATTTTTATAATTATAAAATTTAAAAAAACATCAATGATTTTTTAATTAAATAAAAATTATATTCGATTGATTTCATAGCTTTTGCTTTAATATTTTGTTGTGTATAAATTTTTTTTTGAATTTAAAGTTTAAATTATCCTAAGTGTAACCTATTTTTTTATCCTTTTACACGCTTATACTTAAGATAATTTTTATTATTTCTTAAAATCACAAAAGAATTTCTAGAACATAAAACTCTGTGTATTAAACACGAGAGTATAAAATGTATTATTTCTTAGAAATATATTAAACTTATCACTTGCATTTTTTCGTATTGTGGACTATTAAATAAAAAGTTCACCTAAAATCTTAATAGTTAAAACTGTTTCAATGCAATAAGAAATCGTAAATATATTAATAAAAGACAATTTTATAAAGTAAAATAAAATAATTCATACTAAAGATGCCAAAAATAAATATTACAAAAATATTGAATATATAAAGTATGTGTTGGAAAAGGTGATTTAATTTTAGACTTCTACTATATTAGTTTATGACACCCCATTATCATTATTTTTGCTATAATTTTCCATTAGATTAAATTTTTTTAAATTAGAACTGCGAGAAAAAATATGTAAAAATTTACTAATGCTCATTTCTGTTTTAATTTAAGTTTAGACATTTAAAGATGTATTTTAAAACACTGAAATATATATACAAATTTTTATGAAGTTTTTTCTAAAAATATTACAATCATTTTATTACAAACTTTATTTTTTATGAATTAATTAGAAATATTTTTAAATATTACAAATGAAAATGACAGCACAACTATTGTTGAAAATGACAGAACAACAATATAAATTATACAAAAAAGGCAAATGATGTAAGACAAAAAATAATTTTTAGCCATGTTAAATTTCCATAACGTTAAGAGAAGTTCTTTTGAATAATATAAATTTTTCAAGGAAGTTTTACCACTATCCATTAAAGAAATATGTATAAAAAATAAAAAAAGAATAAAAAAACTTAGAAAAGGGATTCAGAATTTCCAAGAAAAATGCCTTGATCACAGTACTAAAATTTTTCTAGGTTTTGAACTGTGAAAAAGAAAGATATTTAAATTAAAACTTTGAACTTCCTTTTTGAAATTCGATATGAAGAGTAATTTTAAATATTGAGAGAAGAACACCTATATATATAGAAGTAAAAGTACTATTTAGAATTCCTTACATTGACGAATTTTGTTAATAATTTCTCGTAACAATATGTAATTAGGAAAAAAAATATTTCAGTTACTTTCAAAACTATCACGCATTAAAAATTTGAATTTCCATTGATGTATGTGCTATTCATTGATAAGTAGAAAATAAGACGTCTGAGTTGTGAGAATTTGCAACTGTTTTTATCCTAAAAAATAATGAAAGCTGCTGCTTCACAAAACTACAGTATGAAGAAATAGCAATATTTTTCTACACATTTATTGATTGATTTTTTTTTGTTTTTATGTTTGATTATTTGTTGCTTACGAGGGAATTTTTAATTTTTGTAAGAAAAGGAAAGATAGCTTATAAATTAACTAAAGCAAATTAAATTAAACAACAATTGTTGATCAAGGGACTTTTCTAAAGTAGTGAGGAAAATGATAAATAAAACTGCTAAACATACAAGTGATATGCATTGGACTTTCAAAAATTTGATGTGGAAATAGTATACAAGCCAACATATCAGTCAATATATTCCTAGTTAAAATGAATAATGATTTGTTTAATTATTCATAATAATAGACTCTAAAGTGCATTAAATATCTTTTGTATGAAAATTATGGATATCAAAATTCTGAAAGAAGATTTTGTGCAACATTTATTTGGGTTCCTTTTTTTTGCTTGAAATTATTAACTTAATAATCTGTAAATTAAATTAATATCTCACTGAATAGAATTGTGAGAAATACTTACTTAATTAAAATACCAAAGATGTTTCCTGAACAATTTTTTCAGAAAGCTTATTTCACGTAGAAAATAAAAAAAACGGTGATCATCCTAGATTTCGCCCTTGAATGTTATATAATTTTAGAAATATTTAAGAGCACTTAATATAGTTCAAGAAAAAAATTATTTATAGATCTAAAGGAATTAATTGCATCAGATATAAAATTTATAGAAAGCATCTTGTTAATAGAATTATTATTTGTTGTTTTATGGACTACATGCCTAGAGAACAAAATATAAATATGGATGATTTGACAAGTAGCCCATATAAATGTGGAATCGTCAGATATCATTTAAAACCTCACAGAAAAGATAAAATGTTTGACAAAAGAAATAAAGAAGCTCAAAAACAAGGACCTCACTTGATAGAGATATATAGAGCGCGAATAAAAGTATGTGTGATAGAGTAAATGTTACGAACAGGGACATAAATCAGTTGAAAGTGAAAATAATATAATGCTTCAAAAATAAATAATTTAAACATCAGTCACTGAGCTATTCTGAAAATATCAAAGGAATAAATATTCGCTGACCTGTTAAACGAAATACTCATATAAATGTTGAAAGCATGTGAAACAGTTTGCAATTATTTTTTACTTTTGTAATCATTGCTCTGGTTTAGCATGGTTTTCTCAAAAATCAGTTTTGAGTACGAGTGGTGATTAGACTAGGATCTTCTGTTTAAGGTGTGGATCCCAAACTACCACAAGCATCGATGGCCAAGCTCGGATTTGAATACATATAGTTATTTGCCAGAACTAAAATAAAACAACTACTTGATAGTTGTTGAAATTACTTCAATATTGTGACTCGTTTCATATGAATTATTAGTAGATGAATTTACATTTATTGGAAAAGTTTGTTTCTTGAAAATATTAGTTACTCTCATTAATTTAAAAATATACTTTATGAATGAATAAATCAAATAACAATATTATAAATTAGGGAATTAAGGTAATTACTAATAATGAAATTTAACTGCTGAAGCGATATTTGTGATTTTCAAGAAATAAATCAACTACTAAAATAGAATGAATAAACTGTGTATTATACTGGATTATAATAAATATAGGTAAAATTAATATTAAGCCACAACTATAGAAATGGAATACCATGAGGTAAACTATACTATAAAAATTAGATTTTTTTTTGCATATTATAAATAAACATTTTAATCTATAAGCACATACAAGTATAAAACCTATTTAAATGATATTTACTAAATAATATTGATTACAGAAATGAATATTATTTGCAAAATGCGTAATTTAAGAAGATATTTTAAAAATGTGATAAACGCTATTGTTTTCATAAAAAAGTTTATTACATATGAATATGGCAAAAACTTCTCAATATTTAGAAAAAATTATCAATTTGATACACTTAGTACATTATTCGTAAAATATAAAATATAAACACTCTTCAGTGACTTATATTTTATATTTTCTTTATATATTTTATAAATCAATGAATCTGATTATATACACATTTTATATTGATGCATTTAATTTATACAGTTAAATTATTTTGCTCGCCCACACGCACGAAATAGTACATACTAAATTGAAAATATTTATTATTTTTTTTTACATTTGATTAAATCAAATGTGAAGTGGAGCATGTTTCATATTGCATGGATATCCATAATGCCTTCATGTATTATTAAAAATTTTATCATTAATAGAAAAATAACTACAAAGTTAATCATCATTTCAGAAATTACTTATTATTATTTTAAAGAAGTATATTTCACTGAAGAATATTAGATAACTTATTTTATTCTATGAGAATTGCTCATGAAACTACAATCAGGAATCAAATTTATTGCGAAGAGGAAGAATTTTAAAAGAAAATCAATAGCGGTTACCGTCAGCATCCAAAATCTCCAGGGGTATAAAAGAATAAGGAATTGCGTTCTATGAACACTTTTTTTGGTAACAAAGCAAATTACAACCATGCCAACCGGTTTGGAGACGGTTTCAAAACGACGTCATCTGTTCCTGAGGCAAATTAGAGATGCAAGAAAAAGAATAACTCCGCAAGCACTCCCACGTATCCAGGTTTAATATGATTAGGGCTGCGATTTCTGAAAAAAAGTCATTTTTCTTTTTGGATAAGCACGCAATCCATTAGAAAAGTAATATCTCAAGACCGCTCTTCGGGGTTTGATCTCAGCCCCTGTTGAACAACAGTAGGTGCATCGAATTCAGCAAAATTTTTAACTCAAGTCATCAATTTATTATTGAACAGCAAATTGAGAGGTCAGATATGGAACCTTTGTAAAAAAATTAAATATTCTATGTTATCTTTATAATGGGGCATTCAGACATTTTTATTTTTGTATGCATTGACTCTAATACAGCAGTAAGCACCAATATCAATTAGAAATATAGATTTCTTTCAGGTTAAAGGATTAAGTTTTACTGTTAAAATGAGATAATCTTCTATTGGCGTTAATTCTTTTTCTTATTCACTCATATTCAAATATATGTATATAAGATAAAAGGTTTCTTAATAAACCTCTCGGTATATTGTCTTCAGGAAGACATTTCATAAATGTTAAAATATTATTAAGGAGGAAAATTTGAATAATTCCCAAGAGTAATTGACAAACATGTATGCAAATAAAATTTAAAAGTTAACTATTATTATTCTACACTATTTATCATATTTCAAAGAATTACAAATATTTAAAACAATTATATATATGAATAGTCAAAAAAATTAAATAAGACTAATAAAAAACAACTCTGCATCAAGGAGAGTTCTTCTTAAAGTCAGAGAAAAATGCGATACAAAAAGAGGTTTTAAATAAAGAAATTAGGATGAAGCGCTTTTGCTTAAAAGTAAAAATGTGAATATGTGCAATAAGAGAGAGCATAAAATTTAATTATAATTTTGAAACTTTATATAATACATCATTTCTTTAATTATTTTCACAAAGATTAATATCTAAGCTATAATGGCCGTAGAACCAAAAAAAAAAAAAAACATAAGGGTAAGAAACCCCAATGGAATTTTCTAACTAATCCATGTAAGATATGTGTAGAAACCAAAGAAAGTAATCTAGATAAAACCAATTGAGAGATTAAAATGCATTCCCAAACATTCTCGTAAAAATTATAACAACAATAACATTAATATTTGCAACTGTGAGACATGTTGCAGATATTAAGAATTCTTGAGGGAATAGTAAATAGTACAGAAAGTATAATTTCGTTCATTCATTAACATCAATAAATATTCCAAATGACATCTATATACACAGCATAATATAAATTTTTGTGTACATAACAAAATAACCGTTGACAACGAAATAAATATATAAATACAAAATTAGCTTAATTTGCATATCCAAGAACTTAAGGTTGTTTGTACGAGAAAATAATTTTACCAGATAAATAGTTATCCAAAAAACAGGGCTGTTAAAGTATTAATCAGGTAGAAAATATTAAAATATGTGTTCTATACTGCGCACTTGTCAAAGATTGGATCTACCCAGTATATACATATATATTAATTTTCATTATCCTTATTGCATAAAATGATATTTATAATTATAATCTAAGGTCTACATCATAAGTAAAAAAGCGAATATCTTTTATTAAACTAATATAAACATATCTGGACAATTTAGTTGCATTTTTAGATATAGCTATCTCGATCAATAAGAAATAACTTAAAATTAATGAATCATTATAATGTGTGTTTATAATCAGGAGTTTGACAAAAATGATGTTCATATGTCATTTAACACGTAGAAAGATTTAATTAGGATGCATACATTAAATGCCTAATTTTTAAAGAGAGTTTTTAAGAAATATTGCCAGAATATTTATCATTAAAAAGTTCTAGCATTAAAGAAAGTTATTTTCAAACTTCTCAGATCATGAATTGTTTGGATGTCTCCTTCGACTTTTGCAAATAGTTATAATCGCTGTTTAAAGAATGTAATGGGGGAGCATTCTGAATAATTTGTATATCATGAATAATGAAATTATTATAAGGAGAAATTTATTTACTTTACCTGGGAAGATTTTACACATCCCAATTCTATTCAATTAATGGTCGTAACTTGTCTTCCAAGTTCTCATTTTGAAACCGCAGAACTACTACAACTGCCATTGATAGTTTTAGAAGAAATAAAGTGGAAATTATATTAGGTAAGATATCAAAAGCATTAGTCTATTTAAACTTAGTAAAGTTGCAAATAATTTGCACTAATTGTTCAACCAGTTGAGCAAAAGAACATGTAAGAAAATACGGAAAATGAATAGTTCAAACATTGGTTTAGTTATTTTTTGTTTTAAAACACAAATTATCTTTAACCATATGGATTTAATAAGTTAATGAATAATGTGAAATTACAAATAATTTAGAGGTCTTATGAAATCACATGAATTTCAAAATATATAAAGTTAAAATTAATTAAACAAATATGTCAAAATGTTGTGCATTATTTCGGTATTAGCAGGACATTTAAATAAGAGTGAATATCACAAACATTCCCCACTAAATTGCGGGTATTTGTAATATTTTTGGAGGTGAACATAATTCCTGACTAAATTGTAAGGAATTATGTTCTCCTCCAAAAATGTAAAAAAACGGGCAGCAGTATTAATCTAAGCATACATCTAATATTTATGAAGTAACCCTAAAGAGATTTAAATATAACTACATTTTGAATGTAGTCAAATGAATGAGCTAGCTTATAAGCATATCCTTATGTGAAATACTTAATATTTTAGTGCTGAAATGAATACTTGTTTTGATCTTGAAATTTTTTAGGAGCCAAATATGATATATGTTCGATTTAAGAATTTAGCTAGCGGATATCGAAATCTATCAAAAATTGTAATTACTTAGGTGCTTATAGTTTAGTCTACTTTTATTAAAAAATCATAGTTTAAGCCCATCCAATTGAAATTTCTTCTAACAATTGTTATTGTTGTTGTTACTAATAACATTTGGACAAGCCAAGCTCGTTATATCTTAGCTATGCGAATTTAAGTCAATTGGGAGCATCTTTCGTTTTAATCAGAGCACCATAAAGATGAAAGTACGACTTTGCTCTACACACATACCATAGGTACCCGTTTATAGGGTAGGCAACCATCCACAACTCATTCACACAAGGAAAGGACAAATATATAGAGAGAAAGTACATCCATGCCCAAACCGGGATTCGAACCCAGGAACTCCTTATCCGTAGTCAGCCATGCTGACCACTAGACAAGTTGGGCGGCTCTTCTAACAATGAAAATGTTTTGCAATCGTTAGTGTGAATACAGGGAACATAATTATAGTAAATTTGATCATATGCAAGTCATATTATAAGCAAATATTCTTTTCCGTTAAATTATTTTTTTAAACAAAATTCATTTTTAACTGCAGTGGTACCTTTTTCATATGATTCCATACATAGAATAATATTCTTAAACTTAGTCTGAATTTAATTTTGTTCAATTTCTACCGTTTTGAGAAAATATTTAATTTTTTTATATTTTGAAATCCTGTTCTCTGAGCAAGTATAACATAAAACTTTGCGATTATTTATTTTTTAAACTTAGTTAGAAAAAATGCATGCGCGTATATAAATTTAGAGAGAATTATAGATGCATATTGAATTATCTTTATTAATTAAATGGATACTATATCACTTTATTGGAATGGATTGGAGTCAACGAAAATTATGCATTTCATACACACAATTGACATTCTTTGAAATTTAAAAACTTTGTGCTTACTGTGACCTGTTGGTCGGACACCATTCTTCGGAGAGTAAAATCCCAGGTTCAATCCTAGCTATGGGTGGACAATCGGAAATTGATATCGGCTTTTATCATGGATATCTGTATAGGTAAATGATTGGGAGTTTCAAACTCTAATTAAAATATTAAAATGTCTTATTAATATAAAAATGCCGTAAACATTAAAATGTTTTACAACAGTGTTAGGCTGTCCACTACTTAGTATTAAAAGTTTTACTTCACTTTATTCCGAAATTTTTAATAGACCAGTATTACCTAACTGAGAACGATACTAAAAAACAAGTTAAATATATTTTTAACAGAAAACAAATTGTTTATAATATGAAGTGAAAACAAATTTTCATGACAGAGAGTACAAAAAGAGAAAAATTTTCACTCCAAAAACCTAACAACTCTTCCCCCTCTTTTTGAAGGCCAACATCCCTCTGAATGGAGGTAAAATACCAGCAATAAAGGGCTTCCCAGCCTCTGAAACTCGATGCCCGCTAACTGGCCGTAGCCATGTAAGTCAATCTTTAAAACATCCTCATACATTATGAATGACAAGCAGCGATGGATGATGGGGCTTTTAACATGAACTCCGGGCTCTCCTTTTGTTGGAAAAATCGGGGAAGCTGGAAACTCTACTCCTCAGTATCTGCGTTAATAACCCACTAAATCAACATGTTAAATGATTCTAATAGAAAAGTTTATCGTGTTCCGATAGGGATGTTTTTGGAAGAAACACTCTTCCATATATCCAGTGACTTGTTATGATATGTGCAGTGTATCCCGATGAGGGGAAGGAGCGCTTTTAGGTTTGATGGTGATTATTATACCAGGGAAGTGTGAGTGAGATTGGCATTATAATACGCAGTAATTCTTGGATCATTATATGACCTGGTGTAATATTTTTGATATAAATATCAAGCATACATGCAATTCTAACACACATGCTTGACTTGTCCTAAATTACAAGTAATAGAATTATCGGGTGAATAAAACTTATTCTATTTTTTTTAAATTAAAGTGAGAAAATGAAAGCTTTTAGAATTAGGTGCTTACATATTCGTAGATACTAATATTGGACGCGCTTATATCCTATTATTTATTTTAAACTTTCTGTATTTGATGAAAGAATTAAAAATGTGCATTATTCAAAGTGAGAAAATGTGCTTTGTTGTTGGAGAAGTAAAATATTAAAAATTTCGAGTAAATTAAATCTTTATGTTTAAAAATTGAATAGATTTTTTAAAGACAATTATTTACACACGCTTAGATTTGTTCCAAAACATGTAATAAATAATAAGAAAGCAAATATTCTTATTTGTTGTCAGAAAATGAGAGATTTTTGACTAACTACAAACTATTATAATTTTAGTAAGATTCAGGGTATTTATTTATTAATAATATATTTTATATTCTCGCAGATTTATTAGATTTTGTCAATTTTTATCGCTGCACAATTAAAAAAAGGCATTTTTATGTATACTCAAAATATTAGCAACTTTTTTGTATTTTCTATTTAGTGCAAAAACAGTTCAAGGAAATATTTCATATTTTTATTAAGTTATGAATATCATTAAACTATTGGATGATTATAATATTTCAACTGTAAATGACTATATATGTATATATATATATATATATATGTATATATACTATATATATGTATATATATATATATATATATATATATATATATATATATATATATATATATATATATATATATATATATATATATATATATATATATATATTAAGAAATCAAGGCAAATAAATTTTTAGCTTGGGTCTTTAAATTAAATTGTACAAGCAAATTTATTATCGCATACTAAAATTTCCAGTCAAGTTAAATAAAGGTAAAATGTAATAGTATAATCTAGGCATTATTTTATTACATTTTCATCTTTATTTAACTTGACTTAAAATTTAATTCCATCTCGTAATAACATCTATTACGTAAATGCGTAGGTTTACATTAACTTTTAAATACTAAAGATTATTAAAAATATCCATATTATGCTTACTACGAAAGTCAAAATAATTGAATGACTGCAAAATAATTTAATTTTTAGAATTATAACTGTAAATAAATTGAATCAAAATTATTTAATACAAGTTTCGAATTCATAAAATTTGACTTGATCAAAATATGTTGTTATATTATAGATATCTTTTCATACTATTTCAATATTAGAACATAGATTTGTTTAATGATTTAATAATAATCTAGTCATAGCATGAAATATTTCATAGTTTTGCTAAAACATATTGCTTTGTAATTAGAAGAGCTAATATTTTATTATATGTAAACTAAACAAAGTAATACATGAAATCAGGTATTACATATTTTAGAGTTATTTCTTTGAAAAATAAATGAAAAGTATTACACGATTTTGTTGAAAGCAAATTGTTTAAGTGATATTGGATTTTTAATATACAGTCAATCCCTAAGTTTCAATTTATTATTATTGGAAGAAGAATGGAATTATATTTTATATGATACATTAAACAGTTTAAAATAGTATTATAGATGAGGTTAGCATATAACATTGTAAGAAATTCATATGTATTAAATGAAATTTGCCAATGTGTTTACATCATACAGTCAATCTCTGCAAATTCCAATCTCTTGTCAATGCTTGAATTTAAAATAAATTTTAGTTGAGATTTGTTTCTAAGAGAAGAAGATATTAACTATATTACACTATCCCACTTATTAGATGCCTCTCCAAAGCAATATATACCATTAAATACTGCAATCAAAATTAATCACATAATTATATTGAGATATAAGTTAACTATTAAAATATTCAGTTTATCTTTAAGTTATGTAAAAAAATTTAATTTTCATTTTAAAATTTTAGTTCCTGAAATAAAAGTTTCCTCATTTTTTTTAAATAAAAATTATGTGTCAATTGAAGTGAATTGAAATTGAACCTACATATTCAAAAAGTAATAAAAATATTCAGCAAAATTTCAATGCACAGTATATTTCAAAAAGTAAAGAATTAGATTCAATGACTTCCATTTCCTTATCCCGAGCTGAAAATCCAAATCAAAATGAAATCCCAACCCAATCAAAATCCAATGCAAATGTTTGAGATTATAAATGTAGAATTGTAATATTAGAAACAATTTTCTTTCATATTTCAATACATTGTTAAAATACCGAAGAAAGTAATGACTGTTATTATATATTATTGACATTTTAAGAAATTTAATTAACTTGCTGATAAAAATATTTAATTCAAGCATGTTCTTACTTTTTAAATAAGATACTGCATTTTATTAGACATTTCATGCATTTATCTGTTATTAAATTTTTGATTTTAACATTTTTTTCTCAAACTGTGTATATTTTTTGAAAGCAAATTATACCCATCTAATGTCTAATATACTTTATATTTTCATTAAAATATCTTTTTTAGAATTTTACATTTATTTTCCTATATTTAAGAAATATTGAAAATTTTAAATGAGTAATCCATTTTCCAAAATGCAAGAAATTAATTATGAAATTTATAACACAGTTTTTGAAATTGAATGAAAATATCAGCAATTTAACAAAAAGACTTACAATATTTCTTACAGTAAAAACATTCACTTTTTTAAAAATATTATAAAATGAACAAATCCTGAAATTAAGTGAGTAACCAAATACTATAGATTCGTATTATTAAACATTCTATAAATTTATTGCGATATTTGATATTATGTAAATGAAAGATAATATGGATGACTTCACTTTTAGAATTTATTTGCCAATAATAAGAAATAGTGTTTAAAACATTCTTTAAAATTTTTATTAAAAGTATTTTGTTTAACAGTCATTCATCTTTTGTTTCTTATTTACATTTCCATACATATTTGTGTATAGATTTATTTTGTTATATAAGTATATGTCAATATGCATTGATATTAATAGATGCATGAGTACAAATGCATTAGTACTATTCAATAAAAATTATAAGATGTAAATAAACTTCTAATATCATTGTTTCAAATTATATTGTTTTATATTTTACAATTTCACAAACCATGTTCTTTTATAATGATTATATAATACTAGGAATTATATGTTCATATAAAGGAAAATATTTTATAAATATTCCATCGTGGTTACTAGAGCATTATTAAGATAATATGGCTGCTAAGAAAAAAAACAGATTAAATACAGAATTAATGTCTAGAAAATATGTGATAATATTGTTAATATAATACTTGTTAATATGTTTGTGTTTTTTAATTTTTATATATTGATAATTTTTATAATTATAAATAAAAATATTGAGATAATTAATATGAATGTTTCCACATCAGAGCTACTTTTATCAAGAATAGATATTATTCTTACAAAATCAAGCATTTAACTTTCGTTTAAAAATAAAATAATTTTAAGATGTTAATTTGTACTATTATTTTCAATGCACAACTTCACAAACAGTATCAATGTTTATAATTTGAAACATTTATTCTATTATTGTTGTCCCATTGTTAAGTTTACAATAATGATAAATAATCAAATTTAAATAATTAATTCTTAGTTTAGAATATTAATAAAGAGATAAGGACATTTTATATTAGTGTAAATTATAACTATAAAGAAGTGCTCCATTTTTCCTATTTTAAGTTTCCACAATTTCATGCATTTCCAAAAATCACTTTTTCCATTAAGTTTTATTATATTTATAACATTAAAAACAACTTTAACGACAGCGAGAATTTGTTATTGAAGAACAATGAAATATTAAAATTTACTATGCTTTGGAAATTTATAAACACACACATGTATAATTAATAATTACCAATACCATTTCGCTTGATTGCCTTGTTGTAATAACACTATTTTGCTAAGGGGAAGATGACAATTATCATGAATAAATATTAACGAATGCTAGATTTTTGTTTCCTTCATATAGATTTATAAGAGAAAGTGCTTGGAAGTATATAGGAATTCTTTTTTCTTTTTGTAATATGTTTCATTAACTATAAAAATGTTCTTATTGAAGGAAATATATAAAAGAAACTCAAATGATTTAAAAATCTTTAAGTGTTAAAATGCCCACTACATCATACTAATTAACATTAACTAGATCAGATATAGTTATCAATCACAATTTACACACAGTCTGATAATTAGATTATAGATAAGAATTAAATAAATATATTTGTGTGATAAAATAAGTACTCGATTTTCAAATTTCACTAAATTTATTATTTTTATACAGTTTATAAATATTGTACAGATTTATATATAATTAAAATTTTTCATAGTAATTGTTTATAAACTATTCCTTAGTAAAATCTGATAGAATTTTGATTTACAATTTAAAAGGCGTATAATTAAGCACAGTTTTACAAACATACAAGTCATAAAAATTAGTTTACACAGTCATTAATCATTATTCTATACAGTTTTACTTACTTAAATTCAAACATTAAACTATTACAGTTATATTCCTTCTTAATTAAAAAAGACTAGTTATGAACTTCATTTAAGATTTGTTACTAACTTCATTTAACGCTCGAAAACTCATTTAAATATCCTTATAGTGTAAATAATATGCGCACTTTATTAGTATTCAGTTCAATCTCGAATTCGAATACTGAAAAGCTTTGCTGATTTTCTGACCAATTTTTTTTGTTTTACATTTTGTTCGTAGTGTAGTCATTTTTTATTTTTTACTTCAAGCGTTACAATAGATGAATTGATTGTGAAGTAGGTTTTGAGTTATACTGCGAAATATGAGATGTTTTCCAACATCTTACATTTTTGATGATTTCTCGTAGACGTATTTTATTTCCCAACAACATTTTTTCCCTTTTATTTTTCGCTTCTCTTCTTATAACGAGAGGAGCATCAAAGAAAATAATAGAAAAAAACAACACATAAAAAAGCTGACATAAAACATTCATTTATTATATATTCCTTCTGAATTCTATGTATGAAGTACTTAGCTTTGTTTACTCCTTGGAATTTTTTACTGCTTGGATACCAATCGAGTTTTTTTTTTTTTTCGTTTTTGGGAAAGCTTTAAGATATTTTATATTTGCCTTTAGAGAATAAATGGCCTAAATGGAAGAAATATTTCCTTGAGAAATTTTTCAGTGCAGTTTCTTTTGACAAATGAATCTCGTTTATATCTTAATTGTTTTAATTATTAAAGATACACGTTTTTAATCCCATAATTCCGTTAAATTGTGCAAATAAGACTTGATTAAATATAACTTCCCCAAAACTTTAAAAAGTTTTATCTTTTTTTATTCAAACTATTAGTGTAAATTCGAAATATTATTTCGTCGTGTCTTTAAATGCTATTAAAATATCGGAAGCTAGCTTTAAGTGCTGGACTTCAAACTTTTCAAAATGATTCATAAAGGTGCTTGAATTGTTCAAGATTACGTATAATTTAGTTTTTAAACTAAACATTCATTTAGTTTCTAACACTGATGTTTCAAAAATAGGAAATATTTTAATTCTTAAAGCTATGTGAGTAAAACTATAATTGATTGGAAAATCCTTCATGTCACTTCTTAAAGTTATATGATTTTAAAATTTTGAAAAATTAAAAATATTTTAATTATTTCTTTATTTTCAAATAACAGTAATTTGTAAGAAAATTTAATCACGTATAGATTATATTTTTTATCAATAAATTTATATTTTTAAAAATTTTTCTGGTCTTACTTATTTTAAATAAAGATATTTAATTGTTTTACATATCTAATTTTACCTGTCATTCTGTAATTTTTATTTTTTAATCCCTTT
Source organism: Latrodectus hesperus (assembly GCA_037975125.1). Lineage (NCBI taxonomy): Eukaryota > Metazoa > Arthropoda > Arachnida > Araneae > Theridiidae > Latrodectus > Latrodectus hesperus. The sequence goes on from CM075854.1 coordinate 94,069,012, forward strand.
AATCACATGAATTAATGGAATATATTTATATAACAAGGAAAATATTATTTTTATAGTCAAAGTACCTTGTTAGATTATCAAATAAATAATTTTGATCGGCAAGACTGTTCCAAATTATAATAATTTTTAAACTTGACAAAATTTAAATTGAATTGGATTATTAAGAATTATAAAGAAAAATTGAAAGTTACAATGCTGCAAACGGAATTCTAAATAATATAAAAATTAAATGTTAACTCCAAAAATTATTTCTAATTTCAATTCTTATCTTATTTTATTTCATTTTTCCAATTAACAGTAAAACTTAAAATGTGTTTCTATTATAAATAATGAAAATAGTTAATTAGCTCCATTATAAGCAAAATATGGTCTCTAAAAGGAACTCCACTTTAAATTTTTTTAAATATTGTTTCAATGCTCCCCCAAGAAAGTAATCAGAAAATTGGAAAACATTTTTAATCGACACTGAACAAATTAAGGTGTGTGTCTCATTTTTCTCAAATAATTTTGAGACTATTTTAATCAAAGTTATTTATCTATTAAATATGTCTTAAATAAAATACTCAATTCTTACTGTCAAAATATTTTAAATGCGTCCGTAAATATTTTAAGTATGTATGTAAAAATTTTAATTCCTCATAAAATCCTATTTGAATTACCTATTGAATGTCATTTTATTAGATGGTAAAATATATGAATTTTATTTTTGATATTTCTTAAATAAAATTAGAGTTCAAACTTAAATAAATTTCGATCTTAAACCTAAATTAAATTTATTCGTGTATGATATTTTTGTCTTGAAATAAATAAATGCAAAGCTTCTAAATGCCCAAAAACTGGAGTAAAATTGTTCAAAGAAAATAACTTTTTCGCGATGTTAGCTATTATATTTGATATAAATTTTAAAAGAAGATTATACATGTAGATAAATGTAAACAAATGCAATATTGTACCAAAAAATATTTGTGTCTGATATATTTTACTTACAGTTTGTATTATATAAGGAAATTTGAAAATTGCAAATATGAATTAGTCTGCATATATATATATATATATATATATATATATATATATATATATATATATATATATATATATATATATATATATATATATATAATTAAAAACATTGACATAGAAATATTTATCTCATTAATAATTCATATTTTTTTATAATAGTAAAAATAATATTTGATTTTTTATACAAGGAATCAAGATTGATGGAGTACTACTTTTATTCTGTCATCATAAGAAACTTGATTCCTTTAGGAAAATATCTTAAGAAGTGAATAGTATTCTATTTCAGTATAAATCAGGAAAAACATATTTTTAACATGTTTTTCCTGAATTTTTACATTATGATTCAACTGAAAAATATTTAACTTGTATTTCCTTAGCAGTTTCTTTAAATAATTTTTTACTCAACAAATTTATTCTAAGAATTTGTTAAATCTGAACTAAGCGATTTCTGAGGAATATTTCTAAAAACGTGTAAATCTAATTTTAAATGCATATATTCCTTTATTATTTATAAAATATTATATATTATGCAAAAATTTATTTTTTAAAACTTATTTCAATGATTAAATCATTAATTTATAATTTTATTAGGAATTTAAATGTTTTTACTTACAAAAATTTATTTGAATAAAACCGTATTTATTAAGTATAATTCAATTTATTAATTAAATTTTTTTTAGATTTTATTTTTAAAAATAATGTTAAAAAATTTAATTGAAAAGTGTTTTTAATGAACATGACTAAGGAGTAGTTCTAGAATTAAAAATATATGGACATTTCATAATTGTCTTGCCTATTCTAACAAGCATACAAAATAAACATCTGACTTTGTATTCTGTTACTCCTGAAAAAAGAGGCAACGATATAACTTCGTAGACCATAAAATCACATAGGATTGTGGATCAAAATTTAACTCGAAAATTGTCTGATCGTGTTTTTTATTTTCTACTTGATTTTACTGAAGCTTTTTCATATTGGTTTTAAAATCATTTATATTTTATATTATTTTTGCACAGTAGTTGTTTTTTATATGCATTAAAACTTTTTTAAATCAAAATTTTAAAACGCAAATTTCTTTTATTTTTGAAAAATTAGTGTATCTCAATTATTTTTATGTAAAAAAAAATATACTATAATTTTGGTGTTTTTTGGATAGCAGTTAAAATACATTATGAAAAAATATCATTGTTAAAATAAATAAGCTTTTTAGGTTAAAAAAAGAGAGTAAATAAGTATATACATTGAATATATTTACCTTATGATTAAGTTTCTACATCGTATCCATAATAGTTAATCTATTTTTAAGTTTGATTCAAAAAAAGTAGAAGAAGCAATATTAACTCAAAAACACCTAATGATTTTAGGGCTGCATGATAAATGTATGAAAGGTTTTGATACTTTATCATTGATCATAGTGCCTCCATGTTATAGGACATATTACAGTTGTATGTGTACTACATAGTATGTCGACAATAGACGTCAACATTCATTCATTTATCAATATTGTACGTCATTATTCACTTAATGTCTGATTTATACGAAGTAAAATTTTGGTTATATATCTTTACTCCAAATATCCATTAGCCTAAGTATTCGAGAAGAAATATTTCTGAGATTTTATGTCGCAAAGATAATTAAACAAACGTCAAGGTAAACTGAAAACATATTTTGTCAAATATCTGAGATTTATTTATTTTTTATTCAAACTTAAACTGTTATACATTTATATAAAAAAATATTTTAAGTTGAAATAATAGTTTATAAAATGTGCAGTTTCTAAATAAATTTAAATTGTTTATAATATTTTATTTCTAAAAATAAAAAAAAATATTTTTCTATGTGCTCATTAGCATGCAATCTTAACTAGGTATTTCGATTTTTAATCGAGAAATAACTTTCCGACACGTATCATGAAAAATACATTGAAAACTTATCAGAAAAAGTATTTTTAAAGACAATTAAAATTAATATAATCTGATAATCAATGAATGTGATTATCCATTCCGTTGTTATAACTATATGATTTAATTGCAATCAAATTTCATTGTAAAATTCCTTAAAAATATTCTTAACCATTATTGATTTCATAAATCATTTGTTTTATTTCTTTTTAGACTCTTATTTTGATATTTGTTACTGATAATGTTTTAAATATCATTGAGAATTAAATTGTGCATACAATGCATGCCTCTTTATTCTTTCATACGAATGGTTGAAACTATTTAAAGCTGATATAATAGAAAGTGATACGTATTTGATTCTTGATTAAGAATAAAATTTAACTGCTAAATGGTGTAATACATGGTTTATTGTAGTTTCTATACACAGAAATTATTATATTTTTATCCGAACAACTTTATAAAAACAGAGCACTTAAAAAGAAAAGTTATTTTTATTTGTTGTAGAATACATCATAATAATAGATACAATTTCTTCACTATGATGGATTTATTTAAAAAAAATATGCTGTTATTTTTTAAGTGTAGATTTTTTTATAAACTAATTTACATTAAAAAACAATTATGAATCAAGTTATTTTATATTCAAAAAGTATCAATGTAAAAACTATTTCTTAGTGCAATTTACTTAACACAATTTACTGTTGCAGTGTTTTATATTTCCATTGTTATATTTGTCAAGCATAAAACTCAAGACAAGGAATTTGCATACGTTTTAAATAATTTAAACAGATCACATAATTCATGTATTAAGTTACTTTCGTATTAATTTTGTCCAATTCTTAACTAGACGTGTACTGCTTTCAATTTATATTATCACGCCATCACCCACAAATCAGTTAATGATATTACGTTAAAAAGATTTATTTTGACAAGCGATATTAAAAAACGGATATGTGGAACAATAATCATCAGATTACTTTCATTCATTCATCGTTTATTTTCTAATGAAAATTACATTCCAATGAGAAAATATAAGAATGCAATAGTACTGCAAAAATTGCAGGCTTCTCAGAGCAGGATATAATAGTTTAAATGCTTAAAATTTGAAGTAATTTTTATATAAATTAAAAATAACAATAATATTCTAAATTAATTATAAATGAAATATTAAGTATACTAAGTCTTAAATGTTAGTACTTAATTTTTCATATATAGTTAATTTCGATGTAATTTTAATTTAAATGTGAATTTAGTTCTTCTGATAAAATATATAACTCAAAAAATTCTGATCTCAATATGGGGTTTTTATAAAAACCAAGTGTTTATTATTTATACTTAAGTATCAGCTGTAAAATTCATGGTTTTATAAATAATAATTTGAAGTATTCTAATACATTTAATTTATTTTTGAAGTTGTATCCATGATTAATTATTAACGGCTCTAATTTTGATTTATTAATGATGGAACTCAATTAAATTTTTATTTGTAATCGAAAATTATTCATATAAATTCAGTTTACAAAATTAACTCGCCAAATTTATTTTTTCTTCAATGAACAAAATCTCTAGAGTTCCATTATAAATTTCTTTCAAATTTTTGAACGCTATTAACTTTAATGATATTCCTTATTTTAAAAGCATAAAATAATTTTAAAATATTTAAAAAACTTTATCCTTCAATTATTTTTAAAAGGGTAAATATATTATTTGTATTCAAAAGAGAAATTTTCTTACGCTTTCATCTGAGCAATTTACATATAATACAGTTATTTAAAAAAAACTAAAATTAAACTTTTATATGATGAACTGTATCATCTAATACATGCATTTACGCTCCACTAAAAGTCAAAGATAAAATTCAAGTCAATATGTTATATAATTCTCATAAAGTAAAAAATATGTGTATCAATCACAGTTAATCATTGCAAATCATTGTTCATTTTGACTTATTTCTATCAAATAATGTATAAAAATAGTCCTAAATATTAAAATATTTTATATTTTGAAACGCCTTGGCCTTCTTTAAGGGATCTAACTAGGTTATTCTCTTGGCCGTACATCTCTATTTTTTTATTTAAATAATACTAAATTCGGAATATTATACTATTAATGCGTTGTTTTTCAGAATTATTATGAATCACTTTTCTTGCAAGTTTTAACTAAGAATGTGTAAGATAGATATTATGAAATTACTACATTTTGAAATTTATTTAAAATTAGTTTTTATGATGTTTTATGTTAAGAAATAATATGTATTAATATATATTTATAATACATTTATTAGATATTTATAAAAATTAATAATTATTAACTATGCATAAACTAAAATAACACCTGTTAATATATTACTGACATAGCAAAATGACAAAAACCCCTTAGGGACATTTTACCATATTTTATTCAAATCAACATCTATTTCTCTACCAAAGTAAAAATTATGTGCTCTCTGTTCGTGGAATTAACTTTACTTCAGAGACTTAATTAAAAAGTAAACCCTACTTAAAGATACTGACGTCATTTTCTTAACCAATCATCATTTGTGCCTGTGGTCACGATCTTGTTTTATGCAATATCTGCAATCGTTTGTAGAATGAATATTTCATTTTGAATATTTGGTTTTCTTATATAGAATGATTCAGGGAAAATCGCAAATTTAATGCATATCAAACCTGAAAGAAAACCATGGAAATTTTTAATGTTTTATGGATTTCAAACTTATCTTTCTTTATTCAATAACTACAATATATTATTCGATAATTATTCAATCATTGTATAATTATTATTCGTTTATAAATATTAATAAAGAAACTCATGTTATCAAAAGAAATGCACGAAGTTTTAGAATTTCGTATTATTTTGTTTAAATTAACAAACCAAGCATAAAATACTTAACATTTCATTAAAAATTTCAGTTTTAAATCCTGTTTAAGAATCCGAATAACATAAAAGTTAAAAGATAAAACTATTCTTTTGTGAGGCAGCAAATAAATTTGGATTGAAAATAGTACCTAAAAAGAGATATTTTCAAATTAATTAATAATATTTAATTAGAAAATATAATTTTTCGTTAATATATTATAAGATGAAAAACTTATTTTTTAAATAATATAATTTCCTTTAAGTCAAAATCGTTTAATTGTTTTTTCAAAAAGTATAGTTGTACAGTGAATATGAATATTGATTGAGAATAAAAAGTAAATTTATTCGCTAATGTACATTGCAACTTAAAAATATTTTTAACTTATTTTCTGTTTCATCATTCATTAAAAAATATTGATTATGGCTTTTAAATATTATAATTTTAAAATCAATAAATAATCTATGAAATTTGTGTTACAAATAAAAAATTTACAATAGATTAACAAAATACATTTCCCAGCGATACAATAGTATTTTAACTATATTAAATATGAGTATATCTTATATACCTAACATATATTGATATTTAGTCAAAAACAAATAAAAGTAAATGTTCAATTTAAAAAAAACTGAATACAGTAGCGCATGTTTTGAATATTCATGAAGCTTTTATTAAATGTTAGTGTGTATGAGTACGTAATCGATTTCTCTTGCTTTCACCATGTTTTGTTATTTCACAATTGTTGAAATATTCAAATTAAATCCTTAGATAAATATGGTTTGTTTTGACAAATCAATTCTCATTCACCTTTCAATGTTGAGCCATTGAAAAAATTTAAAAATTTGAAATTTTAAAATACTTAAAAAGATTGTTTAATTATGCTATTTATTTTCCATCCAACAAAATACTCTGTGAAATTCGTCATACTTTTAGTTTACATATTAATTTTAGGATAGTGCGCCTTTGTTATGGTTGGTTCTTTTAACACTTTTAGAGTTTGTTTTTTGTATATATGTTAATCATTTGAATATGATCCGGGAAAATAGTCATCGTAAAATCATGATTCCTTACACATTATGGCTCTGTGACAATCGTCAATTTATTATTTTAAGAAGTCAACAAATTTAGTTCATACAGTAATTTGGTATGTTGTTTTATTCTGTTACTAAGAGATAGTTCTTCAGGTTTCCACAGTTTATTAAACTTATGTAATGGTCAAAAGCACTATGTATGCATGAGGTATTCTATGGGCTTACGACTTGCCTAACTGTTTTTCTGTTATATACAAATATATGGAGCCTATTTTATTCAATGCAGCCTTCACATTAGAAAAATGTCTAATAATTTTTCCTCATTAACTATGAAGAAGTTTCCATTATTTTCGTAGTTACTTTTTTGCTTCTGATTGTGTTAGTAGAAAACTTTTTCTTAGCATCTTCTTACTTTTCATTGCGTCAAAATGTCAAAACCCATTAGAGCTTGGAATTGAATACACTATCATTCTACTAGGAGGCAAAAGGAGAATCCAACAAAGAAAAGAAGTAATATGTGATCATGTGATATAATATCCACTAATGATTTCATTATTGAGTAGAAAAAAATTCAATTTTATCGAACGGATTCACAAGTATGTATTTCATTCTCTTATCATAGCATTTTTAGAGTTTTCAGCTTTTTTTTCTTTGAACGGTTTACCTGACATTAAAGTTGTTTTTATTTCTCAGCTAAATATTATTTCTTTTCTTAACGTCTAAATATTTGCTTCCGAACATGGATCGAACGTGGAGTTAAATAAGCAAAAGTCTTGGCAATTCGGGAAATTCCTCCTGCGCCTCGGAAAATCTAATTTAACATAAATAGCTGTATTTGAAAATACCCAAACCTAGGAGAAAGAGAGTAAGAGGGGGAAAAAATCTCACTTCTGCCAACCGCTTTCGTCAAGTTTAAGATATTAAAATCGTGCAAGAAAAGAGGATTAATATTTGTTTAATAGAATTACCCCAGCAAAAATATTGAGAAAGTAAAAACGGCTACTTTTCACATCCAGCCTCTCTTCATACAAACACGTTTGCGGAAATTTAATTCATTTCCTCCAAAAATGTTCCAAGAGCGTTCTTATTTCTTTTTTTTTATTCCTCTTTCGCACTTAGCTTCAAATTTCACCGTAAGCAACGAATGAGAAAGCGAAAATAAGAGTGACCAGGAAAGTAAAACATACTAAAGCCAGTTAATACCCACAATTCTTTCCCCCTTTCCTCATTTTGATGCTCTTTACTGCTTGAAATGCCTTCTTGGTAAGATGTTTTTTGCTTTGCTCCCACTTTTTTTCACCTATATTTTAAATTAAGGTGAGAAAAGGAGAAGTTTCTCTTATCTTCCTTTGATGTACATTAAGGAGGCGTTAGCATATATAATTGTGTCTTCAGCGAAAATCTCCAGAGAATTACGAGTTGTTGATGAAATTTTATCTGGATATGTCATTGTATTTTATTTGAGCATTTTTCTTCCTTTATTGATGGCCTTCTGAAGCAGGTAAATTTTAATTAAAATATTTCGCAAAGAACAGTAATGAGTTAAATTGTTAATAAAAGTTTTTCTCGCAAAATAAAAAATTGATTGAAATTTTTTGTAGTTTTATTTTATTAAAAAAATTAGGGGGTATTATTATGTTTTATTTCATTTTTTATTAATATCATTTTATTTTACGACATTTTTTATGAATGACAAAAAATGGCCTTTCAGAAATACTGCTTTGAAAAATATTTCTCAAAATCTGACGGTGTATTTAATTTTTGATTTCTCAACATTTTTATTTTAAGAGAAAAGATAATTAAAATAAATTTTGTACTAAACAAAATCTTTCAATTTTAAGCATATGTTCAAATTTTCCCTTTGCAAGCAAAAATGCATTCATTAAATTTAATTTAATTACTTAATTCTCACTTACTCTATTCCATATATTTTATAATGTATATATATATATATATATATATATATATATATATATATATATATATATATATATATATATATATATATATATATATATATATATATATATATATATATATATATATATATATATAGTGTGTGTGTGTGTGTGTGTGTGTGTGTGTGTGCGAAGAAGATCCACAGTATGACCTGGTATAGATTCAACTAATATTTCATGTACTACTGGACGTAGCTGACATCATTGATCCTGCAATACTGTTCATAATTCAACTGGAGTAAGATGGTTTGAAGATCTCTTCTGAACAGCACGTTGCAAGGCATCCCAGACATGTTCAATTGTGTTCATATCTAGGTAGTTTAGTGGACAGCAAGAAGATGTTCTTGGAAACATTCTCTGTATCAATTTTGAAAGTGTGAGTATCGCGCTGCTTTGATGAAATTCCTCAAGTCAGTCGGAACGATCTATGGAAATGACTGGAATCAGGTGATCAGACAGGATGCCTACATCCCTGCCTCCTGTTGTAGTTGTATTGAGACGTATTAAGAGCCTCGTATCACGCCAACTTCTTATACACCATATTAATTCAGAGTCTCCATCAGCAAACACAATCACCTGTTATCATGTGGGGTCCATGGATTCAAGAAGTTTTCTCCATACCTTATACGAGATCAATCATCGTGCTGTGTAGACGGACACAAGCAAGGCATAAAGCTTCTTGTCGTGCAATCATCAAGGGTAGACCAGAGGACATTCGGTTCCGAAAGCCTATATCAATGATGTTCCGTTGAATGGTTGGCACACTGACATTTGTTGATGGCCGAGAATTGAAATATGCAGCAATTTGCTGAAGACATGCACGTCTATCACTTTTAATGATTCTTGTCAGTCGTTACTTATCCCATTCTTGCACGATCTTTTTCCAGTCGCAGAGATATCTGTGAAATGATGTTTTACCGGATTTTTGATTCTCAAGGTGCACTGGTGAAGTGGTCGTAAGTGAAATCTTAAATTTCATCGTAACTTCGAAGATGCTATGTCACATCTCTTCTGCATAGATTTTAACACCACATTGAAACTCTCTTAAATAATTAGAACATACCATTGTAACAGTAGTAACCGATATGTGCCAAACGCTTGTCGTGTCATATAGGCAGTAACAAAGCAGAGCCGTACACTGATTGATTAAATATCTCTTCATTCACATACGCAAGCCTATACCAGTTTATTGACTCTTCAGTTTATATACACATACATACGTGTATGTATGAAGACATGCAGATGCTAGAATGTATGAAACCTTGTAGGAGTTATTTTACTCATTTGTTAAAATTGTATATTATTAAACACTTATTTAATTTAAATTGGAAAGTATTTCCAAAAGAAAATTAGAAAAAAAATTAATATTTGGAGAAAGTTAAGTTGCTAAATTTCTTTTGCTTTCCGACAGATATCACAAACATGTACACCAAACAATTTCTTAACTTCAATACACAACTTATTCTTTTATATATATATATATATATATATATATATATATATATATATATATATATATATATATATATATATATATTTATATATATATATATATATATATATATATATATATATATATATATATATATATATATATATATATATATATATATATATATATATATATATATATATATATATATATATATATATATATATATATATATATATATATATATTATAAATAAAAATATTATATTTTTAATTTGACATACTATTTATTTGACTGCTTATTTGATAATGATTTGGAAAATGTATGAAATTAAAAATATACTCAATATATGTTAATTTTCGTTGGTAGCTAATCGGCATTATACATATTACACTATCATATTTGCATACTATTGTGTGTTTCAATATTTTTATTTTTAGCATGAATAGAAATTTTAACTTATGTTTTTCTCGTATTTTCCATATTTGGGTATTTGAAGATGTGGCTTAGTTATTCTCATGAAATCAAGGTTTCATTCATTTTCTAACTCATAAAATTTGTAATATAATAAATAAATAATAATCTAAGTTAAATAAAATTGTCATATTGTTTTTGAATTTCAGGTTAAAACAAGTATTTAAAAATGTTTATTATCAATTTTTAAGACCTCTTCTTTTTAAAAGTTTACATATCATTTATTTAAAACTAATTTATATTATTTTGAACTTTTTATAATTTATACAAAATAAAAAAAATATTATTAAAATATATAGTATAGAATTTTAAAGAGAGAGAGTGTGTGTGATGAGAATAAATGAGAATTAATAAATGGAATCATGTGCATTTTATTTTGGAAATTTATATTAGGAAATTTACACTAAAATAGCTTATAAATCATTTAATCATTTATACTCTCTCTCTCTCTCTAAAAGTTGAAGTTTCAAAGAATTTATAAAATTATAATTAAATTAGATTTTTTTAAATGTAACATTCCTTACTTGAAATTACTAAGAGAAACGATATACAATTTAAGGCATAAAAATTAATGTGCATTATTTTAAATATTTTGAATTTAGTATTAGATATATATATATATATATTGTTCTTTTAATCTAGATATGTTAGCAAAATACTTCTAATAAATACTTCTCTCTATTTGACATTGAGCAGCTGATTTTTCGGTCCAGATTTAATCACTTAAGTAATTACTCTATACGAGACGAGAGAAATAACCTTTCCACAAAATCCTTCAAAGATCAAGAAAATTGCTTCCTCCAAGGACAAATAAGCACTCTTATGGACAAAGATTGTGGAAGTTTGCTTCGAGAGTCCCCTGATACCAATATCGGGACTGGTGTTTGTACTAGAGTGTTCTTCCGAATCCACCTCGTTTGATCTCGCAAATAATTGCTATTAGATTACAGAAAAGGTTCAAGTGAAATTCTTTTCTTAATAATTTTCGATGTTGAAAGTGCTAATTTTCTAGCTATCTATGAAGTTTCTTTAACAAATATCGTTACAAAATACCTTCAATAAATAGATAATTAATATATATATATATATATATATATATATATATATATATATATATATATATATATATATATATATATATATATATATATATATATAATTTCAATAATGGTGATTTGCTAAAGTTAAACTAACGCATTAGCTTTTTGATGAATCCCCTGAGATATTATCTAACATCACAGTAGTTATATGTAAATTCTAATGTTTTCTTTAACCTGCTCAGAATCTCGACTCACTCTATTGCCTATGATTCATGTTAAAGCCCCAAATAACATCAAGGGCATGTAATAGAAATCATACAATCTACCTTCTTGATTAGATAAATTTAATTTCTGCTCTGTTTCAAACATTTACTAGGAAATATTAAAGTAAATTTGATTGTTGATTTAATTACTGAACGAAGGGAATAAAAAAAACCAATTTCTATCTCCAATCTATCGCATTAGGATAGTATGTACAATTATCAGATAAATAGGGAAATTTTCCATTTCAAATGTCTTATACTTTTAATACTCAATGTAAATTAAGCATGGGTTATAGTAATCTACAATCTAGCGCAAAAATGAAAAATGTTTGTGTATCATTAGCCAAAGTTCAAGATAAAGTTATCCTAAAAATTACTCATAACATCCTCTCTCATGGCAAAATTATCCTAAGAACAATTACATAGTAGTTAATAAATGTTATGAAGGGATGACAGTGATCGGAAATGACTAGAACTAATCCCAAAATCAATGGGAGTAAGTGATAAATTTTGATAATCACTTACCCCTTACATAGACAACAGAATATAGATCTGATGAACTCTAGCAGAAGCATTTTGTGTTATATGTCTGGTTTTTCTAATTCATGCCAAGTTGGTAACACAATTCAACACAATAGTCTTTATTTCAGCTGTAAGTGAATTAGATTTGTCTCTGGATTATACATGTTTACAGTGACATTAAATTTAGTTTAAGTCTTAAAATCTATCTCATCAGAATCAGTGTTAAAATTGATCGTAAAGCAGCAAGCAGAACCTGCTTTAAAAATTATGAACAGTAGATAAAACTATGAGATGATATTGGGTGTGAAACCTTAGATATACATCAATGATAGTCTTGATGCGAAAATTTACATGTGAACATTATCATAGCACTTTTGTAGATTATTTCAACATTATAATTTAGGCTCAGGTTCTTGGTGTCTAAAAGATCGATTAATGGTTGACAAACTAATTTTAGAACACTTGTTATAAAGCTAGAATTTTAGAACTTAATGTTAAAAATTAACAACACTTTTTGACTCACGTCTCGTTGTGTTCAAATATGGAATTTTCATCATAATATTTTCAATCATTAAACTCATTAATATCTGCACAATAAATGTCTTTCTATTTTTACGAACTTTGAAAACGGCTTTATCAAACAATCGATTGTCGAATGTAAATTCTAGCTGGGGCCAGGAAATGCTCCCCACCATTAACTAGTTACCTATCTACTAACTACCAACTTAAAAAAAAATCTTTATTAATATTTTAAATTCTTTTTTTTTTCATACATTTTCCTATAACATCATATTATACCTGTTTATAATTTTTTGGAGATCACCTAAAATTAAGAAGTCATTTAACATAATTAAGAGTTATATCATTACCACATTCTTCATTGAAATGCTACATATATAGAAATTTAAATAAAGATCGTTTGCTGTATGGAATAATAAATTACTGAAAAATGACTTAGTGACTAAATTTATTGGGATGGACATATGAATAAATTGCAAACTTGTACACCTGTAATTATTGCATTGCAAATTTAGGAAGAAAAGTGTAAAAATAAAATTAAAATCTTTTATAAATAATTATACTGCTTTAAAAACATTTGTGTCAGTATTTTTTGTCAGTTTGAAATTACTGAATTTATAAGGTATTTAGGAAATATCATCATGAAGAAGGGAGTTATCGCACCTAACGGAAGTGTTTAATTAAGATTGTTGTTATCTAAATTAAAAGCTAAAATATAAATTGCACTTTAAAATAAATAGTGATTTTGTTATTCTCTTTAGATTTTAATTAAGATGTTTGCTATCTAAATTGAAAACTAATTTGTAAATTACTAGTTTATATAACTGATTCTTTTTTCTATTCAACTAAATATGGAAGTAAATGGCACTTTTTTCCCAGTAATTAACGAAACTGTAACTCAAGATTTTAATGGCTTATTTAGCTTGCATTAACAGCGAAAAATTTTTATAATTTAAAATGTATATCATAATAAGACATCAGTGCTTCCTCACGACTCTGATACTTCATTTACTCAATTTTGGCAATAATAATAATGTAATTTGGTATGTGAAATATTTTAGAAAAAATCCTTAGAAATAAATGTATTTATTATCGGTAACTTGGGCAGCAAGGAATTGGAAAAATATCTTTAACTTCACTTTTTTTATAATATCTTTGATATTATGTAAAAAGTAAAAATTGTCATCAATACTTTCTTGTGAAGGATGCATGTTACACGTAAGCAGCTTGCTTAAAAGCGAATTTTAAATTATGAAACAGATATCCAATAGGAATTCCACAGCTTTTACCTCAGGTTATTAGATTGTTTTGAATAGCATTTTATAATCACATTTTTTTAAATAATAGTTACATTTATTTATGATTTTCATGAAATTTTAACTTCGATTACTGTGTAATTTTTCTAAGACTTTCTTGACTATTGTAAAGTTTACAATTATATTTTAATGTCATTAATTTTTATTGTTATTCATTTTTGTGTTCCGTAAGGGGACTACAATAAATAAATTCATTTGTATTTTAGCTGCGTTAGTTCCTTTGTCTACTAGGATTCAAATAAAAATAAAGCCAATTCATTTATGAACTTTAAAATTGTTTTAATATACAATTTTAAAACAAATTTAATAATAAGTTTTACATATTTTATACAAAATAAATATAAGCCTATATGTGAATTAAGTTTAAAATTTTCTATATATTTCTAAAAATATTATTATATTTGTATTTTAATAATCTAAATCGTAGGCTTTGAATGTAATGGCAAAAATAGATTAAAATGTCTATGAGTAAAATAAAGTTAAATATTAAATTATTTCTTTATAAATATAACAAAATCAAAATGGATAATAAAATATCTTAATTTATAACATAAGTTCATAATATAATCATACATTTTAATGTTTCTCGAAAAAGAATCAATATAAAATCAAATCTCGTTAGTTTAAAATGCTCTTCTGAGTACGGCTGTGTGTCAGAAAAATTATTAATATGTCAGAGAGTTCATTATATTCACTAATCTGAAAAATAAATCAAGTGTAAATCAAAATTGTTTCTTCATTCAAGGTCGAAATATTACTAAATGGTTGTATTATTATATTTGTATTTATGAACTTATGTTATAAATGAATATTTGAAAAATTTTGTAAATTTATTCTTATTTCAGAAAATTTGCTATCTAAGAAAATTGGTTTCGGACAATGGAAATCTTAAATTTTCTTTTTCTACTCTCAAGTGTTTCAAAACTCACAGGTGAGAAATGATACTGTAGGATAGGTAGATATTGATTTTCTGCATCTGCTCTTTCGAGATGAAGTCGAAATTCAGTGGTTCAGTAGCTTCCTGATACTCTCCTATTAGTGGTGGTTTGACTAAAATTATTCCTTTCAGATTTTCTTCCTACGCAATTTTTACTTCTGAAAGTGAAAGTTTTGTTTAATAGTTTTTAATAGCTTTTTGTTGTTTCCATAGTTGATGTCCATTTTAAATGTTCATTGATTCTGTTGGAATGGATATTTGACGTTGTGATTTAAAGTGAATTACTAGTAAGGGAACTACAATAATGGATACTGTACTTTTTATTGTGCATACTATCCTTGACTGAAATGGTAATCGGATGTAATATTTTTAGTATTTTATTTATCAATTTTTAGATTTATATTTTAATAATTCATATCTATAAATTCAGTAGAAAATTATAATCAATCATTAAAATAGTCATTTGAAAACATCAATAATAAACGTGTGTTATCGATATTAAAAGTATCTTTGGTCTGATTTAAAGTATGGAGGTTGTATCACGTAGTTCATTCATACTTCCTCCAAAAAAAATATTTTGGAATTAATATGGTGAGAAATATATTTTTAAGAAACTATTTGGATTTACATTTTAAATTAAAATGGTCTTTTACAAACAAGATATATATACAACGTTTATTCGAAATTAATGTATAATATTTTGAAACATTTACGAACTGACCAAATAAAAAAAGAGTAAAATGAACTAATAAATGCTAAATGCCCTTAGCCCTTAATGATAAACTATTATACATACCAGTCACGACCTTTGTGGAACATCTGGTTACTAATGACAGGAAATTCTGCATTTAAATCACATTGAGCTATACATTGAATACATCTGAACTACAGTTCAAAATGAATTCAATGATCATCTTTGAAATTTTGAAGTGACTGTTGAACTAGAACTCTATTCTTAAACTTGAGGGTATTACGTGTATAAGTATTACAAATACATAAAAGGCTTATACAAGCCATCCTAATTGTGGTAAATACTAAACCTCCTATCTTTTGGTCACCAAACTGATGATTTTTTCAATTGTTCTAACACAATAACAAACAGTAACATTATAATTTTCATGTGACTTAAGTAAATAAAGGCTCACCCATTTAAATTAATTTACAAATTTTAAACTTGGAAATTAAAATATGTTTTTAATAAATTCCTACTTCAAGTTAACCTGCAATTTTCTAAAATCTTAACATACCCACCCTCAAACAACACTGCACATTTAACTTGAAAATATTAGAAGAATATTATATTATTAATTCATATATTAAAATAGTATACATAATATTATTGTGCATGTCATGCAAATAATAACAGCAACCCACTATTACATGAAAGATAAATTTTTATACAAAAGAAATTTTAAGTTTGAGCCAACCATTTTAAATTGTATGAGAACATATAATTCCGTCTCTAAGCTTATTTATGTGTTATTTTGTGAACACATGTAATTTTTCATATTTCATACATTTTATATTTTTATTTTCTGAAAGATTTTGTGCTTTTTTAAATACTTATAGTTATGTGAAATCCATGAATACTCTCTCTAATGCAGATTTTATTTTCTATTTACAATACATTTCTTTTTATCTTCACGGCACATTATACGATACATTACCCATTTTACAAATTGCGACTTCTAATAATTCAACTTTTCTACTCATGAAAATAGCTTATCCTTCATAGTAGAATCCTTGATTTCCGATATTAAATTTAATTTCAAAAACCTTAATACTGTATTTCTAATTGTAAGTGTTTTGGACAAAAACATTCAGATTAATTTATTTAACCTTATTTTTAAACATACAAATGAAAGATACATACAACTAATTTATATCAAATTATTAATAAATATATTCCCACAATTACTTGAATAATTATTATTAGATGATAACAACTACAGTGAAATGTAATGAAAAAATAATATGTATAAGCCTTTCAATTATTATTGCTTGGATTAGCCTAAACATTCGTAATAATAAAACTGTACTTAAAGTTCACAAATTAATTAATGTATTGTATTCAAAACATTTAAACAGAAACGACTTCAAAAAAAGAACTCAGTAACGTTATGACTGAGATTATTCACCTTATTCTAATGCAATTATTTGACTATCAAAATATTTTACTTCGAATATGACTTAAGAAATTAGTTCTTCATCCTTAAATAACGAACGTTTTTATTTTAAAAAAGTAATTGAGTAGTTTGTACATTTATCTCCAAAAAAGTCAAAATCTTTTTGAGTACTATATGAAAAATTTTTTAATTATACTTTAAATTAAAAAAATGAAATTCTATTACGCATTCCTCCTTCTCTAACTTGTAACGAATCGTCATTAGTTTAGGCAAAATATAGTTGACAATAAATTTGAGGGATTTATGAAACTAAAATAACCATAGCATCATATTATCTTATCATATTTCATTATTTATTTCTCACTATATATAAAGACATATTCTTAAATTTTTTTAAATATCTTAAATTAAGGAGTTTGAAAAAAATTCAAGTTATAAACAATGAAATCTATTGCGCATGCAAACCTTGTTTTGAATTACATAATTTAATAAACATACCTAATTATTAGTTTAATCAGAATAAAAAACTACTACAGAATAAATTTTACTAAATAGTAATATTTATATATTTGATGCTGTGAAAAAAAATTTTGAATTCTAGATACGAAACACGTTTCTCAATACAGAAACAAGAAATCGATATTTTAGAAAAAAAGTATGTCATAATGAGGAAATATCACGTAAAGTCATTTTTTACGCCAACTACGTGACACAAGAATTGAGCAAGCTTTAAAAATAAGTGCTGAAAATATCGATTTCTTATAAGTAAGCGTATTCATGTATTTGCTTACGCATTTAATACTTGATCTATTATACTTCAAAGTTTTGAGTCTGTTTTATATAAAATGTTGTGATGAATTTTTGTTTTTCTTAGATAAATTATAGACACATACTTAATTTAATTCACGTTTAATGAGTTCTTGAAATTACTTAGCTTCTGCATCATGTGATTTTTCATCCAATATACTAGACCTGAAATTGAAATGTTATATGTATAAGAAAAATTATGTGTATTATATGTATAAGAAAAATTATATGTAATGTATGTATAAGAAAAAAATTGCATAACCACATATTTTTAAAATGCCAAAATGTAGTACAAAATCTCGAAAAGATTTTTACAATAATAATCTTAAATAGATAACAACATTCAAGCATTCAAGATTTTGAACGTTGAACATTCAAGATTTTCAATTTATTTACATACACTCAATTTATTGAATAATTTCTAATTTATTGAGTTTATTGTAATGTATATACATTATTATAATAGATACCTGGTTTTATAGAAAAACATTCCAATTATTAACAATGCTAAAAAATTACTGAAAGCTTATATACTTTATGATTCATAAAGCATTGCTCTTCTGAATGGAAGGTAAAAACACAATTCCAATGACATATAGATATTTTTATTTCAATAATTCAATATCTAACTTCTCTCAGAATCTTTTCGAAATTTAAAGAGAAGAATAGTAGATAGAACTTTGTTTTTATTATCTGATACAACTAATGATTGGATGGGATGATCAACCATGACAAGTTAGGACTATGGACAAACAGTACGCTGTCACTCTTGAAAATGCAATGCCATGAATACGATTCCAGCCATTGCTGACTAAAGAGAGACATATATTGCATTTTTCATCATTGTATGCACATTTCTCGGACTAGATACTTGGGAGTTTTCCAGTTTTTTTTCTCTTGTTGCAAATAAATCTTATAAAAATCCCTAGAAGAGGTGAAGTGCAGATTATACTGTAAAATGTTTTAAAACATGTATAACAACTTTCAGTGATTAGACAGTCCCTTATATGGTACTCGAAATTGCTCGAAATAATAAATCGTTCCCGTATTAAAAATATAAATAGTGTGAGTTTTTTTTAAATAACTTATTATCTTACTTATATTATCTCAGTAAAATAACTTATTATCAGTTTTACTTATTATCTTGCTATTTAGGGTTTAGATAGAATCTACTCGAAATTCATTATTTTAAATAATTTGAGATGAAGATTATTTCACATTAAAGTTTTATTTGAAAATAATTAGAAAAATGCAAAAAAAATGATAAAATTGTGTTGGACTGCATTATATACTTCCATGCTTTAAGTTTTAAATGTAAATAAATATTAAAAGTAAGTTTTTAATAAAACAACAAATATTTCCCTTTGATTTTAAAATAATGGAAAACATATTCCAGAAATAAGTATAGGTTTTTTTTATAATTATAAATTAAATTTTCTAGCTGCATATTTCACTAAAGATTCAACAATTTTATTATAATACAATGTGTTCCTTTATCTAACATTTTAAAGTAAATTTTTATTTATAGATTTTCACGTTTAATAGAAAATTTCTCTTTTCAACTATTTTATCTATTAGAAATTTACTCAAAGATATGTTACATGCACTTGTATAACAAAAAAGAAAAAGAAACAGAATTGTATATGTTATTGCCCACAGTTTTTCAAGAACTTTTTTCGCAGTAAAATAAGGAAAAGAAAATATAATAATTATATTCCTTTACGACTCTATTTTATTCTGCTTATATATATATATATAAGAAAATAGAATAATTTATTGAAATGTTTTTCTTCCGAAAAATAATATTCAAAATTTGAATTCTTATCATTCGATCCTCATTGTATAAGCAAATAAATTTGCTGCTGTTGAAATAGCATTTTTTACTGTAAATTATGGCTTGACTGTATGAATGATAGCATAATAATTTTTTTTAATATTTTTGCCTCATTCAATTTAAATGAAATTATTTCCTTAAAAAGATATTTTAGGAAATTTATCTATAGAAAAGATTTCTCACACAAAATAGTTTTAGTGTTTAGCATATTTTTTTCTTCACTTTTCCTATTTATTAACACATTTGGTTGTCACAAACAGTGTAATGTCTATTAAAAGAGATCAAATATTTTCAACGAAGAACGTAAACAGTATTACGAGATAAAATATAAAGAGTTTGTTGAATTAATGTGTAAAGGTAAAAGCAAAATTATGTTAGAACCCTGTATACACAACCAGAATGAAAGCAATCCTGTTTGTGTAGTGAAAAGCAAATGAAAATATGTCAATGTTTTTTGGATCCTTCGCATATATATTTGAATATGTTTGTGTGATAAAAACAGGGCCAACTTTGAAAAACAGATGTTTTTATAAACATTGCTTGCATTTTTTTCTTTCTTGTCCTTTTACGCTTCCTTCCTTACTTCTTTCTTTTCCTCCTCTCCAGATATTGAATACATTTCATGCCGGAGAAAAACGGGAATGCTTCTTTTCATTCAAAGCAGTTTCCTCCGGGGGAGGCGCCCAGAAAATATAATTCAACAATAAAAACAAAAATTTTGAGAAATGAGAAAAAAATTCCGAAGTTGGAATTTTGAAAAGAAAAAAAGAAGTTGAATAAGAGAAAAGCATCACAAAATAAAAATTGAGGAAAAGAAAACAGAAAAGTAAAGCATATAAATAATACACTCTTTTTATATGTTTTTTTACACGAAAAGTCTTTACAATCATCATTATATCCGTTTTCGGAAAGTCCATCTTTTACCATAATACTATTACTAGCTTTCAAGAAGTAATATTGATTCATTTATCAATAAAACTTGAGAGATTGGTATGTTAATTTTTATTATTCAAGAAGCAATGTTGCTACTTCTATTCGATTGTTTCTTTCTTAGTTCGCAAATAAAACATAATTCCAATAAGTTACTTCTTTCTTGTAAATGGACCTTAAATGTTTGTAAGATAAACTGAAAGAAACGTTGTAACATAAACTGATGTTTCCTTTAAGTATTCGTTTGCAGTGATAAAAGTTTCATTGACACTTATAACTTTTTATTACTTTCCAAAAGTTAATATCGAGTTATATCTTTAAATGAACAAATTCTTAATATATTATATATTCAGAAACGTTCTGTTTCTGTGAAAATATTTCAATATAAGAATCTTTTCTGAAACAAATTACTCTAAATTTATTAAATATCTTTTAAATATTTTTTTTTAAAAATTGGGACAGATAAATGTTTGTTTTTAATGGAATATTTAAAAAGTATTAATGTTTTGAGTAATTCAGTAGAAAATCAGAATATGATGTACATATTACTGTTTTGTAAAATAATAGAATCTGTATTATTATGAACATAAAATATATATTTTAATTAATTAGTTTTTAAATGACTAGTTTCAGACGTGCTATAATTTTAACAATATTAATATTGAAAAAACTACGTTTTATGAGATACAATTTCAAATCATGATAGTAAAATAATCAAAAGTATTTGAATTTTAAATTTAACTTAAGCTATAATATTTATATTCACACTTGAATGTTATGAGTTTATAAACGAATGTAAAATATTTATACAATTGACAATTTGTGTTTAATTGTTTTAGTCTTGTAATATTGAAAAAAGAGGGAATGTATTTTTGCTGAGAGCAAATTTGCCATTTTTTTCATTGTGGTGGTAGACATGAGCTGTAATTTCTTGCACTATTTTCTTAAAATTGATGATTTTATTCGCAACTCAGTGGTCAATTTTGAACATGGGAGCTAACTATATTGGGAACTACTGTTTAAAGTAGATTCAGAATTATTACTAATGCTAGACTTGAGATTCAAATGTACATCATGGGGAACCAAAAGCTAAAGTAATAACCATTTGACTCTCAGATCGAGTTAAAGATTCATGAATTTCTGCTAAAGCTTTAATGTGAATTAAATGTGCCTTACACCATTGTAGCATTTGCACCATCACACTTCCATGTACCTACCCAGAATTATCTCTATCAGTTAGTGGAAGCAACTGGGTAGGAATATACGTAATTTAGAAGCAGGGATCAAGTAAAAGACTCCTAATACTTGATCTGCTACCTCAGAGATATTATTTCACTTGGAAGACATTGTAACCTTGACCAATATAACGTGCAATTTTTTCCTCAAGAAATCACCCAACAACTGAGAAAGATGTTGATTGAGAAATGGGAACTCTTACCTTAAGTAGTCTTAAGTGATCTGGTGCGGAGAGTTAGTGCAAAGCAACCATTACAGTAAGTGGAGGTCGAATCCCACCCATACCAAGGAACATCTGCGCGCAGTTTTCTGCTTGGACAAAATCATTTGTAATGATACATTTAGTATGGGTTGTATTCATTTTTGTGCAAATATGCTTTCTTCATTGTTGAAATTCAAAATGCTGTCTTTCGTTTCTGAATTTCATATCTCTCAGATGATTTCTCTTAAAACCATAGCAAAAACCTAATGTTTACCTTTCGTACACTAGTGTAGTACAATACCTATTTCAATTGAAAAAATATAATATTACAACTATACCTGTTACGATATTATTTTCTTCACTTAGCTGCATTTAAAATTTTATTGATTACATCATCAAGTGCATTTCAGGATGTATTCTAGGCAATTTAAATTATTTGGTAAATTAAAATGTAGAATGCTACAAATTTAAGAAAACAAGCAAAAATAAAAGAAATAAAAATTTGAGTGACAGTCCAACATGGGTATAAAATGGTGAGAGATATGTAACAAAACGATATACAAATAAAAAAATCAAACAATATATCGATTGAACTTTAATTATTAGGAATGTTAGATGAACAGGAAGAAAATTTGATGTAAGCCTAGATATTGGTTCTAAGTAAATGACAAAAATGTATTCCACTTAGATGCTGAAAATCATATGGCATCTGGTTCTCTGGAACACAAATAAAACTACTACACATCTTGTTTGAATGAATAAGACGAGGGTAACAATAAGAATTTTAGAAACATTTCTACTGCTGGAAATAACAAGCAAACTGATTACTTAGTGTTCAGAATTCGACTTCCTGTTCAATGTTTGGTAGGTTCTATATTCATCTCATACGTGAATATTTGTGGTGGTTTAGAATCTATCTTAAATTGTAAGTAATAGTGCATTGCTTTCATGCGAAATGTACTTAGAGTAACAGACAAACCATGTGAATGTATGGTATTATTTCTTGTACCCTTAGGGCTTGATCCTAGTGTCACAGTAATACGTCCTCAGATTATTTCCCAAATCTTTTTAACAAGATCCTGGTTAAGAGAGCATGCTATCCATTTCATATGGTATATTGATTGGACTTCAAACATATTTTTGCCATAATGATGGATCAAACTTCCTTATTTTCAAGTTTTCGCAAAACAAATATAATTAAATTTCATAACTGATGTAACAACAATAAAAAAGTCCTATAAAAACATAGTTCCTTTGTTTATATTTCTCTATTTGTTTTCGACATCATTAACATTTATGTACAAATGAAGCTTCAGTTTTATATTTCATTTTAATTTATGGGGGTTTCGTCTGAAATAGTTTCAGGTACTATACGTATTAATGTAATTTTGCTAAATTCCTATGCTAAATTGTGTTTGTTGAACTATGTGTAAAGCCTATTCACTTTTAAATAACTAAGTAAAACAGAATTTTCAATAAAATTTACATGTAGAATTATAGGACCCCTGTTTCAATTTTGAAAATTTTAGACTGAAATTAGTATTAATTTTGTTTTGTTAAAAACAAATTGCAGAAAGCAACGGTTATATTAAAGTGATACAATTTTTTTACAAAATTGGAAGTCAAATGATTTCAAGGAATAAATATTTATACCAAATATTTAATGATGCCATATTTATACCATTTCATTTAATGACAATTGAAATACTTTTTAATCCCCTTTGAATCTTATTTAAAAGTTTCTTAGGTAAAAGCCTACACTGCCCTTTAATTAATACTTTTCATGAGCGCTATTGATAATATAAACATGTATAATTAGCATATGTATTACTTCATGATAAGACAAGGTTTTAATGAAAAATAGGATGCTTTAGTTAATAAAATGTTCTGCGATAAAATTCAAATTAATGTTATTTCTTTAGGCTTTTATACAGATTAAATTTCAAAACTTTATTTATTAGTTTAAAAGAAAAATTCATGGGACTCAATTACATTTAAAAATTTATGATCTTGTCGATAGTAAGTAATCCACACACATACAATACATATGAGAATTCAAATAGAAAATATATTTTTTTGAAAAAACTCAATTTTACGGAGAATAGGTTTATTAGTTTTACAATTATAATTAAGAGATTTTTCTGTAAGTGTTTTAAATTGGATTGTTGAATGAAATCAGTTAAATTTAAGTGGAATTTGTCTGTTTAATTGGCTTTTTAAATTACAATTTTTATTAACTTGATATAGGAGATGTCGGTTTTGAAATTATTTCTTGCTATTATATTGAAGCTGAGATAATCGAATTAACAAGTATTTTTTTTAACTTTTTAAAGATATCCAAAGTTAAATTTGAAAAATAATTTCAAAATGCATATTTTAAGAAGCTGATTGTGCGATATATAAAAAAAGCTTATTTTAACTAGCTGATAGTCTGATATATAAAAAACAGCAGTTATTGTAAAAAAATTAAGGAAACAATCTCAGCTCCGAAATAATTAGATTCAGAGTTAATTTTTATATTTTGATTACATTAAGCATTTTTAAGCGCATTTATGAAAAAATGGAAATACAATTTAATATAATTAACTATGTTTGCCTGAAATAAAAAATAAGCTAAGTATTTGTTTTTAAATTAAATATTCTATATAAATTCAAAAGAAATTCAAAAAGTAATTATAATACTCCTGAGATTAAAGAAAGATTTTTTTATTTTTACACCTCATTTTCTTAAAAAAAATAAGTATAAAGAATCTAGAATTATGTAAATTATGTTTGTAAAATCATTTCTAAATTAAATAAAAAACCTTATTTCGTTATTTGTTGACTCAATAACAATTTCAAAATGGCTTGGCAGATAAATTAAAAAATGTTAAATCCCATATTTGTTTTGTTTTATAAAAGAATAAAATTAATAATATCATACATAATTTGATTTTTTCATTAAAGTTTTAATAAAATATATTAAGATCATTATTTACATTAACAGTCTTATTTAAAAAAACAAATTTATATAAAATTTGTTACTTAATATTTTGATAAAAAGAAATAATTTGTAGAGTTATTAATATGAATTAATGCATAAAATTAAATTTCCTCCTCTTCTCTAGAAATAGCAATCCATTTTTGTAAAAAAAATGCGTATGTTTTTAGGGAAATAGTCACAAGCAATTATTCAGTTGTTAAATTTAATTAATTTTTCTAAGCATTAAGAAACAAAATATATGACCAAAATCAAATCTGACTTGAAAAGCCTATAGCTATTTTTGAGAATCTGACGTCTCTAACATTCACAATTTACATTAAAAAGAAACTGATTAAGAAGCTCAAAAAATTATTTAATGCTTAGTTTCGAGATTAGCGTCTCCATTATCATATTAATCGTTTAAAACATGCCTTAAAAACATAAACAGAATATTGTAGTTAACACAAAGAGATTTTCTCTCTGTATCCATACGTCTCACGCGGTGTCTCCCCGTCCTTCATTTTCTTGAGTCGCGAAGAGGGAAAAGCTGGATGTTATCTCAAGGAGATTTCGGTTTTCACTATATATATATATATATATATATATATATATATATATATATATATATATATATATATATATATATATATATATATATATATATATATATATATATACTTACTAAATATTGATTGTTAAGATAGGTTAACTACATCAAGGCACCAATCAATAATCGTTCATGTTAATTTGAATCAACCTTGTTTCTTTGGATATACGTTTACTATACGCTTCACAAACTGACAAGCATGCTTTTTACAAAATGTCCTGTATTTATTAGAAAATTTCTGAAGTATTTTACCTTACTCCCACTTTACTAAATATCTAAGGGGAGCAGTGGATAGCCAAGGTGCCGAAAATCTCCATTTGTCAGACCTAAAACTTAATAATGGATCTATGATTACTTCATAGGTTCTGCGACTCCAAACTTTGATAGTTTCGACTGTTTCTATTGGCCTGGAAGAGCATCGGACCAGCTTTTGAAATATCTGAAAAGGGTTGGTTGCTTTAGTTGTGGGGGAAAGCTAGGGAGATGAAGCCTTTAGTTTTGAAGGGAAACCCACCGCTAGAAGGGTGATATAAAACTCATCTCGCTCAAGTTGCAGTCAATGTTTCTCCTTTGAAATGGAGACAAAGTTTGGTGTATTTCAACCCTTTTCAAATGATAAATAATGAGCAGGGTAATTAAATACGGTTGAAATGATATGAAAGCTAATTTTATGCAGAGCTAATGGAAGCCTGTTTAATGCTAAGGCAGAAAAAGATACATAATATTTTAATATTATTTGTGAAGCGACGGAGTTGATATTTTCTCATAGTGAAAGTAATTAGCCGTTATATATATGAATACATAACAAATTATTTAAGATAAATTGAAGACATTTCCTTCCTTTTAATTTCTTTCATTTGTATTTGTTAAAAATCTAAACTGCATTAATTTGTTGTTAACTTTTACTTACATTTAAGCTCTGCTCAACAAAATAACAGAAATATATTTACCTTTCTTTTTAAGAAATTAAGTAATTGAAACAAAGATTGTAACATTTAAAATTTTATTTTTTATTTCAAACTGATATTGCGTAACAATGGTTGACAGTGAAATCAAATAAATATATATTGATTTCTATGACATTTAAGAAAATTAAGGAGAAATGAGGACTTATGAAAAGAACGCAGAAATTAGGTGAAGCATGACAATAATAGTATTGAACCAATTCTTACTACAAAGCACAAGAAACGCTGCATAAATTTATTCATATTTTGCGATATCAACCGAATGATAAAGTCTGCAATCTTTGGATATGCATATTTAAAAATATTTTCTGAAAACAAGCAAGATATTTCAAACAGCAATAAATACGTTGCAAAGATATCTTTTTCAGTTTATCCCATTCAATCAAAGAGATGCATGGACTGCAATGTCTATTGATCACTTGAAGCCATATTAAATTCAAATCGATTGTGAGGAAGTATTTGAAGAGAGAGGATGGTACTATGCATAAAAGATCGTACCACTAATTCTCAACGGGATAAAGACAAAAAACGGATCTGCCATATCCTCAGAAATGTTGTCTAATCTTTAATATATTGATGTACGAAGCAAATAAAGTGAGGGTGAGTATTATATTATACAGCATATTATAAAGCACAAACTTCTGAAGGCGAAAAGTAAGTAAAACAATACCAATCGTTTAGCATTCGGACAACTTTTTTGCAGTCTCCCTGAGATTCAGTTCCAGTTGCTTTGCGAAGGGTAGGAAATCCTGATACTTATTATCTGTAAAAAAGATATTTGAGAGGCTAGACCATTAGTTTGAAGTCAGTCAACTGACACCAAAGAAACTGTTATTTTATATATCTTGGAGCATCATATTGCTTATGATTTGTTCTTGCTTGATGATCTGCTCAATTGTGGTATTAAATGTTACCTCCCACTCATTTTTGCTCTTGGTTGTTTAAAGAACAATCAGAGTACATAATTTTTTAATAGTGATTCATATTAAACAATGAAATTTAATCTCTATCTTATTTACGCAAAGCGATGACATTGTCAATTTTTCTCGTAATGCTACTAGATTTAGCTTTGGGACAAATCCAACATATTCCAGTTTCAAACACTTTAAAATAACTTCTCGTTCCTCGGTGTTTATATTTTTTGCTCAGTTTTTGGAAATAAGAGTATATTTGTTAACTCATAATATAGCTATATATCCATCTTAAATTGCTATAAATACACTAGATATTTTTAGGTTATTATTATTTTGTTTTGAATATTTTTGAACATTTAAAAATAAAAATTAGTTTGTATTTATGAACGCCTGTCATTATTTCTAGATAATTCTTTTCAATTCTTACCTAAAAGAGAAGGTATAATATTTTGCTAAGCTTAAATATATAAATTTATTACTCATATATTGAGTGGGGTTTCTTCATAGCTGTAACTAAAAATGTTTATTATTATCAACCATAATTATAATTGATATAAGCGTAGTTACACATTATTGTATCTATGTCCTTAAGTGATAGTTATCATTTTAGTTTAATTTATATTTAAAAGTTTGGACAACTTTAAATTTTTTGGAAATAAAGATTGATACAAAAATTAGAATAACAAATGAAATTCAGAACTCACTAAAAGAGAATATGAAATAAAATTTATTTAACCTATAACTATTAGGTAGCCGTTGAGTATCAGATTAAAGTAGCAATTATATGTACAAGTAAAGCATTTATCATCAATATGAATATTACCTTGAACATTAGGAGATATAATTAAGCTTTTGGTGAATTTTGGTGAACTTTTGGTGGCTTTTGGCACTATTTTCACCACATCTATGTAAATAAAATATAAAAGCCTTTTCAGATCACAGACTAATATCATGTCTGAATTAAAAACACTGACAGAGATTTTTTTAATTGGCAATTCAGCATTAATTATTATTTTGGTATTATTCAAAATAGTTTCAACTAAAACAATATAATATTGATTGACTATATATTAGATATTATTCATTATTTTTGATTAAGTTATCTGAATAATATTTATTTAAATTATAACCCATAAATTTCGTTTTAAATATTAAAAAATACTTGTTATTTTAAAATTATCTAAACTTAAATTAAAGGAATTTGTGTTAATTCCATTATCAAAAAATATTTATTTCATTTACCTCTCTATAAAGTTGCGTATAAAATTTAATAGCTGGCTGATTAATCTTATTTTGAAAACAGTAAAACAAGATTTTGAAAACTAAAAACTTTTAATACGATAACACGTGTGAACAGCTGACTTCTATTTGTCGGGTTATATTCACGAGGGCAATGAAACAGAAGATTAACAAAAAAGCCGAAAATCGTTCTGCATTTAAAGTGAGATTATTTTTATGCAACACAAGATAATTGATGAAAATATTTCTGTTTTTAATCCATGCACGAATTTATTTATAAATGAAATCCCCCAGAATTAAATATGTGTTTTAAATGCTAATTTATAAATCAAAAGGTTTAAATAGTCCAACCATTAACTAAGCTTTTTGTCATGAAAATTGATTTTTAAATACCAGAAAATCTTCTATGTATTTCTTAATTTAATATATTTGAATAATATTAATTTAAGTAATATTAATGTTATTAATTTTAATATTAATTAATTTATTTTAATAATAAGTGCACAAAAATATAACACACACAACTTTGTATTTCTCGTTTTTTCTTAAATTCTTTAAATTATTTACTATGATTTACTTTTATCATGATTGATGATGATGATGAGTGATGAGTGAATGAATGAATGAATGATGATTTACGTAACACAATTTATCAATATTTAGTTTTAAAAATAGTATAAAAGACTCGATAATGAATTTGATATGTGCTTTAAGTTGTACAATTTTGTAATTTGATATGTGCTTTGAGTTAAATAGTAATTTACTGCTACTTTTCTTTAGAAATTTCTATTATTTAAAATATTCAATTAGCTGCAAAATAATGAAATAAATACTTCAAATTGTTTCAACGAAATTAGTGTTAGTAATTTGCTTACTAATTAGGTACATTATTTGAATCCGCTTATAGAAATCAAAGTTAGTAAGGATAATATTCTCAGAATTTTTAAGTCAAAATGATTGCGATATTATTCTTATCTCTAACAAATTATTATTGATTAATTCAATAGCATGATACATTTTATCACACACACACACAAATTGTTTAGTAATTAAATACTTTGCTTGACTATAATCTCTTTATGTACTTAATAAAAGGATATTTATTTCATTATAAAGATAATTACATAGGCAGAATTAATATTTCTGGCAATTATAATATTAACTGCTTGTAGTAAAATTTATAATATGGTATTTTATACAAATGAATCTCTCAGGTTTTACTTAAATAATTATTGAAATGTATTTTCATAAAATCTTAAACATGCTACTTTTTATATTAATTTATCTCTAATTGTTGTAAAACAAAATCGATTTACAACTTGTTTTCTCATTATCTAGATAATAAGGCAACCTCAAATAAAATAAGATCTGATTGAGTAAAAGTAAGTATATGTGGTGGCATTGGAATTAAAAGAAAAACTTAAGGCTCTGCTCTCTTATGAAATAATAAAAAGCGATTCTGTGAAGAATAAACATATTTTCGATAAAATTTAAATGAAACCAGATTCTAATTCTAAATCTTATTATATTGATTAAAATAAATCAAAATATGGCAGTAATGTTAAATTAAACTCTAAATATGGAAATATTAATAAGAATAGAGAAAAAGTTAAGGGTAACGTTTATTCAAGGAATACAATGCGTTATAACAATGGTTCACGTTCACATATTTCTAAATATTGTGTTCATAAACATAAAGAATTAAAGGGCTTTTCCTGTCAGTCTTTTGGTCTCAAAGCTTTGGAATGCACAAAACTGAAAGAGACGAAATCCTTAGCTGAACAACTACAAGTGCATATGATCAACTTTCAAAATTTAAGAATTAAAGATATTAAAATTAAAACTTTGAAACTTCATAAACTGATACTGGAAGTCAGAAAACCCTTTTGAAAAATAGTCTATTTGATGAAAATTAAGACATTGTTGATTTACAATCGAACAAGTTAACGAATGGCATCAATAAAAGCATTACGTTATTTTAATGCAGAAATTTATACTGATTAAGCAAAAGTTAGCAGAAATATTTTTGTTATAATTGATGATTCAATACGTTTTGATTTAATTATGGAAATTGACAATATTAATAAAACTATTTTAATAGTTTCAACTAACGGGATATAGTTTCACACCAACAAAAATGAAACAGATAATTTCTAAATTAATTTGGTAAATCTTAACAATGAATCAGAAATTGATTTACGTCATATCATTGTGTTCTGAAATATATTCAATAACAAAAAATTATGTTCCTTATAAAATTAAAACTGCTGATCTTAAGATGAAAATTAATTCAACATATGAAAAATCTGGCAGTGAAAAATATGAGTTGTTTATAAAAGATCTTAAATTTCAATTGTATTCTGCACTTGAAGATAAAACAAAATCTGTTAAAGAAAATTCTGTAAAATTTCAGATAGAATTGGAAGCAGAAAAATGAAAGAAAACAACATTAAAGATGTCTTAGATGCAGATACAAAAACAGATTTTAATAATAACTGGGATAACCTTAAAAAAGAATCTAAGAAATACATTTTAAAAGTTCAAAATGAAAACCGTAAAACCTATGTATAATTCAAGAAGAAAACAATCTAGAATATTCAAATTATATGTTATCGTTGCTATTGAACTTACACAACAAGGCCTAGGTCTCAAGTTGAAACCCAAGTATTTAGGACCATATAAAGTAATAAAAATTATAAAAGTAATAACCGATATGATGTTCAAAAAATTGGTTTCCTCGAAGATTCTCTGATTACACAAGCACATTTGCTGAGTATATGATGCCTTGGCCCGATGTAACTTAAAGTGTGCTGAAGAAAGCAAAAATACATATGACGAATAGCTGCTAATTTTGAATTTTATGTGACTGAAACTTTTCATTTCAGATGGATATTATTCAGTTTTATAAAACTTAAACTTTTTTGAAGACGCCTAATGATAAGAATGAAAATGACTCCACCAATTCTCTTACCAGTTGAAAGATGTCCTCTACGACAGAATCTGAGATTCGAGGACTAATAACGTTAGCCAATAATTGATGTTTATTATTTTGTGAATATATTATTGTTCCTATTCATTTTTTTATATTTCAGGAAGTTCAAATTTTAAGCGAACGCTGAGGTCTGATTTGACGATAGTCATGATGACAGCTTGTGTTATCGTGACGATGATCCTTATAAGATAAAGGGAAGTGAAGAATAATAGCGAGCTTACACGAGACTGATAAAAGATTCCACATGACAATTGCTGAGGAGAGTCTTAGAGCTAAGCAACCAACCAATGTGGTACAACGTTGTATGTGATAGCAGCAAGACGGCTTCTCCTTTCTCCATAGCCTTACATCTCATTTTTATGTTCATGTGATTAAGCCGATAAATTGTGTTAATTAAATGCTTGTATTTGAGCAGAATAGTTATTTAATTAAATCAAGACTTTGTCACTCCCCACCTACAGTTAGTTTAAAATAAATATTACAAAGTTAATAATTTCAGGGTATGATATTAATTTCTTTTATATAAAGATCGGATTTCTTATTTATTTGAGCAATTTAATTCGAAATAATATTGTAGAATAACTCAAATGAATGATTCTTTATGAGAATTATTTGTTTTTATAGATTGCAAGTAATATTTCTACATAGATCTTAAATATACACTCACAAATCTGTGAAAAGTATGTTGGTTTTGAACTGTAAAATTATTAAACTCACGATTATTTAAATGTTCTTGTACAAATGACAGATATCTGAAACATCTCATTACTTTTTAAAGTAGTTTCCGAATTTTTGCCCAGAAATTGTAAGCAGTTATAAAAATTGTGACTTATAAATGTTATTTTTATACATCATGTAAAGCCTGATAAAAGTTTTAATATTTATTATTAGAGAACTTATCTTCTTATTTTATTATGTGTTTCTCACTTTTAAATTACATTTTTAATGATTTTATTCTGAGATAGTTCTTTTACTAGTAAGGAAAATATCAACTCATCACTTTATTGTAGTCATGTGGTAAAATTTAATTCTTCAGTTTGAAAAATTATAATTTTCACACATACCTCTGTTATATTAAGAGTGATGGAAGTTCCACTTGTAAGTAGACACTTTCGGCAGATATAACGGAAAATACATACTAAGACCTCCAACATTTCCCAACTTACACAAGAGACTGGATATTTATTAAGTCAATTAAGTCTTCACTTTGCGTACAAGCACTTTACAAAGTTTTTAATCTTTCAGATGTCAAACATCTTACAACAATCATAATTTTTCATGCTATCCACTAATGGATATTAAAACATAAAAAATAATCTCATACAAAATACTCATTTAACTAAGTTGGATAATTAAAACAACTTCTTTAAATTTAAACCAGCATTAAATTACCTACTATAATTATAGCTTTTTTAAATAACTGCTTAATTTCCAGGTCAGAAACACATGAGTTGACCTAATTAATATAATTTTATTATCTCACATTCAAAAAGAAAATATAATGCATAGCATAGTACTAATAAACAATATGTACTATGTTTAAATAACTGCTTAATTTTCAGGTCAGAAACACATGAGTTTACTTAATTAATAACATTTTATTACCTCACATTCAAAAAGAAAATATAATACATAGCATAGTACTAATAAACAATTAAGGTTTACAAGTATTTGAAAATAAAATTATTATTTTGTATGTAGGAGGCAG
The DNA here is from genome assembly GCA_037975125.1 of Latrodectus hesperus. Lineage (NCBI taxonomy): Eukaryota > Metazoa > Arthropoda > Arachnida > Araneae > Theridiidae > Latrodectus > Latrodectus hesperus. Next base: position 94,102,807 of record CM075854.1, read on the forward strand.
ACTAAGAACTAAGTTTAAAAATGGGAATAAAAAGTGAATTTTAAATTGACGGAACCTTAAATTATTAAATAAAATAATTTGAAAGCCGAATTTATAAAATATGCACATTTTAGTTTTTAGTAAGAAAAAATTTACCTAACTTGTGTGTGTGAATTTTATTAAAATAGATATATTCAAATTTTTTTTCTTCAACCTTATCTTTCCTTCATTAATTAATTTTAGCAAGTGAAAGATATGATTCATTTCATAAAAATAAATACAAGAGGAGTCTTATATGTAATAAGAGATATGCGTGAACTACCACTCATGATATTTAACTCCTAACAAATTCTAATTTCATTAAATTAACTTATTAAACTTTTTAATCAGTTCCTGTTGCATAGTAATTTAGTATGTTTAAATGTAACATTATATTCATTCTTGGATTATATTCATTATAAAGGCAATATAAGAACTTATATAAGTGTTCTTGAATTTTAATAATGTATATATATATAATTTGCTTATTTATATACACACTACTGGCCATTAAAATTGCTACACCAGGAAAGCGGCACACCACACACGTGAAATTTGCATGACAGGTAGAACTTGATGTGATATGCATATGATTAGATTTTCAGCGCATTCATACAAAGCAGGCGACAGTAGCGACATCTACAATATGTATAAAACCAGAGATTTGACAGCAGTTTTCTCATACTCAATTTTCGTTTCAACGTTGTTTTCGGCAAAGAAAGTTGTTGTAATGCCTCGTGTAAGAAGAAGAAATGCCTATCAGCACGTGTATGACTTTGATCGAGGAAGGATTAGAGCCTACCGGAATTGCGGTTTGTCATACCGCAATATTGCTGCTCGCGTCGGTCGAGACCCCATGACTGTTAGCAGAATATGGAATCGATGGGTTCACGACAATCATACGGAACGTCATGCAGGATCTCAGCGACCTCCCATCACTAACAGCAGAGAAGACAGATACCTTATCCGCATGGTCACAAGGGATCGTACAGCCACGTCACGAACCCTGAGTCGAGAAATGGAGTCATTTGCAAGGCAACAAGTTTCTGCTCGAGCAGTTCGACGACGTTTGCAGCAGCATGGATTGTCTGCACGGAGACCATAATTTGGCTATCATTGGCGCTGCGTCACAGACAGGAGCGCCTTCAATGGTGTGATCAGCGACGAACCTGGACGCGGGAATGGCATCAAGTCATCTTTACAGATGAATCTTGGTTCTGTATCCAGGACCATGATGGCCACATCGGTGTTTGGATCCATCGTGGAGAACGCGCATTGCCAGCTTGCATTGGAAATCGCCATACTGGCCCATCTGCTGGAGTGACGGTATGGAGTGCCATTGGATACACATCTCGATCACCTCTTGTTCGCATTACCGGCACTTTGAACAGCAACCGTTACATTTCAGATGTGTAAAGGCCCGTGGCTCTGCCCTATCTTCGAGGCCTACCTAATGCTTTGTTTCAACAGGATAATGCACGACCGCATGTTGCCCGTACTGTTCTGAACTTCCTTGATACAGAACAGGTTCGACTGTTACCCTGGCCAGCACGTTCTCCTGATCTGTCACCAATTGAGAACGTGTGGTCAATGGTTGCCGAGCGATTGGCACGCCATCACTCACCATCCACTACTGTCGATGAACTGTGGCATAGTGTTGAAGCTGAATGGAATGAGGTCCCCGTACATGCCATACAATCTCTGTTTGACTCCATGCCTATGCGGATAAATGCTGTTATTGCAGCCAGAGGTGGCTGCTCTGGGTACTGATTTCTCAAGATCTATACATCCTAATTTCCTGTAAATCTAATCACTTGTTCTTTCCACTATAATGTATGTGTCCAATAAATATCGTTCTGTTATTTGCATTCCTTCTTGGTGTAGCAATTTTAATGGCCAGTAGTGTATTTTTTTACATTTTACTCTGCTTTTCGATTTAGATTCTCATATCCACATCGTTCTTACATTGGAGATTACTTCCAAATTTCTTTTTACAAATTAACTCTTAGTTAATTTAACCAACTTATTCAATCAATTAATATGTTGTGATACTGTAAGATCTCATTGTTTATAGCTACATTCGTTGCTATTAAGTTTTCAGTATGCCACTCACCACCGATAATGATAGCTAACAGTTCAGATTGATGTATGTTTCTGCTGCTCAAGACTTTATTTCAGAATTGTGCTCAAATTTCTGAAATATCTTTAACAAATACGTATTTTATGGTGTATGACTAAATTTCTTTAATTTTGTCATGATTTTTTATTCATTTATAAATAAAAGTAAATTTTATCAAGTCTTAATGAATCCAGATTTATGTAACAAGAAATCTTAACGGAATTCCTTCAGAATGGACGTTTCTTATATAGTGGGTTACAGTCATGTATCGTAAGGGTTGAAATTTTGAAAACTCTCAAACACTTTAGCCTACAACAGTTGCATTCAAAAATCAGAAAAGTAACTGGTTCTCATAAAAAAAAGCTGTATTATCAGAAGTCTATGATGAACCCGATGTTTTCTCTCGCAATTGCATTTGAGATAATAAATAATATAAAAATTAAAATTTTTTTATTTTTATGTTACTTATCGTATTTAGAGTCTTTTTCTTACAAATTAAATGATGTTATTAAAAAGCGCACATACACACACAATGAAACACTTATTTTAGTAAAATTTCATTCGCCATAAAAGTTAAAAACTACTAAAGGCACCTGAAAAACATTATTAAATCTTAAAAACTTGATTGTTAACTTAGTACTTTATAGTTAAATCTTATGACTGAATCATTTGCATTATGAATATCTTATTTCTTTATAAAATCCTTTATAAATGCCAAACACTGCAATATTATTAGAAAAATTCAACATAATAACGAATCCAAAATATTTGCAAAAAAATTTGAGAATACTTTCTATATCGTCTTTTATAAGTACTACTAATTTTACCGACAATACTATAATCTCAATTTTGTAAATGAGCATATTTTATTTCTCTCCAATTACCATACAATTTCCAAAATTTCAGACTAAAACGTTGAGACTAATTTCAATTGAAGATTTCCCTTTATTAGAATATTCAACTTATTTTAAGCACTTTCTTACTTCTCTTATTTTTGTGTTTAAAGTATACAGTATTGTACATTTACTTAAACAGTTTTTTTTTATTTAATAGAGAGAGTATTTTTACTTTCTCTTGTTAGGAATAATTTTATTAGAAACAATGAATAAAGTCTTAAGTAGTCTTAAACAGGCAAAGGAGAAACGTTTTAATGCAAAGCAAATTCATGTAAAATTTATTGTTTTAAAATGTTATATAGTTTGAATTCTCATTAAATATATAACAATTTATCTTAAGAGCAAGCGAATCAAATTAAAAACAAGGATTTTTGGTATTGTCAAATTATAAATATAGTTAATCTGAGATTATATTATTATCTTTTTATCCATTAAATAATATTTGTTTTAAATTTTTGAAATAATACAAATACTATTACAGTGATGCAAAATTATTTATATGAGGAAAGATCTAATGTTTTTAAACAATATGAATACTTAATAATAGTTTATTACAATTCTGCCTATTACCTTAATTCTTTTCTAAGATTAGCATAATGACTGCAATACTAGAGAAAAAGATGAATAAATCTTTGTTTAAAAGAAATTAATTTTTCTAATTAAGATGAAGTCTCTTAGAAGCTTGTCTTCATCTGAATCTAATTTAGGTACCTTATTTCAGATTTTCAATAAATAACATAAAAAATTAAGATAGCTAATAATTATTTTTTAAAATGTTATGTTAAATATAATTGTAAAATATATAAATGTAACAATATAAAGAAACTTATTTTTAATCTTCATATTATAATTAAATTGGAAAAACACATAAAAATAGAAATATTCGAATTTGAAATTTAGCTTACCTCAAGTAGTAGGTAATATAGAAAGTATATAGACATGAACAAAATTTTAGATTAAATTATTAAAATCTAAACAGACCAAAAAACTCAAATATCATTTTTTATATTTATTTTGTATATTTGTATTTATTCTACTAGTAGCGATGGTAAATATTTGGAATATTTCTAAGAAATTGAAACTGATTTCAAACATTTTTATTCCGCGTTTGCAGATGAAAATGTTTTGAGAGGGTTATTGCAAAATATACCAAAATTCTTAAAAAAGTAAATGCATTTTAATAAAATCTTAAATTTCTTAGAATATATCAATCATATAGTGAAAAGTATTTCCCCTGTTCCAAAGAGTATGGTTATTTAAAAAATATTGAAATTATAAAAATGTTTTTATTTCGTTTTCAATTTTACAAAATGAATGATTTCAGTTCATCATACAATGCAAACTTATTAGACATTATCGCAAGACAGTATTTTTGTTTTATAAAATTTTATCATTTCAAATCGAATTGGTATTTATTATATAATTTTATACCTATTGTATTCAAAATAGTTCCACGCACATGATCCACAAACTGAATGAAATATATTTCATTAATTTTATATATATTTTATAAAAAAATAATAAAAAAGTAACACATCAAAAAGTTAAATCCTTTATCAAAAGTTGGAATTCGGTGAATTAATAATCTTTACAATTTTACCAATCTGTCTTTATCAATATGCAGTAATTCAAAAATAAAAATACTTACTCTGAAATATTTTCCTTATTAAATGTAGGGGGGAGCATTACTTCTATATATTTTACTTCTTTAAAAACCATGGATTCAATAATTTTAGGAAATTTAGCAGAAAAATATGAATGTTAATAAAGCTTCGGTGGTATTAAAATATAAAAACAGATTTATGGCGTACAAGAAGTTGGTGATATTGAAATACATATAAATACCAAGAATATATATATATATATATATATATATATATATATATATATATATATATATATATATATATATATATATATATATATATATATATATATATATATATATACATATATATATAATCAAAATATTGAATAAAATGCGCTTGTAATTTACATATTTTTACAAATTTACGTACACTTTTGATAAAAATGATATAAACATCAGTTTTAGATTAATATTCAAATATAATTTAATGAAAATTCAAACAATAGTTAAATTATTCTTGTATATAAAAAAAGAAAGTTCACATTCAGGACTATATTGCTTTGGGATTCTTTCTCCATTAAAAAATTTAATTTAATGCATATGAAAACTTTATCATTGCCTGGTAGCTCGCTGATGATAAAAAAAAATTCTAATTAATTTGGAAAGAGTTCATGTGCCTCGATTTTTGTAAACATTTCAGAAGGATTTTAAGGAAATTAAATTAAAAAGATATTATTATTTGTCCAGAGTATTGTCAGCATCGTATATGTATAGTCATATATAAATTCATATGCATACATTTACATAAAAAAAAGAATTTCATTTTTATATAAGAATTGCTATTAAAACTTATAACTGTTTATGACTGATAGAACTCTTGTGAAAAATATTTCTGTTATATCTCAGCCTTGGTATCCCCTCTGGCAGCCGAATGGTTAACGCTCCTGCATTTGGTTCAATAGTTCGTGGGTTCAAGTCCAGCCCTGTTCATTGATATTTATAGAGGTTCTGAATTCACTTTAAGATGTATAAGTCCCGGTCTTAATTAGTCTTCAAAGAATAACCGTTGAGTGAAAGCCAAACTTCAAATTGTTAAGAACTTAATGATGTGGTTTTAAACACACAAGTTTATATATATATATATATATATATATATATATATATATATATATATATATATATATATATATATATATATATATATATATATATATATATATATATATATATATATATATATATATATATACTGTTAATTAAAAAAATAACAAAATTTACTGATTTTGCGAAAAGACTAATTTATTAGTTAACAGTTCTTAACTATGCCTAATGCATGACATAAATGTCTATCTTTTTAAGTTTTAAGCAACAGAAATATAGTTATACTTTCTTTGTTATGCGGTTTAAATATTTAATGTCATGTTTTGTTTGAAATTTGAATAATGTTTCATGTCTTTCTTGTCTTAAATGCACATCAGAAAATATTTAACCATAAAAGTTCCTCTCTGCTTAGGTGATTGTTATAAATACTGATAAATGTAACTTCAAAGTAGTTGAAACAGTTAGAAGCGTTGGATATATAAATTATTTTTATAAGAAAAGGAATTTGTAATCGCTTATTTTATAAAAATATACATTATTACAAAATAATATATAATTGTGTTTACATTACAGAGAATTTGGTCTAATATATGGAATGTAGCATTTCTCTTACTATGCCAAGATATCTAGTCGAACTAGATTTGTCGTAAGTAATGTAATCAAAAGAAACTAAAATTTAGTTTACTGCTGAAGTAACTAAATTTGTATGCTTACAGAATGAAAATATTTCCTGTATATGCACAGTCTGTTTATAAAATTATACAATCCGACTATTTTCTCCATAAAAAAGTAAATTTATATCAAAATGATGTAACGTGATGAGTTATGCAAATCATTAACATTTCATCACTAATGACTAATGGGGATTTATGTGACTCACGTTTAAACTGAATCCAGAGTAAATAAAAGATCAGGAACTTGGAGTCTTGAGCAATAAAAACAAAATTAACATTCTTTGTTCAATATTGTTCTAAAGCTTCTATTTGATTTCGAAAAATGCAGATGCCTAAAAAGGAGCGTGATCAAATAATCGTATCACAGATAATTTGACTCCACCTGTGAGACAGCCTAACAGCAGAAGGTTATTAAACTTCTGCCTCTACTTTTCCTTCTAGATGAACTTTTCAAAAGCAGTGGGCTGTACTCCCAAGACGGAAGGGTGAAAGACTGGAAAATTCTCAAGCACTCACCTCAATAAATATGCATGCAGACAATGATAATGAACATAATTCAGTTGTGGCTGAAAAGATAACAGGATAATCCAATCTGCAGTCATACCACTTGGCCACAGTTAGTTATATAAGGTGGAATGTTGGTCAATGTTATAATACATGTTTTGTGTTCTTTTCAGCACTAAATGTGAGAAGGTGCAATACTTTCAAATCACTTTCAATCTGAAAGGATACAGGATGATCAAGTTTTTAAATTGAAAAATTCGCGAACAAAATATGTAACCAATAAACGCGGATATTTTTAATGTGCAAATTTTGGAGGCAATATATTTATTATTTTTCAAAACGCAGAAATAAAGATGAGTCTAATATTTTTAATTAAAAATATGAGGGGAAGTTAAAATCATAAAACTGTTAAGTTGTAGCTATTTTGAATTTCGATTGTTTTTAAAAAAATTTGACAAGCAATAGTGTTTTCCTGACGATGTACACTTACGAGTCTGATTTTCCAGAATTTTAGAGGTCAAGATTCTTAGAAAAAGTTAATGGCAAGTAAAGCAACTCCATGAGGTTTAATGCTTGGAATGTGCTTTTCAGAATGAAGAATACCCTGTTGGATACTAGTCTGTGATAAAAAGAAGAATTGGGATTAACGTTTTTGCTTTCAGCATGCACAACTATAATGGTAGGTGTTTGGGATCTTTTCAGGTTTTTTCTTATGTCACAAAACTTGCTGTATGAGAAATTCTCCAATAAAGTAATACGGGAAAGATATTAAAAGCATTACAATAGCTTACAGTTTTTCACAACGTGATGCTGAATTTTGAAATAGTTATTCACAGTTTTTATGCATTCATATATGATATAAAAGAAAAATTGATGTAAAAATTATAAGCATTCTTTCAAAAAAAAAAAAAAAAGAATTTTTGTCTAAAATAAAACAAGCTAAAATTATGCCCATCTCGAAAGTATTATTCAATTAACACAATAGTTTGTAATCTATATGAAAAAGTACAAAGTGATTTTATATCTGTGGCATTAATGCTCTTCCATCGGTATTTCATAATATGAATGTGTCTTAGAAATGAAGATGATTTGATCAGAATTGTTAAGGTACATATTTCACCTAACTATCTTCAATTCACCAGAGCACCAGAGTGACTTTCAGATGGTATCAATTTGTGTGAAATAAATTGATACCAATTTGTGTGATATAATATTGAATGTTTATTTTCTGTTATAGGTAAAGTATCCCTTTTTTTTAAATTTTGGAAGTTGAATTCTTCCAAATAATATTGATTTTTGTAGAAAGTTTATAAAGTTTTATGTTTCCTATTTCATGTCTGTTTCACTCTTTATTGCCAATTTCCACACTCATCAGGAATTATTGTGTGTGTTATTATTGTGAAAGTTAACAAATATATGAATCAAAGTTTTAGCTTACAACTAACCAAAAAGTATCTGATCCTACCTAAATAAATCAAATTCATATAGTAATGATTGATTTGCCGCCCAACTTGTCTAGTGGTCAGCTTGTCTGACTGCGGATAGGGAGGTCCTGGGTTTGAATCCCGGTTCGGGTGTGGATGTACTTTCTCTCTATATCTATCCTGTCTTTGTTCTTTCCTTGTATGAATGTGGAGTGAATGGTTGCCTGCCCTATAAACGGGTACCTATGGCATGTGTGTACTGAGGAAGTCGGACTCCACACCAAAATATGGTTCAGTTGGAAAAGTGGAGCAGCACACCCCATATTGCCAGCCTGGATGGCACACGACAACAACAACAACATTGATTTAAATCCTTAAATACACATTATAGACGAATTAATTAAATGTCTACGTCTTCGGTATTGTAAATAAATATATACACATTTTATATGTATAAACTGTGTATATATTTGTTTCAAATATAGTATATGTATAAGTAAATAGTCAAATAAAATCAACATGTATATTGAAGTGCAGTTAAAATTTGTACTTCATAAATGTAACACTTTTAATTAAGCAACATAAGGCTATTGTTTTGTTTTAAATAAGTTTGATGTGAATTACATTGACATAACGTATTTTCTTAAATTACATAACTAAGAAATTGTCTTGCTAAAGTTTATTATAATAAATGTTTTTTAATACTCAACAGAAAGCCTATTAGCTGAAATTCATATTGAGGCTTTTGAACAAATGAATTGATTTTTGCTTTAAAGCTTTCAAACATTTTTATACTCTGAGAGGTTTTTTCATGGATGGTTAGCCAGTTTTGCCTAGCAGGGAAGAAAGTTCTAAAAATTTCCTAGTACCCATCCCGATGGATGCCTATACAGAAAACTATCTAGCAACGTCTATCTTCCGTTGTTCCACAACGGCTAGGAACGTAAGTGGAAACATCCTGCCCGATGGGCTTGATTCTACCATTTGGTTTCGATCAACCGATTAACAGATATTATTCAAGAATCTTTCTAATGACTTATAAATTTAGCTGGCGTTTGTAATAAATTACACTTTTATTTCATTAAGAAAAACTTTTATAGTTAACAATTCATTGTTATTATATTAAAAGGGATCACATTTGGAAGAACTAGCATTATTAAATGAGCAATAAAAGAGTCAGAAAAAATAACATGATAGACTTATAAAAAGGAGTAACTTATATAACTTTAACTTATTCCAATTGATGTTATGATATTATTTAAAGTGGCTTCATATATTATTGATATAAATTATTCTGAAATGTAATGCCAATCTCAGAGTTTTAAATTTATACCCTTTTAATTAAGAATATATAAAATAACGCTTATAATAATTAAAATATATAAACAAGTATACAACATATTCCCAAAAAATCAGTGACTCCTTTTGATTTCACATGTAAGAAAAGACTATTCATACATATTTTAAAAATGTCAATAAAGCTTAAGGATTTCGTTTAGTTTTACAGAAAAATGAAGTTACTCCCGTTTGTTCCAGAGGACATATTGTGAATGTTCTCTTTTGTATTTTATAGAATGGAGAGAAATATTGCTGTCAAATACAGTACTTTTTATTATTTTTGTCCTCTAAAATCTTTTTGCAAATAAAAATGATGTCGAAGATGGTGGAAAAAATTATTCCTAAGAAGAAAAAAAATGGTAGCAACCATATTTTGTGAAGGAGAAATTTAAATCTTGCGGCGCACTGTAATTTTACATTCACAATGCTTCTTAAATTGATTTGTTGTTGGAAGTCAGGAATGCCTTCAAATAAAAATTTCATGTAGTGAAGACTTGGTTGTAAAATTGCCTTGATTTCCTTCAAGATTTCCTTAGTGGAACGTTCTTTTACTTATTTCTGTTTAAGGAATTTTATATTCCTTTTTTAAGATTCAAATCATTTTGAAAATGCTAGATCTTCAGTATTACACTTCAGAGATTTATTGCTTAACACTTTTACCTGCCTGAACACAACTGTTATATAAGTGTTTTTTTTTCTTATTTCATGATATTAAAAAATTCGCAATTAAAATTAGGCAATAATATTTTTTATGAAGTTAAGAAATTAAAAAATAAATTAGTCAAGCAATACAATTTAAATATAGTATTTGGTAATAAATTAGAGTTTATTTTTATTAAAATCTTATAACTATACTTAATTTGCTTAAAATATTTTCCTGATTTTTACTTTTCAAATGATATTTTGAATTAATTTCAAAGGGATTCTTTCTGATATATTTAATGCAAGGATTTTATAATGTATTATTGTATTATAGCTATTTACACACACACAAATATAATAACATTATTTCGATTAAACAATCAATTAATTTAATTCAATTAAATAATCTTATAACCAAATTATAAATCAATGGAATTTTAAATGGGTCCAAAGTGAAAAATACTTTAGCGTGATAGTAATCCAAAACCATAAAATTGAGTACACACTTGGGTAATAAAACGCAAGATGGAAAAAACGAGAATTAAATATATATATATATATATATATATATATATATATATATATATATATATATATATATATATATATATATATATATATATATATATATATATATATATATATATATATATATATATATATATATATATATATATATATATATATATATATATATATATATATATATATATATATATATATATATATATATATACATATATATATATATATATATATATATATATATATATATATATATATATATATATATATATATATATATATATATATATATATATATATATATATATATATATATATATATATATATATATATATATATATATATATATATATATATATATATATATATATATATATATATATATATATACCTTAGACTTGTGAAACTGTGTAGAAACCTTCATTCAAAGACGTCATTTTTTGAGAAAAATCTTATCAAAGAGACATGTCTGAGAATACAAGAGTGAAAACTCAACAACTATGAAATAAATGCTGAAAGTTTTTTGGTGTACTTTTTCATTAGCCACACACAATCAATACTATTCGAAATAATTTTTATTTAATTAACTGTATTTTAACTAATTTTATTTATTTCATTTTTTTAAACCAGATTATTCAGAAAATAACCTGTTTTAACAATAAAAAATTGCTGTATTTAAAGGATAGCTTTGTATGACATTCATTTATTTTCGCTATTGAAAAACTAGTAATCATTGTGACTGATTAATTACAAGGCATGTATAATTAATGATGAGCATGCCTTGCACAATACACTTTCATTTTCACATTAGCGAAATAAGTAAATAAATTAAGATAATTTACATTGGTTCTTAGCCATTAAATCAAAACAATATCAAAATATTTGTAAATTTATTATAAAATAAGATTAAATTGATACGTTTATTACTAGTTGATGAAATATATTAAAAACAAAAAAACTGAGCATTTAGAACTGCCTGATGATTATATCAAATATAATTTCAGTATATATATATATATATATATATATATATATATATATATATATATATATATATATATATATATATATATATATATATATATATATATATATATATATATATATATATATATATATATATATATAAGAGGGTCACTCTGAAATTTTTGAGATACAACTAGGTTTTTAAAGTTATACTTACAAAATTTTAGGTGTGTTCAATGTAGTCTCCTCCAGCATCAATGCACTTTTGTAGACGAATTTTCCACAGATTAAATGCCTCAAGCCATTCATTTCTTCGAATAGATGAAAAAAATGCATTTATAGCCACATCAATCTCTTCTTCTGAATGAAAACGACGTCCACGTAAGTTCTTTTTTAGATTAAAGAATAACCAAAAGTCGCACATAGCTAGATCAGGTGAATACGGCGGATGTTCGATCACTTTAATTTGTTTTTGTTTAAGAAACTCAACTGTTAATCCGGCTGTATGTGAAGATGCATTGTCATGGTGAAGCATTAGTCCCCTAACATTCAGTTCTTGTAGAATTTCTGGAAGACATTTAGTGGTATACCAGTTTGCTGTTACTGTCTTCTGTCCTTCCAACTTGATGGCTTTGACCAATCCCGTACTTCTGAAGAAAACGGCATACATCACTTTTTTCAGTTGCGCGTTGTTTTTTCACCATTGTCGGCGTGGGATCATCTTCAAAGACTCATACTTTGCTTTCTTGACGTGTTGGTAAAACGGTATGTACGTTTCATCACCTGTTACAATTTTAGAAATGATGCGGTGGCCACCATCATTCAGCATATTAAGAGTTTCTTTACTGATTCTGACACGCTCCTCTTTTCGGTGCTCAGTTAGATTATGGGGAACCCAACGGCAAACTACTTTTTTCATATGTAATTCTTCATGAATGATTTTGTGTATGGCTGCGGATCCAATGTTAAGTTCCTTCTGTATCATTTGATAGTTACAGCGATTATCATCCATTAACATTTTTCGTATGGAAGGCACATTATCCGGGATTACTGCCGACGGTGGCCTTCCTGTGTGTTCTTCATCCTGAAGAAAATTGCGACTTCTTCTAAATTCTCTAAACCATCTGAATACAGTAGCACGAGCTGGAGATTCATCACCAAATGCTAATTGCAACCGTTGAACGCATTCTTCTTGATTTAATTCTGCTTTGAAATCGTAGAAAATCATAGCGTGAAAATGTTCTCGCGTCAACTCCATTTTCTCTTCTGTTTAAAATTTATTCCACGCTAAGCAAGTTGAAGTAAGTCAGTAAAAAATAGTCTTCTGTGTTAAAATACTTTGTACTTTAAAATTAAACCGTTATTTTTGTTTTGTAAATTCTCGTCTGAAGAATCGCCTGCGCGTATCTGAAAAATTTCAGAGTAACCCTCGTATATATATATACAACACTGTAAAGAAAAAAATAGTTAAAAAATTATATGCATGTTTTTCTTTTATTTGATGAAAATTGCTATTGCAATAATTAAAAGATAAATTAGACAAATTAGTATTTTATAATTTTATCTCTATAAGAAACTGCCTTTAAAGAGCAATAAAATGTAAGTATTATGTTTTTTGAAAATTATGAGATATATATTATTCAAATACAGTTTATGTAAATGTACTTTAATATTTTTGTGTCATTTAATTTAAATGTCGAGTAACACAAGTTTAAAAGAAACAATTTATTATCACCGCGTTAATGATTTGTGTGCATTGGTTAAGAACACAAAATATGTTATCACAAATCTAGCAATGGATTAGAATTTTGTATGTCTGTCTTTCTTGGTTATTATTTGTAATCAACTTTTAAATACAATTAAAAAATAAAGAATTTAGCATTATTTCAGTTTTAGTAACTTAAAAATAGTTTTTTTTATTCCAATTCTTGTTTTGTATTTTTATTGCAACATTTACATAAAATTTAAAAACAACATCCATTACATAGACTGCTTAATTGAGTTATATGCGATGTGCAATTTGATTATGATATTTTTCTCAATATTAAAGGAGCGTTTACAATTTTGATTAAAAATATTTTAAATGTATAATACACTATTTCTTAAATTACATTTTTTTTTACTATTTCTCAGTTCAAATATTCTGAAATATATCTCAACTATGAATCCAGGCATTGTTTTCTTGTAAATGTTTAATTTCGTGTAATATTCAAGATTTTCCTTCTAGTTAATTCCTAATTGCGATACTTTTCTAAAATTTTCAATAAAAGCTTTTCATATTATTAATCATTTTAGAGTCAATTTTTAAATAAAATCTTTGAAATTAGTTTTTGGTGAAAATGATTGTAAAGTAAAAATATCATAAAATAGCCATTAGAAAACTTTCATAAAACGTCAAAATTGTCATCAAAATTCTATAAGCATCCTGTATAAAAAATGTTTATCTACTTGAAACTTTACCGATTAAATTATTTTTACTTATTGCTTTCTAGTCGTTCTGATTCCAAAATAATAAGAAAACAGCGTTGTTTTCGATTAACTTTCAAACATTAATTAAATTGTCTCCAAAATGTGAAGAAAGACTATATCGATGTTTCCTTTTCCAAGAAAATCAGGCTTTAAAAGTGAGCGAAAGTGCTGATAGATTTTGGAGTTAACTCAACTGTATTTTATCAATTACATGAGTGTGTGTGTATATATATATATATACATAATAAATGATGATTCATCTTTATTGTAACAGAATGGATTCTCAGTACGACTCCCCGCTGTGAACCCTGGCGCCAAGGAAGGCAAAGAATGGGGCTGGAGCCAAGAGGCTGAATGACGGATTGTGAAGGGCGCATGCAGGGGCGAAATGATAGTCGTCCTGGCTTTTCGTTGTTTAGAGCACAAATATGTCTCCTTTGGTGGGAGGAATATGAAATCTACTAAAAGCTGTTTTCATATCCTTCACCCCGGATGGATTTGGTATTGTTTGAGAGTTGTGCTCTCCAAATCAAAATTAATCATAGTGTGCTGGGGCGGAATAGGATCAGAAGGGGGCCGGATGCTTCCAATAATCCGGATAGCAGAAAAATTGGGTGATAGACCAAATGCATGGGGATGGATAACGCAAGGACTCCCTGTTGTTCTTTAGTCTTAGAGCTGCTCTTCTGAGAAAACAATACTACCCTCTCTAGTCAGCACTTAAAAAAAGAATTTTTAGTTGGTTGAAAAGCACCACTGGTATTTTAAGCCTTACTTCATGTACAATAATTTATTCTTTTAATTAGAGTATTAAGTAGTGATTATTTGTGCGATTTAAATTGCGAGAGAAATTTTATAAACATTCCTTTATCAATTCCATATCTTAGTTAGATTGAAATAAAATGAAAATTCAAAGGATAATATATGAAAATCTTAAATTTTCTTTGTAGGTCATTTTTATTGGACGTTAGGGACTTAGGGACATTTCTAATTTGTAAAGTGATGTTTATATAAATGTTTTAAAATTTAATCGAAATATTGATAGTTTAACACATTAAGTGAGCTTAGAGAATTTTCTTTAAGAGTTTAAAAGTGTTTGAACACTTTATAATTTACAGCAGTATACTTTAGATAAATTATTTCTTGACCTTTTGAAGTTGTTCATAATTTCCAAATATTGTAAATGTATAAAGAGCTAAATTTAAGGTGAGGGGGTGTTATAGTTAAGAGTAAGGAATATCATAACAATTAAATAGCACATGTAGAAAATGATTACAGATATCAGCTAACAAATTGCTCTACGTTTGAGTGCTCGAAGTTGCGGTTTTTATATTAAATATATTGAAAGTTACGTCATTATTTCTAAAATTTGACAAGTATCTATTACAATCAATTTAATATGCTTTTAAGTTTTATTATATTTAGTAATTAATTAAAAGGGGACAATTACCGTTGTACACTTTTACTGACATCCAACAGAATAATTTTTAGATTAGTAAAATTGTATTGTATTGTACATCTTATGTTGAAAATAGTCCATCATAATTATCCACGCACTTTAAGAAGGAAACTTTTATGGCAAACACGATAAGTTCAATTCATATTAATTACAATAAATTAGTTGCCATGCTATAATAATTGCCTAAAAACATTGTTACTCTTTTATTACACTTATCATTAGAAAAATGGAACCTAATAATACATAATTCGAATTGCAAAGTGTAAAAAAAGATAATAATAGCCTCTAAGTGATTGTGTAACATGTGAAATGAATAACATACGGAAACCTCTACTCAAACTTTTTGTCAAATTTCAGAAACAAACCTCAAATAGGATTAATCAGATTGGAATAGCCTTTTGGAATTTATAGACTCTAACTACGAACTCTTAAATCATAAGCACAAATTTAGAAATCCAGGAGGATAAGAGATAATTTTATTCAGAATAATGGAAAAGTTTAGTTTGATTTCTTTGAAGTTTGATTTTTCCATAGGTAAAATATTCAAACATTATAAAGCAAATTACATCTTACTTAATTTCTTAAAAACTTTTTATTTAACACAAAAAAATACTAATTTTCTATAATTGTAAAGAAAATATAATCTTACGAAAAATAGTATTATTGTTTTAGTCATAATTCTCATAACTTACGAAAATGGAAGGGTTGTAATAAAAAGAACAACACATTCCTAATGCAAACACGTACAATTACTGTGATAATTATACTTGAATAATTAATATCTTGAATAAAACATATATATAATTTATATGCATTTTTGCAGAAATTTCATAGATAACACTAGATGCGACAGGTAAATAATCGCAATATCTGTAAGTCTAAAAACAGTATCTTCTTTCACTTGTTAAAAATCTTCAGAGGCCAGAGAGTCTTCATGGAGTGTCACTGGTGCAATGCTGATCAGGCCTCCCCAAGACATATTCTTGAAAGTCTGAACTTTACTGTAAACGAGGGTTTAGAGAATCCAATTTTATTTTTGGACTTTTTAATGACTTTTGGTTTTATGGAGATGTTTTAGCTTAGCTACACCACCAGGAATATGAAACAAAAACAATTGTTCAAAATTAATGATGCTATTGAAATTTGCTTTTATACACTTGTCTATATTAAAATAAAATATTATTTAATGCAAATGATTGATCATTTACTAATACGATAACATCCAAAATCAGAGTCACTATAGTTTTTATTATTTTTTTCTTTATTAAATATAATTATACTAATTTTAATCTAATCACTGAAATATTACTTATACTTCAAAAGGTATTTTTAGGACAAGTAAATGTATTTCCTCCCAAACTTTGCCGAAATATTTCTTGTTAACTTTATAATGCTTCAATTATGGGGCTTTATTTTATTCGCTTTGTTTATTGCTCTACTGTCATTTTTTTCACTTGGGGTCTAATTCAATACAATTTGCAGTTTGAAGTGTGTTCTATACTGTGAGGTGTATTACGCATCCGAACTACTCACAACCGGTACATGAGTTGAACTCAGACACTCTTCTGCTACAAGCTCGGCCTTTATGTATAAAGAATAGATACTGATAAAATGCAAGTGCTTTCTGAGACTGCCATCGATTAAAGGAATTTCATAAATACTGCCTGTCAAAAATGTTTGCACAAACACAGTAATTTATTATTAAACTGTAAAAAGTTGAAATTCAAAAAATATCACACAGTATTTAAATTTATTTCAAAAACATACTACGTGCTGACATATACTTTTGATATTATTTTTTTTAAAACAAAACCTGCAATTAAATTTAGAAAAGCCTATGTGCACTAAATAAAGCTACGTGCACGTAAACAGTTCAACAGAAATTTCATAAAAAATTTCCAACTAAGCACATAAAAATTTAGCAGGTTTTTAATTGCTTTAGATTTTTTACCTTTACTTTGTCTTTTGTTCAAGATAAGAAGTGAAAAATCTAAAGTAATCATTTCGTGTGAATAAAGAAATACATTTCTTCGGTTTCCAAATATTTTATAGAAAAGTTTAAAAAAAAAAGCCCAATTGAATTGATATTTTAGTAATCTTCTCAAATTGACAGATATTTTTTCATAAGATACTGCAAATAACACAAAATCTTAGTAGAAAACATTTTCTTACTTTATAATATTAAAAATAACGATCAAACAAACAAGAAAATGCTTAAAAAATATGACAAATACTATAAAATATAAATAAAGCTATAAAATGTTTACTTCCAATATAATAGCAGAACTGAATTGAACAATTTGTGATGACGCAAGCTAGAAATCTGGGCAAAATTACTTAAATTTGATATTGAGTTAAAAATATAGTTAAGATCTTTTAAGCTAAAATAATATTTTGAAGAAAATAATACAAGAAAAATATAGTTTACTAGAAAGTATTTAAATGTATCGACTTTATTTTAAAAGTCATCTGTTTCAAATTGGCAATATTTAATTTGAATATTATTATATTGTGAGAAAGCTATAAGAATATTCTGAGTGTCTTTTATATAAGTATATGACTTAAAAGACTTAAGATACGACTTAAAGAAAACTGATATTTTGGGAATTTTATCATCAAGAATTTAAAATCTGAATATAATGGATAGAATTAGGGGGTAAATAAGATTACTTAAATGTATCCAAGAATATACAAGAAATAAATATAAATTTAGATAGCTTTACCTCAAATCTTAACTATAACTGCTTAAAACTGTGTGAGGGGTTAAAATAATTTAAAAGAAGTTTAAGATTTCTTTTAATGTATAAATTTGCAACTGTCAAATGTCAATCTTACAGGAGATTTGTAAGCATTAAAAATATTTCTTTATATAAACTAAATAAATTATTAGTATTTCAAAGTATATTTCCAAGAAAACTCATTGACCTATGGGTAATAACGTGCTCATAAAAAAAATTCTGATACTATTCCCCCATACAACTCAGTAGTCGAGTAAATTTCTTTGATAAATAAGCAAACCCCCCTTACGACACAAATAAAAAAATTTAACAAAACTATTCACCAAGATGTGCTTAAAAGTTGTTTGTTAAAAATAATGAAAGCTTACTAAAGAGTTTCTAGAAAATAAACAGTTTAAATAGATATTGTAAATATTTACCTTAAACTACGTATTTTTTAAATTGATACTTATTTTGAATTTTACGTTGCCTTTGCATGTAAAATGTTAAGAACAATATGAATGCTTTTTAATCATCATTAATTGGCTAAAAAGACTTAGCCTCATAGGAATTCAACTATAAATTTTAATATACGATTAATAAATAAGCAAAAATATACAATTTGCATATTGCTCTTGAATTTATTATTTGAATAAGTATATTACATAAAAATTTAAAAACGTAATTTTTAAAATTTTTTTAACTAAATGTTGCTACCTGAAATATATCTAGATCAAAAGATATACAAGAACTGGTAGTAATATCACTCAAAGCTTTTGTAAGTAAGTATCATAAGTATTATAGGATTTTTAAAGTGATACACGCATCACGCGCGTGCATATTTGATAAAAAAATATGAAATAAATTAGTTAAGAAGATATTATTAAAATAATATTTTGCATGCACATTTCAGAAATTACATTAAAATTTTGTTTGACGAAAAACAGTATCAAAACTTATTAAAGCAATTTTATTCCAGGTGCATTATTCGTAAGATTAACATGGAATTTTTTGATTGTATATGAGGGAACAGAAATGGAATGTAAATCATTTAATTTATATTCCATATTTCTGAAAAAATTAATTCTTAATCAGATATTCAGATTTAACTTTATATTAATTCAAGCTTTGAAGAATATTTGCATATGAACTTTAGAAAATTTAAATAAGTTTATTAACTTATCTTATTATAAAACATCTTATAAAGGGAAAAGAAATAAACAAAAAATTCATTTTATTTTCTCAAACTGTACAAATTAAACACAAGTAGTTGCAGACAGAAAGATATTTATTTGAAATAAGTTCTTATATATATATATATATATATATGAACGAGGATTTTATGATGTGTATTTTTAATTTTGTTGTTTTCACATAAGTAACCATATATATGTTTATATATATATATATATATATATATATATATATATGTAGCATTTACGTAAATGTATATATATGTATATGTATATATACATTTACGTAAATGCTGTTAATTATTACAATTTAATTATTATTATTTAATTATTTTTACCATATATATATTTAAAAATGTGCCAGCAGAACTCTAAACGAATATGTAGTAGTTGATCACAAAATAATAAGATATTATCCATCGATAATTAACAATAAGTTAAGTAATTGAGTAAATTTTACAGTGGACTTGGAATGAAAGTTTTTGGAAAGTTCAAATTAATCTTTAAGTAACATTCACATTAGCACCCATTACATGAGATTTTCAAAATATATTATTTCAATTCCACACTCTCCTAGTTGTAATAAAATCACTTCAAAAACGTTTAAAATCGAATACTTTACAAAGAAACAAAACACAAATCTAACTTTCCAAACTAATATTATACGGCACAAATCAAAAAATACTTTTTTTAGTTTTAACTTTGCATAATTAAGCAATTTTCTCAACTTGCGAAGGAAAGAGATTTAGAAAATAATAAATTACAAAGGAGATGGAGGAGAGTATCCCAAAGGTAAAATGAAATTCACCCCCGCCAATAAAATGTTGTTCAATAGCCTTAGTGTCAGCGAGAAATTTAAATTACACGAAATGAATTCGTAGGAGGACATTAACTTAATGTCCTGCGAAGTAATTAAGAAATATACGAGGGGAAATGATTACCAACTAAATATCCCAGCTCAAATTACTAAATGTGATTTTTGTACTATTATTTTTTTCTCGCCCTCCTTTGATCCAGTTGGTAGCATTGATTTGTAATTGCATTAGTCCCTAATGACAGAATACTGCCATTTTTTATGCAGCTTCTGGAGCTTGAATGAGAATTTAAGTAGAAAAATTGCTTTTTAAAGTGTCTTATAACACTTCAAGAACATTTTTTACCCTTTGACATGTTTAATGCATAAATAATTTGAATAATTAAATTGGAAATTGTCCGAGAATAATCTCATGCTATAAAATAAACTCTAATATTTACGTTTTACATAACCTTTTAAGTGTAGCTATATATGTGTTACGAAACAAAATCTTATATATTTCCAAGTGATTTAGGAAATATAGGAATGCTTAATCTCTGATAAATTAGGGTCAATATATTCGTTGAATGTGTGGCGTAGTATTATTTATTATTATCGGGTAGTAATGAAAATGTGTTGATTAAGCTTTTACTTTTAAATTATTGGTATTGGACAGGTTAACACCTGATGGTTAGTGGAAGACATATGATATCCACTTTGCATTGAAGTCAGTGAGATATATTTATATAGAACTCTAATTGATCAATTCTATAACTATCTTTTCCTTTTAATTCTAAACTGCTCTCAAGTGATGTGCTCAAAACTGAAACGAACCTCTCCACACATCAACATATTGGCAGAGGAATCTTAGTACGAATGTTAAACGTGCGTAAGATTTTTTTTTTCATTTCTGTTTAACTGGTACAGAAAAAAACCAAGTGGGATACATTTAATGGCTACAAAATAAAAGACACAATGTTCTTGAACACAGACAGACAGACAACGAGAAGAAGAGGCCCTGTTCTATTCCTATTGGCTATCAGGTTGTGCCTCTACTTCAGTCTAGAATGTCGGACACCCTGCACGGAGTGCCAGGTGCCCGCTGGGAACCGTAATCTGGGAGCTTGAGCCTTAAGAGGTTCTCCAGAACGCTCGACACATTGTTTGAGAGACGAATGCTTTACAACGGTGGGGCTTTCAAGCCTACAGTGATCTACGCAGTAGACCACTGTATCACAGTTCGGAATACAAATTTGAAATAACAGAATTAATAAGATAGGATCAAGTGAAACAGAAAAATAAATGTTAACAGGATCTAAATAAATTTAAGTAAGGATGGCTGAAATATTTACATAATTTACGAACAGAAATTGATTATAGTTAATGAAATTTAGAAGTTTATAGGAATCAAATGTAATTAGTTCCTTACAAATTAGTTCTTGATTTAGTTTGTAATTAGTTCTTGAAATTTAGATAAGTACAAAGTACTAGTAATTTTGGAAATTGAAAAACTGGTGATTAGTTTGTTTGTTACTTGAATTGAAAAATTTAGTTAATTTTCGAGATCTGTTGACTCTGCTTCTGAGTTATAAGGTTCCTGTTGGTGAGCAGCCAGGTCTTTACACATTTGGAGTCCTTTTTCATGAAGGAAAGTAATTATTTGTATTAATTTTTTTGTTCTGAACTTGTTCGTTGTGCAGAATTTTAGGAACTGGTAGTTGGTTTGAATAGATGATTTTTTGATATGTAGATCTTTGGTTTGAGGACATTCTGTGATATAATGCAGTAGTGTACCAATTTGGCCACAGATGCAAGATGGAGATCTGGATTTGTTAATTCTGTGGAAGTAGCTGGGGCAAGGCGCATGGTTTGTTAAGATACAATTTAAATAAGGATTGGAATATAGCACATCTGATGAAACTTTTGGTATTAGTCTTCTTGTATGGTGACCATTCGGCGAGTTGTTCCATAGAGATTGCCAGCTTTGCTGTATATAATTTTTAATTTTTGATTTCAGACTGGCTCTGGACCACTTTAAAGGTGTCAACGGAAGAGTTGGATGGGTTGCTGCTTGTTTTGCCGCTTGATCAGCTGCCTCATTCCCCGTGATTCCAGTATGTGCTCTTAACCAACTTAGTTGGATGTTCGTATTCTGGTTGTGAAAAAGTAAATTTTGAACGGATCTTATTATTGGGGATTTGTGTAACGGGTTATTTAAAGCCATTAGGGAAGATAAACTGTCTGTCCAAATTGTGACACTTTGTAGTTTATGCTGGATCGAATAAAGCAATGATTCTTTTATTGCTAGGGCTTCTGCCTGGAAGACTGAATTATACTTGTGTAGTTTTATGAGATGTTGATGCAGTAGATTGGAATTTTCAAAAACTACAAATGCTGCTCCTGTTTGATTATCTAAATGAGACCCGTCAGTATAAATATTAAATCGTGTTGTTATCATAGCTGGATTAGATGATGCTTTTGGCAGATTGAAAATTTTAGTTTGATGGCTTCTGATAATCGGATGTAATTCATCTTTATTGTACGGATATTCATAGTTAGAGAAGAGCAGGGCAGTGTTGTCTTCAAGAATTGCATCTTGGCACAATTGTAGGACTTTTGTCTTAACTGTAGTTGCTTTTAATGTTAGGTGCAAGGGTGGAAGACCGGCCAAGACATTTGCGGCAGCTGTTGATGTTGTTTTGAATGTCTTAGTTATTAGTATGGTAAAGTGCCTTTGCAGTGATGACAGTTGGGCTTTTTTCCTTGAGGTTAAGGGCAAAGCCCAAGCTGAAGAACCATATGAAACTATTTTTTCTACTACGGTGCTATATATTATTTTTAGAAATTTACTCTTTAGTCCCCAATTATAACCAATCATTGAGCGTAAGTTTTGTGCGATGGGAAGAACTTTTGGCTTAAGTGATCTGATATGAGCGAGGAAATTTAGATTCTTATCTATTTGAACTCCTAGATAAGGCAATACTTTTGTATGCTTTAGGCTTTTGCCTAGTAGGGTTAATTTTGGGTTGGATCTTAAGGATTTATCATGTTTTCCAATTATCATAGCTTTGCTTTTTGGGATGGAAATCTCTAATTTTAAACTTTCGCACAGTTTGGAAAAGATATCTAGAGACTGATTGCAGTTTTGTTTGAGATTTTCTTTTGTTGAGCCATTAACAATAAGTAGCGTGTCGTCTGCGAAGGCTATAACTGTAGTGTGATTCGGCCAATTATAATTGAGAATAGCGTTAAAGTATAAATTCCACAGCAGAGGTCCACTTACAGAGCCTTGGGGACATCCTCTTGACTGTTTACAGAACACTTGGCCTCCGTCATAAGACGTGTAAAATTCACGGTCGCTTAAGAAGCTGATAAGTATTTTGACAATATTGGCTGGGGCTTGAAGGGTTGTAAGTGTTTTCTTTAGTCCCGGCCACCACAGGGAATCGAAGGCCTGAGAGATGTCTAAGCTTAATAATGCTGAGTAGAGGTTTTGGTCCTTGTTACGATTGATTGTAATTAGCGTTGATTGTAGGGCATGTTCTGTAGACTTATTCGTTATAAAACCAAACTGGTTTGGATGAATGACATTATTTTTGAATACATAATGCTTTAGTCTGTGATGAGTCTCGAGAAATAAAATGGTTTCAACTCAAACTGCCAACAAAATGAATAGGAAAAGATCAAGACGTGATTTAGAGTTATTTTACACCAGTACTCCAAATCTAACAAAATAAATTCTCCAAAATGCTACTAAACATGGAACTCTATATACTAGTATTCTAGAACTGACAATTTAAATTCTCCAAGATGCTAACAAACTAGGCTACGGTTGTTATGAGTAATATAAAATCGGATTGCTTATCAAAATATACGCCATTCTGTCACTAAAATGTGAATCACAGGTGTTGTGAGATCAGTCTAGTTTGCATAGATGGGTTAAAATGCTGATAAATTACACACATGTAGAAACATCATCTACGTCTTTCAAATTCCTCACACATGCCATGTAACATTCTTGGTGAAGCAATTTTAACGGCGAGTAGAATAATTAAAGCCATTCGTGTAATAAGAGTTTTTCGTTTGTCTTCCACGTATCCATCAGAGAAAACTCCTCATTATCAACAGATGGTACTTTATCGTCCTATTTGCATGTAATACAGCCAAGTAATATTAATTATGTAAATGTATGTCTGTGTATGTATATGTCATATATATCCCAAATTTCATGTTGGAATGCACTAAAAAATTACATAAAATTATAAATACAAATAAAAAAATTAAATATAAACTAATTTATAAATTAAGTAAAATCTCCAAAGAAGCAGGAATAAATACGTTTCTGTTTTTTTATAAACTCCCTCCAGCGGACTCATAATTTTAAATAGTAGTCATGTTACGAGGCCAAAATCTGCATTGACACAATTTTTCAGCGTTACATCAGCAAAAAGACGTTGAACTTGATAAAATTTTATGTATAGATCTTCATAATACGACAATCTTCCCCTTCATCACATTATGAAATATGATACCTCGTTATTACGAAGTAAGTTAGATTTTTGAAAAAAAAATGTGAACAACATCAACATTTTAAGTACATGATAAAAATTAGATCTAAAATTATGTATATGAATATTGAATTTAATTAAGTAAATTTATTTGAATATAGTAAAATATTAGGCATGCGAACATATTAAACATATCAGCTAAAGTAAATATTAAAAATTATTTTAAATTTAAACGAATCATTAAAGGTATTAAAAATGTTTTGAAGTTTCTTTTAAAAAGTTCCATTCTAGATAGCCTTTCTTTAGCTAAATGATGTTCATCTTACTTCACACTTTTGACTCTACAACTACTCTATATATTATGATTATAATGCTTATGATTATAATGCTTTTTAAAACTATATTCTGCAGCATAATGTTTTATAATTTATTTTCCTATATTATTTAAATTGTATCCAATATTGTAAATCATATTTAATTCAATAAAAATATTTTTATTACGCTTAGGACAGACATCTTTTTCTAATTTAGGACTTTTGTCTTCCTGCCTTTGAAGAAAACCCCTAATTTGTGTCACATCTGTCAACCCCCTGATGAAACGGGCAATGTGGGTAATGTCTTTCTTTAATATGTTTCGTCTCATATGCTGTGTTTCTGATGTATTTGTCAGTTATTACTTGTGTTTTGAGGAATTTTCTTTTCGCTACCTCCTGCTATTTTATTTACCAATTGTGTATATACTTTTGTATTTTTATTGCTTCCATAATATCTGTATTATATATATATATATATATATATATATATATATATATATATATATATATATATATATATCGCGTGCAAAGTTAATGTTAAAAAGCCAGATTTTTTAATAGAAATCTCTTTCACGGTTTTTGTTATGAATTAATGTTTGTTTTCTAACGAATCTCACAGTTGGATTGTTTTATTCGTATGTAATATTGTTTTCACATTGTGTATCGAACTGAAAATGCGATTTATTAAAGTTACATATCTAAAATTTTAATTTTATTATTTGTTTATATTGATGCATGCTATATTAAAATAAACTTCAAATTGTATGAAAAAATAATATTACTCAAAATAAAATTTTTAATGTTTATTCATTTAAATGGATTCTTTATTATTATGTTTGCATGACATGCAATAAGAAATTTGTCATATCATATTGTTGTTATACGAGTATATTGATGTTTTGATGAATTTTTTTAAATTCTGTGCATGGGTCTCACGCACACAGATAAATTATAAATATATTGAAAAGTATTAATATTTAAAACAGCTTCTATTATAGAATTTCGTGGACCTATCGAGAACAAATTAATCACACATGTAGTTGACGTAGTTTAATTAAATATCATTGTGTTTGTGTGTGTGTGATATCTAATTTCTACATGTGTACTTAACTCATTAAATGGATGCTTGAATAATGAGTTATATACTAGAGTTATTAAAAAACATTGAGATATGTTTTACAATATACTTTTACATCTATAAATTATTTAAATATTTTAAAGTTAACAAATGAAGCAGAAACTGAGACCAATAGTTCTTTTGAATTGTCTTTCTTTTTTAATTAGTAACGTTTTAAATCTGATTTATGTAAAAACATCTAAAAGATGTGTATTGAAATAATTTCAAAATTGAGTAAACATCATAAATGTAATTTTGATACATGGAAAAATCATCTTTTAGTATTCTATCATAAAATTTAAGTTCCTAACACTTTTGATCTTTAATTATTTCTAAGCATTAGTATTTTATCGTTAGATTTACGTAAAATGGCAGAAGCAAGGAATATTTATTTTTATCTCTTTGTTTTTATGCATTTATTTTAGAATGCATTAACAAAAACTTGTCTAATTAACAAATCTTTGAAAATATGGATTAGTTGGTTGGATTAGATTTAGTGCATATTAAATTACTTTTTAAATCAATTTGATTTTATAAGATATTTTTTATTTATTTAAAATTGAAACTTTTGTGTGCACTGGTCGGAAATAAGGCGACAAACTATACTCCTGAAAAAAATTATTATTAAAGGGAAGTTAAGTATTATTTCTTTTAAGTTTTAAAAACAAAAGCAATTCATTTAATTTACTTCAAATGAGAAATTCATGAGTCAGTAAAGCAATAAGTAGAACAAACATCGTGTACATATAAGTTTTAAAAGTTTACTACGATTATAAGACTTTTTGTTTTATACTTTGTCAGATAGCAAACTCAATACCATTAGTCTTAGAAGGAGGGAACGAATTTAAGAAGAGGCAAGTCAAAACCAACACAAAACACGGCATGTTTTAAGAAAAAATGTCTCTTTGAATTAAGATATTTTGAAGTAACCTAGAAAAGACAGCCTAGTTTAAAACGCATCCTATAAAAAATCATAGAATATAAAACTATTTTTTCAGTTCATTACCCTTCAAGGCTACCTTTGATACATTCTTAGAAAGAGTCTCAGCTTTTTAAAGTGTAACTTTTTTCATTCATGATAAATTTATTATTGTATTTATAAGAGCTTAGCTACTATTTTATTTTGAGATAATGGTTTTCTATCTTATTATGTTCATGTCGTATATGTCTATTATTGTTATACATTAAATTTAAAATACATTTTCTTCTTTAAAAAAATAATATTTTTCCAAAGGTAAAAGTTATTATAGTTAATAAAGTTTTTTTAACATTATTATTAATGGAATTTTGCAATTTCCAATCATTTTACTAAAGTACACACTTTTAATTTATATATATATATACTTTTAATATATTACAATATCTTACAAGGGTTTTCAATTATTTTCAAATTACATAAATTAGAAAGTTTACTATACATATCAATATTTGTTTTTAGAAAGTATTTATCACTTATAGTATTTATTCGTCACGTGGTATTCATGGTTATTCAGATGAGATAAATATAACAAACATTTTATACTTTCAATCCACAAACTCTTCAAGAAGTCTTGACAATATTACCATAACACAAGAATGGGAAGCATTATAATATAACACACATTATTCTCTATTATAATAAAAATTTACCCTATTGCTGTAATGCAAGGAGAGGTCTTCATTCCAATATGACAGTCTCAAAATGCCATCTGTAAAGGCACAGGTCAGTGTGATATTTCGAGAATATCCATGCATATGCCATTAAGGTTTCCACACAGAATGTTAAGGGAATTATTTCTGGGCAAATTGTGAGTGCCCTGAGCTCTCTAGACTCGTATGTATTACTCGCCTCATTTGGTTACAATGAAAACCTTGCTTCATCCTTGAAATTAACTTTATAACAATAATACACGTTCCATTTGAAAAGTAGGCGTAGCTTATACAACCGTATTCTAGATTGGATGGAGGGGTAGAAACACAAACCTGAGATACCTGGACGTAAACGGAAAAACATTTATTTGTTCTGGTACACTGAAGGGCATTTTGAGGACACTTACAGCAGATATCATATTACTGTATTTGCCATTTTATGTAGTTCTTCGACTGGCTGTCGTGAGGAGATCGCTTTTCAAATTCCCTTGACTACAAAAGATACTATTCTTTTGTGAGGGTACTTTGCTTAACTCAATACAGTCATTTGACCCACTACTTTGTAGCTTTGGAATCATTTCTTTAATCATTAAATAACGGTATGATGGGTGCCAAAAAATTTAAATCATTTGGCAGTCTTGCTTTAATATGACTACTCAAAATCTTTCTTTCTCGTTTTGGCAGATATCAAGACATGTCTGTCTTAGAAATAAATCCTACCTTTCTTGAAATGAATGTAAATTCTAGTAAGACTGGCTTCTTTTTTTAATAAACTGTTATTTTTCTCATGTACCTTGTTATGATTTGTTGATTTGTAAGAAATTTACATGCCTCTTCCTACAACTGCAGAAAACTGAAGCGTCTATTATTCAATAAATTGTTATTTTGAAAATCATCA
This sequence comes from Latrodectus hesperus, assembly GCA_037975125.1. Taxonomy (NCBI): domain Eukaryota; kingdom Metazoa; phylum Arthropoda; class Arachnida; order Araneae; family Theridiidae; genus Latrodectus; species Latrodectus hesperus. Next base: position 94,131,700 of record CM075854.1, read on the forward strand.
TTTAAAAAAAAGCTATCATTTTCAAGAAAATGAGTGTAAATTATGTATATAAATTTTTCAACTAACACTAACCCAAATAGCTTACAATCTAAGGAGGAACGTTAAAAGAATAAAAACTGTCTAATGTTCTTTATAAAATTATTTCCGTTACATAATTTCAAACATAAAATATGTAATATTCACGTTATGATGACCAACTGATTTTAAGCTCTTTATAGTTTTAACAATATGTCCACTTTGTCATCCAAATCATAAAATTAATTTCATATCTGATGTATGAATCAATAGGTATGAATAATATAAGATATTTTACATTTCTTGTCATCAGAAATTTCAATAGAGTTTGAAATGTAAACATTTTATAATAGAATTTAAAAACAAACAATAATACAACTTGCTGATTAAGGAAAAATGTACAATTATAATAAAATAACTAATTTCCTGTGAGATCTGTATTATAAAATGAGATATATATTAGTTTATACACTGAATAACTTCTCTCTATACGATCTTACTGAATGAATAAAACATAGTTATTTTCATGACTTCTCTATTCTAAGAACAGTTATCTTATTGAAAAATATTTCTAAGTTGTATTTCATTTCATATTGGTAGAAGTACATCCTTTACAACAATATGATTCTTTTCATTTGATAACTCTAAAAATAATGATTCCCTTCCTCTTATTTAGCTGCATATTAATATGTCAAGATAGAACCATAATCTAAACGTATCATAATAAAGTAACTCTTCACTTAATGTAAACAAAATAAGAATATTTGACAAGCAAAATATCTTTCTTTCATGAAGATCGTGATTTGTTTACAATTTCAGTGCTAGGAGTAGTACACATCATCTCATTAATAATAGTAATAATCTTGACTATGCGATTATAATTTACAACAAAATTAATATTATATAGCTTACGTACACTTTTTAACTGTTCAATATTTTTGCGTTTTATTTTTTATTTATTTTAAAAACTCATATTTGAGGATAAATCCCAACCACTTCCACTCCTCGTTTTAGATGATTGAATTTTGCTATTAATCAGAACTTGATGAGAGTATATAACACGGCGAATTACAAAATTATAAATTTACTCCATATTCCTTGTTATTGAATTAGGCTGTAAAAATCTGCAAAACAAACTTTATTAAATGCTATAAAAACATAGTATTAGGCTTAAGGATTAATAAAAGTTATACCTAAACGACGAAAAATATTACATTTTCAAGAATAATTTATAAACGCAAAACTTTACAGCCAAAAATACAGAATATCTTTGAAAGAAAAGCATACAATTTATTATATAATATTTCTAGAATTTAGACTTGAAAAAACTAATATCACAATTTATCTTCATGAAACTAGGATGCATATTTCCATCAAAATCAACATTTTATGAAAGTTTCATAAAATGCATTCTATAATATCTTAGAAATTGTTTCAGTTATCATTTAAAAACTTTACTCTGTAAAAAAGCATCATTTTAGAAGGTATATAGTGGTTCTTCAACTGTTTTATTAAACAACTTTCTCATAAAAATAGCTATATTTCCTGATGTTGCATAAAACTTTTACTTTTTGGATGCGCTTAGAATATTCCTATTCAAATTATCTCAGCGAAATTCCAGTGAAGAGTTACATATTTTTCCATTCAGATTTGTACTTAAGAAAAAGAAATTCACTTTTGCATTTCAAAGAAAATCACGAAATCTCAAAAAAGTTTCAAATAAATTACTCTTTGCAAAGCGCAGATTCGGTTCAAATAAATTACAAAATCCAGGTAAAAAGAAAAATAGTTCCATTTTGAATCTTACGTCCTCGTACTGAAACGTCAAAATCGGAAAAAAACGTCATCTCATTGCTTTAAAATAAAAGAAAACTGCTTTTTGGACTGTTCGAAATCAAAATTCGACTCAGCATTTTCCACGCCAGAATGCTATCCAACCTGTCAGGGGATCCTAGAGTTTCGCATCAATATGCATCTATCGACATCTACGTAGACTAAAAGAATAGTCGGAAGTATAGGCTGCTCAGGAAAAAAATACCTAAACCATAGGCACGAACCAACCCAATTTTCGCTTCTTTGCAAATCTTAGCGATCGAACTTAAGGCGGTATATGGTAGGGAGTGGAAATAATATACAGAGTAAATATACAAGGAAAATGTTTAAAATGTTTCTTCAAAAAGCATGAATTGGTAAATATTTTTACCAGTAAAAGGGGGGGGGGAATCTCTTAAATGTTTATTTGTATAGCTTATATTCATATTTTTTTATAAGACTATCAAAATGATCCGATAACAAATCCATTCATCAAGTAAATGCTTATTGAAGAGATAATTGTGGAGAATTTTTAAGTAATTAGTTTTATTCCTTATTAATTTGTAATAAAATACAACTATTAATATGTTTATTACAATTATTAATACAATTATTAATAAAATACATGTTATTAATATGAAATAAAATACTTAATTAAACTTTTAAAAAGAAATAAATAATTCAATATTTTTTCTGGCTTGAAAGTAAATTTTCGCAAATTTCATGATGGTTACCTTCGCTGACAGTTGTATTGATATGTTATGTAACCAAAGAAATATTCTACTTTTTTATTGCATGATAAATCTTCACCATAATGAAATATAGATTTTTTTATTTGTATTATACAATTATTACATAGTATTTGATAATTTAAAATATGAGAGAATGACTACAAAATATTATTAAATTAATACCGCAATTAACAGACTATATTCGCATCAAAATTAAAATTTAAGATAAAACGTATTTATTAAACAAGATTCAATTCATTCGGTTGGTTAATGTTTATGTACAAAACGAAAATAAGGATCAAATAAAATATTAAACATGAAATTTACACTTATTTATGTATTGAAATTCAATCCTAAGAATCTAAGTTTACTGCCTTCAAATTATTGAAAAAATATTGCCGTAAAAATTGCTGAATTTTAACTTATATCATCTTAATATTTATGAATATTTACATTATGCCATATGCATATAATAGAAACAACTACTTTATTAAATATGCTGCAGTAAATGAATTTAACATATCTAAAAATAAGAATTAATTGGTGTAAGAACTGCACATTCAGAACTATGAAGTAAATTAAATTAAAATAAACAAGACTGTTAATATATATAATGTAAGTTAACAGTATTAATAAATGTAACATACATAATCTATATCTCTATTGATAATTACTTTGTTTCAAATTTGTACTCTAGAATTAAGAATGTAATATTTTTTATATATTGAATTAACAATTCACAACAAATAATATATTTATTTCACACAGTTATTATAGTGTTAAAATAAAATATTTATGTTATATTATGTTAAATATTACAATTAATCTGATATTATTTAAATTTAACTATGTAACTTACTTACTTCACACATTTGTTGAAGTCATTTCAAAAATTTATTTAAGTATATGAATGTTTACAAAGTGTCTTCATGGCTTAAAAAATAAGTGAATAAATATGATTACGTAATGAAATAGGGATTTATGAATTAAATTTAAAAATTATTATATAATGAAAATTAGGCAAAATTGCATTAACTTGGATTCAAAAGAAAATAGGACTTCATAGATATTTCTTGAAATTTTCTGGTGAAGCTGTGCATGAAGTTTTCTGATTTTGTTTAATATTAAAATGCATTTTTATTATATATTCTGTGTTTTTAAATCTTAAGTATATAATGAAATATTCAACAAAACAAATTATAATAAAAAATTATATTTTTATATACCTTATTTTAGTACAGTGTGATACAAGAACAGTTATAACAGTATGGCTTCTTTCCAAGTTCCAGCTCAGAGAAAAAGCAAGGGAAGCAATGAGCAAAAGCATACTTTCATATTTTTACTGAGATGAATCTATATATTCTTATAAAAGAACAGCATATTACTGTTTACTGTGCTGAGAATAAAGTAACCATCTCGCATATAATAAATTAAATTTTAATAAGGATGGAACATTGAGCATTGATGATTTAATAAATACATTTAATGCTTATTTTTAATTTATTTTGATTCTACAAAACTTATAACGACTACGATATTTTAGAAAGTTAAAAATAATACATGCTTAAGAGATTGTGTTGCAATTCAAATTCAAACGCATAAAGAAAGTAATTTAACTTATATGTTTGTGTTTTATACCTGATGTGATTAATAAGTGTGGAAAATTCAATACTTCTGATATCTTTAATAAGTAGTTTTTTTATATCTGCTTTTGTTTATTTACTAAGCTTTCTCCATATCTTAAGTAACAATATTTAGCTTATAAATAATATCGTATTACATTTTACATATCTATCGATTGCAATGCATGTGCTTTAGTTTCAAGAGAACATATCAGCTTCAGCATTAGATATAACTCTTTTGCCTGCTGCGAAAGTGTAAGTCACCCTCTAGTGTGCGGTAGGTATCAAGTTGATTGACACTACTCCAGAAGATGCACTTAGCTTATTAAAATAGTACTGAATCCCACTAAAATGGAATGTCGGATAATAGTACTCCGAATAACGGAAATTTTCCAGTGCATTGCTGGAATTTCTCTTAAAGTAGCATTTATAATCAAATATTTTATTATTACAAAATTTTGAGGACAACAAATTCATATATTCAAGTAAGCTCATGCTCACTGTTTTCTACTTGCTAAATAATTTGAATACACGTAATTTGTAATATACATTGATTTTTTAATAGTGCTTCATTGTATTTTAATATTTTGAATGTTAATAAAGTTTTCATTGTGAATGCACTTTATCCGCTGTCTGTTTCTGTCGACCTAATTCATTCTTTTATTCATATTATATGAAAATGTTTTATTTTTATACATCCGTCCAATTTCTTTTAAATTTATAATTATTTATCTTATGTTTTTATAGTATTTAAAACTTTTGCTTTTTTAATCGATACTTTTTTTTTTGCTTTTCAGTTAAAATTTTAAACTTTCAAAATATTATAATTTTTTTAAAATTAATTAGGTTAAATTTATTAAAATTATAATTGCTCTATCTTTCTTAGCAAAAAAAAAGACTATCATGTTCTTATAACTGTGTTGAGTACAGAAACAACGAAGTTGTTTTTTTTCTTAAATTTTCCCATAAAAGAAATTCAAGTGTAGAAAATTCCTTAAAAGAAACTTGGAAGAATTAGTCAAAACTTTTGTTTAAGTAATACATAATACATAGATTTACTGCATTCATATTAAGTTTGTTAAAGATAAAATTAATGAAATTATAGAAAATATAAAATATCATATAAAATGAAAAATTGCTTAATGAACTCACTTTATCTACATGCATTTAAAATACATTAAAACTGACCACATCAGTCTTAAATGTATTTAAATATGTAAAGGTCAAGTCTTATTTCGCTTTATAAAATTGCAAATATCGTAAACATTTTTTAAAATTAAAGCGTGTAATTTAATAAGAAAATGTTTCAAACAATGCTAAATAAATAATATTTTTAACCACATTCCAAATGATTGAGGTAAAACAAATTAATAAAATTAAGCATTTTAGAGGAAAACAGTGTTTTAAATCATATCAGCGTCATGCATAAAAGTTTTGTTAAATTGCCTCTAAAACATGTGTAAAGGAATCTATCACACACACACCGTCAGATTTTTGTTTTAAATAACTATTTTTGTTCATAACGAACATCTACTAAAATAATCGCTATAAAAATTTTGAAACATTTTTAGATGTATTTGTATCAATTACCAAAGTATTGATGATTTAACAAATCGTCTGCTGAATTGTGAGCTAATGAAACAATGACCTATCCAAGCATCTCTTTTTATATTGTATTTTATTATGGTTATAAAATGCTCCGAGACATTTTATGGAATCTTTGAATTCTAGCATAACAATTGAAAAAGAAACATAAGTAAATTAGCATTAGAAAACAAAAAAAATTCTCTTAGATTAATGTTCCTTACATACATACATATCGTTACTAATTACTGTAAAAACACAGGAGATATTATAATTAATTTTTTAACATCTGAAATTTGTATTAAAGTTTGACTTTATTTTAAGTCAAACTTGACATATTTTATTGACTTGACTTGACATATTGACATATATGTCAAACTTGACTTGACATATTAAATGACATATTTTAAGATGCTGACATTAAAATCTTAAAAATAAATTATATTATTATTACTAACATAGTGATGTATGTAACTTAATATAAAAAAGAAGATAAGTTTGTGAATGATGTCATTAGACAAATTAGTTTTAGGCAAGATGCTGAAATAGATTTGAAATTTATTTGTTGGTTATGCACATTCCTTTACTATTAATTATAGTTAAAAATAGTTTCCTTCGCTTTCTGAAATATTACTTATCATAAAAGTTATTAAAATATAAGATGTAAAATAGAGTTTTGCATTACAAACGTAGCTCAAATCTTATGTAATTTAGCCTTGTAAATCTTGAGTTAAGCCAAATGTAATTGTAAAAGTTTTTTTAACTCTTTTAATTTAATTTATATAAAATTAGCATAAAGGTGTTTTTCAAAATAAGGAAAACTCTCTAGATTTATAAGGAATCCTTAACTAATATGGCATTAACATGTAATGAAGCGAGAATTCACCAGCAAATCAAATCTTGCAAGTGCTGAATAGCGATTAGAAGAATATTGTATCAATTCTTTATTCAGATATTGCGTAAGTTTTGGGATAGAGGTAGGTGGAAAATGTCAGTTCTGGAATTAAATCTCTGATATACACTGTAACTGTTCGATTATAATGAGGTCGAGGAATGATATGATTTAAAGAAGATGTTTTACTGCATTCTTTTGTTCATAAAACCATGAACAGTCAAGACTTGCTGTAAACAGCAATATTAATCCTGGAAAATTCTTTCCTTAGCACAAAACACATTTTGCATTATGGAACAAGCATGGTCAGCAAAAACTTCTCCACAGATTTTCAGAGTGCTCCTTCTTTTACAATTTGACTAACAGAAACCCACGACATCAAAAGTTGTAGCAGTGTCTACAAAATGTTCACCCATTCTCTTGTGAAGAATAGTGTGAAAGATGATTTTCTCTCTCTGACAAAATAATTACCTATCATTTTTCTTTCTACCTAGTTTTGTAGATGAGGCACCACTATAGACGACATATAGTATTAAAACCTGTGATAAGTGTCCAGCGAATTGCTTTTTTATTTCAAATTTCCACTTAATCAAGCATTCCCTATCATAATTATTGATAGAGAATAATCCAGGTCCTTATTGAGATATGGCTGCTGTTGTTTTATTTTTAGGCATTTCAATTTAATAATACGCCTAAAACTTGAGATATTATATATATATATATATATATATATATATATATATATATATATATATATATATATATATATATATATATATATATATATATATATATATATAATCTTTTAACATCTTTTAGTTAAAACTTCAAGAACATTTTTTCATTATTTTCATTAATATTAATTTTTAGCTTCTCATTTACTAATATTTTATTTTATTCGAAATTTTTAAAATTTAAAATATTAGTTTATACACAAGTAATCGAGAAATAAATAAGTATTTGTTGGAAATCATGAATTTTCAATTAAATAAACTAATTTCAAATTTCACACTATTGCATTTCTTTATAATTTTTTATTATTCTTTAGAATATCCTTAGAAAAGTAAATTTCTTTCTAATATTTTACTTATGCTTTATGCGTTTATTTAAAAAGCTTGGAAGAAGCTAAAATAATCTTCTCAAAAAAAAGGAAAAATTTAAATTAAATTATTATCTCCTTTTTAAACAACTAATTCTCATTATTTTATGGGTCTCAAAGTTCATGAGACTTTTTTCTTGAAAAACATGATTTAATGGAATGTAAAAAGAGATTTTTTTACTAACACTTTTCTGCTCACAGCAACAATTTGCATATATTAAGAAATTAATTTGACTTTATTTAAAACAGCGAATAAGTAGATAAGTAAACTATTTATTTCTTTTAATTCCCTCGCATTTTTTCGCTTTTAATTTGCATAACGTAGCTTAAAAAAGTTAGATAACTTTTTTTTAGTTAGTTTTATATAAAACTCTAGTTTCAAATTCACTTTATATGAATACCATAATGAAAATAGACATGATATAAATTGAAAAATTATTCACATCTTTAGTATGTTAAGTAATTAAATATATGTTCAAGAAAACACATTAGAAGTTAATGAGATAGAATAATATTCTCTGTAGTAAAAAGAATTGTATTTGTATCTACCATTTTCCTCCTGTTAATGTTTTAATATATAATTTAGAAAACTCCAAATTCTTCTGATTATTTCTTAGAAATGTATGATTATAATAATAGAACGGTAAATATTGGCAATTCTTGTGCATTATTTTCACAAAGAAAGCTAAGTAGTTTCTGGAAAAGGAAAATGTAAGCATATTTCGTATTTATGAATTCTTTACAGCATTTAAAATTTATTTCTTTGAAGAGACAGCAGAACATATATAGATGTTAAAATTTGAATATTATCCATCATGAATATTAGACTAAATTTATGCACGATACTGAGAAATCTTAATTTGCATGTTTATAAATTTTATGGAAAAGCTAATGACATCCTTAATACGAAACTTGAAATTCTTAGGATGTTTTATAAAAAAAGAAGTTAAATAAGTACATAAAAATGAAGTAAAAAATTGCGTAATATAGAAGACAACGATTTACAAAAAATTTTTTTTAAAATTTATCATCATTTTTCTTGTGTATATTTTATAATTTTAAGTTTAATTACTGAATTCAAAATTTATTAAATATCTAGATTTTGAAAACATTGCATACAATTAAAAATAAATAATTGAAGTACACTTTTTTAATGATAATGCGAAAACATTTTTGACATACTTTATTTTTCTCAATTTTTTTCTTTCATTTTGACCATATTTTGTAGCATTCAAGATCATTTTTCCACAAAAGAAAATAAAAGAAAAAGAAACCTTTTTTCAATGAAATATTTATTTTTTACACATAAAACTTTAAATAGTTTATATTTTAAAATGATGATATCAATATTTCTTACCATAATTTGTTTCTTCCAAAAAGTTTCAAATTTTAGGACATACAATCAAATAAAATTCTAGACTGATTAATACTAATTATATTATTGGTGCATAATTTTTTATGTAATTATTAAAATGTAATTTTGGAAGGAATATTTTTTCTTCTGTACATAAAAAAAAGAAGAGAGAGAGAGAAAATAATTTCACTTAAATGCATTGAAATTATAAAAAAAGGAATTAAATATTAAAATCTTTTGAAATAAAACCTACATTTCCCTTTCTTTAATGGTAGCATTTGACATGTGAACCCGCTTATATTTTTGAAGTCTTATGTCTTTAATATCTTCAATAAAGGCAGGATTTCTAATATTTGTATAATTTTATGATGCTTAAAATTGTAATGACGTATAAATAGATCGCATAGTAAAGTTATAAACTGAGATCAGAATGAAACCAAGTTTTAAGATTGTTTGCAAGATAAGAGATTTCTAAGTGAAGAATTTGATGATGTTTTCAGTAGCATAGATTTGTAACAAAAATCATTGCTTCTACTACTCTTACATCAAATGTTAGTCAAAAAAGCCTACAATCATAAGGTCATCGACCTACCTGAAAACAAGATTGACATCACATTCTCTTCAGAATAACCTTCGTTCTCTATGTAGTATCAAGTTAGCCACATCTGGAAAATAAATATTTTCATGAATACGGTTGAAATAGTTATGCTGCATTATCACCTAGATTCACAGTTTGTGGTATCCTTTTAAATTCACGTCTCTGTCAACTTTCATTTATTGCACGCATTCTAATTAGAAGTCGTTATGTTTCTGATGTGTTAGGATGACTATATTCTACCTATAAAATCTCTGCAATATTAAGTTTCAGTTTAACAATTACCACAAGTGCTGCTGTGGCCTTCCTTGATATATGTTTCATTGCTGCTCTGACCAAAACATTCTCATATTGCTCATGAAAATAATGTGTGTGGCCGAATTATTCACATGCCACCAGTCACAGCTATCGCTCTTGGATGGAATATTGTAAAGGTACCATAGCTCTCCACACCAATACATGCCATCCAATAACAATGTGATACTATAATTAGGTTGTAGATACTATACTTCCAAAGATAAGAACAATGGATACCGGTTTTTCAAAGTCAACCCTTGAAATTATTTGAAAATTTAATGAACTTTCCTTCTTCTACAGCATATGTCTAACGAACGATTTCATTTTATTTGCATTATTTCTTACTATTATAAACACGAAGTGATCTCAAGTGTCTTTCTGGGAAATGCACTAGTTGCACCTAGCGCCATCTACCCACTTAAACAGGGAAGGTAGCTGTAATTATACTCGCTACACTATAGCATTCTTAATTGCCAGTTTTGTATTAGAAGATGCTGCATTTTCTGTTTTCTTAAGTATATTAATTCTCCTTTCAGATTAGTAATTTCGAATCTCATTCTCTAAACCTAATTAGTTAAAAATAATAAAATGCATAGATTTATTGAAGCATTTTGCTTACTAATTTTATGAAGCTTTTACTTTTGTCAATCATTTTTCACAGAAATTGAATAAGCCACAAATTTCTATATCAAAAAACAAATAATTGCTAAAAGTCACAGGAAATATATTTTAAAATAATTAATGTAGTCTATATGTTTTCTAAGGTTATTGATTATATATATGTGTGCGTGTGTGGGAGTGTTTGTGTGTGTGTGTGTGGTTAGTTTACTTTAAAAATTCTCACACATCACTAAAAACTGCATACAATAAAAATAAATATGAAAAGAAAAATATTATCTTTAAATTTAAAGCATTTATATATATATATATTTAAAAATTATGTACTAGAATAAACTTGCTTGTGCAAAAAAGTAAATGCAGGACATGCACGGAATTCATCATTTATTGTCTGAAGTACCTTTCATAGTCTTTGCGTGCTATGCATGTAGTAATCATTCTAGTACACATATTTTAGTTGTTTAATGTAAAAATAAATACTTTTCTATCAATATGTTTGATTTTTAAAGAGATGACAGGGAATGAAAAATGAAGAACGTCAATTTTTATTTTCTTTTAACTCTACAATGATTAACGATGTGGCAAGTATTTTTACTTTTAAAATGTCAAATTTGTGATCTATTGTTGTGTTTATAATCTTTTTTGTTGGCATTCAAGAATAAATAAGTAGAAACGAATATAATAGAGAAAACAAGTGCCTTGTAAGCTTTCGATAAAATAATATCTTTTTAAGTATATAGGAACAAATTTAAAGCACACAGTAATAAACATAAAATTTCAAATGTAAATATAATGTATTTGTTTATTTTTTAAAATTTCACATATTGAATTTTGTTTTGAAAATTCATGATATTTTTATTTTACAATGTAAAATTTGAAATGAAGCATGAATGAAGTATTACTATGCAAGTGCTCTTTCTTTAAAAAAATTAAAGATAAAACAAAAATTTAGTTTTTTAAGATTTTGAATCTTATTTCTGCAAAAGTAAAATATCTTTAATCGTTGATAAATTATTTATGCAGTGTATGATTAATCTGCATTAGTTGAATACAGTTGTCAGTAGCCTTGTGTTATAGTGTATTATATTACATAAAAGAGTATTTTAAATTTCTCTTATCTAATTAATAATTTGGTTACTATGAGAATAACTTAAAATATTCTAAATAATACGTCATATAAAAATATATTGAAAATATAAAAATAAATGTAAATATATTGAAAATAATTATAAATGTAATTCATTTTACCTGTGCGTATGGTTACCAATTTCTCCGAGGTTAACATATAATGGGATGTTCAGTAATCATATGCATTATAAATATCTCGTGAATACTTTCAAACCTTTTATTTTTAATAAAATGATGCATTATTTAAGGATTGCTCAAATTTATGGCTTTTGTAATATTATTGCAATAAATAGCAGAGTCAAATAATTGAAATTCATGTTAAGATGTAGAACAATATGACAGAAATACATATTTTGTACGGAGGCAATAATTGCTCTCCGCTATTACCGCTTATATTGACATTAAAGTAAGCAAACTTTAAGCGTATGTTTATATATCCATGCAATTGGAGCATGTTTCTAAGATTCATCTGTTCTGACTAAGGTCTATTCGCTTGTCTTTCGTTAACGAGATGTTTCTCCTGGTTGAATAATTCAAGAAATAAAGAACAACTCAAAGCATTATTAACCTTCATTTAAACTTGGTCATTCAGAGTTTCCACTTAAAATTTAACCACAAAAATAGAATTTAGAAATTAAAGAGTACTCTATTTTATGGTTATAAATATATTTAAAATAAAAAGGTATTTGATATCTATCTAAATTAATAGTCCTCAAGAAAACTTAACTGAATTTTAATAATATTTAAGGGCATGAGACAAAATATTAAATTAAATCATTATATCATTATATTATGCATTGCACTCAAACATACAAATATATATATATATATATAATTACGCATTTATTTGCAAAAAATTTTACCATCAATTACTTAACGAAGAAATTTCCAATTCAATTACTTACAAAATTATTAATTCAAATAAAACAACAATTTTTAAAAAAAATTCTTGCATTTGCAAAAAAACTTAAAATTAAAAACATAAACTTTAAAATTCCATACATTACAATATATCCAAAATTCCATAAAAAACCTGTTAAATTTCGTTTCATTACTTGTGGAAGCAACACATATGCAGATAAATTTGGTAATCTATTCTCTTATTATTTAAATATAATCTTAGACAACATTAATAATTCAAATAATACATGGATAATTAAGAATAATAAGCCTATAATTGAATTTATTTCCGCCAATAAAATTAATGATGTTTCCACTTATGATTTCAAAGATTTATTTACCAGTATTCCACTTGAAAAACTTTTTGATATTATTATGTTTTATTTTTATGATTTTAATTCAATATTGGATATCGATATAAATTTTTGGAAAGACTTAAGTTTATTTTGTATTTACAATAATTATATTTCTTATGGAGATAATATTTATTTACAAGTTAACGGCATTCCCCAGGGTTCCAAATTTTCAAGTATATTGGCAAATTTATTTTTAAACTACTTTGAAAAATCATTTATTATACAAATGCCTTTTGCTTATAGATATATTGACGATTTAATAGTTTTTAATTGCCTGGAATTCGATAGAATTTACAATAATATATATCCTAAGGAATTAAAATTAATTAAAACCAATATTGATAACTTAAAAACTGAATTTCTAGATATTTCAATTACTATAAAAGAAAACTACACATTTACTGACATTTATGATAAAACTAATAATTTTAATTTCAAAGTTAATAAGATGATTTTCTGAAATTCAAACATTTCAATTAAAATTTATAAAAATATTATTTTTAATCAACTTAATAGAATATATAATATATGTAATAATTTAAATAATATTAATAAACAAAAAAACAGACTAGAAAATATTTTAACTCATAATGACATTCCAACTAAATTTATTAAACACTATTTGGCTAGTAGAGCATTGCTTATAAGAGTGAAGTAAGGCGTAGTTTTATACTACAGAAGGGTCACCCAAGCCTTGAAGGTCTTATAAGAAGCTTGAAATGCCGATAGTGTTTACACTTAGTCACTAATTTATGTGTTTGGTGAGGTTCTTGCAGATTTGGATATGTAATTGGATGTGATTTAAATCTAATGATTATTATGTATTGAGTGTATTTTGGCAACATTGTATTTTGGCGGCATTGGATTTTGACTTGTATATTTTGGATTGAATTCCACTTGCATATTTTGGATTGGGTTTTGCTTCTTTTATTCTTGTTTGATGCTTTGGTTTGATTTTTTGGTATGGCTTTGGGGTGTGATGGCTTTTTTAAGACTATGTCTTGGGCCATTGCAGAAAAGCCATAATTGTGCCAATGTGGTCAACACCCCCTGATGAAGCTGGCCATATTGGTACTTTATTCCATTTATATTTATCTTTCTTTAAAGTGTTTTCAATGTAATTCTTTTCATTGTATTCTTTTCAATGTGTTATTTTCCATTTGATATTTCAATATATTGTTTTCCATTTAATATTTCAATGCTTTAATATTTCAATGTGTTGTCTTCCATCTGATATTCTACTTTTGGCATTTAATTTTTCAATGTACTATTTTCCATTTGGCATTTCATTGTATTTTGTTTCATTATATTCATTGCATATTTTATAAATTATACTATTAACTATATATATATATATATATATATATATATATATATATATATATATATATATATATATATATATATATATATATATATATATATATATATATATATATATATATATATATATATATATATATATATATATATATATATATATATATATATATATATATATATATATATATGTATATATATATATATGTATATATATACAGATAGAGAGAGAAAATTATATGGTGAAAAAATTATGAAAAGCAAACATTTAAAAAATATTAGTGAACAGAGCTATGTATCAAATTTGGGTTCAATATTTAGTACTTTTTCATTGTTTCCAGGGTAAATTCTTTAATCTTTTTTAGGATGGTTTCAATAAGCTTTTACATAAGGTGTCTTGATTTTTACCTATTCGAAGGAAATAACTTTTCTTAAATCTGTGATACAGTTGTAATTCTTCCATCTGCATATAATTCTCGTAAGTATGTTCCATATATTGAGTCTACTTAATGGGTAATCAATAATTTGTATACACTTGTTGAAAAAAACATTTTAAAGTGAATTTTATAAAAACTCTTGGAGTATTGATCTATTCGAGTTTGAAGAAAAGTCCTGCAATGTACTCTGAATGGAGAAATAGATAGTATTCAAGCAATTTTTGATAACCTGCAGCATAAAAACGAGAATTTATCAATGCTATTTTCATTTTTCTAGTGCGTCCAGATATCCATGAAAGTATTACCGCTATTTTGTTTCCCAGAAAATATCTGTTGATACTTAGATCGTGCCATTAATATTGCTAACTAGTTCGATTATCTATCTATACTAAAATTTTTCTCCTCACCGAATCTCAATCAATTCCAATATTCTTATCCAGTACATCCCTTCCTGAGCAAATTTTAACTGCTTTTCTTGGCGGATTTTGATCAAATTTGGCACCGTTTTTCGCTTTCAGTAAACTATATCAACGAGCTTTTTTACCACAATATGGTCCGTTTGTTTTAATATTGGAGGATTTTGATGCTTTATTAAAGTAAATAAGCTTCTGTTTCCATATTTTGGCTTCTGTACGACAGTCTTTCTTCATCGTATTGTGACATTTGGAGGATCCCAAAAGACTTTTTATTGTTATAAATATTTCGAAGTTTAAAAAAAATTATTTATAGTATTATGAGACTTGTTTAAAAGCATAGTTTTTTTTCTATTCAATTTTTCACACTTCTTTAAGGCATACATTTCATTCCATTTAATGATTGAAAAGCAATAATGACAACTCATTTCCTTTGATTACAGAATGGTAATAGAATTTCCTTAAATACATGCACCACAATATGCATATGCTCCAAACAAAATTAATTTATTATATTTATATAAATTTTGTTAAATTTATATAAATTCTGGTGCAATGATTTATGTAGGTACACCTATCTTTTCAGAATAATTTCCAAAACAAAAATGTGCATAAAATAAACATTAATTATTTATTTTGCTCCTTAATAAGTTTTAATGATCTTTAACAAACAGGGGATTTTTTTTTATTCTTAAAAAACATTCTAAATTTGAGAAAATAGTTGCCACATGCATTCATCTGTTATACCAAACATTTACTGAATTATTACTATGAAGCTGAAAAATAGGATACACTTATTTTATAGCTTCAAATACTCTTAAAAACAAAAAATCAATTTTAATAAGTATACCTGGTAAAAAAAGAGATGCACATATATATGTATATATACACATAACATTTATGTGATAATATATATTTACATATCTTTATTCTCACTCCATAAACAGTCATCTATTACCTTATATTTGTAAGCTTTAGCAATGATATAAAAATAAGTAGACACACAATAAAGGGCAGATCGTCCCAAAATAGCTCATTATCTGATATCCTAGACTTTTTGCAAACTGCAAGCTTATGTGTGACCAATAGCTGCTTTTATGAAACATCACAGTCGATTGTGCGTCTATTGGAAGACTTCCTAATGGTCATGGCACTTCTTGCTTTACTGGAATCACTGAAACGTGAGATTCAAGAAGCGTAATGTTCTACATCCAATGACAATCGCTTATGGTTCTACATTGTCCTAATGCCCTACAATAAAAAAAGGTCTGGAAGAAGAGCTTTCCTACTGCGTCGCGATTACAAAAAGTACTAAATATATTAATGCAGAATGCTGATCGACTTCATTCCGGCTACAGTTGAAGGAAAGAGAACACACGGGGATTTTATCCGATCTTTTATCTTTCTCCCCCAAGAGTAAACAAAATAGGATAAAAAAGAGAATATCGTTACAGATTTCTGCGGAAAGGTCTTATGTTTCTTCACTTTGATTTGTTTGTATCAAATTTTTATCGAATCATAAAAAAATAACATCTTTGGTTGCGCTCTTTTATGAACCGATACAACGTTGAGAATTTTGATAATGATTATGCTACCACAATTTTTTTTATTCTGTTCATTTCTTTCTTTTTAGCGATTTCTTGTTTTTCTATTGTTTTGTTGGCTTTTCTTTTATACCGATAAATTTAGAACTGGGAGAACTTTTCATTCAAATTTGTTTTTACTTTAAGGTGAATTTATGAAAACTAATTTTTATCTCCGCCACAAACCTAATGATGCATACTTATTGTTAAACAACTCTCATTTTTTCATTCTCATTAATTAATTTAAGCAGTTATATTTCTGAGAGAATTAATAAATATAATCTATAATTTTAATAATGACCTAGACAAGTTCATTTGTATAGTTATTATTTGATTTTTGAAATCTCCACACATATATGTTTTTTTTCTTTGAAATTATTTTCTTCTTTATGTAGGCATAAGTTTATGCTTTCAGAATTATACTTCCTAATCTTTTCAAATTTAATATACTTTCAAAATTTAAGCTCCTTAATAGTAATTTTCCAGTAAATAAGATGAAATGATTTCATTGCAACAATATAGCAATTTTTTATTTTCCTTTTTTTGAATTTAGTCAAAATAGGCAAAACATTTTCAAGTAATGAAGTCAATAAATTTTGTCATATATTTAAGTCAACAACTCATTTAATTTTAAATTAAATATCTAGATTTTTACACCTGGAAATGGAAAATTACTTTCAAATGTTTTGAAAATGTTAAAATATATTCATGATTTTAAATCTCCGTTAAAGATAACTATTTTAACAACTTTAAATATAAAGTTAGATATCGTGCAAATGACTCAGACAATATCTTAAAAGAGTTACTAGCTTAACTATGCGTTTTAGTCTAAGAAAATTTCTTTCCTATTTATTTGAAGAAAACTAATGCTAAATCTTTGCAGATCCTCTTTTCAAATATCATACATTTCATTACATTAATTTCAAAGTCATTTGAAAATATCATGATTTTGAAAAGTACACTGAAATATATTTAATGATATTGCTTAACTACTGCTTTTATAACTGTGGCTTGAATAATAAATTGTATTTTAAAAGTTTCTGTAATTTTAATTTTTTGTTTCATAATTAAAAATATTCTTAAAAATTACTCTGAATATTGTTTGATGTTTCACTCTTTAAAAAGTATAGTGATTATGAGCATGTGTGCTTTCAGAAATTGTAAAAGATAAGTTTCTTTTCATAAATAGAAAATGTAATTGAAGGAAATCAAATCAAATTATAAAATGGTTACAGGAACATTTTTCACAAGAAGAAATCAGACAGAAATGCATTGAAAAGTATATTGGTGGTTATTTGAATCAAACAAGACTTATTCAAATGGATAGTTTAAGCAGAAATACACATGTAATTAAAGAAATATATAACTTAATATTTACTTATTAAAATACAATTCTGGGCACCCAAATCGCAACACCAAACAAGACAAGGGATATCACAACAAAATTTATTTTGTCTATGACATGTTGACCAAGTATGAAATATTTAAATTTATAGACTTCTGTGAAGGGTGGTTTCTGCCAAAATCAGTTGACAGAGTAGCCGTCATTGTTGGAGATCACGGCTGACACACGCCTCGGCATTGATTCAAAGAGACTTTGGATGTGTTCTTGGGGTACAGCAGATCAAGCAGTTTCAACACGTTTCCATGTTTCTATTCGACCGTCCACATCTTTCTTTCATCGCACCACCAGCGGTGGAAACGTCTGGGGTTCTGCGTCAAGGGAAGACGAAGCAATGGACGTCTTGCGGGCAGACCACTCTGCTGTGTAAACGGCTTCGAATGGTACTCACAGACACTGGATGATGCGTTACAGACTGAATGTGATGTGCTATGGTTCATGATGTAGCTGTGCAATCCATCACTGCCATGAGCATAATTTACCGCATGAAGTATAGCACTGAGGTGGATGCGATCGAACACGTTGATCCATCGTACCCTCCTGCTTCCAACAATCACATATCTGCATTACAGTTGTTTGGTTTCGTCCAACATGACTACCGAATTCACTGAAAGATAATCCACAATCTCGGTAGGCCACTATTCTTCCTCTGTCGAACTCGGATACTTGATCAAAAAAATGATCACTGTTTTCTACGAAGCATAATTGATAGTTTTTTTGAAAAAAATCACAAGAAAAAGACAATTGCCGAACTTGAAATCGTTGAAATCTCCAAGCCTTAAATAACGCTTTGAAGTGGTGTCACAGACGCACGTGATGTGCGTCTATACTGAAATTCTAATCATTTGCATATCTTATTTCTGCTAATGAATGTTGTAAATTTAATGTAATTTGCATACTTTGTTCAGGGAAGTTGCATTTACGGTGGCCAGCAGTGTACAATGTGATCAAAGGAAATTAATCAAGGAATACTTAAGCTACTGTAATACAACATTTGTCATGCAAGTAAAAAAATAAAATAAACATATGATTGCTTTCTTAGGACATTTGATTTTCAAAAACATTATTCACTTTTCTACCGGTAGTTATTATTTATTTTACTATATTTTGCTCCTGTAGAGTCATATGTGAAAAAGAAAATCTGACTTGGGTAAAATTTGCAATTTAAAGTCAATTCCTCAATCATGCCAAATTATATTTACATATCGTGGGATGATATCAGAATATCTCAATAAGTCTAATAATATTCTATCAGAGAATGAAGCCATAAAAATGAAGAAAATGTAAATCTGGGCCACATATTTTTCACACACAAGTAAAAAGTAATTAGTTTGAATGTGGCAGATATTTTTTCCAAAAAAATTAAAAGATCTGTCTATTTACAAGCTATTTCAGAAAGAATTGACCTCATTCACTGTTGCTAAGTCATGCAATATTTTCTATTGAAATTAATATTGAGATAAACATTTTGTGCACATTCTTAACAGAAGAACTTCTTACACAATTTCAAAAACTGTTAAATATAACAGAGACTTATACTTTGAAATGACTCTTGCACTTTAATTTCCATAACAGCGTCTAGTTGCTAAGTCTACTATTTCAATATAACAGACTTTTGTTGTTTCATTACATTTTAGTTTGGGAAAACTTTCAATTTTAACTTCGTATATTCTTTCTTTCAAAGAAGCAAAACAAATCATCAAAGACTCACTTTTATTGGAAGGTATTTTGAGAAGTCTTTTGAAAATTGACATGTTTTAAGAGCTGTAAAAGAATCTTTAATTGTTAAAATGTGTTAACAAAAAATATGACTTATGGTAGAGTGATTTTTTAATTTGTCACTAAATATCCTATCCAGAAATAAATATTCAATACTACATTTTATTTTAGGAATCTTCAATACTACATTATTTTCGGAGATAGATGCATGCATGTATGTATAATATATAATGTATCTTGAAAATGTATGAAAATACTTAACCAGATAATTCCCTATTGCAAACCACATTTATTTTTTGAGACATCATTATAAAATGATATATACTTCTCTTGTTGTGAAAAAATTATTTTTTATTATAAAAAAATTTATGTAAGGCAGCTGATTATAATTATAAATGGGAAATCAATATTAACACAGAAAAAAACTTTATCTTTTTTTATATATTCTTCAGGTCTCTGTGTAATATTTTGGAGCTAGAGAAAAATTATAGTCCAGTAATATTTAAAAAAATTGCAAATTCTATTTTTCTGAATATTTTAAGGGTTGGTTGTTTAATGTCTTGGGGTTGAATGAAGCCTAGATTGAGTGGATTGTATTTCAAATTCACATCGAACACTGGATAGTGTTGTACAAGAATAAATAATTTTTGCAGAGCTAATCTTCTTATATTTATTGAATGTAATACAGTAATAATGCATAATAATCTAATTATTAAATAGGAATTTAAAACAAATCATATTTAATAATTTGCTCAGTGTAACTTGATGAAATACTAATAATTTATTCTGATGTATGGAATTTTAATTTTGCTTATTTTTGAAATTTAAATTTATGTGCTCAGTAGAAAAATTCCACAATGTCAATCAGCATTAAATTATTCATATATTGACTTTATTATCTTAGAAGTTAATGATTGAAATTTTCTATATTGTATATAAGGCACACAAATAAAATATATAAATAAATTAAACTTAAGACAAACTGGCTGTTCATATTTTTTATATTTGTCCTTATATGTTTATGTACGAAGAAAACTTTACTTAATATGATTGATATCAATTCGGATAATATATGAATCATTAGACTTCGGACTTGAATAGCGTTGTTTTTCCTGCATTTCAGAATTTTTTATTCAATTACTCAAGTAATGTATATTAAATTTTGTTTAATGTTTTAAAATATAATATTTATGGTAAAGCAAAAATTTCAAAAGCTTATAAAGGATTTTCTATAAAAATTTTAAATGGAAACTAAGATTCCTTTTATTAAGATGTAAATGTAAAATTTCAAACATTTGGTAGAATATTTAATATAAGTAAACGAAAATATTAAATTAGTAACATCTAGGTTTTACATTCTACAAAAAGTTTGCAAAGTTAGATGCTCAGAAAATTTATTTGATGTTCTGTAAACAATGCTGCTAATTTCCTTAGGACTCGCAACTTAAGCATATAAATTATTTTTTCATCAACATAGTTGTAGAAAATAAATTCGTGTCATTGAAGAAAATTGTTTTTGATGATAATTTTACTGGTTCTTATAATGTTTGCCATGTTCTGCTTTGGTTAAATCCGAAGAAATGTATACATAACTGAAATGTAGGAAAGCATCTCAAGTATACTGCAATATAACATCAGTTATGTAATTTAGTTTAAAAATTTTTAATTCATTTTACTAGTTATTAAAAAATAAACTATGGAATTTTAGCAGAAACCTTAATTTCTTAGTTGTTAGTGTATGAAAACAGTGCAAAGGTGAAGGCTTCTGAGGATGCAATTTTTATTATGCATCAAAATTTAATATTAATTTTAGTAGTATATTTTTCGTTATATCTCTTATTAACTCATTTTCTTTAAAAAAAATTATGCAAAGGAAATTTACGCCACACTTTAAAAAAAAAAGAATTAATTTCAAAATGTATAAAAATTAAAAAAGTCCACAATACAAACAAATGGAAAAAAAAAAGAACTGATATCAAAGCATGTTAATACTATTTTCGAATTGATAATGCGATTAAATATTTCTCCACATTTCGATATTCATTAAAATCCAGTAAATTGGTTTACGGTGTAAAGATAAAAAAAACCATTCCACGATGTATTTCACGATTTCACAGACGACCCATTGAACCCACTAACAATCTTCGTTCGATCAACAAGGAAATGTCTCTCCTACCTCACTTAGAGTGACGAGAGGGTCGTAAATTACGAAGCTTTCTTGCTACTTTGTCAGCCAATACAAGTGATTGATCACAGAAGAAATAAAAGCAATTAATCAAACAAATTTAGAAAAAGAAGAGAAACGACAAGAAAAACTTTTCAGATAAACAATTATTCAGTAAACTTTGATACATTAAGCTTTTTACTATATAAATGTCATATATAAGTAATGATCAAGATAAAGGAAAAACCTTAGATTAACAAATACTTCTGTTAATATGATGTGATATTGAACTGCCGTTTATATGTAATACAGCTAACGCCATACAATTCATACAAGTGCCGAGTTGATTCATACAAGAGCTGCTGAATAATGTTTCTCTGCTAATAATGGATTATTATTTTTGGGGATATTGTGAATTTTCTAGGTGAGATGCCGCGCGCGGTGGAAGATTTCAATACCGGATTGAGCATTTTAAAATAAACTCTAATTGTTCAAATACATTGAGGGCAGGTGAATGTGAGGCCCAATGTAAATGCTCAACTTCATCCGAGTGTTTATTAAACTATGATTGAACATGTACTGCTGCATGGATATGGGCATAATCATTCAGAAAAAGCACAAATCGTGCAGGAAGCAGTGTTTGCATCATAAAATGAACCTAGTTAGCTAAAATTTCTTTTTACTTCTCTCTACTGATTCTTTCCTTCAGCGTTAAAACTGATCCAGCAGAAAACCAAGACATGACTGCCCATGTCATGATAAATTGGCACCAATGTTTGATAGTAGGAATGAGATAATATCAATCATACTCTTGCTTACGTGCCCTCCAAACTTGCACCCATCCTGTTAGAAAGAAAATTCTGAAGGATGATTCAACAGACCATACTGTTTTTTGTTTCTTTGAATAAATCGACCAAGTTTTGTGAGTGGGATACCACTGTAGATGACGTTCGGCATTAATATCTGTGATAAGTGGCTTGGAAAATGATAATCTGCCGTAAATGTTTGGTTTATGAATGTGCCTTCTAATTGTAAGCATTGTTACTGGAGAATTCAGATGTTGACAATGAATTTTACAATTTATCCTGTTTGAAAATATGTGAGATGAAAGTTTACGCTTTTGTTCTTAGAACTATTCATACCAAGAAAATGTTTTCATCTGTTTGATCGGCAAAAGTCGATTTCTGTAAATATCATCTTTATTACTCTAGTCTATAATGCTGTCTAAGTCCAGGCCCGGTGAAAATTCTTTATACACCTCCATATTTTTATTTTTAAATAAAGTTATTCAGTACAAATATATTTAAGAATTTTCAAAATCAAAACATTTATAAAATTGATTTTCATTTTTGCTTAAGAGATAATTATTATGCTCATTGAAAATGAAAAAAAGATCCGAAAGAAGTAAATAAAGTTTAAAATTTAATGGCATTTAATTGCATATTTTATTTATTCATTCTGCATTCCTATGTTAAATAAAATAAATCTACCACTCACTGTTCTGTAGTTAAAGACAGCTTAAGAATTTAAAACTGTACTAACCACAAAATTACTTTGCATCAATTGTAGTTTAAAAAAAGTGTTGAAAACGATGACTTTAAAAGATTTGCAAAAAAATCAGAATAAATTCACGCGTTTCACTCCACTAAATAATTTCTTCAAAATCTAACATTAAAACAGGTTAATTGGATCAATCTGATCACCAAATAGCATTATTAAGTCGTGGTCAGGTCTGCATATTTTAAAATCACCATTAGAAGATTTCAGGATGGATTTGAAAATTTAAATTTTAAATGAGTGATCCGATTACTTATTTCCCTAAGAAATGTTGGTCACCAATCAACTGCTAACGCGGAAATTATGTCTACTAGAAAACTCTTACAGGAAAGGAATCTATAATTATTGAGTTCTGTATACCGCTTAATTGGACTTGGGATTTAATGTCACACAGCACACACTGCCATTACTTACAGATAAGGTATGCATTCCGAAATACATTAACATACAGTATAATTTGAATAATTGTTCAACTAAAATGGTCTCAGATTGATTTTCATTTATTATTATTAGCTTGTAAAAGTATGAAACATACTAAAAATAGATAATGAGGACGAGACATCATACGTCAATATGTCATTATTGTATAAATCATGATGTCAATGTAGTCCTTTTTGAAATTTCCAACAACACTTAAGTTTACTAGAACTAGTATCTTTCCTTAAAATAGAGCATTTTTTTTAA
The DNA here is from genome assembly GCA_037975125.1 of Latrodectus hesperus. Taxonomy (NCBI): domain Eukaryota; kingdom Metazoa; phylum Arthropoda; class Arachnida; order Araneae; family Theridiidae; genus Latrodectus; species Latrodectus hesperus. The sequence goes on from CM075854.1 coordinate 94,155,982, forward strand.
CTTAAAACGATTACAATTAAAAAAATAACAGTTACATTATTTTTTACAATATATGACCAAGAATTTCTTGCCAGAAATTCGGGATACAAAATTTATACATGTTTACACAATATTCCCTCTTATGCATTTCATCTAAATATTAGGCATATATTGCAGTAATTATGAAGATTAAATCTTCAAAATGGTGGTCCTTAAAATAACCATTAAGGAAGTAAGTTATAAAACAGTCTGATTGTGTAATTGATTATTTAACACTTATAAACTTCATTAATCAAGCAATTACAATCAATTTATTTAACTATTTGCAATGCAGTGGATACTGATTATAAGTAAAATGAAGTAATTCATACTATTAAGGTAACAACTAGTTAAATATAGAAAGCTATTATCCTTGTAAAATTTACTGATCAGGAGCCTATTTAAATTGTCAATTTAATTACCTATTTACTTGATCTTGGCAGTTTAATCTATTTGGTTGAGAAACTGCACATCATTTCTCTCTCTCTCTATCATTACATTTAAAATACGTTAAATAACCTGTTTCGAAAGCCGTTTATTAGTATTCATTATGTTTCGTTAGCTTCTCGAGATTCAATATTTGTATAATTAAATATATTTACATGTTTGAGAAATTATGAAAAATATAATGCAAAAGCATTGAATATTAACAATATTAATGGTATATTTCTATAGCTAATATTAAAGTAACATAATTTAAAGTGTTCGGAACGTTTCGTATACGTAATAGCGTTTAATCACTTTCTTGTTAATTTAAGAAAAATTTTATACGTATTATATATGAATATAAGAAAATTATATTATATTCTAAAATATACCTCTCTTTTTTTGAAAGTTCTAGAAACATTGTGCCAAAAGTGAGCAAATATAATTTTAATTAAAGAAACATTAAAGAAAAATAAATATTGCGCATTACAAAATTTTTCTCGGGAAATTATTAGATTTAATCACAAATCCTATTGTTAATGAAATAAAACTGCACATGCATGCACGAAAATAAACGGTAAAAATGCTTTGTTACAATTATGGTATGAGAGTATAAAAGGAATAAATTAGTCATATAAACACTAAGAATTCATCACTAAATAAAATCATTTTACATTTTAATATTTTTATGTGAGAAAACACACAACTTTAAATGTATTCACATTAAATGAAACTCATTTATTAAGCCCATAAGCTGAAGACATATAAAGTGGTGCTTAAGTAAATATGTTGTGACGAAATTGCATGATTTTTTGCATTTTAAATCATGTCAGAATTTATATGCTTCATGACATCTAAAAATCTACATATAGTAAAAATATAAACATAACAATTTTACTTGAAATAAATTTCTCGATTATCATAAAATTATGAGGTTAATGATATTTCATCTCATCCTCTTATGCTAAATTATCAAGTAAACATTTTAAACTTTTCCAAACCAATGAGCTGCTTTCATATTTAGTATTAAAAATAATTTAAATTTCATTTTTTAAAACGTGAAAACTTATGTCATAACCACTATATGATATTTAAATTTTTGTAAGATGCTATGATTATGCATTAATATATATAAACTTTTCTTGAGTATTCATTTTGTTAAGAGTTAAAAAAAGAATATATGAAACAAATATATTCTAATTTTACGTATTTGAAGATAAGAATTGAAAAAAATTTAATTTTAAACTGAAAAATGATGAATACCGATTAAAAAATAACAACAGATTTTGGAGAAATTAAATATAAAATAAAAATATGCAGATACACATACAGATATACATACATATATATATATATATATATATATATATATATATATATATATATATATATATATATATATATATATATATATATATATATATATATATATATATATATATATATATATATATATATATATATATATATATATATATATATATATATATATATATATATATATATATATATATATATATATATATATATATATATATATATATATATATATATATATATATATATATATATATATATATATTATTTATATATACACATACAGATATATATATATATATATATATATATATTTATATATACACATACAGATATATATATATATATATATATATATATATATGCTTATTTTAAAGAAAAAGTGAAATAACTGTTTTGGTTTTATTTCATGATTCTAGATTCATGTTTTTATTTCACAAAAAATAAATCCTTTCATTATTGAATTTTAAAAAGGTGAGGTTAAATCAAGAACATTGATCTTATTATGTATTACTTCATCAAATAATGTGTTAACCATTTGTTCTGGACATCAAATGAAGATAATTCTTTTAAAAAAGTCTCTTTGCGAATTTCAAAACAATGACTGACATTTTTTTTTCAAACTAAGCATGCAATTCCCGATCTAATCTTTGTAAGAGGCTTTTCAGTGATTGCTTTTAGAGCTTTTCTTATTTTTTCTAAAAAACTTTGTCAGAATTGCACGCTCTTCCCCTGTTATTCAAAACAGACTTCCTCAACTTTTCACAAAAGATTTTTTTTACTGCTAGGGGGGGGGAATAAAACTTTTTAAGATCATTTTAAAGCAACCGCTGAAAGAACCATTTGAAAAACGACGTACTTCCATCTCAACGACCGGAGCCATGAAATCTTTACCTTGCACTGGAAAATCTAAAGTCACTTGGAATTTTTATGCTTACCCTGATGGAAATAGCTGACGGAAATAAGAGTAATTTAAAGGAAGAAAAAATCAAGAGCCATTTCAATGATTTCTTACAATACTTCAAACGTTAAGGAAAATCCATCTTCAGGTTGAATGTGTCCTCTAAATTCAATCTATGTTTTCTTTGAAGCAATTAACTAAGTGCAATATATTATTCTATCACAAATTTCAGTTATATCCAATATAAATAAGTAAACTAAATATAGTTTTCTTAAAAAATAGTAGAAAATTTCACACTAGCAAAACTATGGAATTGTAAATTAAATTAAAGTAAGTTTAGTGTTATACTTACCCTAACTTCAGCATTTGTGTTTTTCTTTTTAGAATTGTATATTAAACCCAGTTATATGTAAATACCATTTACGTAACTAGTAATATGATTTTTTTATCTGTTTGTAAATTATTTTAAACTTGTATTTCAAATTAAGCATTTATTTAAAAAAATGAACAAATGTGCTGCAAGAAAATGCTTTGATGTACTGCGCAAAACATTAAAATGATAGTGCTTTATTTAAAATTTTATGTAATCTTATTAAAATTCTATGTATTAAAATATGTTAAAATAGAAAATTATATCCATTGTATACGTTATACTACATATTACTAAATTTCACAATATAATACTCTATTACATATTATAATGTTTTTGTGACATTATAAAAATAAAAGTATGTAATGAATGGCAAACTGTAATACTGTTAATTTGATATAGGTCAGAAGATATGTAAATATGAAGTAAGTGTTGATTATATATCAAATCACCACGCGTGTTCTTTCTGTGCATATTAAACCATTTTTAATCCTTGCATGGCTCTAGGGTTTACTATAAATATTACATTTCCAATTTCATTCCCAAGAAATTGAAAATTGATATATATTTAATTTAATTAAAATTACATTATCGCGTGGTAAAACATTAAAGCAGAATTCACTAAACTGTATGGTTAATGTCAAACAATTCAGAAGATTCAATAAAATAGAATTTTAAAACTGTTATTTTCGAATGAGTAGGAATCTATTATAACAGTTCGGAGGGATGGCGAATTTTTATAAATATTTTGTAATCAAGCAATGCAATTATTGATTATAAAGGTAAATATTAAAGTTATTCAATTATTGAAACATTGGTGTTTAAAAAAATACTAGATTGTATTATTATAATGACCATTTAAAATTCATGAGTTTTCTCTGAAACTGCTTCATTATTATACATAACAAAATCATTGAAATGCAAAGCACTTTGCGTATCAATACTACTTTCCACTGGAATGTCTGATAGTCTTCTATTTTATTGATAAGAAAATTGTCTTAGTATTTCTAGAAATATATTGCAGTTAATATTAATATCGAAAAAGTATAAATCTATAGATAAGTATCTTTAGATTTTAGGATAGAAGTTTTTTATAAATATTTAATAAACACATACATAGAATATAAATTTTGATACATTAAATTTGAATTTTCTTTAAGCGAAGTCTTAACTGATGTGGCTATTAAAGTTTAATGAGATATTGAATAAAATATTGTACGAATAACTGATAATAGAAAGTTTGTATTATAATAAATTAAGAATATTGACTTTTAGTAGAAACACCGTTATTTAATCGTACCTCTTCAAAAGTAGATGTTTCTAGCAAATCAGAATCTTATTTATGCTATAAGTTTCAGTTGAATTATCATTCACTAAAACTTTTAATATCATGAGGACTACTTTCACAAAACAATTTGTTTGTGATTTCAAAAATGAGTTTTTTTTCTTAATATTAATTTCATATCTAATCACCTACATGATTTTTGTGAGGAAAACATTTAACGATTAAAATTACGCAAGTTTATAAAATTGCAATTAATGAATGTCAATAAATGAATATAATCTCATTCGCATTCAATCCGGGCTTGTAGACTATCCGTAGATGGCTTATGTATTCCATATAGATTTCATTTTTCCTATCAACATAAACAGATAAAATATTGAAATATGTTATTTTTCTTAAATAAAATTAGTTTGATTTTAACTTGAAAAATTTATAATTTAAGAAAAAATGTGCATTAAGTTGAGCAGTTTATCAGTAATTTTCTTTTTAATACATTTTTAAGTTACTCCATGAAATCCGGTATCGAGCTTTCCCCCAATCGTAAAAGATATTTGTCTGTTTTTTATTTTCTTTCTTTCTTTCACAAAAATATTTCCAATATCAATTTCAAAAGTAAGTATAAACTCTAAAATGAAACATTTTTTTAAGCATACATTACTAATAAATTAAGCATATGCTCTTTTTTTATGACTCATAGAAATCAAAAAGTTATCTTGTTACTTATCTTAATATTTAAATTGATATTTTAACCCATACTTGTGAAGTAGCTGAAGAAAGTGGAAAAAAAGTTTTCTATTATTAAATTTCTTATCATTTGACCAGAAAGCAAAATTTAATGGACAAAAGTAATCTACTATAAAAATGTGACCGAAAAGAAATACAACCAATGGCTCGATAAATGCATAATTCTTCCTTAAATATAACACTGCTTTCTGTACAAAGCTTAGATACATAGCAATGAAAGCTGCCTGATTACCTATTGCTTTGGCCAGCATATTTGATATTACGTTGGTCGCGATTTATGAGATTTCGCTGATATTACAAATTAGTTCAAAAACCATTTGCATTATCATCGAGTGTATTGTAAGAGCATCTACTTAGGAGGTTTAAGGGTTGTACAAATAGGTAATCCAGTTTCCTCTGCCTATGTATTTTCTTTTTAATTTAAATTTTATGTTGTAACTTAAATGCACTGTATAAAATTCGACTACTCATAAAAATATGATTATGTTCATAACTTACTAATTCACATATATATATACATAAATATATATATATATATATATATATATATATATATATATATATATATATATATATATATATATATATATATATATATATATATATATATATATATATATATATATATATATATATATATATCAAGCATACTTAATAGAGTTAATTTCTTAATACAAATAATGTTTTTTTTTGTGATCACAAAATTAAAATGTATCATGGTAATCTAATTTTACAGTATCGCTAGATTTTTAAAAATGATAAGTATTCAAGACTGACTAATACAGAATATCAAAAGTACAAGTTAATACAGAAACCAAAATTTAAGAAAATTAATAAGGTCAGATAATTAATAAACACACTCATCACGTAAGATATACTTTCATTTTTTTACCACCTCAGCAAATAAACTATAATTAACAGATTAAAAAGAGAAAACAGATAACTTGTTTAAAAAAGAAAAAATTTAAAAACATTAACATCTTAAGAGATTAATTAAAACTGCTAATTTGATTTTGAAGTAATTTTGAAATTGCTTATAATTTATTTAAAGCTTAATTATTTAAAACTTAAAATATTTTGCTTACTAGTGATATTTGATTTTTTTTATTTTCCTGAGAAGGATGAAAGTATTATTAATTTTTAAACTGCAATATTCATATGTAAGCTGACTTTTAAATTGTCAGAATAATCTTTCTTATGTATCTTTTGAAGTTTGCTTATTTAAGCATCTTTATTAGATTCATCTCCACATAAATTAAAAAAAATATTTTCATATCTACTTCAATCATACTTAATTTAAAGTGAATGATACATTTTAAACGCTATATTTTCAGACAAAATTTACTGACCTTTTTATTGTCCATTATCTTTACGCATCCTTTTAATAAAGATAATTACACGAGCAATAGCCACGAATAAGATGTCGAATTGAATACTTATTACTTTTCAACACTTCTTTAAAGAGTCATTTAACAGCTTCGTCAACTTCTGACAAAGGATTACTCTTCAACTGTTCTAAAAAGAAAGAAAAATTCGAAGAAACAAGTGAAATGAAGAAAAAATATTCATATTTGAGGCAGAATACATTTGTTTTTCCTGAACAAAAGTAACTTGGTTTGCTCTAGTGAGTAGTCTGATTGCTGATAGGCCTTCTCCAAAGCTGGAATTTTGTATTATTATCACTTAAATCATTTTTATATTAAAATCATATTTATTAATATCTATTTCTATTAATATAATATATTCTATTAATATCACTTTATTAATATTACTATTTATTTTATTTCTGTTAATAACACTTAAATATTTTTTTCTTAAGTGATATGATTAGAGGAGAACCTAGGAACTGCAATAGCATTATATTTTATTTGCTACTAAAAAAAATTAATTTGAAAAACTGTCTAAATAAGAAATTCGAGAAATATTGCCAAATTTGGTTGTCTAGAAATTTCCATAACGTGAGATTAAAAGCTGTCATATCCAAGTTAATTTGGAAAAAAATGTTTTAAAACTAAAAAAAAAATAGTAGAAAATATTAATTTTTCAATTTTTAATTTCATGTTTGAACTGTTTGTTCATTTATATTCTCAGTAGACTATAATGTTGGGGCTTATCATTATCCTGAAATAAAAGATTATATTTTAAAAAAATCAATAAAAATAATAAAATATAATAATAATATTTTCATTTATATGATAAAATAGTTCTATAATTTTTAAATATTTATTTAAATACTTAATTTAAAATTCCATAGAAATATCCTATCAATTTATAATGAATAAAATATGTAATACACATATTATTTATATGTTTGCAGCTCGTTAAATACTGTATGTAAGTATCAATACGTAAAATGAAATATGAATATTTTTCTTTGTTTTAAGTTTTTATATTTACTAGTCTACATTATCAAATTCTAGGAAATACATAATGAATTTTCTCTACATAAACTGTTAAAGAGGTATAATAAAATGCTTCCTATTGTTAACCAATTAAACATTCAAAAGTGGATGAAATACCATTATATACCATCATTATTATAATAATTTAGATTATATTTTAAATAAATTTCCTTCTTCAATAAATAAATAATATATATATATATATATATATATATATATATATATATATATATATATATATATATATATATATATATATATATATATATATATATATATATATATATATATATATATATATATATATATATATATATATATATATATATATATATATATATATATATATATATATATATATATATATATATATATATATATATATATATATATATATATTATATATATATATATATATATATATATATATATATATATATATATATATATATATATATATATATATATATATATATATATATATATATATATATATATATATATATATATATATATATATATATATATATATATATATATATATATATATATATATATATATATATATATATATATATATATATATATATATATATATATACTAGATATATATAATAAATTTTTAAATATTATACTATTATGAATTTTTTTATATTTAAAGAAATGTGTCTAAATTTCAGTTATAAGGAGTCGATGTAAATAATTCAATATTCATCGAAGGTGACATACTATAATTAATACAGAGAGTACTTTAATAATGCGAAAAAATAACGAAAAATATTATTTTTAAAACTCTTTGAAGATTATATGATACTCTTTGAAATAATATCATTAAAACATGTTAAAACCAAAACCATTTAAATCCAATGTCATCTGACAACAAAAAAGGCAGAACTAATAAAGTACATTTCTTTTTAAATCAGAACTCAATGATTTAAAAATAAAAAAAAAACAATTAAATTAAATAGCCGATCTTACGTTTCAACATAGCAATGACAAACAATAATAACATCTTGATTTCGTATTTAATGTTCCAATCAAAAATAGATATATCTTGGATATATTTTTAAAAGAAATAACTTCCCGCACATTTTCGACCCTTTTAACCTCTTAACTGTAGGTACGCCATGTACTCCCATAGTATTTTCACGGAAACATCGAAGAAGATAAAGCGGTTTTTAGTTGTGCTGTTTATAACATTACCAGAGGCTGTCAGAGATAAGAAAAAATACCGTCTTTACAAAGAAATATTGTAAAAGGTGTCAAGAGGATCAACCGACTCTTCTCGATCAATATATATATATACTTTAAAAAAGAAATAGAATCATATATATTTATATATATATATATATATAATTATTGGGTTATTCTCCCAGATTTATATTTATAAAATAAGCTTGATTGTACCTCTTAAAAATCTGGTAATCAATTATGTTATAATACTGATAAATGACTTTTAAGCAGCGAAACAGTTTTTTGTTTACCTTTGTTCTTTAAGGAAATTAACTGATACTGCATATTATTCATGCAGTAGTATATTGATTTACCACTAATTCGATCAAATTCGGTATACATATAAGGGGTATTTGAGATTATTGCTTCACAAAGTAACTGCGTTAAGGATCAATGTGTTAAGCTTAATGAAATTTCAGTAGATACAACTTAAGAGTAATTACTTGAAATACTCATAGAAAAAATCTTATTTCATGCATTATTGCTTACTTCATTATTTTCATTTTTATGAATTTATTAATAAATATGTCTTACTAAATACACGTGCGAAAGCATTCATTGTTAATTCTTACAATTTTATAAATTATTAGTATATTTTAAAACATAAAATATTTCTATCAACTTTGGAAAAGGTTTTGTAGAAATTATGAAACACATTTTAAGCGTTTTCTTCCTGAATATTTTAGCTAGTTTTAATACTTTGGTAGAATTTGGTAGAATAATATCTTATATATATATATATATATATATATATATATATATATATATATATATATATATATATATATATATATATATATATATATATTTATAAGCACTTTTGATAAATTTAAAAATAAATGATGTGAAGGTAAACATCAAAAGACTTTGCCTTTTTTTAATCTACATATTAATTCTAACAGAAATTTTTTAAAATCATTTGAGTGTGACAAATGCTTTTTGTTTCTTAATTTCTTATCTCAAGAATATTTAAATATAGGAGGAAGATTTATCTTGAAATAACTATTCCTCAGGGAAATTTTTTTTAACAATTTTAATTTTAAATTCAAATTGCTGTTCTTAACATCAGTTATTGAAATTTTTTATTTGCTGAAAATTATTCTACAGTGAAAGTTTATAAGTGTATCTAGACGTTTTTCATTCATTTATATTTAATATTTCTTCAGATAAACCTTTTATTTTATTCAAAATGACTTTATAAAAAATGAAATGAAAATTATGCAAAAAGATAGATCGATTTTCTACTTCAGTTGCTTCATTAATTTCTAAGAACTAAATTGTTTCCTTGTAAAGCAAAAGTTTATTAATTTTCCTATTGAACAAGTCACTACAGAATAGTAATATTTCTCTAGATTTAGAATGTAAGAGATATATAAGCGTCAAGAAATAATTATAGTATTCACATCTATAATGATCTTAGATTCATCGAATTACCTGGAATTCATTATTTTATACATTATTTATGTATGAAAGTTGGTATATTCAAATTTTTAATTAAAATGAAATGGCCTGCATTGTTTATAAATTTTATTTTAACACCTTTAGTATAAAAAAGCATTTTCCTATACAAATTAGTAAAATTTTCAACTCTAAAGATTTTGGCAAATCTGAAAATAACGAGAAATGTATTTCCTTTCCTATCTTAGTGACTAAAATACCCCTTTCAAAATAAATTTTATTAATATTTTATTACAACGTTCTAATTAACAAAATATCTGATGAAACTTTTTAAAGCTATGCGATCATATTTTAATTTTTTTGTAACATCACCCTTTTATAGGCTTTTGTTTAACCATTTTCAATAAAATTACTAAATCTGAAAAAAAAAACACTTTTGCGGAGTTAGAAGTCAAATAGCTTTGATCTATTGGGAATGAGATTAGTTTCAATTTGCTTACTTTATAAAATTAATCCATATTCTTACACTTTGCTTATATTATATATACATTAACATATATGTTAATATAGTTTAAAGTGCATTCTAAACAACTTAAAATATCTATTCCTGTATTCCGAAATGAATTTTGAACTACAGAAATAAGGACCTAAATTGCAGGTAATGATTCAACTAAGCGTTTCGAATTCGATGAACAGCATGGAATAATTTTAAATATAATAAGTTTTAACTTTCTAATCTCGCTTTTTTAATTGAGCGCAAACTTATTAAATCTTTTTTATTCACAGCTATATTTTACATTAATAATTTTAATATACTTGAGCAGAAGAAATTACTAAATTAATTTAAATTTACAAGAATTTAGTCACTCCTTAATGGAACAAATTTGTGTTCTATATTTTCAAATAAATGCAAATATGTAAAATCAGAATTAGTTGCTTTAATATAATGGATTCTTTAGAATATATTACAATACATTTGAATATTATGAAAATTGCAATTTACTAATCAAGGATTTTGATGAAAGCAATTATTTTCTTTGAAAAGAAAAACTGAAAACATTAAAATGAAGTCTAATATCGTATTTTATATTAAAACATTTATAAAATTTCTACATTACAGTCAGTATAGAACATAGGATAAAAATTTGCAAATCATGGCTTATTATTCAAAAAGTGTATAAAAGAGTAAGTACTTTCATTTAAAAAATGTTGAGAATTCAGTAACCATAGTTTACAGATTAAATAAAATCGATACTTAAAAAAAGAACAACTTTTTTGTTATCTCAAGGGCAATCAAAACGGGTTTCCTAACACTTGTTAATAAAGTGCATTCTAACAAAATATTTACATTTCGTATATGAAAAATTTAAACTTTAGACAAAATGTCATGGTAAAAAGCAGACCTTGAGTAATCGGGGCACAAAAATTTGATAGTTAAAATTCTCTGAATTTAGAACATCCTTTTCAAAAATGAATAATGACTTGATGCTACAGGCTAAATATTAGTAATAATAGAAAGTGTCCTGTACAACTAGTAATTACTGGTATGTTTGGTATGTAAAATGAAAAAAAACTTTTTATTAAGTAAATTGCATAAAATTCAAACTTAAGAATGAACTCCGCAGCACATCTTTCTAATGATAAATTAAAATATTTAATTACATTGATGGGATGACTTTAAAATTACTGATATAACTTATAAACTAATACTACTGCTTATTTAAAATGTTGAATTATTTAGCAGTCTAGATAAGCAGTAGTATTATGTTCAAAAGTGGAATTTTTCTTCCGGTTTCTTGAAATAATCACTTGGACTCCATAAAAAATGATGAATTATTTCAAAGAGAGGAAGCTGAACGGTATATGCTTCATATGAATAAATTTGAGTTCTTTAACAAAATAGTGTCCAGTATCACTGCTACTGCTGTTTAGATTATTTAAAAACCATTTGCACATGGTTTTAGTCTCAAACCCATTAAAAACGTGAGAGGTGAGATTCTGGAATAATTATGGTAGTGCTTATGAAAATAGGAAGCAATATAATTCAGTTGAAGATACTTACAATAGATATGTGGTGCAAATTCATCTCACAATATCTCTCAAACACGTGAATAACTTAATAAAATCATGTATTTTTGGACTTGTATACAATAATAAATGTTTCTGTTTAGTTAACATCTCTTTTATTTTTCTCAACTATCCCCTAAATTTTATAATATATTTCTAGAAAATATAAGTAAAACCTTTGCAAAAACTGAGAGTTATATTTATTTTGTTTAGAAATATTCACCTATTGTTGAATAAAATTTGCTGTTATCACACTAACAATTATTAGTAGTACATCCACTCCACACATTGCATTGTTTTCATGGATCATTTGTTTTGTGTAATTCTTTTTATATTTGCAGCATCTTTAGAGATAGGAATGGTATTTGTGAATAATTCATAATAAATATTCTTAAAATTTAACTTATCAGTCATTTTGATGTAAATACAATCACCTGATAAATTGATGGTACAATTTGAGTAAATTGAATCTTAATGGAAATTGATAAATTATCACTTAAATAGTGTAGCTAAATTCTTCATAGTAAAAAAAGTATCACACATATCATCATGCCCTTATCATTATTTATACAACTGTACTTAAAGCGTCTTGCTTACATCACCAAGTATTTTTCCTTTCAATGATTTCATCAAAAAAAGCATGGTGAAATAACCTGTAAATATCTTTGATATCCTAAAAATCTACTAAACTTTTATTGAGAACTTCTGAAAGTTTAAGAAAAACAAACTTTTCTTTTTACCACAATCAGTGTGAAGGTGAAAAAAGATAAAACAAAAGCGCCGTTTTATTATTTGGCTATAAAGTTCACTTGATCAATACATGACGTCTATTTGAGTGGCAAACAATGATCGCACAGATGTTATTACCCATAACTACCATGATTTATTCTCAGGGGATTCATTTTCTATTACATTATTTCCTGGTTTTAATTAATAAGCTGTCAACTATTTGATTATTAATGACCTTTTTTCTTGACAGGAAGAGCATCAAATTTACTCGACTGTTTTTATACTACTTTTAATTTAAAGATACTGTGCTATAAGATTTATTCATTTTTCAGCATCAAGTGCACATTTAGTTGGCTATTAATATCATAAATTACTCATGCTTTGAAAAATGTATGTAGTTTGTCCTAAAAAGAAAAATTATTTAAAATAATATTAGGCATTTTATAAAAAAATGTTTTAAAGATACGAATCAACATGAACAATTTATTTTAAAAGTTAATTCATTCTCTCAGTTTTAAATAATAACTTCATGGAATACATAAAATTGAATCATATGACTACTATTCGAACCTAAAGATGTGTTTGAACTTGGAGAATTCGGTATTTTATTTTAATTTAAAGTGCGTTAATGTGAACAGAATTCATGTTATATATCATTGTAGTAAATATCTTTCCATTGAAGTATATTTTCATTTCATGAGTAATATACACAATTTTATAAAAGTTGAAATAGTTAGTATAGTTGCTCTTCTGTTTCTTATAATATTTAAAAGCAGAGTATTTTAAAACAGGCTTTATATATAATGTATGGTTATCTACAAAATATTAAAGTGTATAGTAATCTACAATCAACAAAAAAATTATAAATAGTTTCAAAAAGATCAAAGTTTAAAAAAATAGTCTATAAATATGATGCAAAGAAAAATTACAAAGAATTTAAAACAAAATAAAAAGCATTTTAGCAGTTGAACATCACTTTCACTTAATCACTTTCAAACATATTACTTATCAGTTCAGACCTAATTAATTCATACATTATTTTATGCTGTAAATTGGAAATAAGAATCAATTATTTTCCATATTAATTTTGTAATGGAACTAAAAGATTATGAAAATTCTTCTCATTTAATCTAATTTTATATCTAAACAGAGCTTGTTTCCTTGATAAGACCTTATTGCATTTATCTTATTTTTTATAATTATTTTATTATTATTGGCATATATCTTATTTTTAGTAAATCAAACAACCAAACATACTTTACAATTTTGAGGCAACTATCTTTAAGTTTGTTCTTCAGAGAAAATACTACCTTTTTTTATAAATACAACACTTACTTAATAGGGATTGCATCAATAAATTTCTGTTATTTATCTTAAAGTTATGAAATTCAATTTTAAAAGTATCGTGCAATGTTAAACATGAAACTGATAATTCATACAATAATAATATGCAAATAAAAATATATTTATCATATATAAAATCAAATACTTAAAAATATTAGCTCCGTTTTTGAGTTTAAGTTCATCCCCAAATTTCTTTAAAATGGGATTCCCAGCTAGTAAATGGCATTAAAATGTGGGATTTTAAAGAGATAGTTTCTCTTTTAATGCATATATTTTACACAATAACTCATTTTTTGAGTATTTTGCTCAATTTTCCCATTCTAGTTTTATAATATTTTACTTTACAATTGAATTATTGGAATATTATTAAAATTTTAGGAGTTCAGAACATACACTTCTCTTAGTGCAAACTCAAATTTTTGTTAAGCAAAAACTTAAAGTTTTTGAATGTACATATTACGTAAAATCGATGTAAATGCATAACTTCATAAGAAACAAATTGCACACGCTTTCTATAAACCAACTTTAAGAAATATTAATATTAAAAAAAGCAAATGACTTTTATTGAAATACAAATGAAAGACTCACTAATCTTGATTGCTTACTACTTATAAAGATCTAATGTTAATATATATATATATATATATATATATATATATATATATATATATACATACATATTCCTAGAAAATTAATTACACAAATGATTCCAGTCTATACATCATGAAAAACATCAGAATCTCGATTAATTACTAATATACTATATAATGGAAAGATAACATGAGATCACTTTTTTGCTGGATACAGGTTCTAATATATATATTCTACAATTTAATGCACACAACGTTGCACTTTCAGAGCCATAAAGTCACAAAAATGGGACATTTTATTCGTTTTCAAATATATATTATCAAAGGTATCTATACACTAGTGCTGGCTGATAATGACCAAACCATTTTTTTATCTAAGCATTCCATAACAAAATATCTTTCGTAATTGACCAATTAAGTACTTAAAAGAATAAGGATTCATCCAAAATATTTTAGTCTTCCTCATGTATTCAATATCATCATTCATCGTACAAAAATAGATGCACATGGTGCAGGGTAAAAAGACATGAGAAGGAATGTATGTTGACTTCTTGGCAATAGTCCTTGTTCAAAGGAAACAACATACATCTCTTCTCCTTATTTTATATATTGCATGTTATTTAATATGCATTAGCAGTTGTACATTCGCTGGAAAGTTCATTTACTTCGGCCAACACAAGAAAGCATGTCAGAGAACAATGAATGGCATTATCGAAGGAATAGGATTAAGTCTAAAAAATTCTGACATGAGCCAATTGTAATGCTTTTACTATGCTTCATATAAAAAGGAAATTCACGTTCTTGTGTAAAAATATCTAAAATAGCATTATTATATTTAAGAATGTCAGAACGCATAAATGTTTCAAACAATTGATGGTCAAAAGCAATTTCCTAAAATTCATTATTGCTCTTCATACACCAAATGACCGGTATTATCTAGCCTTGGTCTGTGTACATGTGTTGGAATGGTGCCATTTGCTTATCCTGAGGTACTAAAATTTAAAATAACTTTGCAAATTTATTACGTATCTGTTTTAATGAACTTTTCTTAAAACAGATACGTAACGATACGTAAAACAGATACGATGAATGATGAAAAAATACATTCTAAATATTTATAAGTTAAAAATCATTATTTTTTGAAATTACTTAGAGATTTTCATAACAATTTGTCGGAAATTTTCTTCGTATTCCTACAGCATCCTACGATCAGAAGTGTTGATAAATCATTCTATTAATTTGAAAATGATATATTAACATGGCAATTTTAAACGAAAATATAAAAATAGGTGAATTTTCCTCGTGACTTAGCAATGACTAGTGGTTAGAAATCTGAAAATATATTTTGTTCAACGATTAGTTGAACAGTAAAAATATATAATTTATAAGAACAAAATCCAAGGTAAATAGATTAGAATTTTTACAATGATATTAATCACAATTATTTAAAATCCATTATATTAAAAGCTGAATTTATCATATAAACATCAATCTGTATAGGAAATGCTTTTTTAGTCCTATAAAAATTTTCTGTTTTATCGACTTAAATAACTGATACAAGTTTTAGTAACTGCTTAGTTAATCGAGTACGAGAAAAACTATGCTCAAGAAATTCAACATTTGTTATGATAATTATATTTAGTGTAAAGTGTAACAAATGATATACGATGTTTAATTTAATACATAATGCTTTGCTTTTGATATTGTTTTTAAAAGAAGTTACTACTTGCTAAAGTAATATTTTCAATGGAGTAGCTAAATAGTTATATGTATTCCAATGAAATCTTTATAGTAAAACAATACTTAAAAGAAATAAATATTTTTACCTGTCTGTTTAAGTAATTAATAAAGCTTTTTTTATTTAAGTATTGATGAAGTAGTTTGAGGATTTTCTTACAAACAATGTTCGAAAATACATTATAAGTAAGAAATATTAAAGGATACTTCATATTTTATGTCCAACATGTCTGAAATTTTTTCTTACATTGTAGAAAATTTAGATTGTCATAATGTCAAAAATATCGATTGGAAACATTAAAAAGACATCAGAGCTCTAGAAATATTATGGAGTAAGGATAATTTTGTATTCTATCATATTTATGAATAGAAACAATATTTAAGCATTCAAAAATATATTTGTACTGACAGCATATATTTACATCTGATTAACACTCAGTTGTTTTAACTCAGAGTTTTACAAGCATTAACCAATATTTGTTTAAGCAGAATTAATTCATGAAACTTAAAAAAATGGAAGTCCTTAGTATAACTCTATTATCTTAAATAATTTTCTAGAGGTAAAAAATTTTAGAGGGAAAACTTATTTAATAAATTATTTTTTGGAAGCTATCAAGAAAAAAGGAAAAAAGCTTTTAAAATGTTGGATTATATTTTGAATTAAAATTTTTATAATATTTTCAAATCTTTGGTGAGCAAAATATATTGATTTTTTTACTCCACTTTAATATGACTTTAAAATTCTTGGTTTAAACTATTTTTAGGGAAAAAGTACGTTTGTGTGTACTTAAATTTATTCATTATTTTATTAATTTTAAAACATTTGAAAACAAATTTTAATTATATTAAATATGACTTTATTAATTCAATAATTATGAAAACATTTCAGTGTTAAAAATGAGAGAAAAACTATACAGAGAATTCGAAAATATATGTCTCATCAAAAGTAAAAACAAATGACTGATCTGATCTATTGATGGTCTTTGTGACCAAAGAATTTCTTCAATCAGCTATGATCACTTGAAAAACATTCTACAATTATAGATAGTTTTCAAATATTTAAAAATACAGTGGAAGAATTAATAATTTAAGGAACGATTGCAGTAAGTATTAAAAAATAATCAGAATTTTATTTTTCATGCGTGCTAAATCGGCATACAAAAGTAAATATTTTGTACTCAGTGAATATTAATGAAACAAGCACAACTTTTGTTATAAAAAATAGCACAAGTTATTGAGAATTAACAACAATAAATCTTAAACTAGATGCGATACTTACATATTCTAAAATATATAGGAAAATTATTTTAATCCAAAATTAATTTTCAAATTTCTATTGAACGTATTAATTCATTCTTGATTTTTTAAAATATAAATTTTTAGTTTGTTTTGCTACTTTTGGAAATCTCTGTGTGTTAAAGTCTCAAGTAATTTTGTAAAATTTGAAATAGTAATTTTAATTCTGTTTCTTTGATTATAAATGTATATCCATCCAAATTCAAAAATATTAATTACAACGATTCCTCTCGAATTAATGTTATACGGTGTTAAGTAGCACGAGTATTTATGAGCAGTTTTTAGGGAAATTATAAAAAAAACTTTATGAAATCCTTCAAACTGTTTTTTTCACAAAACATTAAAAAATACTTTATGAAAGAATTTAAAATATAAGACTATTCTTACGTTCCATAGCCATAACATCAGAAAAAAACATTAATATAAAGAAAATATTTTTATTATAATCAAAAAATCTATCTTCATTATATTAACTTATATAAAAATTTATATTCTGTGCAGAGAGAAAAAATATAATTTTAAATTAAAATTGGTTATTATCAAAAACTGATTAATCTGCAGAGAATCTTATATTAAATTTTATGTATTTTTAAATTAAAGACATCAAGTACATCAAAAACAATCCAAATATTCACATGATGTGTACTTATAGAAAATAAAAACAAAATTTAACAGTGAGCATATATAATAAAACAATTCTCTAAGAAACACTGAGAGTATGAAAACTTTAATATTACAATTTCTCATTGTATTCTGCCTAATATTTTTAAAACTTACATATTAAAATTTCTATGTAATTTACATATAAGCAAATTACACTTAATGCATTTAGAGTAAGAGATTCTTATTCAATGAAAATATAACAGTTTTATCAGTATTATTAATCAACAGCTTCATTAATTAAATTATTTATTTAAAACTTAGAAGAAATAGAAAACTTAATTTCACATCTAAAAACAAATTATTTTGTTAATATTTTGGATATAACATAAAAGCTGTGTTAAATTAATTGCAAAGACTGTTAAACTATAACAACAAAAATTTTAGAAATAATTCATCCAGTAGTATTTCCAAGTTTAAGAAGTGCTAGAAATATATATTTTTTTAAAATTTAAATTGTCAATATTAAATTACATACATTATATAGTTACACGAATTGTATTTCATTCATACATAATTTGATTTCTTTTAATAGAAAACATATTAATACTATTATTTTTTATTTATTGATAAAACATCAAAAGTCTTAATTCAAATTTTTCGAAATATATATTTTTAGATTGTCTGAAATATATTTTTAAAAAAATTTATTTGTTTTTCTGTTTTTTACATAATTCAAAATTTTAAAGATCTATTTTTATATATAAAAAGGAAAAGAATTTAATATGCCAAAACGTTTTAATAAAAATAAGTCATTTTTTTAAATTCTTATTATGAATGTAAAATTTTACTTAATATAATGACCATAGTAAAGAAAATAAATGAATTGCTATTTATTTTTTGGCTATGATTTTCGTTTGCTCTACTTTGTTTAATTTAATGAAAATTACTAAATTTACTTTAATGAAGAATTATTGCTTGAACACTTACAGGTTAAAATAATCATTTATGAATGATTATTTTCAGATAAAATTTCATGAAACTCTGTATTTAATTATTTTACAAAATTGTTTCATTTTCAAATTTTACCCTGCCCAGAAAAAAAAATTATAAATTTCATCTATAAAAATATAAAAAAAGAACTGCAAACATACAACTATACATAGTTTCAACAACGAATCTACTTCATTAATAAAATATATTGAATAAAACAAAAGTAAACTATTTGAAAACGCATTAACGTATTATAATAACTGATAAATAGATACATTATAATGTTTATAACATGCTGCATTATGATTCTGAAATCCAATAAAGTAACGTTGGAAAAATTATGCATACTTCTATTGACTCTTAAAACTATTTTAGATAAATTATTTTTATATAAATTGGACAACGTTACAAAATAAAAGCAATTGTAAAATTAAGAAAATATCAAAATCAAAATCATTACTAACATGCAAATTTTAAAAATTTGACATAATTTTTTCCAAAATATAATTAATTCAATGCATGATACTAATTTTGGATTCTGTAGAAGAAATCATGCTACCTAACGCTTTGGCTTGAGCGTTCTTCTTTTGAGGAAATTAGAGTCTAGTTAGTGATCTATGCACTTTGCAATTCTAAAATGCAAGTGTTCTTAGGTTAGAGCCAACGTGAAAGCGCTGTATTCATTCGGGATGAGATCTAATTTGATCTCTTTAATCCACTTAGAAACAGACGTAACCAAAGCGTTCAAGGAAGTTCTCGATGTAAATCTAATTTGCAGATTCTCTCTTTCGTTGAATACTTGATGTGATGAGTTTGCTTTTCAGCTTTGTTCGTCTTATGAGAGCGCACAAGCAATATTCAAAAACGGAATAATATTATTCTGAATACTTGAATCTCGGTATAATCACTTTGAACTGGATGCATGCAATATTATCTTAATGAAAAATTAATTAGGGTTTGAATTCGTTAAACCAAATTATAATGAATATTTAAATTAAATTTTATCTCAAAAGCAATTGTTCATTAATTAGCATTGATTTCAACACTGTAAACAACATAGTACAATTAGTGGATGAAAAGCATTTGTATTTAAATAAAGCATATTTGTATCAAAAAATTTTTGTTTTTCATTCACAAATATAATAAAATAAATCAGTTGCTTTAATCAGTGAATATTTATTTGTCAATTCATGCGATAGAATTTCTGAAATTTGTGAATCAGAGAATGCAACTTTTAAGTGATTGAATCGTTTGAGTTTATCTGTATTGTACTTTTTTGATATTGTGGAAAAACTTAATATTTTTTTAAGATTCAGTCCAGCTCATCAGCAGTTCCATGAGCAATTCTATTTTAATTTTCAAACGCAAATTTCAGTTATATGTTCATGAAGAATTAATTGAAAGAATTAATTAAATTGCTTAAAATTATAAAATTAAAATGCTTTGAGATAATTACGTTTTAGAAAAATTAAGTATTTGTTAGAATTTATGAAAACAATTGTAATTAAATTAATTGAATTTTAAATTATTATTTTTTATAGTTATTGAATATTTATTTCAAATCAATTATAGTTATAATGTAATATACATCTAAATCTGTTAGACTGTTTAAAAAATAAAGAAGATTTATACCTTTAGATTTTTTGGCAAAAAAGAAATTAATATATGAAGTAGTTTATTTAAAGTTTTACACACACACACCTTACACATTTGTAACTTATTTTAATTAAGCTTCCTAACTAAAATAATAATTAATTTTATATCTCATTAAATTTCATATTAATATTTGAAGTTGGATTGAAGACTAAGACTTAACTCAAACTTCTTAAGTGAGATAATTCTGAAACTTCTGAAGAATTAACTTTATTAAATCTATTACCAGAAAATTTCTAAAATATCAAATAACTACTGAAAGTAATTTAATATATTGTTTGTTGTGCTTCAAATATATATGAAATCAAAATAAATATATATTATCGCAAATACCTATTGTGTTTAATTAGTTAAGAAAATTCTATCTTACACAACTACTTATAAAATTAAATTAACTACCTGAAGATTTGATGTCAAGAAACATCAGAACTATTTTTGCTTCATTCATTCAATTTTATAATTTTGATTATAGTAAAATTCTATAATGTTCAATTCATATTTCTTAAAATTATTTTGAATAAAATGTTGTGAAGTGAAATTTATGTAACTTCATATTTTCTGATTTCCGTAAAGAATATTTATTTCGCTTGAAATTAAAGTCAAATTTAATTATGTTTTAAATAGGATTAATTTTAAGTTACATGTACATTTAACATCAGTATAAACACGTATTTCTCTTATTAATGTGCAATTAATTGTAAATACGCATTTAAACTCATTTAGAAGACCTTTGTAATGTATAAGTTAAAAACTATGAGCTATAATTTATGACATAAGTCTTTTCAAACTTCAAACTTGTTACTTATAAGTTACCTTGTAAATTAAATATTTGCAACATTTTTCTGCGTTCATTTATAAAACGGTTTGCTATCCTTTCAAACAACATTAAATGGGAGATTCTAAAGAAATGTATCAAAACTTCCAATTGTTACTTTAAATTATTGTTTATTCATTTTAATATCACTATAAAATCCCAAATTCCTCAAATTCTGTCAATCCTATTCATGTGTGTTGTGAATATGATAATAAAATATAACACATAGTAGAACTTAAAAACTTTTACCACTGGCAGAAAAAGTCATTATAATAAAATGTACGGAATATTTTTGAACCTGAAATTAAATCACTTATTTTAATCACATAAAATTCATTAACTTAATAATGATATAATTATAAATAACTTAAATTATATGTATAATTCTTTATATCTCAAATGACAATTTTATATTTAATATGCTTTAATATCAGCTATCTTCCAAGTACTTTAAAATTACTTTTTAATTGCGAATTTTTTTAATTCAAGATACATATTGTTATAGCAATTTTTCATCTTGAATGCTAGGAGTTGATATTTATTAAATAGAGTGGTGATATCTAAAGGGGCAGTTGTGATTAGAATCTCTTAAATCAGGCATTTAAACTGCCTTCTTTCAGTGGTCGCACTCCCAAAATCTGTGCTCATTATTCAACAAAAGCATTCACGATGAATACATAATGATCCATGGCATATTTCACTAGAAAGAGTAAATGACTATTGGATGATTCACCATATTTCATTCACGTGACAAGCATATTGATTGCTCATCTCTTCATGTGTAGCAAGATCTAATCTACCAGGACACATCTAGCCCCACTTCTCCTTATCTATTAAGTTTGGATCGATTGATCTAAAAAAGAGAGCTAACCTTTTTTTCGTATGCTTATTAAGGGTCTGATGAAACAGAAAAGGATGTAAAGGGTTGTACATTATTGTCAAACAAATGAATCCAAGTATTATTAATTGTTCATAGGTTTTATATTGCAAATCTAAGTTTCTCTGTTTTCTCTTGGGAAAATCATCCAAATTATAAGGAATATAAGTAAACGAATGTTTTTAAAATTAATTTAAATTATAAAATATATGAAAAGTTTAAGAAAAACTGACATATCCCTTACTTATAAAATATTGTGCATGAAAATTAAAGATTATTCAATTTCCAATCATGACATGAAATATCTAAAATCAAAAAATATATTCAACTGAATTATTTTTTATAAATTTTTCTACTCAAATATTTACTTATTTAAATTTTAAAAAAACGGAACGCTTAATCACGATTGATAAATTTCATTTAGTCTTTTGAGCATATTAAATCAATTTTTTACGTATAAGCTCGTATTATCATAAAAATTTATTTCAAATCAATTATATAAGTAGAAAAGTATATTCTATTCTAATTACTTAAATAATGTAATAACGTCAAATTCGGAAATAATACTTGGGATTCACATTAAAATATTTAATATTCCGTTTCAGTATATTAAACTGAAATACAAACAAAAAATAAAATTATTTTTAAAATTGCTGTGTAAGATTCTTATAAGCAATCATGTGCTAAAGGAAAACACACACACACAAAAGACAATTATTTATATATATATATATATATATATATATATATATATATATATATATATATATATATATATATATATATATATATATATATATATATATATATATATATATATATATATATATATATATATATATATATATATATATATATATATATATATATAAACTGCCGACCGATGGCTGAGTGGTGTTAGCGTTCCTGAATCTTGAGCTGTGGGTCCTGGGTTCAAATCTCGGTTCGGGCATGAATGTTATTTTGTTATCCATTCTCTCTGTGTTTCTCTGTCCCTTCTTCTGTGATAGCATATGTGAATGTGGCCCACCCTATAAACGGGTTTGTAGTGAGGCAATGGTACTCGCCTCCGTGACTTGGTTCGCAGGTACCCGCTAGGAACGACGAATGAGTAGCAGTTTCTGGCCTTGTTGTGGCATAGGGCTCGTCACCCAAGTGCCCGCCGTTGGAAAAAAATAAAAATATAAACTACATGGAACTGATATTTATATTTTATGTTTTAAATATATTATTGGTTTGAAATACTGAGTTCTTTTTAAAGACTTCCAAATTTTATAGGTTTATTTATTCCTACTGAGTTTGAGAAATTCAAAAAATTATAAGGATTTTAATATATTTCAGTTTCATATTAGACCTTGATTAATAGCTATGATTTTTACAATAATTTATTAATAAATTTAGCTAGATGCTGTTATAGCTTTCAAAAATTGAAATTTAATGTTTTAAAGCTATTAACTATTGACAAATACGAAGCCTAAATGTATTAATATCATGTGTATTTTAGAATTTTTCAACTATAATAGAGATAAGTAAATTTATGAAAACAAAACCTATAATTTTAATATACTTTATAAAAATAAGAGCATAAGATTTTGTTCTGCTTAAAATCATCCGATTTTATTGGTCTTAATGCGTTTCATTAATTTTCACTCTGATTCAGCTTTATTACTGTTTATTAAAACTTTACATTATCCTAATTAGCAATACACACTTGATTGAATGATTAATGAATACGTAATTCACTAAGCACTTCTCATTTTATTCTGAAATTCTCAACCAAGAAATGGAAATTTGCCAGATAAAACCACAACGTTTTGTATAAAGTAGCAAATAGACTTAACGTTTAATAGTTTGCTTGTAATAGTAAAATGAAACTACATTTAAAATACTGTCTTTAGGAAGAAACTCTTAATTAAATTTTTCCTTGAATTCCTGTACCATGGTTCGGAAAGCATTTGCTTCAGTTGATGAGAGAGCTATTCTGGCGTCCTTTTCGTTAATGGTACATCCACAACAAGTCCATTTCCTTTGACTATAGAGGAAAATGTGAGTGGTAGGGAATCGCATAAAAGAGAAAATTGAAAGAGAAGTTCTACTCAGCATACGTTTCGGCTCTAATGCAACACTGAATTTCATGAGCTGCTCATTTGCTTAGAATGGTGAAATTCCTTATATTTCTATTTTACACGCTCTGTTAGATTTTCTACATTTTGATCTGTATGTAAAGGCTTTTCCACTTATATTCAGTTATAATGTTTCCACTCATATTAAGTGGAATGCGTTAGAGTAAAATATCATTATGAATTTATTTTAAAATTCACTGTGACCTTAACAATATTAAAACCATGGCTGTACTTATAACATTATTTATATTTATAGAGGAATATTTTTAAAATAACGCTATTAAAATATTTTTAGTCAAAATTAAGCATTTTTACGCTAATAAACAGAAACGTGATAGAAATTATTTATAGTTAAAATTTATTCCAGTACTGAATATTTTTAATTATTTGCCTTATTTTTTTTAAAATGTTATTTAAATTAAGAGAAACAGTACTTTATAAATCTATATTACAAGTAAAGTAAATTACATATTTGTCTCTATCAATAAGTTTTTTTTTAATAGTTTGAATGCCTTACTATTTTCTGTCAAACATGTTATGTGAATTCTGAGTTTTATATATTAAGTAATTATCTACTATACTCATGGGAAATATGTCTGTTCATAGTTCAAATATTGATTTTCATGGCAAAATAAATCTTATGTGTAAAATAACTAAATTAATATAAGCCTATTTAATATTATACCTATCAATTATTTTTCAGCAAGATTTTAGGATCTTTTTCTTTGTAAATTTACTTTTATCAACTTTAGAAAATTTAAAATAATTTCTGAAGCTAAGTTTGAATCCAAAAATTAGTTCCAATTAAAAAAAGTAAGGGCAAAATTAAACCAGGCAGATTCATTAAAAAATGAATGAAGAATAGAGCCAGAAAAAGATATTCGCAGCTGCAAAATCTCCGTAATCAAATTAAAAGAAATTTATAGGCGTTTCTTTATTACCCCAGAAAAAAGAAAGGATTTAAAGCATTTAATTTATAAAGGAAAGAGGAGCTATAGTTGAAAGATTTGATGAATATTTAATTGGAATATATTATATATATAGAGAGAGTTTTTTTTTATAAAATTAAATAAATAAATTCCACATATTGGTTTTCTTCTGTTTCTATGCAATAATTTAAAAAAATTAATTATTACATTAAATCTTTTTATAACATATAGCTTAAAATATCAGTCATGTGGTTGTTTTTTTCTTATCATACAAACGCAATAAGTGATTAATAGAACTCATAATTTAAAATATATCGTGAAGTGAATTAATGAATACTTTCGTAGGACTTGTGGGAACGATAACACAAGAGATAATTTCAAAAAATATAATTAAGGATTGACAAAATATATGTAATAGATACACTAATATGTTATTTAAGTGAGTATAACATATTGTTTTTTTTTTACGGATACTCTAGATTTTCCTCTCTTACTTATAGAAGTAAGGAGTATAAAATGTGAATGAGTTATAAGACTTTTCATCACACATACAACTGCTGAGAAGTAGTATGTTTGATTTTAAATACCAGTGTCAAATAGTTAAGAAATTCGACTTAAATATAATTTATTCCACAACAAGAATATGGAATATGCCGCTCGACGTTATGCGTTATATATATATATATATATATATATATATATATATATATATATATATATATATATATATATATATATATATATATATATATATATATATATATATATATATATATATATATATATATATGTATATATATATATATATATATATATATATATATATATATATATATATATATATATATATATATATATATATATATATATATATATATATATATATATATATATATATATATATATATATATATATATATATATATATATATATATATATATATATATATATATATATATATATATATATATATATATATATATATATATATATATATATATATATATATATATATATATATATATATATATATATATATATATATATATATATATATATATATATATATATATATATATATATATATATATATATATATATATATATATACTGCTTTTACTCTCACTATGCTTCATTAAATTATAAAGGAAAGCACCTAAACAATATAATCTAATAATATTATTTACTTAAATACTATGCAAATATTTTGTTGAATTATGTTATGAAATTTTGATCTAAGGCATTCATCCAACTTGTACATTTTCAGATCAAAAATTACTTAGAATAAAATACTTGTAAGTGAATAAATTTGAATTTGTTTATACAAATTGCCAAATTTTATTTTCTCAAAAATGATCACAGTTCAATATAAATAAATGCATTTTAGATGAATGTGATTTAAAGATCACCAAAAATAAAGTTTTATTGAACAAATGAATATTCATAACTTAAAAATTTTACAACCATTAAAAATGGATGCATTTATTTCTGAGTTATAAAAAACCAAAAATAAATATGCAAAAAATAACTTTGTTAACATGCCAAGTCAACTTTTAGAAATACTTTTATATCATTTTCTGAATACATTTAAATTAATTCTTCAACAAAACAACTGACTTATTGATAGTGAAGAGCTATTTTTGAAATACACTAGGATAATAAATCAACCATCATTTCCATGAAGACTTCAAACAAAGATCGCAAATAATATTTTCTTTGAATTTTGACAACGTTGGAAATAAGTATTTCTGTTGTTTCAAATAAAGAGAATTACTCAATTTGTCTCTTTTAAAAAGGGAAATATTTTCTAAATGTAAAATGCTAATGCATTCGACGAATAAAAAGCAACATAAAGGGATTTATTTTAATACCGAATTCTAACAGTTGGTTTTACTGTGAAAATTTAATTTCGTTCTCTTATTTACATTTTAATATTTTATTTTATTTTGCTTTTAAGTAATTTAATTCTTTCGAATTACATTAAATATTGCTTATTGATAATGTACCTCAAAAGATTAAAGTTTGTATAATTGAAAACTTTATTTATTTGCTTAAAACATTTCCCTTGACTGCATAAAGATATAAAATATTCGAATGATATTTTTAAATATTTTGATGTTTCAACAGCAGTAAATTGTGTCATCATTTCTAAAATATCTGATGCTTAGTAAATTTAATATATTCTTTATTTGAGTTATTCACTTAATTATATACAATCATTTTTTCAAGTAGTATTAATTACATTATTTATTCCTTTACCTTAAATAGCGTATATTATCCAAGTTAGTTTATGTATAAAAACAAGTTTATATATTTTTAATGGAAAATATCTTTTAAATGTACTGAATTTAAGTCAAATTTAACTTACTTAAAATTAAATAAAGGATAGTTTTTAGGAGTATTTTTTTGAAGAAAAAACAGTAATTCTGTTCAGTAAATAGTAATTTATGTTCTACATTTTTTATTTAACAATTCTTTTGCAAAAGGGATAACACATACGAATTCTATTCTATTGATGCACCAGTTTTAATTATTATGCATATTTTATTATAAATCACAATTAAGAACAAAATACATTTGTGAAATAGAACTTCTTATTGAATCTTACCAAAATATTTTGTCAAGCAAAATCTTCTCTTTTTAAAACAGTAACTGGTTTTTAATATTCACATTTTCAGCCACAAGTGCAGTAAGTAAGCATAACTGTGTAGAAAATTCTCTAATTTTAGTCACATTTCATCAAAAGAGATATTGTGTAAATACTCTAAATTATGATATTATTTCTCTGAATATCTTAAGCAAGATTCATAGATGTAATGATAAAATTTGAATCGAGTCAGTTTAAAAAATAACGCAGAATGAGAGAAAGATTGAGCAGTCAACAAGGCTTTTTCGTTTCTATTTTCCTGGTGGTAATTGACAGCTGCCTTTCTACAAAAGTGATGCAAATAACATTCA
Source organism: Latrodectus hesperus (assembly GCA_037975125.1). NCBI lineage: Eukaryota > Metazoa > Arthropoda > Arachnida > Araneae > Theridiidae > Latrodectus > Latrodectus hesperus. Next base: position 94,184,787 of record CM075854.1, read on the forward strand.
TTCAGTTATTACTCGAGAATTCTCCAGAGACTAAGCCCTTCTAGCAAGTAAACTTCGAAAAAGTAATCGATCATAAGAAATGTGCTCTTCTGCTCTGGTGATCTAAGCGTTGACTCATCAAGAATTTAGCTTTTCGGAACCCAATACAAGACAGTTTCAAAGACGCTTCTTCGACATTATTTATAGTATTGAAGTAAATATTTTCTGAAATCACCATTAAATCAACTATTGCAGAAAAGCATTTTAGAGATATTTAATTTTCATTTTGAATAAGTGATTTATCACTAAATTATGATTTTATGAATTTAAACCATTTAACAGTTGGAGCAGTTACTAAGAAAATGTATGATTTAATTTCGTTTGGTAGATTCGAAATTTGGGATTAATTTCTGCACATTATAAAAAAAAATAACGATAAATAATTATTTTCATCGCAAACTTAATACTTGTAATTGTTGTAAATTATTTTGCGAGAATACTGAATTTTATGAAATTGCTATAAATTTGAACATAAAACCAATATATTTCAAAACATTTCGGAATGAAATCATAAATTTTACATACTTTTAACTTTTTTACTGAAATGTTCCTCATTTATAGTTTTAGAAATATAATGAATTGAAAATTATGCACTACCAATTTCAGGGCTTGTTTTGAGAGATAAAAAGGGAGAAAGAGAAATAGAATTAAAGCTCTTTTTTTTTTTACTACTTTCAATAGTGAAATTTCCAGAGAAAAATCAGAGTAAAAACGAATAATTTAATCACGATTTTTGCAGGAATTAACGTGTTTAAAAAAAACGGAAGAGTAATGTTAACGTTATTGACTTGAGAATCATGACACTTTTGTGAACAATAAGAACGTGAAATTGGAAAGAAAAATGTATGTTTGAAATAAAGCCAATTTTACAGAATGGATTCATTCTTAAGCACTTAATTTGTTAATAAATTTACCAAGTGAATACTTGTGGAAATACATTTCCATTATTCCACATCAAATTTAATTAAAATAAAAATAAGAATATGCATTGCATTTTTGTGATACTATTTTGAATATCAAAAGTGCAGCTTCATCTGAATTATCTTCTACATTTTATTTGCTCTGAAATTAGTGGAACTAACTCTTTCTTCAGTCATTATAGGTTCACAGATAACAAATGAATAATGCTGATTGTTAAAAATGCCTATTCTATACAAATATTCTAGTAAAAAAAATCGTAAGTGTCGATAATCTTGAAGGACCTTTCTTGTATGAAGCATGCACACCCCTTGTTGACAAACAAATTTAGAAAAAATAACAAACGCGTTGCAAATTTAGCTGAATGATTTTTTAACATCTATGTAAATTTACAGATGAAACTATCAGCAGAATCAAATAATTAGTGCGTTTATTGAATAACAAACTCTTTTTCATTGAAAAGCTTTCAAAATGCTTTTCTTATTATTAAAAAAATATATATTTTGCAAGATTTTTTCAATTTCTGAATTTTTTTGTTTCAAATATTTTTAAAACATAATATAGATGAATATTAATTTAAATTTATCATTTTGCATTAATTTCCCTGGAATAAGTAGAATTACTTTTATGGTAATCAATAAAATAAAAACGGAAAAATTATTTGAATTATTGTTTCTAAAAACAGGACAAAAAAGGCACTGTGTTAATCAGTTAAGAAGGAAGTAAATAATAAATTTCTGACAAAAAAAATTTTGGAATACAGTGAAAATTATATACAAAAATCCTATGTCTGTTAATATCAGGTTAAATCTGGCAAATTAATAATAGTAATTTATTTTTAACGCATTCATCTAACACCTTCTTTTTTCAATTAAAAATTAACTATAATTTAAATATTCGAAATATCTTTCTAGGATCTATTCAATTAGTTATAGTAATGTACTAAACAGAAATTGCTTATCTTAAACTTTTTATTAGGTAATGCTTGTAAGAGAGGTCGCACGTACTTTATTTGATTTCACCGCAGTTAAATTTGTGTTATCTGACCTGTCTCTTAAGCCAGATGAAATACAGGAAAGAGTCAGTTTTAAAGTAAGGCAACAGCGATTAAAGACCAAAGAGCACTTTCTGCACAGATTGCGAAGAAAAAGAATGCATGTAAAATAAAGCATTCTGTGCGTGAGTTTCTACTCTGTTACGTCACGCATTGGGTCAGAATGGGGACACGTCACCTTCAGCCAAACTCTTGTACGATTCATGGTTTATTTGTTTATCTCTCAACTACAACTATTTACACGCGAGGCTTAGTTGATTCGAGACCTTCAGTTTGAAGTAAATTTTGAGTCAGTACAAACACTCACACCCGTGGTTGGAATTGAGCCCACGAACCTTACGACTAGTGTGACTTGGTGATAACGTGAACTTCTCACATGGCTTCAATTTTCGCCAAAGGCTAACTATTTGAATCTCAAAGACATCTGTCCAAAATTCAAACAAGAACTTCTGTGCTTGCAACAATATACTAGGAGAGAAGCGATTGGCTAAAAACCAACCAATCAATGTCCGCAACAGTGGTAAACTCAATTCAACTACATGAGGCAAACGGAATTTGTGTGTTATGAAAACAAATTAGAATCAACAGTTCTACTTAAGTAATAACTTCTTTAAGGGAATAAAATACCTCCCCCTCAAATTTCTGTCAAATGTTACGTTATGAAGATATTTTCATATCAAAGGTTTTACGATATCTCCTACAAGGGGGTGAATATAAATACAGTTAAAGAGACCCCAATCTGCTCTATCGTAACTATTTTATATATTTTAAATTCTTATTTATTTTAAAATATACAGTATGTGTTTCAAGGGAAACTCTATTCACACAGCTTATTTAAATTCAATACCTTTTTTATGAACTTTGAGAAAATAAATGTTAATAAAACTATTTTTTCTCACAAGTTATACACAAGTCACTTTTTATAGTTTACTGGCTTTTTATCATAAGGAAATAGAAAATTTGACTACTTAGATACACTAGAACAACATTGTGCAACTTTAGGAAAATTGGTGATATAAATTAAGATTTTAATTTAGAGCCTCATAATATAATTGTGATTAAGTGACAAGGTTTGTATCTGAGTTGATTCCATGGTACAATATCTTTAGATTCTGTAAATTTAGTAAATATTACCTGCTTATATTATTCTTCAGCTGTCTAAAATGTGTGTGGTGTAATCTAATACATTCTAATCATAATATTTAATATTTGCTAGCTGCATTACCGTTACTTGAAAATGAAATTTAAAATATTTGTCTGTAAACAAACAATATACATTTCCTCATTTTGACACTTTTTTTCTAAGTTTTAGGAAATATTTCGTCTAACACAAATTCAACTAAAATGCGTTAAAATGTTTCATAAAAAATCGTCCATAAGACTTTTCAAATTGGCTTTCTTCAACACAGACAACAGATTTTAATGCATTTCTTAAAGATATGCTATTCTATTATATCATCACTTCATATCATGCAAGTACGTTATATTAAAAATAGCAAAAAGGTCTAATAGAGGCTACATTTGAATATTGTTCTACCATGATTTTGATATTTGTGATTTAATTCTATGTAAATTTTATTATAATTAGAAATCTATATTCCATGGGAGCATATAATGTTTCTATTTAGTTTATTTTTATGCTGAATAACTAAGTGCGGGATGTTCTTTAATAAACTTTTAGAGTCTCTATGACTAGAAATCATCCGAAATCAGATCAAATAAGCAAATATGACTGTGAGGATGTATCAAGTAACCATTGATTATTCTTACTTGGGTGAAAGTTCATCAATTGAATTCCCCGATGAATATAAGCAGGAACGTTAAACTGTATAAAAATAATGTCTGAAATATTTACTTTGAGGCAAAGTTCTGGAATTGTAAGCGTTTTAGGATATTCTAATATTGTTTTCTTACAATTAGTAAAGTTTTAAAGCCTGTTGTGTGAAGTGACTTATATTAAAAATAAGACCTCACATTACATATGATACAATGTCAGCATGAAATGCAATAAGCTTTTGAGCGTTGTAAGAACATTTGTTCAATTCCAATTATTTTTTTATTGCCTCATTTTTTCACATATCCATACCCGTTTTTAGATGTGGATGGTACATTTACTGTATATAATTATCCTCCTATTTCAAATATTATCTAATATAAAATTAAATTATTTTTGTATCAACTTCTATTTCCTTCTGTAATTGATACCTTGAAATTATAGGCACTTGATAGATAAATATTATGCTTTGTATTTTTAATAAAAATCGAAAAATAATCACGCAAACATATTAAAAATATTTTTTCAGTTTTTTAAACTATAATTTGGTTGAATAAAATCAACTGAAATGCTAAAAGAGTAGAATGGTTTTGTAATTTATACTTTCTTCCTACAAAAGAAAAAAACACAAGTTATTTAAGCAAACTTTCATTCGAAATATATAAACTTCACAGATCTTCAAAAAGTGATATGTATTTTTTCATTATTAAAGAGATGAATAACTGAACTCTTCGAAAATAAATGTTAAAAGTAAAACCAATTCACAATCTTTTTATTTTCCCGATATTTTTTTACAAGAGAGCTAGCTGTCAATGTACGATACCAGTTTTCTCGTAAGAAAAATAAGAAGAAAATGGGACACAAAAACCACTTGAAACCCTCCTTTTCTATAAGAATTTGTTGATGTCTCACTCATTGTTATCCTTTGACCAATAAAATTGATGACTGGCGTCCAAACAATGGCTATTAAGGCTTTTCTATAATGTTTCGTCATCAGTTAATCTGAAAAGGTAAGAGTGAGGGCAATAAGCACTTTACGCGACCCTTGATGTTGGTTCTAAGGAAGGATCTCAGTGAAGTGATTTCTGTAGCCGTGGCAAGAGAGTAGAGAATATTTCAGTAATGTGAAACGATAGATTGAAATGGCTTTGCAGGAAGGCAGGAATCTGTTGATCTACCTTTATCATTAAAGGAAGGAGCGTTTGAGCGATAGATTAGCTAATCTCGGTGATTGATTGGGGAGAAGTTTGGAGAAGTTATAGCTTTCCTTTGACCTGGAAGCTATTTAATACAATGTCGATTTCAACTAGCAATAAATTCTCAAAGTGGGAAATAACTTAGTTAGAATTATTACTCCCTGAAATTTGGAAGAGTTACCAACATTTTCTGTTTTGATCAGAAAACTGTCCAGTAATCCAGTCCTTCTGTTAAAAGCATTTAAATACATCCTTCTTTCATTAAAATGAGAGAAATATTCATATGTTTTATTTCATTTTAACTAAGTAATTAATATTAATAAGTATGAAGATTTATTTGAATGGAAAATATTCAGATTAGTTTTTCATAGGAAAAGTAAAGATAGAATTTAAAGATAAATTTAATGATGCTCATATTTTACTTAGCGTTTCAATTCTCGTGCATTTATGCACTTCCTTAACTGAATTCAAATTACTGATAGATTTAAAGAAATGTATATTAAATATTTATATATTTTTGGATTTCACATTATCAACTTTAAATTCTATTTCTGATTTTATATTAAAGTTGGTTTTCAGTAATGGTTAAGTTTTTTGAGTCGCATGGCAATACCGTATCAATATTGAATCCATATCAACAACATTCATTTTATTGCAAAAATAAGAATTCTCTGTGTCATTCATTTTTAAATTCCTTTTTATTGCTTATTATTTAAGAAAGAGTATTAAAAGATATTTCACAGAGTATAATACACTTTGTATTATGTGTGAATATTAATTTATAAAAGAGATCTGAAACGTAAGATGAACGTTTTGAAGAAACAAAATGACGAAGTAAATAAAACTATAATTTTAAAACTCATTTAAATTAAAAATTTATTTTAAATAAAGCTAAATTTTGATTTTCTCATTGCATTTATGAAGTTCTTAATGAAACTTAATCAGCAGTTAATAAATCCCAGTATATAACACATTTATTTCAAATAGTTTTATAATTCTGTTCAGCTGGATTGTAGCATTCTGAAGTAAAAAAGTCATACAAAATACCTAACACTTTCTAAAAAAAGTGAAGTATGTTAACATTTGCAATTGGCATGTATTCAAATATGCATATTTTTCTGGCAAATATAACAGCAATCGTTCGAAAAAAATTGAAGTATGACTTATTGTTGAAAATATTTATGTAAATTATGCATTATATCATTATTCACGGAATTAAAGATTGCTTTGTAATGCAGCATCATAAAATTCAGAGAAAGTCAACCTTGGATGATTAAAGCTTTCATTTTCTGTATTTTTGTTAAGTTCTCCATATATTTAACTCAACGAAAATAAATGTTGAAACTCCAAATTTTGCCAGCTCAAGCGAATTATTGAAGATGAAAAAGAGATTATAAACTTAATAACTATATTCCAACGTTTTTTTCATAAAATTTGTTGAAAATTAAAGGCGCTAATGTTTTTTGTTCAAGTATAGTTACATCAAAGTTCCAAAATTAAATTTAAATCAACTTATCAGCTTTTTTATCAAGAAAAAGGTTAATGCTCTTTTGCACTCATAAGAATTAAATTTCAAAATTTAAAGATTAAACTAAAATCTTTTCAATATATTATTTGCATTGAAAAAGATATATGAATTGCGTAGTTACATATAAAAATTGCGTAGTTAAAAATATAATATATACTTATAAATAATTATATATATTGAGTAGTTAATAAATAATTTACTTACAATTAAAAAGAAGGTCAAATTTTCAAATTAGTAAAAATATTAACTATGAAATTTCAATGATAAGAATTCCGCTACATATCTATCTATATATTCTGAATCTTAATTTGCTTAAACTGATAATTTTTCAGTTAAAATTTTGAGAATTTTTAAAAAACTTTAATCCTTATTTCAATTCATTTTTTCTACAGCTTTCAATGCATATCATTATTACGATTTTGAAATTATTTCTTATAATTCCAAAAATTCGTATGAGCAAAAATATTTTGAAAATTAACATTTTTAAATTTATATAAACTTGAATGTTCATTCATTTTGACTGTTAGATTTCACTAAGTAAAATGCATATACTAATGGAATTACGCCCATAGTTTATTGAAATAATTGTTTACCCAAGGAACTTGAAATAATTCATTAATGATAAGATAATTTAATACGGGTCAAATATTTGCTTCTATCACCACACACACACACTGTATATATGTATGTATATATAGATTATATTTTATGAAAATGGGCTTAATTAGATATTACAATACAAAACTAATAATTTTAAATATTTACAATACAAAAAAAATTCTCTGTTCTTGATCAAATATACTAATATCATATTACTCTAAATAAATTAGTAATTGAATTCGTGTGCAATGAAATGAAGTAACCAACAAGAATCCTAAATGGAATTTATATATATTATTGAAGATTTATTTGGAAATATTTTTCACGAGGTGTGACTGCCGTTAACTTCAGAGAATAATTTGATTATCAATTGCATTAAGACTTTAAAAATATCATCGGAAATCAAAGTTCTAATCTGTAATAACCTCTGGAAAGAGCACCTTATTCTCATTCAAATTATCATATTATCGGTTTCCTTTACTTTAACAATCAAGATTTTTGTAATCACGACTTTAATGTTGTAAATGTTTCAGCTGGTTTGCAAATGCCTGTTTTACAGAGCACATGCAAATCTGATTCGTGAAGATCAGAAAAATCAATTCATTGATATTGACAAAATCCTTATGAAACACGTAACCTGGTCTAGTCATGCAATCGATTGAGTTTCTAATGATCGTTATTGTTATTGGTGGTCACGCATTTTAAAAGAAGTAGAAATAATAACAATAATAATGTAATTTTAAGAATGCGCATCAAAGTAACGTGGGGCTTGTTCAAAACGAAGCAGATGTTTTCGAGCTTTTGCAATTAGAGTTGAAATTTCAGAAGGTAATGGCAAGGAATATTTCATGAGAAATAAACCGTTTATTGGAGAAACTCGTAAATCACCAACTATTCCTGCACGCGTTCTTCAGTAATAAAATTAAGTGTGTATATATCATTTGAAGATGAATCATTATTTACATTCTATCAACAATTTTCGATAAGCGTCGCCTTTCATGCTACATATCTGAAACTAAATTCAATGTATGCTAAAACAGCCTTTGTTTCATAATTATTTAATATTTTTTGGGCATTTTTAATAAATGCGTGCAATTTTAATCATTTATGAAACGTTGTTTAATAAATTTTAAAAAATCAAATAGTGCTAAACATTTATCCTAATTTTCTCAGACAGGACTTCATATTTAATGAGAACTCACATAAATTTTAATAGTTTGTATTTTACAAATAAATAAATATTATCAAAGTACAAATATAATTCTAGTCTAAAAATATAGTACTCAACAGTAAAACTGTATAATTTAAATCATGTTAACTGCTCATTTTCTAAATTTATAAGAATGTATCTAAATTATATTTCTTCAGTATTAAAGCAAGGCAGGATACAATACTTACATGAAATCTTTTTTTTTGAAATATTTCATGAATTCTGTTTTTCTAAGAAATATTTAACCCTCTTGTCTACGAGTGAAATCAGAGACATTAGTTTTTATCACATTTAAAAAAAATAACATACCACTTTATTCTAGTCATAGACTAAGATTGACTCTGATATTTTTATCTTATCATGTAAAATAAAACTTTTTTTGTCTCAAGACTGTTAGTAAAATGAGCAATAAGTGTATATACACACCTATTCCTCTTTCAGGACAACCTTTCATAACCCTTTCATTATTCTGATCGGCATTTCAATTTCTCATGAAATTTGTGCCAACTATTCTAGAATACGATTTGAATATCACAAAATTCTGCAAAATAATTAGATGAGAAGGCCTTCATAGCAGTTATGAGTACTCGTGAGTGACAAGCAATGCGAAATTCATCAAACGCTGATTCATTTGACCAAAATTCTACTAAAACAGAAACTATCAAGATTATCTGCTAACTTTTTAAAGCCTCTTGTGTGTGTGTTCTCATTATATATAAAAGTATTTTGAAATAAATCTAACTATTTAGTTAAATTTTGATACTGTTTTATGTTTATACGTTGCATCCTTTGAATTGTTTTTTAACTAGTCTTCACTGAAAATTCAATTTAGGGATAACTTTTACATATAAATGAAAAAATAAATTTATAATTTATTTTGAAAAAATAAATCTTATAAATGAAAAAATAAATCTTCATTTTAACTTTGTAAAAGTTCATAAATTTAAAACTTAATCATAAAGGTTAAATAAATTTGATAATTTCAATTAAATTAATATGGCACTAAAGAATTGATGTGAAAATAGTGTCAATTTTAAACAAAATCGACATCAAAAAAATTTATTTTATGATACATTTTTGAATTATAAATAACTAAAAATACTGAAAAAATATTTTTTAATCAATACAGACCAAAAAAAGTGGTACACAGTACATTTACTTTAAAAGAGTGTTTCATTTATATGACATGATTATCGATATTTTCTGGGTTTGAGACTTTTTAAATATAAAAATTAGTAATAATATTATTGGAATCAGAGTATTCTGTTTTAAATCTATGTTTTGAGTTTCATTATAACTATTCGCTAAATATATATATGTAATTAGCAATTTGTATGTATTGAAAATATTAAAATTTCATCACTTAATCTAGTTAGTTGATTTAAACTACGAAACTGAATTATATATATATATATATATATATATATATATATATATATATATATATATATATATATATATATATATATATATATATATTATGTGTGTGTGTGTTAGTCCTCAGTATAAAAAAAATATTATTTCACAAAGAAATTCAGTATGCTTAGATGTGTCTTCAAAATTTATATAAATATTTATCTAACTTTGATATCATGGATTGTTTTTGGGTTCGTATAATTCTTGAGATGTAAGAGTGTGCAACAGTTTGGAATCAACTTTAATCAGTTAAATTGCTGTCAAATTAATCTCCGTGTATAACAATTGACGGATGAACATCATACTCGACGTTCTGTATTATCAATTACGTAGGACATTTTTGCCCATATGCTCTACATGGAATTTTCTATTTCTTCTTATTTACTGAAATAATTCTGATTTTTCTTTCTTTTCGTGGCACAACATGAATGGGAAATTTCATTTTGTTAGTTATTTTTATTGATATTAATCTTATGCCTTGTTTATCGTGCTTTATTATATATTTATTTATTTTAAAAGGCCATGGAATTCTTCAGTTTACAATTAACAAACTACCAATGTAGACATGAATCAGAGCATATGAATGAAAATGCCCACTTTACCATAGAAGAAGAATGAAATAATTTTGTTTTAGGGATAGGAAATTTTTTTTTCGATCAGAAATGAATAAATCAATGGCAAGAAATGACTCAGCTACTTTTTAAATATATGCTATTTGTTTCTTTAAATTTTGAGATTAATCTAAACTTTTAAAATACATTTCTTTTTATAGAGTTTATAAAATATTTAAAATAAATAATTACATTTGGTTATAAGCAAACAATGTTTGCATTATAAAGTATGCATGATTTTGAAAAAATGCTTGCAATATTTTTAAAACAGATTTGTATCCAAACTTGAAATTCTTTTTCAATGTTTATACTTTTCTGACGATCATGACAAAAATATTTGTTTCATATAATATTAAGTCTGTCTTATTAAAAGGATTTGCCTTTTTGACTCCAACTATCGAAAATATTGCACCCTCGCATAAGTTAAAAAAAAACAAGTTTAATTTATTTAAGAAATTTAAATCTCATTGAATGCACATGAATTCTGAGAGTAGAATTTGTTCCTAATTTATGCATCGGTAGAGCCCAATCTAGGAAAGTCCTCGCCTCCACAGATATAACCATCAAATGAGCAAGTTAAGCACCCTGCTCATGATTATGAGAGGGATGATATCTGGTCTTTGATTTTCTCTCCAGGGAATGTATATATCAAGTCAACCGAACACTGTATGATTTAATAAATCCAGTATTCCAATTAAAATGATCATGTCTCAATACATATTATGCTGTTTTGTGATCAATGAAATTTTAAAAATATGGAATATATTTTCTGTTGCTGTTCCATATTTAGACTTAGACAAACATGAATATATATATATATATATATATATATATATATATATATATATATACATATATATATATATATATATATATATATATATATATATATATATATATATATATATATATATATAGTCCTCATCAATGAATCCCTTCATGTATTTTAATTCCATGTAATTTTCAGCTAAGTCAGTGTACATAGTAACTGCTGTAGCTATAATCCTAGCTTCAGATTATTTGTTTATACATTCTTCCTGTTATTGTTTTCCTCTAACGTTTACACATCTTCAAAATAGTTTTAAACTGCAATATCAGGTGATATGGGGGCCTTGGAAAGACCGCTGATAGTTCTAAAACCCCTAACCACACACACACACAAACACACATTTCTTCTCATTTCCTAATCATTCTCGTCAATTCACTTATATACCAATGTAGTTATGTTATTTCAGAACTGTTTATATTTTAAATTTGTACTATCAATTAAGTTAAATTAAAATATTTAAACTTTGAAACAAATTTAATATTGCTATGTCCTTTTCCTACTTGTATTATCAATGTATAGCATTATATTTAATAACATTTAATAACAAAATACGGATGAAAGTAAACAAAAATATTTTCATAAATATTTACATAAGAATCAATATTATTGTCCCTTGTAGCGTATTTCCAAGACACATATGACAGTAAATAAAAAATAACCAGTTTGAACAGAAAATTTCAATCATATGGTATTAAACAAGTTTTATATTTCTATAAAAGTGGAGATGATTTATTTTAAGTTGAGAAATTAAGCTCGCCTTCTTTTCTTCAAATTTAGCTTAGATTCAATTTTATTACAAATGAAAATTTAAAAACAAATTCATTGTTTTACGTTTGATATTTTAGATGTTATTATGAGTTTAAATTGGTGAATATTTTATTAATAATAGTATATGGATAAAATTTTAAAGTTCTTTAAGTGCTCCTATGTATGTCTACAGATATTGTAACTTAGCCTGAAAGGCCTTATCATAAAGAAATGTTATGAGCAGTACTGGTTAACGTATTTACATATTAGGTGTAAAAGAGTCATGGAATATTTCCTTTTAGCATCTATAGCATCGTTGGATAATCACTGCAGATGAGCAACCTCATCAAATCACATAATCAATAAACATATGTATTGAGTTCTGAGATTATGTAAAGCCAGTGCAGTTGTGACTCAACATACATTCTATATTATGTGATATGACTCTATAATATATTGACAGATTGCTTGCCCAATACTGTGATTGGATATAATTCAAAGCCCTACCTTATTTTAAATTAAGTTTTATATAAGAAATAAGGTACTCTAAATAATGGACTTCTGATAATGGAGAGGGTCTTTCTTTTTACTCTACAGTTAGGCAGCTATATTCTATAGCTGTAGTACCTTAGTAGGGCCTCGTTTCTCAATCTCATTTTTTTATTTTCAAATCCTTACTTTAGATATGCTTCTAATTTCATAAAATTTATCATTAAAATTTGGACGATGTGAAATTTTGCTTTAAAAGCAGTGGGAAGCACAAAATTATGTCCGAACATGACAGGTGAGCTGGCAGATTAATTTCTAGCATTCTTTAGTATTCATATTAAAACAATTAATAGGTTTGATTTCCCCTTCAAACAGAGATTTTTGAAGTGATTTGGAATCTATACTTTAAAAATTACTTTGCTCAAATATCCTTTTGACACCTACCGAATCACAAAACAGCTGCAAAAATATGCATTTTCATAACATATCTTTATTACCAATACTTTTTTCTGTAAAATATAACATACATAACATAACACTATGCTTCTTTGAATCTGACTCTTCTTTTTTACTCATGACTCAATTTATAAATGATTTTCCTTTTAAGTTACAGAAGTTTTTCTGTCCATTGTCAGATATTGGTTATTATATCTAATAGAATTGATTAAAACTGCATTGAATAACTTTGATTAACTTACATCTTTTATAAACTCTATTGAATTATTTGTTGAATTTTTATATATCAAAACTGTCTTTTGAATCAACCTGTGCGTTTAAAATTTAGGATCTAAAAGATGATTTATGGTTTTTTATTTCATCTATATTTGATAAGATAAAAATTAGTAGATTTTTGAATTTATGTTAATGTAATTATAATTTTTGTACAACTAAAATCTAAAAATGCTGATAAACACTTCCAATTTTAAAGATATTTCATGTTGCTTTTTTTCTGCTTAAATTGGCAAAACATAATATTGTTAATGATTTCCTGAATTTTATTAAGGGAGTAAAAAATTGTATGACTTTATTTCACTGCAAAAATTGTTAAGATTTATAATCGTACTTTTTCAGGTAAAAGATTTTTGTGTGAAAAATATTGTTTTCCCAAAACAAACATAACAAAAACCGCATCCATAAGAAAATCTAGATGTGAATCTAGACTTTCTTTTTTTAATTTAATTTCTTCTTAAACTAATATTTCTTTGTTGTCTTACATTTTTAGTACAGCTGATATTCTTTCAAATCGCAATTGGGATTTTATTTCATCATTGTATAAAAATATCTATAGTATATTTTGGAATAGCTAGTGGTATATAAAACAAACAGAATATTTTCAAAATTTGATGACTATCAATGCCTGGGTTTTAAATTAAATAATAAATATAAACTTCATCTAGTTAGAAATTGTATAATACGATTTATGTTTTAAACTAAAGAGGTAAATGTTTTTTGAGATACATTACTAAGAAAGAAAATAAACCAAAATTATCATAGAATTGACTATTTTATATTTATATGCCACGTTTGTCAAACGCATATATTGCATATATAAGTGTGCACATGCGAGAATTATAACAAACATGCACATTTATCACTAATATATAAACCATAATATTAGTAACATTAGTGAATATGTATCATGGAGTAAATATGTTATCATATTTATAAACTGTATATATATTCTGTAATTTTATTATATTTTTTAAATTACGTGATTATGAAAACTGAAACTAGACATTTATCTCAACAGCTTATTACATATAACGAATATAACAACCATTACAGCAAGTTTATGATAGCGAAACTAATCCTGTCACCAATGCATTCCTACAGGCACTTTTATTTAAGTAAATATATATTCTTGTGTTGTAATAAATTTTGACTTGGGAAATTAAGGTTCTAACAATTAACTAAATTTACCTCCTATTTTACTTTTTTTCAATGATTTTCTTAGTAAAATATGAAAAAGTAAGAATGTCTTCTTTTCCCATACACCAATAATTCCAAGCATGGAAATCTAGGCATTAAAGTTTAAAAAGGATGTAAAGTAATCAGCCATTTTCAATCGTTCATCACCGAATAATTTGCAATGGCTCCTCCCAATGCTCCTCCAGTTCATAAACATTATTTTATGTAAATGCAGCACGAACCGCAATCTCATCACCCATTTCAGTGCTATAGGAAAGTTAATGAATAATTAATTAGAATAATTTAAAACTGAGTCACATAACGTTTTTACTTTAGGACAGTAAGCACCCTCCTTCTAAAGCGACAAGTACTCATAGGTGACGTGCAAGATTTCATAGCACGGAACGTAAAATCAAGAACCCATTAAATTTAGAAACGAGTGTTCAGCCTGTCCAAGGCATTAACTTTACAAAAGATAATAAGTAAACAAATGTCGTGACAGCGTAAAGTACTCAGGTTTTCTGAGTCTAAATATTTATGGCGTCTAATTTTTGACTGCTCTGAAAGTTATTGACGCTTTCGTTTCTATGCGAAAAGCTAAATTGAATCTTTTTATAAATTCCCTAGCAATATCGAAAAATATTTTCATTTTCTCTGTAAATGAAAACTGTTTTAAATGAATAATTCATTGTTTCGTTCAAATGTCGAGAATCTAAATATGGTTGAAGGGCTTCTATTAGAACGAATTTCATGAATAGAGTTATACTAATGCAACAGAAATGAAATAGGTAATATAAGGAATAGTCATTGAAAAGAAATGACTGATATAAAGGTCTTAGACATTTTGAAGAAAGTTAATCTTACTTAGAACTAACAAAATTTCTCTGGAAATTTAATTAGTTTGATGCTATTGGCTAAAGAAGTTTTTCTTCTTGCAAATAATTGAATATTTATTAGAATCTTGTGTGATATTTCAAGAAGCCACGTAAAGTTATTTTTAAGTATTTTGTATAAAAGAATATTTGAATGGTAAAAAAGTTAAATTCATTAAAATTCGAATACATATTATCGAATTTATTTGTATTTTGCATTAAATATATTGATGTATGTAAGATTATATTACTCATATGCCAGATTTTCACCATAATAATTTTCAATTAACTTAAAGAACTAAAATCTTGTAAAAATAATAATTTGATTAAAAATGTACTTTTTCTGCTTTAATTTTCTATTTTATATTGAAATAGGGGGAATAAATTTTTGACAAGTCTATTTTAATGGACAAAATATCCTTTTTTTAAAATATTTGTAATAATTTCTTACTAAACTAGCTATTTGAATTCGATAAAATCTCATTTCTGAAAAAATAGTTAAATAGCTTTTGAAAAAGAACTTAACCTTATTTTTCTTGTTTTAGATACAAAACTGTTACAAAAGACGTGTGAATATTTTTTAAGAAAGTATGTCAGCTCCTTGGGGAAAATATGCTGCAAATTAGTTTTGGTAGGATTGTAAATCAGTTTGAAATGTGGTTGAAGGAAGAGAAAGAATGTTTTGTTCCATCATTTTTTGTTGCATTTACTATAAAAAAATATAACATTTCCATCAATAATTTAAAGAATAAATTTTTACTGTATTTTTTAATTTATCTCAAGCATAAATAATAATTTATTTTTATTTTGTATGAAATAAAAATCACACAATAGAAAAATTTAATTCACTTTAATTCTGAAATAAAGTTTTTGGGATTCAGATGGTTTTTCGTTGACTCTCAAAACACTGAAATTTAAAGGAATATCGAAGTAATATCATTACACAGAAGGACTGAAATCTTAATGTATGTGGAATATAAGACTATTTTTAAAATAAAAAATAAAATTGGCTGAAGCTTTTTCAGAACTACATTATTAAAGATTATTACACACACTATGTGTAGCATATATATGAAATTTACAGTATTCTGTTACATAAAATCCTGTTTCCAATACGATTCAGACTATTATTTTAATCTGTGTGCATTCAATGTTCCTTAAAACAAATCATAAAATCTCATTTTTATAATATTTAAAATGTAGACTTTGAAAGTAGTTTATATTGCCTCAAATTGGACTCCGGAAAATGCATACTGTAGAAAGTATTTTATAAGATAAAACTTATATCTTTTGAGCTCCTATATCTCAAAGTTATTCGTCATTTTATAATAAAACCAAAGTTTAAAATTTACCGCGAAGATGCTATCTGTATTCGGAAAGAATTACATCTTTTCTTTACTATTGTAATAAGAGAATTTAGAAAGGTAATAAATTTCGAAGAATAAACTTCGACAACACAAAAGTTAGGCCGGAAAAATATACAGAAACAAATATCCAAAGAGCGTTTAACATTCTTCTTAAAATTGCTTAAAATATCTCTTAGGTATTTAACTCAATATTTTGGATTCAAATTGATGAGATAGTGTTGTGAAGTTATTACAAAATTATCGATTGTTATTGTACTATAACATAATATTTTATACAAATAATTACTCTACAACACCATAAATGCATTGACATTAAATTCTTATTCTAATTTTTGACACAAGGTTGGTTGGTTGGTTGGTTGGTTTTAATGGCGCAAGGTCCAAGTAAGGACAAGCTGCGCCAGACACACAGTCGTTATTATTTACTTTCTTTGTTCAAACCATTAAAATGTTAATATTATTTTAAAATATCAAAATAAAGTATAAATATGTATATCATCTAAAATTAATAAGATTTAAAATTTGAAAATTTGTAGTTTAAAAATTTCTAAGTTTAGATAAAATTTATAAAACCAATTGCTTTTAAAAACGCAAAGAGATTGCGATGCGGTGGTTCACCTAGTAAATCTTGTAAGGTTAAAATATCACTATTAAAAAATGTGAAACGATAATTGTTAAAATCTGGACATACAATTAAAATATGACGCACTGTGTATGGTTCATCACATGTCTCACACCAAGGATTTAATTCACTTAAGAATAAATGCCTATGAGTAAAACATGTGTGACCAATACGAAGGCGAGTCAGTTTAACATCCGCGCTTCGCAATGTTAAAATTGATAATGGGATGATTAATGGAAAGATGGAATAAAGTTTGTTGCAGACTTGTAAATTCCAGGATTCCTGCCAAAGAGACTTTACGAAATGTTTAATTCCCTTTTTTACATCCATTGATGGAACTGAAGGTAGAGTAGGAGTTGTAGCAGACCTAGCAGCTGCATCAGCCTTCTCATTGCCATATATTCCCATGTGGCCTGGTATCCAGCAGAACCGTATCTCAAATCCCTTGCTATTTAGAGAATTAATTAATTTGAAAATATTGGATACAACAGGATGACAATTTAGGTTGTTATTTTTCAACGCTACTAGCACACTATTACTGTCAGTGTAGACAAAGTAGTTACGTTCATTTCTAGAACTCACCTGCTGAAGTGCACGGAATATAGACATGGCTTCAGCAGTAAAGATGGAGCAGGACTTGTGGAGAGTAAAACTAAATGAGGTATTATCAAAATAAATACCACAGCCAACGTGTCCTGCAGTTTTGGATCCATCTGTGAATATAGGTGTGTATTGTTTATACTGACAGCGATGAAATGCATAAATTTGTTGAAAAATAGTCGGTGTTGTATCTGCCTTTTTGAAATTTTCAAAGGGATTGATAACAACGATATGTGGATCATACCAAGGCGGATGTGCGAACAAGTCTGTAGACTCAATCGGAACATCAATAAGGTCAGACAGGAAAACATAGGATTGAATGCGGGAGAGAAATGGTTGAATGCTTGATGGTCTAGCATTATATATTCTCTTTAGAGCAGCATTAGGAATCGTGGAATGTAAGGGATGATGAGGTGAAGACATAATTTTTGAATAATGATTAAGAGACAGCTGTATCCGCCGCAGATCTAAGGGTAACTGTTTGCAGATTACATATAGACTCTGGACGGGTGATGTGCGAAAAGCTCCACAGCATATCCTTAAAGCAGTGTGGTGAACAGTGTCCAATCTGCGTAAGATGGAGAGTCTAGTTGACCCATAAGCAACACAGCCGTAGTCAATTCGAGATAAAATTACAGATTGGTAAATTCTTAGGAGTGATGTACGATCTGCTCCCCAAGATGTATTCGAAAGCACCCTGAGGATATTCAGCAGTCGCTCACATTTCTTCCGCAAATGTAAAACATGCGGGAGGAATGTTAACTTTTTATCAAAAATCACACCAAGGAATTTTATCTCATTTACCACAGGAATAGGTCTACTTCTTATGTGAAGTACAGGATCTTCATGGAAACTAGTTTTCCTACAGAAATGGACACAGCAACTCTTACTTGGAGATATACTAAGGCCATTCCGTTCACACCAGATAGTTAAATTATTTACAGCTGTTTGCAACTGTCTCTCAATTATATTGATGTTTGAACCCTGATATGAAATCTGCAAGTCATCAACATATAAATTACTATGAACAGAAGATGGTAACTGATGAAGTATGTTACTGATGAAAAGGTTAAAAAGGGTGACACTTAAAACGCTACCTTGAGGGACCCCCTCAGCTTGTATAAAAGTATTGGAAACTGTAGTTCCAACACGTACTTTAAAAAGCCTAGTGGCCAAGAAATTTCGAATGAATATAGGAAGATTACCCCTAAAACCAAGATTATGCATAGTACGGAGAATGCCATAACGCCAAGTTCGATCGTATGCTTTCTCAATATCGAAGAAGATTGCAATAAGGTGGTTTCTCCTCACGAAAGCATTTCGAATTTGGGATTCTAGATCCAGTATGTTATCAATAGTGGATCGTCCTCTTCGAAAACCGCTTTGATGATGAGGTATGCAATCATTCTTCTCTAAGACATAATTAAGTCTAGCATTGATCATGCGCTCGAAAGTTTTGCACATACAACTCGTAAGAGCTATTGGACGATAACTCAGAGGATCAGATGAATCTTTGCCAGGTTTCAAAATTGGAATCACTATCGCTTCTTTCCATGATGTAGGATAAGCATGCTCAATCCAGATTCTATTAAACAATGAGAGTATGTTTAATAAAGAATCATGATTTAGATGACGGAGCATTTGATACGAGATTCCATCAGGTCCTGGGGTTGTGTCGTTTGCCTGAGATAAGGCAGTCTTCAATTCTGACAATTTAAAAGCACAATTGTAGGGTGGATTTTGTCGATCATGAAAATTTACAGGTTTCCGCTCAGCAATTCTTTTAATCCTTAGAAAAGTAGGATTATATGAATCAGAGCTGGAAACACTAGCAAAAGTTTCACCGATGACATTAGCAATATCTACCGCTGAGGAGTGTATTGCAGCTCCGGATTTTAATACAGGAATGGAATAATCCTGATAAATACCATTGGCTGCTTTAACTTTCCTCCACAATTGTTTGCTTGTTGTCGATGAATTGATTGACGACACATAGCGAATCCAAGATTCTCTTTGAGTCTGACGTCTAACTCTTCGAGCTTGAGCTTTGGCTCTTTTAAAAGCAACAAGATTATCTGTGGTAGGGTATCTTCGAAATATATTCCATTGCTTCCTTTGTTTCTTATAGGAGAGATGGCACTCTTCATTCCACCAAGGTTTTCGGTGTTTATGTGGAAAGGTGGAATTTTTAGGGATAGCAACATCCGCAGCTCGGATTATTGTGTCAGTGACATACTTAACGGCATCATCTATGACATCTGTCTTAACTCTTGTCTCACTGATCACAGCCAATTGCGTGAAAAGCGTCCAATCGGCTCGACTGTACACATAATTAGGTGGATGTTGACGCACACTATTATTTCCAGCCTGAGACACGATTAGAGGGAAATGATCACTATTGTAGAGGTCATTTCCAACAGCAAAATTCAGCAATGGCAGGAGTGATGGAGAACAAATAGCTAAGTCAAGAGAGTGAAATGTCCGTGTAGGTTCGTGGAAATAAGTCTTCTCGTCGGTATTCAGCAGACAGAGGCAATTGTCAGATATAAATTGCTCTATCTGACGACCGCGAGAATTCGTATCATCACTACCCCACAGAGGACTATGTCCGTTAAAATCACCAAGCAATAAAAATGGAGCTGGGAGTTGGTCAAGTAAGTCGTTTAGTTCCTCAGCTTGGATGACATCATTCGGTGGTAAGTAGAGGCTACAAACTGTAATCAGACATGCGGTGTGAACTCTCACAGCCACAGCCTGGAGTGTAGTTCTTAACTGATGTGCTGTACTGGGATAATTGTTTGATGTAATTATACAAACTCCACCAGACACAGCAGCATCACCACCATAATCCTTTCTAAAGCATTGAAACCCACGCATTTTAGTGATAACAGTGGGCTTCAGGAATGTTTCCTGGAGAGCCACACATGCGGGGTTAAAGCGAGAGATAATGGATTTGATATCATCAATGCGAGACCGAAAACCACGACAATTCCAGGAAACAAAGGAAGTCATCAATGGAATATATTCTAACCTTTATCACTGTTGCTCATCGTCATCTCAGATGAATCTTCCGAATTGAAATCATCATCTGATGGATGCAGTTTGACAGTATCTGCATCCAGACAGAGAAGAGCTTTTTTCGTTATTATGGAAGACTTTCGAACGCCTTCCTTGGCCATTTTTAATTTTCTAGCCTTTAAGGCTTTTGATTTTGCCAAAGCTGATTTGGCGATTACGGGCGTAGTATTTTCTATTGTTTTTTGCTTCGGAAGAAAGCTAACTGTAGAAGCAGAATTTGTTTCCGTTTGAGTGCTGCAGGATCGGGTTACTTTTTTTGTTATTGTAGCATAACTAACACCAGGAGTGGGAGTGCGGGAACTAATTATCCGACGAGCTTCTAAATAGGAAACATTGTTCTTAATTTTGATGGTGACAATTTCCTTTTCCTGTTGCCAAACGGGACAAGATCTAGAATAAGAAGTGTGGTTACCTTTACAGTTAACACACACTTCTTTGGCTTCGCAGGTAGTACTTTCATGGCCAACGTCAGAACAACGGGCACAAGTGAGTTTTCCTCTGCAAGCCATTTTAGAGTGTCCAAATCGTTGACACTGGAAGCATCTTAGAGGATTAGGGATAAAAGGCCGAACAGAACATCGCATATAAGCCACTTTAATATTTTGCGGCAAGTCTGGTGTCGAGAAAGTCAAAATGAGATGCTTTGTGTTTAGGACTATGCCATCTCTTTTGATCGTAATTCTTTTTACAGCGCAGACTTTTTGGGTTTTCAAATTTTCCAATATTTCATCGGTTGGGGTGTGAAACAAGTCCTCCGAAGAGATAACACCTCGTGAAAAATTTAAATTTCTATGTGGTTCGACAGTTACCGCAATGTCACCAATTGCTTTCATGTTTTGCATCAGGACTGACTGTTTGTCGGATGCAGTCTCTATCAACAGAACACCCGATCGCAACTTCTTAATAGATTTAACAGCTCCAATATGTGAAGCTATACATTTTTCAATAAGAAAAGGGGAAACATATTCAAATGTATTTCCAATTCTTTTTATTATAAAAAATTTGGCGCTACATGTTAACATTTGTTGCTCCCGAGGGAGTGAAGAGAAAGTATTTTTATCCATATAGGAGGAATATAAATTCAGGGACCAGACGGCACCACCCACCATGGAGCCCTACGAGGGGATGCACATTAATTGCACCAATGCTAGTCGGTCCCCATACGCTCACGGTACATCCCTGAAGTGGTCTCCACCCTTAACGAGTCACCCAGTAGATGTACCGATCGCTTGATCCATAAAGCCGATTGATGTGCTGAGGACCACAACACACCTCCCGTTTACCTGAAGCAGAGGCCAAAGCAATGTGTTGGTCTCTGGAGGCCTCAATTACCAGGATCCTCCTTTCCAGGGACACGGGTCTCCACGCACGGCAAACACGTGGGTGATTTAGTCCTCAAGAGTAGCTAATAGCAACAGAGCGGCGAAAGCTACTCAAGGGGAGCCCTCAACCTCTTACGAGGCAACCACACTGAGGGAGAAGAGGAAGAAAAAGCAGAAGAGTAGAGGAGAGAGGAAAAGAAAGAAGAGGACAGATCACTAGGGTACCTCGGGATTGTGACACCCGTGTTTACCTAAAGAAGGTAAACCCCCTGAGGGGTTTTGACACAAGATTGATTTTTGGTTAAGCTATGTAAACCTGTGCTAACTGAGGTTGTCCACATTTTACAGACATTTATCTTTTGTCTATTGTACTAATTTGAGATTATTAATATGTCACACATTTCCTATAAACTAATTTTCATTAAATGACAGTTTTTACTAACTCTAACTTCAAGATAGTTATTTTTTCTTATTATATATGAATATTATTTACTTCTAATAACATATTTCAAACACGAAAATATTCATGGATTCGGCAGTCAGTGAAAAGAAAAGATTTAAATTAAAAATTTGCATATTATTTTAATGCTTCGAACAAGAATTTCGATTTATAACAATAAATAACAACGCAGGTTTCTTCATAAAATCCAATTTCATACTTATCAATATACGACTATCTATCATTCATGAATTAATGTTGTGTAACTAACGACTATTTTATTAATATCGTATTGTGTGTAAGTTGATTATTGAAAGCATTCTTATTACATTCTTTGTTAAATTTGAAAATACTTTTTGTTAAAAGAAAAAGCTGGGTGCGTTTGATTTCATATTGATAAGTTTGTATTATCACAATCAAAAAACATATTTTGTATGATAGTTAAATATTGGTCAGTATTAAAATGTAAGTAATCAAGTCCTCTATAATCATATATTGTAGTTCAGAAATTTTAAAATTTTTGATAAAATGGATACATTAAGGACTACTGGTTAACAATGATTAATAGGTTAACTGGTTAACAGTGATATGGTGTATTAATACTGACAGTTAAGTTGAAAATTCAGAAAGTCTTTCAAAACTGCTGAGTTGAGAAGTTTATTAGTAGTTTAGAGAGTTGCTACATGCGTTTACTGAAACATAAAATATATAATGAATATATACTACCAATAATTAAGGTTCAGACTTCTAAGTTCCATAATTGCACGAGAAATGCATATTTGTAATTTACTATTAATTTTTCTTGTCATGATGCTAGTCTTGTGAAAGTGTCTTTCCCTAGCGATCTATAATTAGTCACACCACACAATTAATTCACCGTGTTGTAATTAGTCTCACAATTTAACTTGTTCATTTACGGATGATATGGCTGAAGACATTAACTGTACAAATCATCTAATCTTAATCCTAGAAGGCATAATTATAATGTCAATGAAAACTATGTCATTCATTTTGTACTCAACCTCATCTTAACTTCCCTAGTTATGGGTGTGTCGTTCAGGGTTATTCATCAGGTTGTGTCTTCTCAAACACAAACACCACACACACTCACAATAATTAGTTTTTTGAGTCACTGAAAGCAAGAGCAAGAAAGAAATTGACTGATACTATGTATTTTTTCCAAACTGGATTTTTCTCTTTACTATATACATTCCAAATTAAATTATTCTTCCTTTTAAATTTATTTTATATAATTTAGTGAACAGAGGTAGAAAAATCATTTAAATTAGCGAAATATTTCTTTAATTTAAATATATTGTGATCATAAATAAAAAAAATTTAATTAGTGTTTGTAATTATACATTTGCGTTATACCTTAAGTTACAAATACAACTAATCCCATTGAAGGTTCCACATATAATATAAAAATAAATGTTACCGCAAGCCCTAATATTTTACGTTATGTACATTTTCACTTAAAATAAGCTTTATAATTTTTAAAAATATTAATTGAAAAACATGAATACGAAACTTTGGTTGAATAGAAAATCGTTAGATGTTAGCCAACCATTTGTCATTACGTAATTCTTTTATGACAGATTTCACCTAGTTATATGGTACAGGGAAAAAATGATATCATATACACCAGTTATTGTGTAAAAAAAAAATTAGAATAAAAGTTAGTTTAGATTTCTCACAGAAAAGTCTAACTTTAAAAAAAAGTTAAGATTTTCAGTTAGGAATTCTGATTTATATATACCATTTATTATTAGGTATGATAAATACAACTTTTCCAGCTAACAAAATTGGCTGTTTGATGTGAATACACAATATAATCATGAGAAAAGAGAAAATTTTAACAAAAGTGTTCTTCTAGTCACTAGGAGAATTAAACTAGTCATTTTATAGATGTATGTGCCCAATTTTCCCCTCAGCCAGAATACATAAAAGAGGCGGGCTATTTATTTCCAAAGAGAAAAAGTAATTTTAGCAGAAGCGTGATTAAATTTTAACGGCCTTTTCCCCCAAGTGCACTTATTTTACAGTAACGCATGATTTCCGATGCAGTGATATGCATAGATAATATGGATTCGTAAGTATCAGAGTATTTTTATACTGATTAATTATGCATCACCTAGGAAATCCATTAAAATTAAAGTAGAACATAATCCATTTCTATTAAATATATCGCTTTCAGGAATGAGATATTAGTACTTCCTTGAAAGTATAAAAATAAATTGACTTCTAGTTACTCAGTTAAATACATTAAAATTAAACAAATTATCTAATTAAAAAGCCCTTATTCCTGTCGCAACAATTTTTCTTTACATATTGAAAGCTCATAAATCTTGAATTGAACTTTGGTTACCATACACTCCTTCCTAGTTTTTTAAGCCGAAAATGATGAGGCAATATTAGTTTTATTTATTATTTAGTTAGCTGTTTTTAGAAAAGTAAGGGAAGTTATAATATTAAACTATGAAAGCATATCCTAGTTTATATCTTTAACGACATTTCTGCGACACAAGTGAGAAATTTATTATTAATTGAATCAAATAGTATATTGAACTAGTAATTCTTGTTTGAAGGACTTTTTTTTCATGCAGAATAATGAATTCACTTCATGGGAATAATGCATTGGCATATATATTTCAAGCTAATTCCATTATAGTCAATAAAACCTTTGCTTTTTATAAAACTGATGTCTTATACAAGATGACAAAAGTTACAATTAAGTTCTTTTATAAAGTCTCTGTGTGTGTGATTAGAGTGATGTAGAATTTTACAGAAGTTGTTGCAGATATGTAGAGATATACTTGCCAAAGGAAAATAATTACCGCATAGTGTCTGAATTCTTCTTAAGCTCAGATCCAAAAATATCTCAGAGCATCGACTGCATCATAAGCTTTTTAGCAATTTTTTGTCTCTTTTTCTTTTTATAAGAAAAATTTCTTAATCTCACTGGATTTCTTGTCAACTTTTTAATCCAGGGATTCTTTGCTTACAGATTATTAAAATTCCGTACATTTAACATAAATCTCGTGTATTTTTAAGAAACATCATCCAGTATTTCTTTAAAAAATCTATTCTTTTAATTTATATTTACTCTAGAGTAATTTGAAAATATGTTTGTATGCTATATGCAAAATTTAATATGAACTTGAAAAACAAGGAACGAATGAATTTTTATTCAGCGAGAATTATATGCAAGCCTTAATTAGCTTTGTATTGGGATTAATAATTCATCATTCTAAAAAAGAGGATGTAATTCATATTTTATACAATTTAGCTTTACTAAAAACATTTAATTTGTAATAAAAATGCATTTAAAATAATTATAAAATTCTAGTAAAGCCTAAAGAAGTCTTTTGCGGATAATATTTAGAGTATACACTCAAAAATAATATTTTAAGAATAACGCGTTATTTGAAACACCTATCATTTAATTAAATTGTCTTATCAAATTCCTTAAATAATTCTTAATTATATTGGATAATTATAAATATATCTTGGACAATTTATAAAAATACGAATTATTAGTTTGGATGAAAATTTACAGTCCTGTATTTTGAATAATACAAATAATTATGTATCAAGTGGAAAAAATGGCTGTTTGAATTATTAGTAGAGTAAAATGAATACGAGTATTTTAATTGTAAATTGAACATAACTGATTCATTAGGTTTCAATTAATTTTTTCAAAAGTAGAATTTTAGTTACATGTACACACTCGTCATTCCTTTAAGAAAAAGTTTAAAAAAGGGTTCCATCTGTAAAAAATAGCAGACGAATAAAAGGGAATATAATATTGATACACACACACAGTAGTATGAAATTTATCAGAAAATCAATGACGATTCCAACGTTTTCACATATTATTATACATTTAAAGAAATATTTATGAATTTATTTTTATTATCATTATGTAATATATTTATGAATGCAGCAATTAACAGCATGCACAAATTAATAATCCGATGTTATAAATAATATACTGTTTAAAGACAAAATAGAATGGTAAAACAATACAATTATAAAATTGTTGAAATCAAAAATATTTCATAGATTAACAACAATATGTTTGTAAATACAAATTAACAACTGATTTTAACAGATCATGATTGCAATACAAAGAAATTACACAAAACAATGAGAATAAAATTCCCAAAACAGAAAAATTCTTAAAAATCAAATTCATTTTCCCTAAAATTTCTTATATAGTCCTATTATAACCAAATAATTGAATTTGCTTGAATTGTCTAATGCAAACCATCTATCAATGAAAAGATTTATTTCCAGTATATTTCTTTCTAAGGCATTAAGGATTCATTTATTTGAAAGCAATTAAAGAATTATGCAAGGATTTACAAAAAAGAAAAAATAATGAAGTTTCTTCTCGCTTTTATGACTTTTAAGACATTCATAGGTTAAATATTGACTTGAAACATGATTTCTCCAAGCAATCCACTTTACCAATCTATCTTGAGTGCTTATAAGATCCTTTGTTATATGAACTGTTAGATACGTAACTATATTCTAAAATGATTCTAACATAAATATTACAAATAGAAATTGAAATACATACATTATTAAAATTTCTGGTCCTTTGTTAAAAAAAAGCAGTGTAGCAAGAAATTTTAATTTAATATTTAAATTCATATCTAATTAAATTTTTTTAAAGAAAATAGAACATTTATCAATAATTAAATAGAAAAGGCTTTTTCATACGAAGTATGAGTTTTTTTTAGAAATACATCTTGAAATTATAAAATAGTTAAAACAATTATCAGAGTAGTTTTTCTTAAGTTTCTATTATAAATTTCAAAGATTTCTATTTGAGAATATAATGTCAGAAATGAGTTTAAATTTTGTAGCAAAAAATCATATCGTATGTAATTATCAATGATCTAATAAAGTTATTTAGAAGCGTTGGTACATGACATATATTTAACAAAAGGTGTTTGCACTATTAAATAAGACCTTGACTATTTAGATAAATCATCACTGAAGCCCATAGTCTTAGTTATTTTAATTCAATAAATTTCGCAAAGAAAGTCACTATATGTAATATAAAAAAATCTTGTAACTATCAGACTTGCAGTGCAGTTCTTAAACATATATATATATATATATATATATATATATATATATATATATATATATATATATATATATATATATATATATATATATATATATATATATATATATATATATATATATATATATATATATATATATATATATATACCCAATATTTACATCATATTTATTTATATTACGCATTGTTAATGCACACATATTTTCACCGTTCGTCTCTTTCAAATTTTCAATCATACATCTCTCATATGTAACTGGAATTTAAACATTTTCAACAGTCTTCTTCCCTAACAGCTAATCTCTTTTGAATTTCTGAGGGTAAATCCTTCCTTATTTTAAACTGAATATTCAACAAATCTAACTATTGAATAGTTTTTATATCTCCATCTTTATTCTGAAAAAATCACTAAAATTCTTAGAGTGACATTTGTTAGGGAATAACCATTTGGCGGATCGCAACTTTAAATAAAAGATTTTTGGTGGGAGATATTTATTTCGTCTGTTCACTCCTACGTTTCCCTTCAGTCAATAGTTTGATCCATTTATGAGTTGAGCCAGGGCATATTTTGCATTACAATAGTTTTCTAAAACCCATGGCTTTGAAGAGACGGTCGCTAGTTGATAGCAAAAAACTGTTTTCTCTCATGGCGTGGGGGATAAAAGATGGGTGCATTTGTAGTAGAAGACTGCTGCTGCTCTACCTTCTAAATATTTATCAGTTGCACTTAATTTCAAAAACGTTGCCTGCATTTGTGCATGAACTGTTAAATATTTCAGATTGGAGAGAGATTTATGAGACGCAGGCTAGTTTTTGGTATTCGTTTTTAGTTTTATTCTCACTTTTATGTGATTTTTTTCAGTCACAGACAATGTAGATCAGCAAACTAGACATAGGGATTTGGCGAAGTAATCATATTCTTGTACCTATTCAACACTCTGATTTCTTTTCGCTTTATCCAAGAATGTTTCAAGAGCAACAAATGTTTTTGTCTTTCTTAGTTTCCGAAATCCAACAGCTAGGAAATGAATGTTTGAATCTGATGTATTCATGAATAACATTATTTCTTTTTCTTTCGAAGTGTTTTGTGTGTGTCTTGTCATAGGGAGTGAAAATGCAAATATTTCCAAGTTCTTGTCAGATTAATTCAAGAAAGTTCTTGGGATTTCTATTCGTGGTATATATTCATAAGAGCTGGAAACAAACTTGGAAAAGGAAAACAAGTAATTATTTAAAGTATTTTTTAAACATTTAGATCTTTGTCTCATAAGATTCTTTAGTGCATGAAATATTAGTTTTTTATTGTTTTTGTTTCCAAACAGGGACTCTTTCAGTTCTTAAGATTAGTTTCATTTGACTTGACGCGATGCTATTATAATATGTTAACATGCAAAATGTAATATGTTAATAAAATTTTTTATAAGCCTGAGCTAAAGCTATTTTCAAAAGAAGAAGATATTTAATCATACAAATTCTATTCGAGTGTGTTATTGTTACCAGAAATTCATAAACTGAATTGATTTGGGTATTTTGATGAATAACGAATTGTTTTCAAGAATCAGTTAAAATTACTGCTTTAAATTAATTCGCTTTTGATTTAATTTGAAATAAAAATAGGAAGTAAGGATATTGTTACTTTAAAATTAAAGAAGCCCAAATTATCAGAAAATAACGTTTAGATATAAATATAAAGGAACTATTGATATGCAATGAATTTTGCTCATGTGAGATGATTCATACTGGATCTAGAATTTAAAGGAAATTTTTTCAACATTACAAATACCCGAGCCTGGGCCAGAACCTTGATTTGATGAAATAAGTACCAGTGGAATTACTGTTTAAGCGATTGATCATAGGTCGGTAGAGATGATGTATCTCTCACTCACTTATCTAAGTTTTACTTAATTATAAGATTTGGTACAGATAAAAGCATTTAAAATTTTTATAATACATATACTGAATCGTATAATTTTGTATCTCACACAACTTTAACTTTTTTATTAATTGATAAAACAAATAAAAAAGGCCAAAAATGTTTACTGTCAATGATCCATCAGTATTGATACCATTCGTAAAATAATTTTGTGTACATATTTAGATTAATTATATGCATCTAAATATTTTGTGCATAATATTTATTAATTATTTATTATTCTTAATTATTAATTATCTTTCATAGTATATTATTTTATGTTAAGTATTATATTTCGAATATCATACATATGAAATAATTCCTTCGATAAAATTAGAATCCTTATTTCATTTGGAGTTGAATCTTAGAAAAAATCATCCTTAGTTTTAAATAATTTATTAATATTGTAATATTAAATGTACGGAGACCTACATAATTGATGAATTTTGTGTGTGCACTACACACAACTTCATTGGATGCATTCTCTTCATTTTCCATTACTAAAGCATGTTTGTAATCCTGTGGTATTTTCTACCCAGACACGTGTTATGATAACGGTCCACTTTTTCATCTGATA
Source organism: Latrodectus hesperus (assembly GCA_037975125.1). Lineage (NCBI taxonomy): Eukaryota > Metazoa > Arthropoda > Arachnida > Araneae > Theridiidae > Latrodectus > Latrodectus hesperus. Next base: position 94,214,993 of record CM075854.1, read on the forward strand.
GATCTGTGTTTGAATCAGAGAAAGTACATCATTATCATTCGGTTACGTTTATTTTGCAATTGTATCCAAAGCTAATTTTCAAATGTTTTGGAAAAAATTTCACCCAACACAATAAGCTTATCATTTTTTTATCAACTGTAAAGAGATAAAAATACATAGCTTACATATTTATCACTACTATATTATTTCCTAAGTTATTAGTCTACAAAATAGATATATTATACATTTTTACACATTGCATTCTGAAATACACACTAGCGTTTACATGAATACTATGTGTTCGCTACTTTTGTTTTCATTGTTATAGAAATTATGACATAAAACATAAAAAACAGATTTATCGGTAGATATAAAATTTATATTTCTGAGAGCATCCAATTGAAAAGTCATTTGATTCTCCAGAATACATTTTGCTTTCAATGAAACATATTCATGCAAAAAATAAAGCATTTCTCAAATATCAAATAAATACATTTCCAATCTCAATAAAATGGTATAATTAAAATTTATATAATAAAAAAGGTATATCTGTTAGCATTAACTTTTATTGCTCAATTAATTCTTATTTAATTTGTATAATTGATTTATTCTAGTCTATTCAATCTTCACAATTTTTTAGATAAATTGTTACTAAGTATTTCTTTATATTGAAGTTAAAGTTACAGAAATTATTGCAAACCAGTATAACTTAACAGGAGGAGGAAAATGCTTGAAGCGTATCTCGGAAGTGTTATTAGGACTAAATAAATCTTTCAAATTGACTTCATTTTCCCCTCAATAAATAATTTATCTACCATTGGGGTAGAGTGCAGAGGAACTTATCTGAATAAAAGGAGCATTCTCTCTTAAGATCGTTATGAAACTATTTCCTATCTGATTTCTATTGGAAACATATTTGTTAGACTGTAACGATGAAATGAATCGATTAAAAGTATTGAAATTCTTTCATATACAAATAGAGAGACATATAGGAAGTAGATATTGGAAAGAGCAGTTTAGGCATAGTTAGTATACTAAAATTTTAATATTTAAACTTTTAACTAAAATTTTGATATTACAATTAGTACACAACTTTTAAATTTGATTAAATAAATTTCGTATTTATGGGAGAAATGAAAATACAGGGAAGTTTTTCTAGCACAAAATGAGCTGTAAATCATTATATTCATAGGATATAAAATAAGCTAACACACACAAATTCACAAAAAATAAATGAATAAAAACAAATAACTCATACCATATTTTAGTTAAAAAAAGCAAAATAATTCTATTATAAATCATAAAAGTGAAACATGTAAAATTATGTATTGGATTATAAACTGATAATAGGTTTGTTTAAATACTACTGATAAGTTTAAAAGCAAAAATAGTTTGCATGCTATTAAAATTACGAGTGAATTATTGGTTAAGAATATATTTAATGCTCTTTTTTTTTCATTGCATTTACGTGGGTAAGTGATACCTTAAACCCATGCATTAATTTATTTAAATATTTCTGCAAGTGCTTTAAATTTCAATATTGTGATTATAATGCCATTGTAGATGTTTATCGTAATCTTTTATTACTGGAATAAATAACTTTGTATTTGATAGTTTTTATATAAGTTTTTCAAAGTTCAATATCAATGTAATGTTTGTAACATTAAAATTATATCGTGTTCAAGATAACGTTTGAAATACTTAAAAAGTAAAAAAATATCAATGAACATTGCAAGAATAGGGAATTTTGCTAACGTGATTTCGGAAATATTCTTGCTGAAAATATTTCTTTTCCAAGCAGCTAAATAAAAAAGCACAATTAAAAATTTGTTCCTGACATCTGCATACGCTTTACCTTTCAAACGAATTTTGTGTACATTGTACTAATTGCTAGAGCCCATTTTCTGCAATTTCATGGCTTTTTACTTAAAATGTATATTGTTGCTTAAGTTTTGCACACTTTTGTATTATTATTGAGAGTTCTTATAAATCATCGTTTGCCTTTTTAAGAATGTTTATTAAAAACAAACTTTTATTTTTTTTTTAAAAAAGAGAAACACGTTAAAGATGTATTGAAATAAATCATTAATTTGATATCCAACGATATAGAATTAATGTCTACGAATCAAACGTTCAATATTCTTAAATAAGTACAGAATTTTTTAAGTGAATATTTTTAATAGGAAAGTTATGTATTATGAGTTAAAAAGATTATAACAAGTTAATGACAGCAAACTGCAACAGAAAATGCACCAATAAATCCTGACCCGAACCTAATTATAACATTTTGATCTAGGAGAGTCAAGTTTTATCAGCTTTAAAAATTTGATATTTGAAAATATATTTTACCATTAATAGATGATGAAACATTTAAATTATCTCAATTAATATTATTAATAGTGTTACAAAGATATTCAAATTAGGTTCAGTATTCACAATGGATTTAACTAATATAAGGTTTCGCATCTATTTTAAGAGCATAGAATCCTCAATTGTTATGTTTGTACTTATAGCTTTCGAATGTATTCTCCTACAACTTTTTCTTCTAATATAAATCTTAATTGAAATCTTTCGAAAATTCCTCAATTTATACTCTAGAATTTTTTGTAAAACACGAAACTTTGCTCTTTTGCTTGTACACATATTCTGTGACTTCCATTGTATTTTCTAATTCTTTTTACTTTTGACAGGTTTCTTCTTGATTTCGACGTGTGAATATTGTAAAGCATCTGTGAAATATTCCACTAGAAGGCATTCGTTTGATATCCAAAATCTTTTCAAGAGCTTAGATTTAACAACTTATACACTTTCAAGAATTAAAATTAGCCATCATAATTGTAAATGTTTATCAATCAAAATTGATAAAATTACCAAGATTAATTCTCAATAATATTCATCATCTGCAAATTTTCTCGCTCCTTATTGGAAATAACAAACTGTTTACAAATAATTGAATAAATGGTTTCAAAATCAAACAACAATGTTACTTATTTTCAAAATTGAAAGCTGAATTTAAATTCACAGTTCTTTTGACTTAATGCAATTGCGTATGTATTCTTGTATATGCTATTACAAGGTGAAAATTTTATCCTGTTGACAAAAAATATTGTATTAAACTAAAAACATGGAATTTTCTCCAAAAACTATTTTTACTTAAGTCATTTGTTACTCTGATACAGCATATTTGAGTATTTTTAAAATGGTCCCTTTGGGCATCGATACAGATCCTTAAACGTCGCGTAAAATTTTCTACAATGGGCCGCAGTTTATTAGGCGTTAATTCAGCCCATTCCTTTTTAAGAATAGGCTTTAGGCATTCCCAAACTTCGATGTGGCTTAGAGCATACTCTTGATTGCAGCATAGACCAAACACTATAATCCATTGGGTTTAAGTCAGGTGAATACGGGACCACATTCCCACATTTATGAAATTTGAAAGATTTGCTAGACACCAGTCTTGCTTTGCTTTTGCTCTATGAGAAGAGGCAGAATCTTGTTGAAATGTCCAGATGCTGTTTTTAAAATGTTTTTGGGCCCAAGGAAGTAAAACCGACTGTAAAATATCACTGCAGTACATGTTACTGCTTATTTTGACCTCTTATTCTATGAAAACCAAAGACGTTTTCACAGATTCACAAATGCCTCCCCAAACCGTAACTGACTGAATTTTGCCGACGTTCTACACTTGTGGAAGTTCCAGGACGATCAGATGACTTGTAATATCAATTTTGTCAATCATAGGATTGTTCATTTGTAAAAAGTTTTTCGTCCGTGAAGATGAAATGCTTCCATGCGCCTTTTGCGGACTTTCGAAGGAGAGCTCGACATCTTTGCAACCATGTAAGCTTATTTTGCTCAGTTAGTTTCTGTAATTTTCTAAGTTTACATGGCGTAAGTCCAAATTCTTCTTTAGCAATTGGTCAAACTGATTCTCTATTAACCTCTATTTCTTTAGCTATTTTTCTCATTGAGCTTCTTGGATTTCGGTTAGTTCGTTTCTTGGTAATTTTGTGAATTTCATTTGTATTAACAGTTATTTTTTGGTTTCGGGGTCTTTCACCGTCATGGCCAATCTCAAAGAATCGTTTCATAGTACGTGATACCGTTTGTCTGTGGATACTCAGCTTTCTGGCAATCCTAGCTTGCTTTAATCCAGCCTCAAATAAAGCAATTATTTGTCGAAGTTGGTCTGGTATATTATTTCAAATAAGGAAATAAAAACTACTTATTTGTTTTCCTAACATTAAGATCTCTTAAGCAAATTAAATTATTATAAAAAGTGGTGGACATGAATTAAATCAAACAAAAGCAGTACAATTTTGTTTACAGTATAAAGCTGTCATCCAGTTAAAAAATCATGAAAATTTTATTATTGTTTTTTAAGACTTAGTTTTAATATTTAAAGATGAGTTGAAGCTATAGGTGATAAAGTAATGGAAATTCACTTTGTTTAATTGTAATTTCACTCAATATTTTTAAGAGTGCGATTAAAGAAATTAATTTTTTTACATGTTCAATAATTTGCTTTAATTTATATTCCTTTTTATTGATAACAATATGTTCTACTCCATTCTATATTCTAAACTTATATAACAAATACATAGAAAATACGAGTTATTTTACCATTAGAACGATACTTAATGCGCAAAAATGTATGAATGATTTGTTTCACTGTAACCGGTATTCCTAGCAGATTTCCACCATTACGGTTCTTAGCAGCACCATAAAAATGTCTAACAAAACTGAAATTTCTTTGAAAAATTATACAACAAAGATATAAGTATAAATTCTTTCTAATGTTAAAATGCTATTATAATATCATGTACAACTATTCTATATCAGCGTATTTGTTTCCAATATAGAAGACCTTACCTAAATTGCCAATAATTTTATGCATAATCTTTTGCGGCCATTATTCCCTGATGTACGCATGGTGTTTAAATGCCTGAAGTTGCTTGTTGGGTAAAGAGATAGCGAAATTAATTCCAGGAATGCGGAATGATGAGCCATTGTTTATTCAATATAGCGAAACTCTAGAGTTTCCTGCACCTGATCTGCAGCATTTAATACTGAATTCAATGATCAGCAGGAGACCAAGACTGAATTGATTTTAAATTAGTATCTATATGTTTAACGTTGAATAATTTAGTTCATATAATATTTCCCCCATGCCATTATATATACATTACTGAATACATGCATCTTTTTAAATGTGCTTCAGATAAAACAAAGGAGAATGAAAAAGTTTCATGTAATAAGACTCAATAAGGCTAATATTTGTGTTTTATAATATTTTCCTACTATTTATTACATTATTAAACGTTTTCCAGAAATTTCCATTTGATACCAGTTATAATGAGAATACATTTCAATTGAATGTTTTTGTCAAAATAAACAAAATTAAATTAAATATCAATATGAAATTTCAAAATTTCAAGGAAAATAAAAATATAGTATCTATAATGGGACAATAATGATATAATCCTCTGTTTTATGGTACTTTTAAACTGAGTGAAAAAGGAAACGTATTCTGTAATGTATAAAAATTTGTATGAAAATTAACTATATTAGCAGAGGAATTAATTATCATTTTTTTTATTCAAAATACTAAAACTCATTGATAAATAAATTTTATAAACAATTGTTGTTAAACATTTATTCAACTTTTTAAATGTATTAAGGTTTGATTCTTGATCAATTTGTTATTCATGAGGTTCTTGATAGAAATTCTTTAAATTGACACAATCATTTTATATACTTCTAAATGTCATCGGTCTATAAATATTTGCAATTTTACCTGGGATTCAAATTTTCTTTGGCTCTTAATGAATCAAGAGCTTTAGTTCATATACTGATATTGTAGTGGTTATGTTAAGAACATTTCTCAAAATAAAATTTTAAGAAAATGGAAGCAATTATATGTAAAAATGGATTTGTTTGAAAGAAAATACTTCAAACTAAGAAAAATGGTCAATTTCATAAAATATCGTAAAATTTATTTTGAGACTCTTCTAATATTACCTTCGAAATAATTGGTAAATTTTGGTATTTAATATCTTTGCGTAGGTTTTAGAACTTTCTAATAATTGGGAAAATATTTTATTGATGTGAACTAAAGTAAGTACTTTAGAGAAATTCGATCATCATCATTATAAGTCACTATTTTAAACTAGTCTATTCATGGGTACACAATTTCCTTTGGAAAAACTTGTTTTTCTAAAAGTAAACTTAATACTTTTAGAAAAAGAAATATTTTTCAAAATTTAAAAAAAAAATGCGAAATTAATTATAAATATGAATAATAAAACTTGTTATAATCTTGATTTTAATAAAGAAGCAACTAATAAAATAGTCAAATTATTATTTTTAATTTATATTAAAATGATAATTTTTTGCCCAAATTTTTAAAAGTGCATTCATATGAAAATCACAAAAAATACATTTTTTAAAAAATTTAAATTAGAAATTATTATTTGTCTCCCAAATTAATTAAGTGTGTATGTATCACATTTATCATGTAAAAACTATATGATTTAAATACTTTATTCACATATAGATATCAAGCACTTTACTTAATTGCTTTATCCAAAGAATGGGATTCATCTATTCCACAATTATTAATTTATTAATAATGATCATCTTAAAAATCATAAAACTATAATAAACAATTCCATTTGTGTCATTATAAATAATATATAATTCTTTTCTGAAATAAATCCTCAAAATGAGTTGTAGTCACATTAAAATCCCAAAACTTGGCAATGGCAAGTTCAATAATGCAGAAAATTTGTTAAATTAATTTCAAACAATATGAGACTGAGTTGTGACTATTAAAAGTCTCACTAAATTATGTCGTGATGTTGTATAAATTTTTATAAACTTAAAAGTATATGTTTTTCACCTCATTACTTACTAATACTCGTATATTAAAACAAAATTTAATAAAATTGTTACACTTGAAATGCAGCAAACAAAAACACTAGAATTATGCAGAATATTTATCACATGGAGCATATATCAGATATTTATTTTAAGGTTACCTTTAGCATAAAATGGAAAATATCAATATGGATTTCCCTAACAAAAATATAGTTATTTGTTAATTGATTAAGTATGAGATTTGTAACCATCGTTTGAATAAAAATGCTTGCGAGAGATATGTGTCAAAATGAATCGAAGCAGCATCAAAATCTACTATGAAACTTCGTTTTGATTTATGTTATTCATATTTCATCAAGATTTTATAAACAGCTTAAAAATTTGGTAACCTAGAGTTTCAAGAGTTGTATAATGCCAGGTTTCCACCTTTCAGCACTACAAGGGGTGGATTTTGGGGCACACAGTGGGTGTGTCATCATAGCCACCAAAAAGAAACAATTTATAACCTCTTCTCTTAATACTTCTTTATAATTAAGAGGCAGGGACCAAGCAAAAGACCCCCAAGACTTGTCCTGCCGTCTTTAGAGGTATAATTTCACATGGAGAACATTACGGCCACAGCATATTTAAAATGCCGTAGACTTCATTACCGAAAATGACGGATATTCGAGTGGGTTGGGATTCGAACTCACAACATACCAATATCGTGAACGAATGTTTTAATCAACCAGGCCATCGAGACATTCAAATGAACCAAGTAGAAAGTTTTATTGAAGCTTAATAGTTGTTAATTGCTAACGTAAAAACGACTTCACGTGAACAAAACTTTACAGTTTCGACTGAATACAGCATGAATATTTTGAATCAGAAGTTAAAATGATTAACGAGACAATCCTTTTGAATCTTCACACTGTACAGTTATTTATTTGTACAACGTCAAAGTACAAAACAATCTACACAATGTTTCCACGATGAGCATTGCAGCATAATCAATTGAGAGAACACAAATAAAATACAAAAGCGCATCTGCAATCAATGAAAACATCAATACAGAATTACGTAAGCTAGTGTGTCACCCCGTAATCAAAGACATTTACATTGTGAGGGTTTCACACATGTGGAAGTTTAAAAAAACTTAATTCCCATTTATATTTAGATTTTTATCTATTAATAAGTTTCTAAAAAATTAAATATGAGAATTCACCACATAAATAATATTTAATGATATGTAACGTATAATAAGGCATGAATTCAATTAATAAGGCATGAAATTCAAAAAAAGTATATATCAAATTTTTGAGAAAAATTTAAAATATTGCATATTTATCTAGCTTCAATTTTTCTTGAAAATCATAAAACACTTAGGAAAATTATTATTGGTAGTATTAATTAAAAATAATCTTGATGAAAAATGCTTTTCATGATATAAAATTGTAACTTGTGACGTACTTCTTAAGAAATGTTTCATTATGTGAGCTTTAAAGTTAATTAAAGATTTATCTTCATTTAAAACAAATTATCTTATTTGAAGTAAGTGAAAATTTTTCTAGTTCATTTGCTTACCTATCAGCACGAGTTATATTATGACATCTTTTAAAAAATATATCTTTAGGTTTTTAAAAATATTCTATATTTGCCCTTAAGGAAATTATTAACTTTTCCTTTATATACATTGAAAAACATGAAACAAAATTAAGCAATTTATTGATACATTTTTAAATAAATTATGCAGTTTTAATAAATGTATTTGTTTCACAAATAATTTTCTAGCACTAAAAGTATAATACCCTTAAGAGTTTCTAGTGAGATAGAATGAGTAAAAATTTAAAGAAAATATGATGCCATGAATTCATTTTAAATTTAGTAACGATTTTAAAACTTAATTATTTCTTTTTAAACTATTACTATTTGATCCCTCCAAATGTTATTTAAGACTATAATTAAAAGTTTAAAAAGTAATCAATTACTAAAAATTACGTAATTACTACGTGATCAAAAGAATCATAATTGAAATTCTTGACATTAAAGTACATCATACGTGAAAAGATTTCACTTTCACTTTAGCTGTTATTTAGAAATGTATCACACACATTAGTTACCACAAAATATTAGTGATAATGCTTTGCGTTTGTAATTAATAAGGAAAAAACTCAAAAAATAATAGGAATGATATAATAAGGCTTGGTCATAGATACTGTTACTCTTTTTACTCTTTCAGTGTATGTGACAAGTAATAATTATCTATGTAAAGGAGACATTAATATATTGATTAAAAATTCCTGAAATTTAAAAGTTTAATTTTAAATTTGAATTTGAATATTTTACCAAAAATATTCCAAACTTATTAGAACTTACTGATTTGTTATTTTTCATTAGTAAAATGCTAAAATATAATTATACTGAAACTATCATTTATATTGAACTGTTCATAGTTGATAAATAAGGGAATTATTTTCCTTATACTAGATAAATAGTGACAATCTTCGTGTCAAAAATGATGGTGTAAGAAAAGTTATGCGCCTAGTTTATACACTATTATCTTTGCTACAAAAGAAATATTGAGTGCACAATCAAGTATCTCTCTCCGACCATAGAACCATAAGCAGATAATTATTCAAGGGATGTGAAGTTCGGTAAATGAGGTTAAGAAAAACAATATTTCGTACTTACGAGTAATTCCAATAAATTCGAGACATCTGGCTTCTCCCAAGAATCACATAAATCAATAAAAAATCCTAGAAACAAAATATGATGTTTCTGTTCTGTTGTCTTTGGGAAAATACTTTCCTATCTTGGAAAAATAAATCCCAGTATAATGTTTTTCTTTGCTACATACGAAAGGAAAATACTAGATTGGACGTTCCTTTTATATAAGTATCGTAACTTCGCTGCTTTTCCTTTATAAGAATGCGCCTGAAGTCATTATATTTGGTAAAACAACACAAATGCGCGTGATTTATTTATCATTTAATACATTATTATTCTATCAATTAAAAACAATCATTGATGCTTCAAATTTGCTGTGAAATGAGAATAACCATTATTATTTCAAAGTAATTTTTTCATTTGATTCAGAGTTATATACCAGTATTTGTATATTTAAATATGTATTTATCTATCGATATATGTATTGTGTGTATATCTATGTCTATATACATATTATATAATGTATATTTATGTAACGCACAGCACTTATAAAACGAATGAATTTTTAAATTCGAATGTTTTAAATATTGAAAAATTACAACTAGTTTATGTAAATCTCTCTTACACAAAATAAAGTTTTAAAAATATAAATAGCTAGTAAATAGCATAATAAAAAAGACATTTTATGTGTTTTTGTTAGAAAAAAATGTATTGTGTATAAGTTTATTCAAAAAACAATTTTATAAATTTTAATTTCGTTTTTCAACAATTTATGTTTTTAAGAATATGCTGTTGCTAAATATGTTGTTTTTAAAAAGAAAATGAATATGACTTTTTATTATTATTTTCCCATATCCTTCGTTTTTAACACATATCTTTTTATTACAAAAAATTTAAAAATATAATTATTAATTTTATAACTAATATAGCGAGATAATAAATTTGAAAATGTGATATGCTGGTACAATATCTCATGTGATCACAAGTTGGCAGTATGTGGGGTTCGAAATCATGTTAAATTTTTTTGCAAATGCATTTTAATTAGAATTGTTAATTTTCTTTCAAGTATTCTCTTCTGGGAAATTTGAGCGTTTCTACATATTACATTTTAGTTTAAATTAAAAATAAAGTTACAAAACCATTAATAAATGAAAAATAAATATTATTTAGATTGTTTTAATGTTAGGAAATGTTATATGTGTTTGTTAATTAACATAGGCAAAATTATGAATACACACACGCATATGCACCTGTGTGAGTATGTATACGCATATATGTAAAATGTTTATTGTTAAACTAATGACTAAAAATAATAATATTTTTAAAATTATGATGTACTGATATTGGTAAACTTAAGGTTAAATAAATTTAAAAAATATTTTAGGTTAAAAAGTATATTTAGGTTAAATAGTATACACTTAAATACTAGTTATTTTTTAAATATTAATTTCTTGTGATTTTGCAAATATTTTTAATCTTGTTTGATTTTTCAAACTGTTACGAGTTTCATATAAGACATTTGTAGAGAAATGCTTAAATAATTTTTTAGATCCTTTTTTTCGATTGTAATGGATGTCGAACTTTTCGGAAAACTCGATACTACCATTAGATCACGATAAGCAAGTCACCTGTACTTGCATTTCCCATAGATCAAATGCAAAGTAATAATGATACTGAATACTGGAATATGAATTCCATGTTAACTAAACAGTTGACAACAGCAAACATTTGGTCTTAAATAAAACGTTTTTAATTGATGTCAGCAAACAATATTACTTTTAAAAAAACTGAAAAAGTTCATTTCAATATATTTTTTCTTGACGCACTTTGAAATGTAGTAATTATGATTATATTGAAAAGTTTCTTAAGTTATATAATCGTTAATCCTCTAATATTATATCAATAGTTCTTCACAATAATATATTTATTGCTACAATAAGGTACATGTAAATATACTTTCAATAAATATATGCTCACTTGATAAATATGAAGTGATCATACATTGTCGCAGCGCTACCTATATGAAAGTGATCATTTGTGTAAATAAAAGAACTACTACAACTTTCACTATAACTTATACTTTAAAAAAGGGGAGTTTCCACTTTTGTTTTGTAGCTTTCGGTTCTCGTTATATTTCATGGAAATGTATGCAAGTTCTAATTTTATCATTAAAGTTTTTCGTTATAAAATGAATTTAATTCATTCATCTGCACCTTGACACACTTCAAATATAAGTGAGATATTTAGAAACATTATACAAATTCTAAAATTAAATTCTATATTGAGAAGAATTAATAATAACTACTTCTGATAAAAATAATTCAAATTTACATCATTATATACTGAGATAATATGGTTTTCGTCTGATTTTTATTATATCTATTCTATTACACTATTCTTCACTTTTTGAAGTAAATATAATGTTCATACATTTTTACGTCAATTTTACGATTCCGTATCCATAAATAAACATTTGCATGCATAAATACGCTTTTTTCACAGTGAATTTTGGTTCTGTTTCCAGTAAAGCTTGATAATAATTTCTATTTATAGGATAACCTGTACGGTGGTAATAATAAGTATTTTGAGAATTTTTGTTATATCAAAATTCAGTATTACAAATAATTTTAAGTATTTATGCTCACATAAAATTAGGTAATAAAGGTGGAGAAGTTTTCGCTTTTGAAAGGTGTAGTGCAAACCACGTTTTATCGGTGCTTTCAAGTTTGGTAATATAATTTCCTTCAAACAATAATAGTGCAACAAAAAGGATTATTTTTTAAACAATTTTAAGCTTATTGTTTAATATCTTACTTCACACACTATATTTAATATTTTACAGAATATATGTTAAAATTCAACAATTGCAAAGTAATTAAGTTTAATGGTGCTAATCACAAATGTCAGCTCTAACAACTAGACAAAATGCACTCCAAAGCATTTAAGCCGAAGTACATTATTTTCCACACTTCTATTTGTTGAAAAAAATTTTATTTCAAATTAAAAAATTTCTCAATAGTTTGACCGAAAAATATATTAATTAGAAAATCATTCAAAAACAAGTGGATTGCATTTTTTTAAATAAAATATTGTTTGCATTAAATTTTTAGAAATTGTTCAAATGTCTCATGCAACGGAATTAATTTGTAAAAAGTAAAATATATTCATGAAAGAAAAACATGTGTTTACAAATTTTTCATCATTTTCATTTTAATCCATCTCTGCAAAACTAGGATTGCATTGAAAAATCATTTTCATTTTTTTTAACCATGTTAAGATAGAAAGTAAGCAAAAACTGTCACTTTTCTAGGTTAACCACGTAGAAAAAAATTACAAAAAGAAAAAAGTTTAGTTTTGTCTGCTGAAAACAGAAAGAATTTGTTGGAAAGCATCCAAATTATAACGCACCCATCTATTTGAAGCTCATCAGTTCAAAGTTTACACAGATTAAAAACTGGAGGAAGAGAATTGAATAGCGTCTATAGAAGAGGCCACGCGGAACAACAAAGAATTCTCTCCCATAAGCAAAACAAAATATTCTTCCTGAATGTTCAAGAAAGAATATTGTTTTTATTTTATTTGTCAAGCTCTTATGATAAATGGCTGACGCTGTGGCATCACTTTTGAAAGATTTGTACTTTTAATTATCATTTGAGTAAATACATTGTCATATTTGCTTGTTTTGTTATTTATTTTCATGATAATATTTATTCTTTATAGAGAAAAGAATGTTAATAATCTCATATGCCTTTTTATTGGAAAACCTTAAATAAAAAAAGCGTTGGAAAAAATAAAATTAATATTGGTTTTCTGAAAACAAGACATTAAAAATTATATTATGTTAAAATATTTTTGATTCCTCTGAACTTTCAGTAAGTGTGTTTAAACGGTAATTGTAGGAGTAAAAATCAAAAATAAATAAGTGTTAGCTAGTAATAAAATATGACTTTTAAATTCGGTGCCATCTATGATGCAAAAATAATTCATTTAGATTTCAGTTACAAAATATTGAAGTATTTTAATCTATATCAGGTCTCATGTTAAGTAAAAATAAACACATATGTATATATTTTATATATTTTGGAGATACGAAAAAGATTTTTAAACTTAAAAGTAAGTGTGTTTAAACGGTAACTGTGTCAATAAAAATCAAAAATAAATAATTGTTGGCTAGTAATAAAATATGATTTTTAAATTCATACCATCTATGATGCAAAAATAACTGATTTAGATTTCAGTTACAAAATACTGAAATATTTTAATCCATTTCAGGTCTCATAGTAAGCAAATAAACACATGAATTTTTATATATTTTCTATATTTTGGAGCTATGAAAAAGATTTTTAAACTTGCATTGTTTTTTTACATATTTAATCTTGTCATATATTCTTCACTTTAGTCACTCATAAAATCGAATTTAATATAAGATTTAAATTTTAAAGTTACTCATAGAATGATTTTAGAAGGCCTACATCCATTAATCAAAGATACAATTTCAAAAGGTCAAGAAAATATGATCAGAATTTGACGACACTTCGTCAATACTTCAAGAGCGTTATGTTCACTTCACTTCTGAATTTTTAAAATATGACAAGCCATTTATCATGTAGAGAATCTTACGGAGAAAAGTATCGAAAATGTAGATTAATGTGTTATTTAATACTAAGATATCCCAGGATAAATTTCAAGAAAGAATTCATTAAAATAATTGGCACATTTAACTTAATTTATACAATGCTTTCAAGACCGAAGTATAATAGAAGGTTTATGTATATACTAAATTTTTGATGAAACTTATATTTTATTTCTTTGTTGCTTTAGTTAGATGTTATTATTCAAATATCTATTTGCTTCTATTTTTAGTCAAGTTTAAAATAAAATTTAGAAAAATAATTTCTTTTGAGTGTATAATTTCTATTTAGGAATAAAATCATTAAGTTGAATAATAAATTGAAATAAAATTATATAATAAAATGCATGATTAAAAATCTCTAATAAAATTAAAAGTTTCTTTAAAAAAAGGATTAAAATTATTCACTCTACTCCTATGTTCAAAGAAATGCATTTAAATGTAACATTTTTGAAAATATGTATTAATGTTACGTTTCCAGGTATTTAAACTGAAAATAGTTTTAAGAATTTTTATGTCGAATACATATTAAGGCAGTTGTTTGAATTTATATTTATCCATAAGAGAGCATACAGAGTTTTAAACGCTTCAATATTGTATTTTACTCCAGAGAAAAAGGGATTAATTTAAACAATGTCCAAAAAAACCGTACATTAATTGAATTTGTAATAAATTATGTAACAAAAAATATTATCAATGTATAAGTTTCGAGAACCTATTAATATAAAAGTTGAGTGTAATCCTTTAAGCTGAAAGGAATAGGATCTCATTAATACTTTTAAAAAATAATAGAAAGCGAACTTTGCTCTTTTTTATCTTTTTTTGTCATATATTTAAAGCATTCCTAATAATAATGTACATGAAAAGAATTGAATAATATAATGCAAATATTATTTTATATATATATATATAAAGTTTCAAAATAATTTTATTTATTTTAATCGTTAAAGAGAGAACAATTAACATTTGCAAAATATATTATTAGTTTTTGTATACACTACAGGCCATTAAAATTGCTACACCAGGAAAGCGTCACACCACACATGTGAAATTTACATGACAGGTAGAACTTGCTGTGATATGCAAATGATTAGATTTCTAGCGCATTCATACAAAGCAGGCGACAGAAGCGACATCTACAATGTGAATAAAACCAGAGATTTGACAGCAGTTTTCTCATACTCAATTTCCGTTTCAACGTTGTTTTTGGCAAAGAAAGTTGTTGTAATAACTCGTGTAAGAAGGATAAATGCCTATGACTTTGATCGAGGAAGGATTATAGCCTACCGGGATTGCAGTTTATCGTACCGCAATATTGCTGCTCGCGTCGGTCGAGACCCCATGACTGTTAGCAGAATATGGAATCGATGGGTTCAGGACAATCATACGGAACGTCATGCAGGATCACAGCGATCCCCCATCACTAACAGCAGAGAAGACAGACATCTTATCCGCATGGTCACAAGGGATCGTACAGTCACGTCACGAACCCTGAGTCGAGAAATGGAGTCATTTGTAAGGCAACAAGTTTTTGCTCGAACAGTTCGACGACATTTGCTGCAGCATTGATTGTCTGCACGGCGACAATGGCTTCGGCTACCATTGACGCTGCGTCACAGACAGGAGTTTCAATGGTGTGATCAATGACGAACCTGGACGCGGGAATGGCATCACGTCATCTTTACAGATGAATATCGGTTCTGTATACATGTCCATGATGGCCGCATCCGTGTTTGGAGGCATCGTGGAGAACGCGCATTGCCAGCTTGCATTGGACATCGCCATACTGGCCCATCTGCTGGAGTGATGGTATAGTGTGCCAGTGGATACACGTCTCGATCACCTCTTGTTCGCATTACCGGCACTTTGAACAGCAACCGTTACATTTCCGAAGTGATAAGGCCCGTGGCTCTGAACTATCTTCGAGGCCTCCCTAATGCTTTGTTTCAACAGGATAATGCACGACTGCATGTTGCCCGTACTGTTCTGAACTTCCTTGATACAGAACAGGTTCGACTGTTACCCTGGCCAGCACGTTCTCCTGATCTGTCACCTATTGAGAACGAGTGGTCAATTGGGGCTGAGCGATTGGCACGCCATCACTCACCATCCACTACTGTCGATGAACTGTGGCATAGTGTTGAAGCTGCATGGACTGAGATCCCCATACATGCCATACAATCTCTGTTTGACTCCATGCCTAGACGGATAAATGCTGTTATTGCAGCCAGAGATGGCTGCTCTGGGTACTGTTTTCTCAAAATCTATACATCCTAATTTCTTGTAAATTTAATCACTTGTTCTTTTTACTATAATGTATGAGTCCAATAAATATCGTTTTGTTATTTGCATTCCTTCTTGGTGTAGCAATTTTAATGGCCAGTAGTGTATTTAAATTTCGGCAATTACAAATTATCCATGTAATCAATGGTGTTAATAAGCATAATCATAAAATATGAGATAAATATGAAATTCATAAATAATATAGTTCATAATACACACACACACGTGTACATATATGTATGTGTGTGTGTGTATAATTAAAATTTATATGCATAAAAATATTTTAAAGCGCATCATTTAATAAATTAATGCAAAATATCTTATTTAGACTCGATATTCAATTATCCAATATCGCATAAAAATAATAAATTGATTTAGAGAGAAAAAGCTTTAAAAAACTTGTTGAATAATCTCCATTTAATAAATTAAATAAATGAAAGCCACACCATATTTAAAAAGCTAGAAACATTATTGTTACAGTGAAAACCTCGAGAAACATTCAAAATTAATGAAAAAAGTGCTGGGAAAATTTAATTTTTAATTTTTTTATTTTTTGATATATTTATTTCATTTCACTTTTATATATAAGAAATAATAAAGAATTTAAAAATATATAGCGATATTTTACTTCTGCATTAAGCCATTTCAAACTGCTTTTATCAAAAAAATGTTAAGTAAGACTTTTAAATTTGAAGATTCATTTCTGAGGTTCAATGATTTTATTAGAATCTGTCTGACATCTTTTTTTTAAATAAAAGTTCCATTTATCACGAAAATTAAAGATAGGGCAGTAAGATTTCGAAACTAAAAAGAGTTTTTATCTCATAAATTTTTAATAGCCCCAGAAAAGTTTTTTTAGGCTTAATGATAAATTGAATATTGTCTTTTAACATCATATAATTAAAAGCATATGAAAAATCTTTTCTCAGACAGCAATCTAATCTCTAAAATACTGAAAATGGAAATTATTATTTAAACAAAAATATTCCTTAAAATACTTACAATTATTTTTTTATAGTTCAATAAAAATAACAGAACATTTGAAACCAAGTATTTATATTTTTAATTGAATTTCTAAAAAATTCAATCAAAGGCTCCATCTCTTATGTATGACAGTTTTAAATGTTCTTAACTCTCTGAAAACTGTGTCACCATATTACGTTTGTAATCTCATTAAAAATTTGTCGCAAAATTTTATAATGATGTTTAGTTCTTACAAAATTTATAACAATACGATGAAAACATTTGAAATGTATATTCACACAGTTTGGTATTTTAATGATATTTCTGTTGTTACTTATGACACTTGGACAAGACAAGCTCACTTTTGCCTTTGGCAGTGCGAATTAAGTCCATAGGAAGCGTCGTTCGTTTGGATCAGAGTACCACGAAGATGAAAGTACGACTTTTGCTCTTATCAAGGTGTCTCGTAATTTTGAACCACGGCCAGGTGACGAGGCCACACCTGAGTTGGCACTCTCCTCTCCACATGCATGCCACACCAGTGGAAGGACTTTGGACGTCACAGATTAACGTGCACACGTCCCCAACCCACGGAGTTCCAGCAACCTAGTCAAGGAGAGTGGTCACCGTGGTCACCCTCCCAACCACTGCCTGCGGCAAATGTTGCTTCACTTTGCTGAGCTTACCGGAAGCGGCGTGAAGCTAATGAGCCACTGGACTTTAATGATATTTCTTCAGTGTACTACTAATGAAAAAAACTTCAATTAAATTTCTACTAAAAGTAGACATAATATTAATTTGTATTGTTATAAAGGGAAAATATATTCACACATGTGTATTCATATGAAAGAAAGCATCGGGGATATGAAAATATTTATTTTTCCACAAATTTCACTTTTTAAATTTATACTCAATGGATATCCTATTTCATTTTATGTAATATTTAACATATTACGCGGTCACTTTGTTCAATTAATTAATTAATTATTTTTGGAAATTAATTAAATATTATTATAGCAGTTTTTATTTAAAATGCAATGTAATTGTATTTTCAATTTTAAGGAGCAAATGCAGCTTGCAATAAAAGTAAGAATACATTTCCCGAACCTTGTCTTCTCTCTCTAAAATATCAATAAAAATATTATTTGCTTGTTATTCAACAGAAGTTTCATGAAACTTTTCTAATTCAGTCATACTATTTATTTAATGAGATAAATATTTTTTTTAAAAAAATAGCATTGAAATTTACGAAAAAAAGAGTATTTTTTGAACGTTGGTGACAAAAAAATGCTCAGGATGGTTGCGGAGTAACTTGATGTTTGATGTTACTGAAAAATTCCGATTTATGCTCCTTTCTTTCTTCTTTAAAGAAACAAAGCAGAAAAACGATGCAGTCGGAGAAGAATTCCCGGGGAGACCTTTCCTCAATGTACAAAGTCTATCAAGATCAGTCAAGTGAAACAAGTCAGAAGAATGATATTCTCAAACCTTTTTAAAAGAAAGATAAAAAAAAAAATTGCGCATTAGGATTCTAAATTTACAGAAACCTTTTATCTGGACTTAGTAATTGGGTACTTTAAAATCTTATGGTTTTGAACTATGCCCATTTTCAGATTTTCTTGAATTTAAAATGCCCAAATTTTGTTAATTTTTTTATTGAATTGGACTAAAAAACATACAATCATATCAAAATTCTTAATACATTGGAGTAAAAATTGAAACGTATATTTATAAAACTATGCAATAAATACATTTTTCATTACTGCAATTTTAAGAGATTCAAAATCTTAAATTTTCTTTATTACAGTCTTATTAGGCATGAACAGCAGAGCAAATTAATAGAGAAAAATGTTTAGTAGCATGCAATCCCTATATATTTTACCCTAATGAAGGGGAACAATTCTTAATACAGATTAAGCATATGTCTAAGGCTCTTTGTAAATTTTTAAACGCTTATTAAAGTGTCTAAAATGTGTATGCATTGTGTATAAAGTGGAAATGAATTTTGATTTATCTGAGTGAAGTTCGGAATCGTTAAACTCGAGTATTATAAATTCTGAGATTTCGTTGTTCCGTGGGTGATATTCTATCCATTCTTGAAAATCACTGAATCCGATTTTATGCACTGACTAGTAACTTGTATAGATGAAAAAATCAAATATTTAATTTATAAATGATAGCTTTTGATATGCTGTGTCAGTTTCTGTATTGCAGTGTTAAAAGCATGAAATTTAGATGTTATTCGTAGCAGTGGGCTATTTTTTGTATTATCACTATTATTTTTACGTGTGCAAACTAAGTCATTAGCCACTATAATTTGAGCTAATGGCCTCTGATTTAGATGAACAAGATAACCATCATATTAGTAGTACGGATAGTTTTGCAAGAATTGGCATCCTTGACTCTATAATGCAGGAAAATTCCACTTATATATATATATATATATATATATATATATATATATATATATATATATATATATATATATATATATATATATATATATATATATATATATATATTGATGTAGAAACAATAGCTTGCTGAAAAATGTATCTAAACTGCAAAATGTGTTAAATACATAATGTCAAGTTAATGCTACTACTCGTTGGCACATTGTTTTTGACACTGCGTAGTAGCCAGCGTAACGGGCGAATTGTATTGTGAAGTATTTTATCATCATTTGCATAATTTCCCTTCTGGAAGGACTTTCCAACCATAGGGGTCATACTTACGTGAAAACACCCAAGCATCTACACCAACAGTAGTGCATTTACAAGGCAGAGAAGCGCAACATGAATTTTCTGTTGTTCAACCGTAAATAAGATAGAATCCAGAACATTATATTCCGAAGAGTGCTGTCTTACCGCTAGGCCTTGCAGCGACCACATGTATAAGCAAAACAGCTCTTTGGAGGTTGCGAAATGATGCTTTTCCATGATCAAGATGCAATAGCCTTTATTCATCAGTTTCTTTGTTTCGCTCTTGATCACGTTTTTGTGATTGAATAGTACATAATTATACATAATTATTCAGAAATAGCATATTTGTATGCAGTAACAAGTGATATTATTATTAATATATCTTCTTTAATTTGATTTTATTGTTAAAATTTGTACTTTTGTATCAAAGTTTTTAATATTTTGAATTATCATATCATTTTTTAAATCTAATTTTAAACTTTAGCCCACACAAATATAATTAGATTTAATTTTTTAAAGTTTGCATTGCTCTTTCCCTCTGCTGGTTTTTTGTTGCATGTTTTTAAAATGCAAATAATTTGATTAATCCTTTTTATAACAGAAATCAAATCTGTTCAGAAATGTTTATGTTGTTTATTTTTGAAAAGTACTTAGAGGCCATTCTCAGTGATAAAAGTTCTCAAGAAAGTAATATTCTATGAATTGATTGTCTATGTGTGCTGAAGACATGATTGTTTGCACATTTAGAGCATTTTATTAAAAAACGTATTTTTCAAAAAAAAAAATTGCAGTATTATTATTAACTAATGTTACTAATTCAGAGAAATTTTAAAAATACATTACTGAATATTTTTGTGAAACTGTATCAGTGTAAAATATTTCATTTCCAAAATATCTTTGTTCATTAAGGATTAAATTCCTTTTTCTTTTGAAAATTTGGGAATATTTTTTAATTTTCATTTTCTGAAATAATATAAAAAAAATTTTCACTGATTTAATGAGACGATATAATTTTAAATCCATCATTTAAAAAAAACAACATTTCGTAACATTAAAATTATAATTTAGGCATTATTAGTGAGTGATCGGTTAACGAACAGTTCGGATTGCGAACAAATTGGACGGCGAACATTTTCCCGAAAAATGTTTGTGTTCAGACAACGAACGCATACTGGGATAACAAACAAAAACGAAATCTTACGAACACTTTTAGCTCTCGGAGCAAGATGTTCAGATTTGCCAAACCAAACGGACAAAAAATCGATTTTTATCTCTCTTGAATTATTTTGCTTCTTTATTAAATTTCGAAATTCTATCTGGAATTTTTTTCCAACTGAATATTTATAGCCAAAGTAGATCATCAATTTTGGTTTTGATTTCATTCAAAACCGAAAGTTATTTCATTTTGAGCATTTCTTTTTCATCCATTCAACATGGCAGAACAATTGTCTTAGAATGACACCCAAACCAAACTGATATCAGTAAGATTAGAGATATTTACAACAAAAATGCTATTAATTTCTTGGGGGAAAATTTAAAAAAGAGAGAAAAGCAATCGATGTTGGACATGTTCTTTAATGCCACATGAACAAAAAATGAAAAGAACTGATTAATATGCAAAACTATTCGTTTGCATTATTTTTTTAAATAAGCTCTCTCTCTCTCTAAGAAATTATACCTCCTCTTTAATTTAATTTTTCGGATCTCCTGAACAAATTAATAAATTTCACAAAAAATCTATGATTTATCGATGATGTTAACAAGCAATTCCGATAGTGAACATGGTCTTGTACTAGATTATGTTTGTTAGCAATCACCCACTGCACGAAGTTTTTTATTGAATTTTAACATATAAAACAAAATTAAAGTAAAAATAAATATCATTTTGATTTTAAAGCTTTTAATTTATAACTAGATTAAAATTTAATTAATAAATAAATTAATAATTAATTAATAATTAAAAATAATAGATTAAAATTAAGAATAAATTCTATAATACGAAAACAGATTTCATAAATATGAAAATTCTGAAAGGTTCATCGTTTGTTATAACAAGCAAAAAAATGTTTTTATTTCTTTTCCAAAAAGTTATTCATAGCTTGTTAATGTGTTCTAATATATTAGAATGTGCATAAATATATGTTTCCAGATCTTTATCTGAAACAAACAGTATGTCCACTAAAGTCCCTTGTCACCCTCTTAACTTCGGAACGGCTGCTGCTATATTGATAAAAGTGGTGTCCAGGTATAGCAAAGTAGCCATGCGCTACTAAATGAAACCGCCTACCGCGCCACCTGGTGGAAAACTGGGGAGTTAGCATTCATATCTCGAAAACGGAACGAGATAGGTAAAAAAAGTGATTTTCAAAATTATAGAGCATCCTCGATTTAGTACGAAAAGATATCTTGTAGGCATTAATGTGAAGAATACAACGGTTAAAACGCGCATTTGTTGTTTCATGCTGTGACGTGACAAAATGATCTAAGAAAGAAAAAAACAAATAGTTATAACAATATATTTTATTTAAGATGTTCAAACTTCTCACAGTCAGCTGCAATGCACATTTGGATCCTCGCTTGAAGATCACGTTGTACACATTGGAGCATACAGCGTGACACGTTGTAACACGCGACCATAATGCGACGTCTAAGGTCCTACAATTTTTGTGGAGAGGTCGCATACACCTGCTGTTTCAAGTATCCCCACAGGAAAAAGTCCAGTGGAGTCAAATCAGAAGAACGTGGAGGCCACTCTTCGAAACCGCCATACCCTAGTATTTGGTTGCCAAATTTCTTGACGAGGTACTGCTTCACTGGAGATGTCTTGTGAGCAGGCCCGCCGTCATGTTGAAACCATAGATTCTTAAGATTAAACAGCGGCAGGTTCTCCACAAAATCGGGTATTACCTTCTGTAGCAATTGTAAATATCGTGCACCTGTTAATGTTCCAATTTAAAATATTAGGCCTATCAACTTGTTATTGTAAATTGCGCACCAAACGTTAATAGCATAATGCATTTCATGTCGAACGTCGACGAAAGATTTAGGATTTTCCAGCGCCCAGTAATGGGTACTTTGCCTGTTGTACATCCCAATCCGTGAAAAGCTCTTCTACTTAAACTTAATTATATTGTTTGCATATTTGTGTTATAAACTACTTATATCGTCTGCTATAACCATCATAAAGATAATTAATTTGTATCTTTACCAGAGTTACTTGCAGTGTTAGGATAATCTATCTTCACAATTTTATAGCAATATTTAACTCAAGTCATCGCCCATAGTGAAAATTTTGTAAATGTTTTGTTGCTGATGTTATTTTTCTGTCAAATTATTAATTTCAAATATTAGAGACCTATTGAAATTCAATTTTGTTATCAAATTTCGTGACAATTCTGTCACACCAGATGTATTACGTGATGGAGCTATACCTGATAACCTAAGGTACAGACCAGGTGTTCCATTGCGTATGTCTATGTCTATGTCCACATGGCTGGACCTGTATTTGATTCATGACGAAGTTGCACCATGCATAGCATTGCTCGGCATCCCGTCCACTAAAACTTGTTCAGGCATTGGTCAGTATAAATGAGCACCTGATTCGCTTAGGATTTTCCATACCTGACTTTTGGAGAGACCACAGTGTTGACTGATCTCTCTTACGCTGCATTTTGGATATGCGAGGGCATATGCTAATAACTCCTCCGGTTGAACTTGCCGTCCTACCTTAGCTGGTCTGCCGGATCAAGGTCGATTAGTAACGCAACTGGTCTCCGTTAAGCGTTTTATAACAGTTAGGATGGTTTGATGAGAAAAATGCGGGCCTGCAGGGAAACGTTGGCGGTACAACCTTGCTGCTGATCGTGCCTTACGTCGACATTCACCGTACTTTAAAATCATCTCACAATACTCAGTTTTGGAATACTCAGCCATGTCCATGAGCATCAACATACTACAACCCCAAGAAGATGTCTCTTTTATAGCTGTCTCAGGTGAACAGGCGTGGCGTTTCTTACGTATTTGCATACTGCATACAAATTGTTGGAATTATTTTTAATACTTCCGTTCTTCCCATTTCGAAATAAAAGTGAAAAATGTAATCACGAAAATGATTTTTTGTTTTTTGATATATGCTCATGTACGATGTGCCACGTCACAACATGAAACAACAAATGCGCGTTTTAACCATTATATTCTTCCCATTAATGCCTACAAGGTTTCTGTTCGTACTAAATCGAGGATCCTCTACAATTTTCTAAATCACTTTTTTTACCTATCTCGTTCCGTTTTCGAGATACGAATGCTAACTCCACAGTTTTCCACCAGGTGGTGCGTTAGTTGTTTTCATTCAGTAGCGCATGGCTACTTTACTATACCTGGACTCCAATTTTATCAATATAGTAGCAGCCGTTCTGAAGTTAAGAGGGTGGCAAGGGACTTTAGTAGACATACTGTATAATAACGTCACAATAATTTTTAGGGCAACTTCGCACACTGACAAGTGATGAATTATCAGAAGATGAAAAAAAATGTCGAGAAGAAGCCTGATACCGCTGTCAAAGTAATCATTTCCATATTTTCTCAGAGTAATCTGCCGCTAAACATCCATTGCAAAATATTATTTTGTGAGAATGGCAGGAAATTAAACGACTATGTTTCGTTTTCGAGTAAAGCTTGCTCTGTGTCTCATGATAAAGGATTCCATACCTTTTTCCGGGTGAAAAATCCCAGTTGTTATCATAGGGACTTTTCCAAAATCAACCTAGTGTTAGTTGAACTGATCTATTTACTTGTAATCTTTTCAAAAATACAAAAGGGGCTCAACAAAGCCTCAGAGGGTAAAATCACTTTCAGAATCACGTTGAGCCAGTGTTATATAATTAAGTAGAATCACTGGCGAAAACAAATGCGAGAGCGTTACGCTTGGAGAACAAATTCCATTTCGAAACTGCAGCGGCGCCGTCTGTAACGTTTTAGCGATTACTTCTAACGAGCTCTGTTAAAAAAGAAGTAGACAGAACACTTTGTGAATGGCGAAAAAATCATTCCTTCTAAAAAAAGAGGGAATGGAACGGAATGGAAAGGAGGGGCTTTTCATGGATCATGAGTCTAAATGAGAATAAAGTCCTCGATTTCGATCGCTACTTCCTCGAATAACCATCATTTATTCGTATAGAAGGCAAAAGAATTTAAGCTACAGAAAAATTCCCTTCCGATATTTTTACTCGTGCATTTCCTGAAAGTTATATAAGAATCTTGAAATGTATTTTCTAGTTTAAACTTTCTTAAATAGACATTGTCATCTTTGTTGTAGAAAGTCACTGGTGTGTGAGGAAGTTTTAAAGTTAATATTGCTTATTAATGGGTCCTGGAATTCCAATGCATATCAAGAGTTGACAAACGAATAGTTAGCACTCAGACCAATAGTTCGTAGGTTTGATTCCCACTTTGGATGTGTGTTTATAATGATTCGGAATCTGTTTTAAATTGTAATTTCCGGACTTATGAACCTTAGCCTTCTTGCGCAGAAAATAAATTTTTTGAATGTCAAACAAGTAAACAAAACTTTCTCTCTGGAATAACCAACGAACAGACCCAGTGAGATTCCATATAACATATAAATTGACAATCACAAGAAAAAATCCATGAGTTCAAAGTTCTGATTTCATGTTAATATTAAAAAATATCAATTATTCGAAGGGCATGAAAAGCTTTTTCATCTCGAATTATTTTTTATTAGATGACGTTAGTAAAACTCGCTAATATTTAAGTTGAGGGTATCCCTAATATTTATGTCATTTATGCATTCAATAATTCTGTTATTTTTGTAGCAATGTTATTGCAAAACTTGTAATTATTTGCCAAAAATATATAGTTGCAAATACAGTAATTGATACAATATACTCAAATATGTATATTGCAACAAGAAACCTAATTATTTAAATGCATTACTTTCAAAACTACAATTTTCTTTGAAGTAAAAGTCTTTAATCCAAATATTTTTATAATTTCTTTCTTTTCTTAAAAGCAGAATCTTAAGACATATGTATGCTAAAATCATTAATACATTTCTGAAAATTCAAAATTGCATACTGAAGTCTAAGATGAAACTTGGTGAAAATTATCTAGATTCATTTATTAAGAAAATGAACTATTAACTTTAGAAATTCAGATAATAATATTCTATTTTTCATATCAATATAAATTCATCAGTTAGAATTAAAATTTAAATCAAATTATTTCAATTTTTCATGAAAATGGCATTGTCTTTCCGAATGTCAATGAAAAAATATATAAATCAAAGATATAGTAATATATTTGCCGTAAAATGTTGTAATTTAAAATTATCTGAATAAAGTCAGTTTCTTCGAAAAAAGAGCACAAAAACTTTATGCGTAGTTATTTAGTATGAGAAAATAAAATGTTTTTATTATTAAACTTTGAAATATATAAAATCGTCATCTAAGTAATAAAAATCTATTGATAATTAATTAAAATTACAACACTATTTTCTTTTCTTTTTAAGGCGAACATATTCTCTAACATAAAATTTTATATAACTACCCATATAAAGATATTTGACTGTCATATTCCTTTAAGTTGGAATTACTTAATGAAACATTAGATAAATATGCCATAAGAAAACACTTTCTACTTAAACTCATTATTTATCCATAAATTCTGTTTTTAACATTAGATGTGAATTATTATAGAAATGAAAAGTCTTTAAAATTTTAAAAGAGTTAATCCTCCTTAAAATCAAATTATGATTTCTTGTTTTGTTCTAATCAAACTAAAATATTTAAAGTTTAATATATTTATATTCCTCCTCACAAAATTAAAATCATCCAATATTAATTTAATTTCATGAAATAAAAAGATTTCATTAAATTTATGTAAATTTCATTTTCTTTTTTTATTTAGATTTAGAATATGTAATGTTTTTTAACACTTACACTTTTAAAATATTCAAAGGAGTAAGTAAATGTAGAAAATGAATTTTGAAGGTTAATAATTTTCAGAAATAATAATTCGTATGTATGGAAAAAATATTAACTTTAAAATTTTATAGATAAGAAGAAACATATTACAGTAGAAAATTATAAAAACTGGTGAAAAGAGCGAAAATTTTGGAAGAACATTTTATTCATATATTGTACATGAAATAGAAATAAGCGTAAACGATACATATGCAAATCATATTTATTTATCTACAACGACTAATTCTTTTAAATCCACTTATTAATCTGAAAAAACTAAGCAGAACTTTGAGAAACAAAATAATTAATTACACATTAAGAGAGCGGAAAATCTCGTTTCGTTAAATGCATGATTTCAAATTAGAGACTTTTTTATAACTCTTATTATGGCTTTGCAAATATCGATTTAAAGTTAAATTATTCCATCACCAATGTTGAGCGAATTTTTTTATTGAAAGTATTTTTTTTTCCATACCAGCTTCCGTGTATTCCTATGTTTTCCTTCACATGTTATTAAACTGCCACCTAAAACTCATGAGCCGAGAAATTGACGCAATTAGTTATCCTCCAGATTAAAATATTTAATTTATATTAGCACAGGAAATATAGAAGTTTGACGTAATTTCATTAGGTTTTTCGTGTGCTCTTTTTCGAGAAGAAAAACTCACCTCGGAAACTAGACCGGGTGTTATTAATTAATCGCCATATTAAATTTCTCTGATTAATTCTCTCTATGAGGAAAGAAAACCAGTGAACAAGCTTTCTTAAGCATTTTAGATCCTAATGAACAGAGCACAAAGGGATAAAAAAGTAATTGCTCGCGTTATTAAAAGCCACTAGATTAAAAACTAATCGAATAATGATGGCGATTTTTGATTTCATATTCGTGGTTTTGGAAAGCAATATGAAACTTGGGATGTTTTATAAATTTTTAAATCCATGAGCGGCAAGACATATATTATTTGGTTGTGTTTTAGCCAACCTAAGCTTTCTAATTAATTATTTAACAGTTCAAATTAAAATATTATTAATTAATTTTAACCGAACGCAAGTCATTATGTTTCTATGATAGAGAATTAATCTCTAAATGCATTTTCGTCTCGATTCTTTTTTGCTGACGGCAAAATAACCATTTGTTGTTTAAAGACATTTGAAGAGATTAAAATTCAAATAAATGATATTTGGTATAATTCTATGCACTTTTAAGAATTTTATATCTGCGATAGCAATAACTTTTGTGAGCTTCTTAAAAATTATGAACTGTTTTAGTTTTCATTTTGAAATAAGACAAAATTTTACTAAGAAAAATTAGGTCATTGTTTCACGTTTATGTTTTAATTAATGAATATCATGTGAAATACCTAGCATTTCATTAGCCTTTTTCGTTAGCCAGCATGAATTGAATTGTGAAATGTATTAAGAATTAAAAATATCATTATTAAATTTATGTAAAACTAATATATAAGCAAATTTGTTTCATTTAAATTTATTGGAAACTAATCCTACCTTAGAATATATGCTTATATTACATATTATAATGACATTATGCTTTACAATTGTTTTTCTCTAAACTGTTATTTTCTCACTTTTTTAATATTTCATTATGAATGTATTATTGTGTACTTTGTTTATGTTAACTTCCAAGACAATTATGTATATTCATTTCATTCAATACATAACAATTAAAAAGTATATATTTAATGAATGTATTTTTTAAATATAATTTTATTCAAATTAATAATAATTAAACCTCAAATTATCATAAAAAACTAATCATTTTTCAATTTTAAATATGATCCTATGACTTATTTCTTACAATACTTAAGCTATAGTCGTTTATTCTGTGTCTTAAATGATGTAAGAAATAAATGACTGATTTTGGAATATTTAAATGTACTATTGCTTGTATACCTTAAAAAACAATTAACAATTAGAATCAATTATTATCATTTTAAAATTATTGCACCCCACGCAAAATGATCAAAATTACACGCAAAATCAACCGGACATCATTTAAATTTTGTTGTAACGATTATAATTAATATCTTTCCAGAAAATATTAGGGATAAAACCAGATTAGTAGATATTTATTAAGTAATCATTTACATTCTTAATTCCGTCAAATGAGATGTCACAGGTTTTCTTAATTTTTTCTTAGTATAGAGGTTTGTTTCTGGCAGGATTTTCTGAAAAATATTTCCGTCTTGAAAAAATATTTAATGTGAGTGTGTGTAATCTGTCAAATGAGATAAGTTTTAGAGAATGCAGTTGTAAAGTACAAAAGATAACTATCTGTCTTCATCACATACTCAATCAGATTTACGTAGTCCGTAAGACACAAACATTTGAAAAGGGGAAACAGGATATTATAATATAATAATATTTCCATTATATTATGGAGATTTAATAACAAATTATAAGCCTTGGTATTATGCGAAATTTCAGAATTGAATAGAATCAATTTTTGCAATGGAGACTACTTAAATATTTTTAAATTTATAAACACATTACAAGTAACAAAAAGTAACAAGCAATGAACCAATATTAAATCCATAAGAGTTCAGTTGTTCTACAATTTTATTTCCTATTTGTGATAGCTGAATTGTCAGCAATATTAATATTTTTTTCTAAATTTCTCAAAAAATAGTTAATGTGTGTAAATGTACTATATGTATATATCACTGTTAAAAATAATTTTCTTTGATGAACCTAAACCTATTTACACTAAGCATGTTTCAAAAATATTTCACAATCCCATTATTTTCTAAAAATGTAAAAATAAAACGAAATTATGTTCTTTACTGAATCTTTTAAGACAGAAAGTTTTAAAGGCTTATAAAAAATTTTCCATATATATATATATATATATATATATATATATATATATATATATATATATATATATATATATATATATATATTATTTTAATTTTAAAAATTAACATTGTTTTCTTTGAATACTATTTTCCTGTTTTCTCTTTCATAATACGAAACAGTATATTATATTTTATCCTATGCATTTAAAATATATATATAATATATTTGACAAACAAAAATATAAAGTTGTAAATAATGAACTTCAGAATTGATAGCATTTAAACAAACCTTTAAGCAAAATTAAAACTTTTTTAAAAGTATTTAATCAAAACAATTTCTTTTAATATGGATATACGTAAGTATAGAGGTATTATAGATTCATCTATGGAAACTATATTGATAGATACTTTAATGATAATACATATATTTTATACTTAGTAAAATAGAGAACTATTTGATTCATAATATTTAATTCATAATATTTCTTTGCTTTCAAAAGTATTGAATAATATAAAGAGTATTAAATGATAATTTCTGTATACCTGTATAGATACAGTTGAAAAGATTTTTTAAATGTAAAATTTTTATTAATGTAGGATTTAAAAACAATTTATAATTTATGTTAAACAGTTGTTATTATTCTTAATTTATAAAGATCGTCTACACGTTTAACAAGGACAAAAGAATTTACGTTTATATTTTGAGTTATAGAAAATGTAATTCTTTAATTTTAGTTAATAAAAAACTGCACGTATTTAAAGTCATTCCCCTTGTATCGACAGTTAATAACAAAAGAGTTCAAACTATTCTGCTTCAGTTTATATTCAATTGATCAGGAAACTAATGTAATAGTAAATCATTCGAATCTAATAGATTTCCTTGAATTATTTTTCCATGTGAGCTATGAATGAGATAATGTTTTGGTTTGATAAAATAAGAAAGACCACAGTCCTTCATTGATACCTTTCCTCAATTTCTAATTAAAATACATGAATGATGCGTTTCCTGTCGGACCCTTTACGATATAAATATTTATTCCAAGATAATTTTGAATAATAAGTTTCATGGATCAAATGAAATGCTATGAATTGCTTAAAATATACTTTTATTAACTTAAGATGATTTTCTAAAACTGGCACAGTTAAATTTTGTTGTATATTACCACGTGTTCATTAAAATTATGGAACTCATTATAAAAAGATTAGGATTTATAAAGAAATTGGTATCAAGATTTTGATTCTCATTTGAGCTAAGACTGAAAATGTTGCATTTTGAATGCATTAAATTTTCCCAATACAATTTTTATCTTATAAATACATACAAAACGAAAGCCATGAATTATTTTACCATAAAAATACTTAAATAAATTCACATCATTGTTTTACATTTCGTATTATTTTATTTTATGGCTTATCAGTTGGAATGTTAATAAAAAATTGAATTTATAATTCTCATGAGTTCTTTACAGTGTTGAACGTTTCTTTAGTGAATAAATCCATATATAAAAGACAATTATGTATACACAATCATTTATTTTAGACATTCTTAAGAATGTAATTTTCATTCTTTGTTTTGTTGTTGTTGTTGGCTTATCCTCTTTAAAGATCTGAGATTTGTCAGATCAACTCCAATAAATTATAGACAGTTTCATTCTTTACTCGGTAGGTATTAATTTATTCACAACTTTTTTAATAATTTTTATCAGATGATAAAAGAAGTATTTGCATAGTTTAATAATATAATAAATCACAAAGTTCAATAAATTGTAGCAATATAATAAATTATTCTAATAGGAAAAGCTGTAAGCAACTTACAAAATTCTTCCTACAATCGTAAGCGAACGCTTATAGCATAATTTATTTAATTTCTTCTGCTAACTTATGTTGAACGATTAGCATATATAAATTAATAAAAATAAAAGCTTAAATACACACACACACACAATACTTTTTTAACTTTAAGTGTGCTGAAGAGCTAATCAAGAAACCGCAGGAATAAAAAAATTTAGTTGTGTATTCTATCATTAGTAGTTTATTATCATAAAATACATGATTAAAACTTGTGAAGTACCTTTGAAAATGCACATTCATTAGATATTCAGATAAAAATTAAAACTTTTTTTCTAAATTATCATTTGTAATTATTAAAATATTCATATCCTTGGGCCTTTGATTACATTAAAATGCATTCGTAATTTTCAGAACACGCTAATCAAATTTAAAAACGGGTTTCTGTGATTTAATAAACTTATAATAAAACATCTTTTTATCGCTAGTTTCTTTTTCTACGAGAAAGTATAAGAAGAAAAATATTAATTCGTTATGGAAAATGTAATTTTTATTTCCTTCTGACACGCTGGGATATTTTTTAATCTTATTACTCTGTCATCGCATCACGCTATGATATGAAGGTAAAAAATGCTCTCTATTGATTTTTCTCCTTTTCTCCTTCAACTTGTGAAAACATATTTAGAGAATAAATATTTATTTTAAAATATAACCTATTGAAGAAATGCAGTTTCTATTGGAAAAAGGATGAAAAGGAAATATGGAATCTAAAAAGCACTCTCCACCTCACAGTCACATGTTACAGCAAGGAAGGAAAAACTATATTTTATGCGAGTTTCTTTCCTATTTCTTTAAAAATAGAAGCAGATATTATGTGCTAATGTATATAATATCAAGAAAGGCAAGAACACCGTATCAATCTTTTCACCCTGCTTATTCAAGAAGTTTCTTCCGTTTAAACATTTATAAAATAAGATGTTACTCAAAGCCGCAAGAATGTATTAGATTCCTTCACTGTATCACTGTAGTTGTAAGTTTCAAACTCTTTTCCATGCATAAAAACATATTACTATGTAGCTAATCAAAAATTCCTTGCATTAGATTCAATTTAAATTCTTATAACCTTTCTTATCGAGATATTTACTACATTGTTGATTTTGTCAATATTAAATGTATTTTCAAGTTACTTGTAACTCGTTTTTATTTTAAAGAGAAAAAGACGTGAAGATATAGAGAGACATAAGTAAAAAAATCAATTGAATATTTATTTTGAAATACTATTTTTATTAAAAACAAGTAATTTAAAATACAAATATTAAATTGGTTTTGCAAATACAAAATTTAAACTGGTTTTGAAATGTTAATCTAGTTTTGAAATTTCACAAAATTTTAAGCTCTAAGTTTTATGTTCTGTTAGGTAACTTTTTTGTTTTTTCTATGAAAAAGAAAGGATTTCACTATTGTTTATAATAACATAAATATTATAAACAAGTATTTCTTGTTACAGAATGAAATATGCTGTTCTGGCATGCACTCATGGTTTAAATTTTTGTGAGCTTTAGACTATGTTAAAATTAATAATAAACTTAAATCCTTTTGCCATTGAAATGTATTTTGACAATTTATAAATGAATCTCCTATAATAAAATGGTAAAGTTGATGAAAGTTATTGTAATATTTAGGTAATGAAATGAAGTGTAAAAATATCAATGATCTTAATGCTTTTGCACTTTGATAATGTATCGTAAAAATAAAATTAAAGAAAAAAATTGTTTTAAATCAAATTAAGTTATTTAAAAATTCATTTTAGTTATTAAATAAACACAAATAAAACATGTTATTATATTAAGAAATTTTGTAGGATAACCCAACAGTGGAATAAAAATTCATAAGAAAAGAAAAACTATATTGTTTTTTGTGTGAAAAATTCTTTTTATTTTTATTATTTACTCATCATTTTATGAAGTGTGTAGAACATTCAATGAAGTTTTAATGCTTTATTTACATGAAATTCATTAATGAATAAATTGAGATCAAATTTCACAATTTTTAACGAAAAGGAAGACATATATTTATAAAATAAACATATAGTTATTTGATCTATTTAACTATATTAAATTTTAATTTTTATTAGAATACAAGTCTGAGTAAAATAAAAATGCGCAAACATATAAAAATTCATGTCTGAAATTTAGAGAAAAAATTAAAATCTCTTTTATGAAAACAAATAAGAGAAGTGAACCATTTTTAATATGCATTAAAATCAGTAAGAAAACTAAAAATTTCCATTGTATTATTATTTAAAACTTTTCTCCAAATTTAGAAAAAAATCTTCAGTTAAGTTTCAGGTTAGTAATTAATACCTAGTTGTATTTTTTATTTTATTTAACATATATTTGTTTTTTTATGTAACACACCTATATTTTTCCTCAGAAATTTTTTGAAATTAATTATTGATTAATTATGTTTTTATTAATATTTTTTTAGAAATTCGGTATGATAAGGATGACTCCAAATGTTAATTTTTCTATAATTCAACTGTTTAATATCCCTTTAGTCAATTTAGTTAAAACAAAATAATTTTTCTCGTTTTCGATATAATTTATTTAAAAAACATACATAAGAAAATAATTGCAGCATGTTAAATGCTAAGATTTATTACTTTCAATTACGAATTCATTTACCTATAAATATAATGGAAATAAAAGGAACTAAGTTAATCAACTCTCTTTTCATAAGCAACTCCTTTTAAGACTAAGTTGCTTATTTTTTATTTTTTACTGACAATTTCAGCAGTCTTCGAATATTTTTCGAAGTTAAATTTCCCTTCTTATACTTTGTCCCATCAAAGTGAGGGAATATTGGATTAGGGAATCTATTCTTTTCCGAAGAAATCTCGTTAACTCTTAGAGACCCTAAATAATTCTTAAAAGTGCGGAAAAAACAATAAAAGTGATAGATACCGAATGCATTAATTTGAGTTAAGTATTTCTTCTGAGCACTTTAACGTGACAGGATTAGAAGATAATGCATTACATCTCACCTTTGTTTATTGGAATTTAAAAATTGAGAAACTATTTTAAGAAATAAAACTTTTGGAACTGAAGATGCTTAATATTTTTTAAAACTTAAGTAGCTTGATTTTTAGCAATCCAAAATTTATCTGAATTCCGTGCCTTAAATCAAGCCAGATGTATTAAGAAAAAGGAAACGCGATGTACTTTCTTTTCAGCGGATTTTCAGAAAACAAAAATAGGATATAGGTAATCATAGCAAGAAAACTAAATTGAAAAGTTAATACCACAAGCGAAGTGAATTTATTTTTGGAGGATTGAAGACAAGATTAGTTCTTAATATTCAGCAAAAGTATTGTTGATTTTCTGAATGCATTTTGTTTTAAGCCATTTCAAGAATAAATCCAAGAATAAGAATATTTGAATTGTATTTCACGCTAACATTTTCTTCAGTTAAAAGCTTTCAAATTGAATGGTGCCATTATACAATGATTGAGATATGATGGGTATTTAAAGTTATTAATAATTAATATTTTATGAATGCTCATCACATTTTCTTCAGAAAAAATAATATTCAATATAAGTATGCTATTTTTTACTTAATCTATAAAGTTGAACTACTGCATAAATATTAAGTGCAAATTCAACAAATATTAAAAAGATATAAAAATACATATTTTAAAATATATTTTAAGTTAAAACATTCAAATGGCAAAATAAAACAGCTTACAATGAATAATGATGTATTTTTTCTGGACATATTTCCGAGAAGAGCTTAAATATGGAGTTTCTGGTCCAGAGACACAAGGCAGAAAATTGTGAATCGTGTAATACTGAGTTTTAAACTTCAATCCCCAAAGAACTACGAAAACAGGGAAATGACAAGTCTACAAAGACAGGGATCTGGAGAGGATAAAAAACAATTTGACAAAGAAGTTGTGCCGCAGAGCTATCCGTTCTGACTCAAGAAGCACATTGCGGGACCGGCCATGCGTAGAATTGAAAGCCATAAAACAACCAAAGAATGTTCTAATCATTAATCTCTTTGAAGTTCGTGAAAAAACTAAGCATGGCTTGATATGACACTAAGAATAGATTATCGATGGTGAACGAAACATAGGACTCTTCACTTCATGATTTTATATAAGGAATATCTTCCTATTTTTATCTTGTTTCCTTTCTTTATCTTAAAATTTATATATTTGTGCAGATTGCCTAGAAACTGATACATCATTACTTACACGAAAGTTTTAAATTGATAAAATTCTAATATATTATTGTAGTTATAACACTATTATACAAAAATCATTTCAAAAGCATCCAACATTAACAGTTGTTTTTATTCACTGTATCTTGCTCTCTTAAATTTTGAACTCTTTCCAATAATATCTGTACATAAAATTTAAAATTTGCTTTTTTCTAAGTAAACATCCTATCACTGAGTAGATTTTATGTAAATTAATATTGACTGTGAGATACGTTTATCTCCTCTGTTGAAAATTAAAATTTAATTCATGACCGTAAACTAGCCGATCTTAATGTTAACTTAATTATTTTATCATTTAGCATATTCAGGAGCATTTAGGTGAGCATATATCACAAATATTTACAGAAGAGAAGTGATTAAATTTTATGATATTTGAAAAAAAATATTCAGATAGTTTT
This sequence comes from Latrodectus hesperus, assembly GCA_037975125.1. Classification (NCBI taxonomy): domain Eukaryota; kingdom Metazoa; phylum Arthropoda; class Arachnida; order Araneae; family Theridiidae; genus Latrodectus; species Latrodectus hesperus. The sequence goes on from CM075854.1 coordinate 94,251,338, forward strand.
ATGTAAGCATCTCATGATGTACATTTAGATTTTTGAATTTTCAAATGCGAAGTTTTGTATTGTATTTTCTTTGCTTGCGTGTATATATTTCTTAAATAGCTCCATACAAATATTACATGCGCACAAAAAAGATGCACTTCTAATCACAAGTAGACTTCTAATTAAAAAGGCATGTACAGTAAAATTCGAAAGTCTTTTGAAATTAATTAAACGTAAATTTTGCGTATAGAGTTTACCACGTTTTTTTTTAAATCTCAATTTCTAGATTTGCTTACTGAGAGCCTCGATTAATATTTCTTAGCAAATCTTATGAAATCTAATAATTTGTATTAATATGATTTTATTAAAACGTGTTTCTCTTCTTAAAATCGCAGTATAAATTCAGTTATTTGTATAACAATATCAGATTACCCGCATAATATATATTTGTTTTCACATAATATTTTTCTAAACTTAAATTAAATTAATATTATAGTGTGTTATGCATAAATTTATTAATGAAATTTTATTCGTTGAGAAGACTGATAAAACTATGCCATAAGGTGATTTGAATATTTTTTATTATAAATAACGTGAATCTTGTTTAATTTATCACCATTTTTTATTCTTTTTTTAAACAAAATGTGAAAAAAACATCTGTGAGAGTATTTGAGTATAAATAAGGACTTATGATTATATGTATATCTGATTGAAGTATCGAAGTATGAAGTGTTGAAGTTCTCTATTTGTTGACTATCGCGATCAATATCATACTCGAATCTTCAATTAATCCAGTCAAAGTTCCTTCAAGTTAGAGGCTGTTGCCTCTCATTTGCCATTGTGCTTAAGGTTGTGTCATCCATGCAGATAACACGACAGCACATCACAATAAAATTCAACTCAGAATTGTAGCTTGTTACTTTCCTTCTGTATTTCCGGAACAGCTAGACGACATCGTTAAATTTTCAGTTGCACTCTTCTGTTGACATTGGCAAAAGGAGAATATAAGTACATAGCCCTTGGCATTTCAGAGCATATCGACAATGTATTTATTTAGAATACACTTCACAATGTATGGGAGTTCAAATATGCAGAGCAAGGTGCTCTCGTTTGTTGAAAACAGATGCTAAATATATACGTTTAGCATAAAAGTATCACTGTTCACATGTCTTATCTGGGTAAAAGAATATCACTGTTTGTCTTTTTAGGATAATTATTTAACTAAAAAATATGATATATTCAGATTTATACTTATAGATTTGCCAAATTTGAAAGAATAGTATTTATTAAATGCGATCACAACTTAACTCTGCTTTTTAACCTAGATTATGATAATTTATATTTATTATGGGAACTTAAAATAGTCAAAATTTCATGATCAAATATTTTAAAAGAATAAAAAAATGTTAATATATTTCTATATGTAAAGCAGCACAAGAATATATATGCATGAAAAATGAAATACATATAATTCATCTAGTAGCGCTATTTAAGTAGAATCTGAAATTCAGATATTTTATGATTTGTAAATAACTGTTTATATTTATTATGTAAATAACTGCTTCATTTCTATAAATTTAATGCAGTTTTTGTGTTTGTTATTTTTTTCATAATTTTATAAATTGCATGCAGATATATGATTGGGAACTAAAACAAATAAGAGATAAATTTGGATGTAATACTTATAATTTAAACTAGGTTGAGGAGAAAAATGTGATCAAACAAGAAAAAATATCTGAGTTAATAAATATGATTTAATGTCATTTTCACACGATAAAATAAGACTAAAAATCCCTGTATTATTTCAGCAAGTATTGAAAAAATTTAAATAAAATTTATATGTTTTGAAACATTGTTAAATTTTTTAATCTTAATTTTAAATTGTTAAAAATTTTACATAAATATTTCAATTCGTTTCTCAAATAATTGAATAAATACACTGAGTTTTTAGGAAAACAAATCAAAGCAGCTCAATAGACTAATGTGAACTGATGAGAATATATCAGATAACTCATCTATGGGAGACCTTTTGGTGTATTTGTACTCACTAATAAGTAATGAGCTTAGCGTAAGATCATCCATAGACTATTTATTCATGAACCTGCGTTATTCATGTCATACAACAGGAAAAAATAGACTTGTTAAGATATTTTAAACTCATACTGGTTCGAGAATATATTTTTTCGATGAAAGTACGCTATAAAATATTACTTACTTAGACGTGTTGTTTATACATACTGCCTTGAAAACTTATTTTTTTGAATGAAAATAAATTGTTCACGTTATTCTTAAATTCCTAAATTATTGTCATATTTTATCTATTTTCTAAAAACTTTCATATTCATTTCATTTCCAAATTTAATCAGTTTTATCACTTAGTAAATGTGAAAGATAAATTAATTCTATGTTTCTTAAGGCCGTTTAATAATTTCGATGTCTTATGTAAATGTTAAATATAATCAAGTTTGCCTTTATTACTTCTAAAATTAATTAATAAAAAATAAATCAACAAACAAATTCTACACTTGCAATTTCATGCTAACGCGAAATTTTACGATAATATGGGTCAGAAAAGACAAAAATCTACAATAAAACATTTTAAGAATACAAAATCGCAAAACTAATTCTTAAATTTTCGTAGATTTATGCATGATAAGATATTTTCAATATTAAGCATAATTTGATATGAATGCATTTACTAACCAAGAGAATTAAAATAAAGCATTAATAAGGAGTTGCATTTAATAACATTAATTTTATAATTTAAATTGCCAAAGAATTATAAATTACCTAAAGAGTTCCATATTTTGAGCCACATTTAAGAAATAATTCAAAAAATAAAAATACTGAATAATTATAAATAGTTTATTCTATCCAGGTTCCATAATATTATACTTTTGACATAAATTCAATTAAGGAAATGTTTTACATTATTCATTTTCTAAAGAAGTGACAATGCATAATTCATGATGAATTGTTAAGTTTTTGTTTCTCAAAACAAAGAGTCTACTTAAGAAAAGACAAATAGCTGCGCTCCTTTAAATAAAGGAATTCTTTTATAAAATATTTTACCTTTCTTCCAAAATTCAGAGTTTATTATTTACTTATTGCTGCGCTGCTGAAATTAGTTGAACAAGTGATTGCTTTATTCATGCCCTTAAATTTTATATGAGAATTATTATTTATCATAATGTGAGCTCAAAAAATTTGCTAGCCAGGAACTATTCAGAATTTTTATTTGGCATAGAATAATTCTAAATGTGGCTGGAGACCATTGTCCATCATGTGTTGATTTATAAGTAAATACACATTTATTCATATTTATAATTTTTTTCAAATGCTTAAATTTTCTAAAATCGTTTTCTAGAACATTCAGATAACATTTTCAACTTCTTACTTCTTGGGAACTAATAGAATTGATAGTTCTTTATTTTTTCTTTCGCTCATTTCCAGAGACTTACGGTCAAAACAGTTAAAAGTAATTATGTGTGGATTTTATAGACACTACTAAACTTGTGATGGTAATATGATTGGTAATTTATAGTTTCAGGCCAATTTGGTTTTTCGATATTCCTTCTATTCATTTTTATAAGCAGAATTTCGTTTTATATATCAGATGAGTTCATTTTTCAAAAGAAGGAAACAATTTGGAACTGAAAAGTATATAAGCCAGGTAAGAAATTTACCGACTTTCTTTTTTAAAATTTATAGATATTATTATGCTCACAGTAATTTCTTCTGAAACTGAAAATTATATATGCTTCTTTTTCTCATCCATTGAGTTACAAGCAATTTCCAGGAAAGAGCTGATAACAAAAATAAATTTCCAGAATTGCCGTGAAAATGTGAATAGAATACAAATGAATTTATAAACATTTATTCCTATTTCTAAAATTAAGTAAAAAAAAGCCTCAGAAGCAAATATTTTCTCTTTGGGAATGAAAAGCGAATAATGAACAAAATTTAAATTCTTCATTTATGCCATTATTGTAAGTAATAAAGAGTAATTATTTGTATAGTCAATATTGAAAAGTACTTAATGAAATGTTAACACTTCGATTAAATTCCTCTCAAATCGGTTTATATTATCAACAGGACTTTAATTTGCAAGGAAAGAAGATATAAATTCATTTTATATTGAAATAAGATGATGCTTCAATTTAAAATTTTACTTTAATCTTCTATGAACAATGTAAAAATAGCACTAAAAATTAAGAAAAAGAAAAGTTTTAATCCTATGAATAGATTTAGCTAGTTTAAATGAGTAAAGTTATCTTAATTGAAACTTAATATATCATATATTAAGAAAATAACATATGGTATATCTTATAATAAACCTTTTATTAGATAAGAAAATATGGTCTATGGAAATAAATAGGAAAAATTTTAGCTGTAAACAAATCAATATATATACCTTTTTTATGGTTTTTTTACTACAAACAATTGATTGTAAAGCATTGTAGAGTAATTAAATATAAAAATGAGTACCATTTTTATATATTTTTATTTGATCCTGAATTTTCGAAGGACTAGAAAGCATAGTATTAATTATTGTAATTAAATATTTATCGTATTAATATTTTCTAAATGCATATAAATAGGAACATTATCTTTTTATTTTTAATTACAATTAGAGAAATAGTTAAAATATAGAGTTATTCTATGAACTGCGATTTAATTCCAATACCAGTCTACCATCTCAAATCAGCTTAAATAACTACAACGTACGTGGAATAAAAAATGAAGCTGAGAAACAATTTTTGACGATGCAAGAATGCCGAAACCTCGATATAACGAACAAGAGAAAAGAAAACACTCCTGGTTGTGATCTGATTCACGGATCTTAAAACTTGACTCACGTTTCTGAGTTTAGAATCTTTGAAGGAAGACAGAATAATTTCTCAAGTTTGTTCTGAGCTGAGAAAGGGTCTTAAGCATTCGGCACACATTTTCAACGCGAATCTCCCCAAATGCAGCTGATGTCTTTAACAGAAAATCGAAAAAATACACCAGTTATAAAGCTCTCCCCACAGTTTATAGCCTTTTCTAACCATTTTTTTCTCTTTCTTTGAAAAAAAAGAAAATAAGATAAAAAGCCGGGTTTGTCGCTCGTTTCTTCATTCCAAAGGATTTTTATTCCTTTTTTGCACCCTCTGTAGCTTTCATCTTACAAGATGAAAAAGATAAAGGGAAAATGTATTTCGTACAATATAAGCATAGATTCCTTCCCGCAGAATTTCCCAGAATTCCAAGCGATGTGAACCGTTTGGGGAAAAAAGAAAAATATTCTGTAGATAGTATGGTAACACTTGCGTGACTCGAGAATTGTTTATTTTTTAACAGAGTAAAGATGCCTTTCTTGCGTGCGTATAATTCTTTCACAACAATAAAAGGAAAAAATTTAAAGTCGCACGACAAGAATTAATGTCCCCATAGCACGTTAAGTTTGAAAGATTTTGAATTTCAACCATTTTCGCAAACGAAATAATTTAAAAATTTTATTCACGTGTTACTAAGTGGCAATAACTTTTTTAGCAAGACATCAGAGACAAATGCTGAACTTCATTTAGTATGATACGTAAATGTCACTGAATGGAAAAAATCAATATACTCATTTATATACATAAGCGCAATAATATATATATATATATATATATATATATATATATATATATATATATATATATATATATATATACATATATATATATATATATACATATATATATAGATAGATAGATATAGTATAGATATAGATATAGATAGATAGATAGAGATATAGATATTAGAATCTATAAATAAATTTTCCATTGCTGTATTCTTTAGGCATTCGTAAATGCTGCATTTTACTTTAATCAAAATTTAAATAATTATTATATAATGATAAAAAATTAATCTGAAATTAATTAATTTATAAATCATTAATTATTTACTTTAGTTTAAAAATGTTTTAATACATAGTTAATTATTTTGGAAACACGTCTTTACTTTCTACAAATAATATCGCTAATTCAGGAAAAATTATTTTCATAGAATCCCGTCCAATGAATAACAGAAAAGAACAAGGAAATTCGTTATGACATAGAACAAATCTATTTTCTGCCTGAAACACTACAATTATTTAATAAGTACTTAAAGGAAAAACAGGGCAAAATACTTCAAATTTTAAATATTCTGCATCGTAATGCCTGTCCAGCAGATGTCATAAAGATATGAGATATTGCTGGATTCTGCTCCCTCACCACCCTTATGTGACTGAACTATACGTGTACATAAAACTACGACCACATTTACACAAACAAATAAATACTTACAAATGTAAAATTTATATTAATAGTTCGTTTGTTTGCATATTTGGTTTATAATCTAGGAAATACTTCCGTCATTGACTGGCGAAGAACTGGTATGAAAATGCAACAACAGTTTATGCAGCAGTAAAACTTTGACTACGCGTAGCGGTAGTATAGTTTTCTAATTTGAAACAAAATACATTCAAAGTCTTTCAGTTATAGTTTTCTAATTTGAAATAAAATGCATTCAAAGTCTTTCAGTTATAGTTTTCTAATTTGAAACAAAATACATTCAAAGTCTTTCAGTTATAGTTTTCTAATTTGAAACAAAATACATTCAAAGTCTTTCAGTTATAGTTTTCTAATTTGAAACAAAATATATCCAAAGTCTTTCAGTTATCATATCGAAGTGTAGCAGAAGTTATTAGGAATTTTTACATAGTTTTATAAGTACTAGCTCTTACATGTCAGAGCTTTTTGTAATAAAAATCTTTATAAAGATTGTATATTTGTGCGTGTGTGTGTTAAATTTCAATGTGTATATCTGTATATGAATATAATATGTAGAACTGTGGAGAAATAATCAGTGTGGAAACATTGTTTGAAAAAGAGATCATAATTGTTATTAATAGTTGTGCTGGAACAAGAAAATAACCCAAAATGATAATAAAGGTATGTTAAATTTGGAATGATAAATCATACCACAACAAATGCTACCAAGCGTGAAAATTTGGTTCAAATATTTCAAATTGAATAAGTAACTATCTTAATGTATGTATAATGAATAATTCAAAAAACTAGACCTGCAATAATATGTGGAAGTATTACAAATACCCTTTATTATATTTATAAATGACTTTTTTACACTAACAGAACTGCAAGAAACGAAGTATCTAAACTAAAAAAAATAAAGCTATTGAAAATTTTATCTCTAAAATTATGCATTTGTTTGAAGAAACGCTTCTAAAATATTTAGTCTCAACACAAAAAATAAATTTATATAATTCTCTTTCAAAAGGAAATATAACAATTTATTTTCCGTGATATAGCCCACATAAAAAGAATTTGGTTCAAGCATGTTCACATTAAAATTAAACATAGTTTTGAAAAGATATCATAGAGAAGTTGTTGTTGTTTTCTAATGACACTTGGACGAACCAAGCTTGCTATTCTATGCAAATTAAGTCGATTGGGAGCGTCTTTTGCTTTAATAAGAGCAGCATGTAGGTGAAAGTACGACTTTGCTCTACACACTTGCCATAGGAACCCGTTTATAGAGTAGGCAACCTTCCACACCTCATTCATACAAGGAAAGGACAAGGACAGTATAGATAGAGAGAGAGAAAGTACATCCATGCCCGAACAGGGATTCGAACCCAGGGTCTCCTTATCCGTAGTCAGGCACGCTGACCACTAGACAAGTTGATCGGCTAGAGAAGTATTTACTGTTTCAATATACTAAAAAGCATTCATATATGATTCTCTGAAAAGAAATATTACAATAAGTTATTAAAGAAAGAATTTTTAATACAATGTAAATTATGATGCTTGAACTTTCAATATCAGTAATTACTCTACCAGAAACAATGACATTCATATCAGAATTTTATGTTAAATTGCTAACATTCTCGAGTATCCTCAATAATAAAAGCCGAGCTAAGATTCAAATGGCTTACATTCTTACCTTCGATTCATCAGTTCGTGTATTCAAATTCCATCTAGGATTTGAGTGTTTCTAATAGTTTGTAATCCACTTCAAACCATAGGTCTCGTTCTAATTAGTCCTTTCTAGCAAAAATATTAATTAAGCGACAAACCAATAGAGTTTAATTGATAGAAAATAGGTAATGTAATAAATATTATATTATATATATTATATAATAATATCTTTAAATTTTAGGATTTATTCATATGAATGAAAGCGAGAATTAATTATATCTAGAAACTAAATACAGTGTTCTTCTGGAAACTCTTTACTTTACTCTGCTCTACTGAAAAACATTTTGGAGACTAGCACATATATCTTGGCTCATCAACACTTCCCTTTTATTACATTTATTACATGGGATCTATTCCTATTTTAGTCCTTCAAGGACATTAAACTTTCAATTTTCTGGCAGTTACAAATTTTATCTTATGAGATCGTTGCTATTTTAGAGTAAAATTGTAAATTGCTCTTTGCTTTCAAAGACTAAATATGCCTTTTATGATATTATTTGCTAATGTTTTTGAAGAAAAACTCTTTATAGTAAATTTCATTACTCTGCGTTGTATATATATAACTGAATGAATTATAATTCCGTGTCTACATGTTAGCTGCTTAAAGTTTGCTTCAAATCGACCTGCCACTATTTGATCTATAATTGATATGTTTCTACATATTTTAGATTGACTAATATCTTGATGAAGTTTAAAACCAATTCAACATTTTCGTAATGATTGATGCTTTAATGCCAAGTTCCTTTGTGAGACTATCAATATTCCTTACAGTGAAGTTCAAAATATTGTAATTCCGTCTGCTTGTTTCTAAATAAATGATTTGAAAATTGTATTGTGTTGTTCGGAAAGTAATTTCATTTTTCCTACATGGATTAGCTTTTTGCTAGTAAAAACCAAACACTTTATGACTGTGGAATCGTGCTTTTACCAGAAAGATGGTAAAAGCTATTGGACTATAGAATAGACAATGTGCAATGCAAAACAATATTTATTTGCTGAAAGTTTTTCATTTTCATGAAAAAGGAAATGACTTTTCGAACAACCAAATAATATCTAAATGGTACTGAGTAAAATATTTTAAATTTAAGTACGTTATCCAGAGTGCCAGATAACATCAACATGATAACAGATGTGCTCTGAAAATAAAGTACAACAGTAAAAAAAAAGAATCTTATCTTTGTAGTAGGTGTGCCAATTAAAGAGGACAATGTTGCAAAATGGAATTCATGAACATACCATGTGGGAAGGAGTCGTGGTATCTATATCAATAGCTGTTAGTAAAAATTGTGAGCGTGAGTAATTTAGAAGTTTCAAAGTACCTGAAAATGACAAGTTTCAATCCTGAAATTATATGGAGAAATAATAAAGGGAAAGCAGCCATTATCCAAATAGTTTCAATTGCATTATTAAAAAAAACAGAGCTTTATTGATGGAAACAAAAATAATAGCAGTTCCCCTAAGCATGTATTATAGGGACATATATCCGTGCATCCAGTTATTGTGCATACTTAATTTTCCTTGCGCTTCAATTTTTTTTGTATTTTGTTCATTTTTATAGTCACTACTTCAAATAAATGTATATGCTCATTTATAAAAAGGTATCTGGTAAAAACCGATCAATGCGTTTAATCCAAAATTATTTAGTGAGCAATAACATTAAATATAGTTCATAAAAATTGATGGTACTTATATCAACTAAGAACTTTTCCAAATTTCGTTCCAGGAACTTTTAATTGAATATATCTCATTTTCTTTCATATAAAAAAATATTTACTTAGATTTCTTATATTTTGAATAATGATTCGTTAAAACTGACATTCGAGTAAACTAATTAATTGAATAAAGAATAAAAGCAATGGAAAATAGGCATTTTACACTTTCAAAATATTACCACAATCATCCAGTCTTTTTATGAATTAATCAAGTAAAATCAGATTTATGATGCGAAAGAAAGGCGCTGATAGAAAGGGGTTGAAGGTAGTTTTAAATATCTTTCAGATATTGCGAATAATCTCATTAATAACGACGAATTACTTTTGTGTAGAAAGCAAATCTAAAAGTCTTGATTGTAATAATCTTAATTTTTCATCATAAAAAAACATTCAAATGAAGGAACCTTGGAAAGATTTAAATTATGCATTTAATGAAAATATTGCAGCAGCATATTCTTATTATTTGCTGCTGAGGAATAAAATGTAAATACAAATAACTGAATGAATATATACTATCGGTACAAATTTCGGTACATTCGACAAGCTACGTAATTGAATTCATATAACAAAACAACCAAATACAAATGAACAAAAATCTTGCTACTTGTGATATTCGCTTGATTTGCACGAGGAAAAAACGCAATTACTTCAATTTCTTGCTTCGTTTTTTTGTTTTTTTTCTTTCATTTAACTTGTAAATAACGTTTCCACCTATAGAAATATCACGATCTTCAAAGTGAGAAATTATGATTTCAAATTGTCTGCAATTACTAAATAAATAATATTTCAATTTTTGTATTATCATTTAGATATATCGTTTTGTAGCATGGATTTCTTCTCAATTAAAAAAAATAGTAAATTACCGAAATATATGGAAGGAGTTTTGCGCCCCTTTTTCTCACTCGCTTTCCCTCCGACTTTGTTTAATCTGGTAATGCCAAGGCGAGTGAAGAAAGAGTTTTTTCCCTCTAGGGAAGATTTTTCATTCACTTTTCCCTCTCATGCCCTTGTCACAGCTGCATTGAAATAAATAAGCTTTAGAAGGGTAAAGGGTAGAACTGTAATCTTATCCACTCTTAATTGCGCTACGAATCAAGAAGGAGTGAAATCCTATTCTAAATTAAAGTTCCTCGCTCCTGCTTTTGTTCTTTTTCAATCTTCTCATATTAATAGAGAAATCTCCCTTAATTTTGGTTCCAAGGGGAAAAGTATTTTTTCATATTGTGAACCCCCATCTACTTTGCTTCAGCTAGTTTCGGCTTTCAATTCCATTGTTGTTGTAAGAAAAGCGGAAGGAAGTCGTCGCTCGAAATTTGAAAAATTAAAATTTACCGTCGCAGCTGCGTAATTTACAGAAGTCATTTAATTATTGCCTTCAACCCCTACACTCTTTCTTCAACTAAATGAAACAGATTTAAAAAAGCATTAATCAAGCCATGAGCCAGAGAACCATTTTAAGAAAACCATAAATCACTTATGTGCATTCATTTAGGCCTTTATGGCTGTGTAATAGGTAGAAGATTTTAGTGATGCGGAATGCGTGAATGTCTTTAAATTATATTAAACTATTAAATAAAAGTAAAATATATATTTTAATGGTCTTTTTTATGATTATACTTGAAAAATCAAAAAATTCAATTACTAGAAGTGTAAAACTCGCTATTAATAATATCAGTAATACTTTTATAAAATATACTAAGTATTTATAAATAGTTGCATTTGTGATTTATATGTATACATACTGTATTCTCAAATTTTATTTAAAAGTATATCGTATATAGACTTACAAAAATTAGCACATTTCAGACATTTTGATACCTGAATGATAATTGAAATTTATACTTCGACACCTACTAGATGAATTGGAATGGCAAAGTTGCTAACTAATTTACCAATGTGTTCATTTATAGAACACACTACTTTTTGGCATATTATAATGATTATAAACTATTTTTTCTAAATTAAAAGATAATTATGAAATTGCACTGGACAAGAAACATCATTTTTAAAAAACAGCTGAACTCAATAACGATGTTTATAATTATTATGGAAATGGTAAATATTCGAGTAAAAGTTATTGATTAGCATAGAGAAAGAGAATATGTGTGTGTAATCTCTCTCTCTTTCTCTTTCTGATATACAAAACAAATATATGTTGTTAACACTTTTTATCTTATTTTGATATTAAAATTTTGTAAAATATTTTCTTTGTTACCATCAGTTGCATTCAATTTATTAATGAAAATTTTTGTTACATAAGTTCACAATATTTATTGTTTTTGTATTTATCTTTATATGCTTTATATATTATTTTTCCTTTAATATTCCTTTAAATATTGATAACTATTGTTGTTATGAACAGATTCTTCAGAATATTCAACACAAGGATTTTCAACAGTGCCAATTCGCTTAGTTTTTTTATTATTTATTTATTTTTTGCTCTATTGTTACATTTTCAAACACAGAGGAAAAGTAGACGAGGAAATAAAACCTAAAAAGTATTCCTAACTCGAACTGGTAGTTCAATCCCCGAATTGTAGAACTGAAAATCCGAGCAATAGTTACTTGATGACTCAATGATACAAATAAAAATTAATTTTCATAAATAAAATTAATTTTTCATAAGAAAAAATTAACTTCCAATAATGTTTTGCATGAAAAAAAGAGGTAGCAAGTTTTAAGGATGTTTGTATTGTGATATTATTTTGCTATGGATCACGGTAAGTATGTAACTGAAACCAAATATTTCTTGGCATTACAGCAACAGATGATATATAATTATGAAAATTTTATCTACAAATCAAGATTTATTTGCTATTGCTTGTGATTTTTATTTAATACTTCATAACATCTACTCAAAGTAAGAATGGGTTTTTGTTTAAAAAGTTCATTCTGTTTTTCTTAAATTATGCTTCGTCATACCCTTGTGCATTTTATTTTTATTCATATTCCTACGAACATCAAAATTTTTATCAGGAATTTAAGGTAAATGCAAAATTTATAAACTGCTTATATATACGAAGAATTTTGCTTGTAATTTCTCTCATACAACAAAATTCTAATATTTGAGAAAAAATGGATTAAAAAATTCTTATGGTACTAATTATTTATAACCTATAAAAATGAATATTTTAAATTAAATGCTTTTAAGCGCTTAATGAGTATAATAATAGATAATTTAACTTCCTTTGAATTTTATTCATATAAAATCATTTTTGGCAAATGTTTTTCTACATAATATATTCTGGGTCAGAATACTTTATAATTTGTATCTCAATGGTTGTCAAGAGTCTATTCTCATACGACAATTTTGTGACACATAATTTATTAGTTTCATTCACGTTTTATATTAATATATACTGGGGTAAATTGGAAACTATGAAACCTATTTTGCACGTGAATATAGCTCTCTGATATTTCGTTCAATAAATCGTGGATAGAATATCTATTTCAGGTGCAGATATTTATTGCGCCTCAAAATATACTTTATACTGTAGTCTTTGATCCAGTTAGTCATTGGAAACAAAATGCGACTTCAGAATTTCTAACAAATCAAACTACTATGCATGGAATATTTATTCGAACTGCACAATACACAAATTTATTTTAATATTTCACATCATTGTAAAAACATTTAATTTCACTTAAACACACGGAAGAACCTGTATAAGCTTTGGTTCTTTTAATATTATAAATTTTGATTGCAACGTATTCCAAATAAATACATATCTTTTAAATAAATACATATCTTTAATAAGTAATTAATTTCAAATGTTATTTTATTATTATTTTATTTGCAGTTTATATATTTTAGCAGTTTATATTTATGCAGTTTATATATATATATGTATATATAGTTGAAAACTTATCATTCTAACTGTAAAATTAATATTTTATAAAAATTAATTAAGCATATTTCAAATCAAAAGCTATAATATGTTGTCATATACCTATTTTAATATGTTGTCATATATATATATATATATATATATATATATATATATATATATATATATATATATATATATATATATATATATATATATAATCTTTCATTTATCAACATGTTAATTCGATTTAAGAATTTCTTCTTCTAATGCAACCTTGGTGAACTCATGTAAATGGAAAATTGTATATCTAGTAAGTCTGGAATATATAAAGAGGATATTAAAGTATAGTTTGTTTTATTTTTCTTCATTTGTCCTAGGTAAGTGAAACATTCCATATTCTAGTATCAAAACAACAAATTGAGCTATAACAGATGTTTTTTTTTTTTAGACTAGAATACTAGATTTTGAGATTTTCAATCAGGATTTCACTGAATAAAGTTAATTTATCATAAAAATTTCTAAAACAAAATCGTCAAAGCATTATTTTTGAACAATTAACATTTAAGCGAATAATGGATTGAAGCACACATAGATAATCTATATTGTATTTCAATTATAAATTTTTTATTGATATAACAATCTCTGTTTATTTAGATTCTTCCGGTTTCTCTATATTAATTGAAAAAATTCCTCAGAAAAGTAGTCTCAAAACAGAAATAAAATAATTATTTCTCAATCCTCTTTTCCGTATTCGATTCGGTCAGTAACGGACATCCAATTAGTTTGACCCGTATTAACCACATTCATTTTTTCAGAATGAAAAAACTTTTAAACTACTGTGAAGGGAGATACTGTGAAAATAAATATGTGTGGTCACATTTATTTTCAAAGAAGCTGTTTCAAACATTCATACTTTTTAAAAAAGTTGTATGAAATGAAACTGATTATATATATTAGAATCTTACTAGAAATGGGCTAAGAAAGAAGAATATGATTTTCATCAAGTACTATCTTATTCATGGAAAATAACTTTTTAACAACCTCAAGGTTCATATTCTGTTATGCATCCAAACTCAATTCAGTCAGATGATCAGATAAATGTTGTTCTATGGTTGCTTTGAAACATGTAGCACAGAAGAGTTTAAAAACTTGCTTTGATCAACTTATAATGAATCATCACACGTATAATAACGTCTATTCTACTCATGGTGTTTACGCAAAATATCAAATAGAATGGGGAATAGTGAAAAAGGAGTAAAAAACAACGTATTATTTCTCGTTAACATTTTGTGTTACATATGGTAGAATTCTATGACTTCAGTACATAGGTTTCCAAGATGCCTCCAATAAGGTTCCAGTTACCGTCTTCAAATTTTGTTCATCTGATAATTAAAGTACATTCTCATTTCTGTACTTTCATAATGTTTAAAAACATTGTTGTATTATATTGGACCTGTTTTCCTTTCACTGGAGGGCAAAATTATAATTAGATCTCTTGTATTTCCTTTTTTCCTAACACTGATCCATCCACATATTTATTCATATTATTATGCACTCTTAAGAAATGTGTTAGCAAAATAGTTTTTTTCTTAAATATCGTACTTAAAATAAGGTGAGTTAATATCTTGATGGTATTGAAATAAATGCACAGAGGAAAATAATTGTTTATCGTTTGTGTAGTTGTGAAATAGTTTTTACTACGCTACTCATTTTATCAGGAGATTGTCTAACTATTGTAAAGTTACAGTTTTTTTTCATGATTTCTTAACTGCAAGTGAAATTAGAATTAACGATGTCATATTCCTGTTCATATACCATTTATAACTGTATTTCACTTAGTAAAAATTATATCATTAATAGGGCTAAATCATAGACCCGAATTCATTGAAATAGAAGATTTCAAGTTTTGTACCAGCCACTGTTCAAACCATTGCTTAGCACTATGTGAAAACAGATTGTAGGTTTAAATCTCACCAGCGGTGGGAATATAGCATTGGATGGGAATCCACTTCAAATTGCAGGTGCAAGTTAATAAGCACTTGAGTTTGTTTGGTTGCATATCCCGTTACAAATAGGGATTGTAGCGGGATAAGCAAACCAACGAATCCACTGTACAATAATGGGAAAAGAATGTTAATGTTCTATTTTTTAATGTGTGACTGTCCCGATGCTTTCTTGTTAATCCTAATAATTAATGTGGTCAGGGTGTTTTCTTATTAGCTCCATATCCGAGATCTTAGTCTTGTGATACGTAAGAGTCAATATTTATGAAAGGCAATTCTAGAAGGATAGTAATACCCCCTCAACGGCATTTTACTGTTATGAAATTTGTCACCAGATATCAAAAGAAAAGGTTTCCGATCTGACAATAATTAACTAAACTCTATGTTCTAGCCATTCATATAGTAGCATTGCTATAATAATTGCGGAGCATTAAACAAAATTAAGATAATTACTTTATATAACTAAGATGTAAAATAAATATATTGATTAAAATTATCTGTGAGAGGTAAACTATTATAAAAATATCAATTATGAAAAAATATTTAATAAAAGAAATTGAAAAAATAAGTAAGAAGGAATTGAAAAATAGATTTTATTCGTGGAGCATTTGTATATAATAAGAAATATGATCTGCAGTGAGTTCTCTAAATAAGTTAACTGTATTTGTTACATCAACAAATGCTTCACCAATACCTAATACCAATTAGTCTACTTTTAAAAGTTTCAAACAGTAAATGTATTTTGCTTTGTATTTAAATCATTAATTTAAAATTGGTTTTAGTAAGAAAAATTGAATTTATAATTTTAAAGACATTGTCCACATCTGAATTCCATGGAAACCTTAACCAGGATGGTTTAGTTAAGATTTTCATGCATGCGTCTCATCTATGCAAATAACCATCCATATGATGCGTATATGAAATTAGAAGTGACTGTCGTGTATGAATGAAACGAAGTTTCAAAGTATTTGCTTGCAAACCTGCTTATATAATTCAATTAAAAATATAATATTTGAAGTTGTTCAGAAGAATGGGGAATCAATAAATTTTAGTTTTGTTTAAAAAAATTTACCTGTAGCTAAATATATGAAAAGTATGCATATAAAATCATGTATGTGTATTTATTTGAATCGACTTAACAAAACCATAATTATTTTGTGTTTGTCCATTTTTACAAATACAATATAAAGGAAATTTTTTAAAATTCATCATACTACTCGTTAGATAAGTTACGTTAAATTTCTCATTAGAATTTGTTGGGCAAAGAGAGGGCCTGTAGTCATAATAGAGCTGCAGTTTAAAAATAAGGAAAAATAAATTCCAAATACCATAATTTATTTAATTGATGCATAATTTCTTTCTTCAATTTTACGAAAATACAGTGAAAATTTAAATTTTGCTATTGGCTAAAGAGTTGAATAGTCAAAAATGGTTTTATATGTAACTGTTATTTTTCTATATGTACTTTATATATTAATATGTAAGATCAAATATTTTAATAATTAATATAAATCAAATGCAAATTTTTCGTAAATATCAACTGTAATGAAATTTTTTTAATAATCAAAAACATTATTTTTAATAGGAGAATAATTAAAACTTTCTTATATTTAAACTTTGAATTACATCTCCATCTTTAATAAAGTCATAGAAAGGACTTCAGAAGTTTTCATTTCCTGTAAGTTTCTCGTAAATTTCAGATAGAAAAAAATTCGGTTGAGTGGAAAGTTTACTTAAGGAATTTCCAGACTTCAAATAAAACTTCTAATCTCTTAGAAAGAAAGAAAGAAATGTTTTTTTTCCTCTAAAAGTATTTAATTTTTTATTGTATATATTTTTTGCTCATAATTGCAATTCAGAATTATGAGATAGTTTACAGCAATAATGTAATATACTTTTAATAGTTCAACAAAATTTTCCTCAGATAAAATTTTTTAATCAATTTATTCAGTTTGTGACAGTACAATGACTTTCATGATAAATATATTATTAATTTTTAGCATCTCAATTATAAAAGAAATTTACTACCCTTTTTAATGTAATTTTTAAAAACTAATATGCGATTGTGGCATTTCAAATATAATTTTGAACTTTAAAACTAATTTTGATTAAAATCTTGCAATTTTTATGCTAAATATTATAAATGAGGATATGAAATACATTTCGATTTATGTCTATTTGCATTATTTTCTAGAATTATGTTTGAAAATAAAATTATATAATATTAAAAAACATTTTACGAATTTATTAATAAAAAATTCACGAACCTATTGTATTTAAAGAATTTAATTTTATCAGATATTATGAGCATATTTTTCTATAATATAAAGATATCATTACATGTTTACAATTGATAATCATATAAACACATAAAAGACTTTTTGTTATTAAAAAAATGAAAGCATCTGTGAATAAAATGACATTTCTAAATGCTCTTCGTAAGAATAAAAATTTAATTATAGCCACCAACGTTTTATATATTGAAATGGCTTTACTAAAGTTCTGTAAGTTTTTTTCTTCTTTTTTTTTCAAAAACATAAAATGTTGGATTTTTTAGATTTCGAAAGAGGTCAAATTATAGAAGCCTTTGTAGCTGGAGCAACTGCGACCGTAATATCTCAAACTATAAGAGTTTTTAGAGATATGGTGTCAAAACTCACGACTGGATACACACAGTTAAGAAAGACAATCTTGGAAAAGCAAAATTGTTGCTGGAAAGAGAAGCACAATTAAAGAGACGGACGGATATTGAAGAGGATTCTAACATCTAAATACCGAACAACTGCATCAAAAGTGATCACAAATCTCACTCATCATCTGGAGACTCCGGTATCTCTGACAGCAATTCAAAATCACCTTTATTAAAAGAACATTTATGGTAGATCTGTAATTCTTAAAAGCCATTTGTCACTGCTGTTAGTGGCAAATATCTTTTCTATTGATGTCATGCTCAAAAAATTGTTCATTGAGAAGTGGTAAAGATAATATAGTGTGACGAATTGTCTTTCGCTCTTTTTCCTAGCATATGATCGGTACATTTTTGGGAAATACATTACAAGCGTATGATCGTGCTTGTCTCTTTTGAACTGTCAAACACTGAATTAGACCGGTCATGATATGGGCAGCTGGCTCATAGTTTTCTGTTGGACTGGTCATAACCTCTGAAAGAAGAATCATTGAGGAAAAAAAAGAGACATTTTAGCTTACCAACTCTATCTTATAATGCTGAGCAGTGGCTCGATAGCTTCACACAGCTTCCAGTTAAAATCAGTAAAGTAGAAGCATCATTTGTCACGGGCAGTGGTTGGGAGGGTGACCACGCCGTACTCTCCTTCTCTGGGCTGCTAGAGTTCCGTGGGTTGGGGACGTGCCCACGTTTATATGTGACATCCAAAGTCCTTCTGCTGTGGGTATGTGGAGAGGAGGGTATCAGCTCATGTGTGACTTCTTCACCTGACCGTGGTTCAAAACTACGAGGCACTTGGTGATGAACGAGTGTTCAAAACACGTTAAGATAAGGTTACAATCCGGAGCCCGCCTGCACAGCTATGTATATATATCCTATGATGCTGTTTTTGATTTCTGCCGGAGATTGAATTTTTCAGGATAATAATGCACCTTATATTTAATGAGCTCATGGAGTAAGTTAAGAATCTGCCTTGGCCCCCAATGTCACCCAACTCCAATATAATTGAACAGTTATTGTCTATTTTAGAGCATTTAATAAGGAATTAATATCTTTCACTGAGATATCTTCCATAACTTTCATAATATTTGAATATACAATATTCATTTAAATACAATTCAGAACTTGTATGAATGAAATCATAGGGGAATCCAAGCTTTATTATCAGCCAAAAAACTCTACACTACACTTCTAAGAATCTTTATAAATCTAAGGAGCTTCCATCAATTTGTTAACCATTTGTACATAAATTAAATGAATGTTTCACTTCTCTTGATTTTTGTAGGGAGATTTCTATAAATTTAGCTATCACAAACATTCAACATACAAATTAATGTCTCTAAAATTCTCATTGTTAAAGATATTTTCAGAGACACATTTGAATGAAAAATAAATAAAAAATATCATTGAAGATAAGCATATGAGGTTCTAAATTTAGAGCTCTATTTCTGTGTAATTTGTTTATTCCCGTCCATAAACTGGATTTATATTTTTAATCGACATGTTATTAATATTTTTATAACTTAATAATTTTAATCATAAATGCCTATCTTTATATAAAATATTTTATTAGATAATTTTAATAAATTATCTAATAAAGCATTTCGTATTTTACTTTTAATAATTCATTCGAAAGAAATCATTTTTGGACATCACTCGTCAATGCATTCACTTAAAAATTTCATGGTTTTGCGTAAAATATTTATCTATAGAATTATTTTGATTAAATTATTTAACTAATCAAATTTGTATTTTAAAATACTTTTGTGGTTATGAATTTGTTTAATTTAAATACGTCATCATACTTAAGAATGAAAATATTAAATTTAGTAATAGTATATCTTATTTTTTAATGTATTTAAATCTATTCTTTTATAATAAAAGTTTAAAAAATCATACGGTTATATTCATAACATTTCTTTAGGCAAATTTTGAGTGCCAATTCAACATTTGTTGTGATAAACTTACTGTTTTTGCCTATATTTATTCTTGTGAAATAAAAAGCTATTTTATGGAAGTGCCGATCGAAGAAATTACCTATCGCTGTCAAATATAAACAAATTTTTGAATTATGTTGTAATTTTAGAATGGATTCGTGGAAAGTAGCAGTAAATCATGGGCCTACTTGCCGAAATGAAACAAAATAGCCTCAATGTATATTTTCAGGAGCAAGCATAACGCCTAAAATACAGTGGCAAGCAAAAATAAAAGAAAAAATTTGTGGATTTTCTTTTAAGAAAAAGCAAATTCCCTTAAAATTGTCTCACAATGGATTGAATGCCTTAATTGCTTTGGCACGAAAATTCCTTCATTGTTATTGCTGGATTGTAAATTTGTATATTATTTGAAAGTATGAATATACTAACACTTTCTGAAATACAGTCTCAAGATCTTGTGGCATTTACATTGTGAAAATGAAACATTTCTATTGGTTAATATTTTTTATTTCTCATTTTAAACAATAAATATTGTGCTTCCTGCAAAATAACTTAGCTAATATTATATTAGAATAATTTATATGAATTATTAAAAGATTTTTAAGTAAACAAAAAACTGTATTACAAAGTTATCCATACGCTTACTTCATTTGATAAATCTTTTAATATGTAAAATTATCTTTGCTTCAAACCAAGTATGATGTACTTCCTGTTAATTTAATATTTTTTATTTCCTTTTAAATCTAAATATTAAATGTAATTTTTCAGATAATAAAATCATTGCAAGTCTTTGGAATCAGTTGCTATGCAAAAATAAAATTAACAAAGAAAGGGAAAATAAATGAATTTATTTTCATTTTCCCATGCTTTTAATTTGAATGAGAACTTGTAGTGGTGGTTGCATCATGTTTTTCGTTGTATCAACTTCGATTGTTTGCATCATGCTTGTAGTAAAAGTTGTTGAACACTTTTCAGATATAAATTCATGCAGTTAATGTGAGCCATCTTCAAGCATTCAGCAAGATTCTCACAGGCACATTCACATTTATATATTTGAAACATTCACATTACATTTTAGTAGTCTGTGTGCTCAAAATCTTGCCTATATTCTTACTTCATACTGTAAGACATATTTGTTGAACTCTTAAGAAGATAATTTAATTCCAATGAAATAAATTTTAGCAATATCTACAGACTAATGATGTTAGAATTAAGAAAAAAATATATATATATATATATATATATATATATATATATATATATATATATATATATATATATATATATATATATATATATATATATATAAAGTCTGTAAAAGTAGTTAATAATGTTTGCATGTATTCAGAGAAAAGGTATCAAAAACAAATTATTTCAAATATTTTGGTAAATGATTCAAATTGTAAATAAATAAATTTGTTTATGGATTACGAAATAAGCCTTTCTAAAATATTAAATGTTTATGAGCCTTAAAAATCAACTTTATTTATTTAATAAAAAATTCATACAACTGTTTAATTTAATGAATGAATTTTAACAATATAATTTAATAAACTCATATTATTATACTATTTAGCATAAATATAATAAAATCAAATTAATCTCGTTGTAAGAATAAAAACATTTTCAAAGCATTTGATGAAAAAAATGTGTGAAAAAAATATTTTACTCTTTAAATATGTTGAAACAAATATAAAGGAATCTTATTGAAAATTTAATATACTATTGCTTGTGCTATAAAAGTACACCAGGACAGAAAATTAGCATATAAGTTTCAAGCAGTGGAAAAAAAGGCAGTGCTATAGAGATCCTGATTTCTAAGATTCCTTTTAAGATTTGCAACTTCTTTGTTGAAAACAAGCTGTTGTGAACAAATTTCTTTTGGAGCTCTAATCAAAGGGGTGGCTTTATTGATCGGTAAGTTTCGACAATACTACTCACTTCTTTGAGTGGATTAGCACTGAAGAAATAATTCATGACTTTACACTTCAATATCTCAATGATAAGAAATCTACAACAGAGTAAGGTGTTGTTGAATTAAAAAGAGGTAAAAAGGCATACATGAGGATTGTGAATATCAATCCAGTAAGCAAGTTCTAGTAAGCAGGAAAATAATGCGCGCTTAAGAAAATATTGAAATAAATAAATTATTTTGGATGAATCCTTATCTAAAAGTTCAAACATTTCTAAAATAATTATTTTCAATACCATTTAGTATGATGACATATTGCTTAGCCTCACTAGGTATATATAAATGTATATTCATTGATACAATTATATTATCATTTGGAAATTATATAGTTTTTCAATTCACGTGTTTAAATTTCTGGTCATATTCTACCTTTTTTAAGCTTAGCTTGTCATCTTATTTGAAAGTTTTTAATATTACTCACAGTTTAATTAAATTCACATGAATTAATTATCTCTATGCAGACTCCGTGTGGTATTAAAAGGGAACTGCAGCATATAATCTGCAATTTCTTCTAAAATCCTTATTCATACATTAAGACACAATCCGGAAATACTCGCCATGTTCTTCAAATGATGATGGCATTCCTTTTCTCTTTAGATATATTTTTTGAAATTTTAATATATATTTTTCAAAATTTTAATGTATTTTTCTTACCTTAAAACTATGTTAAGTGGAAATGAAATCGTATGCATAGCAGATTTCTATTGATAAGTTTATGATTTTATCTGTTAATTATTTTTTGATCGTTATTTTAACTTCAACATTTCAATCAGCATTACCTTGAAAAAAATAAAAATAAATGGAAGACAGTATAAATGAGAATATTCACAATAATCTCATTTATAATGCATAATATAGTAAAGGTGAGCATAGTCTCAAGATAAATAAGAAAGTTCTTGTTGTTTTAATGACCCAAAAAACAGGATCTACAGAAGGTGTAGTCTATTATTAATCCTCAAAGTAATCACCATCGCCATCTAGCACCTTCTTCCAACTTGGGGGTTTCGGATGCAAAGAAATCCATGAGTACATGGCGCAAGTCTGCTTTATTGGTGAAGAATTTTCCATGAAGAGGATTGTTCAGGAAGTGGAAGAAGTAGTAATCTGATGGTGCAAGGTCAGATGTGTGAGGAGGACGTAGCAAAATCTTTCAACCAAGTGGATGTATGATATTCCTGGCCAAACGCCTCTTGTTATTGGCCAAGAACAATGTGCATTTGCGATTAACCAGAGCTGGCTCCTTCTCTTGCAATGCATGTTGCACAAGTTCCAATTGCTGACAGTACAAGTCTTCAGTGACCGTATAATCCGTTGATTGCAGTTCATAGTGAACCACTTGGCGACTAGTCCACCAGACACCAGCTTCATCACAGAGGGACAAATATCCCGACCTGGATTTGTAAAACAAATGCCTTACCGTACGTTTATTCACAGTACTATCCCCAAATGCTTAACATTTTCAGCGACTTGTTGCAGTAGCTGATAAGCCCACTTTGAAAGTCATAAAACCAACAACACTGAACAAGCTTCCTCCACACACCTGTTTCTCTTCGCTACTGTGTAAGTTGCGATTGATGAATGTGCGCTGTGGACCTGCTTTTATAATGACTGATATTCTTACTCCCTATTGGCCAGTGTCTAAACCACGTCATATACTAATTTGCATACTTATTCTCAGTTCATTCAATGGCAACACGAAAACGGTAAGAGCTTTCTTGTGTACTTTATGCAATTATCTCTTCCATATTTTCCAGTAATAATTTTGCAAAGTACTTAAAATAAATCATTTTTCCTAAATTTCAATAATTAGTGACAATTTTATTCTAAATTAGAAATACTTGTTAAAAATACTGTTAGTTATTTAATGTTAATAATTAAGAGTATTTTCATTAATAATGCAAAATAAATCATTAAAATTAATATAAAACAACTCATAAAATAAATTTATTTCTTGTAAACACTTAATTATCATATGCATTAGTATTAATTTAAATTAATAATGTCAATTTTTAAAAAAAATAATAAGTTTTGAACTATAGATTGCTTATAAAGCATTAATATTTTGCTGAAATAAGTTAGTAAGTTTTAGAACACCACTATGTATTTTCACTAAACTACCTAATTGTTGTTTCTTTATATGTGAAAATGTGTTTCTTTATATATGAAAAATTTTTACTTCTTTGTTAAAATAAAAAAAAATTTTAGTTTCTTAAGAATAATTCTATGGGATAGAAATTATTTTTTCAAAAATTTTAAGTGCATTTATGTGCATGAGTTCTCATTTCTCATGAAGATATTTTAGAATCATTAATATTTTTACTGAAAAAAAGAGTCTCAAAATTCATTTCTTAAAAAAAAAGATAATTTTAATTTGAAAGTGTTCTCTGTTCCACTTAACGACACCATTAATAACAAGTAGGAATGAATTCTTAAGTTCTTCAACGCATTTTTAATTCTAGAGTTCAATTATCTTCATTGAATCTAATTCCAAAATTTGACATCAAATAAATATGACGTCGTTAAAAGTCTAGAGTTTCATTGCAAAAGTCAAGTGTCATTAAATTTTTTACCCACTCATTAATTATCAACATTAATGGAAAAATGTCTACAATGCGTATAAAATAATCTTTTTATTGAAATAAGAAATGACTATTAGTTTTAATTCAAAAAGTATCAGGGTAGATTAATGGAGTTTTTAGTACCAATTTATAGAGCATTTTTTTTTCATTTTTGCTACAATCAAAACTTAATTTGTTCTGATTTTAAATGTTTATATTTAATAGATTTACATAAAAAGTTTAAAAAAAATCATTATTTACTTACGAGAGAACTACCTCGTTATTGATTCAAAGTGCTCATAATTAAGGTCAGGCTTTGCAAAAAATTAAATAGATGATAAACTTAATAGAATTGCACTTAATAAGATATTTCTATTCTCGAGAAATACATGTTAATTTTTTAGTCTATCGCACATTTTATACCACGGAAGGAAAAAATAAGAAGTACTTCTTTTCACTTAATTAGAATATTATATTTTTAAGAATTATAGAAATAAATATTCATTACTTTCATTTTACGTTTCAAAATAGCATTTTTAGACCATTATGCGAATTAAAATGTAACAAAACTCCAGTGTTATTATTAAACAATAAAAGTAAGATTTATAAGAGTTAAAATTAAATTTATTTCGTATATTTCCATACAAGCCTTTAAAATTATAAAGACGTTTTTCTAAATTAAAATTTTTAAAAAAGGCATTTTTCCTAAATCGAACTTATGTATATAACATAATGGAATGTTTAATATAATTTTATTATGTAATGTATTTTATAAAATAAACCTGATAAAAAGTATTCCTTCAAAATTCAAAAGGAAATATATTTCCCATAAAAGAAGACAACAAAAATGTTGTTATTAAAAATATTATACATTTATTTACAATAGAAAATATTACATTCTAATGAGTGTTTTCATATTTCTATCATGATCCTGGGATCACTCAGTATGTCTGGAGGAATAATATGACGTCAATTTTAATAAATATGCAGATTAAATTTTTCTGATTTAGAAAAAATATTTTGAGCACATATTTTAAAATTATTTTGATAATTTTATTTCAACAGGAGCAAAGTAAAATTAAATTTGTTATGTAATACATTTTCAATGCCCTACTTCCTGTTCAAAACTTCAGAAAATATTTCATAACTAATTGTAAAACAAAGTTCAAAAAATCTGTATTAAAATTCTTACGTAGGTTAATTAATTTAATACTTTAATGTATGCAATGCTTATATATATATATTTTTTGAAGAAACATGTTTAAGATCCAAATAATAAAGATTAGCTATTCTTTAGATGCTGAAAAACGAAATGAAAAGAATCAGAATAAAAACATTAGTTATTCTTAGATTATTTTGATTAAGAAATTTTGTTCTATAATACATTTATTCATGAACAGAGGGTAGAAAACATGTGTAATATTCACATTAGTATTATTTTAATAATTCTAAAGAAATTTTAGAAAAATAAAGAAATTTTGTTCTATAATACATTTATTCATGAACAGAGGGTAGAAAACATGTGTAATATTCACATTAGTATTATTTTAATAATTCTAAGAATAATTCATAAAAATCTTATTAAAAAAGTAAGCAAAAAAAAATGCAAAGATTATGCAAAAAAGTAAGCAAAAAAAAAAACTATTTACTTCACTACAATTTAATTGTAAATATAAAACAATTTTTTACGATGGCTTTCTTATTGCTAATTAGCAAAATATGACAAGCTGTTTTTAAAATTAAGTTTACAAATTTTTATTTCTATTAATTACATTCATCGTTTTAATCTTTTTTCCTAACGGTTTTTGTAAGGTAGAAAATTGTCTTTTGCTATGTAAACTATTTTCGATAGTACAACCAAATGAATTTAGATTTGATAACAATCTGAGAATCGAAACCAATGCACAAAATTGCATTTGTATGTCTACATATGTAACCTATAGATCCACATCTACGCTGTGGTCTAGATGATTAAAACTCACACTTAAAAAGATTCGATTGTTTACTTATAATATATTTTTTCTTGTGAGGTGCAATAAAATATAAAAGCATGCATTTAAGATGTGTAACAGTTGAAAAAATTAATTTGATGACTAAATTCAGTTATTTATTAAAATAACTATTTTTGTGCTTATTTCTAAATTTATAAGAAAATTATTTAAAAACATTTGAACAAATTATTGTATAAGGAAATAGTGATTTGAAATAAAATACTTAAAAAAAATTGCCACAAAAATTTAGCAGTAATAAAGACAGTTTTATTGCTTCATTTCAATTATTAAACTGACGCTTAATTTTATTTTTATTTCACATTGTATACTTCTGCTGAGAAGTATTCTAAATGAAATAATTCTAGTTAATTCTTTTGAATGTTATATACACATAATCAGATATCAGACTCAAATGTTTGCCCCAAAAATATACGACAAAGCTAAGGCTGACAAAGCTAACATTACATAATAAATGGCAAAATGTCATTCCCTAAGTAATTCAAGGCTATAGATCATATTAAGTGCTTACAAGTCTCTTTTAGCCCCAGTGATCAGATATAAGGAATTTCAAATACTTAGGAGCTCTTGACATTTGCATCATCTTTGCACAGTTGTATTTCTGAAGAATTGGACGTTCTGCAGACAAAATACGCCTTTTTAAAAACTAAAATTCATTATTCAATATAAAATTATAGTAAATCTTTTTTTATCCTACGCCGGTCCGTAGTATCGCTGCCATTAATCGATGAGCAGCCCAATAAAAATATGGAAAAGTACAAAAACAAGAGCAAAGTTCTTTAATAGCCTCAAAAGTGTTTTTAGTGATAAACTTTAATACTTCAGGGCAGTTCTATCCTTATCACCATGATTGCACAATGGACAAAGCAGAGTCCATTACACGTATTCGATGCAGATGCTTTTGCAGGTAGTCATGTCCATTTGTCATCCTGAAACAAGCGACACCGTAAGTTCGTGGTAAGGAGCCAGGGATTTTATTGTTCCCATCAAGCATAGCTTTCCACTGTCCATAGCCGCATCAACATAAAGGGAAACTCTGTCATCCCTTATTTTATTAAGGAATACACTTTTGATGTTACGTAAAGGCAAAGGGGGATTTGGCTGGATCATAAGGGAACTAGCTTTCGCAAATTTGTCTGCCTGCTCATTTCCAAAAATATCACAGCGGCTCGGGATCCATTGAAGAGCAAAACGGACCTTCATTTCAATGAGCTCGTGCAGCTTCATTCTGCAAGAGTGGACTAGTGTATTATTACTATAATTTTGATTAGTAAGCAAAAAATAGTAGCTTGTGAATCAACAAGGAAAACAATTTTTTGATCATGGATGCTTCTTAATTTGTTAATTGCAAGGGCTATTGCAGCAAGCTCGCCATCGAAATTATTGCAGTATCCCTCCACAGGGAAGCTTATACCAAAACCTTTTGAATACTCCAGCATCAGCATTTTTATAGCATTCTCTGCAGCACCAAGCACCATTTGTGAAAATATGGTGTCAATCTTCACATGGGTATCTACTAGGAATTGTAACCAGAGTATCACTTTTCAACTCCTTCTGTAGTTTTTACTGTTTTTTTAACTCCTTAAACAAGATCTAGATGAACCTCCAACCTATCTATATCCACGACAGAATTCCATTCCTCTGGAAAAACCTGGTGATCTGGGGTACGGATATCATAAGTGTCATAGAGATCATTAATAATTGAAAGAAATGACCAGTGGGATTTTAGTCTCTCAACCGATGGGCTATAATTTCGTAGAAAATTTCTCTTTCTTCTCGAGATTCTTTCAACAAGAATCATAACATTTCTGTTACATCTATCACCCAAAGATTCCGATTTAGTCTGCAGTTCCATAGCAACTATAGGAGTTTATTTAGCTCCTCAGTGATTAGACTCAACATGCTCTGCTGGAAAACACCAAGTTAGTGTCTATTAGAATCTGAGGCAGTAATTAACACCTCATTTCCATATTCAACAGTGGAACGAACGTAGCTTTTATATGCTGTGTATATCTTGAGTAGAGTCTCAAGTGATGCTAGACAAGCGCTTAATTAGCTTAGATCTCAAGTATTCTCTATTAATTGCAATGTCAATTTGTTTTTTCCAAGTCAGTTTTGATTCTAAGTGAATACCCAAGTAAATGGTATCATTTGTTCTAATTAGGTTTTTTCCTTTATAGCTAAGATAAATATCATGATGCTTGGTACTAAGGGAGAACAATTGGAAAGTTATCTTATCAGTGTTTACTACTATATTATTCACATCAGCTCAAGAGCTTAGAACATTTAGGGCTCTTTGTAGAGCACATCCCAGACTAGCTGTATGAGAACCAGTAGCATTCATTACCATGCCATTTGTAAACAGCAAGGCATTTACACCTCGGACAGATTTATAGATATTGTCTTTTAGGTCATTGATCATAATATTAAATAAAATAAGGCTCAGCACTGCATCCTGAGGTAAACCCTGTTTGGCATGCAAACACTTTTGCACATTGTGGCCATATATAACACTTATAAAGTGTTGATCAAGAAAACTCTTGATCCTTTTATACATATTTCCAGTTATGCCATTTTAAAAAAATTTTTGAGTAATTCACCTCTCCAAACTTTATCAAAGGTACTGTTAAAGTCTACAAATACAGCAAGGGTAATTTGTTTCTCTGAAAGTAGTCCTTGGTTCCTTGGAATAAGCAGACTATATATTCAGTTGTAAATCTATGTCTACGAAAACCTGCCTGTCTCTTTGAATGTAAATCTTTTTTACCAAGCATGAAGAGTATCCTATTGGCAATCAACATCTCAGTAAGTTTACACATTATATTTGTAAGAGAGATTGGGTGGTAACTCTCCAAACTTTCAGCAGGTTTGTTAGGTTTCTCTATAGCAATAATTAATGCTTTCCTCCAGGGACTTGGCAAGTTGACTCTCCAAGATAAATTTATAAATTTCAGTAAGATAGATTTTGCTGAGTTTCTGAGATTTAATATAAATTCAAGTAGAATTCCATCTGGGCATGCCCTTTTACCTTTTTCGAGAGTTTTTATACCCTTTTTCTAACATAGTCATACTGAAATCAGAGTAAAAATGTTTTTCAAAATTTCCATTTTCGTTTCCCAATTTTAGTCCCAAGTCACTCTTCCTAATTTTGATAGTAGGACTATAATTACTTAACATTAATTAAAATAAATCTCATCAAATTAACATAGCAAAACTGATGAGATTTATTTTGGTTAATTTATTTAATTTGAAACAATTTCCAATTCTTAATTGTCTTTTTTTATATTGTAAAGAAACAAACTTCTAACCTATTGAATTAACTGTAACGAAAAATAAATTTAAAAGTTTTTAACAAAATGCAAAACCAAAATGAACCAAAATATTTTCCGTGAATTGACAAAATGTTTTCCATCTTTGTAAACCCTTTAACTTATTTTATTAATTTGTTGAATAAATTATGTTATTCTTTCAAAAGGAACGATAAAATGATTCCAATTTTCCCCATTTTTGTCCTTTTTCAAAACAAACAAATTATTTAAAAAATTTCTATCAATCATTTTCTATAAATCATTAATCGACATAAGATATACACACAATTATTTTTCAATTCAGGAAATTACTCATTACTTTTTTTTCGTTTGAAGGTTGCTCTCTTCTTTCCATGAATTAATTAATTAAATTAAAATGGAGAATATTGTACTAATGAGTTATGCTATGTTTTATTGACAGTAATTGATGGCACTATTTTAATCATATTTAACTGGATTATAACTTTCGACATTTTTGATTAATATTTGTTAATAAACTTTGTTAAGTTATTAACTAGTATGTGCTTAACTATTTTTATTCATGTCATTGCTGTCAAGTATTATGCAATTCTTAGTTTTTAATATACCTTCTGAAATGTATTCTGACTATAAATATTTTAAAATTATAAAATAATGTATTCGTGTATATATATATATATATATATATATATATATATATATATATATATATATATATATATATATATATATATATATAATCTGAGAATAGTGTTAGATATATGCTTCTTTGTCAAATCTAAGAAAACAATGTAGAGAAATACTTTTAAGGGACAAGTAAATTCTAAATTCTTATATTCTCAAAATTTATACATGAAATTGATACACACACACTGTTGCGCTTAAATTTTGAAAGATTTCACAAGTTTTTAAAAACATTTATTTATATATAGTGTAAAATTTTTGAGTAAAATTTCTATGTTGTTGTTGTCGTCTGTGCTAGCTAGGCTGGCAATATAGGGTGCGCTTGCTCCACTTTTTCAACTGCACCATATTTTGGTGTGGAGTCTGTCTTCCTCAGTACACGTATGCCATAGGGACCCGTTTATTGGGTAGGCAACCATTCACACCTCATTCAAACAAGGATAGGACAAATACAGGATAGATAGAGAGAGAAAGTACATCCATGCCCGAACCGGGATTCGAACCCAGGGCCTCCCTATCCGTAGTCAGGCACTCTGACCACTAGACAAGGGTGGTTCTTCTTCTTCTTCTTCTTCTTCTTAAAATTGAGTTTGTATGTCATTGGGCACCTCTGCTTTTATCAGCATTTTGTACCATTAACTCCAAACCCAATGTTTCCTAGTTCCAGTTGCTCGGGTCACCCACTTTACTAATAAAGTTCGATAACCCTTTAATGGAGTCTAGGTGTAACTCTCTAGTATGGATGAAGCCTAAAGAAGTTAATTTAGGGAGGGCAAGAGCCTCACATTCGTAAATGACATGCTCTGCCGTTTCCTCTTGCATATGACATTTCCAGCAGATAAGGTCTTACTGAAATAGTCCCATCTGGTCAGAAAGTCAGTCATGCTAGGAATAGCTTCCTGACTTTCACCAGAAGATGATTTAGAGGTCATTTCTACCTCAAGTGAAGGATTCATTGTTGCCCCTTTACAAGATTGCCTCTGAGTTCCCTTGTCTTTTTCAGCAAGGTCTACTTTAGAGGCTTCACCTGCAAATGCAGAAAGGTTTGTTACTTCTTGTGTCTTTTCAGCCACAAGATAACAATTAAAAAGCTCAGGTAATATAAGTCCACCCAGCATTGCCTGAGTTACTGGGCAAGGCAAATTACTCTAGAAGTTCGCCAAGCAACTAGAGGCTCCGTTAAGACACCAATACCGCGGTGCCAATTAGCCCTAGGCACGGATCGCATAACACCAGGGTTTACGGGAGCTGGTTCGCGGCCTCTGATTCTATATTCAAGGCTATCCTGTCATTCCTACAGGACATTTGGCTATCCACCACTTGCCGACGCGCCTGGTGGCTGTGCTCAAGCCCCAGGAAGGTACACGTACCCCCTGGTTCCAGGGACAAGGGTGGTTGCAAAATTTATATGAGATTGTTAAATATGGTAAACATCAAAAGGTAATGTAAAGTAAGGTAAAGAAACAAACAAAAGAATCAGATCTTTTAGTTTGAAAACTATAATTTAAATAACATTATTTTATCAGTACATAATATGCAACATTATTAATTCAATTATAAATAATTCTGAAATAAATATTTTATTTTACAACTCTCAGACAAAATTCATTAACTTCAATGACACTTCAAACGTAACAAATATTCTAGTACGCTACAAAATATAGAAGTATTTATAAGGATTGCTAGATATGCATATTCTGTATAATAATAATCTAACTTATTAAACCCCAAATTCTGAAAAAAAGCGTAACCATATAATAAAAGTTTTAAATATAAAATGCACGAAACATTAAAACAAAATATTTTTTTATAAAATTTATCTAAATCTAGTGAACAAAAATTTTATGTCACAAAAATAATCAATCATTCACACAGCAAACTATATCTTAAATCTCTATTTCAAAAGAGAAGGTCAATTATTTGGATACTAAAATTAGTTTAATGGTCAACAAACCTGACAGAAAATTTTCTTCAATTAGTAAATTTAATTTTATATTTAATGCTTTTAACACAAAGGAAAAATTAAATGAATCAATTAGAAACAAATGTATTTTATTTTAACTCACAGATCATGAAAAAAATATAAACACAAAGATCAAATGTTTTAGTTAGAACTACATTATACATATTTTATAATTTTACGCATTTTCGTCCTCCAGTATATTGTACTAGTAAAAATATCTCTTCTACCATAAATGTGATTTCTTTTATTTAAAAGTAAATCGGGAAATATATGCAGAATATGAAACTTTCAATTTTAATTAACTGATTTAAAAAAATTGATTTTCTTTCAAACAAAAGTGACTTTCTCATTTTGATAAGAAATTATATTCCTTTGTGCTAAAAGGGATTTTAAAAGTTTGCATTATGTTCATTACTACACGAAATTAATTTTTGCAAATAGGCACAAAACAGTGACGTGTCTCTAAATTTCAGTTAATTTTTTGGCTATTACTCTCTTATATTATTTTTAATATTTTATTGCATAATTTTATTGTTTTTACTAATAAAATTTCAGTTACACTAGTGATTCTTTTTGTCATCCTTGTTTGTGTAACATAATTTCATATTTCACAATTCTAAAAATATTTTTGCTTCGCTTGGATGTTCAAATAATAGCAAATTTAGACCCATAAGGATTGAGTATAATTGATTAAGAATAATAAATATATTTGTTCATTTCATATAGAAGATTTTTAGATAATTATGTCAGCCGATGTAAAACCAAATTTCAGTTGTAATAACTTAACATTTAAATATGTGTTAAATAATAGAGTAAATTTGAAAAATATTTACTGCAATTTTTCATATATATCTTTAGAAAAAGTAATTAGTTATAAATATTATATCTCAATTAAAAATATTTAATGGTAGACATCACTTTCTAAGTATATCGTTGAATCTTGTGTTATAATGTCTATTTTTATATAATAAGATGAAATAAAATTATTTTTGCGGTTTAAAAATGAATTAATTTTATTTTGCTTTTAAAAAGCAGTATATGAAAGCAGTATATGTGTACAAGATTAATAAGATTTCTTCAAACCTCAACCATTCTATAAACCTTTATGTTAGTAAAAATGAAAATAAAACTCTCAGAAACCATGGAATACAATACTTTTTATTCATAGTTCGGTTATTATTATCTTCTTTAATAAAAAGCTCCATAAAGTAATTTATTCACACACACATACTCACACTCACACACACTATTTATACTTGAAAATATTATTCACGTATTATATATTAAACTTGGAAACTTTCTTATGATAGGAAATTAAAATACAATCACTTAAGTATGTAAACAAAAAATTCCCAATATACAGTCGCTTTTAAGCCTAAAATATGTAGTTTAATAATAAATAAATTTTTTAAAGAAAATGATCGTAAAAGAAACGAATAAAAATAAGTTTAAAAAACCTGCCTTAAAGTACAAATTAGGAGATCATAAATATATAGCCTATATCTGTTTATTATCTCTTTAAATGCTTTTTAAGAGAACGCTAGAAAATATTTTTCTTCCATCTTGTATCTGAATAACTTCATCCACTTAAGCTGATATGTCAAATTCTCAAAGTTTTTACGGGAATGATAAATTTTTCCCTAATTTAGAAAATTGTTACTATAGGAACACATTCTGCCCCTCTTATT
Source organism: Latrodectus hesperus (assembly GCA_037975125.1). Lineage (NCBI taxonomy): Eukaryota > Metazoa > Arthropoda > Arachnida > Araneae > Theridiidae > Latrodectus > Latrodectus hesperus. The sequence continues at coordinate 94,285,655 of CM075854.1, forward strand.
AAATCTTCTTAGAAAGCTAGCTTTTAACAAGAGTCACTTCCTGGTAGCGTAAACATTTTAATCACCATAGAATGATGATACCTACAGTGGGGAATGAGGATCATATACCGGAGAGGATGGCGTCACCTAAACCATTTTCTTTGAAATTTAAGCTTCCACTTAAGCAATCTTCCTTTTTCCTTTAGAAAAGTATTAGAACTTAATCTTACCTCGCTTTCCTAAGTTTTCGTTCTTTCGATTAAATTTATGTTAAGTATCATACTCTGCATATCTCGTTAAAATTATCGGTAAACTGGCTTTGAGAAGGAGTGTTCAAGCGATGAAGAAATATTATCATAGTTATTTAGACATTGAAAACTGCTAAACAAACTCAGCCACACAATTTAAATACTATTTTTAATTCATGTTTCTAACAAAGTGAAGCAGTTTATGAAGTTAAACATTTAATATTTATGATGCTATTAAAATTTTTAACTATAGTTCAATATCTAGGATCATAATGTAAGGAAAATATTAAGTGTTTCTTTATGTTAAGAACTGAAAAATCACGGAACAAGACATTTGGATTTCACTTAAAAAAAAAAATTGTGATTTCAAGTATATACTACTCACATTTGTTATAAATGTTACTATAGTGGTATTTTAACTATGTAAAATTAATTTACAAGCTACCGTTTTATAAAGAGTGACATAAAATGAATATATAACACAAAATACAGATGCTATAAACTGATTAATGATTTGTTGATAGCAAAACTAAGTTCTTTTAGCATAATTCATTTTTTAATTAACAGAATATTAAATAAACATTGAAATTGATAATTTACTTGTTTTCGATTAAAACGTGTAAGTAAATGTTAAATTCACTGATTCCTAAATCACTCAAAATTACTCAAAAACTTTTATCAATATTATTTTCTGGATAAAAATCAAATTACAGCAAATCGTTACAAATAATTCGTTACAAATCAATTACATAACTCGAATAATTCCAATTACTCCAAGATTAAAAATTCAAAACTATATTTACTGTATACTATTTTTATGTATATTAAGAATAAAAGATTCTTAGAAAATGTAAAAAATTTAACCTAAAGATGGCATGTCAGTTATCCATCTATATTAACTTTGGAATAATTATATTTGAATCATCATCTCAATTTTATAACTACATTCTTGAAATTTAAAAGAAGAAAATTTTCAAAAAATAGGCAACGGGAACTTGAAAAAGCTTTTTGCAAGAAAATATACATCAGAATAAGGTACGACAATTTATTTCCTGAAAAAATTTAAATGTCACTTTTTATATAACAAATAAATTTCTGGGATATTATAATTACTGAGTTTCTACTACCACTGTTTTTAAAGTGATGGTTAGCTCCCAATCCAATAAAAAATTTAAAGAATACACTAAGTGAAACTATTTATTGTTGATATTTTTATCTGTTAAGAGTTACACTGTCTACCATTGATTATTTGGATACCTACGCAAATGAGGATGTATGTAATCCTGATATACGCCATGTCTTCTGTATCTAAATATCGTGTAGGAATCAGAATTGTCATTAATCGCATGCAAGATGAAATGTAATACAGAGATGTCTGACTTTGATAAAGGCGTGATTGTCGGACATAATAGAAGTGGATAATCCTTTAGGGAAATGCTGTTGAGTCAAACATTTCAAAATCAACAGTGGCGTTTATGATTAAGAAATGGGAAGTGAGTGGTGAGATTATTAGAACTGGCTTCAATCGAGCAGACTAACGAACTAAAAGATAGAGACTAATAAGCACTGTTCTAATAAATTTGAAAAAAAAAACGCCAAACTGATAACCCAGGTACTCCAGGAGTTCCAACAGTTTCCGGGACATTTTGTTTCGACAGTTTTTACAGTAAAGTGGAATTATTGTGTGGGGTTGTTTCTCGTGGTATGAACTGACTCTTGATCCCAATTCATGATAAACTCAACTCTGACTCCTACTCCACTAAATGAGTTTTCTACGTTGGGGAAATTTTTCAGATTGGATTATCGTTAATTATAGATTGTTGCAATGTTTAAAATGGATTGTCATGCTGACAATGGATTGAACCGATATGGCCTGCCCTAAAATCAGACTTGAATCCTATGGACTACCTCTGGGATTAGTTGAATCTCTGAATTAAAGGGGATGTAACAAACGTACAAATTAATCAGTTATTATGGTAACTAGGAAATTTTACGAGAATAAATTTATCATTACATATGACTTAGCTTATAATTAGAAATTCTGAGCAAGTCTGAATTTAAAGAAGGGTGTCCAGTACTGGTAGATTTTCAAAGATTGTCATTTTTTAAAAGGATAATTGATTAAAATAAGCAGGGAATGTAAAACGTTAAATAAGGTTGGGTCTTGTAAATAATATTATAGTAAATCCTGATGAAAATAAACTATTAGCCACCCATCGAACTATATGAGATTATACTATTCAGATGCAAATGCATTTTATTTTTGGCTATATGATGAAAGGTTACAGCAAAACAAACCAAAATATCTTTATCGTGGTTGTCTCTATGAATAAAGACTAATGTTTGTACTTAAATGAGCTGCTAAATATTCAGAATGGCAGCAAAGTGATTGGAGTAAATTGTTATTTACTCACGATTCCTGAATCACATGGAACGATCACCAGACCTAGTTTTATGGGGAATGAGAACTATTGAAGTTATTTCTTGAAATGGGATGATGCTATATAATCTTCAATGACATTATAGGTAGATGTACGAACCTATATACTACTCGGAATGACAATGCGATGTCCGAAAGGTATACAGACAAGATATGGACTACGTATTAATTTTATCCACGCATATTTCCTTTCGTTTAAATCATGATAATGATATAATTCATGTAGTTCGTTCTATACCGAATGTGTCTGAATTTGTAGAAATATGGTTGCATTAATTTCATGAATAAAAATGCCAAATTGCATTCCTCCCACAAACTCGAATGCAAAATTTCTGTAAAAGTTCAAATAGAAAACATGGAATAAACCCTATGACTTATAGGTTTGTTACTTTGTAATTGTTACCTTTTTACGATGCTGAAGGGGAATTGCCAAACAGCTGAAGACAAAAAAGTACCCTGCAAACACAGTAATGTCGGTTACAATAAGGGTCTGAATTGGTTTGCCGATACGGGGGGTATCGGCCTAAAGTATGTCATGGCCTTGGAACAGTATCGGCAAACCCGACATGACTACTAGCCAGATATTTTAGCGATGTCATTCCATATGTGGACCGAATGTTTTCGATAAATAGCCCAGTATCTTTAATTATTAAATAACTGACCGCACTAAACTAAATAGAAATTATTTTTTTAATTCACGATTGTATTTGTTTGTAATATTTGTTTGATATAATCATTATTCAAGTTGCAATACCACTTATGCTACTTATCTATGTTGCATTCAAGAGTTCGTCTAAAATAGCTACCTCACTTACTGCTTTAATATTATTAAGAATTGCAAACAGAAAATTCGTAATGTTTATTAAATATTAGTTGTAATATTTATAAAATACTGAACTGAACTCCGTGGCACGACAGCCCATGTCGGCCAAGGCCTTTCAGTGCCCATAACTGTTTTCATGACCGAAGGTCCTGCGGTGCGAAGCATATATCTCAGTTAGGTGGTCAGCCTAACATGAAACCCCCAATGTTTAGTTCCCAAGCATGCTTGGTACCCACTTTATTAACCCAATGAAGAGATGAAAAGCTGAGTCAATCTTGCCCAGCCTGAAGATGGAACCTCTAACCTGTGCCATCGGAGCGTGAAACAGTAATACTAATCAGCCGAGCTTCTATTTATAAAATACGTATTTTAAAAATTTTACTCCTATTTAACTGAAATCAAAATTTTAACATTTCTATAAGTCTTTATACATATGGGAAAGCTGTTGGTTTTATATATTTTAATAATAATAATAGGCAAATGACATAATGAGTATTAAACACATAATAGGCAGTATTTGTACATTTCAGCAAATGGGTTAAATTTCATTCAAATTATAAGCAACAGCAGCCTGGAGTTGGTTTTATGAGTTAAAACATTACTTTGACGCAGCTGAATTAAACGTACAAATATTACATTTAAATAAAAGTTGACACAAGATTAAAGAATTATATATGAAAGTGATTGAAAATATGCCTCTTAACTGTGTCTTTTGCGTTTCCTATCAGTTATTAGTAAATAATTAAATTTCAAATAAATTAAATTTATTTTATGATTAAATATCTTGAACTTTATAATTCTTGTATCTTTTTCAACGCGTACATTGTAAAAAATGTCCAACTGGCAGAATCCTTTCGGAAAACTTCTCTGAAAACTTGTGGGTGATATATGTCTTGAAAACGAAGAAACACTAACACATCAAATTCTCCGAAATCATGCTCAGATGCGTAAAAGTAAAATTGTTAGAATGAATAAAAATTAAATTAAAATAAAACAATTCATTTAATACCTTTTCCTCGTAAATTCACAGGAATTAAAAAATATGCAATTTTATAATAACTAATTTTTAAGGAAATGATAATGTTATGAGTTATTTCCTATAATATTTTTTTAGTTTTATTTGAGAAAACAAAAATACCTCCCTGTGCACCAATGAATACCACACAGGGCCCGAAAGTGCAACAAATATGCTGGATAACAAATCTAAGATAAATCATGAGATGAAAAAAATAAATAAAATAAAAATAAAAAGTAAAAGAAGGCAGAGAGGAACAAAATGAGAAATAGATCCTATAATATATTGAAAACATTTTTATAAATATAAAAATATAGAGTGAAGGGACTGATTTCAAATTTTAAAATTACATAGATGTACATAAAATTATCTGTGTGAAGGAATACACACAGAATCATGGTTTTAAAAAATACCAGTAAAACTTCATAATAATTATTTATAAATTTTTTTAGAAAAAAATATAGTTTACTTTAACAAAATACATCGTTATTTATTGGATGCAAGTTTGTTCTTCATATGCTAATAACAACGACTTGATATATTTGCCCATATATATTTTTTATTTATATTATTTATTAACAATGCAACAAATATAACACTTCATAGATTTATTTTTAATTAATGACTAAGAATTTCCATTTATTTTGGTAGAACAAAAAATAAAAATAAAATACTCAAAGGCTAAATATTAAAAACGTATTAAAATGAATGTCTGGGGATGATAGTTTTCTATAAATAAAAATCTCTTAAAAAGTAATTTATTATCCTAGAATATGACTCTCATTTAATCTATACAAAACTTACTAAAAATTTGATCAAACATATAGTTTTGTACAACCTTAATTATCTTATCAATAAGAAATATAAAAAATTTATATCATCTATTATTTAAAAAAATTAAAACTGTACAGCAATGATATTCAGAATAATAAATTGATCAAATAAACAAAAAAGAAAGATTTCTGAAATATACAAATTAAATCATTTTTTTTGTTCTAAAGAGGAACCATTTTTCTTTTCTTTTTCTCTCATTTCTCTCATTGCTTTTAATATTTTAAAATATTATCTATAAAAGGAAGCTGTAAAATTTTATATTTATTTTAAAGATTATAGAACTTAATGAGAAAATCGTTACGAGTTTCTTTCTTAATATTAAAAAAAGCTTATGAAACAAATAAGTTTAAATACTTTGAAAAACTTCAATCATGAGAGTATTAGAGATGCCAAAGACTGAATATAATTTACATATAAGAATAATAATTAACAAACCAACATTTATCATTATTTTCTAAAACAAATTTTTAATTTTTGTAAAAATTGCATGTATATGTATTACAATTGTTTTATATAATTATTACTAACTCTGTAGTTTAATGTCAGATTTAATAACGTAAAATCTATGTATTAATTTATCCTAAATTAAAGAAAAGGCGAAACAAAATTGTTTATATATATATATATATATATATATATATATATATATATATATATATATATATATATATATATATATATATATATATATATATATATATATATATATATATATATATATATATATATATATATATATATATATGTATACATATATATGGTTTAATGCAAGATATATGATTAAATTTATAATATTGTATTCAAACAAATAGTTTATATAAAATAACTATTAATATGAAAATATTTAGTTAAGCGTTATTAATGTGGGAAAGGCAATTTTCGCCTTTTTCGTAATGAAGGTAATCATTATTTGCTTATGACTAATGAATTTAAAATGTATGAGAAATCTAAATACTAATTAAAAAGCTGAGTTGTTCTTCATATGCTGAGTTTATTCAAATATAATAAAATTAACTAATAAACTGCACTACCACATGAATGTAACTTCACTTGTTTCAGAAAATCCGCTTCACTTTTATGTGCGATTCTGAAATGCTAATGAGAATTAATGCAGTAATTTAATTATAGTAAAATAATGGAAATTTGAAATTCAAAGGACTTGATTTCCTAACATTATAATTAACTTTGTGGTTTATATTTAATTCTTTCTAAATATACGCACGCGCGCGCAATGTATTTTTCAATAATTGCTAAAATAATCTAAAAATATCAGTAAAATCTATCTAAACTGTACATATTGTTTAAAATGTACTTACTTTTAAATAAAAATATTTTCAATTTTTTTAATTATGAAGCAATATTATCCCAAATTTTATCTCAATCGTAATTTAAAGGACAATTTTGCAATGAATTGGATTTTAAGTAAAACATATATTCAAGATTGTATTATCAAGACATTTAAATTAAGTAAATCTTAAATATTTTAGTCATAGTAAAAATAAACTAAAATATTAGCTAATGTTTCACGAAGTTAAAATGTAATGAACCGAAAATATTCACCTTAATTTTATTCTCAGAAAATCTCTGTAAAAAAAATTTATTTTCTCATGATATTTTTTTTATTTTCTTCGTTACAGTTTATTTATTGCAAGATTTATTACTTCATTTTTGTATTTAACTGTAAAACTGGCGTATGTTTATTAAATTTAAAATATATTTCCCTTTCAAGAAAAAATAACTCCTAAAGAGGATACAAAAATTACTTTGTTTCCAAAGACTCAAATTATTTAAGATTTAGAAAAGATAACGAATTATTTATCGTTTCATCTGTTAAATACTTTTTTAATCAAAAGCCTCTTGTCACAGAGATATCCAATGAAAATGAAGTCATTGTGTTATTTTTATTATTAATATTTTCAGCAAAATTTATTAGCAGTGAAACATTTTAATTGGTTATTAGTATAATAAATCAAAATAGCTATTCAAACAATTAAAATTGTCTACTATATCAAAGAAATGAGTTTCTATTATTTCTGTCACTATGAAAATCTAAAATGTCTATAGGGTGTGAATTTTCATAATAATGAAGAGTTCAAAGGGAATGTTTTATTTCATGCGATAATGATTTAATGTAAAAAAAACAATGGTTATAATTTAAAACTAAAATTGTAAAACATTTTTCTTCGATTCATAATTTTCATAAAGCATAACTTGATTTAAGATATTGAAACAACAAATGTAAGTTAATTTTAAAACAGAAAGAACTATCACAAAAAATAGTGTTTTTGATCAAAATTTTAAAATTAGTTTGCAGCTCTTACAAGAATAGCTAAATTTTTTGTTGCAACAAGCAAACCCATTTTACAATTAAATATTTTAAACTTTAAATAAATAAGAATAAGTAATTGCGAATAAAATTAGTAAGTGCTGAAAAATATATTAACAACTACAAATTAAATGCCCCTGTTATTTTAATGCTATTATAATTCAAAAATTATTTCTATTATTTTCAACTTAAGCAATAAAAACTTCTTTATATTTGACGCAAAAATAAAACATAATTTGTGAGTAGATATATTATGATAGGATTTGAAATATTTTTAAAATCATAATTTATTGTTATCTAAATAATATTTTATCCTTATTTCTGAAATATTATAACAGAATTTATTACATAAAAGCACCCTGTTTTTTTAAATATTTTCACTTTAAAAATATGATTTTTTTTCGCTATATTGTGGATAAAATTTATTTTAGTTTAATAAATTTCCTTAAATATATTCATTTGCTTATGAAAATTGACTTATTAAACTTTTAAGGATATATTGCTTCTAATATCGAAAGTTATACGTATCTAGAAAATATAGATAGTATATTGTGTCTAATGGTTTGATGTTGAGTGTTGATTCTTTATTTCATAATATCTTGACCTGTATATTTTCATTTCCTTATATCCATTACCTTAAATGGAATTCTTACCCTCCCCAAAAATGAATCTCAATAAAACGTTACTGAGCAAATCGATGAATTACAGGAAATGAAAATAATATTAAACCTTTCTTTATGGAAGAACGCTTACGAGTTACTCTAAGGATCTAATTCATTATTATAAAATTAATTAATAATAATCTTTTTCATTGAAACTGAGCGCGTTCTAAGAATGCTTTGTATTTAATTGCCGGTCGTAGCACGGAGCTAAGCAGTATCTCTGGGGACAGTTCGTAAGAGCAGGAACACAGGATTATCTACATCATTGTTCAGAAACAGCTCAGAATGCCAAAAAGCACTTAAGCTCCATAGCAAATAGAAAGAGATCCATCCTCGCTTCCACCCCGAAAAGCTAATAATTCGTCAAGTCTCACTTGTTTAATTCTCACCCCTTTCCAATTTCATTTATTTAATTTGAGTGGGACTACTTACTTCGTGGGGTCACAAGGAAGGGAAGATTAGCTTCTTATTGAATACCTTTCCACCAGGGGTCTGCAGGCATTTCGAAGCTTATTAAAATAAAAGTAAAGACCAGTACGCAGCTGCTGTAAAAGGCGTGTCCCATTGGATATTTCGATTACGATGAACATTAGCAGATGGTAGCAGCCGTGACAAAGAAGGTATTGCATTGACTCGGATTCCTCAGGGTCTGGAGTAAAAATATTTGAAAAGAACTTCCCATGTTAGTAGAATGGATGAAATGAAATCAAAATAAGTCAATGAATTCAATGAATTTTCTCAATTTTGTACAATATTTTAAAAATTTTACATTTTCTTATTAAATAACATAAAATTCATAAACATTGTTCTTTTAAACTTTGTGAGACTATTTTTATAATTAATTTTGATGGATAAAGCGTTTTGCATTTGAGAAACAAAAATCATAAATTTTTAAGAAAGATAGATTTTGTAGCATCTCTTTAAAAAAAAAAAACATTAAATGTTAAACATGTATGTTAACGAGGTATAAAGCAATTTTAACCACACTAACTCACTAAAAATTTAGCATAAAATTTCCAGTATTTTAAAAAAAACATGTAATAACAGTAGCAAAATTTATTAAGTTTTTAATCTTTTGACCACAGTTTAGGATTTTGTGAATTCATTGATTTCAAGATTAAGTGAATAAGATTCTAGAAATCAATAAACTGTGATTCTAATAAACTAAGCTTTAAAACTATAAAAAGAAAAGCATTTATGAGCAGCACTTATTATAAATTATTTTAAAAGACATCTTTCAAAATCTAGTTCCTACTTAAAATGTGATATTTTATTACTTACTTTTTGAAATAATTTAATACTGATTGGAAATGTCAGAATAATAAACTATTGTAAATTTGATTTAAACATCTGACTTGATGATCATAAACCTAATTTAACACTGATTGAAAGCTGGGAATATAATAAGGAATTGAAATATTCAGAATAATAAATCGATGAAAATTTGATTTGTAATACTGATATGAAGATCATAATCTTTTTCTCATAAAGCAAATAATTAACATAATTATTAGTCGAAGAAAATAAACGAAATGGAATCAGTAAAAAATATAACTAAGCCAAGCAAATATTGCTTGATAGAAATTTCGGACATAAATAAAGAATTTTTATTAAAAAAACATGCATCTTTCTATTGAATTTAATTTTCCTCCTTATATCCTGGCTGCATATTTATCAAGAACATGATATTTACTTATAAGTAAATGTATTTCATTATCTATTAACAATGGAACAAACACAAGGCTTCATATTTTATCAATCAATAAATAATTAAATATTTTCACTTACTTGTTTATTGTAAAGCGTGAAGATGAAAGATTAAAAACCTAAGACTAAAATATTATAGAAACGAATTAAATACTTCTTTGTTTCCAGACAGCTATTTTTTTAGAAAAAACAAATAGATTTATTTTAAAATTAATGTATCAGTCTGGAGTCTGCTCTTTATAGAAAAAACGCATATTTAATTCATGAAAAATACGTAAAAATATTTGATCACATATGTAGATTTATACAATTCTAGTTAGCTTATCAACAAAAATTGAATAGAACAATACTTTTTTTTAATTTTCTTTGAAAACGAAACTTCAGCGTCATTTTCTATTTACGTGAGATAGAAAATAACGAAAATAGTTTCTTTTTTAAAAGAATTTATTGATAAATGCACTTTAGTTTAAGGTAGATAAAATTTTTCGCTTATTTCACAAAGGAATGGTATTTTCCTATTCAAAATAATTGAAATTTGTTTTCTTATATTTCTTCAATATTTATCTCATAGAAATATAATAAAAAATAAGCAATAGATTATTTTCTATTCTCTCCGATTATATAGAAAGCATATTCACAATTATTAAGAAGTTTATTTTTTTTTTTTACAGTAAAATATTTTTAATTCATATGAATTTTTTGCGAATGTTTCTATTGTGTTCTTTACATCTTGAATCTCATGTTATTTATGTATTAAAATAGTATATAATTATCTGAATTATTATTTCAACATAAGCAAACAGTGGTAAACATTGTAAATATATTTTTCCCTATACCTAATATTTTTGAATTTGCATTTCTTAGAATTAAAATTCAATTAAGTTAATATGCAATGATGTAACGTAATGAAGGAAAGGAACCAATAAAGGAAAAATATGGTTACGTTTACACAATTGATTTTTTCTTATAGTGAAAGTATTAGGAAGATATTGAATAATTTTAATTAATTTGTAAGAAGCAAATGAATTTACATGAAGAAAATAACAAACATATGCGGAACAAGCATAAAAAGGTAATTAATTTTTAAAGTGATTGCTTTAATAATTAAAAAAAATAAAATTGAAATGTTTTCGTTTAACAGTATTTCAGAAATTGTTTTAAAAATAATTAAAAATTAATATATTTATGAATTTTTTTAAAATGTTATATACATGATGTTTTTAAATTAAACACTCACATTTCCATATCGTGTATAAGTAAACAAGTTGTATTTTTTGTGGAACAATATAGTTTATCCTTAAAAGTAATCACAGTAAAAATAGATATTTTTCAGGTAAATATTGAATCTTATGTGACATTTCGATTTCCGTTGATTCACTAAATCAATTTCAAATCCCTTTTCAGGATTGTAAGAAAACAGAAGCCACTACAGTAAGCTATATCTATCTAAACAAGAAGAATTGTTTAGAAACTGACAACTTTTTCTCTGGCAGAAAAAAGTGGCGGTATCTTTTCGGAAGATTGATTATTTTCTCTGGTGCGAACCGTGTCTGCCTTGCAAAGTGAATTACTATTCCGTACGAGGGAAGAGATGAGTTGCAATCAGGATTGAAGTCCCTCGGGAATTCCCACACAAATCCGGAGATATTTCTTCAAATAGCATGAGCATCATAATTTAGCTGCTACAATTTTGCAAATCGAATTTGTTATAGCGAACGCTGCTCTTCAAGACCTGAAAATATAATGTCTTACAGATAAGTTGCCATTAGGTTGTTTCATTTTATACAATAATAGACAATGGTAAAATGATTATGTTTCATGGGACGAAGTTTATGTTCTCACCAGACAAGAACAAATTTTTAGCTGATAAAGTGGAATCAAACCTATAACTTTCTAAAATATAAGGAGATGTTTGTTAAAAGAATTGTTAAATATAAATACAAATATATAAACAAATTCTTATAAATAAAATATCCACAGAAAATCAGATAATGCTCAAAATATCTACTCAAAATTTTATGAAAAAAAAGTTTTATAACTATATAAAACAATTTTGTACTGTGTATACTGATTGTACGAATATTAAAAAGTGTTACAAGAAAGGAAAATAATGTTTGTTAGAGCAAACACTTATAATTTATCACTTATAATATATCCTATATTTCTCCATTTTGGATTATTTTTTAATCTTAAAATATGTCCACATACACAAATCTATCTTTAACGAAGCAATTTATATTTTAATTTACTTTTTTTAAAAAAATAGTTATCTTGTATTAAATAATTGATTGTTGTACCATCAATTATCACGTTAGAAAAATCATAAATACTTAGAACTAAAAATTTATGTTATTTTTATATAATGCTGACTACTAGAATAAATATATGCTATTAGAATTTCTATTTTATATTCTATTACATTCTCATAAATCGGGAAAATAGTGACTCATTTCAAACAATATCTTAGGAAAGAATTAAGGTCAGAATGTTCCTCTTCATCTAATTACCAAAAATGTAAATGCATGCATATTTAAAAATATTAAGTTAAATTTATTTGTTCCTATTTTATGACCCTATTTATCATTGCCAATCGATATCTTTATTTACCATAGTAACAAAAAATCAATAAAAAATTATTGTTGATTATGACGTGGAGAAAATGCAACGCTATCAGCTCGATTGTTTCCATAAAAGGTCTCGACTGTAAAACAAAGATTCTTTGTTTCATGTATCAATTTTCTGGCTTCCCAGTGAAACTGATTTTTCCACAGAAACAAATCTCTTAACAAACATTAAAAATAAATAATGATATAGATATATAATAAAATTTTTTATTTAGATACTTTTTTTAAGCCCTTTCCAAAGTTTAATTTAGTATTATTTGAGAAATAACCATGAACTTCTTAAATTTGAAAATATGAATGTAATTTCGCAAATGAAAAAAATAAACAAGTTATATATATATATATATATGTATATATATATATATATATATATATATATATATATATATATATATATATATATATACATATATATATATATATATATATATATATATATATATATATATATATATATATATATATATATATATATATATATATATATATATATATACACATATGACTTATAGTAAAATTTATTGTTTATTATTAAGAATAAACCATTAGTGAATATCTCATACAAATTTGGGCACTTAATTTTGAGAGTTTAAAATGAAATAATATGTGAAAATATTTTTAACAAAACAAGATATATTTAAACTCAAATAACTTCCAATGTTCAAAAAAGCTATATGACCCATTTTATAAATAGGTAATATAATGTTAAACAATTTAAGAAATAATATTATGGAATGAAATTTTCTTGCGAATGAGTTAATTTCTCATTCGCAAGAAAATTTGTTGTTGTTTCTTTTTAACAAAATAGTGTAGGTTAAATTAGTCACTTAAATTTCTCATTCCTCAGTCACACAAAGCCTAATTAGACGAAAGAGGAAAATTAAAAGAGAATTCTGAAATGCTACAAATATCCAATCCCAAGGTGAGGGTAAATCTTACAAGCTTTTAACTCGTTTAGATATTAACTTAAGGACATCATTATCAAAAAAACAGTAATATAAAAATTAATTTCATGTAAAGAACATTTTTTTATTTTTTAAAAAAATTCTTCAAATTTGGTAAAGAGAGCTTTCAACAAATATTAACATAAGATTAACTAAACATAAAAATGAAAAGAAGTATTTTATAAAGTAAAAATAAAACTATAGTTAACTACATTTAAGTTAAATGTTAAAAGACTATGATTTGAGAAATGCGTTTTTTTTCTGTCTATAATGTGTTCTTTAACTATATACAGTATGTTACAAAATCACAAAACTTCCGTGACTTTTGTGATTTGTGATTTTTTTGTATTGTGATTTTTAATATAAATGTTATTTTAAAATTAAATTAAATTGATATAAATAAGTAAAATGTTAATCCTATATACATATTGTTTTAAAATATATTTAAAAATACTAAATAATTTACATTAATTTCAATTTTTTTTAAATCAACTTTCGCACAGAATTATATCTCTACTTAAAACATTTTTTTTACAAAGCTAAAAATATGTTGATGAATCATTTTTCTAGATAACTTTTTATATAAGTGATTTTTCATTTATTTACTTAGTTTTCATGTTAAGTTTTAAGAATATTATCGCATTTATATACGTGATAGATCAATTCTTATATACAAAATCAAATTGACAATTATCTACATAAATGTGACGAACCAAATGATCCCCTTAGACATTTCATGAAATTGAAGTTTGTACTATGAATTGCCTAGTTTAATTCTTGATTTTTTTAAACTAGTTTTTCGTTCATTTTAAAATATTTTATCACGTACCCTCACTGAAATTTCCAGTTTTAAATTCTGGTGTCTTGCTCAAAAAACAAAAGTAGTAGAATCTCCAGTTCTATGCCTCTATCTGTTGGAGTTGCTTGTGCTTTCAATTGTTTACAACATATGGCTATAGGCAGAAGCATTTACATCGTATTGGAGATCAGGATTCAACTTATTGACCTCTGTGCCAACAGGAGGATATGGATGGTGACCATCTCAGACATTGCTATTTTGTTTTAAGTTTACATGAAAACAAATATACGGAAGCTAATTTTAATTCTTTTTAAGCTTTATCATTATTATATTGTTCTACTCGTCATCTATATAATAGAGTTGAGGTGCTGAAGACAGACGTTGGATAAAAAAACGTTTTACATTCTTAAGAGTAAATTAAAAGGCATGGTAGAGCTGTAGGTTGGTAAAGCTGTGATAAATAACATCTGAGTCTATTTTTACAAAAATGTGTAGTTCCTAATTCCATTCCTCCACACCATTACAAACCTAATACTAAAATTCACCTGAGCGATGTGATAAAGAAATGTCTAGCATCTTTTCCAGAATCACGCCAGTATTATATTACCCTCCGATCCATATAAATTAGTTTTTTCGTCATATTAATGATTTCTAAGTATTGTTCCAAATCATGGCCTTCCTTAACCAATTTAATTCAATCATATTTACGGTGTTTCATCAGTCTTGATTTTCTTTTAACTTTCTAAAAACAGCATTTGAATTTGTTCTCCAAAAGAGCAAAATTGTTATATGTATATCAATTTTAAATCTCTGTGTTATTGTTTTACAAGAAGATAAGTTTTATTTAGCTTCAATCGTGAAAACTTGTTTATTACTTAAAGATAATAATTTATTTTCTTTCCACCAAATATATTTCACATTTTAAAAATAAAACCTCTTCTAGTTTCAAGATTATGAGTTGCAGTTTAAATACACTTCAGTATCTTGATTATTTATCGTTATAAATTTTTAAAAATTTTTGTAACGTCACGCATTTTCAAAGTTCTAACTAAGGTCCTAACTCTTCCACCCGACATTGGGAATTCCCACATATTAAAAATTAATAATAATTTTGTATTTTCTTTATTATATTATTGTATGCATTTTTTTTTCATAACGCCAAGTTACAATTTACAAAGGAAAGTTATAATAATTTTGAAAATAGGAACGCTTTCGAATACAAAATGTAAGTAGTCTTTTATTTATGTGACACAAACTTTTTAAAAAAATTATTGTTTGAAACTAACTAATTTTTTTAATTTTATGATTTATTTACGATAATATAGAATTGTTTTTAACTTTTAAGATTTATTTTATAAAGTGTATCGTTTATAAGATTTATGATTTCAAGACACACTGTAAAAGTTTTAACGGTAGACATCCAGCTAGTTAACATTTTATTCACTAAAAAGTATTTGTTTCTTTGAAAGTTTTTAGTGGAAAAAAAAAAGAAATAACTTTGTTTTTTATAAAATACTTTTCCAATGTTCAAGTACTAAAAAAAATTTGTTGTTCGAATAAAAAACGAAAAAATCAATTTTCCTGATAAACGAAAAATTTAAACCAACGGCAATTTTTGAATGATATTAATTTGCTTATAAAACATGTTTTTGGCAGGTATCACGGGAGGTGATTATCTAGGTGATAAGCCATAAACTTTTCCGTTAGATATTTACCTATACCTCAAAACAAATTCACTCATTTTTGTATTTATAATGTAAAAAAAAATTTTTGAATTTTGAATCCAAATATATTATAAACTACAGCATTCCAACGATAAACTTTGTTTTTATGGGATTTTTCCTGTTAATTTTATAACTCTTTCTATAAGGACATTTATTCGTACAAATACATCTTGAAAGTTACAATGAAACTTCATTATCACCCTCATTTTATTATATTTTAACTTGAATACATATTTCTATGTTCCACGTGTGCTAAGTTGAATAAATTTTAGTGCTATAGTTTTTTAGCAGTATAAAATATTTTCAATAAGAATATTTAATGCACATGTTGCTATAAAAATTCTATCTAATTTCTAAATCAAATTAATAAATATAAAAGTGTTTCTTAAATTATTAATAAATATAAAAGTAACCCCGAGATAATTATTTTTCTTTTAATTTATCACTAATTTGTTTAAAATATTTATATATATAGTTATTTTTACTCAACTTTCGATTTCAATGCATGAATTTTCACAAAACTATAGAGACATTTGGTTTAAAATTTAGTTTAAAAATTATATAATTTAACATACACACACCCTTTTTTTATTACACCGATATGCTCTTGTTAATATATGTATAGGCAGATCATAATTTTAAATAAATTTAAACTATTGGTAACGAGAGAGAATAAGAACTACAGTGAAGTTCTTGCTGGTAATAACTAAGGAAAATTCTGAGTTATGAGCACTTGCTGTTCTGAGAAGTGCCTATTTTTTGCAACTGAGATAGCCCTTCGGATTTCTGTGATTCCTAGAAAGCTTTCTGAATATTTATCAAGTTAACTTTATTACGTTCTTTCAAGTACAGTTTTTGTAAATGATAGTAGGGTGTAAGTTGTTCTTGTGAAAGGGAAAATGATTGAGCAAGGAATTATATAAAGATGTAAGTTGGGTATATATGCTCTGAAAGGTTTTTCGGAATCGTTCACTAGTCATACACAATGGGTCAATGATTTTGTTTTCATGGAAGAAGATTGAATGATCAGTTTCCAAATAGAAAGACAGTTATTTCAATAGAGTTTGTTAGTATTGCTCCTACGAAGAGATGGGCCAGAGTTTCTATTCTTGTATGAAGATTCTTATTTTCTCTTGAATCCTGTGATGACATTTTGACTTTTATTTTTATACCTAGGTGAGTTTTTCAACATTTAAGCTTAATGTTTGCACAATTTTTCTTGAACATCATTGTACATCTTATGCTTTTTTACTTTATTCAAACCTTTGGATTAGGTTTGTTTTATTTTCTATCGTTTTTAGCAGCATTTTTTTTATTTGAAATCAATAAACACCCGTGACTAATCATTAAACAATACGTGAAGTAACATGTTTACTGCAGATTTCCTAATGTACGGAAAAATACATTAGAAATAGTTATTTTGCATAACACTTTTTAAAACCAAAAATGTGCAGTTTGAGCAGGTTGAAATCACCTGTTTCGAAGTCACAATAACCACGCATTTACCTACTGCTATTAATATTTTGAATAAAATATGTTAAGCTTATGCGTTAAAGATGCAAATATCACCAAAGTTCAAATAATATTCTAATTGTTTATTTAGCTGCTGCAAATAAATTGCTCTAGTTATTTTAATGGTTTTTCCTAGAATTTATAAAGTATTTTAGGATAATTATATAGTACATTATAAGGAAGGAAAATGCTTATAATTGTTTATATAGTTCTTAACATCAAAACTCTCCACCAAAATAATATTTAACATTTAATGCAGTATTCATAGTTTATACGTATAATCGCAGAGAAGGAAATTTAGAAACGATGGCATGATTTTGGGCATCTAAATAATAATCTAATCATATGACGAACATATAAATCTGTCAGACACCCATTAGTTAGATAACTATTTATGTAGACTAAAATTTTGAAATTGTTTTTCATAGATACAGTCATTTTAAGCGATTTATCATTTACAAGATAATTATATTAATGCTTCATTAAACCATATAAGTCGAAGAATAAAAATAACAAATATATTAGTTACCAAATTCTTTCAACATTTTAAATGTAATAAATTAATAATATGACCAATCACTTAAATTAAAATACTCACATTTGTATAGTGTTTATTTCTTAACACATATTATAGCCCAGCATTTTACATGGAAATATCTAAGATTTTTCAGGTGTTATCATTTTATTATGAAGCTTTTACGTCAAATATTGTAATTTAAATGATAATGTACGAGAAAAATGTATGATATTTTTATAATTAAAACAAATGAATTATATTGTTTCCTTAAGTTCCTATTATAATGATTTATGTATTCGGCAATTTTACAAGAATCTACGAGCATAAGAAAACTGCTAATAAAATATCAGCGATAATAACACAAGTAAAATTTTGAAACGTGGTCTTCCTTTAAGAAAAATACAAAGAAATATATTTCTCGGTTGAGCAGTAAAATATTCGTAATATTTCAATTTTTTTCCACACTATTGAATACAGTAAGACATTTTCAATTCAACATTAGTTCCAACAGATGCATATTCTACTTGTTTTTCATTTCAATAATGCAATCCATTCCTTCTCTCTCTTCAAATTCAAATAAATACTAAACTTCTATACCAAACATTTCAAAAATGTATTGCTGAAAAAAAGAAAAAAATTCAATCCATTCCCAATAGCTTGTTTTGCCTCTTCTGCTTCATATTTTACAAATACTGCGTATTCCATAAGAAAAACCCAGCTTTGGCTTCTACATAAATGCATGTTTTGAAACTGATATTCAATCTTCTGCTTAAACCTCTCTCTCTCTTGCTCATCTAAAAGCAAATTTCGTGTCCTGTCTTCATGATCAAGCATAGATTTTGAAATAAAAGGGAATATTTCCCTTAGACTTCTAATACAGGGAATTTTGGATAGGGAAAAATATTTACTTACACTATTTGAAATGCTTCTTCGGGATCAGCAATGAGGAATCTTTCTTTGGGTTTTGTTTATGGCGTTCGATATTCATTGATGTATTCCACCGCTGAGTGATAGCCAGACAGATAAAAATATTTGTGTTCGTCTTTACCTTTCCTCCAATTGATAGACTCCAAGAGAAAAGTTTACGGGCTGTTCATGGGCTCATTCCTTTGCCATTAAATACTTCCGAATTGTTCATTCAAGTAAGAGAGAAGACATAGATATGAAAAAAATATCATTTTATGACATGCCCTGGTGGTGAGCAATCGTAAATCTGGTAGTAAAAACTGAAGATTGTTCTTCTATTTAATGGGAAGTAAAACCATGGTGTTTCTTTCATAAACAACAAAAAACTTATGTATTTCTCATAAAATATTTTTCAGCTTTTCAAATGGAGAGAAGATATTTTATGCTTAAATTTCACGTCAATTTATCAATAAGACAGCATTTTAAAAAGCTTTGAAGTCGTATTGTTAGAGTTGATAACCGTAATAAAAGGATTGGAGATTTTTTTCCCAAAAATCATGTATTTCTTTATAGAGGAATATAAATACTGCTTTTCTTGCGTAAAATATATGAGTAATTTGCTGTTTCAAAATGACAATCTAGAAGTGGTAATTTATATGCAAATTTATTGGTATAGAGAGTGATTGAAGAAGGGAACAAATAATTCCAAAACAAGTATATTTGATAAAAAAATATGCCAACAAGTAAATTTAAATTTAAATGTATTTGAAACAAAGTGGCTGTGTATTGGAATAAAACTTTATTTTTGATTTTAAAATAAATTTCGTACTATAAAAGGCAAAGAAGCGATATGTTAATTCATTTTATGACATCTCGCAAAAATATTTTCCACAAACTCACTTAAATATTTTCTGGTAGTTTTATGGATGTGAACGTAAATATTAACGAACTTCCTCATTAATATATATTTGAAACGAAAAATAGACAGCAAATGTTTTATTGCATAAATGATATAAAAGATTGTTAGTTAAGAAATACTAGTCTTAGTATACTTTTAGGACTATTAGAGATTTTATAGTCCTTAGAAAAATATTATTATTAGAGACAATAGAATTTAGAAATAAGATAAGTTAAAATGTAAAAATAAAGCACAACACAACAAAGGAACAAAATATCGTATCTAAGTGGTAATTCATCACTTCTGAATAAGAAATATTGAGTGAAGGCTATCATTTACTTAGTAAAAATTTTTACTCATTCCTATTTTTCATTCTTCCGTTGTTAGCATGGCTTGTAATAAAACGAATGGGAAATTAATCTGTTTACTAAGAATATATGTATTAATATAAAACAATCATGGTTTCCCAAATTTTTTATTTCAGTTTACAAGTTAAGTAAAAATTGTCAAGATTTAAATATAATGTAAAATTTAATCACTCTTGATAATATATGCAGAAAAACAAGCAAACTTAAATTTTAAGTTTTATTTTGAAACTTTATTATCCACACATTTTTGAGTTTTGTCTAGTATCTTATACAATAAAATTCCACTTGCAAAAATACATATTTTAAGAAATTTTAAAGTACTTTACTATACAAATCACATTAGAAAATTGAAAATGTGCGTGTTTCTAACATTATGAATTATATAACAGGGCTTTATTTGAGTTATTTATTTATTATTTAATGAAAATACAATTTTTCAATTCTGTTAATTCTAAGAAATTTTATATTTAATCATTCAATATGAATAAGTTAAAATGTAAAATTAATTAATGAAATGCCGCCCAGCTTGTCTTGTGGTCAGCGTGTCTGACTGCGGGTAGAGAGGTCCTGGGTTCGAATCCCGGTTTGAGCATGGATGTACTTTTTCTCTCTCTATCTATCCTTTCTTGGTCCTTTTTTTGTATGAGTGTGGAGTGAATGGTTGCCTATCCTATAAACGGGTGCATATGGCATGTGTGTACTGAGGAAGTCAAACTCCACACCAAAATAGGTTTCAGTAGGAAAAATGGAGCAGCGCACCCCATATTGCTAACCTGGCTGGCACACAACAACAATTAATGAAATGTAAAAATAGTAAATATTTCAAAAACATTTGATGTTAATTTTAAAAAATTTTTTTAGTAATGTTATGTGAAACTTTTAAAATAAAATTGAAAGAAGAGTAATTTATCTATTCATGCGAAGATAAATGTTTGTATTATTTAAAATTTCGGACAAAAGTTTGTCAAAAATTATTACAATGAAATAAATGTTTATTCTGAAACCTTGTTTAGCTGAAAATTCAAAATGTCATATTTCTAGTAGATGCATTAGTTTTTTTTTTTTTTCAGTTTATCGTTGTTTCAAAATTTGTGTCATCATTTCTACAAAATAATTTTTTCCATTTTATAAAATTAACGAATGTTATATTCTTTGCTTTATACATCCAATATTAACTGACATATGGGATCACAGTCCTTTTCAGTTTAATTTTTGGCTCGTTAGAAAAAACATCACATATTGACGATTACGTATTAATTTAATATTATGCATAATATCAATAAATGCATACGTGATATTATTGATAATATCATTTGCATTAAATGGATGTTTTATCACTCATTATAAAAACATTTAAACGCAAATGATACATTAATTTCAAACTACTATAAATATAACAACCGAGTTAGAGAATTGAAGCAATAAAATAGTTCAGCATAATTTATTTCTAATGTAATAAGCTCTTATATTTTAATTTAAGTTAAATGCGAAACTACTCAAATAATAATAATAATATTTACTAAATGTTTGTTTTAAATAGTGTTAAATACTATTTTTAGATGTAATAATGAATAGGTATCACCATGGGAATAAATTATTCTTCGATATATTTATTATTCTAGAATTAATCCTCAAATTATTGATAATGAAGGAAAACTTTGTATTAGTAATAATTATTGCTATAGCAAAAAATAATTATAAGCAATGATATCTGATTCTTAGAAGATGCTTAGAATACATATCAAGATAGAAGCATCTTGTTTGCATCGATGTCTAAAAGAAGTTACTTAAGGACGCAATAAAAAAAGTAGTTGAATTTACTTGTCTGAAAGAAATTCTACTTTTTAAGAAAGAGTATGGAATTTTTTTTCACTCTCTTAAATCTAGGTACTTTACCAAATGGGAAAGTTTAAAGTCAAAATACTATTATGAATAATTTGATACGGAGATTAAAGTTATATTTTCTGTTTCACTTCTGATCGCGTTTTCAAAAAATATACAAGCCAAAATACAAAAAAATTTCCTTTATTTTTAGATTGTTTTATTTAAATAAAATCAATACATTTTATTGAAACAAATTATTATCATATGTATACTTCAAAATAATCACAAATATATGAATTTACTTTAAGAGATTATTTAATATCTACTTATTTTTGTTACTCAAATTAACTCTAACTAGCAATAATAATTTCAATAAGGATATAAAAACTTAATTAAGAATAATAATTTTTAAATTTACTAAGAATTTTACGCACATTAATCATAATATGCTACAAGTTTAAGAAAAATGTCAAACATTGAATTATTTTGTCCATTTATACAAAGATAAGAGTAAAAATTAATTAATTTAGTTTCATAAAACTATTTTTTAGAAACATTACAATACATTGTGTATAGTTAGATATTCATTGAAAACAAAATGTTTATGCATATTCAAATATGAATACACTACTCTTTATTAATTTTATGATAGGTAGGACACAGCCGTTGTTATAAAATAATTTGTTTGTGGAACGCTAATAATGTTTTTCCGGGAGAGGTCCATATGCATCTCTTTACCCATATGCACTATGAATAGTCCACAGGAGTTTTAGCCCCTTTAAAGCAAGAGTTATCGAAAAAAAATATTTTTAGGAAGAGTTGAATTGTCACAGCTCTCTATCCATACTACCAATCCATGTTACTGATTGAATAATACAGTAAATTGATCTGGCTTGTCTAAGCAAATGATGAACGAATCAAAATAAGTTCGTCTGAAAATGTTTCCATTGATAAAAATGTAAAAAATTTATTATTAATGTCTGTTCACATGATGCAATACATTGAACCAAACCTCGAAATTTGGTCCGCTCAGTTAATGGTACGCTGGTATTGCCCTCACATGATGCAAATTTTTGACACCACATAAGGGGTAACCTAATATCTCCAAAATAGGTTGTAAAGCTTTTTCTGAGAATTTGTCTTCCGGAAAAACTGTTTATAAGTAAAAAAGCAGTTCAAGTGTTACAAAGAGGAAATCGACAAAAAAAAAAAAAAGATTGAGAAAATTCATCTTCGAAATTCAACGATAAGCCGTTTCCCGGCTGTTCAAGGATTTGTAAAAATGAACAGGGGATTTGGTTTTCTTTTTCATTAGTTGGAGCTAGGTTTAAAGACAATGCAACATCTGTTTCTCCTCTTTCTCGTTCGTGGTTCGACCCGGTTTTGTGTATTAAATCATATGGAATCTCAAACCGAAATTCAATAATCGATGAAATTTCTAAATGTGTACAGATTAATTTCTGGCTCCCTTAAACTAACTTATGGAAACTAACTTATTCAAAATGGTTAAGGCATGTGAATTTCAGAATATATATCTTAGTAATTTTTAAATCTATCATAAAATGAACTTCAAAGAAACCAAATTTTTTTCTCATCTTATAATAAACAGTATCCAGAAAAATAAATTTAAAAAATTCTTAATTCATCTTACTAAATTAAACCGATTTGTAATGATCGCGTCCAGCAAAACGTACTCCAAAGTTAAGAACTGCATCAAATTCTTCCATATGCTTGGATTTGTATTTCTTTGAGTTTTGTGTATTAAAAACTAACACAAGTTCACTCTAGTAGGACAGTATTGGTATAAAAATACTAAAAAGTAGCTCTGTTGAATAATCGCAAGGAAATGGGATCTCCTGTAGCTATAGCAACGAATAGGGGAGAGTGGTAACCGCTCAATAATTCAGAAGACACTCACACAGAATCCTTTTTTTTTTTTTACACTCCAGCAGCAGCTGCATGTTTACCTGCCATTTACATGGTCAATAAGTGATTACGCTGAAAAATATGCTAATCATTTCTCTCTTACATTTGAAATTTAATAAGCGTCACTATTTTGCAAGGAAAAAATAAAATCATAATCGTATTTTAGAGGGGAGGTGGTACAATAAAATGCTCGATCATATTTGCTTTTATTGAAATTTCGAACTCGAAACAGAAATGCGGTTTTGTAGTAAGACATCTTATTTTAACCGCACTATCATATACAGAGATTCTTAGAATCAAATAAATAATGTTCTCGTCTTATTTGCATTTTTATTCCCCGGAAATCATGAATTTGAATGCGAAACGTGCTGTGTTTTTGCAGATATCAGCTGCCGGTGGATTTTAGGTTCGTTTAGTTTCTGGTATTTTGTTCCTTTTCGAAACTCTTAAACAATGTCCTAAAGTGTTTTTCCAGTACTAAAATTCTGTTTGTTCTCATTTTAAATGGAAATGTTTCCGTCAATTTCCAAAAACTTCACCTCTACGACAGAGACAAAAATATTTTATGTTTCTGCTCGTATGTTATATTTTCTGATAACTTTTCTCGCTTGTTCATATTCAAGCTTAATGTTATTCAGGGTACTTTATTGTGGACTTCTTATTTTTAGAAGAAGCAACTCAAATCATAACGAACTCTAAAATGAAGAATTCAGAGCCATGATGCAAAAAGAAATTACATAAAAATGAATTACTATTTTCAACTTTAAACAAAAAAGTATATATATATATATATATATATATATATATATATATATATATATATATATATATATATATATATATATATATATATATATATATATATATATATATAATAGATTTCTAATGCAAAAATCAACTATCTATGCATTATTTAATGAGATTTTTTTTCGTGGAACTTATGTATAATGAAGTAGGATTAATACTTATTGTTAAATTATTTACAAAATTTTTATATATTGATTTATGGAAACATTTTATTGGTTTTGTTAATTTAAATCTTTTATAGTTTAACTTAAGTATACTAGAAATAACTCCCTAATAAAATCAAAATAAACTTTATTACTTTATATACATAAATTAGGCTAGCAAGTAAAATCAAATTTAATAGGATATTAAGGTAAGTTTAATTTTAAGTTATTTACTTTTAATTAAATATTTTTCAAAATAATTTCAATTGCATAGCATAATTATGCAATATATATACTTTTACTTTCGCATATCTGTAATGTTTCAAGTATATTTACTAATTATTAGTAATTTTAAAATGCAATATTTTAAACTGAAGAACATTAAAACTTTGGTTGAAACGTTATATATTTTATATTACAAAATATTTTTTCAAAAAACTAAAAAGTTAAATATACAAATAACAACACATACAATCAAATACTAAAATATTTTATGTCCGAAAATAATTATTTTTTTTGCTATACGATACCCTTTTTACAGAATTTTTTATTACAATTAAAAATAAATATAATAAAAAAAAATTAATAATTTTATTCTCAGTAAATTTCAAAAAATGTACAAATTACAATGCTTTTACTAATCAAAATATTTTGTTAATTGCAGACAGAACATTTATTGAAGCATACGAAAACATAGAATCAGTCGATTATATTGTTGAAAGAGTTTCAACAAGTAGTCTAGGGATCTGATTAATCGGTGTCCCAAGCGACCAATTTGTCAACGGAATGTTTCCTACTCAGAATAGCTTATGCATGAACATGTTTTATTCTTCCCCATTATTAAACGATATAATAGATTTGTAGGTGGGTTCGTAATTGATAAGGTTCATTTATTTCCAACAATGGAAAGATTGTTCAGATATTAGGCCTCTTGTGTGGTTGTTATTGATGCAATTTGATCTTATCTTGAAATGAAAGATTTTTAAATATATGAAGTTATGTTTACGGAAATGTTCTTTGCAGAAATTTATCATTACTGTTATATGATTTGTGGAATCTGTTTTGATCTAAAATTTGTGGACAGATTATTTGACTGTAAAGTGAAAAAAACTAAAATTGTTAAATTATTGCTAACATTTTAATCATATTAAGGTATGTATTTGAATTAATATGTGAAAATATTTGAAAATATTTATAATTCTTTTTTTAATAAATGCATAATGTCTCGCTTTATTTATTTATTTAATTTTACACTTGAGCTTTAAATTCTGATTTTTCGTGAGGCTATTTCTTTTGAGAAACTTTTTATTGACCACTTGTATAATTTCTTTGAGGTTTTTACTGCTTAAACATTTCACTTTATTAATCCCTTAAAAAGAAATTAATTGAAATACTGAAGTGCTAAATATATTATAAAATACAGCTTATATGTATATAACTGATAAGAATTAATCAAGAGTAAATTTAAATTTATACCCACTAACTTCTCTTGCTCTTCTTTCATTCAAAATTTTCTCTAAGGCAAGGGGTAATCTTTGATCACTTTAGTGAAATGCGTATGTAAAAATTCTTAGAATAATACATGATTTGGAAGAAATAATCCAAATTCTTGCAACAATACATAACTTTAAATATAACATCAATAATATAATACTCTGCAGAAAACAGTAGAAGGAAACAGCAAATACAAATTAATGCTCATGTCATCAAAAATCAGAATATGAATGAAGAAATCACGACTTTCAATGAAAAGTATTTTCTTCAATCCCGAATTCTTTTAACTTTTTCCTTCAGAATATGTGACTTTCGAATGTCCCAAAATTTGTTTTTGGACTTGGCGTACTGACTCTTGATTTCAAATTTTCAAACATAAAAAATGCAGTACTCATTGTTTGAAAAGAAATGAAAGTATCAGGATCGTGAAAACGATTCCAAAGTAAATGGTAGACAATGAATAGGATAATTTTGTCAAGATACAACTACAGCTTATCATTATAAGTAGCGCATCATGTTCATTCATAAAATAAACCCAACTCTGCTCCAAAAACAGTTTCTTTTGAAACAAGATGAAGGGTGTCAAAAATCAAATAATTCAAATGAAGTATTAAGTTAGTCATTATGTATCAGACGAGTGATATGTATTCCGTTAAAATCTCAAGTCACAAACAAATCCATACAATCCAATCAAGTTGTATAGTTGAACATCGAAATATCGTGCAAAGGGGTTAAAATCAAGTTTCATTTACTAACTAGACTCTATTTAATTTACAGGGTGACACATTAATGTTTTGGTCAGGTGAGAAAAAAAAACACTCTAAATAACCTCCTATTCTTTCTAAAAAGATCAGTTTGCAAATCACATAATTTGAGTATACAATCAGGAATAATCAAAAGTAAACTCACGTGTCTACATATCATTTGATGTGACAGTATGAAATAAAAACTCAAATTTCCATGTCAGATGAGAACAATTTGAAGAAAAACGCTTGGAATGGATAGCATGATCTTCTATCCTAAGTCCAAACGAACACATTTAGGAAGTACTCAGATCACGCATTATAGGATTTTCAACAAAATTTTGGCATAACATGATTGTGTATAGCATCCTATAATGCCTCGTAGCTTCCATGCAAAAGCAACTGTGAAATAGTTTTAGATGTTCAAATCAATCTCACCATTTAAAACATCTGGCATCATTGCCTAATGTTATTTACATAATATTTTAATGTACACACAAACACACACACACACACACACACACACACACACACATATATATATATATATATATATATATATATATATATATATATATATATATATATATATATATATATATATGAGTACCCTGAAGCACCTTTTTATGTTCTTTCTATAATTCCAAACACTTAATATGTTTAGAAAATTTTTACTTTTGTTTGTATTGCACTTTAAGGCACTCTCATTTTTTTTCATGTATATATATCATATTTCCCTTATCGTTTCTCCAGTGTTAATTAATCATCTCAATAAAACTCATTAGTTTTAACTAACAAATATATAACATCTAAATATTAAGAAAAATATAAAATGTGTTATTCATCAATTCTAATCATGGACTTTCATGTCAATGATAAAAAACGATTACATTTCTAACTTAGTACATGGAGCGAAAATGAGAACTATTTTTATTATAATTTATAGAAAAGGTTTTGTTCGGAATATAATTTACAATAAGTTTTAAAAAAGAATAATCAACATTGTATAAAGGTTGTCTAAGGAAATCAATTAAAAAAAATTCTTTCATCTGATTTGTTTTATTCAGAAATAAATATCTTAAAGCTCTTTCAGTGACATGATAGAAAATCACGATTTGCTTGAAGCCCAAAAAATCATTTGAAGACAAATATATATATTTCTTCTCTTTCTTAATATGTAATTTTATTAAATATACAAGCAATTTTTATTTTCCTCATATTGATGTAATAAGATTTTGCTATTTAATAAAGATTATTTTTATATATTTACATCTTTATATTTAAGTTTCAGATCAGATTAAACTTGCTTTATTTAAAAATTTTATTCGGCTTCAGTTTAGAAAATATTAGTTTGCCAGTTCTCATGGAATTTATACTTTCGTACCAAAATGCCTTGTATTAAGAAGTGTTAACTAATAAAACTGTTTAATTTCATATTTAATTTATTTGGAAGAAATATTCTGAAGAGTTTAAGACTGCAAATCAACATTCTTTGAATTCTTATTGCTAAGCTAATTTTAACAGCCTATTTTTTGCCTCAATTTAATAAATATAAATAAATTCATCCCACGCCACATGCTTAAAAACTCCAATTCAACTATTTACTGAGAACTGATTCTTAATCTAGAACATCCTTAGTCTCAGGAGACAATAGCGGAGACTGGATGCCTGAAATTTAATACAAACACCAAATATATCTTTATTTATCTAGCATTTGTATTTAAAAAACTTAAAACATTTTTTTTACTTTTTTATTTCAAAGTAAAATAATGTACATTTATAAGATGAATAAAAGTAACAAACACGTATCGTTTTAAATAGTTTTATCCTATTTTCTTATAATAACTATATAAGCTCTGCTTGGAACGCTTTTTAAGAAACTGGGAATATATTATAATAAAAGCTATCTTTTTCTATTAATATATTTCACCAATACATTTAACCAGTTCTGCATTAGTTGCTGAATGAAACAGAAAAAATTGTGTGACATACGAGACAGTTTTCCTTTACTATTTTGTATTAGAATATATAATTTATTTTTAAGTAATTTTTAAATTTAAATGCTTATATTTTAACTTTTATGAACTGTTATATATGTCAATTGAAGTATTTTTCTTTTAATGTCTCATCGTCAGAATTTAAAATACTTTGCTCTCTACCAACGAAATCTAATATTTTTTATGGACGAAATACTGATGATTCTTTAATTAAATACTCAATTTTCATAATTTTTTTCATTTCTGAATATTAATTGTTATATCACATTTAAGCCAAAATATCAACTTTCATTTATTATTTTTTAGGTTATTTTAAGTATCCATAAGTATATTTGACAGTTAAAAATTCGCAAACTTACAATTTTGAAATATTTAATGTTCTTAAACTTCTCAATCCTAATTAAATGAAAAAAGGCTTTATTTCAAGCTTAGTTACAATTTTCTATTCCCATCCAATTCTTCTGCTTAAAATTTTTTAAAAATAAGAAAAAAAATATCATGAAACAATCCTTTCAAATATTTAAACCCTCATGGCATGTGTGTATGCGTGTTTTATGGGAATTCGTATGTACTATCGCCTTGTAGGAAGAATTTCTTATGAAAGAAAATCGCATTTATCAAAACCCCCAACGCAGAGAAGGAAGTAATCGGCAGAATACAAAGTACGAACTGTGTCAGCCAAAGATTTGGGTGATTTTCGGGGAAGGTTTTAGGTGGGATTTTGAGCATAAAGCAGGATAGTGGGGACCGCTTTTCTGCATAGGAGCAACATATAATAGTAAAACTTTGTTGTGAGGAAATAAACCACAACAATAGCTCCTAAAAGTAATACAAATGTGAAATTTTGAGCTTATGCTGCTTCTCGGTTAGGTCTTTATTTGATTTAAAATAAGATTCCATATTGATAGTTAGCAGACTGCATTATTTGAAAATGGTTTGCTATAAAGATTTGAAAAATATCTACTAAGATAGGAAATCAATCCCTCATTTGATCAATTTTGTTTAGTATTAATATTAAATAACAAAAATATTTGTCTTATGCATGGCGAATATGCACAGAAAAACTAATTAAATTACAGGGTTAGTTAAATATATTTTGTGCATAGCCACTTCAGAACAACATAACTTTCACACACATTACAGTTTTAAGAGAATTTTATTTTACATATTTAAATATAATTCTTCTAAATCCTAAATATAAAATATATTAATGATTTTGATATAAATTAAAATTTTACAGTCAGAAACTGTATCAGGATGTTTTTAAAAATATTAGATTGGATTTAAAATTAATTGTAATTGCAGTCGTCATGTGACTTTTAGTGATGTGACGTTTCATATTTTCTGAGGGAATCATTTTTGATTTTCCTGTCATTAAAATTTTGTTTTCTTAACTCATTTTTATTCATAATCTTAGAAAAAAGTCATGTTTATTTTTGGAACTGACAAAGATGATACAAATGCAGAGATAACTTAAATGTGATATAATATTACTAAAAAGATGCAAATCTAGATACAAAATGAGTACTAAATTATTTAACACAAATATTTTTGAAAAAATAATGAGTACAAATATTTTTGAAGGGACTAATAAATATCTTGGAATGGCAATTTTCGTTTATTTCTTAATTGTAAAATATTATATCTTGATAAAAAATTAATTGCTATCAAAAATTTAGCTCTATATTTTGATAGTTAAATTTCAATACTAATAAATGAACATTAATAAAACTCTCGCATCTTTTAATAATAACATGCCGAGCTACAGTTTTTTGTAAAGTTCATATTTATATTAAAGAAAAGAACGGTAGACTAAAAGATATTTACAGAAAATCAACAATGATTTTTTATTTACAATTGCTTTTTTCTTAGCTTATTGTTTACATTTTGTAATTTTCATCTCCGTGTTAAGCAATATAGTTTCCCAATACAATATTTGAAAGTGATATATAATAAAAAGATACCAATCAGAAAAAAGAACACAATAACATTACAACATTAGTGTTTTAGGAAATCTTCAGCAAAGCTAATAAAATCTAATGTCCACAAAATGTATGCATTATCAAGGTTAAATATGCATTATTAATGCAATTACATACATGACTTATTTGCGTTAATTTATTTTCAAATTGAAATCTATTAAAATATTACTTTTATTAATTCGGCGTGCCTTAATTTAATAAAATTAAAAGTTTAGTGAATAATAGACATAGATTAACTTCAAAAATCAAGCTCATAATTATTTGCATAAGATTTCATTTTAAAATATATAATGATTCTAATTCGCATTAAAATATTCAACAAAATCTATAAACTATTTAACTTTGAATATCTATTTAATAAGTTAATCTTAATAAACAAGTCCCCATTCATCTTATATATATATATATATATATATATATATATATATATATATATATATATATATATATATTTCCATTCTTTCCTTCTTTTGAAATTCAAATGTAAGACGAAAAGAATATCTATGATTGCTTTCAGCAAACATTTGCGAAAGCTTAAGCAAATAGATCTTTTCATCTCTTTAGTTGACACTTTAAGTCTGTTCTCCATTCAATTGAAGAGGAAAACCATAAATCAAGGTAAATATCTTGCATAAAAATATGAGTATACTGTACCTTTAATAAAAACGTACCCTTCTTAAAAAATGATGTTGAATTGATTTTATTTTTTGTAGGATTTTATGCTTTTCGCAGGAAACATTTTTTCTTTTCTCTGTTTGAAAAAAGGTTTGCAACAGCAATATATATTTCTATTTTTCAATATCAACACGGTTTGTCTTTTATCTGATTCAGCAAGATGAAAGAATCACTTGAAAGAAAATTAAATTCTCACATTAGCTAAATAAATGAAGTGCCAATCTGTAAAAATTAAATTATTTTGGTCTCAGTATGGTATATATATTAATAAACTAGTGAATAATGTACTGAAGGACACAAAAAAATTATTGTAAATTGAATCATGGTTTCATTTTGTGTAACTTTTATCTTTTACTTTTTCACTCATATATATATATATATATATATATATATATATATATATATATATATATATATATATATATATATATATATATATATATATATATATATATATTATATATATTTATATATATATATATATATATATATATATATATATATATATATATATATAATGCTTTACACTTTTTTCTAACTTAAAGGAAATGTTTAAGATTTTTAATTTTTTTTCATATTTTCATAAAGATCAACTTCACCAAAGTATTTCTCTATCAATAAAAATAAATAACTTGGTACTGTAATATTAATGTTAACATCATTTGGTTTTATAAGCTTGGTTCATAATCCTCTTTCTTGATTGTATTTCTCAAAAATTCATTAAATTTGAGCTAACTCTTTGATAGGTGCTGTATCATAACATACTGTTAGTCAAACTTCAGTTTTTTTCATTACGTGTGAAACTGAAATTGGTAGAAAGGAGATTATGTTCTACAAGGAATTGTGTTTCATGTATTAAAAAAATAAAAAAAATATTTTGTGTGTAAAACACATAAACATTATCCAAGACCCCTTAATTTCTTTTACTAACATTTAAAATTTTTACTTGAGGGAAATAAAGTAAACTAAATATACTTAATATATATGAAATGAATATTCCATGTATTTATTCTTCTTAATTAATTAATAATACCAGACTCATTTAGTATTTATAAATTTTCTTCTTATTATCAGCATTGAATATTTATGATGCATTTTTATAAATTTTTACTCTCATTTATTCAATAAATATACTTTTATAAAAGGAATTTCCACGTGTAAATACTTACGATATTCAATTTGAGTCATATCATAAGTTAATAAATTTATTAAAGAAAAATTACGTATATTAAAAATGCTAATTTGAAATGTCTATAGTATATGAATATAATAAACTGTTTAAATAAGGTAAAATAGCTATGAAATCTTACAAAGCGCACTTGACTAAAAGTTAAAATTGATTCATTTGAATGTTTCTTTTCTTTTATTTCTTAATTAAGTAATAAATTACTTATCAATTATATATCATCAAAGAGCAAACTGAAACATTTTACCATCAAATAAAATTTTTTTGAGAATGTTTTCGTTTGTCCAAATTGTAAATAAAATGATAACATTTATTTATGAATAATTTTAATATTTAATAAAAAATTTATAAATAAACATGAATAATTTAAAAAAAAATTAGATCGAATTATTATCGAATCCATTTAAATCTCTCAAAGCAAGGAATGAGACGTATTCAGACATTTTATCTCTGTTACAGCTTTCTTCAGGTAAAACAGCTTACATGATTTATTGTAACATGAAATTTTTACCGATAATAGCGAAAATAGAGGGAAATGAATGCGCGGAAATAATTCCTATTCATAGTATGGATAAATTGAATAGGGGATGCATATTGTTTTATTTTTGGAATGTAGCGGCAGATTTGATTCTGAATAGAGGAAGGAGAACAGAGTCTTTTCCCTGATCCTTAAGCCTTTACTCCCAAATGAATATCTCTTATTGAACAAACAGTAGGGTTTACAAGCTACGTAAGGAGAATTACACAAACTCATAGAATCGAAGGAAATCCCCAAGAATGGTTTCATTTGCATTTTTATGCGAAAAGAGATAGGAAAGCAGGAGGTATTTCTGAAAATTAATTTTTTAAATGGAAAAGCATTATGCAAATTTCACTGCGTAATATACATGTTAATTAAAAAAATTAATCTTACAAATAAAAAAAATCCTATTGTTTTGAAGACAGATTATATTCTGTAATCTCTGGATATTTTTCCAACCAATTAAAAATTCTCTTGAAGCAATTAGTAATTATAATTAAATTTATATACAGAAAACACGTCCAAAGATTAGTGATCTTGAATTTATGACAATCAGTAAAACAAGAAATAATAATAGAGATGACAAAATAAAACTAGAACATTTGGTTGAATGGACAAATATTTTTCTTATATAATGTTTAGATTTAAGAAGAAAAAATCCTAATAGCAATTAGAATTAAACGGAGAAGCATTTTCTCATTCAGTTAATAACATGAAAAGTAAATGAGATAAGTTTACATAAA
Source organism: Latrodectus hesperus (assembly GCA_037975125.1). Lineage (NCBI taxonomy): Eukaryota > Metazoa > Arthropoda > Arachnida > Araneae > Theridiidae > Latrodectus > Latrodectus hesperus. The sequence continues at coordinate 94,320,021 of CM075854.1, forward strand.
CAAAGTATTTTACTCAGGTATTTTTGACCATAAAATATAATTTAAAAATTTATGATACATCTTTTAGTCAGTTAATCTCAAACTTAATAAAATGGATGTAAATTTTAATATTAAGAAGAAGCAATTATGGTAACAGTAAGAAATTATAAGCATATGAGTATCCTCTTAATATCGTTCAATGATATAAAAATAAAATAATCTTAAATATTCAACATAAACATATTATTTGAGCAAAATTTCCATATTTAGTGATTTTGTTTTAGCAAAAGAAACACGTTACCAATCTAAAATTCTAATAATTTCACGTATAAACTTATTTATCAGTCCCTTTATTTTATTTCCAAATGTAATGAAATATTTATAATTTCAGCATCAGTATCAAGTTTAAATAATTCATTAACATTTTTGCTTAAAAACAAGCATCATATTATTAAGGTTTAGAATCATTTGGAAAAAGAAACACAGTTTTGTATAAACTAAATGCGTAAATTATGTATACATATAGGAGGATATAAATACTTGTGATTGTTTATTTTGAAATATTTTTGTGCATTACGATGACCAGAGAGAGCCTAACCAATATGCCGTCATTTTAAACTATCTAGTAGTTTTAGCTCTTAGCTTCCACACCAAAATAGTTAAATATAATACACGTAAATAGTGAAGACCAAAGCACTCTACCAACAACATACCAGTTCATACTCATATAGCTAATTCAATACTTAATCATAAAGTCAGAACTTCAATCAATATTAATAAATACTTTTTGTTCAAGAACTTAAATAAAATTTCTTGAACAAAAAGTATTTATTAATATTTATTTAACTTTTATTTAAACTTTATAATTAAAATTTTTTATTGTATTATATTCTATTTCTATATAGTATTAGTCTAAATTTTTTCATAAAAAATTCTTAACCACTTTATTTGTAAAATTATGCAATTTATATAAAAATTGAATTCGACTCTGAAATGAATAGGAAATTCTAGATGAACAGCTTTACCTAAAGAAATATGGAAAATATCCGATTCTGTTGCTGAAATATTTATCAGGAAAATTTTGATTTCATTAAAAAACAAAAAAACTTACTTTCTCACGTGAACTGCATTGAATGTTATAAAAATTTTTAACCATTAACAATTCAAAAACCAAAACTTCTAGGAAACCTTATAAACAGAACCTGGAAAATTCGTTTTATCAATCTGATTATGACTTTTATTCTGTTGAATTAAGTATTTTGTTAATCAATGTGTTCTAACACAAAATGAATGTATTCTGTCAGAATTTGATTGAAATGTTGAGATTTTTGTAACCAGTTTCATTTCTTTTTCTAATAAGGCAAAGAAATCTAACTTTACAAAAATATGTTGCATTGATTACAATTTATACATTTTTATATATTTTTGTCGAATTTTCTTATACCAATTAATATATAAATTAAGGATAAATAGAGATATGAAATTAATAAAACAAAAATTGCAAGGAAGAGAAAGTTAATTTTAATAGCATTACTTCATATCAGAATTTTTATTTCATACTTTAATTATCAAGTTAAATAAATTAAATATAAAAAAACTTCATATTTCTCTTCTATAGTCATTTAAAATCATTTCTTAAATATACGATAAAAAAGAATACTTTATGCTCAAAATTCAAATAAGATTGGAAAATATGAAAAACCAAATAGTAAATAAATATTATTTATAATTTTAAATATGTCTCAGATTTAATTCTGTAAGTAATTTTTCCTAATATTTTAAGGTATAGCTTTCTTATTATGTTTTAATACAGTTCTTCAAATCTATAAAATGGATATATCACAATGAAAAGAATTCGTTGAAGAAAAAGAACTTGCATAAAAATTTCTGTTGAAAGAGCAGCATTTTCTTCCGTTTCACAAGATTTGTCGTCGTAACTTTTTTGAGGTTCTGTTATTAAACTTGACTGAGGTTTCAAGGAATTTCAAATGCGTTTTGAAAAGTGAGGCTTTGCAACGCTTTCTGGTTTACTTAAACAAACGTCCAGAAAAATACTTAATGTAATTTCTTTGCTAAAGCTAAGAATTTGATTTTTGAATAAAAAATATACGAAATAAATAAATGAAACTGGAAGGGAGAAGAGAGATTTTTACGAATGATGAAAAAAAAAATATGAGAAAGTAGATTTCATTTCAAACTGAATTCGCATTTATAGAAAAGGGGAATTCTGGGAAAAATATATTCTCGAAATTGAAAGCATCCTTTCCTTTTGGAAAAGAAAAAAATTATTTTACATATTGATGAAGACGATAAGGTGAAAATATTTCAAAGGATTTTATCATTTGTCATCGACGAGAGAAATCACACGTGGGCGGTATTGTGAGACGTGTGTTTACAACATTTTTCAATTCTGTAAAACTGAGTTCTCTCTTCTAGAGAAAAGTTGAATAAAGCGCTTTAGGTTTTCTTCTAAATTGAATGATCTCATACCATTATTGAGAACGGGAATAGTTTCGTTCGATTGCTCTGGGTCTTTAAGAGTTTTAGGAACTTAAAGGTATTGATCTCTTGTTTAAATTTCTAAGAATTCGTGCTACTGAAACACTTCTAAAAGAAGCCTACATCATTCAATTACTTAGAATTTAATCGGAATATTTTACTATATTTGTACATCATATTTAAATTTCATTGAAAGGGCTAAGTTTTCGTATAAATTATTTCTACAAAAATATTTGGCTCATCCAACATTTGAAATCTTAAAATTTGTTTTAAATGCATCGCGCTTCTAAAATAAATTTTATAGGTCTCAAATAAAATATTTATTTTGTCATGAAAATATTTAAAGATAATATTTTCATTAAGATATTGACATAAAAGCTGTATAAGATTTCCATTGATCAATTGGTGTCTATATCTACACATGTAAGTGACAAAATAGAAACATTCGTCTCATTAAATTTAGCTTGATTAGCCAAGTCATACTTTTAAAAAAAACATTTGCTCTGTGTGTTAGTTTCTCACCCTGTCAATTGACATATTTTTTCAAGTATTGATATTAATTTACTTAAATATTTTCAATTGATAAATCAAACAAATAGATTTATTTTTTAAAAAGCAAATTCTTTTATTATTAGTGCAATTAGAATTGTTAATAATTCATCGTAATAAATATGCCTATGCTGTGATATTTATATTTGGTCATATTTCGTTGCTTAGTAACTTATTATATTTGTAAACAGAGCTGTTTGTAAAAGGGTTTTTAATGCAAATACCACAGAACTAGCTTTTAGTAATTATATTTCAACTTCCTAAATTCTAACGCGTCATACTTCTAAGTGTTTATTAAATCCATTTTTTATAACGCAAAAATACTTTTCATGCAAATAATAAACTTTTCAATATCTAATACCAAGTAATAGTTATGTTTGCATACTTACCTTTTTCTTCCTTCTATGTTAAGAAAGTGATTTTATCATATTTTTTCCATGAGCAAATATTTTCTTCGAAATTTATATTGATGCAATCATGTTACTTTGAAGATTTCAAGAATTTCTAACTGAATGTAATATAAAATGTAAATATTTGATTGACACAAAAATTTCATCTTGATAATATCTTTCTGGCCACAAATTTCAAAGTTTGTATTTAGTCACTATGAGTAATCAAAAAATGAAATCTAAACCTTATAGCAGTGATTTCCATTAAACTCTCATTACGAAGTGCAGAATATTTAGCTTCTACCCCCCTGAAAAGTAAAAAAAAATAGTTTATGTAAATATTACAAAAAATCAATGTATGTATGAAAAATAATTTAAAAAACACGATGTATGCATGTCGAAACAGTCATGATATAGGATATCTGCAGTGCCCTTGATTTCACACATAATAAAGTTAAATACTCTAATGAAAAGAGGGATTGAAGTAAAAATGAATCCAAGTTTTATAATTTGAAAAAAAATCCTGCTATTCAGCATAAGATTCTTTAATCTAGTATTTCTCCGAATGTATATAATTTTTCATGGCTGAAAAATAAGAAGTTGTTATTATTTTTCCTCTTTTATACATTCACTTACATGTAAGTGAATGTAAAAGAAGATCCTCTGTTAAATTGGATTGTTATATAGGTATTTTTTAGATAATTTTTAACGTTTATTTAAATGACATTTTACTTAACTTTTGTCACGGAACAAAGAATTTAGTGTTTTGAGTTAAAAATGAAATTTAAGATTTTATGTTCATCTTACAAGAATCTACCGTTAATGTACAACATCTTGAAAATCACCTAATTTTCGTGAGATGTGGTGTCAAACATTTTTTTAAATTGACGAAAGATTCAGTAGAAAGATTTCACGAGACAAACATGCATCAATAACACATGTTTATTTATAATTTTATATTAGGAATCACCAAAAATATCAGAATATGAACTTTGAAACGGACACTGAATGATATGAGCATTTTGATATTCAAATTTGGACCAGTACTTTTCATGAATACGAAGTATAAAGCTTTGAGATTTTATAAACTATCAATAGAATTTTGAAAATATATAAAACATTTTCCCATTTCGTTAGTCTAATCCAGTTGAATCAGTATGATAGCTGTGTACAAATGAAAAGGAAATACTTTTAATCCAAGAAATATAAATACTACTAGGAATTAAGGTTATAGTGCGTCGGTGATTGTATTAAATGAGTGCAGTTGCCACACATTGTTACAGACATTGTTACATATAGAGGTGATTTTAACTATAGACAAGAACTTAACCAACCATTTCATTCACTTACATTCATTTATGTCACGCGTACATTTCATTGAATTTAAAAAATACTAATGCAAAAAGTAATACATAAGTCAAAAGTTTTTGCCAGGAATTCCTAACATATATGTTTTAACTCCTTGTTGTCAATCGAACTCTCTAACAAGAATGTTATTTAATATATCTTTGATGTCTTACAACATTCTGTACAACACATATGCAAAAATGGAATGGAACTAAGATGAATATCTGTGAAATTAAGGGTAGATTACACAAGTAAATGATGCTAATAATACGTCGTCATAATTCTCTTTCATATAATTGAGAAGAATTGATATGATTTTAAATGAGTATATTCTTTCTTCAGTTTATAACTGGTTTTGAACATATCATGCTTTTACTGAAGATGGACTGTGTCACCAGATATGTGACTATTTCTCTCTCCAGAATAAATGTTTTTGAGCAACGATCGATAACGAGTTATTTTTTTTATTTTTATTTTCTCAAAGCCAAAATGAGTGTTTAAGTTACAATCCCTCAAATGCAAGAGAACGACTCACTACTTTTAACCATTCTTTCTAAGATCCTTATAGGGTAAAAGTTGCAACGAAGCTACATCAAACCAGCCTGATTTAAATTAAAAGGGAGCTGCTTCAAGATATAATTTTTGTATCACCATTCTTACGAAGTTTGTTCTGATTTATCAAAAGATAACAAGTGCAACATTTTCTATCCAAAGTTGTCTAATATATTTTCTGTTTAAAGTTCCAATATATCATTATTGACAAATATTTATAATTTATTTACATAGTTCTTATATAAAGAAAAGTCTTTTCAAATGTTGATAACAATTATTATGTTTAAAACTACTTAATAAACAAATGAGAGTAATTATACTAAAAGAAATAATTACTCTTTTATGTTTATCAAGTATTTTAGCAATTTCTAAAACTGATTAACGATATTAAGTTCTAGTTTATTTAGTGATATTTGTTGTTGATAAAATTTTTATTTCTTAGATATCTTTTTTGCTAATAGGAGAAAATTGAATGTTCCGTAAGAATTTATTCAAAAAAATATATATCATTCATAATTTTTTTAAATATTGCAGTTTACATGATTATTTATAAACTGCTGAAAACAAAATGAATGTTATTAATTTCTAACACATGCATTGTAATAATTTTTATGCAAGATACAGTAAATAAAATTTCATTATTTATATTTACTGTATCATGTATAAAATATAGCTTTAAATACAAATATTATTTACTCTTTCACGTAAGGTTATTCATTCAAAAGTACTCCTCTTTTTCTTGTATAGTTAATAAATAACAAATATTTAATAATAATCATAATTTCTTCATTATAAGTACAAAAATGCTATAGAAGAAAGTTTTCATAATAATTTAAGGAGTGTAAGAACAGCAGAGAGAGAAAGTAATTTTAATTGTCATCAGAAGACTTCTTAGTTATCTACATGATTTTTCTTCAAAATTCAAATCAGATCCTATCCTCTTAACAGAGAATCCTCACGACCCTTAAGCACAAGAATGACTTTATAGTAATCTTCTGAATGAGTCTAATCTCTTTCGACGAAACACAATAAAGTCAACACTTAAGCGGATATCCAACAATGAGAAAATTGTTACTAATTTTACCAGTATGTTTGTGATCTAGATTTAATTCTTCATTCCACTCAAGAGAAATGTTATTAAATTCTTTATTTAATCGTTGATTTAATTTAGATTAACTTTTACAATAAAATAAAAAATTTTATAATATAATAAAATTAAAATGTATAATAAATTTTGTATTGTAAATATATCAAAGCATACTTTCATTTAAAATTACACAGCTTTATTCTTAAAAATTTTTGGAATTTGGAATAACACTTGAAAAAAATATATAATAGTAGATATAAATGTATAATAGTATAAATAAATAGAGATCAGATTTTCAAATTTACTGTTAAATATACATGTAAGGCCTTTCCAAAATAATAATTATCAGTAAGAAAACATTTACTATACACAAGTAAGATAAAGAATACTGCTAAGTCTTTATTCTCAAATCATGGGTCAAATCCAGTTATTCTCCTGACTTCTAAAAACCTGTTACTCGAGTAGTAGTTTAGAGTTTGCTTCCCAGTCGTGTCAAGAATCAACATCACGACGGAGAAATCTTCAAGAAAGCTTTTATTTTTCAATGACGTTCATGACAGCGTTCCCATAAAGAATCAACAGTTCTCCAATTTTAGTTTCTTTACAAACTAGCAACTTGTGTGGAAACTTTGTAATGTCTGATTTTTATTTCCTTTAAACTTAAAATTTTTCATAATACATTCTTTGAAGGACGAATTCCACTGAAGCTTGGGTGAAAAAAGTTCCTAAATGTGTTCCTTGATACTGTACAATGTATAGGCCTGTGTATACTGTACAGTACAATGTATAGAAATATAAGAATCTTTCAAATCAATATTGAAAAATAATGATGCTAAAGCTAAGGAAATACACAAATTGAATGTATTAAGAATAAATTCAATTAAGATATTAGTATATCTATTAAACTAATTTTCAGGCTTTTTTTAAATAAATTTTCTTAGATAAGAAAATATTGCAAAACGCTTAAATGCATTTTGATTTGTGTAGTTCTCTGCTTTAAACGCTTTATTTATAGGCAATCATTTTAAAGTATACTGTAGGGATAACTAATTCAACATTTCAAGGCAAAACTATAATTTTCAAGTTTTTTAAAATAGTGATGGTTGTGCTTAAACTTTCATTTATGATTTCTCAAAATCGCTTATAATACCTTAAAATATTGCTCCAGTGATTGACATGTACAACGTAAAAATTTTAAGAAATATTTTTAGAAAGTCACAAGACTAATTATGTTTCAAATAACAATTATTTTTAAAACTTATTTTCTCAGCTTTTTATTAAAAACTTAATAATTTGTTGTACAAGAGTTAAAATCTGATAATATGCTTATATAACGTAACAGATAGCTGTAATTATTTTAGTGAATTTCTATCAATACGATGTAATTTACAGCATTGTTCTGAAAGAAAAGTGATTATATTAAAAATTTAATGTTTTTTTCCAAAAAATCAGAAATAAGTTATAAGTTGAATAATATAAGTACTAGTAAATACCACATTGCTTTTTACACATTTTAAAAACTTTCAAGGGCTTTGAAAAGCATTGCATTTTGTTAGCTACCCCTTGCATAATTCAATGCAACGCAATTATACAAATCATAAATAATTTTTAGATCTTTTATAAAATAAGCTTTTTTGTATGATTTTACACTATTTAATAAAAGTTAAGTTAGTAAAACGTTAGATTTTAGCAGCGTATATGAATTCAGTTTTAGTAATTAACAGCATTCAGTTTGTAACCTGGCTCAATATTTCCTTTCAATTATATTATATTTAATATAATATGAATAGAATGATATTTTTCACAAATATGTTTTGCAAATTGCAAATGCAAAATTAATTTTAGGAATACACATATTATATATTGTTTACATAGAGATATTTTTTTTACATTTTGCTTATTCTAAAATTATTCATTTAATAACATGAGTAGTATTCTAAACCTCAGAGTAAATTTTCTTTTATTATACAAAATGTTAAAAAAATATTTGCTCACTAATAAGTGTAAATATTTCAAATTATGAGCGAATTTTTTAAATATTGGAAAATATGTTCATACAATATAAATATAAAATGTTTTAAGTTCAATCATCATAAATATGTAATAGATTTATATTAACGTTTCATTTGTAAATTCATATTGTTTTTGCTTAAGATTTTGCTCCATACAGCTTTAGGTTAAAGGAAGCTAAATGTTTAACGAATAAAAATAAAGATATGTAAAATTATATTAGTTTATATTAGTGATTTTTATTCGAATGAGAGTATTGTAAATTAATACTTAAAAAACATAATTATTAAGAATCGTAGAAATGTCACAATCTTAGAAAAATTACATGTGTTAACATTGGTTCTTATATACATTTCATTTTTTGAAAAAATGAATTCATCAAATTTAAATAAATATTCCATTAAATTTTTTATCAATCTTTTTGGTAGATAAATATTTTTCTTGAGAACTAGTTTTTTTAATCAACCTTTATTAGCTTAAGCAACTTCATGAATGTTTAACTAAGTATAAGATTAACAGATATTTATTTTTAAATTAATATCAATTTTATCGTTTCTGTAAATTGATGCTTATGTAAAAAATACAGAAATAAAAATGATAAATATTTATTTTTCTTATAATTTTAGCAGTTAAAAATATATATTTAAAAAATATATTATTATGAAACAGTTATTGATATAAAGAGTTTCCTTGCATTTTCAATCAGTTTGTATACATTTTTCAAGTTTCAGTAAAAGTGCATTTTTTTGGTTCAATCTTAAATCCAATAATATTTAAATTTACTACTCAAGCGAATATTATGATTTGATATTTAATTAACTTGTAAATTTTACAAAGCGTTAAAGGAAAATAAATTTGTTCCAAGTTTATCATTTTAAAATAACTTTCAATTAACTAGCTTTCGTCTTATTTGAAAAGTAGAAATCCTTAAATAAGTATGTGCATCGAATTTTTTAAATTTCTCTTATATTAATATGATTAGACGGGAATTATTTGTCTGATGTATTTTCAAACAATGAAGAATATAAGCCGTTGATAAATTGAACTTCCGAATGGAGTCGTTTTCCATTATTTTATACACAATTCTTAGCTAGTATAGTTTAGCTATTATTAACTCCTCAAACTTCACATTAACCGAATTTAAAATATCTTTACAAAACTCTGGCTTTTTGATTAATTGATTTCTTAATTAGAAAACTAAAATAATGGAAATGGCGTAAAATTTGATACATTTTGAGATGCTGGATTTCGAAATTTGATTTAATTGACAGCTATTTATATATATAAATACGTTAATAATGTTACGGATTTATCTTAAGAATATAATTATTTCATAAAAATTCTTTGCAAACAATGTTCAACAGTTAATTACGCTACGTTCATATTTCCGATGTTTCATTTCATACTTCCGAAAGATTTGTTTCCGAAAAATCTGTATTTAAAATATATAAGCAGGTTGAATAGCTTCGAATTACATTTTATGATTTGCAATTCAGTTTTAAATTTTAATAAAATAATAAATCTTTTGAAACATTCCTTAAAAAATTTGTATATTGAATTAATAAATCCAACTGTAAAAAATTAAATAGCAAATACTATAGATATATATATGTATGTATATATAATGGTGTTTATGGTGTGTGTGTGTATCATTAATATCATACTTTTGAAACATCTCTATACATACGAGTATAGAAAGTATTTGAACATACTTTTCAATCATTTAGATATTAAACTAGAATATTTATGCACATAGTTATATTTATTAGAACAGGAGCACCAAAATTTTTACAGGTGTAAAATATTGTATTTATACTCCAGAAAATAAAACAATAACTTTTACCCTAAATTTTTAGCATTAGAGATTTTCTAATTAAGATGATAATTTATAAAGTATAATGTAGCTAAAATATCAAAAAGATAACACTATGAAAAACATATTTAAAATTTTAAACATTCAAGCATAAGAATACATCATTGTAAAAAAATAACAATTTATTTCCAGTGAGACGTAGAAAGTTTACACTTACGTTATTTATTACATAAATTATTGTAAATTAAAGTATTTTGGTAATGGTTTTATATTATAAACAATATTATATTATTATTAATAATATTTGGTAACAGTTTTATATTATTATTATATTAATTAATGGGATAATTGAACTATTCATCAAGAACTATTGTTAAAGAGATTAATACCAACAATCTATGCTAAATCTGTAATTTTACCAAGATTAAAAAATGGAAAAAATATATTGCACATTAAGTATTAAACTTTTAAACTAAATTTACTTATTACAAATTCTTGTAATGTTTTCTTATCATTAATTCATCAAATTGATCTTAATTTTCACTAAATACATTTTCGTTAAAAAATAAAAAATAAAAAATTTAATGTTAAATGTTTTATTTCATTAAATAACATGTAGACATTTTTTTCATATTTTCCTAATTTTAAATACAAATACATTAATAAAATTTGTTCTAGATTCCAATGGAAATGTGGGTTTTTTTATAACAAAAGTATGTACTTTTTCTTTCATAATAAATAAATAATTTATTTAGTATTACTACTAACATTCTATGTCTATATCATAAATATATCGCAATATATACAGCTACAACAAAAAAGAGTATAATTTTCTTCCTTAATAAAAAAAAATCAATTATTTTATCAAATTTGCTTTTCAGAAAGACTTGCACTCAAATTCCCTTACACACGCTAGCGGATTTATGCAGCAGTATCGTAAATTCTCATTTAAAGCTACGAACCAATCGGACCAGCATTCACCCAAACTTGATTACAGGTCTTATTGAATGTGGAAATGCTATCTACTGTCCATAATTTAGGATACCCCACGTTTTTTTGGCAAGAACATGTGTAGTTGATAATAGAAGGTGTGATACAAAAATAAATAACAAATAGAAAGAAAGTACCATTTTCCCATTTTGCCTGGGGAGATCTCACGAGTCTTAATCTGAGTTGGAAGCGTATAACTAACGACAAAATCGAAGGTCTTTTCATAACGTTCACCATTATTTACTTGTGGACTTATATTTATAAATCTAAATACTTCAATATAACATTTTATTTTTTATCAAAACCTTGACTCGTGACTGTAATGTATACTGGAATTTCAAGTTGTTATAGTTTCTGTTGTAAATTGTAATCATAAACTGTGTAAATTATTTGCATCTGTAATATCATAATGATTGTATATTACTTCCGACAAATAAACAGCATACGTTTGTCTTCGTTTTGAAATATATATATATATATATATATATATATATATATATATATATATATATATATATATATATATATATATATATATATATATATATATATATATATATATATATATATATATATATATATATATGTATATAATTTCTGGACTTAATACATTTATTTCTTTTATTTGTATTTTATAATTAATTACATTAATAAAAATTAAGGAATATAATTATTCATCTCACATTAATATTTATCTCACGAGTTATTATCTTTAAAGCAATCATAAGAAATTAGTTTATATACTAATTAGTTAATTAAATTGTATGTGTCAAATGCATAAGTCCTAATTTATAAATTAGTAAATACTTTTTTTCGGATTTCTCTTGTTGTTGTTGCATGCCCCCGAGGTCAGCAGTGCTAGACCATGTCCATGAGCGCGTACACCTTTAAGAAGTACGTGTAATTTGTAATTTGTCTTTGTATTTGTTAGTGTGTTTGTAACCTCAATCACAGTCTTAAAATTTCCTTATATTACTTCATGTATATCAAAATATTGTACATAGATGTATGCTGTTGGAACGTAAAAAAATTTCTTTGATATCATTTTTAGTTTCATTGAAAAATATATACATTTTTTGTTATTATTAAACCAGTAGTATTTGTCCATGCAAATATATCTGAAATTCTTTATTTCAGACTAAAATACTTATTTTATAGTATTAAGTACCTCATTAGCTTTAAAGACGTGCAAGAGTAAAATGAGTAGTCACTTAAATTTAGCTAAATATGTCTTCCTCGGAAAATCAGATACAAGACTTACAGCATATCATTATATTTCCAAGTAAAATTAAGCTAGTAATAGAGTTACAACAGTCTTATCACTAATTAGGAGCGACCAAGAACACTTCGGCTTAAAAATTAGACTCTAAAAATTAACATCTTGCTAAACTTCAGACATACTCATTAGTACTATCAGCATTCTGGTGTTAACAGGAATGAAAGAATGTGTAAGAAAGTATCTCACTGATTTTCTTCCTGAGTGATTTGTTTTTCTTTACTTGAAGCATCTGCAAATGACGGGACGAGCAGATATTATCTGTGAATGACATGGTTCAAATAAATGGAATGCCAAGAAGGCTTTGCGGAGGAATTTTAATGAAAATTCTCCAAGATTTTAATTACAGCTACATCGTGGTAAACGCAAGATTTGGAGGTAGCAATTAAATTTCCATTCCCGGATTGATAGACGGGGTACAATTATTTCTGTTATGTCAAGAAACAATACTTCACTTTAACAAGCTCAACTGTTATTGGAAATTTGTTACAGTCAGTACAGATGCTGAGTAATAAATGATGTTTTGGAATCCAGAAATTGTGTTCCTAACATAATATCAGTGGTTTCTCTTAATATAATCAACTTGAATCTTAAACATGTCTTTACCTGATTCTCTGAATACATTTGGAGATTGATTTGAATTGGATATTGATTCAACTGTCAATAACTTAATTACAATGTACAACTTTAATTGACATTTTTTTAAATATTTTTAAAATATTTTTATGTTTTGGATAATTTACTATTTTCCGAGAAATTCTTATTTACTACAGAATATATATATATATATATATATATATATATATATATATATATATATATATATATATATATATATATATATATATATATTGTGTGTGTGTGTGTGTGTGTGTGTGTGTGTGTGTGTGTGTGTGTGTGTGTGTGTGTGTGTGTGTGTGTGTGTGTGTGTGTGTGTGTGTGTGTGTGTGTGTGTGTGTGTGTGTGTGTGTGTATGTATGTATATGTATATATACTGTATCATAAAAATACACACACACACACAAACTGATTTAAATTTCATAAAATAGTAACTGCATTCCACAACTCTGTTTTTACGTAATTTACTGTAACTAAAAATTTTGAGTCCTCATTTTTATGAAAGCAAATTTATGAGATTTTCTATACTCTTATTTTATAGATTATCTCGAAAAATAGCAAACACTTATATGAGAATTTAGTATTTAAAACATCTTAGTGCACAGATTTCCCTTAACCCTGCGTACCAATTTGAGTGGTAGTAGAGATCATGTGAAAGAAATTTTTCTCTACTGAAAGAGATGCAAAAAATTGATAGTGAAGCAATACGATTTGTAAATAATGTATACCAATAAATACCTATGTTATTTGGATTTAAAGCATTTAAAACTACTTCCATTCGTACGATGCATGCCTGACACATACATTTTATCGATCAAAAATATAGTCTTTCCTAGGAAGGAAATCAACTATATAATACAATAGCATTGTCCACTTACACTATTTGGTCTTAACATGGTTAAGCATTCTTCAGCTTATAGTTAGTAAAATAGAAGAGTTTGACTGCAAACTTCTTTCAACAATATTAGTAAGCAACTCTTACGCGTTGACTAATGATTTTTATTCGTCTTTTCTTACCTATTTTTAAACTCACTTTCCCACGGGATTTCAATTTTCAATGGTATTTTTGTCTTACTTTATCTATTTTACAAGATTAAATGGTTTTTACTATTATTGTTTATACATAAACTGAAGCAAATACTTTAATTATTATAGTGTGGTACTTATAAGCGTATATGAATATGCTTACATTTAAATTGCCACAAGGTATAATATGAAACTGATGAAAACATTTGCATTTTAATTAAAATTTCTAAGCAATTTTACACTTTTCAAATTTTTCTTAAATTAAATTAATTTTTATGAGTTATAAATGCTTATTTAAGTAATATTGAAACAATAATATATATTAATGAAAATATAAAATTTCTGTTCGTAAAGCTTCATTAGTTAATGAACTTTCCAAAATAATTATATATTATAATTCTGTAATAAAATTAAAATTAACAATGTATTATTTAAGTTTTTTTTTTTACTTTCTTTTAAACTTTTATAAAGTACTTAGGCAATTTTATAGATAATTCTTAAAATACTTGAAATATTCTCTACTGAAAGAAAGATTTTTTAGCTTTTGTACTTATCCATTAAACAATATATGAATTTATACATACTCCCATTATTTCAAAAATATATTATTCATTCAAAACAAATTCTTATATTAAGTCTGAACATGCTCGCATAATTTAAAATATATGTGCCATAAGGAGGGATTCAAGTAACGTTAATTAATGGTTAGACTTACTTATATTATAAAGAAAAACATAGGCTCAGAGCAACCAATGCTTTACCACAAAATAATTTTCCTTGTCTTAAGGGAGCAATCAATTAGAAGAGGAAAAGAGCAACATCTTTCCTTTTAGGTTAAATTAAAACTCCCTTTAAACGAAGAACACATGATAAAAGTAAAATTTGAAAGCTTCCAAATTCAAAAAAAATGAAAGTAATGCTTTCCCTTATTGATCTCTATTAAAAATTCCCGTTAATATCAAGCAAAAAGTAGATGAAATTAGAGTGAAAATCTGCGCTGTGGCTCGTATAAATTAAAATATAAGTTCATAAAATAAAAATGAGGCATGTAAATAGGCTAGAAATTTCCCCTTCTGCTAAAATATTTATTCAGAGCTTCCTTTCGGCCCCTATAGATAGCCTTACCGATGACAATATCATCTGAAAAGCTCCTGAGGCGGTAAGCCTACTAGGATTAAATCATGGATTCGTTGGTGGGGAGAGCAGCTTCTTTTTTTTCTTTCTTTTGGATTTCTTTTTTTCAGTCTTTTCAAAAGTAAAGATCCCAATTCTCAACCAAGTGACGGGCTTTGCCAGATGAATAATACACGAAGATACGGGGAACGCCTCTAGAAGCTAATAATTCCCTCTTCGATGTTGGAGGTAGGATTCAGCTCAACCCAGAGCGTTTCAAGCAGGGGGCATCGATTGACCCGAAGTAAAGGCGTCGGAGAAGGCAATTGAAAAGACGTGGTATAGATACCTTTTAGTTTCTTACGGTACGTTATTACTCATTAATTCAGAATAGTTGGCATTCTCTTCTCTTTTCAGCTGTTTTATCTCGATTAGTAAATTTAAAATGGGGAGGGGGATTGGTTTTGTGTCTTGGAGGCCTAGCTACACACAAAACTGTTGTCTTTGTAGAACAAATTCAAAATAGAATAATTGTGTGATAGATTTTTGGGAGAGCACCACATTTATTTACCAAATATGCCTGAATATCAGTATTTGCCTGAATACGAGAGTAATCTTGCGTCCTTTTTCTACAAATTCTAAATAAATAATCCTCATTTTTATAAGAATTTTAAATTTTTCTAGTTGATTTTTACCACTTCCTGAAAATTCAAAATTCATTTAACATTATAAGTTAATATGAATAAAAAATACATATTCCATGCAGTACATCCACAAATTGCAAAAATGGAATTATATTACAATATGTTTCAATTATTTCAATACATGTAATTTGATATTGCAAAGTGGAACTTACGTGTTAAAATAGCTAAGAAAGCATTGGTTAAGTAAAGTGATTTATTTCTATTACTATTATATTTTAGGCTATTATATTTTAGACTATTATTTTTCTATTACTATTATATTTTTTTATTTACAACTTCAGCTAAGAAAGCATTGGTTAATTAAAATGAATTTCTTTTATCAGTATAATATTTTAGGATATATTTACTATTTCAGTTGCCTTTTTTAAATGGTTCCCAATACTTAATCCTAATTTTTTTAACTATTTTTAATTTAAGCATTTTAGAAGAACATGAAATAAAAATCTTGTGATTGATATTTCCCATATAAATTCTATATACTTAATACTAATTTCTTAACTATTTTTAATTTAAGCATTTTAAAAGAATATGAAACAAAAATTTTGATTGATATTTCCAATATAAAATTCATTCAGAAAAATTTTTGAAACTTCTTTATTTTGATTACTATTTGATGAAAATACAGAGTTTATATCAAAGCAAAAACATTTTTGTCAACATTAACTGCATATACTTGTTACTTTTTTTCATTTGTATAATGATTTTTAGGCGCGAATAATTATATTTAATAATGGAGAATTTAACTTAAATATTACAATCGAATTATGCAATATCTAACTTATTTATTTCATTACTATAATAAACTATTAATGTCATATCCCATTATAGTGAAATATTTACATCATAAGATTAGCAGCTAAATTAAAAAATGCATGCGTTTTGAAAATTAAAATTCAAATTAATGAAAAAATATATGAAGTATACCCATTTATAAGGAAATGTAATTATCAAACAACACACAAATATAATTGCAAAATTATCTCTATTTTTTTAATTTTAATGAACCAAATTTTAAAACTATTTGCTGAAAATACAGAGAAGTGATAAATTTTCTTCGTACAACAGTACAAAAGTGATAAATTTTCTTCGACAACAATATCTGTTTTAATAAAAAATTTTCTTCGTTTAACAATGCATTTGTCCAAGTTATTACAATTTAATATTTCAGAATATGCAAAAACAAAATTTCAAATTCTGGCAAGAAATTTCAAATTTTCTAGCCAGAAATTCATTAAAAATTTAATGTATTTTTATAACTTTATTGATAATGGAAGAACAATTTTTAGCAAGAAAATCAATAATTATTCGATATTATGTCCTGTATATCATCTACTAGAGATACATTGAATGTAAAAACATTGTACTACATGAAATATCTTCGATTTATGCTATTAACATAATTTTAGATATTTTATAATTTTCATATACATTTTACTTATTGTTTATAGACAATAAGCTAATGTTATTGAATTTCAATTTTTACGGATTAAAATTCAGTTGAAAATTTTTTAAGTGATAATGGAACATTTATAACTAATTAAGAACTAATGTTAAGAATTTTTTTCATACATTTGATCAATAAATAATTATGTGAAGAAATAATGTGTTCAACGAAGTGGGAAATAAAAAAGGGAATAACACTTATAGTAATCATTAAAATACTTTTTTCTAAAAAACTCACAGTCAGTATAAAAACTAAGCCCCAAGCAAGTTAATTATTTTTTAATTCTTCGCAGTTTGATCAATTATTTTTTCGACGCAACTTGAAAAGTTGAATCCCTTCAAAGATTGTTACATTATAGAAAATTATAAAATAAATTTAAGTATAAGTTGTTAGTTAAGTTGTTAGGGCACTTAACAACAAAAAATATTATTTTTTCGTAAATATAACGCTAAACTAGGAAAAAATGTTTGATAAATATTATCGAGTCATTCAAGAACAATTTAAACTCTTTGAATATATGCATGGAACTCTTCGAAATTTTCAACAAAGAAACTAGTTTTTAAAATTATTTTAATGCACCATTTCAAAAATATTTTTACTGTGTGAAATTATTTTGTTCCTTATTCTACACGAGCTATAAGCAATGAGATGTTGTCAACAATCGTTTTAGTTACATAAAGGAATATGCTCAAGGATACCAATTACATTAATTTTAATACCGGTTATACATTTAGACCGATAATGTTTTATGTTGAGTTATCTAAATTTTAAACGTTTCAAATCTCACTATTATAAAAAACATAGATCGCACTTAGTTTATATCTTCTGTCACTGCCAAAATTAAGCTTCAACAATTGAATGAATATATAGACACATTAAGCCGATACTAGCTAACTTAAATAGGCTTTAATAACAACAGCTTTCATTAAAATTGGATCTAAATTTATTAATTGCTGGCAGCGAGTATAACTTTTCTCAGTACAGCTTCATAAATCAATTGACAATTTCAACGTGGCATATTACGCAAATGATATCATAATGTCATTGTAATAAATTTTATCACCTTTCACTCTTAGAACTTTTATTTTTTTATTAATCATTATAAAGTCTTAATATTTTAAGTATGACAGAGTTTTAAAAAAACATGCAAATCCTGAGCAAAAACAAGCGTTTTAACTGTCAAGACATTTAATGCGATTGTCCAACTGAAAATACACTGCTGGCCAATTGCTAAGGACGGATCACAAATTGCAATGTAGCATAACATTAAGCGAGACATGAGGCCTAGTAGGATAAAATATAGTTGCCAAACTGCTCAGACATTAGAATACAGAATATTTATTGTTCTGGAAAGTACAAAATCTGTGAAACATCTGAAAGAAAAAAAATGTTCATTTGATGCTGCATGTGGAAAAATGGAACAATGCATCTAAAAGTCAGCAGGCACCTTGAAGAAAGGTATCAGAACGGGATATTTCCCCCGTGGAGTATGATGCAACATTCCATACTTCGTATCATACTTTGCACAACATTATTCAGCAGCTGTTGAGGCAATTTACCCCATTCCTCTGGGAGTGCACGGGTGAGGGTGTTCTTGTTTGTCGGAGGATAGTTTAGACCAGCAGCTTGCCTCCCCAAAGCATCCCACACATTTTCAATGAGGTTTAGATAGGGAGAACATTATGGCCATATGAAGCGTTGAATACCCTCGCTGTCTAAATAAACCTGAACAGCGAGTGTTCGATGATATGTTGTGCTGTCGTCCATAAAAACAAATTTATCACCGACAGCACCACTGAAAAGAAGAACATGAGTAAGTAGAACTTCATTAATGTATCGTTGGCCTCTCATAGTCCCATTCGCAACCGCATGTATGGGGCATGCGGTCATTGTTCATGATGCCGGCCCACACCATGACACTGCATGTCAGATATCGGTCCCTTTACTGGATATTTTCTGGACGATAAGCAGTACCACTCTCCGCCAGATCAGTTGGCGTCTACAATGCAATGACAGACTAAACCTACTCTCATCTGAGAATAGTACGCATGCCCAGTCCTGTTCAGTCCAATTGCGAGGCTCACGACACCATTGCAAACGGGAAGTACGGTGCTGTCTGGTCAATTGGATACACACAACAGGTCTGCGGGTGTATAGTCCTCCACCCCTCAAACGTCTGGCAATAGTTTTTCGGGAGATCCGCTTTCCTGAAGCAGCAAGTGACTTATTTGCCACCTGCTGAGCTGTGGTGCGCCTGTTCCTTTTTACTGATAGGACGATATATCTGTCTTCTGCAGGCGTCATACTTCTAACACGACCTCCCCCGTGCCGTCTACTACACATTCCAGTAGTTTTAAATGACTTCCAGAGACGTGAAACAACGCTGTGAGCGATGTCGAAATCCCTGGCAACATCTGTTATTTTTCGCCCTTCTTCGACCTTTCCAATAATTCGGCAACGCATAAAATCATCTAAGTGATGTCGGGAAAGCATGCCAGAAATTTCAAGTTCGTCTATTAAATCTTTCCTGCAAAACTTTGACTTGAAACAACAACTGTCCACACGCGTCAAAAACTTTAAAGCTCTTATTAACGCTATCACGTGAAGAACAGACATGGAAAAAAATTTGCATTCGCATACTTCTTCTTACTATATCCCACACTTATTCTAATTTTCCACATTTTGCTTCCTTTCATTTTGTGGTTGCTATGGATGATAGTGTTATCCGTCCTTATCAATTGTCCAGCAGTGTATTAGCCGCTCATGAACTGTTGTCAAAAAAGCTTCAAAATTTTCTGCAGTCAATGTTCATAACATGATTTAAAGGAATAAAATAACTTTTATTGTCTTATTTTTGAACTTTAAGGGTATTCTCTAACTTAAGACTCTGCACTTCTTTGTAGTTGTTGTTACTTATGTCACTCGGACAAGACAAACTCGCTATGTCTTGGCAATGCAAATTAAAGTCAATAGGGAGCATCCTTCGTTTTAATCAGAGCACCACGAAGTTGAAAGTACGTCTTTGCTCTTTTTCAAATCCTTCGATAGATGGCCCACCAGAGGATCCACTCCCTGAATTTTGACAGTGATCTGAAGAGGGAGGAAATTTTCTCCAGACCATTGCACCCATGGTAACTGCTCAACGACCGACCACAGAGCTATCGATTCCACAGATTTAAGGAGCATGTATATCGCATGTAATCGGAGGGTGCTTGGCGGCATTTGGAATCGAACCCCATCCTTCCGGATGGAATGCAGATACCTTAACACTAAACTACTCACTAACACAAACTTCATTAACGAAAGCTAATGTAATGACATAAAAAAGAAAAATGTTTCCATAGAATCCCACAAAAAGATCTCTATATTTTAACAATTAAAAGCTTATACGAATAATAGTCGATACAATTATTCATTTCCAAAATGAGCTAAATATATCTTCTGAAGTGTTGGTATGAGTTAGCAAGATCTGGTTGAGAATTATATCCGTGGCATCAATCCAGATGTTAAAACTTTTTTATATATTTATTATATATATTTCATGTATTAAGGAAAACCATCTCCAATGTATTTTCTTAATATGCTTTTTACTTAATTTCTACATATATTTCCAATGATTGACGCAAAGGTTCATTAGTGATTACAAAAAAATATTTCTTCCATAAAAATTTATTAAATTTGAAGTAACTGTTATGAATTTGCAATCATAATATGGTATATTATAAAACACAGAAATACTCTTTATGCAGATGAATCTAAATAAAAATCATGCAAATAAATAATTGCATTATTTCATGCAAAATCATGAAATTAAATAATTTCAGGTATCAAAAGATATTAAACGTCTTCACCTTATTCTTTCTAATTATGTTGTCGTTAGCTAGGAAAACAGAAAGCAACTGTTTTTATTAATTGCAAATTAAAAATGAAATGTTTTCTGAAAAACAGGTATTTAATTTTATGTAATCGGAATAAATTCATTTAGATAGTTTTTTTAAGATACTCTAAAAGTGAAACACCAAAGTAATAATGAAAAACTGCTCTTATTGTTATACGATAAATATCTAACCTACTGATATTTATGCTTGTTACTAGATATTTAAACATATGCATAATATTTGTAATTAGATGAAAGCAGGAGAATTGCTTTTATCTAAATATCAATAATCACTTTTAATAAACGTTTTTGGACTACATGTTCATATATATATATATATATATATATATATATATATATATATATATATATATATATATATATATATATATATATATATATATATATATATATATATATATATATATATATATATATATATATATATATATATATATATATATATATGTATGTATATATATATATATATATATATATATATATATATATATATATATATATATATATATATATATATATATATATAAGTGAGAATTATTACTGAAGCAAATGAAATTAGAATTAATGCATTGATATAAAATGAATGCAAGTGACTTCTGAATTTTCATGTTCCCAACTCAGTGTAATGAATTTTAAAGAAAAAAAAGGTAGAAAGTAGAACAAATAAGAGAAACTTTCTTAGAATTATTCTCAGAAATGCAGTTATAGTTTTAACACAAAATATATTAGATAAAATTGCTAACTTTTTTCATAAATTCATACCTATTAATCTACCTTAAAATTAATTACTAAGAGGAGTCCTTGCCTAATGCTGGTCTTCATGCACTCAAGTAAAAATACATATTCAATCATGTGTGTATATATATATATATATATATATATATATATATATATATATATATATATATATATATACTCATAATAATCACAGAGAAAAGGGAAAATTTAAATGTATTTTTTGAGAACATATTTACTAATCAAGTTAATCTACTTATCATATTTTCAATAAAATTTTAAAAAGTAACTCTTATTTAGTAAAAATAATTTATTATATATAGATTTCTAAATCAAATCGCAAAATCAAAAATATTACTACTTTTATAAATGCTGAGTTCAATAAGTATATATACATTTTCTACTTTATTTATCAAATTTGATTTTAACCACAATATTGCAAAGCTTTATTTTCATCATGATATAATAGTGTCATAAATTTATTCACAAATTTCTCTAACTAAATTTTTTAATAAATATTTCATCTTGCTAAAATTTAATTTTGCTAAATTTGAAAAAAAGTATTTAGAAAATAAAACTCTTCTCTAAATGCATAAACAATAAAATGTTGTTTTCAGTTAAAAAATATTTTACTATTATAAGAATACTTTTATTCAAGTCATACAGAAAAAGACCGAGATTTTGGATAAAATGTTTTGTGTTTAAGCAGAAATAAGCGATTCCTAGTTCAAAGAAAATATTTCCCTTTATAAGAAACATGTTATATTTATATAAAATATTGACAACAAGAAATGTTTTCAGAAGGAAAGAAGTTCGCAAATCAAGTACCAAATTCAACTTTTCACGACTGTTTTTTTCAAACAAATATCAAACCATCAGTGTCAGATATTCTTTTTTTACTCTCAATTTTAATGCATAGCTTTGCCGTCCAGCTTTGTCCCACGTGATGCGTTCTCAATACATTTTGAAAGTAATAAAATTCCATTGCAGAAGGAAGAACACAAAAAATAAATAAAAAATTTTATACCAAAATCTTTGCCAAGTCAACTGGCCCTTAGGTCAGACTAGGGCGCTCTATAAAGACTACTACAGGGCACTACAGAAAGAAAAAAAACTCATAGTAAAAAAAGTCGTCAAGCGGTTCGATGGTTTAGACCGCTTTTGCTTGGGGCTTTCTCGGACTCCACAAAGGGCAAGACGTGTGGTTGGTGCATCGATTCGGCCATACTTTCACGGATTTTCTCATAATGGAAATGATTGTTTGTTGCTATCGATGATAAAGAAATATTTTTCCCGTTGCTTTCTGTCAATTCGCACTTTAAGGAGTGGGGCTAGTATAGTCTAAGACCACTTTCCCTCCTCTCTGCTGGAAAGGAAATGAGAAAAAAAAATGAAAGAAAGCGAAAACAAGAGCTTATCGCTGTCTCCATTTTTCGATTTCTTTCTGGAATGGAAGTTTTTCTCAGGATTTTCCTTGTTGAGTTTTTCTCTCATTGCCACCACCCAATTATTTGATTCAACGCTACGATGTTGATGAATGAAAAGTTTCTTTCAACTTCGAGGTAAAGTAAAAAAGATCCTGCAAATGAGTGCAATAAAACTGTGCATATTTTCACTTGCTGATTTCACAGGACTCAACGGTATAGATTATTTTACTTTCTTAGAATTAGAAAGCAATAAGAACAGATAGGGAAACCAAAAGTCGTAAAAACGAAATACAAAATAAATCTTGATAATTATATAGTAGGAAGAACTTGCAAATAAATAAACGTATTATTTTTCAAATTGTTAAAGTATGCTTCCCTGGAATAAAATTTTATATTGAAAATAACTTCATTATCTATTGATAAAATCTTCGTTCTTCTAGATCATAAAATTTATGAAAATTGTTCCTTAACCACATTAAAAGAAATTAAATTTTCCTGCAAGTAGTAATTTCATTATCTAATTTAAGCGTTAATTCATAAGTTTATTTAATACAACTTCAATTTTTATTGATAAAATTTTCTCTTTTAAAAATTTAGAAAATTAATGAAAATTGTATTAAGCGGACCATAATAAATTTGATTTACTTTGAAGACGGTCAGATGAGTATAATATCTTCAATATCTAATTTAAATGCTTCAAAAATCGTATATAAAGAGAATATTTTCTTCCATTTCCACTTTAATGTCTGTATATATAATTTTAAAAAGTTATATCTAATTACGAATTATAAAACAATTAGTTCTACTTATTCTCTTAATATATCCTTAGGGTTTATTTATCAATGCTTTTTTTATTTATTTCACATTTCATTAATATTTTCACTCACATTACAACTATTCACAATTCAGAGGAACTGTGTTTCTGCAAATATGATTATTCTATAAAATAGCGGTTACATTCATTATGATCATCTGCTATAAATGATTACCTATATTACATTCATTTGATTTTATCTTCCTTTTATTGGAAGCTTTCTCGAGATTCATACACTTGTTTTACAAAATAATTTATTTGAAAGTTAGTAAAAAATTTAAAGCGAAAAAAGAAATGATATTATTAAAGAATTTCCACTTAAAATATATTTATGGAAAAGAGTATAAGAAACTAATTAAATATATAAAAGGAATATGCATAAGACCTTATATTCTTATTAAAATTATAGCATTTTGCTTTCTTTTAAAATTCTTATTAACTTTCTAATATTTCAAAGAAGGTGTTATTTCAAATAACAATGACAATCCATTTGCTTAAAAAATCTCTAATAGACGAAAATTTCTGATATATATATATATATATATATATATATATATATATATATATATATATATATATATATATATATATATATATATATATATATATATATATATATATATATATATATATATATATATATATATATATAAACACAGATTTTACAAGAATTCTTATCTTGACCAAACATGATTATCAACAAAGTCTCCTTTATTTCCACTTTAAAATAATATTTCCTAAATTTTATTTTTAATCTAACTTTTCTTCCACATTACATAAGAAGATTTTTAATAAAGAAAAAAATGTTAATTACTCTAATTTGCGGTGCTAATATCCTAATTTCAATCTCCTCGTTAACGTAGTAGATTTTTTTAGAATTTTAATTAAGATATTTGTCAGGTTTTCAATTAGATTAATCGCAATTATCGTTGAAATGATTGTTGAAACATTCTTTATTGATGCTAATTATTGAAAATGCTGAAAGCTTCAAATGGTTAGAGTAAGAACGAATTTGTGTAGCATATTTACTTTTATTATGTAAAATAAAAAGAAAAACCTCCGAAAACTGTTTTTTTTATTTTTATGATTATGAAATAATTAAGAAAATATGAACTTTTATTCAGAATTTATTATCCGAAAGTAAATAAACTTATCAACTTTCCTGAAAACAATTATAATAATAATGTATTAAGAATTTATTTGTTAGTTATTTTTTTGATTATAAGATTTTTATTTATTAATTTTTTTCATATTTTCTCATAAGTATCGATATTAAATTTTAACACCTATAAATGATCGCAAATTGATTATGAGAAATTTATTTTATTTTTACACTGAAAAACTTAAGAAAAGTATTTTACTAAAAAATTATAAATACCTGAATTTTATGAGAATTCCTGGTTCAACGCTATGATACATACTGGTGAAATTAAATATCGTAAATATTCTGCTAATTAAATTTTTGTGTCGGATAAAATGATTTATTACAAGAAGAAAACTATCATACAAATAATAAAATATCTAGAAAATATCTTTTAATATTTTCGTGTTTACTATTTTCGTAAGAAAATTATTATAATTTTTTCTATAAATATAATACATGATATTGTATTTTTATTAACAAGAAGCTATAATATTGGTGATAAGTAATAAAATATATATAGTAACAACAATGGTATATAATACACTTTTACGCAACTAAACAGAGAACGAGGAGAAAAATACACACAAATTAATTTTTAATAAAAATATTTCCTTATTAAAGTGCGATGCTATTTTCAAGTAAAAATAAAATACCCAAGCCCATTCTTTTTTATAACCAAAAACATTTAGAATTTTTAAATATTTACATTGTGCAAGAATTTAAAAATTGTTTGCTACTCTTAATTTGTGTATTAATATGTATAACTTGCTTAACTTTCCATTTGCTAAACTTCTTGTCTCCAGTGTCATTAATTGCGTTTAATATATATATATATATATATATATTTACATACAGGGTGGCAATTTTATCCTGTTGACAAAAAAATATTGTATTACGCTAAAAACATGGAATTAATTTTCGAAAAACTAACTTTACTTAAGTTATTTGTTACTTAGATACAACATATTTAAGTATTTTCAAAATGGCTCCCTTGGGCATCGATACAGAAACTTAAACGTCACGTAAAATTTTCTGCAAAGGGCCTCAGTTCATCAGGTGTTAATTTAGCCCATTCCTTCTTAAGAATAGGCTTTAGGCATTCCCAAACTTCGATGTGGCTTAGAGAATACTCTTGATTGCAGAATAGATCAAACTGTATAGTCCATTGGGTTTAAGTCAGATGAATAGGGAGACCACATTCCCATAATCTAAATTTGCTTTAATCTAGCCCCAAGTAAAGCAATTATTTGTCGTCGTTTATTTGGCATATATTATTTCAAACAAGAAAATAAAAACTACCTATTTGTCTTACTAACATTCAGATTTCTTAAGCAAATGAAATTTTTATAAGAAGTGGTGGACATGAATTAAACCAATCAAAAGCAGTACAATTTTGTCAACAGTATAAAGTTGTCAACCTGTATAATAGTAATTCATTATAATAAAATAAATATTTACTTTTTTCACTTTATTTATATATAATCTTTAATGAATGTTCATATTGTTATTACTCTGAAAGTTTCCGATAATTTTAGGGTTCCAGCCTGTTTAATTTACTCTATAATATCAGCGCTCATAATACCTTATTAAATAAAATTAGATGTTTTAGACATAAATCATAAATAATTTAAAGCCTGAAAAATTAATTTTTGCTCTCACATAATTTCACGCTATTAAAATGTTTTTAATTCAAATCTTAAAATTCCTTTTCTGTTTACCCTAATTTTTTCTTAACACATGAGCGTTAAATTTTAATCATTTTATAAATTCATTCCTATAGTTTAAAACAATACCTAAAATATTATAAAAATTTATATGAATAAATTTTATAAAAATTTATATGAATTTTTAAAATTGATTGTTTTTATCAAAACTAAGCAATAAATCCAATATTTCATTGAGAATGAATGGGAAAAGAAGTTATAAATTTTAACATTAAGGAATAAGTTTGAAATTAGAAATATTTTACTCAAATAAATACAAAAAAATTCATTTTTATTATTAATTGAAATTGAGTTCTACTTTTTCAATGAAGCCAACAAATGATATGGAAAATAACATTAATCATTATGTATTTATACAATTACAAGTATGTAAGCTTCAAAACAAAACACAAAGAATAGATTTCCGAAGCAAAAATTCCCTGCATTGCTTTTCCTTAAATCCAGATTAAAATTAAGTCTTGGATATTTAAATTTAATAAGCGCAATCTTTGCTTTCCTACTGCTGTGTGTCGAGTCTATCCTTTCATAGCATACAATGTGTTGTACACAACTCTGTTTATTTCAGATAACTCTTTCCGCAGAGAAGACAATTCTCATTCCAATCTCATCTTTTAAGAACACCGTGAGAAACCGAGTCCCCACGGAAGCTCGCGAGTTGGAGATGACATATGTTGTGACATTGCATTGTGATTCCCCAAACAGGGAAGCTTCCCTACTCACCCGGTCTCCATATGAAATTATTCTGTCACACAAGTGAAGGGGGAGGCTTAAGATAAAAGTGTTTCATGCCACCCGCTATCATTACTCTACATGATAAAGGAATGTCATTCCAGGGACCAGCCGCCCTTTAATGCGCTATGATGTCAGGAGTATCATTTCCGCTTCTTCTGCGGGGGAGATTTATCCGCCCCTACCGCCTGATTGAAAGCATATTTTAAAAAAAAAGGACAATAAATAGACAACCGAAGTGAAATAAAATGCTTCCATAAAATCGAGTGTCTCGGTATTCCAGATCACTGAATATTTTTTAAGCTTTTGAGGTGGACGATTTAAGCAGTTTTCGGAATAAGCGTGGGTGTGAGAAAATTAGATTTGTGTTGAGAGTTATGTGGTTGGTGCGTGAAACTCATTATTCAAAAGAGTGCTCCAAATCATTCCTTAAGGAACCTGAGTTTGATAGCTAGGAGGAGATGAATCTAATTTATTTAATATGAGGTTCGCTAGTATCATGCATTAAAAAAAATAATTGTTAATTTTTCTTAAGATTTAGCACTATGAAGCAGTTTTTTAGGAAAACAGTTTTCTTTTGTTATTTTTAAATATTTCCATTTCTTTCTTTCGAAACAGCACATAGCAACATGTGAGAGATTCTTACGTCAATTCTTAATATACTTATCAACAGAACTTTTTTACTTTGGTGGCATTTTAAATTCAATTTATTTCATGTTTAATTTAATGCAGTTCTAGCTAGGTCCTTTCTGAGACGGAACACATTAAAATATATAAATTATTATATTTTAATTATAAATTATCAATTCTAACAACACTTTTAGAAAGTAGCATATTATTTTATTAGAAAACATTTATTTGTATGTTAAAACCAAATGATTGTTAAATGGTCAAATTGGTAAATTATAATATACAAATTTGAATGGTTAAGACAGTGTGATGCTGAAATTGTAGTGCTTACCTTATTTTATTTTCTAATTTTAGATTAAGTTTTTCCTATGGCTTTCTAGGAATGAAAGTTATTCATAGCATTACAAAGCAAAATTTTCTAATTTATTTTCAGATAGGGTATTATTTTAGATTTTTATCTGTCTTACACAATTGGAAAACTTAAATTTTCTAAATGGTATAGGCATTTAGTTAAAATTAAGCTCCATATGGAAAACATTTCTTAAAAGTTTTAAATATTATGCTTTGTCCTGAAATAAACACATTTTACAAATCATCTTTAAATTTATTTTAAAGATTCCACTAGCTTTTTGTTTGTTTGTCGCTCAACGGTCATTTTTTGCACACGAGGGCTAATTAGACCGGGGCCTACGGTTTAAAGTGGATTCCGAACCACTACAAACATCTATACCCAAGGTGGGATCCACTATCAAATTAAATAATTTTTACAAAGTTCTTTACTTAAACTTTCCAATAGCACCTTATCAAATACTTCTGATTATAAATTTATCATCCAAAACCAACAATCACGAACATCTGATTTCATTTTTAAACGGGTTATTTAAATATACAATCTTAATTAATCTTCAAGACTACTGGTTTGTTTCTATTATAAAAACAAGTAGGACATGTACATTTTAATAGAGCTAAATACTCAATTTAAAAGAATTATAAAAGGAAAATAAATGCCTGCATTTTTCAAGAAAGTATCAAAATGTATTTAATTCAGATTTTTATATATATATACATATACACACATGTATATATATATATATATATATATATATATATATATATATATATATATATATATATATATATATATATATATATATATATATATATATATATATATATATATATATATATATATATATATATACTGGAGATTTAAAACTTAAAGCTATGAATGTATGTAAAACAAGTGCGTCTTATTTTGTGGATTGTATACATTTTTTGTGAATTAAAGACACCTGATCAAACTGATAGTGGAATACTCAATTCGACAGTTTTCGGCTTTTAAATAAACTATATCATCATCGAAACCCACTTGCTTGACACTATTGATTTTACCGTTATAATCACATAAAAAATTACTTTTAAGAAAAGGCATGTCTTAACAAGTAATAATTTGCATAATTATGAAATTCAAACTATTGACTTCAAATCCAAAAAATCTTCTACCTATATTAAACTTAATGTGTCTGTTTAGTGTAAGACGCACCCCTAAAACTCTAACATATAAATATTTTACAACAAAAAAATGTTATCATGAAAAGCAAGTTCACCTTTTTCACTTTTATGACTAATGCATTGAAGTGTATGTTTCACATTTAAACACCCCTCCGTCAGAAAACAATTCTTAAAATACAAGCATTTGACTTAATGTGTGTTGGCTTAACTGATATAAAGAAAGATATCCAGATAAAAACAAAAAACATGAACGATAACTCTGAAAAATGAGTAGCATTCTAAGTGTAATTACATGGTTTGTTTGAAAATAAATAAAAAATGTCTCATTATATGGACCCATGACTGAGACTAAAAACTCTGAGCATTTTTGAAATTCTAAAATTTAATTCTAACTAAATGAATGTCCAATTTAGATTAAAATGAATTGATCCATTTAATAGGAAACACACCCTTAAATTTATTCCATGTATTTATTTTATAATAAAATATATTTTTCAAGAAAAAGGTGACTTTCCAAGTTCGACTTAAGAAACAAACTGAAATTGTGTTAATACGAAATTCACAATCAACTGAATTTAATTTAATAAAAATACTCTCTACATTAAAATAGGTGGGTCCACCCGTCAACCGTATAAAACACAAACCTAAGCATTTTAAAGGTTTGTATTTTATAGTAATATATGTATATATATATATATATATATATATATATATATATATATATATATATATATATATATATATATATATATATATATATATATATATATATATATTTATATTTTGAGAGAAAATGTCTGCTGTCCAAAGTTCACCTTATTCTCTCCTATACCTAATGTATTGTTATGCATTATTTACACCTTAAACTTTCTGTGATGCAAACTTGTTACCATAAAATGTATGTCTAAGTCCTTGTATCTAGGCTTTACTGATGTAAACCCACAAGATACGTAGCGCAAAAGAATATATTCCCATGAAGAGATACTCTAAACGGGGGAAAACTGGATAAAAATATGAACATTTATACGTACCTGTACAAGCATGTGAAACCCTAGAGTTGTATGCGGTAACCATAAATATCGTATATACAGTTATGTAAGTGGGTGTTTTTAGCAAAATTTTACATTCTAAAAATATTTATAGTGTTTGTTTGAAAACAAAAAGGAAATGCTTCCTTTTTAAACCGATTATTATTCGGGATTTGATCAATTTTAAAATTAAAAATTTAACTCTAACGCAATAAATCTCAACTATATTAAAACTAATGCATCCATTTAAAATAGAATGCACTCCAAAGAATATTTCAGGTGTTTATATTACTATGAAAATTGTATTTCTCGGACAAAACGTTATCTTATAAGGTTCGACTTCAACGTTTGCGCGATTATGACATTCCAATAATTGACTCTAACTCAAAAAGATAATCTAATCTATGTTAAAATTAATTTATCGGTTTACTATAAAACACATTACCAAGATCATACCGTGTATGTTATTTATTATAAGCAGCATATCTTTCTTAAAAAATAGTGTTTTAGCAAGTTTGATTTATGGGGCACTTGACGTAGAAATTTGAGTGATTATAAAATTAAAACTGAATCTAACTAAATAGAAATCCTCTGGGGTCATACAATATAACACACAATTCAAAAACTACTCCAAGTATTTATATTGTTACAGAAAATATTTTTTTAAGAAAACACCTGCAATACCAAGTTCAATTTATGCACTCATATGGCTATTGTTAGATTTTTTAGAGCTTAAACTCCTCTGTCTAGAAAACATATTGAAAAAAGTGTATAAAATTTCCTATCTAGGCTTTATTTATCCAAGCAAAGATACAAATCCTAAGGAAACTACTCCAAGGAAAGAACGTCTGAAAGGGAGAAAATTAGTAAAAAAATATATACGTACACACATGAGAAATAATGGTAGGGCCTAATTTGGTATATATATATATATCACATATATAAGAAAATAAGTACGTATTCTTTGCATGATTTGACATTCTTTTATAGTTATAATGTTTGTTTGAAAATCATTTGTTTTTTCTCATTTACATACACCTACACCTGACTCAGAAATCTGAATAATTCCAAAATTTCAAATTTTAATAACTCAATAAGTCCTTTCCATATTAATATTAGTAGTCTATTTAATGTAAAAGTATGTCTAAGAAAATTCTATGTACATACTTGATTCTAAAATATATTTACGAGAAAAGTTGGCCTTGCTAAATTTTACTAATGCATCATCGGACTTAAAAATATGCCCGATTATGATACTCA
This sequence comes from Latrodectus hesperus, assembly GCA_037975125.1. Lineage (NCBI taxonomy): Eukaryota > Metazoa > Arthropoda > Arachnida > Araneae > Theridiidae > Latrodectus > Latrodectus hesperus. The sequence goes on from CM075854.1 coordinate 94,352,318, forward strand.
TACATCCTGCAGAATAAATATAACATTAACATAAATATCTCATTTAAATTAAAATAGATTACATCGTTTTAGTGTAAAATGCAACCTTAAGATGAACCTAGGTATTTATTTTATAAAACCCATATTTTTTGAGATAATTTGTCTTACCAAATTTGACTTATGCAATATTGGACTTTGAATTTTGCGTGATTATATAAAACACAAACAACTGAGAATAACTTGCAAAAAATCCTATCGTTATTAAAACTAAAAGATCCATGTAGTAGAAAACACACTTTCTAAGACATATCCAGGTTTTAAATGTATTATAAGAAAACTTGAGGAAAAGAATAATACACCAACTTTCCCTTATTAAATTAATGTTTTTAAAGGTATTTTCTATGATTCAGTTGAAAAAGTGGAGCAGCGCACCCCATATAGACAGCCTAGCTGGCACACGACAACAACAACAACAACATATGTATTTTCACACATGAAGTGGGCCGTGGTAGCCTAGTGGTTAGGTGTCAGCCTTCCATCTGGTAGGGCGGGATTCGATTCCCAATGCTGCCAAATACCCACCGAGTACATGCGATATACGTGCTCATTAAATCTGTGGAATCGAAATTCCTGCAGTCAGTCACTGAGCAGTTACTATGGGTGCAATGGTTTGGAGAAAATTTCCTCCCCCTTCTGATCAAAGTCAAAATTGAGGGAGTGGATACTCTGGTGGTGCCATCTATTGGAGGAGCTAAGATCAAAGTCGTACTTTTCATCTTCGTAGTGCTCTGATTAAAACGAAAGATGCTCCCTATTGACTTAAATTCGCATTGCCAAGGCATAGTTAGCTTGGCTTGTCCATGTGTAATAAGTAACAACAACACTTGAAGTACTATGTGATTAAAACTCATTGAGAGAGAGAGAGAGAGAAATACGAGAATAAAACACGATGTATAAGATTTACTGATGTAATCACACACTCAATGATACATACCTTAAAATAAAAACAGCCCCGATGGCAGAAACTTTGAAAGTGAGAGAAATGTATACAAAATTTATACACTTATAAATATATACATGAATAAAAAATAATGAATGTAAACCCCTTATTTGATCAATAAAGCATATGTAAATAAATAAGGTGTTTTTAGCATAATTTTATGTATACTTAACATAATTATTGTATTTGTTAGAAACTAAAAAAATCTTTTTTCTGCTCCTATGTTTAGGGCTTAGAAATTGGATGAATTTTAAAATGAATCTATATATAAATCCATAAAGACACTCGATATTAAAGTTTGTGAGTTCATTTAATACAAAATATAAGCCAAAGAATATTCCAGGTAATTATTTTATAAAAAATACATTTTTTAGAAACGATGTATCTTAGCAAGTTTGACTTTGACATTGGACTTGGAAATTTGAGATATTACAAAACTCATACCGACTCTAACTGAATAATATTCCAAATACCAAGCTACAAGAAAATTCTATAAATTTTTTAACATGAAATATTAATTGGGAGAAATAAACAGAGTTCTTTTAATTTCTCTTATACAGACCAATACGAGAGATAAAAATTTGATAAGATTTAAAAAATTCAAAATTTGATTCAAAGTTCATAGATTATATATATATATATATATATATATATATATATATATATATATATATATATATATATATATATATATATATATATATTAAATTAAAAATTTCATTTAATATAGAATGTATTTCTAAGGCTATTCCAAGTTTTTTTTGTTACAAAATATTTTTTTCGAAAAAAGTTATGCGTCTTACCAAGTAAGATTTATACGGACTCGGACTTCGAAATTTGCTCGAGAATGAAACTCAAACAACTGAATGTTACTTAATAAAAATGCAATCTACGTTAAAATTGAAAGAACCATATAGTGTAATACCGACCTCTTATACTATCTCAGGGGTATTTAATTAATCATAAAAGGTGTTTTTTTGAGAAAATTCTTGTTGTGTGTGATATAACAGGACAAGTTCTAACACCTACTACTATCTGTAACATCTGCATGAACAAGTTCCCCTCATGCATTTCTACAGCTAATGAATTGTGAAGTATTTTTCACGCCTATCTCTCAGGCCCAATAACACTTGCGTATGAAAACAAAGAATACATTTTACTCTATATAAGTCATTTATTCAATAAATAAGTAAGAATTACAATATCAGCGTAATCAAATGTATAGTTTTGAGCAAATATTTGAGCAAGCATTAGCTTGTGTTTGTGTGTGTGTTTTAAACTCAAAGTTTTCTTGTAACTTTTCTACATGCTTATAATTTAATGAGATTTATTTAGACTAAAATTGTGTTAAATTAAATTATATATTTTTTGAACTTTTAAAAAGAGATTTTTAAAATAAATTTATTTCCCGTTATTTTATTATCCACTCGTTATTTGTACCATATAGAAAGTTAAGTTTTTCATTGTGCTATAGTAATTCATTCGATTTTAAAAGAAAAATATATTTCAAAGCAATAACTTTGATTAATTTACAGATTTCTGCTTTTAAACATATGGGTTTCTCCTGTTAAAATTGCATTATTTTTCTGTAAAATAAAATTCTTCCCTATTAAAACAATATTTTTCTGAAATTTACATTTTTTGTTTATTAAAATTATAACATTTTCAGTAAAATAAAGTTTCTGACTGTAATTAACGGGCAGCTTTAATACTTCTAGTTTTTTTACAGGGAATCAACATTTTAATGTTTTGTAGTGAAATGTTAGAACACTTAAAAATAATAAATTTCACAAGCCATATTGGTTTATTTTCTTTTTAATAAATTATCTCTCAGCAATTGTTACTCTAGTTGTACCAATTGAAAGAAGATGAATTTATATTGCTTGAATATAACAATATGCAGCTTCGCTTCTCATTCAATTTGATTATTTTAACTAAGCGGATAAATGGAATTTTTCAAAATCCATTTATCCTCTAAAAATCTTTAGAGAAAAGTAATGTAAAAATTGCTTAAAAAGATTATCGTATGAGAATCTCAATGCAACTAAACGGTTATATACCAAATATCTCAAATTCTTAAAATAATGAAAACATTAGACATTGTTGAGACACGGATTTTCTGCAAATTCCATTTCATAAAATTTTATTTTGCAGTTGATGAAAATTGTCAAGGAATTTAATGCTTAAAAATTCAAATATCACCTTAAATTTAAAATTCTATAAGTTAGAGTAACCTTTAATTTTGAACTTGATATATATATATATATATATATATATATATATATATATATATATATATATATATATATATATATATATATATATATATATATATATATATATATATATATATATATATATATATTATATAATATATATATATTACTTATTACATTAGATGAATTTGAATTATAATTGAAATATTCAATACATTACTCTCATCTTCTCTTATTAAGAATATGAACATAATGCCGACAAGACATTGCTCATAAAAATGCTTTTAAGAACAAAAATTATTAGTTTAATATAATTGCACTAATATCAATTTAAAAGGCAAAGAAATGTCATATTTTATTTACTTTAGCTCATTCAAGAGTAGAACTTAATTGGCTTGAAGCTATTTCTCATTAAAATAAAATTTACTTTTCAACGAAAAGAGCAAATAAGGTTATTCAAACTGAAATTTCAATAAAAAATACGTTTCATGCTTTTCTTTATAATTTCATAAAAAAATAATGTAGAAAGGGAACTTCTTATTTTAAATCTCTACATTTATTTCTTGTAATAGTATTTTTTCATTTAATTTTATGCGTCAAATATGATAGCTCAATACTAAAAGCTAATGGCTTAAGAAGAAATTTTTAGAATAGAAACTTTATTCATGCTAACCATAAAGACTTTTTTTCGTCTTCTGAATCAAGCATTTCTTTTAGAAAAATTTCTCCTTCATTAAGTTTCAAGGCAACATGGTTTCAATTTACATTTTAGATAAGCTGTTTTTAGTAAAAATATCTCGCTAGTACAAAGTGATAGATCTGTTTTCTTATTATGAATTAAATATCAAATTTAATGGTGCTTGCTTGATTTATGTTATTTTTTAGTTTAAATATATTATCATATTTTAAAATGCATTAGATAACCTTAGAAGTCTGCAATTTTCCCAAGTAAATGGTGCTTTTTTGTTTCTTGATAAGGTTCAATTAATTATAAAATTACTATATCATTTGTTAAATTAAACTTTTTAAGAATAATTTTCTCGTGTTTGCTTACTTTCACAAAATGAATATTTATTATAATAAAATTATACAAGGTAAGTAAGATGGAAAAATTCTTAATTTAGCAAATTGTCATAGAAGTTTTTGTAAATATATATTTTATAAGTAGTTTTTCTAACTAATGTTAATAAATTAATACATAATGAGAAAAATCAGTGTACACGAGGGGAAAGAGGTATCAAAAGAAGTTCAGATTACTTACAAAAGACATTTTATTTTCCAAATAGTTAAAATTATCTATTTTTAGTAAATATGTATATATAAAATATACCTTACCATGGATGTGAATGTCTTCTGCATATTTTTTCGTATTGTTTTTATTTCATCTAATAGATGCTACTAGGGTGCTCAAAAAATAAAAGAAGCTTCTTGGGCATTTGTTAATATTTGCATTTTCAAGAAAGCAATTTGACTTCTGTGTATAGTCTGTCTATATGTCTTAACTAGTTAAAATCATCTATTTTTAGTAAATATGTATATATAAAATATACCTTACCATGGATGTGAATGTCTTCTGCATACTTTTTCGTATTGTTTTTATTTCATCTAATAGATGCTACTAGGGTGCTCAAAGAATAAAAGAAGCTTCTTGGGCATTTGTTGATATTTGCATTTTCAAGAAACCAAGTGGCTTCTGTGTATAGGTAAAGCAAGGAATAATTCATTAAGTTGGAGACTGTTTAAAAATATATTTAACTAAGATTTAATTTGATTGACACAATTTATTTTGAATTTAATTAAACATAATTCTAAATATTAGTATGAGTTTAAATGAATTTTTGTAAGAGTTATGATTTCTGTAGTGTGGTCAAATTAATAATATTTTAAAAATGATTTTTATTAATTTACAAAAATAGCAGTAGACAGTCTCTGATTAGCCATCTTTATATTCGTTAAATACTGTTAGATTATTTTGCACGGATAAAGTTTTAAACAATAAAGTATTTGAACTCATGCATATCATGTAATTCAAAACATTTCTTAGTGAAAGTCGATAAAATTTTGTATTAGTATATTAGAAAGTCGATAAAAATTTGTATAAAATTTTGTATTATTTGCCAGATTTAAATAATTTGATGTGAGCTCTTGCACTTATAGAAAATACTCTTCTGTAAAAGAATCTTAAGTTAAAATATTTTCTACTTTGTTTTTTTTTTAATAATTAATCTAATATTTTAAAAGTATCACTCTTACAAAATTTTCTTATAACATAACAATTTAAAAAAATTAATTTTTATACTTTATTTAAGTCTTTTTTTATTCAAATGTGCATACGAAATTTTAGTTATATTTTCAATAAATAAATACTTTTATTAGAAAAATTTACTTTTTAAGTGCTCTGTTTAGCCTTACAAGCAAGAAATTGTTATCAATATACACTTACAAAATAACCTTGGGATAAGTAAAACAATCAAAACATTTTTATAAAGCCCATTATACAAACATTATTTCATATCTTTCTGTTTTCAATAATTTTTGGGTGTTAAAATAGCATTTTTTTCTCAAATATGCATCGGGTATCTAAAAAAGTTTTTTTTAATAGTATATATCTAACAATATTTTAAAGAATATTACATGCATTATATATTAATATGCATTACACTTATTTATGAACACAAGCCTTTCAGACAATCAAGTAATAAAGCTATTTAGCAAACAAATTAACATAAAGATTTCTCAACGCTGAATATACATTAATAAGCAAATTAGCCTTAACAATCATACTTTGTTACACTGTATATAAGTTAGTTTACTATCTTTTATAATAAACTTTAATAAAGTAATTTGAAACAAAGCTGAGAAGAGGATATTCAAAGCAGTGCCATTTAGAACTAATTAGTTAATACCCAAGGCAACGCAAACGAAAAGGTTGACTTCTATTCAACATCAATATTTCTGAAATCTAAACATTATTTCCTATTTGTATTCAAATGTTGGGAATTCTAAGCTGAATAATTTTCCCCTTTTCTCTATGCTAAAGTTATATCTTTCTATATTACTGTCAGTTAGAAGGACCCTAAATACTTGAGAAGACAGTTTTGTAAGAAAGTAATGACAGATAATAGTTATTAAAATGTCAATAATTTCGACACCAACTTTTCCAAAACAATGGAAATTATCTTTTAAAAATACCGTGTTTTTTTATTTTCTCATTCTAGGGTGTAGCATTTTCTTCAAATACAATTTAAAATTTCAAAGCACGTCATCCTTAGAATCTCTTATTTCTTTGCTTGGTGAAATCTTTGGGTATATAATTGTGAAATTCATCGTGACAGAAATACATCCGGCGGTAATATTTTTCTCCACACTGGGCTTCGTTCTTAAGATACTATTTCACTTCCAAAGTATTTTTTCTCAGCTAAAAAAGAAGAAAATCTCAGCATGTTTCATTTTCTCTTAGTTCAGTCTTAAAAGATTTGAAGTGTTGCGAGCTTATTATTTTACGGAAAGCAATCTTCTTTAAAAGAAAAAACTGCAACAGTGAACTAATCTAAAACGTAATCTTGCTCATAAGATTATCAACTCAACTCGTATAATGATATGGACCGTTTTTCCTTTAAGTGGTGCAAATCTATTTTAAAAAAACAAAAACAACGCGATAGCACGTAATATATGCTCACTTTGATGTAAAATTTGTACTTATAATGAGTTCATATTTAATGCCTTAAATAATTTGCGCAATTTAAAATTAGCCAGTATGAAAAATTGCAAGACTTTTTAAATTTGATTCACTGCAACTATAACAGTGAATATGTGCCACTGATAAAATGAATTGTCCATATATAGTATTTTAATAATTTCTTACTCAATTTATGTATCATGACAGTACAATTAGTTTCAAATTCAAAATATTTAAAATATGTTTAAAATAAGAACAAAAGCTAGACGCCTATACAACTCTGCTCCATACTTTACTTTTATGCTAAGAAATCAAATAACCTTGTAACATGATTGCTAAGAAATTGTATTTAAACAATATTTAATAAATTCATTTCTTATAAGTTCCAATTTTTCTATATTTCTTATTAATTATTGTCACTTCATTGGAATAGAAAAGTAAGAATATATTTTGAGCCATACTTAATAATATTTCCTAAAATGTTAATTTAAATTTATTTTCATGTAATTTGTCTACCATTACAAATAAAATATTTACCTGTTAATAAATATTTAATTAGATTAACAAGCATTATCTATTGTTTAATAGTATCAGTTCTTAGTTTAGGCAGATAATATTATTTTACTACGCGATTAAAAATGCCATTGTTTATTTTATTTATTGATTGTAATTGTTTTCAAATAACATATGCAGGTATTTTCAAAATATTTCTTATCAATTCAAGGAAACTTAACATTTTACTTGTATTTATAATAATTTTGTTTTGCCGTTTCTGCAAATTCATTTGAAATTAACAATGTCAGATTAGTAATAGGTTAAAAATTATATATATATATATATATATATATATATATATATATATATATATATATATATATATATATATATATATATATATATATATATATATATATATATATATATAGTTAATAGTATATTTATAAAATGCAATGAATATAATGAAACAAAATACAATGAAAAATACCAAATGGAGAATAGTACATTGAAAATATTAAATGCCAAATGTAGAATATTAAATGGAAAACAAAATATTGAAAATATTAAATAGAAAATAACACATTGAAAAGAATTACATTGGAAATACTTGAAAGAAATTTCAAAGAAAGATAGATATATAAATGGAATAAATCTTAGTAATACTATTCTAGCTGCTATTGCGCTAAATGTATTGCTAAACTTAAACATTTCTATATTATTGTGCCTTTGGTTATATATATCTAACCTTGCATTCATATTTTTATATATTCTTGTGCTTTTGGTTATATATCTAACTTTGCATTTATATATATATATATATATATATATATATATATATGTATTGTTAATTAAGCAATTCCTACTACACTCATTTCTGACACTAGTAAACTAAAATCTTTGTTTTGTAAACTAAAAAGCGGCAGAGTTCATTTTTAAATTTGCGAAATTATCATATTCAAAATAAAGTTAAATTTAATAAAATTCTGGTGCAGAAATAAAAAAGAAACTTTTTGCAAATCGATTACATTTTCATAAATTCACTAAAATTAAAATAATTCAAGAGGAAGAAACCAAGTCTGCGAAATAAATAAATGCGACGAGAGCAAAAGAAAGCGATTTTCAAGAAAAGCAAAGAAATCACTAGTTATTGCAAAACAAAGTGATTTGACACTACTTGTTTTTTCTGCTTGGTGTGCTTTCAAAATTGCTGACGCGCTTCATTGAAAGAAAATATCCGCCATTACAATGTAAAAATTGTTATTGAAGTGTTTTTTTTTATCCCAATTACTGATTTATCACATTCTCATGAATCTTAATTGTTACGGAATACTTCATAATGAACGAATTATTATTATAATAGCTTCGGGATAAATTATCAGCCAAGTAAGGCACAGCTAAAATTTTTAAATTTTGCTTCATTTTTATTAATTAATTACCTCCGAATTCATTTATGCACGGTTTTTCGAGTAAAGGAAAGAAAGTCATTGTCTCACTTTTTTGGACATCTTGAAAGAGAAATTCTAAAGATTTTAAAGGAATTAATTAATTATGTATAAAACAATAAGATACTGCGTTAAAAAAGAGTGTGTGTTTTTCTTTTCTTAAGCAGTTCGTAAAAATTTCAATCTAGTGACATGAAGATACAAATTCAACAAGAAAATATTATTCATTTCATTATCTGTTCTTTATATTAAGAAGTAAGTTATTCTAACATCAAAAACAAGTTTGATTGTTACATTGTATTATTTTGATCATTTGTTATTTCTTTAGAGTTGTAAAAATATTTGTGTTATTGAAAATCCATTAAATTATAACTTTAAAAATTATTTTAGATATAAATGTATGTCGCTTATCGTCTTGTATGTCATAATTTAATTAACTTATAAATTTCTGTATCTTTCTGCTTTTTCAACATTTTCAAAACTTTGTCTAATATGATTTTACAACTAAAAGAGTCATAAAAATGTATTTTGTAACCTATTATTGAGATTACTTAGAATTATAATTACTAGTCACTTAATTTATTGATTGAGTTAATGAAATTGCATTGTAAAAATATATTAAATTCACTTCTAAATATCCTAGAAGTACTTTTGTAATTGTTTATAAGGTTAAAATTTTATTGCGTGCTAGAATAATAAATAATCAACTATAGATTTTTAACAACATTGAACTTGTTAATATAATATAAATGTATCTTAGATTCATTTTTTATCTGCTTCTGAATTTCATAGAACTAATCGATATTTTCCTATTACTTTTAATAAAATTTTGTGCTTTCAGGGCTGTCATTAATAAAGTTATTTATTGTAAATATTAATACCTTATATTATTAGTCACACAACTTTTTAAAAAAAATTCAATAATTTTAGTATATTTAAAAAGTTAAAATATTTTACTTGGTCAACCATAATAATTGTGTGATATTTATGCTTGAAACATTTTCTGTTGATTATCATTATAGTACTACTTTATGTGTGAATATAAACAAGAAAATCTTAAAAACCAGCAGCATTTTTTCTGAGATCACTTATACTAACCTAAAAAGAAAGTAAGTTAGATAATATTTTGGTAATATTTTATACTAGAAATTTTAACTATAGAATTATTTTGTACATAAATAAATTCAATCATTATGGTTTTTTTAGAAAGAAATGCCTCTCACAATTGTCAATCATTCTATAAAAAAGTTCTAGTGAATTTGTCTTTATTTTAGGGCATGAGATTATAAAATAATGCATCTTTTTTTATTCTTAGAGATTTTATAAAATATTTAGTATTAGTTGATTTTTAAATCACGAACTATTATTTTGTTTCTCTTAAAAATACAGATTTGACGTTTACCATCAAAAAATGATCTTAGGAGATAAAACTTAAGAAAATTAATAATGTATTTAAATCAAACACATTAATCTTAAGTGTGTGTATGAGTGTATGTTATAGTGTATAATTTAGTTATTTCATATAATAAATATGTATATTTTATGAAATAACTAGGCAAGTCAGTTACAATATACAATAGATGAAAATTTTCATACTTTACCTTGTCATTCTATGAAAAAACTAGTTAATTAATGAAATAACTAATGATAAGTGGTTGAAATAAATGATTTAAAATTTATATAAATTAATTCATCATAAATCAAAATTTTGCAAAAAATACATTTTATACCTATTGAGTATGATCATTAGATGAATAATAAAGAAAACCAAATGTTATTTATATTTGCTCATATTTCTAACATTAGTTAGATAGAAAGGAAAAAAGAATATATTATAGAGATGTAGAAATAGCTATGTTTAGATATTATCAAAATGTATATTCTGAGTAGAAGAAATTTTGTTTCATGAAAACTTTGTGTACATTTTTTTCGTACAAAAATATAAGAGAATATCAATTTAAATTTTACGAGAAATACATTCATTTTGCTTTTCACATTATTTACTAGAGCAAGGATTGCTGTGATGACACTTTTAATTGCATTGTATATTAATATTGAAATAAGCTCACATTTTACTGTCACACATCTTTTTACACGAACACTTTTTAAATCGAGTCCAGAGTTGAGCTGCTCAAACAGATGGAAACGTTTTAATAATAATTCGGAACTTCTAGAATGGAAATTTCTAAGAAACAGAATGAAGCAGTCATAAGCAGTTTGAAACTGACTAAAAGCAGCTAGAATGAGTTGAAAGAACATTCCTGTGCGGTATTTTAAGCTTGAACAATCAAGTAATCGTTATTTTATAGAATACCAAGTTTAGTCTTAGAATCCAATAATTTTTTATCCTTTAACTGACTTGGCTGTTATTTCATGAAGTACCTAGTAATTCTATAAAATAACAAGTACCACATTTTAACGGTTAAGGCAATTAAGGATATTTTGCACAAATATTTTATTATTTGTAACACCACTCACATCCAAAATAACATGAAGCATGGTTTTAAATCTTTTATTTAATTCATTACAATAATAGCTATGCTTTATAAAAAATGCATGAAAGCTAAATGTATTTTTTTCCTATGAATGTTGATTTTTAAGAAATTTTCTTAGAATTTCTTATATAACTTATAAAAACCTTATTCAATAAATATATTTTTCCATTCAATATCATATATTTGAACATTCATTATTTAAATCCTTTTTACAAAATTATATTTAGACATTTTGCAGATGTAAAATTTTATTAATTCAATTAAAATAAATTCAAAATTAACATTGTTTAAGAAACTGCATTATTTTCTGTAAAACATGATGGCTTTTTAAAATAAATTATAATCTTAATACTCATTCTTAATCTCACACAATTAAATCTTATATATTTCCTAATGGATAAAGTTAGAATTTCATAATATATACTTAAGATATTTTTGTAAATAACTTTAATTCAAAGAAAATGAGAGTATTATTAGTAAAATCTACTTAATGTTATATATACATATATATATATATATATATAAATGTTAAGTTTCAATTGAATTTTACATTTTCAAAGTGTTCATTTCAAAGCTTATTTTGATCAGAAATTCTAAATTATATATTTTCTACCATCAAATAGTGATTTGAAATAAAAAATACACGCATTATTGACAAGCTACTTGACAAATATTTCTTCATAAATACAATTGACACATTTTGAATTTTTTATTGAATATATTGCAGAAACTATTTCTTCCAAATTCCTTAAAGACATTTATTTTTAAAGCATCTGACACTGGATTAATTTGAACGATTCACACCCATTTCAATAAAAATGTGCTCCATAAATTTTTTGATTAATAGATGATTAGAGAGTCATCGTAAAAAATATTCCTTTTCAATAACATTTTCCTATCTGAAATTATTCCCTTTTTAAATTTTAAAAATAGTAAATCTACTATGCATTAAATATGATTTATTACATTGTAACAAATCAGAGTGTGTTATTAAGAATATTTTATGGAAAACAGAGTGTGTTATTTAGAATATTTAATGGATACTGTAAGATAAATATCAACGCCTGTGATGATTTTTTTCTAAGTTATTTTAATTTTGTTCAGCATCTTAAATTTGGAAATTTTTATATCTTAAAAAAATGCTGTATTATTTTTCACTATAGTTTTTTTTTTAAATTTACTTATCACTTAATTTATAATATGAAATTCAAACTTATTTTATTTTAACTTTATTAATAATATCATTAATCAGTCATTAAATCTTAAAAATTCTTTTAAAGAATAAGCTATAAAGTAATTTATAAAAAAATCTTATCTATATGTGTATACAAATTCTGTCAGCTGATAAGGTTTTATTTCTGTAAAGAACACAAAATCATTTGTGTGTGCGCTTAGTTTAAAAAGAAAAATAAAACCACAACTGTCTAATTTACTTAAGTGCATTTATTGATAGTAAAAACCTAACAAATAGCTGTCTTTTTCATCACGAATTCTAATTTTGTATTGTAGTTTTAAACATCCCTAACTTTTCAACGCTGTATATAAAAAAGACTTCTTTATTCATTCCCGAACAATATTCAAACAACATAATTGTGAAAGTGAGAGAATATCAGGTTATTACAACACACACAGAATGATTAATCGAATGGGAGTCTAGCGCCAAGTTTTCTTTGTCGCCAATAGAAAACTTTTCTTTATTTTTTACTGTACGAAGGAACATGATTGTCTCCCTTGTCCAAATATTCGTGTCAGGCACGGAAGACACGCATACCGAACAGTTCTTTCTAATGAAGCCGGCAACAGTTTGCAAAGGCTCCATTTTAAATCAATATTTCTTCCTTCAGTTTCCAGAAGCGAGGCAGTGACTGTCTTAATGAAGCGATATTTGATTAAAACTGGAATTGCAACTTAATGAACAACATCTGAGTGCCTGCTTTTAGAGGGACTGCCTAAACTGTACCTAATTAGAAATTCCCTTTTACTCAGCAAATATATGCAGTTTTCCTGCATCTTGGTTCCAAATTGTTTTTTAGAACTTAACGGAATGTTAAGACGTCTACATTTTAATTGAATCTTTTAAATGTTGCCGTAGGGAAAAAATTATTGGAATCTTTCACGCCAATGAAATTTAATTCTAAAGCGAAAAGAAATGTTTAATAACCCTAATTGTAACGTCTTATCGAAGTGGCTGATATAGAAATGCTTCCAGATGCTCTGTTCTTTAGTCTACCAGCAATTTATTTCACGATTTATTTGAATTGGCAGGAAGAAGTGAGAATTAATTGCATCGAGATAATTCAATTGTTGAAATGTTTCCCGGGGAACCATGTATTTAATATATTCCGATGAAGAATGCACAACAAATCAAAATAAAATATTAGAAGTAAAATTACTTTAGGTCCCTTTAATAAGCCTTGGAGGCCTTGGAAATATAATTTTGCCTATTTAATAGAAAAAAAAATCAAACTGTAGTTAGTGAGAGAAAAGATCAAATAAATTTCGGGCGAAATTTATTTGATCTTCATTTACTTTTATATAATTACATTTTTTAACATATTTTTTTCTACTACATTGAAGTTCTACATTATTTCGCTTTTTGTTTTCGATTTTTGAGCTTAATCGATTTAGAGATCCCAATGGTCATTGTAATACATGGAAAATTAGTGAATTCAATTAAGAAAAAAAAACTGAATTAAAATATTCATTTTTTTATTCACCCAATGTACATCTATGTAATTTTTCTGTTTTTCTTCCAATTTTGTCATAAGCAATGCCAATTCAAGGAAACTAAAAAATTATAATTCTGACAAAAAATTAAAGTAAACTGAAATCATCCCTTATAAATCTGTTTAATTTCTATTTATATATGAGAAATTTTGATGCTTCTTAATTTCACGCAGATAATTCTAAGCAAAAAGCGTTTTAAAATGAGCTTTTTGTTCTACAGAGAAAAAAAATTTAAAATTTTCAGTATTAAAAAATGTTATAATATATGCTGTGCATAAATTAAGTAAGTTCGAAAGAGTTAGACAAAATAGGTTTTCCTCAACGTTTGGATCTATTGAATACACACATCTAATGAGAAATACGCAATAGTTTAACAGATATTTAACGGTATGTTGGGAAACAATTTTAGTATTCTAAAAAAATCATCAATTACTCCTGTTTCCATTTTGTTGAATAAAAATTATTTTACGGTGTTCTTTCCATTTCCTCCTTTATATTTTATTCATAATCAATTAATAATGAAAAATTGTAATCAGAGACAGCAATGAGTATTCATTACAATTATGGGATTTATTTCCTCATCGATTAATATTTAAATATCATTGCTTAAATAATGAATAAATTAAGCGTAACAAGATTGAATTATTTTCTATATATTTAACAGAGAATAGTAATACTTTCTTCAAATTTTTTTAAAGAGAATTAAAAGAAAAGGGGATTTTTCGATGGCGACTTACAACTTGATAGTTAATTAATTAGTGACCTCTACATGAGTATTTAGTCAAATACTAATGAGCAAAATGATTTGATCTTGATTTTGTTTGTAATGTGGATTGAGGAGTTAATTCGATGTTAGTATTCATAAGAATCTCCTGTTAATTAAAATTATCGCTTTATCAATAATGATTTTTATAAGAATTTCATTGTTGGTTAAATTTAAAAAAATTACGCGTGTTTCTTATGTGAAATGGAGACAATGTTAAATTGGGTAAAATAATTATCGTTAAATTTAAAATATTTGTAACGTTTCTAATAGCATATTTATTGTTCATTTGTAGGAAACATCTATAATGTAAAAGTAAAATCACAAAACTTGTAAGTTAATACATTTTGTTCAAAGTAAAATATAGAATGTTTAAAATATTATTTTCTATCTTCAATAATATATATATATATATATATATATATATATATATATATATATATATATATATATATATATAAACATCTAGGATTAAAATTTTCTTTAATTTTTATATAATTTATTATCATGAAAAAAATAGGAAAAATTTCTTTATTGTAACATTGGTTAAAATTCTATAATTTTATTTGCATCATATTTCCCCTCATAGTACAAAATTACTTAAATATCTGCTGTGGATTTTGATGAAATAAATTTTTTAGAAAAGCATGGTGTCGCCATCTCTTGAGTAAAATTAGCACGAGATTCACATTTTTAAATATCTAAATTTAAAGTAATATTAAAATATTTACTTTTACTGTTTTTTACTCGTTATTTTAAAAGCACGGCATTTTAAAGATTGTGTGAAATGAGAATTAGAAAATATTATCATAATATTTTTACAACAAAATGAAAATATAAGATTAATAATTATATATTTTTGATTACAAGTATATAAATATATCAATGAATTGGTTACATTTTTAGATGATTCCTGGATTAAATCAGAAAACTATTACAAATATCTCTATAATTACGTAAGTTTTTACTGAATTGTAAAATTTCATTGAATCGAGTTTCAGAAAAACTTATTCGTTTTATCGGTGTACATTCACTTTTTGTATCCAAAGATAAATTTGAAATGGGCCTACATTTTAAAGGGGATTTTGAATCACTACAATTATCCATGATCGTCTTGAGAATTCAATACACCAACAGTTATACTGAAAACCGGAGTATTAACCATTAAGCGAGCAACTCGGTCATAACAAAATGGCACTTTTTTTTTTTTAGTTTGTCTAGTAGTACCTTATGAATGAAGTCACTTGGTAAAAAACTCTTCTATATTCTCATGCAAAATACACATTTCATTGATAATATTTTTTAAGTACCAATTATGCACACATGGAAATAAGTATTAACAGGGCGCACATAAAAATGTTTTTGTTTTTCATTAAAATTGAACTTTATGCGTATATAGAAAGAAATTTTTAGTAAGAATATTTTAATAAATTACATGAAAATTCGTTAATACAGTAGTTTCTGATTGTGAAGATTTCTGAAAAAGATGTTTGCAAATTTATGTTTAAATTTCAGCACAAGAAGAAATATTAAAAATTTATTTACTTAAATACATAAAAATTAGATAATTAAATATCCTATCTACCCACCCTGTCTAGAGGTCAGCGTGCCTGACTGTGTATAAACGGGCATCTATAGCATGCGTGAACTGAGGAAGTCTGACTCCACACCAAATTACAGTTTGGTTGGAGAAGTGGAACAGCGCACTACATATTGCCAGCCTAGCTGGCACAAGACAACAACAATTAGATAAACGTAAATTGAATCTATTTGTTTATCAGGCCTTAACCCCAAAATCTTTTCTGTGCTTATATTTTTAATGTGGGACTTATATGTGTACAAAAACTAATTCAATGAAACGCAAACTAAAAGAAAGCTGTTTTTAATAATTTTACATTAGAGAGATGGTATTAGAGTCTTTATGGAGCACCAGAACAAAAGTTCAACCTCCTATAGGATAGATGTACCTGAAAAACTAGTGAAGTTACATTAGTGGTTACATGTAAAACTTAAAGAGATATAAATAATTTCCATGTAACAAAATATTGCAAGTGTTTTAAAAAATCATTTTTTTAAATAAAATATTTTACTTCTAAAGTGTAGTTTTGCCTTATTAATCTATTGTTACAGCATACGAGTGCTATGCAATATTGTTTAACAGTTCTAAAAGTCCGAACTCATGAGAATATTATTAATCACATGAATGAACTATTTTGAGTAAAGAAAAATAATAACCATTTAAAATAAAAACATTTGCTTAAACTTTGTAACAATTACGTTCTTGGCTACATGAGAAGTTTTTAAAATTTGTTTTTATCTCTCAGTTATAATTATTTCCGAAATATTTACTACAACTATTGTATTTTTTGACAGGCATTGTATTTTTTGTCAAGTTTAAACTCTCTCCTTCTAAAACATCAAATCTGGCATTACTTTTATTTCTTTCTCGTATAATTTAAATGCCTTCAATTAATGTTTTTCTTTTATGTATTGAAATTAATATAAATGTGATTTTCAGATATTTCATTCACTGGTGTCTATTAAATCCTTATTCTGTCTGTCGGCTGAATTCTTGTTGGATGTTGAAATCAGAGCGGTTGCACAGAGTGGAATAAAATTTATCTCAGTAGGTTGGTCCCTGGCTAATAAAAGAAGTAGACTGTTTCATTACAAAGTTTTGATTACAGTGTTTGTAATTAATGTAATGAGTGCTGACTAGAACACACTGTACAGTTACTTATGTAGCGATGAATAAATTTCGGATCTGAACTCGCTATAAGGATGAAAGTTGGTGGTTCTTTGGTCCTGTTTAAAATTATGCATAAAGCTAAAGATTGATCGATCACTTAAACATGAAAAATCTCTAAACATTGAGAATATGTGCAACATCGAATCTCCGCTTCTTTCACATATTTTAAGGAAATGAGTTTTATATTCATCATTTTTTTCAATTTTTATATAAATCTTAATTTTGGTACTATACAGCGAACGGGTGAAGAGTTTTTCTAATACGCTCTCTATCAGAAACTCATTGGATAAAAAATGTGTCTCAAATTTAATATTTAATATTTTCGTAATTAAAGTGAATTTTCGAACGATTTTTGAACACTCAGTCTATTTGCTTTCAGCTGATATATACGAAACACCTCATTTTTTACTTGAAAACAGTTAAGTAAATAGTGAATACTGATAAAAAATAGCAGATATCGTTATTTTTCCAAATCACATTTTTCTTTAAGAGTAAGAAGTACACGCTCCGTTCGAGGTTATCCAATCTAGTATCGCTGGAAAATAATCAACTCTAAATTACCAGAGATATATACTTTCTGCAGGGACTGGAAAAATACATTTAATTAATGACAAAATGGAACACAAAATATACAAAAAATTTTAATAAGAAATTAAATTCCATCGCACGATAACAAATTTACTTACTGCCCTTATTTCTTTGATAGCCCACAACACATTCCAGTGCTGTTGGTTTACACAAAGGCTTTTGTACTTAAACATAATAATGACTCTAAGCAAAGTGAATTTAATACCAGACTACGGTTGTAATACAATATTCCCAAAGCATTAAGAATATATTTTCAATTCCCTGTATTAATTCGATAGAATTTCTTTGGAAAGAATAGGATCGACATATCAAAAAGGATTGTATTTCCAATATAATTGTTTTAAAAAGTTTTGAAAGATAAATGATATAAATAAGCAAGGCTTAACTAAAAAAAACAGTTAATTAAATGAAATCCAGATTAAAATCCATAATCAATTCCAAAAGATAGCCCACCCTAAGTGTTTGATATTCTATTTTATCTTCTTCTTTTTCATTATGCTTATTTTTCAAAAAAAGTGACGTATACTTCTTTGAAATGCTATTTCGAATACTGATATTTATTTTATTTTTATTTGGTAACTAAGAAAATGTTACTTCAAATTTTATACTTCACGATTTAATAGTTTATGCAAATTTCTAATAAAGCAATTTAAATTTAACAACTAGTTTAAAGTTATTTTACATTTAAAACATGAATTTTTCTTTGAGTGTGAATTGTATCTATAAACTCTCTGACAACATTGCTCATTTTTAACCATAGTATACGCAGAAAGATGTGCAGTAGTTATGATGCTAAATTTTAATAATATGCAAAAATAATAAAATATTATGCAATTACTTTATTAATAACAATTCTTAAAAAATTAGCCATTATTGTAAAAAAATAATTATTAAAATAAATTTTATTTGCAAATTTAGAAATTTATTTTTTTCATATTATCTGTAAAAATTTAATTTTTAAATTGATTTTAAGAGAGACACAATAGTAGGAACCTCTGTAAAAAAACTCGTTTTTAAAACAATACAATTATAGAATATTTATAATATGCATGAATCTGGTTCCAGAAATGTGACAGTTAAAATATTAGGAAACGTAAAATAACAAAATATGAAGTTCACTAAATTTTATGTAGAAGAGAAAATACACACGAAAGTTATTTATGTACCAAACCTTGGATTCTTATTTATTAAATTGTGTTCTAAAAAACCTCCAGAAGCTAAAAAAAAAAAAAAAAAAATCACAGACCACACGACCCTCGCGAGACATGAAGTTGTCGACAACTGATTTTTTTACAAATGAGATTGGTGGCTGCGAACTTGTAGTAAAAATGTAACAGCGTTCAAACAATGTTTTTCAGATTTTATAAACAAAATTGGGTTCTTTTTTCCCTAAACTTTACAGTTTTTGCCCGTATTACTTATGTGCACTTTAATGAAGAAGAATTCTCAGGGGATAGAAAAGGAAGGAGTTGTTAGTTACTTGAGGGAAATTTTCTGGAAGAAAAATTTCTTGTGGGCTTGTTAAATTTCGCAACACCATATTCGATGTTGTTTGAATCAAGTCTCCTAGTAAAGAGGATTTTTAAATAGTCTCTGAATTGTCTCGTCTCACAATTGCTGAAAGATTCCAAGGAAAATTTGCGAAAAAACATATTTTAGAGTGCTTGTTTTTACTTCTGTAAATAATAAAATCTTCATTTTTCTAATTAATACAAGTTTTGTGAGCTTTGAAATTCTTCGAATTCCTCTCATATCTCATAGTTAGTTATCTTTACTTAGTTTTATTTACATTTTATTTGCAATTTGATAAAGTTCAACTTAAAAACAAACAGGAAAGGAAATTTTATTCATATTTACAAAACTGAAGAAACGAATGAACATTTATTTATAAGTTTTAATTTATTCGTGAAAACAGCAATCTTGGGCCATCTTAAAGGTGAAAATCATCGTTCTCGAGTTCATAAGGTAGCGAGCTCAATACCATGTCCAGACAAGGATCAATGTGCTTACGAAAAAGTTTCATAATATCTAATGTACCTTTACAAATGTGTCTTAACATGAAGAGGAAGATGCCAACTCAGGTGTTGATCCCTTTATTTGATGGTCGTTCAAAATTACGAGGTGGTTAGTTGTATTTGTAAATGCATCATTTCCCAAATAAATTAACTCTATAAAAAAAGAAATTTAAAAACAAATATAAAATAGAATATAAAAATATAAAAAACTCCATTAAAAAAAGAAATTTAAAAACAAATATAAAAAATTACATGTCCTTTTATGATTAACATTTTTTATATTATGTACATAGGATTTTCGCGTGGTCTTAAATATTATAAAAGTTTCTCTGAATACATACAATTTTTATATGTTATTATTTACAGCTCTGTGGAATTAAAATTTGATAAAATCAAAAAGTGTAGTTAATCGATTTAGCAATGGAAACATTAATTTAACAGTTTCACAGTCATTAGAAATAAGCAGCCAAAACGTATAAAAGACAATATAATCTAATGTAAAATTTCTCTTATTCTTCATTCAAAAAAAATTAAAATTATATCATGGAATGGTTGATCTCTTTCACATTTGATATTTCAATCCTAGCCTATTCTACCTACAATGTTTAATCATACCTTTTAGAAAGAAAATGCAAATATTTTATGGAGCAATACAAACTTTTCAATTATATTAAATAATACTGAATCTGATTTAAATAAACGTGTGTATTTTTTAAGCATGGTAAAATTATAAGCTTTTCCGAAAACACAGCATTTGTAATTAATTTAAACAAAATGGAGTAAATTTAAAAAGTCGTTTTCTTCATTTCAAAGATTTGGAAAAAGCCGACTGATGGCGGAGAGATCAACATCCCTAACTTCGAAGCAGTAGCTCGCGGATTCGAATCCTGATTCGTTCATGGATGTTTCTTCCTCTCTATGCGTTTTTCTTTCCATATCACTTCACTTTAGGGGTGAAGATGGCACTGGGTGACCCACTATATGAGATGTCATCACTTTGTTGATTATAGAGCTGAATAGGGTAAAAGCCTAAGATCAGCCGGGCATTAGAAAAAAAAAAGAGATTTGGAAGGAATACAAATATTTCGGGAAAATTTCCATATTGCACGCACATACTACCAAACAGAAAAAATGTCTTTAATCAGACACTTTAAGAGAAAAGAAGTTATTATAACTCATTTCTTGAGAAATAATAAATTTAATTTTATGATATGGGTTTTTATCAACCTAAAATTTGTAATCACAAGCAAAAATATAAGATTTCATAGTTAACAAAAACTTTAATTTGCACAAAAATTTTCAATTGCAACACTTTAATTCGAATGCAAATAATCATAACAAAAATAACCGTACGTTTACAAAATGAGTATACATAAAACAAAAGATTTTAAACAATCAATAATATAGTTACTCTTTGTTGATGTAAAACTGTAAACAAAGAAACACATAATTGAAAATAATTTATCTTAATAATATCACATTAAGCTACAATTTGATTATTTCCATTCGAACGTGCTACACACAAGTAAAAAAAAAACTTTTAGAATAGGATTTAAAAATATTTTTGCATAAAACTAAATAAATTTCAATGCTTTTCACTCAGGAAAGCAACGTGATTTAAATTGTTAAGGAAAAAATTCTTGTCTATATAAGGGGCTTATTTTTCTATCTCTTCTCCTTTTTTATTTACATAACCTGACTTTTTATGTATTTGTTCCTTTTATATACAAAGTCATACAAAATATCATTTCTGTAGATTATTAAAGTAATACATCAAACATTTTTATCGAAAAAAAATACTGTGCATTTTAAAATGCGAGACATTTTATTTCCTTATTAAAATAACTGTGATAGTTAGATGATTAAAATAAAAGCACAATTTTCTAACTTTTGCCAAACATAGGATATCTTAGTGATTATTTGAGGCTACATTAAATGATCATAAATTTTTTCTAAAAGTTCAATCTTTAAAACAAATCGGGTGAAACGGCATTATGATAAAATAACGTCCCTTGCGCTTTTAATACATAAAATAATGGAAACTTCGAGACAGACTTGAATCACAGAGATTCTAGCGTATCGGAAACATAACAGCTTAAGTGCCGGCAATAACAGCAAGAGGCGATCCATGATGCAGTTTATCTTCTTAATTGGATCTGAATGTCAAGGCATGCACCAAGGACTGATGATAAAAACCCAGTGGTATTCTAAGCCATTACTCAAGGTTATGGGCCAGTATGACGATAGCAAACACATCTTCGAGCATTCTCCACATACCGATGCGGTTTTCCATGATGCAATATATAGGCTCACGTGCGTTCTGAAAATATATTTTAATGCCATAATTGCAACCACAAATGTTGATGCTCACATCATTTGGTAATCGCTCTTGTCTGTGATAAAGCGTTAAGAATAACCAAGTTTCATCAAGGTCACAATTCTCTCAGTCCACACTGCGACAAATATAGCTGAACTGTTTGTATAGACACTTGTTGTTTCGAAGAAGATCCCAGAGTCAATAACTAAGGGTTTATGATGTGGCTCTGCAATGCGTAGGAAAAAATGCCACTTTTAAATTTCATGGAAATTATTTAAATTTGTTTTAGAAAAAAAATTGTTTTACTTTTGATTTAAAGCAACACCAAAGTGAAATGCATTCTTATATGCTAGAACATAAAATATTTCGAATCCTTTTATTAAAAATGTACTAAATCTAAACAATTTTTCTGTATATCCATTGTTTATGTCATTTTCTTCTGGTTTTGTCCTTTATTTGAAATTAGAAGTTTGTTCATTCCAATGCACTGACATTTTTGTAACAATAATTTACAAAAAAAAAAAAATAGCAGTGTGTTGTGCTTGTTTTCGTTCCTACTGATAGAGCTTGAAAATGTTTTTCTCAATTAACAATAGATTATTTTTTTCAATTTAACGCACTCTCTGCAGATTTTTGATTATTAGATGTTCGAACAATATTGATTTAATGGATTTCTTAAAAATATTATGTAAAAATATAAAATGTTGATATTTACCTTTAAACCTAATCTAGCATTCCAACCTAGGCAATTCATTTCTATAAGCAGCCTCTTTGTTACAGAAAATGTTTTTAACTTTCTTCCGTTATAGTGTAAAAGTTTGTATATGAGGCTACCTGCTCAGTTATTGGTCATTTACTTCATCGGACGGCTGACACTTTTTTGCCGTTTTATTTTTCTTGACTAGACTCAACTGGCCAAGATAAATTATGTCGTAAACATAATGCAAAAAAAAAAAAACTAAACAAACTAAAAAAACTAAAAAGTAAAGATAAGCTTAGGTATAAAAGTTATTAAAAATAATTTTTGTGATTAAAGATTTTTTTATTATGAAAGAATCTTTTTTTGCATAAGTAAAGAGATTGTTTTCTATCAAATTTCGTGTTTTCCGTCATGTGATATTTCCGCTTACAAGTCACAGTTTAAATTTTCTGTTGATGTGGTATTTATGTATGGCCAAAATGTGCAAAATAATAAATCATTTTTATTAAAATAAGGGAAAATAAATTAAATAACATACGTAATTCTAATATTTATAATATTGAATGGCAACACTAAATACACGTTTTTTAGTGTCCACAACTTCTATCAAGAGCGTGAAACTATAGCTTTAATTTACTTATGTTTTACTTTTTAGATTGTTTACATTTTAGTTTTCTTTAACGATATTTAATGTATTTTATAATTCACTTGATTCTTTTTTGATATTTAACTATATTCAGAATAAATTTTGCAGTTAGATGTTAAATAAGGTAGGAGTTTTTTCAATATATTTTACGTTTAACTACGAAAGATTTTGATGTTATGTTTGATATACACCGTATAAGTTTTTATATTAAAGTGTTTTAAACTGCTAGGTTCGGAATACGCAAAATATTTTACTTCATTCTTTGAAAGTTAATTTTGGTAAATTTTAAAGTCAAGATTTCATCTTTCTCTGCTTTAATTTTTTCTGAACTATTCAAACCTAAAACAAAAATATTATTTCAAATTTTGATTGATGTATATGTGTTCATAGTGTGAAATCTAACAGCTTCGAGTGATTTAAAAATAGTTTTAATTAAGTGTTATCTTTAATGCGTATTCTCTTCTATTTGAGAATCAGATCCACTTGATCTTTAAATATATTTCCAATTCTTTATAACTTCAGATTTATCTAATGTCATTTTAGAAAACTGTTTTAATTTTATCTTTACTGTATTTTGCGCAATTTATATATGTGTATACAATATACCAATATGTAAATAACGAGATTTCTTCTTAAAATGTCACCACATAATGAAATCTTAAGCAATCCGAATTCTTCTATTATTAACATCAGATGCATGTATTATTTAAACTAATTATAAATAAAATACTTAATTTCATTGTAAAAACTCACGTTTTTAACATTGTCATGGTACACGTTTCCCCCCCCCCCCAAAAAAAAACTTGCATTAACACTCTACTCTTGATCACAAACTCAGCCCTTATATCTTTACATAATTGGAAATCCAATGTATGAGAAATTTCCGGAGTGCATAAGACTAGCACTTCTGTTTTTTAATAGTTATGTATAAAAGAGCCAATTTCACTTAGTTATCCTACTTGGAATATTGTTTAAAGATCATATACATGGTAAAGTAATATGAACTTGTAGTTTATATATATATATATATATATATATATATATATATATATATATATATATATATATATATATAACTAGTAATATAGAAAAAGTTAAGCTATAAACACCTATTCATGTCCAGTAGCTAATGTTCCTTTTTGGAAGTACCATAAATTGTTATTTAGATTGTGATAAACAACGAAACTTTTATTTCTGTTTTATTTTCTTGCTCTAATTCTTTGGTTTAATTTGAAAGTTCTTTACTTGTTCTCCAACTTTTCATGTATAATACTTTTGAGAATAAAGTTAACTCAGACTGAGCTGATTGCTAATCACCATCAGTTCAATAGTTTGTGGAAGTTTCACAACTAAGATGTAGATGTTAATTGTTATAGGATTCTGCTTTAAATTATAGGTTCTTGCTGAATTTCCATTTACGTGAAAGAGAAAAATGTTTCCAGTGCGTGTTAAGCTAATTAAAATTATTTAATTTTTAAGCTTGTAAAATTTAAGACTGTAACTTTTAATTAGTACTTATCGATTGTTTACTATTAAATGTCTCGACATTTTAGAGTTGTTATTAAAGCATTTTATGTGTGTAATATCTTTGTAGACATCTGCCTTACGGAGAATGTTGGATATGGGCAATTTAATTTTTAATTTCAATCTTTCAATTACATTTTTAAGGCAATAACTTTTATATTTAACAAATATGGATAAAAAACTTGAAGATGAGCTGAATGTTACTACTCTGGTCTTTTAATGTTCAAATAGCTCTCCATTTTAATTTTATATTATTGAGTGATACTCAAAGATCATGATATTTTATTATTAGAAACTGATTTTTATATCTTCTTTATTTGTATTTAATACTCATTGCAAACAATTTTTAATCTTTTATTTATTTACATAATCATTAATATTTAGCATTTGTTGTCTACATACAATGTTAAGATTTAAATATACATGATAAAAAAATTTTTTTGGCAGAAAGCACTCAATTCAGGCTTGATGCATATAATTGTTGCCAAATTCATGGAAAAGTTATTTAAAATGAGTTTAGAAATTGTCCAAGTTTCCAAATAAGATATTCTGCATAAATAATTTCCAAAAAATCTATCACCATGTTACTGCAGTGATATAATTTTCTTTGTGGATTTGAAACATAGTTTCATAATAATTAATAAAATGCATATGCAAACTTTCCGTTTTTAAGAAATTTATATTCGATACTTCAGGAATGGATTCTAATTGTTTAAATCCCGACAAGAATGATTCTGGTAAACATTTTCCCTCTAAATTGCAAGACAAGGTATACTCAGTAATAAATTTCAAAATCACAAATTGCTTTTCTCTTAGTATAAGTTATTTTAAAAGAAAATTGACTTGTTTACAAAAGAACATTTCATAAATTGGCAATTCTACAGGATTAGGATTATGTCAATCTTTTCTTCCGCCGTAAAACACAAATCAGTTTCGTCGGAAACTTAGATGAACAGCATATGAGGAAGAAAGTGATTTTACAAACATTATTCATCTACATTATGTACGTGTGTGAAACAAAATATTCCATTTTGTTTTTGAGTATGTTCCATTGACAGAGTATAAAGTTTTAGTTTTTCTATTCGGTTTACCATACAAAGTATTAGGAAATTGAGGTTTTCTTGCGTTTTAATATTGCCTGATAGTGCTTTCGAGTAAAGAAACTAAATAGAATGCCTTAGAAACCAGTTCCAGGGATTGGATTTGAGCAACAAGAGTACGAATTTTGTTCTGATCCATTCAAATAAGTAAAATAAATTTGTTTTGTTTAAGTTATTAGTTGTATTTGCTAGACAGTTTTGCCACAAACATGGGTCTTAATGACTGTTTTTAAAATACCGTCTAATTACTTCATAGTCTTACGTGCTTGTGAGAACATTTCATTAACGTTCTCTTACAAGACATTGCACAATAGTGCTCGTTATTTTCATATTTAGATTACATTGATTCCAGACTTCTAGATTGAAAATTATACGGAACTTATTCTGTTAAAATTATAATTGTTTTAAAAATATTTGAAATTTCAAAGGGAATGTACTGCTGCATTTTTTTATTTTATTTGTTGATTAATAAGTGCGCTGAATAGGAATTACGAATTTTGTTAAACTTTTCACTGATACATCTGAAAGGAGACACCGTAATAAGAACTTGAAATCCATGATGACAATAGGAATGATGGAATCTTGATGTAAAATTATTGGATTAACTATGTGTGATATTTTACAAATAAAACGTTCTTGCAATTTGAGTCGTATGAATTTACTGTCACCAGGTTGGTCATAGTATACGATGATTGAATGAGTTTATTTTAGAGAAATGTTTGTATGTTTTTTTTTTTTACTTTCTTTAATCGTACAATGGATCCGATGGCTTAATAAAAAAGGAAATATAGGAGAAAACTGTTTTTCCTTTACGAAAAAGGATAAATATTTGGAGATACCCAAAAAGAAATGTCTTTGAATAACAGATAATTACTATCCTTAACATTCCTTTAAGCAATGAAAATGCCTGAGACAGGAGATTTTAATGCAAATAAGAAGTAAATAAAGCTTGCTGAAAAAAGATTGGAATCCTCTATATTAATCATTTATGGTTGTTTAAAAGGTAAACGTTTCTACACATTGACCACTGATTTTTAAGGAAAACAATATCAGAATCGACACACCAAGACTAAAGTTATCAGAATTTGTAAATTTCTTTTGACATCAATAAATTTCGAGTATTTTAATTTCTTACATATTTTATCTTTTGTTTATTTTCTAGGAATTTGTTGATTTTTTGCTTTCAAAGTGAACCATTTGATGTATTTTTATCGATATTTGGCGCATATTCTGTTTCTTGCATGTAACATCTAGTAGCATTTTTTCCAATCGTTGAAAATGGTTGCCAAAATAAGTTATTGTGCTATGGCAAAAGTGCAAGAAAAAATATTTAGGAGCTAATGCTATTCATTAGCCTTCGGAACTATGTAGTTGGTAGGTTATTCGATAATTTTGAACTATATTTCAATATAAACCACTATTGCTCTCTTTATCAGAGATTATCACTAGCAGAGTGCGCTGTATTCATCTGTCACTAGAGAAGAATGTACAAAGTACCTAAGCCGACAGACAGACATACTTACAGAAAACGAAGTGAAATTCATCTCCAATATAGTAACGAAAATTCCCTTTCTATTTTAAAGAACAGAGCAAAATCATACATTCGGATAACACACTGTCCCTTTCATAA
The DNA here is from genome assembly GCA_037975125.1 of Latrodectus hesperus. Classification (NCBI taxonomy): domain Eukaryota; kingdom Metazoa; phylum Arthropoda; class Arachnida; order Araneae; family Theridiidae; genus Latrodectus; species Latrodectus hesperus. The sequence continues at coordinate 94,380,386 of CM075854.1, forward strand.
AATCTCAGGGAAGCATTTCGCATCACTTAATTTGATGCAAAAATCAATAATTAGTTTGCAAAGTGATGTGCATTAAAATTAAGATGATGAAAACCGCTAATCTGCTGACTCTGAGTTCTTGTGAACTCAATTCGCACACTGGGAATATATATTTGTGGTTATTCGAAATCTGTTTTAATCAGTTAGTCTTTGTGTGCAAAAATCTAAGTCCAACTAGTGTAACAAAACCGTTACATTAATGTATTAAAAACTAATCATTTCCTGTGTATCAATTTGTTCTATTTGTCATAAAAATTTCGCAGCTTACTTACCACATTTCTTGTGCAGGAACTGTCAGTTGTGTATATGCTTACTATATATTTCGTGTAAAACAGTTCTCTTTTTAGCTCAGACTATCATGAGGAAAAACTGCCAACGTTTGGGACGCCTTATAATTGTCAGGAGGATAGCCGAGTAAGAATTCATCCGATCCGATCTTATAAACAGGATATGAATTTTTCGCTACTGAATGATATGGTATGAACAAGAAACCGCTCTGGTGTTCTCTATATGTGAGATCCTTATTAAAAGATTTTGTTTCTTTAAATATTTTTAGCTTTAACTGCAACCACCACTGTTTTTGCATTTTTTCCTCGTTTCCACAAAAGGAGCATTTTACGTAGTGCTAATATTGTCTACGACGTGGAAGCTCAAAATCTTTAATTTAATCTCAAGACTAATTCTAGTAATGTATGGATGATGAATTTCTTTTTAAGTACGTCGGCTCTTGATAGAGCTTCAATTGTTTATGCTCATAAATGAGACTCACGAACATTGCTTATTTTGCTTTTGAAAGGCTGCCTTAGAAGACAATGGGCAAAGACTTGTCCTATTTTTTACCTTGTGCCATGAAAACAAGCAATCAGAAAATAATATAATGAGTATATTGATAAATTTACGTATCAAGCAGGAAACTAAGCGACCCATTGCGGAAGATTAAAAATTGTACTAGTTCCCAGATATTTTTTTCAGTGAAACTGTAGCTCAAAATTAAATTTTATAGCAGTCTACCATTTGATTTGCAGAAGAAAATAAATATAAAATGTACTAAGCAAAAAGCAGAATTTGCGTAATATCTCGAGTAAAATGCAGCAAAAGCGTAATTTCTAAGATTCATTGTATGTTATCAAAATTGAATATGCATGTAAAAAATAATCGTAATTTTTAAATAAAAATGTAAAAAAATATAATTTGCCTTATATTCATTATTTTCTTAATATCCTTTCCTAATGATATTACCTGGGAACTAAATAATTTATAAAATATATGCTAATAAGCCATATATTCTACCGAATATCAAACAGATAAAACGCGTTCTCCTTCACACGGGTTTTGTTTCGATAAACTATTTAAAGATTAACCGTATATTTTATATTGAATTGTGATCAACGGTAGCATGTCCCTGAGGGAAGCATAATCCTTTGACGGTTCCCAGGGGGGTAGTTCAGGGAATGTGCCACCGCTCAATTTCCAGTGGATGGTAGAAGGGAAATTCCCTCAACAGACCAGTTAATAGAAATCCAATTTCTTAGAAGCAAATGCTCTCTTTTTTCATTTGGATTGTACTTTACGAACTCGATTCACCATCACAAGACACTTAAGTCTTTAAACTTTACACTTGACAAAAATGCCATAACTTTTGGCTCCATTTAGCACATTTTTTCATTGACAGGACTGCGATAACGGGTTCTTTATACATCAGTGATTCTCTTAGAATAGAATCTCATCACCCTCCATGAAATCAAGATTTTTAACAATATGATATCTTATATTCTACATCCAAATCTATTTTCTCCACCATTTTTATTACTCGAGACATTTAAAGGTTTCCTTCAGATATTCTCAACCCTTGTGGGCAGAGCTGTTAGACGAATTTATCTACTCATTCGATGTTTTGATAAGTACTCCTAACATCTTTCATGCAGTATCGTCTATTCTAGTACAAAAACTGCTCACATCGTCGATTGGTTACATACAAAATATCAAAATTTACGATTTGGGTAACTTGTTCAAGATAACAAGAAACAAGCTTTGGTAATCAGTAATTTAAAAAAAAAAAGTTCAGTTCATTTCTAGTCGAAACATCATTTTGTAAAGCTTTAAATGAATCTCGTGGTGTTCTTTCTAACTAAAACTTCATAAATGTAACCGAATCAGAATTTTTGTATGTGAACTTCGCAATCAAGGAGTTTGTATTGCACGCCATATCAATATTTGACGTGACGGCACACTTATTCCCACCCAACATGCTTAAACTTTTCAGACAACACTATTACCAAAATACATAATAACAGGTTACATAAGTTGCAAGCTTCGTCCTTAAACACCTAACTATTTTAGTTGTTTTAAATGTCAGATTATAGGTCATATTCTCAACAGGCATGTCGGAATACAGATCTTGCATGTGGAAAGTGTGCACAATCTCGAAAGCTTGTGCTACAGAAAACCACAGAATATTACAGAAATTAAGTGTCATAATTGTTCTGGTTTACATGTGCCATTTTTCAAATCTTGCCCTATTTGGATCAAAGAGAAGTAATTGCAACTAAGATGAAATTACTTGCCTGCGGCAAGACAAATAGTACAAAACGGAACACAAAAAATTGGCACTTCATGCTCTTCTACTTTACAAAAAGAAGCAAAAATAAACAAAAATCCAACAAAGAGGAGCAATTTACCAATAACTGTTCTACTTTCAACTTTGTCATCTAAATTCACTCCACCTTCAACTTTAATAGCACAAAGAAATCTACTTAAACTTCAAATATATATAAAACTGGTGATATACTAAAATTAAAAAACCAAAATCTCGTGAAAAAAAAGCTTGAAAAGAACAATTTATGTATCCTCTTCTGAAACAAAAATGGAAAATGCGCTCTTCCTCTACTTCTCAGTTTCAAAAAGTAGAAAAGAAAAACACAAAAAAACTATCAAATGAAACCTGTTCAAGATAACATTAATTTCATGGAACTGTCATAGCTCTCGAAAAATATTGCTCTTTTATAATTGTCTTATTTTTCTAGATTTCATAAATTTGCTTTAATAGCTTCTCTTCTGTCATTCATCTCAACATTCTCAATTAGTTCTTAGCCAGTGATTTACTCAAACTCTTAATTTATCTTGATTTTCGGCGCAGCTTGTACCATCTGAGGATTTTACGCCAGTAAAGTATACTCAAATAATCTTTCCTTATAGATGAGTATGCCGAGCTGGCAGCCGAATGGTTAGCGCTCTTGCCTTCGGTTCAACAGTTCGTGGGTTCGAATCCCACCTTGGACATGGATGTTTGTAGTGGTTCGGAATCCACTTTAAGCCGTAAGTCCCGGTCTAATTAGCCCTCGTGTGCAAAAAATGACCATTGAGCGACAAACAAACCAACCAAACCTATAGATGAGTATTTACAATTCAGTCACTCTGGCTTTTGGTTCAACAGTTAGTAGATTCAAATCCTACCTCAACCGCAGATGTAATCTACTGGTTTGAAATTCATTTTAAACTATAGGTCAAAGTTTAAACAGCCCTCGTGTGTGCAAAGTAATTGTAAAATGACAAATATCTACCTCGTCGACTGCGTTTTCATATTAAATTTTCCAATCCTCTTCAACAAAAGAAATTTTTATTTAATTTTATTTATTTACGCATTTTAACTCTAATTTTATTCTTTGTAATTTTTCATTTAAAACAAATCATGGAAACCTTTCTCTAAAAAATATACTGAATCAATTATATTTCCTTAAGTCAATTATATAAGTCCTTAATTTCGTTGGGGACAGCTTGTTTCCGATTTTAGATCTTACCTCACAAAACACAACCGAATTTTCATTGAAAATTTCGATGTAACTCACATTTCCAGAAAAATTTTGATCAATGCTTCTTACCTTTATCATCCTTCAATATAAGGCCGAGCTGGCAGCCGAATGGTTTGCGCTATTGCCTTCGGTTCAACAGTTCGTGGGTTCGAATCCCACCTTGGGCATGGATGTTTGTAGTGGTTCGGAGTCCACTTTAAACCGTAGGACCCGGTCTAATTAGCCCTCGTGTGCAAAAAATGACCGTTGAGCAACAAACAAACCAAACCGACCAACCTTCAATATAAGAGCCATTTTGACAGCCGAATTATTAGCTCTCCAGTTTTGAATTTGGCAGCTCGGTGGTTCAATTTCCACCTCAAGCGTTAATATTTGTAATAGTTTTTAACCATATTTAAATTGTAAATCCTGATATAATTAACTTTCACGAGTAAAAAATGATTAAAAAATGAAATATTTAAGTACAAACCTTAAATGACATGTAATCTAGAAACAAACTGGCAATTGAATAGTCCGTGGTCTGGCCTATAGTTCAACATGTCATGAGTTCAAATCCTATTGATGGCTTAATGTTTGTAGTGGTGGTTTGGAATCCACTAAAATCTTCTAGTTTCTTGTCTAATTAGCCCTCGTGAACGAAAAATATCCGTTGGGTGACAAACATGAATGGAAACATAAGCTGGCAACTGAATTATTAGCACTTGTCTTTCCATTCAACATTTCAGACGTTCGATTCTAATCTCTTTTTCTGCTTGAGTGATTGTATGTAAAAATTTGTAAGAATTAATAGAGTTTTAATTCTAGTTTCTGTAAATCTAGCTATCGTGAGTAAAAATTACATCAACGTGAGAAATTTATTCTTTATTTATCATATTCATGATAGCTAAAACTATATTGGGCTATATGTAATACTGAACCCTATCAAACATTAGATAAATTTTTTTCACTTTGAACACGAAAGTACAAGTATCAAAATTATTGAAAATTATATAATTTTTTGAGAAAAATCTTTGAAGGAATATATTGGGGAATTTCTCTGAATAGAGAAAATTATTCGTAATTACATTTTTAAGGAATTAACTTGAAGAAAGAACGTATATGTTATTAAACATAGTTATATAAATATATGATATTAAAATTAGAGAAATATAAATTTTTCAGGAAATGGTTTCTAAAACTGAAAGCTCTGAAAACACTCCACCTTCAGCAAATACTACTCCACAGCACGTAACGAATGCTAATATTAGGAATAACAATGCAAATCAGACTGCCAATTGCTCGCCCAACTGCCAAAGCACTGGGGATTCAACTGCTTGCCTGATTTCTCCGTCTAATATCCACATTAGTCACTTGTATGTTTATAATTTTACACCTGAAGTGGGAAGAGAATCCCCCCAGTTTGAACCTCCTTTCATCAAAGTTCACCAGAAATACCAGTCTCCAGCTGCAAGCAGTGGTCCCATCTGTAGGATTTGCCATGAAGGAGATGGCAAAGAAGATTTAGTGTCTCCGTGTCGATGTACAGGTACTAGTTTTTCTTAATGTAAGAATTTTTTTTATAATAAGCGGCACAAATTAATGATTTCTTAAAATATATATTGTAAAACATACAGTGTTTTGAACACTTATTAAATAACAAAACAATTATGTTTAATCATGCATTTCAATTTGTCAACCTGTGCATTCGTTAAAAGATTGATTATAAATGTATTTATGAAGAGTGCAGTAGAAAGTTTATTTTAGAATCGAGAAACAAATAAAAATACTTAATTTTAATCAGATACATTAGCTCTTTCTCCTACAGATTAAGTTATAAATATAAGATAAAGGAAAATCGCACTTTTAAAAAATCATATTTGTACTTTATAAGGTAAATTTCAGAAATAAAA